>CM031239.1:976580752-977840752 GCA_018340775.1 Taxus wallichiana var. yunnanensis
GCAACAACCAATTTAAAATACAGTAGCTTCTAATATTACATCCAGGAAGCACAACAATAATATTGTTAAAACAATATAACAACACCGTAATGTTTGAATAAAAACAATAATATGGTTTATAATTAAATATAACCATATAAACAATAAATACATTAATTAATATGAAATGCATAATTAATATATAGGTAAATAATAATTAACCTAACATTCCCCCCTTAATTGTGCATTGTCTCAAGGGATGAGGAGAGGAATTATCTTGAACAACTCAAACTTGTCACGTGCAAGTGACTTCGTGAAGATATCTACTCGTTGTTCAATTCTTGCTGCTGGACAAAATTGAAAGTGGATGTTGTGCTTCAACATATGCTCGCATATGAAATGAACATGTACCTCAATGTGCTTTGTTTTTTCTCGTTAGCGTAATTTTTGTTCCATTTTCGGTTATGGTAACTGTTTACAACTGTCTCTGCTTTGTATTTATCCCCATTCACTGTGACTACATAATGTAGAAGATCAATGAATATTATTTGATTATTTTGTTATATCTACTAGGATGTAAAGGTATTTTCTGTCTTGTTCCATCTGACCCTCATACCATCATTGGTATCAGAGCGGGGAGGGCAGAGCCATAAGGAGGAGTGCAGAAGGTTGCTGGAGGTGGTTGACGTTGCTTCAGATGCTTGAGGCTTCAGACATTGAAGGTGATGTAGCATGGAGAATTGTTGAAAGAGTCATTCTCAGATAGAGGACCTTAACGCAGGTTGAAGGATCAAACTCGCAGAGGAAGAATAGCATTTTCTAAACGCAAAAGGAATGATATAAATACAAACGAAGTAGACAAGGCTGACATGTAGCAGGAGGAAGGTATTTGCATAACCATTTCATGCACCGGTTGCTCATAACTATTTTCATTTATTTATATGCCTTTGTTGCACAGTGAATATGTGTTGAAGGATTTTATGTGTTCGGAATGAATCAAATTTTATGAAGAATAGTAGATGGATTTAAATTGGAAGAAAGCAATGCAGAGGTTAACTGGACTTGATGTTGATGCACTATATGAACCAAGAACAAAAGCAACGGAGAAGAACTTATCATTCCCATGGCAGAATCAAGATGGTTTCCATTGGAGGATTTGTGAGGAAAATTGCTTGTATGATGTCTAGGGAGGTCTCAGAACTAAACCCTCTAAAAATTCTCATTCATCAAGAAAATGCATTTTTTAAGTCGGCATCAAACTGTTCTAATTTAGCACATGCACATTCAATCGAGATTGTTAAAAGCCTTAATGCAACTGAGGTTGAGAATGGTACTTGGAAAGATGTTTACAAAAGAGACTCAATAGCAGGAATAATGGATCTTGTAAAAACTATGTATGACGAGGGAGAAGAGGTTATCACGATAACCATAGTGAAGTAAGTAGCAGAACATAAACACAGGAGGATGGAGGAAAATGGAGGCTGGAGGAATTCCAGTGACCTCTGCAAGATGTAACCGATGAGGTCACCGACAGATATTGTGGTGAATAAGGTATTGAGGAAAAATTCCTCAATTTTTGGTTTATGTTTATTTCAGTTTTTGTTTGGTTCCATGTTATATTTTTTTGTGACCGGATGCTGAAAATGGATTACTTTGGAGTATAGTTGTTTTCCAATGGTTATTCATTTTGAATTGATCCTCTAAATGATGTGATTTGAAAAGAAAATGGTTCTCTTGTTAATACGTTTACTTGCAACATGAACCATGTGCAACAAGGTCTAAGTGGTGAGATCTAGTTGATAGCATGTTTCTTGATGCAGTATCTTTCTCAATATTCATATTTCACATTCTAGGTGAAAATGACTTAGTCAAGGGCAAAATCCAGTGGCAGTGATTTGAAGATTGGCTAAACGACAATCGACATCAGTGGCTACAACTAAGAACATGATTTCTATGATTCTTAGAAGTGAATGTGGAATATTTGTTAGTGCATGTTGTTGTTTTCCTATGTTGTGTGGTTGTTCAATAAAGTACAAATGATGCATAGTTTCCTATTTGGGACCTTCTAATTGAAGAGCATCATGGGGAGTAGAAAATAAGCGATAGTAGCGCATGTTACTTGATGTTGGGTTTGTGGTAATCTGTAAAACCACCGAGGTATCATCATCTTGGATTCATGGTAAACCTCTAAAACCACCGAGGTATCATCCTCTTGGTTCGTGGTAATCCTGTAAAACCACCAAGGTGAACAAAGAAAGTGCTCTTGTCCCTCTAGGTTTATGGTCAACCTTAGAAAAACCATGTGTATTGAGACCATGTAGGCACATGCTCGTGTGAAGACCCTCTTTGCAGTGTTGTCATTAAGGGGGGGACATCTAGTATCAGGAAATGTATGTTTTTCGAACAATGTAATAAGGGGGGGAATGTTAGCATAATTTGTTATTCCATTATCGGTTGTGGTAACTATTTACAACCGTCTCTGCTTTGTATTTATCCCCATTCACTGTGACTACATAACGTATAAGATCAATGAATATTATTTGATTATTTCTATTATATTTTCAAGGATGTAAATATATTTTTGTCTTGTTCCATCTGACCCTCATACCATCACTTTCATGAAACACTTTGGATTGCGAAATATTTTGAAACAACTTCATTGTCAACATACATGGTGGTTATTTTGTCTGTGGTATTCCAAGTCCTTCGAGTATGCGACATAGCCAAATTGATTCACAGACAACTTCTCATATTGAACAATACTCAAATTCCATGGAAGAGCGAGAAACAAAGTTTTGTTTCTTGCTTCCCCATGATATTGGTCTAGATCCCATAAATAATACAAATCCATAAGCATATTTCCTATCATCAATTTTACCGCATGATCCGAATCGAATATCCGAGTTAAGAAGAAGTTGTCATTCTTCTTGTATTCTAGTCCAATATCCACTGATCCTTTGAGATATCTTAAGAAGCACCTTGATGATTTCCAATGAAAAAAATTAGGTTCCTACATGAACCTTGATAAATAGCTCTTTGTAAAGTTGATATCCGGTCATGTAGGTGGGTAAATGAGACTCTCAATCAACGCCAATAGAGAGTGTCACTTACCTCAAGAGAAGGATCTGAATGAGATAATTGTAATCTATTTCCATAGGTGTGGCAATTGGTGTGCAATACATCATCCTGAATTTCTCGAGCATTGTATTGGTATATTTCATCTAAGAAACAAATATGTTATTGTCTTTTTTCCACACTTGCGATCCAAGACAATAATCCATCATCGAAGATCAGTCATGTCAAACGATCGATTAAGATCTTTCTTCATTGCATCGATCATCTTCATTGAACTTCTAGTGATGACTAGATCATTGACATAGATAACGACCATCACAATATCCCCCTTACTTTTTGAGGTAAATATTGGGATCATATCGATTTATAACAAATCCATGTTGTACGAAATGCTCATCAATATTGATGTATCATGCCCAGGGTGCCTATTTAAGGCCATAAAAATTGTGCATCTAGAGAAAAGATCATCCCGATCCTTTAGATCTTAGCTATGGGAGAAAATGTCTCCTCGTAGTCTATGACTTATGTTTATGCATACCCCTTTTCTACAATTATTTATTTGTACTTGTCAATTGTCCCATATTCTATGTACTTTATTTTAAATATCCATCTCGCATCCAATGGGTTTCTTCCTAGTAGAAGATCAACAAGCTACCATGTGTTATTTTTCATCACTGATTGATATTCGAGTCCATGGCATCCTTCCAAGATTTTGACCTGTAGGAATTCCCGGAATGTAGAGGGCTCATCAAATTAAATAACTCTACTCATCAAAGCAAATTTAACTTCTTCTCTTACTTTACTATGAGTCTGGTGGTCTAGGGGTGGATGTATCGGTGGAGCATCCATTCTTTCATCTCGTAATGTGCTAGTACACTACTTGGGCATACGTTGAACTATTCCCATGGGTCATGGTTCTATCAGATCAAAACCATCATCCCCATCATCACTTTCCTCATCTGTGGGAACATCAATTTCAATTTTTACAACTAGTGAAGAATCTACATCACGTGAGTCTAGAGGAGGAGACTCTACTTCCTTCTTCTAAAAAAACTCAACATCTATCTTTGGTGTAGACTTTTTCTCTCTTTGGATCCATCAATATGTACCCAAGAGTCTCTTAACTTTACCCAATGAAGACGAGTTTATGTGACTTCATGTTCAATTTATTTCTATTCTACTTGGGTATGTACATACTTGCTTTGCACCCAAATAATCTAACATGTGCAATAGATGCTTCTTTTGGTGTTACTCCATCAAGAGAAAGCGTGGGAACTCTACTCATCAAATATATTGTTATCGTTGATGCTTCTTCCCAAAATTTCTTTGTAAGTACGAGTCATCGATCATGCATTGCACCATTTCCATGATAGTACAATTTCTTCTCTCAACAACACCATTACGCTATGGTGTGTGTGAAGGAGGCATTTGTTGACAAATCCCATGAGTTTGTAGGTAGTCTTTGAAATCATTACTGGTGAATTACCACCTTTAATCTAAGTGGAGAGTTCTGATGTGATGAAAAATTTCATTCTCGAATGCTACTTTGAACTTTTTGAAAGTTTGAAAAGCTTCACTTTTCTTGCGAAGACAAAAAATCCACATTTTTCTTGAATAGTCGTCAACACAAAGCATGAAATACTGGAACCCAGAATTACTTGGTTGCATTGGACTACAAATATCGGTATGAACCAAGTCAAGTTTTCCATGAGCTCAAAATGTACTCTTCTAGAATGAAGCTCTATGTTGTTTTCCTACTAGGAAGTGAGGACACTTGTCTATATCATTCTGAAGAGATGGTAGCCCATGTACCATATTACACCGGTGAAGTGTCTCAAGATACTTGAAACTTACATGAACAAGTCTCCGATGCCACAACTGAGATGACGTAGACTTCTTAGCCACATGTTTTTGATCATCTCTGTGAACTAAAGCAAGTTCGAACATGTGTCCCACATTGGAGGCTTTTTGCAACTGTTTTCGAGCCTTTTGATTTGTCTTGAATTAAACACATTTTCTTGCTGTAATAACTATCAAAGTTAATTTTTAGGTTGTGATCTAGGATTTGGTGACTGAAAGTAGATTGTTTGTCACCCAGGGACATATAAGACATCTAATAGTCTCGTAATTTACATGAACGAAGGGGTATAGATATGTTCCCAATCCCTCGAACTATATATGAAGAATCATCTCCTAACAGAACATGATTTTTTCAATGGTGTGTCCCTCATTGAAGTAAACTAGTCTCTATGTCCATTCATGTGTCGAGTGGATCCTGAATCAACATACCAGAAATCACTAGATGTTGTGGATGGTTCACTTGATCGAGCGAGTGTACAAGAAGTCTTCATTATTTGAATGTTGTTCTTGCTCAACAATATTTTCTTTTTGATGGGGTCATCTTTTCCATTTCACCTTTTTATTTCCTTAATTATAGTTAGAATATCCCTTGTGAGATTATTTTGGAGGTCCAGAGTTGCTAGATGAACCTTTCTTGTAAGTATTATACCAAAATCTTTTAATTCATGTCCTCTTTTACAAATTAGACATTGCTTCTTCTATTGTTTGTCACTATGATACTGATTCTAATGTTGGGAATTTTCATAGGAATTAGGTTTTCCTTTACCTTTTCATTTCCATTTTTGATGTGAATAAAGTGCATGCTCTGCTTCATTATCCTTATTATGCATGGCTTCCTCTTGTTGCAATAGGTTTACCAGCTTGTCAAAACTAACTCTCTTATCTAACACATTTAGTGTTGTGAAAAAAATGTGGTAATAAGAGGGGAGTGATCTCAAAACAATGGGAATGAGAGCATCACCTATGAATGCTTCACCCAAGGCTAGAAGTGAAGCCCTCAACTCTACAACTCTTCTTAAGAAAGATTCAATTTTTTCATTCTCGCTAAAACTTTAGCGTGTGTGTAATCGAATCTGCAAATTCAAGTATAACATTCTTGTTTTTGGCCTCATATACATGTGCAAAATTTTCCCATACTTATTTGGCTATTTTAGCATCTTGAATGTGGGGTGGGACATCGTTAGACACTATAAAGAAGATGATGAGTTTTGCCTTCTCGATCCGATTTATCAAAGCTGTCATTGTTGTGTTGTATTAGTAGTTGATCTTTTCATAGGACCATTCACGGTAGTCCAAATATCTTCAAACTCAAGTTGTGTCTTAATTTTAGTCTTCCATGCAACATAGTTGTTTCCTCTAAGTATTTTTGTATCTAGAAGAAAAAAATTGGGGGCATTGGTGCTTATTTTCTGAGAAAACACTTACAAGGTTTGTCTCTTATCACCTCCAGGTATAAGGTCTCCCAATCTATATACCATCGATCACGATATACTAAACCTTTCTATATATGCGCCCTTCCGACATACCCAATGCAGTACGTGCAAGAATCTAGCCCTTTCTATATACCCAGTGGTACATGGAAGAGGCGTTAATGTATGTGAAAGAATTTAATAAGTTGTACCAAGATAGTAGTGAAAGGGTTCTCTGTGATTATTGACACTAGCTCAAATAAATATTCTCATATGCGCATGTAACTTCACTATATACTTGGATAATTTCTCAGTACATACTTTTTTCATGCAATCATTCACAGAATGATGGGATGGCTCATAGTTTGTGCACTTTGTGACCTTATTACTACCCTGTCGATTTAAAGGGTCGATGACTAGACAATGTTGTTGCAACTATATTAAGAATTAAGTGCATTAGTAGTCACAACGGATTTACCTATAAGTGCTTCCCAGAGGCACTATATATACCAAACAAATGAGAATGAGATCTAGGCTCTCGTGAGTGTTTGAGAAAAAAAAAATTATTGTTTTTTATTAGAACTTTCTCTCAGTTTCTAAGCAGTTACAATATTTTTGATTGACCATGGCAACCTGAAAATTAGTACAATATATTGAAGGATGAAATTACATTCAAAAAATATGGAAAAATTGAACGGCATGCAAAAAAAATTGTTTTGCAAGCCTCGAGTCGCCTCAAGAGCCCAAAATGACCCATTACGCCAAAAAATTGCAAAGATATAGCTGAAAATGCAATTTATGGATAGGCCTCCTTTTGCGAAAAATGCCCGGAATGAAAAAATAGGCCTATTAGGAGAAATAAAATTACCCTAAATTAGGGTTTTTCTTGCTAAAATATTTGGAAGCTTGTTTAGTTGTAACTAGTTGTTTAGAGGTGGTTTTCTGGCAAATCTCCTCTAAATTTGGTGGTTTTCCAAAATTTTCACTAAATTTCAAAATTGTTTGAAAATGCAAGTGTTGGGGTGTGAGTTGAACCCCACACCTCATACACCCAAAGCTCTTGGTCTATCCACGAGAGGCACTCAATGCGCTATGCATATAAATTGAAGCAAATGAAATTTATATAACTTCGAAAAAGACTAACCTTCTATAACAACTAGGCATGAGAGATCCACGTGTCTGTGAAAGAGAGGAAGTCAATTTAGGGTTTCTCTTGCATGAAAAATGGATTTTGAAGCACCTATGTCTTCTTTCCTTGTTTTTATTTGTTTCTACTTTTTTATTGGATCTTTGTCAGAACATTTTTTGTTTGCGGGTGTTATTTTTAACTATTTGCACCATTTGACTACGGGTCATGTGTGTGAAGGAGATAGATGCCTCACCACTAATTTATTTGTTTGTTTTGTTATTTGTAGGTCGTCGTGGAGTATTGCAAAGCATTGACGACCATTTTGCTCAATGATGGCAACTCTCTGAATGCAACTCAATAATGCAAACATTCGGCTCGGTTTTCAATTTGTGGTGCTTGTGCTAGGAGATAGTTTTCCCTCTATGTACAGGTCTATGCTAAACAAATAACCCCTTCAAAGTGAAACATGACATGGTTCAAAAGTGTCTCCAACATGTGTAGATTCGAAGTAGATCTATGCACCAGTGGCTCAGTCGTTTTATTCCAAACAACTCCCTTCTAACAAAATGGTCAACTCGGTTTAGAGGATCGATCGGTCATGCAGGGCTCGGTGGAACCATCGTGGTTCACAAACACAATACTCTAATATGCATGGCTCGGTCATCGAGAGAATAGATCCGTTAAATCTTGTGCAAAGCTAGGATATTTTTAGCAAAGCGTCCTCTAGACTTAGCAAAACCACTTTGGTGTTCGTTATAGCTAACACTTGTCACCAAATTTCTTGAAAAACCCTAATGGGGAACAAATATATTTTTAATCTTTTATATCGTAGCAAATTTTTTCTGGTCTTTGGGTGCACAAGTGCAAAAAAAAAATATTTACATTCCAATTACCTAGAATGGAAGAGGGGGTTGTCGAGATGTAGGGATGTCGGCAAGTTCTTTGGAGGTAACACATGCTCTCATGGAAAGTAAATTCTTCTCCAATACTCTTCTCTTCTTACTGCAACCTCTCTTCAACCCTTTCTACTCAACAGGTCTAGATTCTCGCTCTAGTAACAAATGTAATTTCACAAAACATGGATGGTAGCGTGTGAATTATATTATTTGAAATCAACCAAATTACATATGAATGAGCTACAATACTTATAAGTACTTTGTATGTTGAGTACAAACAACTAAGGAGTTGCAACAATGCAACAACTAATTTAAATTACGTAGCTTCCATTATTACATCCGGGAAGCACAACAACAATATTGTTAAAACAATATAACAACACCCGTAATGTTTGAATAAAAACAATAATATGGTTTATAATTAAATATAACCATATAAACAATAAATACATTAATTAATATGAAATTCATAATTAATATATAGGTAAATAATAATTAACCAAACACCAAAATGTTAGCATATAACAAAATAACACTAAGTCATCATCATATAATGTAATATTTATCAATGTCCTCGCTATACCCTTACAATCCATAATAAGTCTTGTTAACACCGAATCACAAGCACCCTATGTTTATACAAGTACATATGCTTGAACTCACGATGTGATTGGATAACATGGGTAATATCTCCAAGTTGTGGGACTTGCTCCTTGAGATAGACATCCAAAGAAAGCTAGTTCTTGCTCCTAAACTACCCGCCACAATCTACTCTAATGGGGAAACTAACTATTCTAATCTAAATTTCCAAGGGACCAGGGAGAGAGAATGCATAAAATGAAATCCTACACTACAGCGGTGATACACCAGAAAAGGATGGTATGAGAGTAGTCTTCAAATCCGTGAGATACAGAAGCAAAGTGCACACTAGAAGGGGTGATGACAATTCTCCATAATCTAGCAAAATGCATTCACAAAAATATTTCAAACATACAAAATGATAATGGATCCCTGAAATAACATAATAATAGACACAATATTCTTGTAATCAAGGTTGAAGGGGCAAGAAGAATGCAAGAAAACACAGTAGGGGAAGATGCATCCACAAACTTATATTTTATTGCTTCTGATATGCACAGTTCAATTGGTTACAAGATAAGGGCCTGGATCACCATGCAAGGAGTCCACAACAAGGGCCTATAGCACATTGGCTTCACAAAGCAATTTTGGTAGAGCTTTTCTACAAAAACTACCCCCTTTTACAATGATCCCAACACTCCAATTTATAGAAAAAATGAGAAGAGAGAGAGAAGGGAAAATGGAAATCTTGAAATTTGTCCTTCAACCACTTGGAAGAGGCATTAAATAGATTAAAATGATTGTATATTATTTACAAAAGGCTCCCCATCTTTGTCCCGGATCTTTGCAGCAGAGAAACAATGGTGACCATGTCTCTTAATTGCACTCCCAACTACCAAATAAAAACACTTGTTATGAGCCCGGCCATGTTTTATAGAAAAACCCCACTAATTTCTCATCAAATATGGAATTTATTGATTTTTGTGTCGGACTTGGATCCATGATTCCAACAGTACCAACTTTGTGTGATTTTGTTGAGAAATGAAAAATTTATAACCTTCGAGTGTGGGCAGCTATTTTGGGTCTGGCAGGCATTTTCTGTCATTTGACGGGAATGAGCATTAACTGACTGGAGCCGAATATGTTTCTTTTATTTAAATATATATACCCTCATTAAAAATAATAAATCTAATTTTTTGGCGTAGAGGACGTCGTGCTCATTCCAGAAATTCCAATTTTGTGAAAATCAGAGCTCAGAGTCAAAAGTTATCGCCGTTTGAAGTTCACTTGTCAAACATTGACTTTTCTTCTTTCTTCTGACTATTTCGGCAAAATTGGTCTGCGTGTCCTAGTTGTCCTAGATGAATTCTCCCGCATCAGCCGATTGGGCTTCCTTGTCCCCTTTTGCAGCCTTTTCACGTCCCACGCGTACTTTTGTCCCGGTTGTCAGGACGAAAATCTCCACACCTTTGCCTAATAGACCGTCTTTTGGCAAATCGGCCGATTCACATCCCGCACGTACTTTTTCTGGCTTTCCCAAACCACGCGAAAAAAAAACTTGACAATTTTTATTGCCTACGGCCGTTTCGCCTTTTCACGTCCCGCATGTCCCAACATCCCAACTGTCCCACGGACCGCATGGGACAAAAATGTCTGACTTAGATGATTTTCTTTGTATTTTGGCCACAAACTTAGTACAACGAACCTCAGTATGACCCTCACTGGTACGATCCACACCCTTCAGACCTGAAATGCTTTAAAACAATCCTGCAACCTTATTTTTTGCATTTTTTCCATTTTTCTAACTCGTTGGGATTTTTTCTTAGATGGGAGAGTTAGAGAGAAGCGAGGGGCCCCAAAAACATGATTTCGGGCCTTGAATCATTCTACTTGCTCAAGAATGAAGAATTTGACACATGTTATCAAAATTACCTTGAGGGGTGAATTTGGATATCAAGTCCCAAAACAAAATGATAATCACAATGTCCATAGTATCTAACAATAGGTTATCCAAAATATCAAACAATATCCATGTCTTTAGGTAAATAATGATCATGATCATAGATAAATAAGTGTTGAAGAGGAGTCAACACTATAATAATTATGCGTTTATTGTGTATTTTTCAAATTTATTTCGTTATTCATGGGTATATCTTTGTGTTATCATTTCTTGAATTAAATTTTTTTCACTTTTTTAATTTTTAAAAGTATTTCTCAAATTCAACCATTTCTAGACTTCTATTTAGATCATTCATCACTTTCATCTCCTATTGGTGCCATTAGTCCATATGTTTTTATATTTTTATTTCTTATGACCTTAGTTTTCTTCATTTATCCTACTTATTACTCAACTTCTATATTAATTCTACACTTTTCAAATCCTTGACCATGTTCTAAGGTGTTGACCATTTTCCTACTCCATGAAAATGGATCCTTTTCATTGAGGTCTCTTTTGAAGCTGAACATGTTTTACTAAGTTTTTCTTCTTTTCGTTTAGCTTTCTTACACATGGTGTGATAAAATCAGAATCAATATGGCCCTAATTTAAATTCAAGATGTATTTACATGCCTAGCTTTAGTAATGTTTCTATATTACATTATTGTCAACCTTTACATGTCCCACAACCTTCCATCTACATTATCTCTTGAGCTTTGACCTATTCCTTGTCCATTTAGTTTCCTCCCTCTTCTTTGCTCATATAAATAAACAAATATTATATGTAACTAACAAACATTAAAGATAATTATTTTGTAAAAGTCTTATAAGATATTTTTGTAGATCAATATTTTCAACACACAGTCCATGGAAGAACTACCTTCATTTCTTATCTAATTTTTTAAAATTTCTCTTTATATTTTATCATTATGGAATTATTAATTTTATTAATTTATATCAATTTTCAAAGATTTTTAATTTTTACTTAAGTTTAATGAAATTATATCTTTTTAATTTTTAATTAATTATTATTATTTTATTAAAATTGATTTTAATTTTTTATTAATTCTAATTTTTATTCAATTTAATTTAAAATTTTAATTAATTTTAATTGAAAACTTTTATATTAATTTTATATTTAAATTAATTTAAGTTTTTGACTTTTTTATTGATAAGTTGGGTTGATGGGACCCGTTCCCAATAACAACATGGCATAAATACCTATGAAAGATAGAAATTAAATGCGGGCCTATACCCTAAGATAATAACCCTATGAAAAATTAATTATCCGAACGACAATAAAGAGGCTATTTCAAGACTTGGTCCAAATAATGATCCTTCATACTAGCTATTCAACCTTTTTTATTTTTCTTATTCTTAACTCCTTGTCACTTACCATTCTAATCTAAAATAGCTAACAAAGAGGATTTGTAGAAATCATCCGATTGTCTACCAAAGATTCCTGCTCGAATATGATTTGGCGGGAGAAAGACTCCATTTTCATACCGCTTGTAGCTAAAATCCCTTGCGATTCCTGAACATTTTCTCGGTTTTCAACATTCCACATTCTCCACTACCATATTCTCCTTATTTACATTCCTTGGATCTACCTTGAATGTTTCCACCTCAACCAACTCCGGATCCAAAGATCCCCAACCTTTTTCAATCCCAAACCTTTCTTCTTAATTGGTTTCTTAATCACTGGACAAGATGCTTGCAAATGCCTCGGGTTTCTATATTTGTGATCTTGGAAAGCTGTATTTTCATAGTCAAAGGGTTGAGAATGACAAACATTTCCAAATTTTAAATTAATTCGATCGGCAGCCCTTTTCTCGGATCGACTTCCACACACATATGGGTAAAGGAACACAAAGTGCCACATGAGATCTGTCTCTATATTCTTGTAAAAAACCCCAAGTACATTGCAAATATCTTCCACTTTGTATACCAGAGATGCAGAGGAAGATTGGGAAGTCTCGCCTAAACCGATATTTTGGAGATCTATAGCGTGATCGGGTTCGGGTCAAATTCAAGGAACCAAGGAGTCAAAAATAAAATAGCGAGTTCCCAGAACCATGGCCCATAAGCTAGGCATCTCTAAAAGTCTCCATCTTCATCTAAAATGAACCACAAAAAAACAACTGGAACAAAGAAATATTTCACATTAAAACGTCTAATTTTGAAATATCCATTGATACAATGTTGTAGAAGAAGGCCATATTTCATTGAATCGTCCTATTATGGCATCCTAAGATAATTTTTGGTAATATTCTTCCACTTCACGGCCTTCGATGACCAACCACAGGATTTCCTCAAGCCAATATCAACCAAATACTGTTGATTTCCAAGTTTATTTCCTTTGGCTTTACCTAGGGCATCATTAAATGAAGCCTTTATGCTACTCTGAGCACCTCCATTTATATTTCCTTTGGAATTGACTACTCGTAAACCTAGCCCGACCATAGTATTGATTTTTTTAATACCAAATTTAGGGTTGGGCCACATTCACTCTGCCGTAGCATCCTCGACTAAATCCACGGTGGCCCGTGAACCCCCATTGGCTCCACCTCCTTGCCTTGCAGCCTCCCCAAGGACTGTATTCTTGTTATATCAGGTTGTTGTCTACATCCTCTTGGTGAGTTCAAATTTTGAGCTCCACAACTCACAATCTCTATCATGATTAGTTTTTGACTTTTATTAATTTGTAATTTTATTATTTTAATATTATTATTAAAATAAGTTTAATTATAATTTTTTTTTAGTTTTAAATAATGTTAGTTATAAATTTTGTAATTATAGTTTTTATATTAATTAATTTTATTTTTTTACAATTTGTTTTTCACTAGTTTGACTTTTGTTTTACCAATTTTTTTTTAAAAAATATTATTGCAAATAGTTTTTGAAAGAGACTATACCCTTGTATAATGTGGCTCCAAAGCTAGATTTTATAGATTCAACACTTCAAAAAGGATTAAAATGTAGATTAAACAAATCATCCCATCGCAGAAAGCATTCTGCCAAGATCAAAGCCTATAACCAACAACCCTAGAAATATAAAATAACTAGTTGTCCACAACTTCATAGCAACATCAGCTACTCAAAGCAACAACAAAATAGACCTACATCTCTCGATTTAGCAATGAGACCACACAACGGGATAGGGATTATGCCTTTTCTAAGAAAATGAAATGTTTAGCTTTAGTGTATCCCTTCGTCTTCCTATCCACCACCTTCCATTCCATAATTTCAACTTCCACTGAGATTAGAAGAACAAATTGAATTGACTTGATATGGATGTGACTATTACAAAGGGGTGTCAAATCATAATCTATCGCTAAATCAGTACCCTTAGGAGAGGGTCTTGAGGTTTCATCTTTGTAGTGTTTGGAATCTCTTCCATGATGGGTAAGTCATTTTACAGGGTTTCCACAACCAGTTCTGAAGGGAGGCCAATTGTCAAATTATCTAGTAGAGATTCCTTCCACCATGAAGGATTTTCTTTACATTTTTAATTCTCACCTTCATCCGAGAGATGCCTCATTTGGAAGCAACTTCAAAATTTGAAAGCTAAGCCCTTATATTCTATCCTTTGTACCAACTTACTCGGTCACCTATTTGCGGGTGAATCATTTACGGGAGGGCTTGAAAGGTGTTAATATCTAAAAATATTATATCATAGGTTGTATGTATTTGATGGGATATTTTATCATCAAATTTCTGAGAATATCCTCGGGTATCTCCTATGGAAATGAGGAAAGTGTTCTCACTAAATCACATCACCCTTCGGTTTGCACAAGTGTATCTGCTTGAGCTCACAGTGTGATTGGGTAACATGGATACTATCTCCAAGTTGTGGGACTTGCTACTTGAGATAGACCTCGAGACAAAGTTGGTTCTTACTCCTAAACTACCTACCACAATCTACTCTAATGTAAACAAAATATTGTTGTCCTTATCTAATTTTATAAGAGACTACGGAGAAAGATTGCATGAAAATAAATCCTATAATAAAGCGGTGATACACCAGAAAAGGAGGGAATGAGGATAGTTTTCCAATGTTTGAAAAATAGAGGCAAAATGCATACTAGAAGGGGTGATAACAATCCTCCACGATTTGGAAAATGCATTCACAACCAAATTCCATACATGTATAGTCATAATGAATCCTGTAACAATGTGTGTGTGTGTGTGTGTGTGTGTGTGTGTGTGTGTGTGTGTGGAATGAGATTAAAGGGGGCAAGAAGAATGCAAACCAAATACAACAAGGGAAGATAAATCCATAAAGTTGCATCTAGTGTTGCATTGAAATGCACAGTTCAATCCTTTACAAAGTACGGGCATGGATCACCATGTAAAGAGTCCACTACAAAGGCCTGCACCACAATGACTTCATAAAACAAATTTTACAAGACTTTGCTAATCATAAAACTATATCAATTTACAATGAGCACAACACTCGATTTATAGAATTTTAAGAGCAAAGAGAGGGAGAGAGAAGTGGAAATCCCAAAATTTCATTCCCGCCACTTGAAAGATGTTATAAATGTGTGAAATAATCACATGTTACTTGAAAAAGGTCCACCATGCTGTCCCACAATGTGCAACAATGAGAAAAGTCCACCCATGCTTTATTTAATGCACCCCAACCACCAAAAACATTGTTCAGGTCATGTCCACATTTTCAGTGAAATCACGATTGATTCTTAATCCAACCCCATATTTCTTGATATTTGTTCATTTTATTTCAAACCACGATCCCAACGATGCTGATTTTACATGATTTTGTTGAGAAATGTAAAAGATATGGCATTTTGAGTAGAGCCAGCTATTTTGGGTACACGAGGCATTTTTTCTTTTATCGTGACTAGATATTTAATTGTTTGGATCCGAATATATTTATTTTATATTCATAAATCTATCCTAATCAAAATTAAGAAATCGGAGCTCGGATCGAAAGTTATGGAATTTTAAAGTTCAAGAGTCGGGCACGAGGTGCGTAAGGAACACAAGAAAGGCACATGTGTAGGAAACATGGCCCGAGGAATTTCTATGAAGGACAAAGGTGCATGACACAATAGGGTGAACATGGGTGCACAAGAGGAAGAGCATGGATGACCAATTTTAAGGTCTGCGCAGAAGGGTGTGCGAGGAGGCGCGAGGGGATAGAAGAAGAGGTGCATGCGGGAAGAAGAAAGCGAGTGCATGGAATGGGAGAAGAATGCGAAGGAAGAAACAAGAAGGCATGCAAGGTTACGTTGAAAGAAGGTGATAAGGAAGGAAGGTGTGCGAGAAAGATGCAGATGTGCGAAAGGGAAGTAGAGGGAAAGAACGTGTGTGGATGTGTGCGCATTAGAAAAGAACGCATGCTTGTGAAATACAATTATGGAAGCAGGGCATGAATATCCAAGCGAGGAAGGGCGTGTGGCGGAAAAAAAGAAAGGAGGGCACATGAAAGGAATTCTCAAAACTTAGCTGATTTGGAAGGCATCTATGGAGGGGCACGTAGAAGAATTGCAAGGTGCAAGGAGCGTGTAGAAGGACTACTACCTTTGTAAAGTGCCAAATCAGCAAGTGTACATGTGCGCAACCTAAAATGTAAAGCATCAAAGGCAGAAAGAAGATACAAGTTATCTTAAATAACTAGTTGAGTTATTTGGATGACAAAAAGAATTATTCTAGAGCTGGAATGAAAGTCCCTGGAAAATGGATCTAGACAAGGTAGGTATCAAACGAGTCTTTTAAGGGGTCAAAATATGGATACCATGTCTTAAATAGAAGTCCATACCAACCGCAAACCCAATATTGATTAAAGATTAAATCCCTATCCTTAGGGGTTTAAAAAAAAACAATAAAATATGCTTTAACTTACGGTGTAGAGTTCAATCGACCCATAATATTTTCCCTACATCTATGTGTAATCGAATCATGGAGATGAGAGAGTTTATCCCAAAACTTATGAAACTTGCAAATGAGACCAAGTTGGGATAGGTTTTCCTCTTCCTTTAGGACCTTCTGCAAGCATATCCTCAACACGGGAGTCATATGTGATGGTGTAGAAGTCTTGCCAATATTTATGACATTCTCCTTCTATTTGGAGACCACAACTGCGTAGGAATTAGTTCCCTTGCCATGTTTCCCTTGGTTGAAATGTCAAGAACTAGAAGCCCTCCTTGAAATTTTCCATTACCAATTCCATATTTTTCCCAATATAGGTGTGAGAGAGATTCCCCTTATTGGGACACCCAAATCAATAATGCATCAACCTTTGTAAGAGGGGAAGGAGAAAATGCAGATCTTAAATTCTCAAGCTTGGAGTTCCTATTCTCCTTACCACCATTTTTATTACCAGTAGTCCTGTGTATGGGCGGGTCGAGCCTCCTCCTCTTTCACCACATTTCACTTTGTAAAATCAAGCTGATCCATGAAAGGTCTTCTCAATAGATTGTTGTGTATCTATGTTCCCTCCAGAACCATTTTCTCATGACCAACATCGTTGTTGTTCGCACAATTTGGTGACTTTTGATAGCGATTGCATGAGAAATATGTGCCATCCCTACCGCATCCTTTATCACCATCCCGAGTCCCGCCTTCGTAATCTGTGTCACCCAGCGAGAACTCTCTCGGATGCCATTACCAATCGAGCTTCCTTCATGGCTCGGGTTTGCATGTCCTTTTCATTTAGCTCCCATTTTATTCATTGTATTTACAATATTAGGCATAATTTTTCAAATCCAATTTTTGAGTTTTATCAGTTTCTATCCTTTACTTTTAATTTTTATTAACTTTAATATTTTTTTTTTTTACGTTTTTAATTATTTTTAAAATTTGAAATTTTTATTAATTAAATTAATTTTGCTTTTAAGATAAGGTAAAAAAGAGTAATTCTAAAGGGATCAAGAACCCTATACAACCGAAAAATAGGCATCAAATAGCAACAAGAAACAAAGTGGAGTGTGGTAGCCATAGTAGAACAAAGATACCAGTTAATACCAAAACTAAAAAAGAAAAAAGAAGGAGAAGAATATTCCAAAATGACAATCAAGCATAGTTGGCTAACCTCAAGAATACTCTAAACATCTATCGAAACAAGCCTAACAAGATATAAAGGAATTTTGCTCCCGAGGATCGCAACCATGGGATCATAAGACCATTCAAGCGGAGCACTAGAAGTTTTCTATTTCTTTTTTCTAGACATGAATGTCTAATCATCACTTGCTAATAGGATCTATGTTTTCATCTCTATGAATTTGAAGGTAGATTTCAAAGATATCATTTCGGCCAATAAATCATTCCTCCTTCAAGATTATGTTTTTAGTAAAACCGGGTTCGACCTCTAATGGAGGTAGAAACACTTGCATCATCTAACAAGAAGTTGATCCCGCTGATCCCAAAATAGTTGGGGAAATGTGAGTCTAAAGCAATAGTTTAATCTACTCTATAATATTTTCTAACACCTCACGGTGCACATTAATCAAAGCCACCTACGGATAATCCTCTCCCGAATCTTCGATGAAGTAACTTTAACATTCCCAACATCTAGCGAGGCTATGTTGGGAATATTTCCACCACAAGTATTTTTCCTTCACCTCTTTGTTTCAGTTTCAAACAATCGAAACAAAGTGATCCAAGGAAAAGCATTTCTGCATCTCGAAGGGTAAGCCTTCATCGTCGAAAGGTTGAGTTCATATTCTTTCTAAAAATTTCAGCTCAATGGAATTGGGTAAATCAAGAGATAAGTGTAAATTTACGAGAATGCGACCATAAGTAGTATGAGTGTAAAGTCTAGTTTTAGAATCTATGGACAAACAACTTCCCAAAACATTGCCAATATATATTAAACTCTTCTGCCCCCAAAAATGCAGCGGTACATGAGGTATTTGAATCCAAACTGACTTGACATTAAATTTTTGGTGATTGGATTGGAAGATAGAAACCACGGTTTCATCAAAAAGTGATGATTCCTCAGTTGTCATAACTTAGAGAAGAGAACATCTCTATCTTCAACAAAATTATAAACCATGATAAAAAACCTTCAAGCACAAGGATAAATTTCCACTTTACCTTTCATGAGTGGAACTTCCAGTTTGATGAAATCAAGGAGTGAAGAAGCGGTGGGCCTGGCCAAAGTCCATTGAAATGATAGATCAATTCCTGGCTGGAAAATAATTTTTCATCATATAACACCATCTCCCTGAAAGAAACCGAAGGAGACGTTTCAAAATCCTTAAGCAATCTTGTATTCTAAGGAATCCAAACGTGGGTAGTTGCTGCCAAATTAAAAATGAGTGATTCTTAAAAGGGGCATGTTGTTATTCCCCCTCAACCCCACGTTCGTACAGGTAATGTTTTGTACAGGAGGCAAGGGAAGAACCCAGGAGTAACCTCAGTCAATCTGAAAAACAAGCCGCATTTAAGGCGTCCACAACCGTAGACCCCCAAAACCAACAGAAAAAGGTTCACCACCTCCGAGAGTCCCAACGAAAATTCGATGAAACAAAAACCACCACTGCCATTGACGTAAAGGAAGGATCTTATACTATGGCCACTAAGGAGGTCGCTACAGATCTTGTCCTCAGGGACATGTAGAGGTAGACGTAGAGATCCATTACCATCAGTGAAAAATCTAGGGTTAGGGAGAGTGAGAAAAGTTGGGGCACAAGTCGTTAGAGGAGCCATCTCGATAGTTCAGGAGATATATTAATTTTACTTATAAATGTTTCGATATTTATAAAATTTTGTTTATTTTTTATTTTGAATTTTTTTTCAATTTTTCTGGAGAGGACGGATTTTAGACGGTGGCTACTAAGGAGGCCGCTACAGAGCCTACCTTTAGGGACCTGTATAGGTAGACGTGGAGAGCAATTGCAATCAAAGAAAATGTAGGGTTAGGGTTAGGGAAAAATTTTGGGGCACAATTCGCTAGAGCAGCCATCTCGATACTTCAGGAGATATATTAATTTTAATTATAAATTTTTCAATAATCATAATTTTTTTTTACTTTAAAAAATAAAATTCAGTTTTTCCTCTTTTTTTTGTTAATGATTATTTTTATTAATTTAAAAATTTTATTAACAGGACATATGATGAATTAGGAAGCATACAAACAAATACTTGGGAAATGTGGAAGAGGTGCTGCGACCTGGGACAAGGAGGAAGAAATCTTTGACATTTTAAAAATATGTGGAGCATTTTGAACTAGTTGTCAGCTACAGCTTGTGCATCCAACCTGGATGGTTGTTTCAAATATTCCTTGTAAAATATTGAATTCTCAACATAAAAGTCTAGGAATAAATCATCTCCACACATCTTCTAAAAAGGTCACGAGGTTAGTCTACAACTTTTACGAGTCTATCGAGTACTTTGTGTGAGGAATTCATCCCTGTATTGGGTCCGCTACAAATATGTCTTTACTTAATGGTGCAAAGACGTAGGAGAGAAAAGGTACGGAGGCCCATATTAGAGATGGTATGTAATCCTAGCTAAATTGTATTTGTGTGTGGAGACATTGTTTTGTGCAAGAGAATTAAGAGGAGGAAACAAGAGCTCCTAACGAACAATGACCAAATTGGAAGCATCCAAGAACAAATATGGAAGACCTATAGAAAGTGGGTATAGAAATATTGCGGTGATAAGCCCTTGGTCTCCCGTAGTCCGGAGAAAACACAAGTGTAAATGTGAAGAAACTTTTGTGGTAGAGGAAAAATTTACTAATGGAGACATTTGGATGTAGAAGATATGCCCGAGAACCAACGAACAATGTAGGAGAATCGTTTTAAGACAAAGTGACTTGCAACACATGAAGACCAACCGAATGTGTAAGGAGAATCTCGTAATAACCTCATGAAGGAAAGAATTGGCACGTAAACATGTATTGAATAATTCCAATTTTTTTTTTAAGAGAATTCAATTGGAGAAAAATAAAGTTCAAGTATAAACCCTATCCTCATCAATTCTAATATAAAGATACAAGATAAAAAAATATTCATATAGAACTCAAGAAACCAATTAACAAGATAAATCTTGTGATCTCATCTAGCAATCTAATTGCATGAAAATTGTGCACAGAGATGTAAGTGGGACTACAAATAACCATAGGGACGTGCTCCCTTTAGGAGACTCGAAGTCGAGCCTAAGAGAGCACCATTTTCTACATTGTGTTGCTTAAATATTCTAAAACATGTAATTCAAGGACATGATGCATCAACAATTGCATGAATGAGTGTTGTTCGATGTATAGTACTAGATGGAGAAGATTCATTCCAATATTAAATAAGGCTATGATTTAGATGATGAAAAAATGATAAAATTTGCAATGGAGAATCCACTTCTCACTAAAAAGAATATAAAACTCACTTCTTCGTTCAAAATTTTTGTAATGAGAGCACATATAATTGTAAGATTCACAGAATTCAGACGCCATCCGCACCATAGGAATTAGAAAAGACACATCATCACTAAACAAGATGATTAATTAGAAGAAGAATTACCGGAATTACAAGATGAAAATGATGATGTTTTAGAAGCACCTTTGTAAAAATGAAATAATAGAGGAATGTTAGAATATTACATTGTTTTCCACCTGTACATGTCCCTAGACATTCCATTTATGGTATCTATTGGGCTTCCACCTCCTTCATATCTCTTTGGTGTCCTCAATATTATGTGCTTGTATAAATATTATATAAATATTATAAATACCTTAAAAGAATTCAAAATAATTATTTTGTAAAAAATAGCACATTTAGAGATACATTGAAAATAAAATATTAGGTTACTTAATTTTCTTAAAAATCATATTAATTAATGTTATAAGAGAAATGCATATTCTATTTTTGGATATCACCCATACCAAAATACGAATTCCAAAATTTGGATCTTCATTATATATAGTTAATACTAAATTTTTCACATGATTGAAAGATAAGTATTTCATAACACTTACATAGAAAATCTTTACTAGTGAGTTGGATCAATAGTTTTGAGTTTGTTGAATCAATAGGGCTTGATAATGATTGTGGGTGATGCATCATTTTGAGAAACAACTTGAAATGGTCATATCTTTTGATCCAGGTGTTCGTTTGAGTCTATTTCATTTTTGAAACTAATTTTTAGATGATATGAACACACTAATCAACCCGCACTACCGATTGTAGCGATTTTTAGCACATTTTCGGGCCCAAAATCCCCATCTAGCAACAAAAATTAGGATTTACGTTGTAGTTCTATTTTTTCCTATTTTAAGGCATTAGTGAATTTTTGTCTCTTAAACACATAATATTTTAGAAATTTGGTGATTCCTATAATTTAGCCATGTAGAAGATGCGTGGAAATTTTCATGTCTATACGTGAGATAAGCATGTGAACTTACTAAGAATAGCATGTTCTACTAAATCTGCTAAAAATAGTAAATTTTGCCACCTTAAGTAGATTTTGTCAAAAATAGTTAATTTTTCCTTGGTAACTCGAGCTAAGATTTGTTTTCTTATTTATGAAGCATTGAAATTCATGATTTATTAACAAAGAATAAAATTTATTTTCTTTGAGTTTAAGGATTTTGTAGTATATTGAATGTGTGTTTTAAGTTGGCTACACTAGTGGGATAACATAAGTCCACAAAAACATCCCCGTATAATAATTCATTTCGCAATTGGTGACTAAACATTAAAATTAATACATTAAAATAAAATCATTATCAGATTATTCGTAGGTGGATAAAATAGTGTAATAAATTATTTCACACATTAGGGAAACAAGAATACAATAAAAATTCAAATATAGGTTTACACATAAAAAATATTTTATTATAATTTCATGATATTTGTACCAAAATTTTAACCACTTTCCACAAAAATGGTAAGCAATTCGATTGTAAAATTTCTCCTACAATTGTTTATTCTAATTGTTACACTTGTTTTCCTTAGTCTTCCACTAAAAACTACATGTAAAATAACATTTTTATCCTATTTATACCCAAACCATGATTATCTAATCTTTATAAGAAGTTCCTTATATTAAAATAATTTCATTATTTACTACATTCTTATGATATATAGATTAGCCTATTATATATCTATTTAGATTTTATCTATAGGTTGATATTTTATTAGAACATACAAACTGAATTTTGGGCTCGTTGACCCATTTTTCAAAACTAGTTTTTTGCCATTTTTATATGGACCCGATTCAAGTATTCAAATGGGCATATATTTCGATCCAATGCTCAAAATTCATCAAATTTTGTAGCATTGGAAAGGTCTACACCTCATCTATGCCATGGAAGCTTGAAACTTTAATTTTGATGAGGTTATGTGGGTAAAAATAGGAAAACATATTTCATGCCATTAATGTATGATTCAATTACTTCAACAACCAGATCAGATTTGATTTGATCTCGCCATTCTTCCTTCTTCAACATGCCAAACAGATATGGAGAGGTAGACTTGACAGATTGTAGGTGGATTTGCAAGGGCATTGATGGCTAGTAGCTAAGCTTCCAAATCAGATTTCTCACCTCTTTTCTTCTCCTCTCTTCACTTCATCTATAAAGGTAAGATCTTGGCTCATTGTAAAGGGTTGGACATTTTTTTCGCACTCGCTTCTTCTCTCGGTCTCAGAAAAATTCATGGAGTTCGAACCTTCTATTAAGACTATAATGCAACATTTTCACCTTTTAGCCATTGTAATTCTCTGTATCAATTTGTGAAGTAATAATACGCATTTGTGGATGATTTTAACCCTATCTTGTGTTCATTTCCCTTATCGATTTTTCATTGCAATATTGGTTATCTGTGCATGGTGGTTGTGTTACATTTTAATGGTTTGTGTTTGATAGAAAACCGGGTATTTGTCATTCCTTTGGTGTACCACCTCTCGTTAGTTTAGTTTTAATTTCTTACATCTTCTTAACTCTGTCTCCTTGGCAAGTTAGAATAGATTTTAGAATAGATCCTTTGTAAATTTTATGTGTGCACCTAAACAAAGGAATAGGAACCTACTTTCATTTGGAGATCTCTCTCGATTTCAAAGTACCACACTTTAGGAGACATTCCATGATATCCAATCACACCGAGAGTCTCAATCCATCGAGTTTCGGACATTTAGGGGTGCTATGATTTTTCACTAATAGTTTAGGCACACCCGGTGGGAGCAAGAGGTCTCCATTTTTATTACAACAAGATTGATGTGCACTTGTTGTAAGTTTTCAACTTATAAGGAGCTTTGAAATTTCACATCTAGCGACTCCAAAAGAGGTAGAGTCCATTGGTTTTAATAGCCTAGGCTTTGTGATTCATCGAGGAATTCGAGTAGATCAAGAACTAGAGAAGAAGGATTGTTTTTCTATCTACACTTGTCCCTAGACAGAGGGAGAAGGGGAAGAAGAGCTTAAAGGTCTCCATCTCCACCAAATAAAAAAATTCAACACCTCCCCCGGTAGGCCTTTCATTCAATCAACAAGGGTTCTTAGGCCAATCATAATGGCACATCAACAACCCAATCCCTATGTCAACTTCACTAGCTGTAGCCCTCTCACTCTCCATTCACAAAATCTAGTTCCAGTTGCAGCATTGAAGAGAATTCCATATTTCACTAGAAATAACCACACTACTCCTAGTGACCACATTCAAGACATTGCAAATATTTTTGCAATTCATGAAATCATTGAGATGGACATTGTAGTCAAATTGTTAGCCTCTTCATTCAAGGGTAAAGCTTCAAAATGGTTCAAGAGTCTAATAGTAGGATCTATTCAGAATTGGGATCATTTGTGAAGATCTCTTAAAAATCAATTTGGAGAGAAGGGAGACATTCTATCCTTGTTGGAACAACTGAAAAAAAATAAGAGGGCTCCTAATGAGGAGTTGACCGACTTCAACTTTGATTTCAAAGCACATGTAGGATAGGATTCTTATGGCCGTAAGGCCAACCAACAAAGGTGATTTTTTATACTTCCTCAGAGCTTTAAATTATGATATTTCCATAATGATTCAATCCATGGGAGGTGTAGCCTTACCTGCAGCCTTTAACATTTCCATTAGAGCTGAAAATTGTTTATTTCAGTGGTAAACTTGCACCTAGGCCACCTAGGCCTCTATATCTAGAACTAGGAGCTCCAAGCACTAGTCTAATACCCACATTATGTCCCATACCTTCACTAAGGAATTAGAGTTCAGATGAAGCTTCCACATCATCTTCTAGCTCCTCAAATGAGCTCCAAGAAGTCTTGAAACAACTACAGAACCTACGAAACATGATAGTGACTATCGAGAGAAAACACGGTAAGAGTTTTAGGCAATATTAGCCTCAAACTTAGTATCATGCTAGGCCCCCATACCAGAAAATGAACCACCAAGTCATTCCACAAATAAAAATTTGAACCAAGGACAACCTCAAGTTGCCAGGCCATTTCGACCATACATTCCAAATACAGCTTCAACATAAAAAGCGTTAGTTCCAACAAAAAACAACATGGCACGAGAGTACAGTGGTGTTACCTCGTAGTCTACCCCACTGTCAATCAACATGTTCCAATGGTGCAATAAATCGGGGATTGATGGTACATACCTATGGTATGTCCCAAGAACCTAGTCAAGAGGAAAATCAACAAAGAAGAAGCTCAATAAGAGACACCTCCAACCAAAACTATGCTGGTCAATTTGAAAACAAAAGACTTTTGTGGAGATAACCAAGCCCCTTCTCGAATTGTAGCTGCCAAAAACGGTCTAAGAAAAGGAATATTGGAGAGGGTTAATCATCAAATTAAGGTAATCCACAATGCTCTATTACTCCACAAGGTATTAGGAATCAAAGTGCAGCTCCCAATGTGCAAGGTCAGCCCAAGCCACCCCTAGACCACCTCAAGTGCAGTTATATCAACCCATGTGCAAGAAAATAATATGAAAGGTAAAGGGAAACAGAGATATAGAACACCTCCATTCGACATCATTAAGAATATGAAGAGGACAAATGTAAACATCTCAATGGAGTCAATGGCTATCCTAGAACAAAGAGACCTATTGCAAGATGCTATGGAAAATTGGTCAACATTAAATCAGTCACCCAATCAACAAGAGAAATTACTTACCAATGCAGCTCATCCTAAAGGAAATCATAGAGATCAAAAAGGTAAAAATTTGAAGCCTCCTCCCTTCTATGTATCATTGATCATGGAGACAAGCTAATGCATAATTGCATGATTGATTCAAGAGCAAGTAGCTCTGTAATGAAAAAATGAATAGTTGATCAATGGGTCTTTAATAGCAAGTCATTTCCAAAGGTGTGCTACAATTGGATGGTACAGTAGTAACAATGGTTGGAGTGATCAATGATTTTATCCTCACATTGCATGCATGTCCCAATGTGATAGTCTTGTAAAATGTATCGAGTCATAGACTTTCCACCACACTTTTCATTGTGTTTGTCAAGAGACTTCACTGCTAAAATTGGAGGTTATTTTTCTGTTGATTGGTCACACATGTTATTTAGAAAAAGGTATGGAGCTAAGGCCACAATATAGTATGAGCCTCATACCCCGAGTCCAATCAATGCAAATTG
Organism: Taxus wallichiana var. yunnanensis; assembly: GCA_018340775.1. NCBI lineage: Eukaryota > Viridiplantae > Streptophyta > Pinopsida > Cupressales > Taxaceae > Taxus > Taxus wallichiana. Next base: position 976,607,168 of record CM031239.1, read on the forward strand.
TTCAACCCTTGATCAAGAAGATTTTCTAAGCACCCATGAAGCTGATCCTAAAGTCGGATATATTCTAGACTTGACCTTTGATGAATGAGTGAACAAGAGGCATGCTTTTGACCCTTACAAAGAAATGGAATAATATGAATTAGGGTTATGTTGCTTGCATGAAGAGAATCATCCTCTTCCTAACATCACTAAGCTAGACCACAAGGATGAGAATGAGGCATGGCGGTTATTCTTTAATGGCTCAAGAAGTAGACAAGGAGTTTGAGGAGGAACTATGCTTGTTTCACCTCAAGGAATGAAATATTACTCATCCTTCATTTCCAATTTTCTTTCTCGAACAACACAACAGAGTATGAATCCTTGATCCATGGAATGCATTGGGAAAGAAAGGGAGGGATTACGAATTTGAAAATATTTGGTGATAGTGAGGTGATTGTGAAGCAAATGAGAGGACAAAATGATGCATGGAATGAACTACTCAGAGCTACAAAAACGAGTATGGGACCTCATTGAAAACTCGAAGCTTTCAATATTGTTTCCATACCTAGGAAAAAGAATGATGTAGTAGACAGACTTGCAGTAATTGGGGCAGCATTTGATGTTATAGAAATTTTAAATAGTAATAAGTCTCAGCCAAATATCAAGGTGATAGTAAGGCCATCTGTCCTAGATAATAACATAAGTTGGTAGGTCTTCGAGAATGATCAACAAATTTTTAATTTTCTATAATAAGAAGCCAAGTTCTCTTCCGAGAAACAAAGAAAAATTGGAACAATAGTATGGCGACCAAGTGGTGAATTTGATAACTAACAAATTACCAAAAGGTCTTGTAACCTTGGAGTCAATCTTCAACCCGAATGATCAATTCACGAAGGAGAAAGTAAATATTCGTAAAGTGTGAAGATTTAGAGCCCATTTCCATAGATGAAGGAAAAAAGTTGCGAATCGGCAAGGTATGTACCCAACAAGAAAATATGAGTCTTCAACTTTGTCAAGAATTCTTAGATTTATTTACTTGGACTTACAAGGATTTACGAGGTTTCAAACCAAGGTTGTCACAACACAGTATTGATATGGATCCGCAATCTAAGCCTTTCGGATAAAAGAAAAGGCCAAGAAACCCACACATTGAACCTCTCATGAGAAAAAATTTGAACAAGGTAATTGAGGCCAACATCCTCTTCCCTATCAAACATTCAAGTTGGTTTGCAAACCTAGTGCATGTGAGGTGTTGGTGCCATTTTTTGAGATAGCACCTTGTTGCCCTAATTTTTCAAATCTATATGTGCTCAAAAAATGTTTTACCCTTTGAATTAATGGTCCAAATAGCTTCCCCTCCAGTTGAACTCTTTAAAATTCTCACAAACTTGTTGTGCCCTAATTTGAAGGAATGTTCCAAGTTTGCCTTTTCGTACCCTAGTTCTTCCAATTTTGTGGGTGTGTCATTTTTTCCCTTCTTGATTGTGAAAAAACTAAATTTGATCAATTCATACTTGTTTGTATTTGAAAATCCAATCCCAAGGTTGAAAATGTTGTAAAATCATCCTTTAGTTGATTCAAAATCAAAAAATCTGCCATCCTTGATGAAAAAATTGAATTCTAGGGCATCCCTGGAATTTTTTACATTTTGACGGATAGACAGGCGTATTTTAGCCATCAAATTAGGGCTGAAATATCAAAGTGTACGTGGTGGCTTCTAATTGGCTAAGGAAAGGTGGGGAGGCTCTCTAATTTTTCATTTTTCACGTTTTCAACCAAATGGGGCATTTTCAGGCTCAGGGACCCGTTTTTTCAAATTTTACCTATGTGGCATGTTTTGATTGGTAGACGTTATGGCGGGTGGTCGGATTCCCTTAAGGTTTTTAGACTTTACTTTGCGAAAATTGTAAAATTCAAATTTTGGCCCGAAACCCCGCGCCTTAATCGCAAGAGGACACATGTCCTAAAAGTTTCAAAATGGAAGTGCGGGTGCGGGGGGACTTAGAGTTTTTTGGCTCTAATTTTATAAAGTTTCAAAATCAGTTTTACCCCGCTCCAATCAGCGATCGACACGTGGCAGCACGACAGGGTAAGGCAGGTCGGCGGAGGTTTTGGTGATTTTGATGTTTTAAACTTCAAATGGTTTAAAGTCAAGTCTCAAAGAAGAAACCCCATAGTGAATAAGGGATGGACATGTGGCGGGGAGATGTTGGAGCCACGGGCCCACGGAAACAAAGTTGAGAATTTTTCGTTAGGCTTAAAGGGAGTAAAAATGAAGATTAAGCCGGTGGCTCCTCGACAAACTAAAGATGGACACGTGATAGAGGACAAGACGGGTCGACGAGAAATAAAAGGGGATTTTTTCCTTTTTCACAAAAGAGTTCAAAATCAAAATTTTAAGTGTTGGCCTATTAGCGAATAGGAGATGGACACGTGGCAAGGGAGAAATCGGAGGTGCAGGCCCATGGGGCAAAAGGTGAAAATTTTCCCAATTTCCAAAAAGGTCAAAATGCGTAGAATTGAAGTGTGATCCCAATGGGACCAACCATGTGCCACGTGTCAGCTCCAAATTTCAAGGGTGGAGGGGCGGAGAAAAAGGTCAAAATTTTCGATTTTCCCAAAAAAAGTTGAAAAGTCATAAATGATCCCAATTTCAGTCCCAATTGTTTTTTGACACGTGGAGGGCCTAGATTAAAGGACAAAGATGGATAAGATTGATGGTTATTGTGCATCCATTTGTTTTGACCACCATGAGAGCTCCATGAAGCTTGGAATCATGATTTTTGTGCCAAAATTCATCAAATTTATAGTGATTTTGTGTTCGTAGGCCTTCTAGGATCATTGGCATTGGTTTCATGGATCAATTTTTTGATTTGAGATGTTTTTGAGGAAATTTTTTTCCCCAACTGAGTAAACAAATGAAATAACAAAATCAAAAGTCAGAGAGTTAGTTTTATAAGGTAAAAGGGTGAAAACGATGACTAGCAAGTTTTTTCATGCCTCAATGATGAAAAACATACCTCTAGGATGAATAATGATCCTGATATTTGTAATGATTTAATCTTTTGGGCACACCTGGTAACCTATGAGTTTTTTTGATGTCATTTTCATTAAATCACGAGGAAAGGTTTGTAACAAACTTGATCCAATGGCATATTATTTTCTTCGGAAAGAAAGCTCCAATGTGGCATGAGGTATATAGTGTAGTTTGGACAAATCTTAAAGAGGGAGGAGATTGAGATTTACGAGAAAAAATTCTGAGAGAAGGCTCATTTTCTAAGAAATCCACCAAAGAACCAGGTTAATGTCTCATGTGTTGAAAATTCATGTATGTGAGTTGGCTACAAGTGTATAGCCATCACACAGCTCTGAGATTGTTCATGTAACTCTCCCGCTATTGAATCTGACAAGTTTTGAATTAAATCTATGTTTTCTTTGGGCAATATGGTGTCTGTTATCATTTTTAAATGCCTACAAATAGTTTTTATTGTTCTTGTTGCAATCCTGCATTAAAAGTTTTTAGAAATCACACAGGATCTCCATTTTTGGTTGATAGTTTAGTGGCATTTGCAATCTCATATTCAAAAGAGCCTTCATCTGATAAGGAGATAAAAAAAATTAAAATTACTTTACCTTCCTTGACTACAAATATTCTCGGTAAGCCTTTGGGGGTACCTTAGGCATGGTTTGATCAAGGATTTTTATGTTTAATTGATTTCTTTACTTCAATATTTTGTGGTGAGTTCTCAAAGATTGTGTGAAGAGTGTAACACAGGCTTCCATTTGTGCCTCTTCTGGTTGAAAGAACATCCTGATTATTTTAGGCATTTCATTTGATAGTTGTTCAAGTATTGTAGAGATTGTCAAAGATCTGATCTATCCCAGTTTGTCTTGTCAATCCCCCACCAAAAATCATCTAACAACAAAGATCCTATCATGTACTATCCTTGATTTGCATTTTTATACCACAGAAGATCAAAATCCATTTGCAAAAGTATGCATAACAGATCAAGATTTCCAATGTCTCTAGTAACCTTTGCCTTGTTTTGAGAACATACCCATGTTTTGAGAAGTGACAACTTGTGAGAGTTCAGATCTGGGGTTTTGATCATGTTTTCATCAAGGTCTCCATCATATAATTTCAAGAAAAGAGAAGGACATCTTCATCTCTTTCACCATTGCAAGGTTACAAAATAGGTCCTCTTATCTTGCTTGCAAGGCACAACCTAAAATAGATAGGACAAGATCAAGTCCTATTGGAGTGCTATCCATTTCTCCACAAACCTGAGTGCCATCCAAACCATATCCCTGGATACCAATGACATAAAACATGGTCTAATCTGTCTTTAAGCTCCATGACATATCTATAGTTTTGCTCGGGACCGAAAAGGAGAACAAATTTGGATACCAACATTAGTGGCTCCATTTTCGGGGACTTTTTGTAAGTTCTTGTTGTTTTTGAAGTGTTTTAAGAGTTTGAGAATTTTTGTATTCAAGTATTTGAGCTATTACATTGTTAAAATATCATTATATGCTTGAGATCTGCAAGTTTTAAGCAAAAGTTTCAACTTCTATCTGCCCTTTTTCATTTACTAGCAGTTCATATACTTTGGGTGGATTGTGATGATTTAAGAAGAAGAAGGTCTGATTTATAAGGATTTGCAAAGTTTTCATTGCTAGAAAAAATTGACAAAGCTGTTTTAGTGCATTCTTGCACAACTAAGGTGAAATTCCTTAGTGGTGACTCCATGCTGATTTGATCTTGAAAATACCAGTTGTCTTATCTTTCTGTCATTTACTTTCGTGTTGCTAATCCCTGCAAAACTAGAAGGAAGAAGATATGTCTTCATCAAGGATTCTACTAAGAAGTTGTTTACAGATTCAAGAAGCTCAAAGCTAGAGGGAAGAAAAGTGTGGAAGGTTGTTGGAGGCTTTTGCAAGAAAGGAGATCCCTATTGTTGAGTTTTAAAGTGAGAAGTTACTAAGGACTGCAATTCTTATTCAAATGGATCTGATTCAGACAATCCTATTGCTGATTTGAAATCCCCATTAGGTGAGGGACCTTCTTGTGCATTTGAAAGGCTTGCTCCTAAATCTGCTCCTGTATTTTCTAAATTTGTTAGAGATCATCAAGAAGGAGAGCCCTTAAGAGAGATCTGTCTTGAATTTTTCATTCCCATTCCCCAAAGACCTCTCACTCCTCATCATTTTGTTTCTCCTCCAATATCACCCCCACCAAACAATATGGCTCAGCCTAGACCTCCATTTGTTGTTAACACCTTTGGTCCTATAAATTTTAGAGGAATGGATGGTTACCCAAATGTTGTCCCACAAGATGTCAGAAATAGGTTGCCAAAATTCCAAGGTAACAATTATATTACTAGTGATTAGCATCTCAAAAGTTTTGATAATATGATGGAAGATTTTTATATAGAGTTTGAGGATGTGTATCTCAAATTGTTTATTCATACACTAGAGGAGGATGCTAGGGATTGATACAAGGCTCTGCTTGATAATTCTATTGATTCATTGACTAAAATGAAAAGCAAGTATTTAGGTTTGATATGGTGATAGGACTTATCCTATATTTCTTTTATCCGAGTTTGAGAATATCAAGAAGAACCCTAATGAATCATTCCATGACTTCAACATAACGTTTAACAAACATTGAGAAGGCTGCCTATTGGTTTGAGGCCTTGTGATGAATCTTGTTTAATCAAATATGCAGATGCATTTGACAAGAATGCATCCTATTACCTAAGAGACAATAACCCAACCAATCTAAGACAAGCTTTCACCATGGCACTTCAAATTGAAAGCAATACCAAGGCTGTTAGAAACCTCTCAAGAGAGATGGTTTAAAATTGATAAACCCTTAAAAACCTAAAACTAGCAAAGGTGATGATTTAGAAAAGGTGGTGAAAAATTTGGTAGGGCATGTCAAAGAAATCTCATACAAATTGGCAAGAGCTAAGAAGGGTGGGCGAGACTTCACAAGGTCACCTAGGAAACAAGCACAAGATAGATTTGGAAATCATCCTAGGGGTGATGAAAGACAAGATGATAGAGGTAAAGGACCTATGGGAGGGGGAAATAGACAACCCCAAGCACATGAAAGTAGATTGGTTCTTGACCCTCTAACTACCAGGGTTCTTTGTTGATGAATTTGTTGATATGGATTGGTGTGATAGACATTTTCTTCCTCATCCTCCATGTGAAGTGGACCAACAAGTTGATGAAGTTGATAATGAGGATGTTACTAATGATGATGTTTGCATGATGGGCTGTTTTTCAATCTCACAGAGAGGAGCAAAATCTCTTTGAAGTAATAAGTGCTAGGACAAGCTGTAACTTTTTGGGATTGCATCAAATGGGTACAAATATTTCTTCCCCCTCATGCTCTTGAAGTTGATGTAGTGCAATCTTTTTAAGTCCCTAACAATGTTTTTGAATACTTTAGAGCTTTTATGATTAAGAAGTATGATGGTGGTATTCCTTCGGAGGAGGATAGACAATTGTTGGTGAATGTTGTTGTAGCTCAAGAGAAAGACTATAACACTAGAAGCAAAGTTATTAAGGGAGTTAGGCTTCAAGCCAAATGTAAAATACGCTTCCTCACAAGCATTATGAAAGAATCTCCTAGGAGAGAAGCACCTATCAAAAGTTAAGCTGTCCCAAACAAAAATTATAGTCTTCCTCATGCCCAAGCTGCCAAGAATGCCCTGCCATCTAATGAATCTTCTTGTCTCCCTTCCAATGCCATTTTACCAAAGATTTTCCCCTATGACATAGCCCAAGTATTGAGCCAAATTAAAGTGAGTGTTCCAATCATCAAGTTTCTTAGAATTCCTTAGCATAAGAAGAGAACATTTGAGTACTTGGGATTGAAAGAAGAGAATGTTACTCCAGGCAGAAATGTAAATGTTGTTGAAACTCCACCTCATATCATTGTTGACCTTGAAACACCACCAGTAGTAGAAGATCTTGGATAGAAACCTGAGGTATATTTGGGGACATCTTTGGTTGATTCCCAATTGAATGTTGATCCATTCTTCACAACTTTGATCATAAAAGATAGGCTAGTTCACAATTGTATGTTTGATTCTGGTGCATCATGTAATGGCATGCCTCTAGAAGTCATGAATGAGTTGGTTATCAAAGTGAAAGCTGCCTATGGGAAGTGTACTGCCATGGATTCAAGGGAAGTGCCGGTGGTTGGTTGTGTGAAGGGTTTGGTAGCGTAGCTTGCAGCCTATCCGGGTAAGAATTTGTAACTTAATGTTGTAATTGTTGATTGCCCTACAAAATGGGGTATGCTTTTGTCAAGAAAGTGGGCTACAAGTGTTAGAGGGAGTGTCCAAATGGACATGTATTTTCTAATATTCCCATTGAAGGTAGCCTTGTCAAGCTTTATGGAGAAAAGAAAATGTTACATCTAATTGAGAATCCAAATAATGCTTCCTATGAGGAGTTGTTTTCGATGTTGATGCTGATAATTTCATTGGTTTTGCTGATGGAAAAGAACACAAAATGGAATCAGTCAAAGTGCCTTGAACATGTATGTTCTCCTTGGACCTTGCTCCAAATTTGGAAATGGTGCTGGTGTAATTCTGATTTCTCCTAGTTTGGAAGAATTTGTTTTTCTTTCAAGCATAATTTTGAATGTACTAACAACATTGCTGAGTATGAAGCCTTGTTGTTGGGTCCGAGAATTACATGGAAGTATGGTGTTAAGGACATAATTGCAAAGGGAGATTCGAGTTAGTTGTCAAACAAATAAGAAAATTGTATGCTACAAAAAATCAGTGGATGAAGCAGTATAAGCATGCAGTTTGGGATATAGTTGAGATGTTTGATTCCTTCAACATTATGCATCATCAAAAAGTTTGAATGCTTACACGACAAGTTGGCAAAGTGTTGGGGTCAACATTTGGATTTTGCACCATTTCACCTTTTTGTGAGTACAATGTTGAAGTGTTCACTAGGCCATTTGTCCTTGACAACATCAAGCATTAAAAAGTGTTTGATGATGATTCTCATGTGAAAAAGTTCTTGAAAAATCTAGGTGAGTTTGTAGATCAGCATATTGATTGGGAACCAATGGTGTGTATGACTTATGGAAGAGAGACTTTGTTTGGAAAAGATATCATCCAATTGAAAACAAACACCATTCCTAGAGGTCTTGTTGCACTTGAGTCAACTTTTAACAATGCTGATTGCATCATAAATAGAAACATGTCCGCCTCAAGGGATATGGAGTAGGATGACTTGGGAACAAAGGAAAACCAAGAAAATTTTGGTTGGGTAGCAGTCTAAACAAAGAGGAGAAGCAATCTTATGTTTAGCTGTTAAAGAAATATCGGGATTGTCTTGCATGGTCATATTCGAGTTGAAAGCATATAGAGGAGATTTATTTCAGCATGAGATCCCTCTTGAAACAAATTCCAAACCATTTTGATAGAGGCAAAGGCCAATTAGTCCACTTCTCTCCACGAAAATGCAAGAGGAGTTAAATAAGTTGAGAGATGGAGGTATTATTCAGCCCACTAGATATTCATCTTGGGTTGCAAACCTGTACAGTGAGAAAGAAGAACAGAGACATCGACTTTGTGTAGATTTTAGAAATCTAAACAAATCATCCATGAAGGACAATTATCCCTTGCGGGTATGGAAAATATGTTGTAGCTTGTGATAGGGTTTGAATTTCTTTCTACATTAGATGGTTTCTCTAGGTATAATCAATTGGTTGTCAAAGAATCGAAAGACTTAAGACAACATTCACTACTCCTTGGGAACATATGTTTTTGTTAGGATGTGCTTTGGTTTGATGAATGCTGGTGCCACTTTTCAAAGAGCAATGGATGTTGCTTTTGTTGGTTACATCAATAACTTTATTGCAGTTTTTAGGATGATGTGTATTGTGTTTTCAAGGTAGAGAGGTGATCATTTGCAGCACTTGGAGAAAATGTTGATCAGATGTAGGGAGATTGGAATTTCTCTTAATCCAAAGAAGTGTCATTTTGGCATTTAAAAGGCCAAGCTTCTAGGTCACATTGTGTCAAAAGATGGTGTTATGATAGACCACGAGAGAGTGGAAGCAATCAACAAAGTACCCATCCCAAGAACCAAGAAAGGCATCCAATCTTTCGTTGGTCAAATTAATTTTATTAGAAGGTTTGTTTCAACTTTGTTGAGTTGAATATTCCAATAAAAATCATGCTAAAGAAGGACCAAGTTATCAGGTGGGAGGAGGATGTAATTCAAGCTTTTGAAGGAATTAAGGATGCACTTAAACAAGCACATATTTTAGCAGCCCCAAACTATAAGAGGCCTTTCCAAATCTTTTCATTTTCCTCTGAATAAACCATTGCTTCTGTTTTGTTGTAAAAGGATGAGAATGGGGCTGAAAGACCTATTACCTTCTTTAGTAATGCTTTACAAGGAGATGATCTGAAGTATACAATCGTGGAGAAACAAGCATTTGCCTTGGTGAAAGTAATAAAGGTTTTCATGCATTATATATTGAGTTCAAAAGTTGTTGCTTATGTCCCCACACCATGGTGAAATAAATATTATCAGAGATGGAGATCTCAATTAAATGATGTATATGGGTGAGAAAACTGTAGGAGTATGATATGAACATCCAAACCAAAAAGTTAGTAAGAGGTTTGGGCCTTGCTAAGCTCATGGTGAGAGCAACTTGCAGAATGTGGAAGTGAATCAGCTAGAGGAAAAAAGGGAAGATGTGCTTGCAAAGTTGGTAAGTTACGAGTGGTACAAGCATATAATCTCTTACCTCGGACACCTTTGTTGTCCCGATCATTCAAGTAAAAATTAGAAAAGAGCCCTCAAGCTGGCCTCTCAAAAATATATCATCACGAGACCTTGGGCTAGCTTGGAAGAACCCGAAGGTGTCCTCTTGAAATGCATAACTGAAAATGAAGCTCCCAAGATAGTTGCTAATTTCCATGGGGGAGTTTGTGGAGGAAACTTTTCGGAAGAGTACCAACACATAAGATTTTAAGAGTTGGTTATTGGTGGCCTACTCTCTTCAAAGATGCAACCCATCTAGTTAGAAAATGTGATAGTTTCAATGTTTCTCTGGAAGAATGAAAGCTTCAGGATCCCTTCCTTTGTAGCCTGTATCAATTGAAGCTCATTTCAAGCAATGGGGGATGGACTTCATTGGTAAGATTTTAGACTCTTCTAGTGCTGGCCATAAATGGATCCTTATAGCCACTAATTATTTACAAAGTGGGTAGAGGCAATCCCCACAAAGAAACCAACACACCAAATAGTTTTGGGTTGCTTGTTGAATCAAATCATATGCAGATTTGGAGTCCCAATCAAGATTATAGCTGATAATGCCATGCGCTTTAGAGCCAAACCTTTAATGGTAATGTGCAATGAATATGGAATCAATTTGACTTATTCTTCAAACTATAACCCCAAGGAATTGACAAGTTTATTCCAGCAATAAGAATTTTTGAAGATCATTAGAAGAACCTTGGAGCAAAACAAGAAGAAATGGGGTGACCAATTGAAATTTACTGAGTTTGGGCTGATAGGATAACTCCTAAAAGATCTATTGGTAAAATCCCATTTGAATTGGTGTATGGAACTCAGGCTTTTCTGCCCTTGCACCTACAATTATCTTCATTCCAATTTTTCCAACAGTTTGAAGATCAAGAGCTTGGCCCATATGAATCGAGGATCAATCAAATTATTGAGCTTGATGAGGAGAGAAGAGCTTCACATGAAAGGCATATCATATTTAGGGGAAAATTCAAGAGATTTTTTGACAAGAGTGTTACTCTTAGAGCCTTCAATGTTGGAGATCTAGTCTTGTTGTGGGATAGTAGGCAAGAAGACAAGGGCAAGCATGGAAAATTTGATGCATTATGGATGGGCCCTTATGCCATTGATATCAGAATTGGTGAACATATCTTCTTTCTCAAGGATTTAGATGGGGAATTTCTAGAGTTGCCTGTTAATGGTAGACATTTGAAACATTTCTAGGATCAAACCCCGAATTGAGGTATACACCAGCTTATACAAAGTGTATAGTGTTTGGTGTTTTCTCTTTTTGGTGTTTTGTCGGTTTGGTGTTTGCCTTACTATGTGGCAACCATTTTTTCGGGTTCTCAGCTAGTTTTTGGTGATTTTTGGCTCTTGACCCCTCTACCCAATGGATATTTTGGCACTTGGACTATGTTTTGTCCTTGTGGCACTCACTGGGAGTGCCCATCCCCAAGCAAGTGCTTGATGTTGGTGTCATTTTTGAGATTGCACCTTGTTGCTCTAATTTTCCAAATCTCTATGTGCTCAAAAACATTTTACCATTTGAATTAATAGTCTAAATTTCTTTCCTGCTAGTTGAATGCTTTAAAATGCTCACAAACTTGTTGTTGTGCCCTAATTTGAAGGAATATTCCAATTTTGCCCTTTTCTGTGCCCTAGTTCTTCCAATTTTGTGGGATGTGTCATTTTTTCCCTTTGCCAAATTGTGAAAAAACTAAATTTGATCAATTCATACTTGTTTGTATTTGAAAATCCAATCCCAAGGTCTAAAATATTGTAAAATCATCCTTCAGTTGATTCAAAATAAAAAAATTTGCCATCCTTGGTGAAAAAATTGAATTCTAGGGCATCCCTGGAATTTTTAACATTTTGACGGTCAGACGGGCATATTTTAGCCATCAAATTAGGGCTGAAATATTAGAGCATATGTGGTGGCTTCTAACTCAGCTAAGGAAAGGTGGGGAGGTGCTCTAATTTTTCATTTTTGCCTTTTCAAGCAAATGGGGCATTTTCGGGCCCAAGGACCCTTTTTCCAAATTTGCCTATGTGGCATGTTTTGATTGGTAGGCGGGATGGTGGGTGGTCGGATTCCCTTAAGGTTTTTACACCTTTACGAAAATTCTAAAATTCAAATTTTGGCCGAAAGCCCACAACCAATCGCAAGAGGACACGTGTCCTAAAAGTTTCAAAATGGAAGTGTGGGCCGCGGGGGGACTTAGAGTTTTTTGGCTCTAATTTTATAAAGTTTCAAAATTAGTTTTTCCCCCACTCCAATCAGTGATGGACACGTGGCAGCACGACAGGGCAAGGTGGGTCGGCGGGCCACGGAGGTTTTGGTGATTTTGAAGTTTTTAAACTTCGAATGGTTTAAAGTCAAGTTTCGGCCCAAAACCCCATAGCGAATAGGGGATGGACACATGGCAGGGGAGAAGTCGGAGGCACGGGCCCATGGAGACAAAGTTGAGAATTTTCCCTTGGCTTAAAGGGAGTAAAAATGAAGATTAAGCCTACGGGTCCTTGGCAAATGAAAGATGGACGCGTGGCAGAGGACAAGGCGGGTCGGTGGAATGGCAGAGCTAAAAGGGAATTTTTCCCTTTTTCACAAAAAAGAGTTTAAAATCAAAATTTTAAGCATTGGCCCGCTAGCGAATAGGAGATGGACACGTGGCAAGGGAGAAATCAGAGGTGCAGGCCCGCGGGGCAAAAGGTGAAAATTTTCCCAATTTCCAGAAAAGGATAAAATGCGTAGAATTGAAGCACAATCCTAATGGGACCCACCATGTGCCACGTGTCAGCTCCAAATTTCAAGGGTGGAGGGGTGGAGAAAAAGGTTAAAATTTTCCATTTTTCCAAAAAATGTGGAAAAGTAAAAAATGATCCCAATTTCGGTCCCAATTGTTTTTGACATGTGAGCGACCAGCATTAAAGGAAAAAGATGGATAAGATCGACGATTGTTGTGCATCCATTTGTTTTGATCATCACGGGAGCTTCACGAAGCTTGGAATCACAATTTTTCACCAAAATTCATCAAATTTATAGTGGTTTTGTGTTGTCTTGGCCTTTCATGATCATTGGCATTGGTTTCATGGCTCAATTCTTTGATTTGAGATGTTTTCGAGTAATTCTTTCCCAAACGAGAAAACACATGAAATGAAAAAATTGAAAGTTGCAGAGTTAGTTTTATAAGGTAAAAGGTTGAAAATGATGAGTAGTAGGTGTTTGCATGCCTCAATGATGAAAAACATGCCTCCTAAATGAATAATGATCTAGATATTTGTAATGATTTAATCTTTTGGACACACCTCGCAACTTGCAAAGTGTCTTTTTGTTCGATGTCATTTTCATTAAATCACGAGCAATGTTTTGTAACAAACTTGATCCCATGGCATATTCTTTGCTTGGGAAAGAAGGATCCAATGTGGCATGAGGTATATAGTGGATTTTGGAGAAATTGTAAAGAGGGAGGAGATTCAGATTCATGAGAAAATTTTTAAGAGAAAACTCAATTTCGATAAATCCACCAAAGAACCTGAGTTAATGTCGATGTGTTAGAAATTCATGTATGTGATTTCGTTACAAGTGTAAAACCATCACTGCACTCTAAGATTGTTCATGTAACTCTCCCTTGCTTTTGAATCTAACAAGTTTTGAATTAAATATGTGTTTTCTTTGGGCAATATGGTGTCTGTTATCATTTTTAAATGCCTGCAAATAGTTTTTATTGTTCTTGTTGCAATCTTGCATTGAAATTCTTTAGAAATCACACAGGATCTCCATTTTTGGTTGATAGTTTAGTGGCATTTGCAATCTCATATTCAGAAGAGCCTTCATCTGATAAGGAGATAAACAAATTTAAAATCACTTTACCTTCCTTGACTGCAGAGATTTCTTGTAAGCCTTTCGGGGTACCTTAGGCGTGGTTTGATCAATGATTTTTGTGTTTAATTGAGTTCTTTAATTCAAGCTTTTGTGGTGAGTTCTCAAAGATTGTGTGAAGAGTGTAACCTGGGCTTCCATTTGTGCCTCTTTTGGTTGAAAGAACATCCTGATTATTTTAGGCATTTCATCTGATAGTTGTTCAAGTATTGTAGAGATTGTCAAAGATCTGATCTATCCCAATTTGTCTTGTCAATCCCCCACCAAAAATCATCTAACAACAAAGATCCTATCATGTACTATCCCTGATTTTCATTTGTATACCCACAGAAGATCAAAATCCATTTGCAAAAGTATGCATAATAGATCAGGATTTCCAATGTCTCTAGTAACCTTTGCCTTGTTTTGAGAACATACCCATGTTTTGAGAAGTGACAACTTGTGAGAGTTTAGATCTGGGGTGTTGATCATGTTTTCATCAATGTCTCCATCATAAAATTTCAAGAAAAGAGAAGGACATCTTCATCTCCTTCACCATTGCAAGGTTACAAAATAGGTCCTCTTACCTTGGTTGCAAGGCACAACCTAAAACATCTAGGACAAGATCAAGTCCTATTGGAGTGCTATCCATTTCTCCATAAACTTGAGTGCCAGCTAAACCATATTCCTGGCTACCAACGACATACATTATGGTCTAATCTATCTTTAAGCTCCATGACATATCTATGGTATCTTGCTCAAATTGAAAATGGAAAAACAAATTTGGATACCAACACGAGGAAAATAAATGGAGATATCAGATCATGTATAGACTTCCATGATCTAAATAGATAATCACTCAAAGATCACTACCCACTTCAATTGATGGAGAAATTATTGTAGGTTATAGATGGGTCGAGAGGTTTTTATTCTTTGGATGGATACTCGAGGCTATAATTAGATAATGGTGAAAGAGGAAGATCAATACAAGATGACCTTCACCATTAAATGGGGCACATATGCTTACAATAAGATGTCATTTTGGTTTTCCAATGATGGAGCAACATTTCACCAAGCTATAGATATCACGTTCAAAGTCTTAATAAAAATATGGTTATGGTGTATCTAGATGATATCAATGTCTTCTCAAAGAATGGTGTGAGACCATCTCTTCCACCTCGAGTAGGTATTTCAAAGGTGTAGAAGGTTGAGTGTCATTGAATCTAAAGAAGTGTGTATTCTTGGCACATGAGGCAAAAATTTTGGGCCACATTGTCTCAAGAGAAGGGTTAACAATTGATCCTAAGAGAGTTGAAGCCATTCGAACGCTTCCATTACCACAACACAAGAAGTCTCTCCAAATATTTTTGGGAAGAATAAACTTTGTTCGCAGATTTTTGCCTGATTTTGCCACTCCTGTGAAGCCTTTAAGAATGATGTTGAAGAATATTCTTGCATTTAAATGGAAAGAAGAAGGAAAAGAGAGTTTTGAGGCCATCAAGCTTGCAATATCATAGGACCCAAATCTTATTAACCTATAATTTTCAAAGGACTTCATGTTGTATGCTTTTGGAGGGTCAGACACAATCTCAGCTATCTTGTTTCCACCTAACAAGGAAGGTTCAGAACAACCCATAGTCTTCTTGAGTCAGATCTTGGAGGATTACGAGGTAAAGTATTCTTTCATTGAAAAGCATGTCCTTTATGTCATTAGGAGTTTGAAGAAGTTAAGACACTTGGTACCGAACAATAAGATTCAACTGCTAGTGTCTCATGTTGGTGTCAATGATTTTCTCATAAACAAGGACTTGAATGACAAGAGAGCAAGTTGGATCAATCGTGTAATGGAGTATGATATTGAAATCAAAGTGACCAAGGTTGTTCGTGGCAAGGATCTATGTTAGAAGATCACTTTCAAGAAACAAAATTAGTCAACAGATGAAGAAGAGGTTGTCCTATTAACACGAGAACAAGATTGTGCATCCAATTAATGATACACCCATTCTATGTTGGAATCAAAATTTTGTGCATTTTCTCCAAACAGGTTCATGCCCTCCACAAATGAGCTAAACAAAGAGAAGGTACTTTAGATTACAAGTCATCTCGTATGTGCTTGTTGACGGTGTTTTCTTCAAAAGGGACATCGGTGGCATCCTATTAAGGTCATGGGGATAATCTAAATTGAGAAGGTGCTGCATGAGTTCCATGATGGAGCAAAGTAGAAGAAAATTTACTCCTCAAGTAAATGACTCTCAAAATCATGAAATTTGGTTATTATTGGCCTATGGTGTTTAGGGATTGCTACTCATGGATCAAGAAATGAAAGAAGTGCGCATTATTTACAGAGAAGGAAAATTTAACATCCCTACCCCTTCATCCAATTTTAGTGGATCAGCCGATCATGCAATGGGGAGTAGATTTCATTGAAGTAATCAACTCAAATTTAAGCCGGGCCACAAGTGGATACTCATAGCGACTAACTAGTTCACCAAGTGGGTAAGCGAAGGCACTAAAGGAGGAAAATGAATCTAACATCTTGGATTACTATGAAGGGATAGTCACTAGGTTTGGAGTCCCTGCCACTATCATATCAGATTATGAATTGGCATTCCTTGGTACAAGGATCACTGAATGGGCTATCACGAATGGTGTATACCTCAACTCTTCATCAAACTATTACCCTCAAGGTAATGGCCAAGAAGAGTCCACAAACAAGAACCTACTAAGAATTATTAGAAGGAATCTTGATGAAAATCAAAGAACTTGGCACACAAAGCTCAAATCAGCTCTATGGGCTAATAGGATCACATCCTAAAGGTCTACATGAAGCTCCCCATACAAGCTTGTATATGGAAAAGAGGCGATGTGCCCATATCAATGGAGCTGCCCACTTTGGAGCTCATGAAATAGTTGGAACTAGCTGAGTTTGATCATATGGAAATTAGGTATGCAAAGCTAATGGGAGTAGAAGAAGCAAGAGAACATGCAATGCAGATCATGGAGAGAGATCAATCATTGATCAAGAAGATCTTTGATAAGAAAGCAAGAAAAATGACCTTTTAAGAGGGGGACTTAGTTCTAAAGTCGGATGCAGATCGGGCAAAACCCGGAAGGCATTCCAAGTTTGATGCCATTTGGAGTGGCCCCTACATGGTCACAAGATGTAAAAGTAGCAATGCCTTCCGGCTGACACATTTGGATGGCGAAGAATTGGAGATTCCAATCAATGGGATCTACCTCAAACATTGGTATTAACAGGAAAATTTCTCACCTTTGTAAATATTAGCCTAGGTTTTCAATTTCTCCATGTGCGTATGTCGATTGTCTTGTTATAGTTTATGTTTCAATGTCCCCAAGTGCTGGTGCAAATGCTCTATTGCTTTGGTGTATGCTTATATACAGTTCATCTCACTCATGGAAAAGACTTGTGGCCACAAGAAATTAAATCTAATGAATATCCATATTGGAGTAGATCTAGAAGTTTGCATTGCACTCCAACTGATCATGTTTGCAGAAAATCAAATGAGGGAGAAGTTTTCAGCTTTCAAACAACTCTCTACTCTCAAAAATCTTGAATCCAAAACTTTAGGTCTTGCTTTTACCAAGTTCATCCAATGACAAGAAACAAGGTTTGTGGGACTCAATAATAAAGGAACTACTTACTACATGAACTCACTTCTTTAAACACTATATCTTGTGAGAGTTATAATGATTTCCTTACTTCATAAAGGATGCGTATCACGTGCCTACAACTGAAAATGATATACCATTTGGTATCATTACATTGATCATACAAAGAACAAGTAGGTCATGAACGAAGATTTGGAGGTGAGTTCCACACTCATATTTTTCATCTATCCAAAGATGCAACTTATAACCATAATCCTTAAAATCGATCAGTAGTAATACAAATGGAATTAGAATATTATAACTATGATTACAAGGGTCACATTATTTGCACGTTTAAATCATTCATAAAGAAAATTCTCCATTCCAGTTTCACCATCCATAAAATGTTCACGAGATTGAGTAAATCATTAGTTTGATCGTCACAGGAAAAGATCCTAGTTTTTATGATTAGAAATTCAATATTTTCAGCAATTCTTGTACTATTTTAAGTTTGAAGGAATTAAAAATATAGTTTTCAGAGTCAAGAAAGATGCATCTGCAGCTAAAATGATAAAAGTGGCATATTTACTCAAACACATAGATCTTCAATTCTACTAATGCATTTGAAGGAAGGTATAAGGTTCACAGAAAGTCCTTTTATCTAGTAATGAACAAGCGGAGGAGATTTTTCAACCTTACGTCAAGCCGCTTAGTAATGACACACTTATAAAGCAATGTGATACAGATCAAGCGTTGCAAATAACTGTGAGCTCAACTAGCGAGCTTTTAATGCAAATACAATAGGATGAACTAGTGCTAATGGCTCGAGCGACTGCAGCAAGATAAAAAAGAAGGAATGGCGAGCAATAAACATATAATGAATGGTAAGCAGATGGCTTGGTGGACAAGTACAAAACAATTCAGAGCTACCGTATTATACACACACTTAACAAAAGACAAACTAAGTCAAGCCAAATCAAATATGAAATATCATGAAGAAAACTTGATCTTGGTATCAACAAATGTGTTTATTACAAGTAGATCTGAGATGGGTATTCTAAGGACATACAAAAAGAACTAAAAACTACTGATTGATTTACATATTTGATCTCGATATAGAACATACAGTTCCACGACGGCCTAATCATTACAGAGGTAAGCCCCACGTTGGTAAATGCAAGCTCTAGAATGCGCTGAACATTCAAATTTTCAAACCATTTAACTAAACCATGAGCTAATACAACGGCTGAGGAAATATTTTAATGTAAATTCAAAAATATAAAAGCTCGTCTACAAGAAAAACACAGGTCAAAGTAAGCCAACTCAGTGGTGAAGATGAAATACATATTTGGAAAATAGAAATTGCTAAGTTACATGATGCATTGAACAGAGCACAAACTGGAACCACATAGGCCATTGGGATTGGTTAATGATTTTAGGAAACCCAAAATTGAGAGAACTTCGAATAGCAAAGCCGTCTTCAGAGCTCAAATCATAAGCGCTTATTAATGATTTAAAATGCAGAACACAAGTTAAAAACACAATTCTGATAAGCAAAAGGAAGCGTAATAAGTGTTTACCTTTCGGAAAGTTCACCAGGATGTGAAAAGAAGAAAACTGAGTACTAAAATGTGTAGCACGAGCCACCATTTTGAGCGAGAAACCCTTAGTTCAAGCCATGAATTGGCACAACAGAGAAACTCTTTGTCTAAACCCTTAAGGCATCTCACCAAGCTCATAATAGCGATAGCCAATATGGTGAGTTTTGAAAAACAAACCAAAATGAAAACCCTCCCAAGCTTACGCAGCTTCAAGGCTGAACTATAAGTGAAGCAAAATGATTAGCTCTCACAGAGGCAGAGCATAAATGTGATCATTGCCAATTCATGGTTGGATAATGTGCCAAGCTTTTATAAATGTGAGAAATGAAATAGAGTCTTCTTATTCCATGACGAACAAGCAATTTTCCAAAGAATGGTACATATTTGTGAAGATAGCACGAGTTGTGTAGGATAATGACAATACGAAAATGATAAACTCGATTCTACGAAACCTCACAACCCTTGTGCACAAATCTAAACTTGAAGCAAGTAAAAGTGGAGATTCCAAAGAACAAATCATGGTGTCTAGACTATTTTGAAATACAAAAAGAAGCATCCATAGAGATTAACCGCCCAGATTTGGAACAATCCATACCCGAGCTTTGAAAGTAGAAATAATGGTAGCCAAGTACAATTTGGTAAGAGTTTGTTACGTCTCCATGTGATTTATAATTCCAGGTAAATTGAATACAAGTGTGTTTAGGTTTTCGACCAAACTAGAGAGAGAATTCGGTGTGCATAACTTAATCATGGTATACTTTTAACCATGGTTATTATTTCCTCGAAATCCCAAATGCTTGGTTAGTTACCCGTGGGATGGTTTCTTTGTGCTTTCAACAATTATGCCTAATGCATGTGGCGGGGTTGAAAAACTTACAGAAAGAAAAAGAACACCTTGCAATGCATGCCCTCAAAAGGTTCAATGGGAAAAATAAAAAAATAAACTTTATATCCAAAAGGAAAATCTCTTTTACCTTTAGACATGTAAGGCATCCATACAACTATTTGAGAGTCAAGAAGTTTTGAATAAGCTCACAAAAGTCGAAAATTGGAAAGAATAACTTATTTTTAGTATTGGAATCTCATGCAAGCCAAGTTTAGCTTTATTTTTGTATTTAATTACAAAGGGGACTTAAATTGTGCATGTAAAGTGTTAGTATTAGCCAACTTGGCTAATTTTAGTGAGGAATATTTTTGGAGAGTTGAGGATTGCGATTTTATAATTATACCTCTTTTTGAAATTGTATACGGGGTCATTATTCTAGTCATGTGCTTAGGCCATGCCGATTTTTGTAGTGGATCACTTATTGATGAATAAATACCGATTTCCTCCACTTGCACCTATTCAATAGTGTGTAACAATAGCTTATGGTATGTTTTAGTGAAATTTTCTTACCTTTTCATGCTTAGTAAATTTTCAAGCACCTTCTTTGAGTTATTGCAAAGCTTTTATATGTTATTTAACCGCAGATTTAGTGTATGAAAATGCGTGGAAGTTTAATTATACCCTCCCATGCTTAACTGAAATTTTGTGGATTCCTTTTATGAGTGTCAAAGTTAATCAAACCATAGTTGAAGTGAACCTTGCAGGTCTTTACTAGTCAATTAGTGTGTCTTGTGCAGATTTGAGTTCCAAAAGCATTGGTGTATCACCGAATTTTCCCACATCCGTTTAGATTGTGTTGTTTTCTGTGGCACAACCCTATTAGAATAATAGTTTTACACGATCTATCAAGGGAACCAACCTGCTTTGGAGGTTCTCCTTAGTTTGAGGAACCCAAAACTCGAGAGGAGAACCCGATGTACTAGCTGAACTCAGAGTCAAATAGCCATCTAACACAAAGGTGCACATCGGATCGATAACAATAAGTAGTTATATCTTATACAATATTAAATGGGATACAATATTACAAATATACTTAGCTCGACATGTGACCTATGTTTCCTTCTACGAAAAATTTTGATTTATATATTATGGTTAAATTGTAGACTCTGTAGGAATCTTATGCAAAAATTTTAGTAGAGGGAGGTGAATTATATATGTCATAATGACACTCTCAAGGTTGATGATATATATGTGTGGCTTAAAAATTCTAAGTACTACATAGATTTCCAATGTTTAATATATGAATCTTATAAGGATATTATATGAGACATGCTTGTAGGGGCATATTTGTTATTATATATTTATTATTTGATTTTATTTGATTTGGTGTTTGTAGTGCCAATCCACTTCGACATTTATATTACTCTTATTTTTCTTATTTCGGATTAGAGCAATAGAAATTATTATCATATTGACCTATATACATTGATAGAATGACATTTTAATAATTGATTATCTTATTTGATAGACAATATGAGTGTTTTAGATTTATGACATGATGTGATTTACATGATGGATTATATGCATGGATTGACATATTAGTATTTGATGATCTTGAGCTACTACTATATTGACACATTGGATTTGATATATAGATGTTGCTAGATGATTTAGTTGGTTTTTTGATCTTATTGCTAATTGATAAATTGATAAAATCGAAATATTTAGAATTTTGAACAATTGGTGAATTACTTAATTTTAGCAATGGTTTAGTTATGATATTGATGATGTGAATTGATATGTATATGTGTGAATTTTATTATCTCGATGTCATTAATATGGCCATGAGGCCAAAAAGGTATTGTTTTGATTTTTGCAGGCATTTGCAACACAACAAACAAAAAAAGATAGGAGACCAATAGTGAAGGAATTTGGGGTATCGAAACAAGTCACCTTGGCAACTAGTGTAAATGTATGATGTTATTATTGTTAGATTGTTAGGAGGTCCCCATTGGGTGGTGGCCTCAAATGTGACCTTGGGTAAATTGTGGTTTTCCCTTTTTGGTTTTATTTATTTGTGAGTAATTGTATTTTTTTAGTATTGTGAGTCACTTTTATTATTGTTGTTAAGTACTCCATTTAAGTTAATTAGACTTGATTAATTAGTGTAATTTAGGATGTGACAAAAGGGGGTAATTAATGTGAGTATGAAGTCTTGTTTTGTGTTGGATTTGAATGAATTTAATCACTTTTGAGTGTGGTGCACTCATCCTTACATGTAAATTTCGGATTTAGACTTTTAATCCAATTTTGGAGGCTTGTGGGACAATTTAATCTTGTCCCACACCTCTTAAATTCACCCATCCACTATGTCAATGATGCTAGGGGCTTATTTTAGTCCTTTTTATGTGTTTTAATGGAGAAAAGGAGATATTGATTGCACTTTTCTTACAAGAGTGTTTAGTTGTGTCCTTTACAGGTATGGGTTTGGATTTGAGTGTCTAAGAGGGTTTTCATTCCTTCAACCACCAATTTATTGTGATTTGGGGTTTGGGTTTGACCTTGTGATGTGGAATGGAGGAGAAATATTGTGGTATCCTACATGAAATGACATAATGTCTATCTCCTCTCTTTTCTATTTATTCTAATTTGTTTGAGGATTTGGGGGTTACTCTTTTGTTTTGGGACTTTTTCTTGTAGAGGAGCTTGATTTTAGAGTGTTACGAGTTTGGAGCGTGGAGTTTAATTGTTCTTGCTTGGACTTGAAAAAAGGCTTGGATCTTGTTTGTGGATTACATACTCTTGATATGGTAAGGTAGGGTCTTCACCCATGTTTTCTTTTGCTTTTTTGTTGTGCATATGTTTTTGAATGAATGGTTGTTGCATATGGGATTTTCAGAAGTAGAATGGACCTTAGGTAGGGTCTTCACCCATGTGGGATTTTGGGAAGTAGAGAACAGTTGTTGCATGTTGGATTTGGAAAAAGGCTTGGAGCTTGCTTGTGGACTGGATACTCTTGTTATAGCAGGGTAGGGTCTTCACCCATGTTTTCTTTATCTATTTTTTTGTGCATATGTTTGTGAATGAATGGTTGTTACATGTGGGATTTTGGGAAGTAGAATGGCCCTTAGGTTGTGTAGGAGAAAATGGAAATGGAGATATTTTGGAGGAGGCATAAGAGAATTTATTGAGCATTTTAATTTGGAATTGGGGTGGGGTGTCCCACCTCTTGATAAGTAAAATTTGTGATTATCTTGTTGTCTTATTGTGGGAGACATAAGAGTGAGGGAGGCAGAAGAGTTATTTTTTAAGGAGGGACACATAAGAGTTTTGTAGTTTTGATTGAGCTCTTCAAGGTTTTAAATTAGGCACCCAAGCCATTAGGAGGCATAAGTAGATTTCCCATGTTCCTTTGTCCTTCTTGATTTAGTATGAAGCCTTTGTGATCAGGAATTTGTTTATTTTGTTGTTACCTTTGTTTTGTGTTGATTGTGTGAATTTCTTGATTGAGTGTAATTATGGAAGCCTTGTTAAGTTGCCAATGGTTGTCTTATACTCGTCATTGCTTCATTGTTGGGGCTTGGGGGCCAATGAGGAAGAAGGATTCTCTTCCTCATTGGATTATTGGTTGGGTGGAGAGTGTTGCCTACTCCCTATTTTGGTTGTTGTGTTTGAACTTTGGGAAGAAGGTGGAGCTCAAGTGAAGAATGGTCTTAGTAGCACTTGGAGAAAAGAAGCAAGATCCCTCTTTGTAAAAATTTTACCATGTTGTCTCCATTTGAATGGAGGGCTTGTAACTTGCATTTTTAAGAATTTCAATCTCTTGTAAATATGTTGAGAAATAGTTGATTTGTATTGAGATCTCAAAATGTATGTGTGTTGGAAAGTAAGAAAAATAATTTGTATTTGCTACTATGAATATTACTTCATTTTGTAAACTTTACTAAGAATGTATTGAATGAAAACTTGTATTTTAAATATGTTGTTTCTTGTAAAATGAAAGGCTTGTATTAGTAAGATGAAATAAGAACTTTGAAATGGCTTGGAAATGCAAATGAAGTTTTCTCCATCCAAGCTTGCATACAACTTAAATCTTTTCCTTAAAAGTGTGATAAAATCATTCTAAGAGGATTGGTAGTCTTGTTGAAAATACACTTGTATTGAAAATGGTTGTCATTTACTTATTATGTTGAAGAAAGGAAATAGTTTCTTATTCCTTATTGAAAATAAAGTATATTGGGAAATATGGAAGTTTTTGTTACATTTCTTGTTATATTGAAGGAAAGAATAGAGAATGAGTTGATGTTATGTAATTTGAGTATGAAACTAGAAATGTTATCAATCTAGCAAGCAATGAATTGAAGACAACTTAGTTCAATTTATTATTGCTTTAAAAATCGACTTAAGCTTAAAACTATTTTAAAAATGCATTGTTTGAAGGTTTTGTTTTTGGGGTAAAAGCTTTCACCTTGTGTAGAGTGGTGGTTTTAGAACCACCACCTAGCACAGAGTGATGGTCGATGAATTGCACCTAGGAATGGCGGTGGTCATAGGATTTGTCATAATGCATAGGGCGGCGGTTTCGTCAATTTTGACGAAAAAATAAAATCTGTTTGTGGAAAAAAAACCTAGATTTAAATTAAATGCAATCTAAGCCTAAATCAACTTAAAGGTAACCTCCTGCAACTAGAAATGAATTAAATTTAAGTTTTTAAGCTCTCCAATCTCTTTATGGCACCCATATGTGTAAAATTTTTAGATTTTATGAAATGGGGTTTTCCCCAATTGTTGAACTCAAAAAAATCTAGAAAATGTTTCCATTAAATAACAAAACAGATCCATTGTAGGATCTCTACATTAAACAAATGAGCAATATTACAATAGTAAAATCTTTTCAACTAAAACAAAGAAATTTTTTCCATGGTTGCACTTCTTTCTCTCATGGCTCCTCCTCCTTCTCTCTTCCAAAACCTACAAATAAAAAATGAGCAAATAAGCCAAAGGAAAATAATAAGAACACTCCATAGAGATGATTAGGGTTAGTGTGAAATCCCTAAGATCCAAGGGCCCTCATTGAATCCATCTAAGGGTTTTGATTCAGCCTTGCAAGTTTCGGGTAGAACTTAGGTGGGAATATAATGTTTTAAATGAAATGCATGTATAACTTGTGAATGGGGCCTCTTAAGGGGTGTTAGGAGGTAAGTTAATTTGTGACCTTAATGTTTAGTTGGTGAATTTTAAAATAAAAAGCCCTTGACCCTTGTAATTAATTAAATCAAATTTACTCAAGGGTAACTAGATAACATTTAAATTAGGGATTAAATTTATTTGTATTTAACTTAATGGGAGGGTAAGTTTAAACTTAGCCCTAGGTTAATAAATTAATAAATGACATTAGACCTAGATTACTAAATTAAATAAAGAACATAAAAGGGGATTTTATGCCTAAACTAGGGAATTAAATAATATTTATTAAATGCTAATAAAAAAGAATAAATGTTAACTGAAAAATAAATTAAACCTAGTTGAAGGTTATCATGTGAGCAACTAGTTTAAACAAAAAATATTATTCCGTAAATTTTCAAATCTAACTATTGGGTTGTCCTGGGGTTTTGTTCAGAAATTTGTGGGTGTTACGGTGTGTGTGTGTGTGAAGATGGTTTTCATTACCATATTATTTTGTCTATTCTTGTAACTAAAATATAGATAATTATAGTATATTTGTAATTCCTAATCCTCTTCAACACTATTTGAACCATGTTTTAAATTTTGTATTGATTATAATCTTGAACCTTCACTTTTGTATTCTAGTTTGCATACCACTAAGATGCACATGACATCATGATTACTATTGCATTTTTTTATTGATCGTATGGTTGTAGTGTGTACTTTAATGTACAGTATTGTATATGATTTGATTAACCTACTTGATAGATAGTATGGAGGTGTTAGACTCTTGACATTATGTGACTTATGTGATGGATTTTATATGCTTGATTTACATATCAATATTGATGTTCTAAGTGCTACTATTGTACTAACACATTGGACTTGATTTATGGATATTTCTAGATGATTGTTGATGTTATGATCTTAGTACAAAT
Organism: Taxus wallichiana var. yunnanensis; assembly: GCA_018340775.1. NCBI lineage: Eukaryota > Viridiplantae > Streptophyta > Pinopsida > Cupressales > Taxaceae > Taxus > Taxus wallichiana. The sequence continues at coordinate 976,632,944 of CM031239.1, forward strand.
TGATGGATTGGTAGAATCAAAATGTTAGAAATTTGAACAATTGGTGAATTACTTGATTCTAACATTGGTTTAATTATGATATTCGATGATGTGAATTTTTATGTAAATATGTATGTGTTTTATTATCTTGACATCATTAATGTGGCCACGAGGCCAGAAGGTATTGTTTGATTTTATAGGAAATTATAGCACAACAAACTATGGGGGATAGGAGACCAACAACAAAGGAATGTGGGATATTGGCAACAGGTCACCATGGTAACTCGTGTAATGTTATAATGTGTTGTTGCATGCCTTGTTGGAAAGTTTCCATGGGGGGTGACCTCACATGTGTGGCCATGGGGATAACACTTCCCTTTTCTTTTAATTTGTATGTGCTTTAGTTTTTGTTATATGTATTGAAATTTTAGAAATTGTTGTCACCTTATCAACATTTTAAATTGTGTCTTAACTAGCTAATCCTACTTAATTTATTTAATAAAATAAAGATGTGATAAATATATAATTATGAGGTTAGGTGGTCCTTAAAATCTTGTGAATGTAAGTGACATTTTTCTTGTCTTGTGTGTGATATACTACTACCCCAACTTGAAAATTCAGATTTTGACTTGGGAGGCCTTTTTAGAGGCTTATGGGAAAAGTTAAGATTGTTCCACACCCCTTAAAGTTACCCTATAGCCCTACCTATGGTATAGGGAGTTAATTTTTGACCTTTTTATCCTTTTGGAGTGTAAAAGGGTGAAAATAATTACACTTTCCTTCTTACCTCAATTAAGTTTTTCCTTAGAAGGCATGGTGTGCAAGTTCGAGTGTCTTTTTGGTTTCCATAGTCTTAAATGCCCATTTATTGTCTTGGGCATGGTGTTTTGGATTGAGTGTGGGAATGGAGGAATGATGAAGTGGAATCCTACATGGAGCCACCTCATCATTCTCACACTACAATTCTATTTATGGATGGAATTTGATGGAATGGGGGTTACTTGTTCTTTTTCTTTCTTTTTGAATTTCTAAATTAGAGAGCTTGTTGGAGTAGTTTTGGGGAATTTGCTTGGCTTGGAGGTTTGAAAGACTTGTGGAGTGAAGTTTTATTGTGAGCTTGATGGAGAGGTAGGATCTCCAGCCTTTTATTTTATTATTTAATTATGTAAATGTGAAAATGGTGCTTGTTTAATATATTATGAGTGTTGTGAATGTGCTTTTGTGTGGTTGGGTAGTATGCCTTAAGTTGGGTGTGGGAGATGGAATTATGGGACCATTGGGGAGGGAAAAGGGAGTTTGTGAGGCATGAATTTGGTGGGAGTGTGATTGGGAGTTTCACCTATGGGGAGTGAAAAGGAAATCATGGTCATATTGTTGCATACTTGCAAGGGAGAGATAAGGATATTGTGTTGTTGTTTTATGCACTTGGAGGCTTAGGGGAAAATACCACTTCAATTTAGAGGCAAAAGGAGGTGGTTTCGAATTTTTATTTCTCCATTTGGTTTGATTTAAAACCTATGTTGTTTAAGAAAGATGTAAAATTGTGGAGTATGTCATTTTAGTTGTATTGAATATTTTGAAATGTATGTTGTTTATGGAAGCCTTTTAGAATTGCTAATGGTTATTTTACACCCCTTGTTTCTTCTCTCTGTTGAGACTCGGGGGTGAATGAGGAAGAAGGATTCTCTCCTTCATTGGTATATTTGGCTGGGTGGAGAGTGTTTCCTACTCCATCATTTTGTTGTTTTCTTGAGAATTACAGAATATGGTGGAGTTCAAGTGAAGATTCGTTCATAGATCCTTGAAAAAAATGGTTAAAGAGATATGAAGTTGCAACTTGTTCTATTATGACCCCACTACTTGTAAATTTTCACTCCTACAAGATATCATTGAAGGCTAACTTATTTCATTGGTTAGCCTTGTAAGTGAGTCTAATATGTCTTGCATTATTTCTATTGAAATGGGAAACTTGAGAATGTTTTGTAATGGAAATAAAAAGATTCCAAATCTGAATGAAATTCAAGTTGTAAACCTGTTTTTATTTTTTATTTTTAAAAGTTAGTGTCCTTGAATGGAAATGGGGTGTTGATCATTTTTGAAATTATTGGCAATCCTGTTTGAATGAGATAAATTTCATTTATGTATATTCATATTCTCCTATTAAAATGATGTATAAGAAGGAAAAGATGGAATTGTTTTTATAATATAATTTCCTCCTTGTTGCAATAGAATTTGAATTGAGTAAATGGATGAACCACAACTAATTATACCCTTAAAATAGTTATATAAATGAAAATGAAAGTGATAAATTTTTAAATTTGATAAATATATAAATTTGTGCACCACTATAATTTCTTAGGTGTCTATAAAATCTTTACTTGTACAATTTTACAATTGCGGTGTTTAATTCCCCACTCTATTTGCAATCCCCTAATTTTGATGGGAAACAAAATTATATATATATATACTTTGATTACTTTAAAATTTTATAATATAATTATAAAATATATATATATATATATATATATATATATATCAAAACTAACATTAAATCCTAAATGCTTTTATAATGGCTAAGAGAAATCCAAAAAGTAATAATAAATAATTTTTTAAAAAAGTTTTGGTATGGAGATTGGTGGTCGTACGAGGCTGCCATAGGGTTTATAGTTTAAATTTTTTTATAAGGTTCGGGGAGAGGCATCGACCCCACCCCGAACCCATATATTATATATCGGGTGGGGCGGTTTCAAAGCACACCTCCCCCACACTATAACCCCACTAAAACATAAATAAAATAATAACCACAATCGTATTTTTGTAGAAACGGAAACCACAATAACATCAATGCGGCCATGGAAAATGGTAACTCGGCCTTAGAATATGACGCGACCCAAGTATTTTTGTTAATAATGATTTTATTTTATATATATATATATATATATATATATATATATATATGAATATATGTCTTTACACAAAATAAATAGGTAGGGTTTCTTGTTTTACCCAAATGGGTATATACTCATTGTATATGCATTTAACCTGCAAGAAAAATACTATGTAAAAACAAATAAAGAAGAGAGATCAATACCCACAAAGGAAATGGGTAGATCCTTGTCTTAAACACAAAAATTTAACAAAAGAAAAGATTCCAACCCTCTCTAATGGCCTTCATGGCTTCATCTTCTTCTCCTCCTTCCTTAACCTGCAAATCAAACAAGAGAAAATGAGAAAATAGGTTTAAAAAATGAATATAAGAGATCCCATAAGGATTTCTAGGTTTCTTTAGCATAACCTAATCCTAATGGCTCAGATCGATTAGATCCAATGGTATAGAGTGAACCCTACATCACTTAATTGATAGGAATTTTGGAAGGATTGTTTAAAAATAAATTATGGGTAATGTTTTGATTTGGGCCTATGGGGGTTAGTCCTAGATGTGTAACCTTGATTTTTTTTTTGGAATAAATAAATATTAATGTACATAATTCTAAACTAGAGGGTTATTTGTCTTACCTAATTAAATTTTGGAATTTATTTAGGGGTAATTAATTAATTAAATAGATTAAAAGGAATAACTTGTAAGATAATTAAAACTGTAGCTCTAATTAAGGATTCCATAAAATTTTAATTAGTCATTATTTTAAACTCTGGATGTCAGGTAATTGTTTAAAATTTAATAATTGGGATTTGATTAAACTCTTAGCTAATGTCTTATGCTTTAAAATAAAAAAATTATTCCTTAGTTTTTCCTCTATTAATTATTGGGTTCTAACATGGGTTTGAGTGGGATTATTTTTGGTGTTACTGATTGGTATCGTGCTCTGGGTTTAACTCTTGGACCCTGGGCCAACTTGGGAATACGTTAACAAGTTAGCAAAAATTGAACCTCTATTATTAAAATAACAAGTAAATAATAAAGTTCTTTAGATTTTTGTACTCACGTAGTGGCATTTGTCAAACCCAATAGACATAAAATGTTTAGTTAGATTGATATTAATGTAGAATCTAGTGTATTGCGAACATGGTCTTCCCTCGCAAAGATGTTATTGTTGAGCCATAACTCTTTCTTGTAGTTGTGCGATGTGTTGACCTCATAGAGACTATTCCTTATGACGGAATGATAATTTTCATGGTGTGAATCTTCTAGATTACTCCTAGAGTTTGCATCTAGGGGTCAGTTGGAGGGAATTAGAAGTTGTTCGGTTGTTAAAATTCCCCTTCCTTCAATGGATAAGCAAATTGGTGTTGGTTATTGTTTTGTCAACTTAATACCCATTTGGGAGGGTAGATATTAAGACACGGTGTTGCATTTAATCTAGTTTTACGTACGCATTCTTAGATCTAAGCTCGTTGTATAGTACCCCTACTAGTGGTCCATGAAGGACTATGAAGTGAATTTGATGTGGAATTTTCTATATTTTATATTCGTAAACTTATGTTATTTTATCAAGGATCAACATTTTATTTTATAATTCGATTGAGAAGCTTTGAGGCTCTTTTTGTTATTTATATTTTTGTGAGATTTTCGAGATTGCAATGCGGATACTTAGCCATTTTCTTTGATTTCTGATATTTCTTGGATTTTACTTTTGATTGGTGACTCAGAGCTCATTTATCTTGTTGGCTACTTAGCTAAATGTTATGTGATTATTTCTTATCTATGGATGAGCTAGTTCTACACGGTTTTGATGGTGATATTTCATCATATGGGCGTACATGTTAGGTGCTTTGATTTTCTTATTAGGTTTTTCAAGTTATGCCTTTGGTTTTGGAAGGACGAAACCTTGTGTGTCTAGGATCTTGGAGTGACTCTTTTGTTACTAAACCTTTTAGAGAGAGTTAGTTATGTCATGAGAAATTTTTGGTAGTTTTGATAGCAGTAGTTGTGATTCTCTTGTAATCTGGTAAGAGCTCTATTCCTCGTCATAATAGATGTGTTTTGGTTATAGGTTTATGGATTGTGTTAGGATTAGATTAACTCTTGGATGATTGTAGATTTTAGTGGATAGTGTTTTGTTTGGATGTGATGTTCCACCGGTGGCATGCTAAGTTTTATCATGGTTTTCTTATTTCATTATAGAAAGTATCATCAAATGGACTATATGTATCTTGGTAAATATGGCTAGATTTAAGCCCATTTAGGAAATGTGCTTAATTAAGTGTACTTGTTTTTCTCTCAATGACCCATAAATAGATCTACCCTTGCCTTAACATTTTAAATTTTTTATGTTTACCACTTTATAATCTATTAAGTATTGGTTTATGTTGAGACTCGTATGGATGCCTTGGGGTCTTTTGGACCTTGCTCTTAGATAATTTTGGTTTTGTAGATCTTAAAATTTTAATCTTAGTTGTGCTTATGTTGTGCCCTTTCTTTTAAAGCTATAACTCTTGGTCATAGAGGCCATGTTTGGGTAAATTAGTTGATTTTCCTCTTGTATTTGATGTCTTCTAGATGGGAAATGTGGTGCCCTCGTAGTGAAGTTTCCCTTGTCATCTTTTTGTTTGGTTGGTTGTTTCTCGTCGAGGTATGAGTTATGCTTGGAAACTCTCCTTTTCTTAAAAAGTGAACTGATTTTGAACCTAAAAAACAAACATTTTTTCTTTCCCCAAGCCTATATAAACCTCTTAAACTCATAAAAGTAAATTTTCTCGCCTAAAGGGATTTTGATCGTAACTTCTTCGAATACTTGTGGAGACCCGCTTGGAGTGGTTTTGTGATACTTGTAATTCTTTGGTAAACTCTTGAAATCTTAGTGTGTTGCATATTATTTGATTGATCTCTAGGACGTGTAAATTAATGATGTGTTATGCTCAATGGTCTCTTGTTCCTTTAGAATTAAAATGTGATTTTTTGATTTATCTCTTATTCCCCTAAAAGTAATAATATGATATGTTTGAATCTTCCTTCTCATAAAACTCTATTTGGTAATATGATTAAATTGAGCATAATAAAACTCTAATTTAGGGTCTTGGACCTAGAAACCTAACAAGTAAAATGGAAAATTAGAAAAGGAAAATGGTTCCTTACTCTAATCCAAATGGAGTAATGGCAAGAATAAAAATGTGTGAAAATAACAAGAACCTTATTATCTCTCATTCCCTATAGTTAAAATAAATTATCTTCACGCTGCAGACAGGATGGAAAGATATCATGCCAACATTATTGGTGCTCCTTAATGTTGCAAATATTTGATATCATGACACATGGTAGATTTTAATTAAGAAATATTCTTAGCAACTGAAACTATAACTTGTGACTTAATAGATTGGTTTATAGAATGAGTAAAATTAATGTGTATTGAATGCAATGTATAATTAGGTAACCCTGATTGTATAAATGGCTATTGCATGACATAAATTTATAGAATACATAATTTGAAAGGTTTGAGATAATTGAAATATTTCCTTGAGCTAGTGTAGGGTTACCTAACCACTTTTGTGGCAAAAATTATGGGATTTTGACATGTTGAAGTATTTCACCTACCTCCTTGTAATAGAAAATAATAATCATATTTAAAATGGTTATGAATTTTTTTATGCCATGTCATTTATGGACCCCCTCTTTGAGTAGCATAAGATTTTCAAATACATAAATACTTTATCCCTTGTTAGTGTGAATCAAAAGATATGTTTGTGTTGAAAGGCCCTACATCCCATCATGCCAAGGGTGGTAAAAAACTAAACTTTTAGATCTGCTTGTCTATCTTGATTTAATAAAATACCTTGTTGATGGTGATGTGCTCTAGTTGTATTGTATTCTCTTGATCATAATTGTGTGTGGTATTTCCCCTTCTCGTAGTACTTGGGCCGTCGCACCCTTTTTGACTCTTAGCTTGCTCAGTGTGATTGTGGCCCTTGGGAGAAGATATTATCTCTCGTTTTAAGAATGGTACCCTCCTTGTGTGCGAGATAAAGTCCTTGGAATCTAGATTATTGGTAGTTTTAGGAAACATATGTTAAGGATATGAAATTATTTTGGGAAGTGATCTATTTCTTCTCTTTGGAAACCATGTTGATATTATTTCCCTTTTGTCCTTTGGAAGGGAAGGTGTAATTTTTTTCTTTAGTTGTTACTCGATTATTGGTGTAATACACAAGTAGTATATTTTTTTTGTACCCCTTCTTGTTACATTTTATTTTTCTCTCCTAGCTCCCTTAAGTGCTCTTTTATATGATGAATTAGGCATGTGCTCCCTTTATGATTATTTGATCTTGGTAAGGAATTAAAATAAATTATATTCATTGTATTATGTAGAGTGATTAATGTCTCTCGGTGTTGATATGCTAGTTTTGGGCGGGGTTGTTTATCTTTCAAAGTGGAAATACTATCAAAGTGGTTGAAATTTCTAAACCGGAGTTAGTGTTGTGTGTGTGATTTTGAGTGCTAAGACAAGTTATAGAAAACCTTATGGTTAATATTTTGCTTAGTATTACCATGAAAATTTAATTGAATCCTTTCGAGTTATAAAAGTGTTTTCAATGAATAGTTTTCTTGATTATAAATAGTTTTGTTAATTTAGGTGTTTTTCCTTGTTAAACTCTGCCTTTTATGATATTAAATTTGTGAGACCTTTGAGTGGGAATGTCCTCTCATATAAAATTGATGGTCATGATTGGTAGTTGTTAACCTTATTTAAAATAACAAACATTGAGGTGTAACCCAACCTAAGTGGAAGTCTTAACCTTTATTATTGCAGTGTGTTGAATCCTTTCCGGAAATGTGGTCATCCCGAGTTCATGGAATTCTCCTAGTTATTATTTTACTTTGGTGGTTGTTCTCGAGATTATTTTGGCTATTTACTATTTTGATTCTTTGTGTTGTATCTTGGTTGATCACATAGAGTTACTATTATCTCTCAAAAGTGCACCCTATAGAGATATGGCTACAGGGTTTCTAAGCTTGAAAAAATTGATCTCTCTTTTGTAGATACAATGGAAACACCTCAAATCTGTGGGTATACCTATTTTGAGGTTAGTGTTTGGTATCAAGGTTGGTTCCTTGTTGATGTACCCTAAACTAATTTATGGGGTTTAAGGGTAAAAGATGACTGTAAAATAATTAAAACTAAGGTGATACACCAAATTTTTATGAGGGATTTGACTAAGTGTATGCACAATTAATATGTGAAAGGATTCTTGATGTACGAACTAACATGTTCTACAAAATGTTAAGGGTAAAACACTTCGAGGTATTGAGGGAAAGTATCACAACAATACTACTAAGCTAAGAATGCACATTAATATCATGCAGAAATTACTGAATTTTGCAACAGGATAAGATGATTAATCAGGTAATTGCAATCACAAGACTAATAGAAACATACACAAGACTCGCCAATGATTGGAAAGGTAGAAAATACTTCACACTCGGGAAGGCAAAACTAGCAAAAATTGCTTCTTGATACTCTATATCCAAAATTCCTCCTTTGTGCTTTACAAAGGCACACAATATATAGCAAAATAGTTTTCACCCCCTTCCTAAAAATATCATAAGGCTTGTACTTGCCCATGCATCTTATTTTTATCCTTTATTAATAATAGATCAAAGAAAAAAATAGAACATGCAATTACAAATAGGCATTAATAACCTTGATTACAAATACGGTCAAATTAAATTTTGACTGTTCTATTTTAAAGAAAACAAAGGTGAATAATTTGCTAATAACAAGCTTTCTTGATGAGCAAGTCTCTTTCCTTGTGCATGTGAATTCGTCTCCTTGTCTGTTCGTCCTCTTGTGAAGCATGCAAAAAATCAACTCTCTGTTTGTGAATAAAAATAATTACAATACTTGCAAAAATAGACATCCACTATGGGGACCACCTATCCATGTGCACATGTTCTGATGTTGACATCTCTTGGCTTCTAATGGTCACAAGGGTGACATACTGCAAATCATCTCTAGCTCCTTCAACAGTGGGGACCACCTTTGCACTCCACCATGGTTTGGCCACCTTTTTGGACTTAGCAAACATAAAAGGGGTGAGAATTTTACATGGAACATGCCACTATAGTCTTCATCACATTTTAATTAATACTTGTATGTGTATATTTTTAAGCCTTTACATATTGGATAATGTATGTTTTAAAAGATTCACTTTTCAATGATCATTTTGGAATTATTTGGCTAACACTTGTATTATTTAAAACATACATTATAGTAGGACTTTGGACATTTTAAAAATTAAAAATGTAATGATTATTTAATTCCAACGTGGGGCTGGCCGCTTCCTCCACGATGACTCACCCTTGGCATGTTGGTCGGAGGAAATTAAACCCCACCCTAATTAGGGTTTTATGAAATCTGGCCACGTATATGCATCGTTTAACCTTGGTTGGGTTTATTCCTTGATAAAGAAAATCGATCTCTATACCTGATGGACTTGCACCATTGATCTTGACTCTCGGTTAGGGTTACAATCTGCATTCAATATTTTTGGCATGGTGATGACCTTGATGATTTACTTGAAACTTTGGGATCAATATTCAAGCGTTTATCGCTTGTCCTTTTGTTTTACAAATTGGTGTTGATATTAAATTTTGGTTGAGTTAAAACGAAATCAATTCTTGGGTTTAGGTGGTAGAGAGAAGCTCAACCCTAATGATCATTTCATTTGGAATTTCAAGATTACTCGGGAGAAGCCGGGTAAAAAATTTGACGCATTGTTGGATTTTGAGCTTATCTCCTCTACAAAAGCTCTCTGTCATTATTAGGTTTTCATGGTCAAAAATTTCTGGTTTCATGGTTTAGTGTAGCCATGAGAGCTGAAACGCTGGTATTTCTCTACCGTTTTAAGATTTGGGTGCTCAACTTCTACGGAGGGAATCGTAAGTTTGACTTCCTTGATTTTTCATGGTCGTGACTTGTTCATTCTAGAGATTTTCTGCAATCTGACTTTTTGTGCTCTTGGAACTCTGTGAGATTTATTTGTCACCATGGTTTCTGTGTCTTAAAGCTTGGTCATGTTCCCCTTTTCAGTCTCTGGAAGATTTTTAAAATGGTCGTCACTTCTGGCTGTTTGAGCTCAGTTTTTGAGGTTTTTCTGGCTGTATATTTTATTATTTCTGAGCTCTATGAGGTGTTCTTTATTCTCTGGATCCTTGTGTTGTGTCTTGGCCTTCAAGAAATACTGATAATTAGTTTTTTCTTTGTATTTCTTATTTTTTCATGGCTCCAACTTGGTCATTTTGAGTTGAAACTCTTTTCTGAGCTTCCTTTACCTCCTCTACAACTCAAGGGTTTGAAGAAAACAATTTAAAGCAAGTAAGTTTCTTAATCATTTTTAATGGGATTTTCATAAAACTTTTGAAAAAGAAGCAATGTCATAGTTTTTGAAATATTTGACATCTTTCTCCAAATATTCGAACCTCCTTTGTTTGGTATTACAATATTTCGAATGGTTTCTGTTCTGAATGATGAATATAAAGCTTCATTTTTAAGGGTTTTTCTGTTCGTGCATTCTTTGCTTCAAATTCTAGATCTGGAATTTCTTGATTTGGGTATTCATGTTTTATCATTTCCTTACTTTTCTTGAAATGAGAATAGATCTGAGTGATATTTTCATCTGAGTTACTTTGTAAATATCTTTTTGTTTTCTCACTGTAGCCATGATTATTTGTCTAGAGATTTAGCGATACACATTCCTTCTTGACTATATGTCACCATTGTTTTGATTTCAAAGCTCCGCTTCTGAGGAGTGCCCTACTTTCACTTGGAAACATAGCCTTGCAAAATTTTGTTTCATTTTTTAGTGATGACATTGATTGAGATCTGTTATGGGGCTTTCGAGAGAATTTCGATTTGCTCATTTTGGCCTTTTGAAGTATTTCATTGTTTGTGTTTATGAATGCTTGTATTCCATAGAATTTGGTTCTCATTTCAATATCAAAGATAACTTTGTCCTTTACTTCCAGCACCTTGTTTACAAAAGTTTTATCATTCTTTTGTTTCTCTCTCTTCAGTTCACCTTCTGAAATGATCCCTTATAACCTATAGTTGCATACTTTGATTCTGAAAATGATTATGTTGATTTGTTGGAATACTGTAATCTTGTTTCTTTTACATAGATGCTTTATTTCCTTGATAGTAGTATTTTTGGCATGTTGGAAAATTTAAAATGTATATTTTTCATGGCAAATCCCTGCAAAAATTTCGAGAATTCTTTCTTCATTCTGTTTCACTATAGTAGTTGTATTTTTCGGTTCGAATACGTAAAGTAACACTTCTAAATGAATTTGATTTGGTGAATAAACTGAAACATAATAATTACTTATCTTTACCATGGCATTATTTTTCGCTTTCTTGTATCACTTACTTGATTTAAATATTTATTTCAAAGCATTTAACAGTTGAAAACAACATGATGAAAAGCTATAAATGTCCATTTTACATGGCGAAGCCTTGTCAAAATTTTCCCAGAACCTTCCTTTCATTCTTTTTTAGGTGTAAATCTTTCTTTCCAATTAACTTCAACTTCTTGAAATATGATTCTTCTTCTTTAGTTGCAAACTGAAACATGTACTTCTATTTTCCAGTCCCTCTTCTATACTATAACTTCTTCCATTTGCAGAAAATATTGAATTTGAGTTACATTAATCCTTCTTTCCAGCATGTACTTATGACTTGTTTATTTTTCCTTGGCTACAACCTGTACCTACACACTTAAGAAAATAGTTAGAAAATACTTAGGCTTTTTGGCCTCTCTTGTGTCCATGTTTCTTCTTTTCTTTTCTCTTTCTTCTTTCTGAGTGAGTAAAGCATGTATGTAGTTTGATCTTCAAGTAAATTATATCTCTTGTTTTAAAGAGATTCATATGCATGAACTAGGACAGTATAGGAATATGAATTGATCTCTGAGCTCATAACTGATAGTTTTCTCTTTTCTTCTTTTCAGGTACAGTGACTTCTACAACGAAGATGAAGAAGGAACAAAAGTTGGAATGGAGATGCTTCAAACAATGAAGAAAACCCCAAGGCAATGATGGGTTCACTCATACTCCTTTACTTTCTTTTTCATGCATGTGTACCTCTTATTTCAGTAGTTGTACTTTACTTTTTAGTTACATCCCATGGCTTGCGTGGGAACATTGAAATTCCTTATGAATAAAACATTGAATTTTGGAAATGAGTTGTGTATTTCTTTATGCATTTCAGCTTTCTGTATGGATTATATGATGAACTAAACAAATCAGTAATATAATTGAATGTCTTAATCATGAAGGAAAGAAACTTAAGAAAACCTGTAATACCCAATAATGAACTCTTATTTCTGCAATCTACACTTATGTTTGCTATCCCAAAAATCAACATTTCACCTATTCTCGTGACTGAATGTCTTCATCAAGACAACACAATTGTCCTTCGTGGCCTTGTGTTCTTTTTTGTCAAGAAAGTCATGAAATTGTAGACTATGTGATCTGTTATGTTTTATAAAAGACACATAGCTCTGATTCCTTTAATCATTAATCGATTCAACAAGAATAATAATATCAAAACTCCCTTAGCTTAGGTATACTTCACCAATTCCATCCATCGTAACGAAGTTTTGATTTGCCCATGTTTGCACAAGTGAAAAAATTGTCATGATTACTCTACATATTTAAATTCTTACAACCTTGCTTGAAGAAAGTTTAGCATTCATGCCTAAAATTTTCCATTGTCCTTGTTTAAATAGCATTGGACCAAACTTGGGCTCTAAGGACACACTTTTTTTGAAGTAAAGAAATTCCATAGATGGTGTGATTTGTATTATTATTCATTGTTCCTTACCTCTTTTCATGACTTCCTAGAGGAAGTCAAATATAAGGGGAGGGGATGTAATGCCCACTCCTATTCAACACTGTTCGAACCATGTTTTCAATATTGAATTAATAATAATCTTGAACCTTGCTACTGTATTCTAGTAAGTGTACCAGTAAGATGCGTAGGACATCATGATTACTGTTATGTTTTGATTGTTATTGATTGTATGGTTGTAGTGTGGAATTTGATGTACATTACTATATATGATTTGATTAACCTACTTGATAGACAATATGGAGGTGTTAGACTCTTGACATGATGTGAATTATGCGATGGATTTTATATGCTTGATTTACATATCAATATTGATGTTTTGAGTGCTCCTATTGTACTAACACAATGGACATGAATTATGTATATTCTAGACATTTGTTGATGTTATGATCTTAGTACAAATTAATGGATTGGTAGAATTGAAATGTTAGAAATTTGAACAATTGGTGAATTACTTGATTCCAACATTGGTTTAATTATGATATTTGATGATGTGAATTGTTATGTAAATATATGTGTGTTTTATTATCTCGACATCATTAATGTGGCCATGAGGCAAAAAGGTATTATTAGATTTTGCAGAAATTATATCACAACAAAGTACGGATGATAAGAGACCAACAACAAAGGAATGTGGGGTATTTCCAATAGCTCACCATGGCAACTTGTGTAATGTTATGTTGTGTTGTTGGATTCCTTGTTAGGAGGTTTCTATGGGGGTGACCTCACATATGCGGACATCGGGATAATTTTTCCCTTTTCTTTTAATTTGTGTTTTCTTTATTTTGTGTTATCTATATTTAAAATTTGGAAAATTTTGTCACCTTATCAACATTTTTAATTGTGTCTTAGTTAGCTAATCCTACTTAATTTATTAACTAAAAAAAAGATGTAACAAATAGATAATCGGGAGGTTAGGTTGTCCTTGAAATATTGTGAATATAAGTGAGATTTTTGTTGGTTTGTGTGTTATATACTTTACCCTAACTACAAAATTAGGATTTTGACTTAGAGGCCTTTTTGGAGGCTTATGAGACAAGTTAAGATTGTCTCATGCCTCTTAAAGTTACCCAAAACCCTACATATGGTGTGAGGAGTTAAATGTTTACCTTTTTATCCTTTTAGGAGTGTAAAATAGTGAAAATAATTGTAGTTTCCTTCTCACCTCAATTAATTTTGTCCTTATAAGGAATGGTGTGCAAGTTTGAGTGTGTTTTGGGTTTTCATAGTCTTACATGCTCATTATTGTCTTGGGCATGGTGTTTTGACTTGAGTGTGGGAATGGAGGAATGATGAAGTGGCATCCTACAAGGATCCACCTCATCATCCTCACATTCCATTTCTATTTATTGATGGAATTTGATGGAATGGGGATTACTTGTTCTTTTTCTTCCTTTTTCAATTTTGAAATTGGAGAGCTCGTCAAAGTTTCTTTTGGGAATTTTATTCACTTGGAGGTGTTAAAGACTTGTGGAGTGAATTTTTCTTGGAATCTTGATGGAGAGGTAGGATCTCCATCCTTTTATTTTTCTTATTTAGGTTTGTAAATGTTAAAATGGTGCTTGTTTAATATAGTATGAGTGTTATGAATATGATTTTGTGTGGTTGGGTAGTATGCCTTAATTCGGGTGTGGAGATGCACTTATAGGAAAATGCATGAGGGAAAAGGGATTTTTGAGGCATGCATTTAGTAGGATTGTTATTGGGAGTTTCACCGATGGGTAATGTAACGGAAATCATGGTCATATTTTTGCATACTTTAAAGGGAAAGATAATGATATTGTGTTGCTTGTTTTGTGCACTTGGAGGCTTAGGGTGAAAATCCAACTTCAGTTGGGAGGAAAAAGAGGTGTTTTCACATTTTTGTTGCTCTATTTAGTTTGATTTCAAACCTTTGTTTTGTTTGAGGAAGTTGTAAAATTGTGGACTATTTCATTTTAGTGGACTATTTTAAAGTTGTGTTCAATGTTATGAAATGTATGTTTTTATGGAGGCCTTTTAAATTTGCCAATGGTTGTTTTATACCCCTCATTTCTTCATTGTTGGGGCTTGGGGGTCAATGAGGAAGAAGGATTATCTCCCTCATTGGAATATTTGGATGGGTGGAGAGTGTTGCCGACTCCCCCATTTTATTGTGTTCTTGAGCTTTGGTGAATATGTTGGATTTCAAGTGAATATTGGTTCGTAGTTCCTTGAATAAAATGGTTAAATATTTATGAAGTTGTAGTTTGTTCTATTATGACCTGACTACTTTCAAATTATCCCTCGTATAGTACATTGGTTAACCTTGTAATTGAGTCTAATATGGCTTGCATTATTTCTATTGAAATGGGAACCTTGAAACTATATTGTAATGGAAATAAAGATCGTTTAAATATGAATGTTATTCAAATTGTAAATCTTTGTTTTAAAGAAAAACCTTAGTATCCTTGAATAGTGTTGTCACCCTAAAAATCCCCTCATTTTTCAAGTCATGTTTGAAAAGTTTGATTTGGTGTCTTTGATAGATGTTTGATCAGATTGAGAAGTCCGGAGGGATAGGAAAATTTGTGCTTTAGAGAAGTTGGTGCTCATTAGAAATCTTGCATCCAAATGGTTTGATAAAATTTATATCTTCTCGTCTGGATGCTTGAAAATTGTTTATTTCATTTGAATGAAATTTTCAATCCTTCTTTTTGGTTGTGGATCGTATGGAGGCTTGTATTGTTTGCAGTTTCTCTTTCCATGGAGAAAAATTTTAAATTTGGGAGTAAATGGTGTATTTTCCCCTCTGTATTTTTTTCTATAGTCTTGAATGACAAGCGTATCTTCCATGTCAATTTTTAGCCCCAGAATCCATGAGTACATGGAAATCTCTAATTGGATGCGGCACAACAAATTATTTTGCAAACTTATCATTTTTTGTTATTTTTTCAAAAGTGTCAAATTTGTTCTGTGGCCCCGAAGGATCTTGATTGGTCGAATCAAGCTAAGGCGGGAAGGTAGATTGTCAGAGAACTTTGAAGATTTTTGATTTATTTCCAAAAGGAGTAAAGTTACAAAAATGAGCCACAACTCCACTGAAGCCATGTATTGAATATCCGTTGAAAATTCAAAGTGGAGAGGTGGGTTATCGGGACACTTTAGGAATTTTGGCTTTGTTTCCATAAAAGGCATAAAGTGATAAAGTGAACTGCAGCCCCGCTCATGCCAAGGGATAAAGTCAAATGTTGAGCCCACATCGAAAGTCAAAGTGGAGAGGCGGGTTATTGGGACACTTTAGGAATTTTGGCTTTGTTTCTATAAAAGGTGTAAAGTAATAAAGTGAACCACAACCCAACTCGTGTCAAGGAATAAAGTCAAATTTTGAGCCCGCATCGAAAGTCAAATTCGAGAAAGGAAGTTTTCAATTGAGGCTAAAATCGGATAAGTATAGAAGGACCACGAAAGGTGCCACATGTTTATTCGACGCACTTTTTGTATGTTGCATGAACGCGGAGACCCTGAATGTATGCAAGACCTCCACATGGTTAGATTCCAAAAAGACAAATCCAACCATTGAATTAGCTAATTATAAAGATCTGGTGGAAGCGTTCATGCATCGTAACGATGCACCTACAAAAGATTAGTTCAAAATAGGATCCTAAGTGAGCGCAAACTCTCCATGTGCTTCATCGGCACAAATTCAGTGGAATGGCCCAAAGAGAGACCTTGAACTAGTGTCAGCCCTCCATGTGTCCCAAGTCTAAAAAGGGGAGACTGGCCATTTAAAAGTCTAGAGTCTGTGGAATCCTCCACTCGTCCAATCCGCACTCTTTCGAAAGAAAATTTCTGAAGGCAGTTCCAAACATGCACCAACCCTCCACTTGTCTTTGGTAAGGCAGAAAGTTTTTGCCAACTGGAGGGACTTAGGTAGAATATAAAGGAAATAGAGTGGGCTTGTGTGTGAAGTCATGTGTTAGTTCAGTGCAACTACAGGAGTAAAAAGAGGGGGAAAAATATTAAGATGCACGAGGTTGCCACATGGCCCCTGTATGGACATACACTTTCACATATTGCAAACCCACATTAAACACCGACCCCGCACCTTCAGACAACCATGTCTTTCAACCAGGAGCTCAGAATTGAGTGGGAAAGGAATTTTCAAAGAGCTCCCGATGCCTACTACTCACCCACCACCATTAATGATCCGGTCTACCATTTTCAAGGCTGTCAAGTCTCTCACCTATCGCCATGGAAACATAAAATATTATTTTTAGCAGGATTTGATGGTTGGAAATCTGGAAAACGTATTTCACATCATTAATACATGATCTGATTACTTCAAATAGATCAGATTTGATCCGATCTTCCATCCTTCCTTCTCCAACACACCAAACAAACATGAGAACTGACTTGATATCTTGATTTGGGTGAAAATACGAAAAAAACCTTTCGTGTCATTAATATGTGATCGACTTATTCAACTAGATAAAATTTGATTTGATCTTCCATCCTTCCTTCTTCAAACATGCCAAATAAATGTAGAACCAGATTTGATAGATTTTTGGTGGATTTATATGGGCATTCATGGTTGGTGGTTGAGATTCCAAATCATATTTTCTTCCTTCTCTTCTTCTCCTCTTTTCCTTCATCTATAAATGTAAGAGCTTGTCTCATTACAAATGTTTGACTCGATAATTTTGAAATGTAAATAGAATCAAAAGCAATCAATACAAAATAATTTTCCTTTTCTATCTATCTTATCTATTGTCTCTTCTTGCTTGCCTTAAATGTATGGAACATTTATCTTTTGTAATAAGAAACTTTCTGTTCTTATTGATATGATTTCTATAACTTGTGTGTATGGAATGATATCTTATGTTAGGAATGAGAATGATTATGTTTTGTATCACCTTTTCTTAGTACATATAAGGTTATACTCTAGTATCTATATTTCTGAAAAGTATTGTTATATTCTATTGTTTCCTTTCTTCATTCTTCCATTTGTTTGTATTCATAAGCTATTTTGGTAAAAAGAATTTCAAGATGTCAGAAGTCCAACCTTAAGATGAAATTTGTACATTTGTATATAAGCTTTGCTACTTGCTTTCAATAAGGGAACCTCTCCCATAAAGAGGAGGGACTTGTTGTCCCCTGAGTGTGGTTTTGTTAAAGTACCATTTTAAAACAGAACATTTTTTTTGTGACTTCGCTGGGGATTTCATTTCAAGCATATCCCTTTAAAAAGAACAACTTCAAGATCATTTTTGATCTGGTGACTCCGCAATATACAAGTGGGAAAAAGACCACTAGGGAATGAACTCTTGTCATGTTCATTCTATTGATCTATGAACCTTCCTAGGAATGAAGGAAAATGAAAAACACATTCGCCCACATCACAAATGAGTGATAGTGACAGTGATGAGGATGATGATGGATATCTCCCTATTAAAAGTTTTTAAGCTCCAGTCAATTCAAAACAAACTCAGTTTCTACAAAAATTCTATGGGGGTATATGTCCAAGATTGTTTTTTCCAACATTGTTGCAACATGTATATTCCATACAGTTCATGAGAGAAGTACAAAGACAATGTAGGAAGCTCCAGGCATGTGAGAAGGTAAAACAAGCTGAAGAACACTCAGTCAATGAATTTGAGACACCTTGTAACAAAGAGGAGAACATTCAAGTTCTAGAAACTACTCATGATGATTCTCCACATCATTAGGTATTCATTCCTTAGCATTATCTCAATTCCACCAATGAATGTCTTCTTGTTGCTCCACCTGATGCATGTCAATTTAATATTCCTTCAAATAATGAAGAAGACAAACAACTTGAGGCTTTCTTTCAACTTGAAATAGAGTTTGTAGAAGATATGTCATGTACCAAGGTTGAATGTTCTTGTTTTGAAAGAAGTGCCCCTATGCTGGTGGAAGTGGATGTTCATCATAACAAAATGGACAAGATCCCTCTCTCTCCTATGATTGAAGAATTTCAATGCACTGAGATGAAGATCACTGTAGACCATTCTCTTGTTGTTTTAAGTTCTCTCAAAGATAAGCAAGTGTCTATACCCGAAGAAAAATAAATTAATGAGATCACTAGTTCCCCTGTTATATCTATGGATGAGATGAGCACACATGAGCCTTTTTGTTGTCCTTCAGAAAAAATAGAAAATGGAGAGCCATGCCCAGAATATTTTCTTCACAATTGTGAAAATATTGTCTCAGCTCACCCTTCGAGAATGCAGAAAAAGGAAGAGGGTGATGTTTTTGATCCATCTTTACTTAGTCGACAACATTTCAATTCCCTTCTAATCATGAAGAGAAATAAACAATGCAGCTTGTACACTAAGAGTCGTGATCTTCTAAAATCATGTGCTGATTTTGCAAAAACGACAAATATGTTTTTCATAAACATGGTCAAGATTACACCTAATGGTAAACCATCCAGTACCTTTTTCCAAATCCCTCTTGAAGATGGTTACAAGGAAAATTCAATGGAAGTTTATGTTTCTCATGAGATGTGCCATGGTGATAATTGCAATCTTCATTCATATGCTAGCATAATTCCATAAAAATAGGGAGTTGACACTATTATGATTGGATTTTTTCATGGATCTAGTTGTCGAGTTTTTGATGTGTAGAAATTAGTATGAAATCCATTGAGGGTTGTACAAGCCTTTGTATGGCACCATTCATCCATAGAAGAGGAGCCTCGAGAAGATATTCAGGTCTTCACAAGGACTAAATGTTTTTATTATGGCGTATCACTATCCTGGATGGCCTTATTTTCTCAATTTTTCTTTTCAAGCCACATAGTTTTCTCATGATATTTTGGTATGCCCAACTGCTCATCTTCAATTCAGTGCCTCATAATTTCACCATGTTATTCCACAAAGGTACTTATTTTTCTCAGCTTGTCTCTAGAGTTGTGTAAGTTTCATGCAGTCCTCCTTCTTTCCCTTGTAAATATCCTCTTCTTTCTTTGTATATACTTTCCTTGTTTTGGCTTGTTTCCTTTCCTTCTCCTCAATGTGTCCTATGTTTTGTTGTTGTCTTTCCATTTTGGTTTTTTTCCCTTTTGTGTGTGTTGTATTCTATATTGGTTTTACCCTTAACTCTATTTGCCCAATGGACAAGGCACTAGTCTAATTTCCTAGAGTTTTTCTTGAGTTCTTGATCTTACCTCGTTCCTTTGTCCAAGCCAAATAATCCCTAGAACAAGCGACTATTGTCACCCTCAAAATATCCCTCATTTTTCAAGTCAAATTTCATAAATTTTGAGTTGGCGCCTTTGAGAGATGTTTAACCAGATTGAGAATTCTAGAGAGAGAAAAATTCATACTTTGAAGAAGTTGGTGATAAATTACAATCTCTCCATGTTAATTTAAAATCTTGTAGTCCGCATGGTTTGATAAAATTTATGTCTTCCCGTCTGGATGCTTGAAATTTTTTTCTTTCATTCGAATGAAATTTTCAATCCTTCTCTTTTGGCTATGGATCATGTCGAGCCTTGTATTGTTTGTAGTTTCTCTTTCCATGGAGAACAATTTGAAATTTGGGTGTAAATGGTGGAGTTTCCCCTCCTTTATATTTTTTATACAGTCGTGAATGATGGGCATATCTTCCCTGTCAATTTTTGGCCCCAACATCCATGAGTACGTGGACATCTCTAATTGGATGCAGTGTGGTAGATTATTTTGCAAACTTATCATTTTTTGTTATTTTTGCAAAAGTGTCAAATTGGCTCCATGGCCTTAAAGGATCCTGATTGGTCAAATTGAGCTAAGGTGGGAAGGTGGATCATCAAAGAAATTTGAAGATTTTGGCTTTATTTCCAAAAGGAGTAAAGTTACAAAAATGAGCCGTAACTCTTTGAAGCCATGTATTGAATATCTATTGAAAATTCGAAGTGGAGAGGTGGGTTGTTAGGACACTTTAGGAATTTTGGCTTTGTTTCCATAAAAGGTGCAAAGTGATAAAGTGAACAGCGGCCCCACTCATGCCAAGGGATAAATTCAAATGTTGAGTCAGCATCAAAAGTTATAGCGGAGAGGTAGGTTGTCGAGACACTTTCGAAATTTTGGCTTTGTTTCCATATAAAGCATAAATTGATAAAGTGAACCATGGCCCCTCTCATGCCAAGGGATAAAGTCAAATGTTGAGCCCACATCGAAAGTCAAAATGGATAAAGGAAGTGTTCAATCGAGGCCCGAATCGGATAAGTATAGAAGGACTGTGGAAGGTGCCATGTGTCTCTTCGATGTGCTTTTGGTATGGTGCACAAATGTGGAGACCCCAAATGTGCGCAGGCCCTCCATATGGTAAGAGTTTGAAAAGACAAAGCCAATCGTTTAATCAACTAAGTATAAAGAGCTGACGGAAGCCTCCACTAGTCCCAATGGCGCACCTCGAAAGGAAAAGTTCAAAACAAGATCCTAAGTGACAAAGAATCTCTACATGCCTCATCGGTGCAACTTTGAAGGATCATCCCAAAGAAAGATCTTGAACAAGTGCCAGCCCTCCATATGTCCTTGGCCCAAAAAGGGAACACCGGCGGTTGAAAAGTCCCAGTCTGCAGAATCCTCCTAGCATCCAATTGGTTTTCTTTCAAAAGAAAATTTTTAGGGTCGATTCTAACGTGCGCCCCTCCACGTGTCTCATGTCGGGCATAAAGTTTAAACCAATGGGAGGAACTTATGTAGAATATAAAGAAAATGGAGTGGGCCCGCAGTGAAAAAATGTGTCGATTTGGTGTAAGTTAAGGAGTAAAAAGAGGGGAAAAATATTAAGACGTGTGAGGTTGCCACGTGGCCCCTGTATGGACAGACCCTTTTGCATATTATGAGCCCATGTTAAACACTCAACCCCATACCTTCAGAAATCCATGTCTTTCAACCAAGAGCTCCGAATAGAGAGGGAAAGGACTTTTTAGAGAGCTCTCAATGCGTACTACTCACCCGCCACCATTAATGATCCGGTCTCGCCATTTTCGAGGCTATCAAGTCTCTCACCTATCGCCATAGAAACATAAAATATTATTTTCAGCAGGATTTGATGGTTGGAAATATGGAAAATGTATTTCATGCCATTAATACATGATCTGATTGCTTCAAATAGATTAGATTTGATCGATCTTCCATCCTTCCTTCTCCAACATGCCAAACAGACATGGAGAACCAACTGGATATCTTGATTTGGGTGAAAATATGGAAAACATATTTCATGCCATTAATATGTGATTGAACTACTTCAACTAGATCAAATTTGATCTGATCTTCCATCCTTCCTTCTTCAGCATGCCAAAGACATGCAAAACCAGATTTGATAGATTATAGGTAGATTTACAGGGCATTGATGGTTGGTGGTTGAGATTCCAAATCATATTTTCTTCCTTCTCTTCTTCTCCTCTTTTCACTTCATCTATAAATGTAAGAGCTTGGCTCATTACAAATTTTGGACTCTGATAGTTTTGAAGTGTAAATAGAATCAAAAGAAATCAATACAAAAGAATTTCCCCTTTCTCTCTATCTTATCTATTGACTCTTCTTGCTTTCCTAAAATTTGTGGATAATTTATCTTCTGTAATAAGAAACTTTCTGTTCTTATTGATATGATTTCTATAACTTGGTGTCTATGGAATGATATCTTTTGTTTTGAACGAGAATGATTTTGTTTCTATATCACCTTTGCTCAGTACATATAAGGTTATACTCTGCTATCTATATTTCCTAAAATTAATGGTATATTTTTCTCTTTCCTTTTTTCAGTTCTTCCATTTGTTTGTATTGATAAGCTATTTTGGTAAAAAAACATTTCAAGATTTCAGAAGTCCAACCTTAAGATGAAAGTTGTACATTTGTATATAAGCTTTGTTGCTTGCTTTCAATAAGGGAACCTCTCCCATAAAGAGGAGGGAATTGTTGTCCCCTGACTATGGTTTTGTTAAAGTACCATTTTGAAACCCAACAAATGGAGAGGGAATTTTGATAATTTTTTTGCATTAATGGAAATTCGGTTTGAATGAGATAAATTTCATTTGGGTATGTTTAATATTCTCCTATTCAAATGATGTATAAGAAGGAATATATGGAATTGTTTTTATAATATAATTTCCTCCTTGTTGCAATAGGATTTTAATTAAGAAAATGGATGAACCACAATTAATTATACCCTTAAAATAGTTATATAAATGAAAATGAATGTGATAAATTGTTAAATTTGATAAATACACAAATTTATGCACTACTATAATTGCTTAGGTGTATGTAAAATATTTACTCATAAAATTTTACAATTGCAATGTTTAATTCCCCACTCTTTTCTCGGTCCCTAATTTTTATGGGAAACTAAATTAATTAATATATATGTGTGTGTGTTTATACACACACACACACACACACACACACACACACAATCAAAATTAATAGTAAATCCTACATTATTTTATAGCGGCTAAGAGAAATCCTAAAAGTAATAATAAATAAATTAAAAAACAACTTGTGGTAAGGAGCTTGGTGGTTGGCCATGGGCCGCGTCCATAGTTTTTATAGTTTAAAACATTTTATAAGGTTGGGGGTCGCTTACCACACCACCAACTCATATATTATATATGGGCTGGGGTGGGGTGGCGCCAAGCCCCCACACTATAACCCCATTAAAAATTAAAAAAACAAACAAACCAAATTACCCACCACTATATTTTGTTAAAATAGTGACTGCGATAACATCAATGCGGCCATGGAAAGTGGTAACTCAACATTAGCATATGATGTGACCCAAGTATATATATATACATATAAATTCATATATGAGTATATATACTAGCAATCGCACGTGATGTGTGCAATGGAAACGCCGAAAGAGAGCTAGGGGAAGAAGGAGAAGCGAAGTAGAAAAGAACAAAATAGTTGAGGTAAAGGAAAAAAAGAAAAGAAAAAGGGGGAAGGAAATGGAGGAGGGAAAGAATAGTGGTAAAACCGAGCGAAACAGGAGAATGGTTTTAAAAAAATTCTTCGTTAATGCAAGTAAAGGTAGGAGTAGGAAAAGAAAAATAAGTGGAGGAAATATAAACAAAAGGAAAGACAATTGTAATCTAATGAATGTACAAGGAGAAGACTATATAGATCGGTGGGCAAATGGGAAAATTAAGAAAATGTGAAAATAAAACAAAAGCATCATGTTTTTGAAAGTTAAATATAAAAGAACAACAGGGAGTCAATTCAAAAGTATTAGTTATAGTAGATCGGCTAGCAGTACAGTCCCAAAAAAAACTTTTGAAAACTTAAGTTTAGGAACATAGTTTAAATATTGCATTAAAAGTAGTTCTAGACATTTCAAACTCATGGAAAAAGGGGAATTAGATACAAAATGTATGCGATAGTTACATTCGATTATGCTATAAGGAAGTTCTTGCACCGATGGAGTTTGTAGATTGAGAAAGGTGGAAGAGGCGAAGTTGTTAAGACAAGTGTTGGGGGAGGTGTGGGATAGAAGATGGAAGGAAGTGAAGGAAAGATTCCTCTTGTAGCCTAGATTGAAGAAGGGGAGTGGAGGACATGCGAGAGTAGCGGGAGAAAGAGAATGCTGGAGAAATTTGAAGGGAAGAAAGAGATGGAACTCTTGAGATAGCAGTGAATGTTAGGCCTTGTCTTTCAGTTCCGCCAATGTCGATTGTAGCCCGTGTTAATGTAAGTCCTTGAGACTTGTGGATAGAAAAATCCCATGCCATTTTGAGTGGTAGTTGTCTGCGACCCCCTCTAGAAATGGGAGGAATAGGAACATGCAAGGGGTTGTTCGAATCCCAGGGAGGTCCTGTGTAATGATCAAACTTGATGACGACAAAAAGAGGCAGACCTGGAGGTCCGGAGGATTCCTCATAGACTATGTCAATGATAGAACTAGTAGTGTCGTTGACAAGACCTTTGTCAACCCACAAGTTTGCGGAAAGCATTAATTTTTGGTTGATGCAAAGAAGAACCTTGGGCTTTAATTGATCGTCTTTTGTGTCACCTGATGCAGAACGTCTGGTCTTTTCAGCAATTGATCTGGCAATAGGAGAGTTAAGGGATTTCAACATAATAAGGTTGTGGGAGTCCACAAGGTCATTCTGAGTGAAAAGATGAGGGGCATCTTTAAAATCTTTGTTTTCTTGTTCGGAAAGGGAGGAAACATATCTTGACATAAGAGCTTCTCGGTCCCCTACAAAGAGAGGTATTGCATTACGAATGTTAAGCAAGAACTTATGGAATGATGCCTATGCTGGATCACAACCTTGTTGACGGAAGATTGAATGAAGGCAGACAGATATGTTGAATTCTTGCCAAAGGGTAGCTCCGTATGACTTGCTAGCATAAAGAGGAATGTCCATAACTGGAGGAAGTTGACCGAGGTCTCCAACAAGGATCATAGATCTGCCTCTAAACGTAGAATTCTTGAAGTACGGGAAAGCTTCCCTAAGACGATAGTCAATTTTGGAAATCAAATTTGGCCTGAAAAAACTCATTTCATCAATTAGAATGTATTCGGTGTGCTTGAGGGAGTCTTGAAGAGACGATAAAGCTTGGCCCTCTAAGGGTTTGAGTTCTTTAATGGGAATTCGGAGGCTTGCGTGTATTGTTGAAGTTGAAATGTTGAAAGCAGCAACCCTTGTTGGGGCGAGTAGAAGGAGAGGTGAAAGGCCTTGGATGGATGAAGATGCAAATGAAGACTTTAAAATGTTAATGAGGAATGATTTTCCAGTACCAGCAGTACCTTGTATAATAAGTCTCAGTGGAGGAAGGTTGGATTTGTGAGCGAAGTGTTGAATAACTATGTCGAAAGCTTGTTGTTGTTCTGGAGATAAACCTGAAGCTGGAGGGTGGAATCTATCCACGAGGGAAGTTGAAATATGCTCTGCCTTTTTGTCTTCTATGAAAGTGGCCCCAAGAGACTGCAAAGAAACAGGAACTTGATGTGCACTCCAATTGTGAAGGGTGTCAAATTCACGAAGGCCCAACATTTGTAAGTCTGTCAAGGAGAGAAGTGTTCCCGGCCGGAATCGAGACAAACCACCGCCAATGATATAGTTCTTTGAACAGCAGGGGGGCTCACCCTCTGACTCATTGTCACTGTTGGAGGTTGGTGACGGATTTGATTCACGTCGTGTAATATGCCAGGGCTGATAATTGTATCTGAATAAATTCCATGTAGAAATGGTTTCTTGAGGTGTTGAACCAATATCAGTAGAAATGTTGCGGAAAGGTTTGTATAGAAGGAGTTCTGACCAACAGAAAAGTTCAAAAGAGGGGGAATCCTTAGATGGAACGCACTGAAACTTGGGAACACTCGAACAATAGCTGGAATGGAATGATTCTTCCATCTATTGTGTTTGCGGTATTTGTTGTAACTCCAGTCACGTGCAACTTCAATGAGTGTAAGGTTTTCCATGGTTAAAGGTCGGACCTTGTATGCATCTAAAAGGAGGGATGTTTCTGCATCCTCACACTCTGTTTCAACCAACTTTCTTAAGATTTTTCTGCCTACATTAAGCGACACAAAAGTGCGACTGCACATTACAAGTGGCAATTTGAGGAGCATGTGGCATGTTTCTTGTGCACTAATGTCATGTTCAACCACACTCTCAGTCAACATTTTTTTATGGCTAATTGTGCTGGTAGATCAGGATCTAAAGCTCTCGACAATCTAGAAAGCATTTGGTGGTATGTTTCTGACCTTTGCTCTGCTTTGGAAGCATACTTAGCAATGTATTTGAGGACAGCATGGCGAGATAACACAGGTTGAAAATCAATATTGGCTCTCCATATGGATAACATTGTTGGATTGTGTGTGTTCAATCTATCATCATTCCTTGAAGGGAGGTATTTAACTGAAGCACTCTCATCAACAAAAAAAAGAGAAGTGGCTCTATTCTCCCAAGGTGTGTTGTACCGACACTGGAGGTGATTATTTTTTTCCGAGAGGCAAGTATTCTCAGAACACTTTGTGTGTCGTTGAACTTGATTTATCAACTCCTCCAAATCTTGTAACGGGAAACTACAAGGACTTGAGATGAAACTAAAAGGAAAGGGTCATCCTGGATATTCCTATGAACAAATTTTGAGCGGATGGAAGGAGGGCACATATTCCATGCAGATATGTAGGTATCAAAGTATTGTCTTGCTTTGTTCACAGATTCATTATTTGACCAGTTGATGCAATCAACATCGGGAGCATCTTCAAGCCATAGGAAACCATGAACATGTGCTGAACCTCTATGTTTCCATTCATACCTGTGGTAAAGGAAGGTTAATCGTTATGTATTTAAGCAAAACAAAAGTAGAGAGCATTGAAGAAAATTACCTGTACCAATAGTCTTTGGCTCGAAGATGTTTTTGCAACACTTCTTCATGAAATATTGTGAATCTTTGATGTAAGTATGCAGCGACATGATGAGGGTGGCTAACAATGTTCTTGGTCCTCCATTGTTGCACCGCACGGGCCTCAGAAGGACTAAATCCTGGCATGATGTTATGTAGGTCTGGCCATTTTGTGTCTACGG
Organism: Taxus wallichiana var. yunnanensis; assembly: GCA_018340775.1. NCBI lineage: Eukaryota > Viridiplantae > Streptophyta > Pinopsida > Cupressales > Taxaceae > Taxus > Taxus wallichiana. The sequence continues at coordinate 976,660,226 of CM031239.1, forward strand.
CACTAAGAGTGAAGAAGAGTGTAGGCGCCCCCAATTGTTCAATCATGTCCGAGACCTCCCCTTTGCTCTTTGACCAAAATGTTTGTGTCCCCTGCAGGTTGGTTCCAAATCTCATTAAGCTTTGTGGAAGGAAATCATCGGGGAAATCATGCAGGCATTTCCGTAGTTGGCCTATAGTGGGGGGGACACCATGTTCAAGGTTCAACCTCATGAAAACTATAGCTGTAGATTGGCTCCTATGTCTCATAATAAGGTTAAGCAAAAAATACCGGAACCTGGGGTGCGAGCCAAACCGATTGTCATGGTAGCGCATCAAGTGGAGGGCATATTCATGCATTTGAACATCCTTCATGCATGGTTGTTTAAATAATGCTGCACCAGTTGGAAAAAAGTTGGAAAAGCCATTGAGAAAAGGCCCTCTATTGTGTATTCATTAATTGGCGAATTCCCGACTTCAGGCCAAGCCAAGGAGTAGGGTGCAGCGCATCCATTTGAAAGCAGGTACTGTTCGATTAACTCCTCTTCAGTGCCAGTGTTTGGGTTTGAAGGAACAAATGAGGATGTTTCATCGGGATACTCATAGGGGTTGGAAGGAGGGTTGTCATTATCCTGTGCTTCAGAGAAGTGAGAGGTTGGAAGGTCTATAGGAATAGAGTTAAGGGAGGAGGAAATGTTTTTCGGTTCTGGCGGGAGAGAGGAAAGAGCCTCAGTGTCAATAAGAACATCCTTATAGTAGGGGTCATGGATAATTTTATATTGAAGCGCTTCCCAAACACGGGACCTGCTAACATAGAAGTCATATTTTGTTTGTTGAATTCCATTTTTTTGAACCAACAAGAGATCCAAATCTCTGACTAGGAAGGTATTTGGCAATGGAAGAAATTTATTGTGGGAAACTTATTGTGTGACCTGAATATTTATATTGTCCCTCACGCATTTTTATGACTTGTAAAACTAGATTAATGTGAGCAATCAACATTTCTTCGACTGGGTTAAAGATTTGAGAATGACAGGTTGAATGCCAAGATCCATATTGTTCCAAGAGGAGAAGCGGTGTCCATTTCTTTCGGACTTGCACCTAATGCATGTGTGTTTTCCTTCATGGAAGGTTGTGTGTATGCCGGGTAGTTCTCAAGACAAATCGAGCAGGTGTGGATGTGCGATAAAAGATCCAGTCTTTGGCGGAATTTGTGCTGGGCATCTGCCCAAGAAGGTAACGCAGGGAATGTTTTGTGGAGCGGAATGGGGAGGGTGGAAACTTCGGGTTGACCATCGCGGTGAATATGGGAGGAAGGGAGTAGAAGGTCGAAGAATGTGATTCATTGTTGCGTACATGATGAAGACAAGGTCCGACACAAGTGGTGTGGTTAATGCAAAGAGGAAAAGGAGAATTGTGCGGTGCGGGGGAAAGTAACAGGGGAAGACATGAAAGGGGGCGGCCACTAGTTTGGAAAGGGCTAGAACTTGCAGGCATTTGTTGGATTTGGCGATAGCGCTCACGTCGGGAAGCATTGATTTCTTCTTTGTGCAAGGCATAAATATCTCTTCTTTGTTTGTCGTTGCTCCGAGGTAGGCATTGTGCATAAAACAACCTGCGAAAATTAATTAAAAAAGGTGGCATAAGAGAAGATTAAAAGAGTGCTAAATTATGTATGTGGATAAGGGGAAATGAATGCAAAAACCATTTGTAAATGCTAATCTTGGTGGAAATGTTTTATATTTTGGTAGCTAAAGGCAATAAAACAAAAGCAAAATGATTTGTTGTTGCATATATTTTTAAGGAAGTAAAGGAAGAAATACAAGGGTGTGTATGGAGTTTTTATTAGGAAAAAACATAGAGATATGGCTTCATTTTTGTTTACATAGGTATTAAGAAGGAACAAGGTAGAAAGAAGAAAAAACTTCATGTTAAACATAGACAAACATTAAAGAAATGAATAAAGTGTTCCATAATGTTAGCAAAAACTATATATATATATATATATACATATTGGACCATACATTTTTATCAATTACAAAAAGGTTTCTTTGCGATATAGATGCGCATGTAAACCAATACTAACAACCATTAAATGGAAAACTTGGAGAGTTATAGTCCATTATAACATGTGGAAAAAAGCATATTACAAATGTATCTGCGGACAAAAATATATTACAGAGGAGATATGAGCAAACAATGAAGAAACTAAAATATAGTAAAGTGTTATGGTGCCTAGGAAAGGCAAAGTCAAGCAACGACTTTCGATTCGTCCAATTTAAGGGAATCAAGTATGACACATTTCAGTTGTGTATTTCCATGGAAGGTTTCTTTTTTCATGGATAGAGTGAATTTGTATTCATGGCCAATTATCTGGTTTGTAATCTCCGTTGTAGCCTCGTCATCTATGCACAACAGTTGGAGGTGCTACTGCGTGACACCCATGATTTCTTTAGCAACTGTGTAAAATGTTGTTACCGATCGTAGCTCTCCTGAGTCATCTTGCAAGTTTATACAGAGGGAGTTTCAATAGTGTAATTTTCAGAGGCAACCAAGTCGTGCAGTGTTTTAGTTTTAGGAATTTGAAGATTAACAAACCATTTTGTGCTGGAGACAGTGTCTATGGAAGTGTCATTGAAACTTGAAACACGTGCTGCCTTTAAAGCCAAAACTGGGAGTTGTGGAATAGAAAGGAGTTCCTCAAGTTCTTGAGCGAGATCATGTAAATGCTGGCCCCATAAAGTTACAGTAACACTAAATCCTGACATGTCCTTCAATTGTAAGCTTCTTCATTTAGTTTCACTAGTATCCCTGCCTGTGGATAGTGGAGCAAGGAGAGATTGCTAAAACAATGCCAATAATGTCAATGAAGGAACCAACAGGTTTTGCAGGTATATCTTTGATTCCTGTGAAGTGAAAGTTATGCAAAGGTATCGTGGCATTATTGACAAGCAGCGGAGAGATAGTGGAAGAAGCTTGAAGGAATATCTCAAATTCATTGTTAAGGTGGTTGTAACCTAGTTTTGCATTCCCTATCCTTCCATTTGCGATGGTGTATAAGTTTCCAGCCTCAATTTGTCCAAAAAACATTGCTGTAATTTCGTTGAAGCAAGTAACGCGTATTTCCCCACCTTCACAATCCACAAAATCAAAGCCGAAATATGAGCCGGAGCCATTTGCATTAGCATATTCCCTTAGTGCTGTTTTCCCAAGGGCACGACCTTCAATAGACCATGTACGCATGGTTGTATTCAGTGCACTTATTTTTAGAGGCGTTCTTGAACTGTTAGGGAGGCCAATTTTCTTTTGGGGAGGTGTTTGTGGGACCAAACTTCCATCGGCTCCATGGTTTGTATCAGGATTTGATTGCTTTCCATGAATGACATGGGCAGGAAGAGGAGTGGGAGCACCAATTTGTGGATGAGTTTCTATCACAACTTCAAGTTCGGAGACAAGAACAGTCCTGCAAAGGATGAAAATGAAAAGGGACAAAAATTTAGTGAATATAAAAGAAATGAAAGTAGAGCACACATGCACAAAGGAAAATGGATGCTTACAATTCATGTTTTATCATTCTGCAAATGGTTTTCCACAGGTAGACAATGGTTCCATCTTTTAATCGGGCATCTGAAATTTGGCTTGCAAATTTAGAGGGAAAAAGAGCTATTTGAAAGTGCACACCATCGAGAGAGATGCACACGATGTTGGAGCTCAGTGTTCAACGCAGATTGAAGGGGACAAATGTTGAGAAGTTGGACTATCGGTTCGACGTCTGTACTACCCTCAATCAACATGGAGATGCCACCATATGTCAAAGGTGTAGCTCGGTGAAAGGAAAAACCCACTTCGATAGGTTAAGTGCAATGAGAAAAGCAACTATATACGGGATCAAAAGGTATATATAGATCAATAATTTTATAAATCATATAGTGTCATTATTTTTTAAAGAAAAATGTAATTTGCGGGACATATTGCATTATTGCGGTATCATTCTATTGTTTTTCAAAAAAGGGATTTCGATCTTAGCCATCCAGAGTATAGGACGAATCTCCAATACATTCTATTGCTTCGATATCAACTCCCACCGAAACTATCCTAATGTGATAATAGGAACTTCATGAAATATTGTTAAAACAAGCAATAATATTGAAAGCGGTGCGGGCCCAAATTGTTGGAGAACAGTTTGAAGCACCGTAGTTTGTTTTTTTCCATAAAGTTTATTTCTGTTATATCTCAAATGGTTTTTTTGAGAAACTCTGTGTGGTTTTTGACATGTTCTATGTGCTACAGATGATCTACTATTTTATTTAAACTCAATTTTGTTAGAAATCAATTTCAAATGATTTTTCAAGAATATTGTTGGAGATCAGATAAAAACCTTGGTTTATGATATGCTTTGCTATCAAAGAAGTTTAACTAGTAAGCTAGAATATTTTATGATTTTCATTTGTATTAGGGCGGTTTGAAATGTTGTAGCATTCAATGGACAGGTAGACTAATTGATTATTTTTCTTTGTTATCACAAGTAAATATTTTGATTTTGTTACTAGTTGTAAGTACAACAAATTATTATTTTGTTATTCACTAAATCAATTAAATCATGGGAGCTTAAAATCATGTCGGAGTTGATCCTAGCGAAAACTTTGAAAAAATTTATCGGTTGGAAATTTAGTTACTTATTTTGATGTACTATTTTAATGTCATGTGCAATTGATAATTAATTCAAAATTCATTACCTAGAAAAAAGCTTGACAAGTTTTGTAAGTACGAATGTCATATAGGATTCAATTATGTCATCTACAATTATTCCAATTATCATGTATATTAATTTAATACAATTCATTACAACTCTATAAAGGTGCAATTGATAATTAATTCAAAATTCATTACCTAGAAAAAAGCTTGACAAGTTTTGTAAGTACGAATGTCATATAGGATTCATCTTTTTTTAGTATGTCATCTACAATTATGATTCATCCATCTTTATAAAGGTTATTATTATGTTTATTGAATATGTTGTGTCATGTATATTAATTTAATACAATAGCAACTATCTATATATGAAAACAACATGTCTTTTTATTAATCAACTCGCTGCATTTCTTCGAAGAAAGAGGAATAAATATCTCTAACAAGTTTCCTTACAGGATTTGATATAGATCAAGATCAAACATTCCTTAGACATTTTCAAAAAATCAAAAAGTTAGAGGCCACTATTTCAGTAGTCAGCTACAAACATGTGATTCCAGGCAGACGAAATACTCATTGTTCTATAACAGCAACAATAAAAAAAAATTCGAAAAAGAGGGGTCAAGATATACTAAGTTGAAGATTAATGTAATAACATTGAATATCTACAAGCAATTAAGAGAAGTTGAAGCTTAGAAAAAGTGATCTGCCAAGTAATTCCGAAGGGAAATATATAGCAAATATTATCATGAAGAAGTCAAAAACCTTCCAAGAATACATTATTTCATCAACTAAAAAAAAGTATTTCATTTATTTGAATATTTCGGAGAGATGATTAGAAACGCAGCTTGAACAGTTTCGTCAAGAAATGTACGCAATAAGTAAAATACTTTTTTGCAACAACTTTTGTTCTATATGTAGCAATGAACAGTTTCAAGGGAGGAATGTATGGCAGAATGCTTTAAAAAAAAAAAAAAGAAAACGAATCGCTGCACCATAACAACAACAATAAAAAAAAAAAAAAAAAGAGGGATCAAGATATATTAAGTTGGAAGACAGAATATAACTAAGGAGCTGATGAAGCAGCTATAAAGAGAGTGAGCAGAGAACACATACCTCAAAAACATGATAATTATTTTTTGCAAAGAAACGCAACTTATAAGACATCAAAGAATAGAATAGTTTGTTTTGGTAAAAAAAACATCTTATATGACAGACCATAGAAAATAAAAAAGTACAACTTGGTGACAAGATTACCAGGATAGTCTTGCCTTATGAAATCCAAGCAATTTAACATCTGAGCCTATGTCCCAAAAGGCAGAGACTCAACATCTCTACAGAAAAACTATCATTCCTTTACCCAGCATAGCTGCATCCTGCTTAATAGACCTAAAATCCCCAAATTTGAGCAGAGAATTTTCTCATGAAAAGAAGTATTATATCTATTCTTCCACAGGAAATCAATGGCGAACAGCCAAATTGTATGTTAAAGAGATGGTTTGAAAAGGGCAGGAAATTTTTGCAAATATAGTCTAGCCATAACTTCATTACATAAAGCATACAATCCTTACATTAACATATAGGTGAAACAAACTCTATTCCATTAATAAAAACTACTGATTTCGAATAAATATTTCAGCAACAATAGAAATAAAAGAGGTCACAGAAGCGACTATATATACAGGATGAAAAGCCAATAGGGATAAACTGACGCAAACCACATTTGTAAACCACAAGCATGATCTAGGTTGATTTTGTCATAATGTTGAACAATAATTTAAGGGATTCAAACATATGATTAAGAGATAAATTTATATGGTTCAATTCTGGTGAATGTTAGCTACCAAAACAAAATCCAAACCACTGAAATATCTCCTATGTACTCACTAGGGTGAACTCCAAATGAGCCCTATGCATTACTTGATATGTATTCAATACTCCCAAAACATAATGTGAACTTCTGCTGAAATTTATTGACAAGGAGGAATCTCCTGTGTACTCAATAGGATAAACTCTAATTACCATGTCATTGACACTCTTGTGCTTGAAAGTTTCTTTAGGACATAATAATAATTAAAAAGCACACATTTGGTTGAACAGAGAGACATATGGATGGAGACTGCTTTTTCATCATTATAGAGAAATTTAAAAAAAAAAAATTTAAGTTTTTGAAATAATATAGAGGCACATCCAACCAACACCATTTTGATCACCCAAAACACTAGAAACTCGTGCTTAAATATCTCCATGTACTCACAAGGATTTATCCCGTATGTGCTCAGCCGTATTAACTCTAGTTAACATGCAATTGAGACTCTTGTATTTGAAAGTTCCTTCAATGCATATAGTAATTTTTAAAAAATACACATTTGGTTGAACAGAGAGACCTATGGATAGAGACTGCTTTTTCATCATTACAGAGAGATTTAACAAAATGGCGTTTCGAGTTTTTGAAATGATACAGAGGCACATCCAACCAACACCATTTAAATCACCCAAAACAGACTAGAAGTAGAATTTAGAAACCATGTTGAAAGATCCTCATGTACTCACAAGGATGAATATCCTTTGTACTACCTTAGATAAACTCCAGTTACCGTGTAATTGGTACTCTTAAAATTGAAAATTTCGTCAACACAATATAGCTTTAAAAAACTCTCATTTTTTTGAACAGAAAGCCATATGGGTGGAATGATTTTTTATCATTTCTCAGAGATTTAACATATGGGTGTTTCAAGTTTTTGGGATGATAAAGAGGTGCATCTATCAACCATCGTTTAGATCACATGATACAGAATACAAACTCTTGCTGAAAAAATACCCTTGTACTCACAAGGATGAATCTCCTATGTACTCCCTAAGATGAAATCTGTTTACCACGTAATTGACTTACTCTTGTATTTTAAAGTTTCTTCAACAAACATAATAAATTTAAAAAACACACATATGCTTAAACAGAGAGCCAGGTGGTCAAGACTTCTATTTTTATCATTAGGCAGAATTTAACAATTGGCAATTTCAAAGGTAAGGCTAGAATGTTAGTGGCTCAGCTATGGACTGGATCACATCATCTTAGGTGTGAGACTGGTAGATGAACAGTCCCCAAAGAAAATTGGGAAGCAAGAACTTGTATTTTCTGCAATAAAGGGGTGGTTGAAACTGAAGGGCACTTCATTTTGGAATGTACAGCTTATGAGGATATATGATCACATTATGATTTGAAGGTGGGAAACCTAAATGAGTTATTTGACAAGAAAAGACTCCACAAAATGTCTGACTTCCTGTTCAAGATTCATAATAGAAGATCCGACATCGAAATAAACTTGAAAATTTCTTAAGGCTGCTGCTCTAGGTCCCTTAGACTGCTTGGTCTCATGGACATCATTAAAAGTCTTTCATTTCAAGTTTTTGGAGATTTATATTGAGTCACAACCATGCAACACCATTTCGACCACTGAAAACAATGAGAATCTCTCTTCTGGTTGCACATCAGAGAAAACTTTAAGGGATGGATTGTTTTTTAACTTAATCCATGAACCCTTCAATTCGATAAATGCTACATGATAAAATCTATGGAAGAAAGAAGAGGCTATCATAGACTCTTGTAAAATTTAGCGAATACAGTGAAACAAAGTGCATTATATAATGTTTTTAGAACCATTTTCAGTCATGAAACTAATCAGCGATTAGCTAGAAAAGATAGCCCTAAATAGTTTTGGACCTACAAGAAAGATGGATGCTTTACAAGTACAGGTGTTCTGTTACCACTCAAAACCAAATAATTACCCAGAAAGGTCAATAGGACTTAGTAAGTACAATTGAAGATTAGCGTAATAACATTGAATATCTACAAGTAATTAAGAGAAGTTTAAGCTTACAAAAAGTGATTTGCCAAGTAATTTCGAAGGGAAATATATAACAAATATTATCATAAAGAAGTCAAAAACTTTCCAAGAATACATTATTTCATCAACTAAACAAAAAATAGTATTTCATTTATCTGAATATTTCGGAGAGATGATTAGAAATGCAACTCGAACAGTTTCGTCAAGAAATGTACGCAATAAGTAAAATACTTTTTTGCAACAACTTATGTTCTGTATGTAGCAATGAATAGTTTCAAGGAGGAATGTATGGCGGAATGCTTTTCAAAAACAAATAGAAAACGATCTGCAACAATTGTGCCAAACAACTGAAGATTACCTATAAGAGCAAAACATGATGTTTATAAGATACATTCACAAGATGGATAATATGATGAGAGGAAAGCTAGCTGAATGCAAAACCAAACATAGTATGAAATCTATCTATTAAAATTTTGTTTGACATTAATAAGTTTGACAAAATGGCAAATGTACAATGAAGCAAGTCTCAAACTCCAGCGAGCAAGAGCTATCAAAAACATAACATACTGTTATTTTGATCGAGCAACTAAAAGAGAACATAGTAGATGTTTGTACCATATAGCTACCTAAATTACACTTATGTACATAAGTTTAACAGAGCACGCCCTTAAAGTTTTTCATTTTTTCTTGGCTTCTCATTTTTTTCCCTTGGTGACATTAGCAATTTTTTTTGCACCATGTGATTTTTTCCCTCCAGCATGTATTGTTTTTGCAGTTATCCCCATCTTTTTCAGTTTGTGCTTTCAGGTTCGTATTTCACAGCATCTTTGGGGTGATCATATACAAGTCCAAATCCCCTCGAGTTGAAGCCTATATATGGAACTTGGAAAGATAAAGAGGACAGGAAGGATGCAAGCGGAGACGGTCTCTAACCAAATCAGCGATCACAAGTTTTTCTTTGGCCGGTTGCCTACAATGGAGTACATTGACAACAAACTTTGTCCAGTTGAAAGAATCTTCCCGCTCCAAGTGTGGAGTGGTGATTGTCACACCGTGTGGAGGAACAACAATTGTATTACGAGTCTTCATTGCTGCAAGCTCACAAGCAACCAAAAACAATAAAAATGAAAAAAAAAAAAAAATACATAGATGCTATATGAACCTCGATAAGTTCTACGCTGGAAATGGAAGTTAAATACATTATTTCTTGTTGCAGAGCACAAACAAGGAATCAAAGACAAATATTTGGTGTTGTCTGTTTTGGCAGGAAGCTTTAAAAGCCTTGCCAATGGGTAGTCTAACACCCAACAAAGGGTGTTTCGATGAGGCCTCCTAGGGGCAAAAACCCCTCAGCACACACCGAATCCTGCCAATGGCGAAGGCACTTGCCCCTCTATGCCATGGCTGAAGACCGAAAGCAGAAAATAGTTTTCTTTATGCAACACATACAACAATAACATATTTGAAGATAGACAACTTCAACCACATAATTAAGAATCTATGAAAATGTAAAAGGGAAATAATGAAAAAAACAACACATATTCAATAACCAAATACTACTTTTTTACCAAATAACGGGCATAACATCCAGAATTAATGTATTTGCGAAAAAATGAAATACTAATTTTGACCAAATAACAAGCATAATATCCTCAAAGAGATAAAGAGAGAAATCTCACTTTCCTAACAAAAAATTGATCAATTAGCTCTGATGAATACTGTAATGAATTAAAGTGAAACCTATAAATTCTGGAAATGAAATGTCTTAAAAATATGTGATTGATAAATAAAATATCCATTTGAAAACAACATTACTCTGTTCTAATACCAGCAGTGCACAAAACAAGCAATGCTCTCAAATTATCCACAAAAAATAAATCTGCTACATGAGTTTTTAAATTCAAAGTGTCCTAATTTCCTAAATCTTAATTTCCTAATCACAGAGATGTTGGAGCTGCTTCCATGTCTTCTTAAAATGGATGGATCTCCTAGCATAATTAAGCATCTAATAAGCTTTCATGTTTTCGTAACGTGGCTGTAACTCCTACTTTACAGTAGTATAATTTAGTATCCAATAACCTTAAAAAGGTTCACAAGATCATAACAAGCAATGTTGCATAATAACTACAGTCAAAATGTTTTATTAAACTTTATAAAACAGACTAAAGGCATATTCATCACACAATAGAATAGGATATCTAAACTAAGATTGTATTGTGTAGATCCAATGTAATAACAAATGGATATGTAGGACATTTTTATATGCTAAAATAAATAAGCAATAAATCAACTATTAATGTTATCAAAACCTCATGGGAGTCCGAATGGAAGTGTATGGATCAAGTTGATGTATATTGGAGTTTACAAAGGAATTCAAAATACTTGTTATACAGATAGCATACACAATATCAAGATCAAAGTGTTGAAACAGGAGGTAAACGTGATTCAAGGAGTTGTCCTTGTTAAACAGCAGAAATGGAAATGAGCCAACTACATTTAAAGAGTCTAAAATCCTAATGCTCAACTACACATACTTAGTAAATTGGTAACGAGGCAAGATGAGGTTAAGGTGGATGATGGCTTAGACATCCTTGCAGCTAGATTAGATGATATAGGAGTCACAATTTTATTTTATTTTATTTTAATAATCCATGATAAAGGAGTTAAAATTTATTTTATTTTAATAACCCAATTCCTGATGTCATTATATAAACAGGGACTCTAAAAACAAACCATATGGTCATTATATAAACATGGATGTATGACAGTATCAAAAAGGTTGAAGGGGCCAAAGGACCTCAGATTTTGAGGCCTGAGTTCATTGAAAATGTGATACAATTGCTCCTCCAAGTCATATTCGGGACCTGGCAACATTATTATAAACACTCAGATGCGTAAGTACATTTTGGTGAAAACATTTTAACAGCTATTACCGTAATAATTGATGTTTTACGGTCTGTAGGAGCTGCTGCAGGGCCACTCACGACTGGTTACATTTCAGAGTTACCAGGTCTGTAGGAGCTGCTTGGAAAGGGAGTGTTTGCTCCACACTGACTAGCTTTATTTCCAGGGATGCATGCGAAATAGTAGCAGGGTTTTTATATCAAAATGTGTGAGGAGCACCTATTATCCTTCATCCCTTCTACTTGTAACATAGATTTTTTTACAAAATGGGCATCGATTTTTCAGAAAACAGATATTGTTTGGAGAAGAAGTTGTTGGAAAGGCTGCAGAAGATCCTATTATGATGAATAAACTGCAAGAATTAAACCATCAACCCATCAAGAAGCTACAGAGTAGTACTGGAGATACATCCATAAAGAATAAGTCTGAAATCTTGGTCATATACACTCCAAGATTTCAGAACCATGAGAACCACAAAATTTTCATTTGGCCTACAAAAGATACACTCCTATACAAGAGGCTTGAAATAGTAATGCAAATGACAACTGGGCAGTGGTGACCTATTCCAAAAACATCTTTACAAACTACACTGTGCAATGTAAAAACATATGCTTCTCAAGATTTCCATTCCCTAAATTACCTTCGATGGACTGAATTGGACCTTCATGAGAGGAGTGCAAATATGTTATGTTTATAGCTTTATATCGAGTATAGAAGTAGATAACACTGGAGACTCAATGTAGGGACGGCTGATGTGCAGATTATGCTTGCAAACCTAAAGGGATGTTATACATATGATAATATTTAAACCAACACCATTACGAATTACACGTGATATTGTTATACATGAGACTCAGTTTGGTCTGATTGCTGCATTTCTTTTCAAGAAAATATATGCAAACTAAACCCTTGTTTAATGTTCTCAACTCATCAGAATTGTCCTTATGGTCAACAGACTGCTCTGTGTGACTATTAGCAGAGACTGCTCTATGTGACTATTAGCACAGACTTCAGAAGTAGAGCCATCCTTAACGAAACCTGCATTTTTGGGTTCAGAAGTAGTGCCATCCTCAAAGAAACCTAATGAGTTGTATGACTGACAATTAAATTTCACCAGTGAATTGCAGTCCTATTGAGGTGACTTGATGGTCTTAGAAAACAGTAAAAAAATTGTTAACTAAATTTAAGTAATTACTGTAAGGTGAAAGCAACTGTGAGTGTCAAACTGGAGCCCTAGTCAAGACCGAGTAATGAAAAGCTTGTGCTTTGACCTTATTTGTCACTTTTTGGTAGGATGTGATGTTGTTAGAATCACTTCTCTGTGTTTATCCTCTTTTATCGCCCTGCACAACACAAACTAACAATACAACCAGAGAACCAAAATATAGTGCCTTTGCCATTTTAAATCAGGCACAAATTCAAACACAGGATTATGCGCAAAAAAAAATTCTCCTCCGTGAACTGTTCGACAATATTCATGCATTAATGGCTCAGATCTTTACAGAGCAGACGGCTTCTAGTAAACCCTAACTGCTGCATCTTTTTCTTCACGAGGACTCAACCTGATTGACACAGGCTTAGTTACCCTAGGACCTGTTTTGTTCCTCTTGGCCAAGGCAAGACACTCCCACACGACATTAAGACATATTAGCAGATAGTTTGTCTGCATGTAATATTTTTTCCTCTCCTTTGTGGTAGTACTTGTTAAGGACTTCCTGTACACGACCACATGAAAATAAAATCAAGCACCATAGGATTTTTAAGATATATATCCGAGCTCTAAGTTTCAAGGTATTAGAGATCTACATTGTAACTATAATCCTGACATACCATTAATCATCTTCAGTATTAATAAGCTAACGACATGCTCATGAAGTCGGGGCCGACGGGAATGTGTATGCATGAAAACTATAGGGCTCAAGCACAAGAGATTAGTCCCTGCAGGTTATCTATCTAATGTACAGTGCAAGCAAGAATGTTAAACCGGGCATCGATTGAAACAGGAAAACCTAATTTTCGGGAAAACCAGTAGGTTTGTTCATCCTCTAACAAAATGAAGAGCAATACCTGGTCAGATGATGACTTCGGGTTCCTCCAGCTTCAATCACACAGCGAGCAGCCAAATAGAACGGGTCCTCTATGCTTCAGTATTCGACAGCCACGGACAACAACAAACCCAAAGCTCTTCTTGCAGGCCTCACAAAGATGTTTTTAAATATTTCCTGTACTGAAACGTACCGCCATAGAAGGAGGTACCCATACTCCACTTTTCATGCTGATGGAAGAGGCATGTTCACCTCCAGCCAGGACTCTGGCATCTGTCCTCCATTTCTGGCTCCCGATATGGATCTCCTTCCTGCGAGCATGGTGTCGGGCTCTTCTCCTCCGCGGGTCACTGTTCACAACTCCGGGTCACTGTTCAGAAATACACGTGTAGGGATCCAGAAGTGCCATCCATCGTCGACCAATACATCTCCGCCACACTGCAGTCCCCTTCGCTATCAAAGCACCCTCGAGCATTTCCGCTCGAGCTCACATCTTTAGCGTAATAAATATATGTATTTTCACAAAATAAATAAGTAGGGTTTCTTGTTTTACCCAAATGGGTATATACTCATTGTATATGCATTTAACCTGTAAGAAAAATATTGTGTAGAAACAAATAAAGAAGAGAGATCAATACCCACAAAGGAAATGGGTAGATCCTTGTCTCAAACACAATATTTTAATAAAAGAAGAGCTTCCAACCCTCTCTAATGGCCTTTATGGCTTCATTTTCTTCTCCTCCTTCCTTAACCTACAAACCAAACAAGAGAAAATGAGAAAATAGGTTTAAGAAATGAATATAAGAGACCCCATAAGGATTTCTAGGGTTTCATTAGCCTAACCTAAATCTAATGGCTCAAATAGATTAGATCCAATGGTGTAGGATGAACCCTACATCACTTAAGTGATATGGATTTTGGTGGGAATGTTTAAAATTAAAGTATGGGTAGTTTTTATTGGGGCCTAAGGGGTTAGTCCTAGATGTGCAACCTTGACCTTTTTATGAAATAAACTAAATATTAATGTACATAATTCTAAACTAGAGGATTATTATTCTTACCTAATTAAATTTTTGAATTTAATTAGGGGTCATTAATTAATAATATAGATTTAAAGGAAATCATCGAGGCTAAGTAATGAAAGGCAACATAAGGTTTATTTAAATAAACATTGGTTCTTATAATAAGATTTAAAGCGTAACTCTAATTAGGATTCTCCAAAAATTTAATTAGTTGTTATTTTAAAATATGCAGCAGGTAGTATTTTAAAATTTTATAATCGGGATTTAATTTAAATCTTAGCTAATGTCTTATCCTTTGAAAAAATTATTCCTTAATTTTAGATCAATTAATTATTGGGTTAAAGCATGGGTTTGAGTTGAATTATTTTCGGTGTTATAATATTAATATGATTGAGAAAGCATGTGTTGTCATCTATGATCATAAATAAATAGATACTTTTTCATTCCACGATATAAGAATGTACTATTATTATAAATATATATTTTATTATGTATTTATTGAATATTAATTTTTTTATAGATAAGGTGAGTTCAAGGGATCTTTTCCTATATACAAAAAGGATACTATACCTAAAGTGATTCCAAAAACATCCACAACCAGATAAGTGGATACTAAAAAAACAATTTATTCTATATATTATACCTAGCCTTGATTATACATAAAAGACATGATCTACTAAAACATTGAGGCCCACAACAAGCTATTTCTGATCCAGCCCAAGCTCCCCATCCGAATCGCCATCTAAAAAGTTTCCTTTGAGCCTTCCACACCATAGATAATGAAATGAATCCCCGTAGTGGAATGCGGCTCCGACCAATAGCTCGGGACCTGCTCTAAAGGTAATCCAAGAGATTTCACGTTTGAAAATTTGATACATGCTTGACTCGAATTTTTCTCGAATTCTACAAAGTCCACTAGGGATTCGTCAAATTCCAATAGGACCTTGAAGTGATTTTCCAGGTCATAAAAGGCCGAGACATTACCGACCGAAGAATCCAGAGCACCATCCTTTGCTTAGCAAGCCAAGACACCAAGTTGAAGATGGAAACCTCCGAGGCCAAATACCCTTAGAATGTAGGGAAAATCCAGTGAGTAGCTATCTTAACCACCTCCACTTTTGAGGGATGAAAAACAAATAAATTCTCTACAAAAATGGAATTAATATAGTTATCATCGAAAGTGCACCCCTGTAGAGAGATGACTACGGGTGTTCTAAGACCGCAAAATTTTATTTCTCTTTCATAGATACAATGGAAACACCTCAAGTCCGTGGGTATACCTATTTTGAGGTGAGTCTATGGTATCAAGGCTGGTTCCTTATTGATGTATCCTAAACTGATTTTATGGGGTTTGAGGGTAAAAGATGACTGTAAAAGGATTTTAAAACTGAGGTGATACACCAAACTTGTATGAGGTCTTTGACTGAGTACATGCACAACTGATATAGGAATGAATTCTTGGTGCATGAGCCAAAATATTTCCGTAGATTATTAAGGGAAAACACTTTGATGTATTGAGGGAAAAATCACAACAATACTGCTAAGTTAAACATACACATTAGAAATTACTAAAATTTGCAACAGGGTAAGATGATTAATCAGGGAATTCAACATTCACAATATTGATTGAGCATACACAAGACTGTAAATAATTGGAAAGGTAGAAAATAATTCACATTCAGAGGGAAAAACTGGTAGAAACTACTTCAAAACTCTTGTATCTAAAAGTCCTCCTTTGTTTTTGTCAAGGCACATGTAATATATATCAAAATTAATTCATCCATCCTTCCTAAAAATAGGCTAAAGTTATACTCGCCCATACGCATCCTATTTTTATCCTTTATTTAATAATAAATAAAGGAATAAAATAAAATAAATTAATACAAAGAGGCATTAATAGTCTTTGATCACATCACAAGTAAAAATTTAGTTGACTATTCTATTTTTAAGAAAAGCACAAGTGAATAATTTGCAAATATAAATATTTCTTGATGAGGAAGTCTCTTTCCTTGTGCATGTAAATTTGTATTCTTATCTATTCTATCCTTTTTGAAGGCATGTAAAAATACTCCCATGAGTGAGCAAAATCAATTACATTATTTGCAATACTTGCACAAAAAATTCATTTGAGCATCCACTTGATGAGGACCACCTCCAAGCCTAGGTTATGATGTTGACATTTCTTTGTCTTCTTTCACCGTGGCATATAATATGATTTAAAAATCATTGAGCATTACTTTGATTGGTTATCACCCTTCACTTGATCAAATTCAGCACCTTTGACTTAATACATGGGTCTCATATAGCATGGTTTGAATAATAATAATTGTTTGATTATTCGGCCTCCCTTTGGATTATTGGCATGTAAATAGCCCCAAGGTTAAAAAACTAAAACATTGATTAACAAACTTAAACCTCTATGTGGTCAACCGAACCTTTTGGTTGGATCATTGCATATGATATTTTTATGGTTTGGTTAAATAAAATCATTTAAACAGGAATTTTTCCCCTTTCTCATGATGAATTAACCCTTTGTGCAATGTCGGTGGGAATTCTAACCCAAGGTGAGTTAGGGTTTTCTTGGGCATGACACATGCATTATTTGATAACCATGGTTCAGTGAAGTAACACTCCATGATTTGAGGAAGAAAAATAGAGGCAACCCTAATCATTTTCATTGGAATTATCAAACTCCATTCGAGCTAAAAGAACTCTACAAAAACATTTACGATCGCCATTATTTTTATGTCAATCTTGAGTGGATGATTGAAAGGAATGTAGGGGTCATTTCCTGCTATGATATTTCTCTATGGAGGGTTTTTAGACCACCATTTATACTAGAGGAAGTCTGTGAGATTTTCCTTTTACTTATTATTTCTTCAATGTGGTCGTAATTTTGATCACTTCGAGCTCGGATCTGCTTCATAGATGAGATGTATAGGGCTGATATTTCTCCCTTCGGTTTTGACCTTAATTTTGGCCTGGACATTTAAGGTTTCATACATTTTGGCCTCGATTTCATGATATTTCAAGTTGCTATGATTTCTGTTATATCTTCATGGGGTTTGTATGTGCTGAAAACAACGTGGATCTTTGGGTTCTCGCTCAAAAATTATTATCTAATTAATATCTGTCATTTTTAGAGGTAAGAATCAATCTACCTTTTCTATTGTATGATATTATTATTCTCGATATTTTCATCATTCTTTCCTTCTGATGATATGGAGACATACTTTGAGTTATTGGGTAAATACTCATCTCTTTTTATGTTTTTTAGAGTCTTGCCATTTCAGATCTTTGGGTGCTTTCTGATTTTTGTATTCCATTCCTTGTAACTAAAATTATTGAAGCTATTTGAGGTTGTTTACCCTTTTATATTTAGGTAAGTGGTTGTAAAACCTAGATTTACTAATACCCATTAATGGGTTTGTGATTATTTGACTTAAGTATGCATGTGTCTTTGATTCAAAGCTTGAACTTCTGTATTGTTTACTCTATTGAATGGTGATAGAACGAAAACATGGAAGTATCAAATTTTCTCACCTCTATTCTTTGTTTTGATCATTTTGGTTCGATATATTGAGATTATGATCTATTATTGTTGTTTCCATTTAAATCTTCCTCAAATGAGGAGAAACTACACATTTCTGGGTCTGACTGTCTTTCATTGGAAACAGTGACTTGAATGCCTTGCAAAAATGGTAAGGTTTATGATATTCAAATAGTGTTGTTCTTGTGCATCTCGCCATTTTACTGAGCTATTCAAATAGTGTTGTTCTTGTGCATCTGGTGTATATGAATCTCCATTTAGGTGCAAATTAGAACCATTCAAAAGGTTACCAAACTCTGATTTTCATGTTTTGAGCATATTCATGTTCTGAAGTTCTGTATTTCTTTGTTGTTGATAAGGGTCTCTGATGCTACTTGATTCACTAGCAATGTAGTGGTGTTTGATGCTCTGAGTCCCTATAGCCCATTACTAGTATATTTTGATGTATTTTCATCCTCCTATGTATATTTAGAGCCAAATATATTTTGTACTTTGAAAATTGAAAAACTCCTTTCTATCTTGAATATTCAAACTCAAAGTAATTAATGATGTTCATAACAAGATAGAGGTGTGGATATTTGTTGTATCAGGATTAAGTGCAAGTTGAGACTATTATCATAGAACTCGATGTTGGATATTCTTGGAGATTCGAGCTCTTCTATAGATAATCTTTATTGATTGGATATATCTACAGTCTTTATTTTGCATTTAGAATTCCATTATTCCCTAGTTTGGAGTCTTATGTTCATCTTCTAGACACTATTTCTAAGGGTTGTTTGCTTGAATTGAATTATTTCCTCTCTCAACCTATGTTTCATTTTATGTTGAAAATCCTTGAAAATCTCTGAATTTGTATTTTATCATTTAGCTTGTAAGTTCCTATTTTGTTCATTTGTCTAATGTTTATGTCCTTTCAATGGCTGACCTAGCTCTCCCGATCGCTATAGCATTCAATAATTTTTGTTTTCTCCTTCAGTTGGCTGTAATAAGCTCGATCGTTATCATTTTGTTGGCACTTTTTGTGACCCTAGTGAGTTGGACTTGTACTTCAACTGTATTTACATCATGCTTTTGGAAATGATACTCTACATTCTCCCATGAGAGGAGTTAATTTTGATGCATAACTCAGATTTTACTTCTGTACTTTCTTAAATGAGCTCATCATTTGCACAGAGATATTTATTTTGATTTTTGTGACTCAAGTCTAGGTATTTTATTATTTTTCTCTAAAAATACACCTTGATAAGATACACCTAGTTGTATATCTGTGGACCTGTGCTTCTCATTGACTACTTTATTTGGTATCAATTCCTAGTATCCTGCTTCTGAAACTCATGATTTCACTTGATGATGCCTCAGTACTCGGTTGTAGCTTTAAAATTACTATCATGATCTACATGAAGCCTTTGGATGATCCATTATATCATTTTGATGGTTTGTAATCCTTCAAAAGTTGGGTATTGAGTTGATTTTCTTGGCATGAGGCTAAAAAATTGGCCTCTGTTTGATGGGTTACAAATCACCATGGTCCAATACAAGGTCTTTTGTGATCTTGAGAGTGCATTCCTCTTTTAATTTTCTGTAAAATTTGTAAAATTTGTTGTAGATGCGAACATGAAACCTGTATAATATTTTGGCCATACTTTGACTGTGACATGCACTTTCTTGAAAATTCACTTCACACATTATGGCCTTAAAGATGTCCTCAATTGGAGCTACACTTTGACCATGAACCTTTTGATGTGAACCAGCTATATTTATTTTCATATGTTTCCTGAATGATGATATTATGGCACTTGAGTTGTAACTTACTTACAAGTCTATTAAAACTTTAAAACTGGAAAGTGCTTCCATATTAGCTTGTAAAAGGCTTCAAGTTTGGCTTGAACACTCTACTTTGTGAATTTTATAGCTATGAGAGGACTGTCATTTGTTTGATTTTGAATTGCTTTGGCTGTAATGATGCAATTATTCTGTTGTATGCAAATTTGATTTGTTGCAATTGATTGTACCTTTTATACTTCAATCTTTTCAAAAAAATTCATCAAAGCATAACTGTGTCTTTACTTACTTGGAATAATAAAGGAAGATGAATAATGTTGTTAGGTCCTTCTTTGTCATTAGTCTTGAATTGTATATTGTGTAAATGCTTCTTTATTCATTCTCTACTGATTTCAAGTTCTTTATTTGAAAGCACACCTGCTCAAAGTTGTGAATACAACAAACATGAAATCTAGAGCCTTGACAATCCTTTATTTCCCTTCTCAGGTACAATGTAGCAGCTGTGGAAGATGGTGGAGAGAAGCATTGAGGAAAAACTTAACCCAAGATGATGAAAATCATGGAAATGATGGATTTCATCCTTTCTTTGTTCACAACTTTACGTATATGTCCTTTCATTGCATGTACTTGATTTTAAAATTATTCCCACAGCTTGTGTGGGTTCTATTATCCCAAATTTTCCCCCATGCAAAATTTATCAAACACGACCTTGCATTGGAGATAATCAAGGGTCGGCTCTATTCTGTGAGATAACATTCAAATCCAACAATCAAGGGTTAGACACTCTAAAAATGGAGGATCACGGTCGGTGAAGGATCAAACAACGTCAAAGGAGGCTAGAGGCTCACAGGAGGAAAATGGGGAAAGGCTTGAAGTTTTCAAACTTAGCCACATACAAGTCAACTTGGGGTAGAACAATAGTTTCACAGAAGGTGCCAGGTGTCATCTCGGCGTAATTCAAAAAGGCACATATAAAAGGTAGGTCTCAAATGTCCATTGAGTCTCCATGTAATCAATTGACAAAACTTTAGACGTGAGACCCAAGGGACAATCCCTAAATGAATGTGAAGCTTTCACGCATCCCAAGTCTAAAGGAGGTCTCCTCGGATGTTGAAAATTCTAAACATGGTAGAGCCCATGGAAGGTGCCACATGCCTCATCGGCGTAACTCCAAGGATAGAATCCAAAATGGAGACTCCAAATGAACACAAGTTTGCCACATAGTTAGGGTATAAATGAAATTAGATAAGCATCGATCCTAAATTGGTTAAGTATAAAAGGATTTGGTGGAAATATCCATGTGTCTTAGTGACACATCTTTAAAGGAGTTGCCAAAAGAAAGACCCTAAACTAGGCCTAGCCCTCCACATGTCCAAGGTCCGAAAAGTGGGCAGAACAAACTATTGAATTAGCTAAGGAAAGGAGAACCAAGTAAAATCCTCCACATGTCTCATAGGTGCAAATTCAAAAGGTGCAGCCCAAAGAAGGACCCCGAACTAAGCACTAACCCATTACATGGTCAAATCCCAAAATTTGAATCGATCAAAAATCGTTAAGTATAGAAGAGCCAGAAAAATTCTCCACATGTCATCTTGGTGTAATTTCAAAGGAAGAACCAAGAGCGGGTTCCCAAATGAGCATGGGTATGCCATGTGGTCGAGTCAAAAAAATAGGCAGAGAAGGCCCAAATCGGCTAAGTATAAAAGAATGGGTGGAAGGATCCACGTGTCTCTTCAGAGAAATTTCAAGAGGTGAATCCAAATGTAGTCCCAAAACATGCACCGGCTTCACCACGTTCCTCATCCGTGCAACGTCAAAGGTAAAATATGGGGGTAGTATCCAAATGAGCGCGAAGCCTCCATGTGTCCTAAGTTAGACATACAAACCCGCCAAACAAAAGGTACTTAGCTAAAACACAAATAAACAATCCAAAGTGTGGAAGGAGCCACAAGTCTCTTTGGCACAACTTCAAAAGAAAAATCTAAAATTGGTTCCCAAACGTGTGCTAGCTCTACACATGGCCATGTTTCAAGTTAAAGCGGGAAGGCGGGTCTCCGGAGGTAGCTTGAATTTTTTTGCTTTTGTTTTTAAAATGCGTAAAGTATAAAATTAAACCACACCTCCACCAATGCCCAGAGAAGCCATGTGTCGATGTAAATTACATGCGCAGCGAGACGAGGCCTCGAAGGATTTTTTGCAAAAAGTAGGCCGGTGGGCCTAGGGAAGACTTTTGCCAAAGTGGAAAATGTGGGCCAACAGGCCAGGAGATGAATTTTCGGAAATGTAAAGTTGCGGAGCCATAGGAATTTTCTGCATTTTTGGTAACTTTCATAAAAGTGCACTTTGGAAGTGTGGGCCCGCGACCACGAGGATTTTTTTTCGCCAAATGGAAAATGAGAAGGTTACGGGCTTGCGGGGCTTTTGGGAAAAAGTGAATTTCGGGGTTGTGGGATGTAGGGAGTTTTTGCACTTTTGTAATTTTTGTGCAAAAGGCGCAAAGTGAATTTTAGGCCCATGGATCCATTTTACAAAACTATTTTTGTCATTTTTGTACAGATTCGATTCAAATATTCAAATGGGCATATCTTTCAATCTAATGCTTGAAATTCAACAAATTTGGTACCATTGGAAAGATCTCGACCTCCTCTATGCCATGGAAGCCTGAAAATTTAATTTTGACAAGGTTAGGTGGGTGAAAATAGGGAAAATCTTTTATTCCGTTAATGTATGATCCAATTTCTTCAACAACTAGACCGAATTTTATTTGAACCTTCTTTCTTCCTTCTTCAACATGCCAAATAGACATAAGAAACCATAATTGATAGATTATATGTGGATTTTCAAGGAATTGATGGTTGGTGGTTGAGATTTAAGAGTAGAATTGAATTTCTCTTCTTTCTCTCTAGTTTTCATCATCTATATATTGAAAATAGTTCTCATTTAAGAAGGAGAGACATGCAGGTGTGGGGAAAATTTGTAAAATTTATTTCCGACTCCATTTTGAGTTGTAAGCCTTCTCCTATGCCTGGAATGTGTGTTTGTGCTTCCGAGAACCCATGTAATGGTCTGTCCACCTCATAGAGCAATAAAATTGTGTTTTTGTGGTGTTCATTAACCCTTTCTCATGTTTTGTTGTTTCTTTGTGCCCCTCCATTTCATGTTTGTTTCCTATATATGTATTTCACATTTGCAGCGTAATATTTCATGCTTCATGAATTTTCGATTGCATATTTAGATCTAGGTTTGTGTCACTTCTATCTGACCTCCCTCATCTCCTTTTCCACTTGTTTCATCATCCCTCCATAGACTATCTCACCACTTCCTTTCCTAGTGTATCACCACTTAGTGGAGGCTCTCTTTCACTATCTCTCTCTCTCTCCATGTATCCTTGGAATGGTTAGATTAGGATAGATAAGTTTTTTCTGCACTAGAGTAACTTATGGCGGTGTAGTTTAGGAAGAAGGAACCAACCTTCTCTGGAGGTCCATCTCAAGTTTTTCAAGTCCCACAGCTTAAGAGATGGTCCAATGTTGCGCAATCATTCGAATGCCCCATTTTAAACTCAATACATTCGAGGGTGCTATTATTTTAAACCAATAGTTTTGGCATTCCCGACGGGATAGGTCTAAAGCACCTTACCACTTCATTTCATCAAGTTGATGTGTTCTTTGTGAGATTCAAACTTTTGAGGCACATTCAAAGCACATCTGGTGACTCCATATGGTCAACAACCCATTCGATGTGTTACAAACCTTATCCCATCCATTTTCATCCATTTTTATTTCTATATCTTTCAACTTGTACTAGTCATGAAGTTGTGCAATCATGACATAATTTCTATCTTGGAACTCACACTTGCAGCAATAGCAGTGCAGTCCACCTCCAATGTACTTCGTAACTCCTCTAGATAAAAATTATGATCAGATCTAGAACCATTATGCTTACTCATATGAGCAAGGTCAAAACCAATTTGGCTATGGAGCTTATCAAGAACAAGGGTATGCATACAGTGACAACAGTAAAATTGAGAATGTTGGTTCACTAGAGAAGATTCAAAGAAGAGAGGCACGCATGGTGCATTCCAGGGTTGCAACTCAAATGAAGGAATTTAGGATAGGTTATAGGGAACCTTATCCATGGGTATGCTAGGACATTTCAGCCTGCAAGAGAAGTTTGACTTCATGATTGAGATGTTTCCCAAACTCACACAGTGGGTTAAGGAGATAGAATCCTACGAACTTAGTGTCAGGGAGCCTTGTCAACAGGTAAGTCCTACACCATCATTTGATAATTTTCTCTTCACTTCCCAAGAAACAACATCTCAACCTAAGCTTCAATATCCAAGCTTCCCATTTGCTTCCCCAAGCACATAATTCCCTTCTCCATCCCCTAGTCTTCCGGCTCATATTTTTTTCTCTTCCCTTTTCTCTTCCCTTTTCCCTTCCAAATTTGAGTCCCCTCTAGAAGAGCCAAAATAAATACCTTCCCCTCCACCACGAGATAAACAAAAACTAATGGAAACCCCACCCACCACTCCTCCTACTCTCCCAAGTCTATGTCAGGAGAGAATCCAAAAAGTCAAGGAGAGCAACAAGAAAAAGAGCCATCCAAAGAAGAGATGATCAAAAATTAGGTAAGCTTGGCTCTTACATTCAGAATTACAAATATTCCCTTGTTGGTTAAGCCCATTGAGGAAGTGTTGATGCAAAATCACAAAGCACCCCCGGACGCACATCCGGCTTCTAGGTTGATGTTCTGTGCATCCAGCAGTGTGATTGCACAACATGGAAACCTCTCTCCAAGTATAGGGACTTGTGAAACCGAGAGAGGAATCTCCAGAGAAGGTGGTTCCTCTGCTCCTAAACTACCCGCCACAAGCTATTCCAGTGTAGGCAAGCTAATCTAATCCTAATCTAACTGCAGTAGCAAGGAGACAGAGAGAGAGAGAGAGAAAAACAGAAAAGGCCTACACTAAAACGGTGATACACCGAGAGAAGGAGAATGTTGGACATCTATCAAACCGCCATGGACAAAGAGAGGTGAGCAATGGGAAGGATGGATAGATGCATCACAGCCCAAGGATAGATTTCACACGAAAATGTCCCAAAACTCCATGAACACAGACTCCGCACTCTACAATGAACATTAAAACATGCACAAATACCGCAATGAAGAGAGGCAAGAAGAGAACAAGCAAAAACGAGGAAGGATGGACAGATGCATCACAAAACACGTTTTGTTGCTCCAGAAGTTTGCACAGAACATCATTCCATTAGTAAAAGGAAAAAACGCCATTACAGAGCAAGGGAGGAGGTTCGAACTCCATTTTCAACCCTAGAGAAGAAAAGAAGGGAGGGCAGAGCAGAAAGAATGAACAACTTTTTATCTCTTTGCCCCTCTTTACAATATATAGGAAGAATGAGAGAGGGAAAAGAGAGGGAATTTAGATCTACCCCAACCACTTCTAGGTTGCATTTAGTTTATCTCATTATGGCGGCAGGTGAGAATCCTGGCAAGAGCGGCGGACTGTCTTTTGCATTAAAGTTGGTCGCTGAAACGTCAGTTCTGCCATTACCACGCACCAGAGACGTTTCTTGATTTTCTCCCTCCAGACTGCACCAAAATGCAAGATTGATCCCAGAATCATGTAGAGAATTTCATGAGCTTTCCGTTGATATCAAGAACGTGCAAATCCGAGCTCTGGATCAAAAGATATGATGATCTGAAGATTTAGGGCGTGGAACAGACCAAAACGGATTTTGAAATATTTCCCGCGCTTCGCCACCTGGATGACACGTGGCACGCTCTGATTGGACGAGCAATTCTCTCTCCTCTACCTTTCGGTGGGCTGTCTTTGAAATTTCCTTGTGGGCCCTAGCTGGGACACGTGGCATTATCCCATTGGTTCGGATCGGTGCTCGAAAACTCGCCCTTTGACTTTTCTCGGTCCTTTCCCTTGTGACACGTGGCGTGATCTGGTTGGTCCTCGGCCCTGCCGGCTCTTTCGCGCCCTTCACATCTTTTTGTCCCGGATGTCCCAAATGTTTAGTGCTCCTTGTGCTGATTTCGTGCGAACCGGCCGGTTCGCGTCCATTTGTCCCAAATGTTTCACTTTGCTTTGGACTGCCTCGACCTTTTTCGCCCGGTTCGGCCAGTTCGCGTCTTTTTGGCCCGCTTGTCCCACTTTGTTTCGGACTGCTTGTGCTCATTTCGCCCGGTTCAAGCGCTTCGCGCCTTTTTGTCCCAAATGTCCCAAAGGCGACCCTCTCAAGAAGCTTAGCCAATTTTTTTCTCTGGCCGAACCAAGCATTTCGCGCCCCGCGTACTTTTGTCCCGATGTCCTGTTGTTGCTATTTGGGCCGCTTGGAGGCTTTTCGGCCGATCCGCGCCTTTTTGTCCCAGATGTCCCAATTGCTCCTAGGACTAGGACTTAGCCGATTTTCACCATTTTTTCTGGATCAACCTTCTTGCCTTCTGCAACCTTTTTCCCGCATTTTCTCGTAGCTTGCTCCTAACTACCCGGACAGAGAGTTAGAAAATATCCGAGAGAACCTCAGAAACATGATGTTTGCTCTGAATCAATCAATGCGCCCGGGACTTGAATATTCTGATGCATGTTATCAAAATTACCCAGGGGGGGTGAAATTTTGATAACAGTTTTAAGCGACTCAATGGGTCATCTCGCTCGCTAGATGAAAAGACCCGGTTCTGAAGCCATCCATTGGGCATGGAGTCATGAGTAGGCCTGAAAACTGATCTGAACTTTGAAAACTTCCCTCTGAGCCACTTGGAAACCCACCGGACATGGAGTTGTTCTCACCAAAAACCACTGGAACGAACTGTGCAAGAGCAAAACCAGCAACACCAAAAACTATGTACAAAACTGAAAATCATACATGCCCCAAATGGAACATGCAGAGTGTGCACAAGCACTTCTTCTGGCTGAAAGCAAACCTACCTACTCTATTCTAACTGGAAGCAAAGGCAAGCTAAACAAACCCTGCAACTGGTTGTGCAAAATAGCTTCCTTTCTTCAAAATTGGCAGCCATGCAATTGATTTGGCACTGATCATGGCTGTTTGGATGGATGGAAAATCAACAAGAAGCTGGTCTTCTATCCAAATCATCAAGGTATCAATTGAAAAATCCAATACCTCTTTTAGTTGCTCTGCATTTGGATTGGAGAGGTATGGCAGCTGATCCTTGGTACTTTCAGTAGCTCATCCTCATGCTCAAACAAGCATGACTGGTTGTGGCTTCTCCTTTGGCTCTAATGAAGCCAAATACCTGATTGGGCAAGGTCTGATCAGTTTGATATGCCCATAGCTCTGATTTTCAACTCCAAGAATGGAGTTTTCTTGTAGACCTTCTTGAATGGATGGTGTGGAAGAAAAGGTGGAATTCTTCTGTCCTTTCTCTTCCTCCGATGAAGAACATGGAAGATAAAAATCTTCCAATCTTGATCCCAAAGAGCTGCTGTAAGATGCAGGCTGCTGCAAATGAAAGCTCTCCTTCATGGCAGCAGGCTCTTGTGTTTGGAATGTGGATGATGAAAGAGAGAAAGGTGAAAGCTCAACCGGCTCTTCTCCATCAAAACAGTCCTCCAAATCTGACAGGTAAACTGCCTCATTGCTGTCCTGCTGCTCGTTTTCAACTTCCTCCATGGTGTCCTCTTGATCTGCAACTTGACCACCATGGTTTCCTTCACTCTCCAATATTGAATTTGAGAGATCAAACTCCTTTTCAGTATTAGAACTTGAGAGAGGTGAAGTAGAAAGAAGAACTGAAGGTTCTCCTGTAGCCTGCTTTGTGCTCAAAGCCCTTGGATCTGCACTTTTCTCCTCCACAGCTAGAACGTGCTCCTCTTCTTTTGGATCTGGAGCAGCTTCTCCTTCCTCCAATGTTTGAAGACAATCTTGCTCTTGATTGAACTCCTCCTCCAGCATGAAGTTTGTCAAGTCAAACTCTTCAATTTGTTGCTCTAGAGGACAAGTTGGGACTGCAAGATCTTCTTCTCCAACAAAATCAGTCCTCACCACCATTTGTTCAACCTTAGCCTCTTCTGTAGGCTTAACCATCAAGGGGATCTTTGTCATCCCAAATCTAAGAGCCCAACTCTTCAGATTTTGAATTTCTTCATCTTTGTTGGCACTCTCTTTTTGCTGTTGTTTTCCTTGACTGGCATTCTGATTTTCATCCTCCCAACATGGATTTGGGAATGCAAGAGGAGGGATGGGTTGAAACTCAACTGATTTGACATTTTTTTGTGGTGGTGGAGGAGGTGAAACCTCTTGTTTCTTTGGAGAAGGGGTATTTCTGTTAGCTCTTGTGGAGGGGATGACTGTTTGGAAGGGAAAAGGAAAGAAGAATCAAGATGGGGTGGAAGACTAGGGGATGGAGGGATGGATTCAACACATGGGACAGCAGATGGGGAGTTTGAATGAGATGGTGCTGCTTGAGTAATGGAAAGAGAAAAACCAGATGATGGTGTAGAACTTACCCATTGACAAGGTTGTTCAACAACAAGTCTGTAGGCCTCTATTTCTGCTGTCCATTGTGCAAGTTGGGGCAGCATCTTTATCATGAAGTCCAGCTTCTCCTGAGGGCTGAAGTGTCTTGGAAAAGGGCCTCCCCATGGACAAGGAGTCCTCGTGAACCGATTCCAAAGCTCTCATTTGAGCCGTTGCTCGGGATCGCACCATCCCCACCTCCATCTTTTGGATTTTCTCCAATGTACCAACATCTTGGATCTGATTGTCTTCATTGTATGCATACTCTTGCTCTTGGAAAGATCCATAGCCAAACCGACTTTGCATCGCTGCTCATATGGGTATGCATACCGATCTTGAATCTGCTCAAAATGCTGATTTGGAGGATTTGTAAAACGTGTTGGAGGTGGAATATATTGTTGTTGTTGATGTGAAATCCATGATGGAAATGAAGTCATGATTGCACAACTTCATGGAATGGAAAAGAATGAAAGGGATGGAAAGAAAGATGGATGAAAATGTATGGAAACGGGTCTGCAAGCTCAGAGAAATGGGTTGTTGATCAGATGGAGTCGCCAGATGTGTTTGCAAGTGCCTCCAAAGGCTGAAATCTTCACAGGAACACACCAACCTGCAAAAGATGAAGTGAAAGACCTCTAAGGTCCCACCGGGCGTGCCAAAACTGTTGATGCAAAATCACAGCACCCCTGGACGCACATCAGGCTTCTAGGTTGATGTTCAGGCATCCAGTGTGATTGCACAACATGGAAACCTCTCTCCAAGCGTGGGGACTTGTGAAACTGAGAGAGGAATCTCCAGAGAAGGCTGGTTCCGCTCCTAAACTACCGCCACAAGCTATTCCAAAGGCAGAAAGCTAATCTAATCCTAATCTAACCGTGCAAGGAGACAGAGAGAGAGAGAGAGGAAAAAAGAAAAGGCCTACACTAAAACGGTGATACACCGAGAGAAGGAGAATGTTGGACATCTATCAAAACTCGCCATGGGACAAAGAGAGGTGAGCAATGGGAAGGATGGATGATGCATCACAGCCCAAGGATAGATTTCACACCGAAAATGTCCCAAAACTCCATGAACACATCTCCTGACCTACAATGAACATTAAAACATGCACAAATACCGCAATGAAGAGAGACAAGAAGAGAACAAGCAAAAATGAGGAAGGATGGACAGATGCATCACAAAACACGTTTTGTTGCTCCGTAAGTTTGCATGTAACATCATTCCATTAGTAAAAGGAAAAAACGCCATTACAGAGCAAGGGAGGAGGTTCAAACTCCATTTTCAACCCTAGAGAAGAAAAGAAGGGAGGGCAGAGCAGAAAGAATGAACAACTTTTTTATCTCTTTGCCCCTCTTTACAATATATAGGAAGAATGAGAGAGGGAAAAGAGAGGGAATTTAGATCTACCCCAACCACTTCTAGGTTGCATTTAGTTTATCTCATTATGGCGGCAGTGAGAATCCCGGCAAGAGCGGCGGACCTGTCTTTTGCATTAAAGTTGGTCGCCAAACGTCGCCCGCCATTACCACGCACTAGAGACGTTTCTTGATTTTCTCCTCCAGACTGCACCAAAATGCAAGATTGATCCCAGAATCATGTAGAGAATTTCATGAGCTTTCCGTTGATATCAAGAACATGCAAATCCGAGCTCGGATCAAAAGATATGATGATCTCAAGATTTAGGGCGTGAATGCACTCAAAACGGATTTTGAAATATTTCCGTGCTTCGCCACCGGATGACACGTGGCACACTCGATTGGACGAGCAATTCTCTCTCCTCTACCTTTCGGCGGGCTGTCTTTGAAATTTCCTCAGGCCCTAGCCTGGGACACGTGGCATTATCCCATTGGTTCGATCGGTGCTCAAAACTCGCCCTTTGACTTTTCTGGTCCTTTCCCCTTATGACACGTGGCGTGATCTGGTTGGTCCTCGGCCCTGCCGGCTCTTTCGCGCCCTTCGCGTCTTTTTGTCCCGGATGTCCCAAATGTTTAGTGCTCCTTGTGCTGATTTCGTGCGAACCGGCCGGTTCAAGGCCCATTTGTCCCAAATGTTTCACTTTGCTGCTTGACCGCCTCGACCTTTTTCGCCCGGTTCGGCCGGTTCGCGTCTTTTTGGCCCGCTTGTCCCACTTTGTTTCGGACTGCTTGTGCTCATTTCACCCGGTTCGGCCGCTTCGCGCCTTTTTGTCCCAAATGTCCCAAAGGCGACCCTCTCAGCAGTTAGCCAATTTTTTCTCTGGTCGAACCGGCATTTCGCGCCCGCCGCGTACTTTTGTCCCAGATGTCCCTGTTGCTATTTGGGCCGCTTGGAGGCTTTTCGGCCGATCCGCGCCTTTTTGTCCCAGATGTCCCAATTGCTCCTAGGACTAGGACTTAGCCGATTTTCACCATTTTTTCTGGATCAACCTTCTTGCCTTCTGCAACCTTTTTCCCGCATTTTCTCAGAGCTTGCTCCTAACTACCTGGACAGGAGAGTTAGAAAAATATCTGAGAGAACCTCAGAAACATGATGTTTGCTCTGAATCAATCAATGCGCCCGGGACTTGAATATTCTGATGCATGTTATCAAAATTACCCAGGGGGTGAAATTTTGATAACAGGAAGGTGAGGCAAATCAATAAGTGGTGGAAGCTTTGGCTACAAAATGAACATTAGAATAAGAATTTTCTCTAAATCCAAAATAAGATAAGTGTATTTCACCTAGGAAGGAGGACCATGCAGTTTCAGAGGCTCCAATTGCTTGAGTAGGACACGTAAGAATATTCATTTTTTCCTCCCACTTCATCCACTTCGATCTCTCGATGTTGAAGAAGATTTTCTCTTTCGAACTTCATGTTTGAGGATGAAGAGAACCATGGTGAGCAAGTTACAGATCGAGAGAACACCATGGAGGAGGTGAGCACAAGCAACAAGACAACAAGGAGGTAGATTTTCTGTCGAGTTGGTATATTGTCTTAATGGAGAGGATGCCGAGGACTTCACATAATTTTCTCCTCCATAATCCACATTTGAAGAACATGAACCTACCGCCATGGAGGAGAACATTCAAGGACAACATCATATTTCTAGTAGCGGCCCTCTCAAAACAAGGTTGAAGGATCTTAATCTTTCATGTTATTCTCGAGTAGGAGGAAGGAAAAACACAGATCCCATCTCTCTCACACCACTCACCGAGGAAGGTCTCAGTAAGAAGACTCCATTCTTGGAGTTTAAATTCAGAACCATGGGCATATCCATCGATCAAACTTTACCCAATAAGGTACTTGGCTTCATTGAAGCTAAGGGAGAAGCTAAAACTAATCATGCCCACTTCAGTGGCATGAGTATGAGTATCAAAGTACCAAGGATCATCTACAATGCCTCTTCCATCCAAATGCAGCACATATAAAAGAGGAATTTGTCTTGTTTATAGCTAAAACATTGAGGATTTGGTTGGAGGATAGGCTTATAGTAAGTTTTTCACTCAAACAAGCGGTCATATTCAAAGTGTCAAATAATTTCCATGGCTGCCCTTCTTGAGAAAGGGAAACTACTTCTCCTTGCCAAGTTGTAGGATTTATTTGAGTTACCTTTGCTTATGGTTAGGTTAGGTTAGTTTAGGTTTGTTTTTAGCGGAATAAGTGCTTTTGCACACTTTTTATGTTCCACTTAGAGCATGTATGATTTTTAGTTTTATGCATAATGTGTGTTGTGGTGTTTTGTTTCTCATGCGTAGTCCATTTAGGGATTAGATTTGTGTTTACCAGGAAGACTCCATTCCCAATGGATGTTTCAAGGCTACTGGTCTCTTCATCTAGTAGGAAGATGTCCCCATGAGCCGCCAAACTATATCCCAATTTTTCACCCGAGAAAAATTGATCAAACATGACCTTGCATAGGAGATAATCAAAGGGTCGGCACTGTCCTACGAGCTCACATTAAAATCCAACAATCAAGGTTCAGGAGGGATCGAAAACGGAGGATCAAGGTCAGCAAAGGATCAAAAAATGTCAAAAGAGGCTAGAGGTTCATAGGAGGAAAATGAGGAAAGTCTCAAAGTTTTTAGACTTAGCCGCATGCGATTCGACTCAAGGAAAAACAACAGAGTCACGGAAGGCACCATGTGTCAGCTTGGTACAATTCAAAAAGGCACATCATAAAGGAAGGTCCTAAATATGCGCTGAGCCTCCACATGTCCAATTAGCATAAATTCAGAAGTGAGACCCAAGGGATAGTCCCTAAATGAGTGCAAAGCTTCCATGTGTCCCAGGTCTAGAGGGAGGTCTCACTAGCCGTTAAAAAGTCTAAACAAGGAAGATCCCACGGAGGGTGCCACATGCCTCATCGGAGCAACTCCAAGGATAGAATCCTAAAATGATACTCCAAATGAGTGCATGCTTGCCACGTAGTTAGGGTCCCATAGAAATCAAATGGGCACCGGGCTTGAATCAGTTAATTATTAAAGGACTTACGGAAGCCTCCATATGTCTCAACAACGCATCTTCAATGGTGTGGCCTAAAGAAAGACCCCGAACTAGTGATATCCCTCCACATGTACAAGGTTCTAAAAGGTGACACAATAGGTTACTGAATCGGCTAACGAAAGGAGAACTAGTGGAAGCCTCCACATGTCTCATCGGCGTAAATTAAAAAGGTGCGGCCCAAAGAGGAACCCTAAATTGGTGCCAACCCACCACGTGGTCAGAGCCCGAAAGTTGAACCAACCCCAAATCGGTTAAGAATAGAAGATTTAGCAGAATTTTTCACATGTCATCCCGGTGTAATTTTAAATGAAGAACCAACAACGGGTTCCCAAATGAGCACAGGTTCATAATGTGGTCTGAGGAAAAAAATGTGGCACAGCAGGCCCGAATCGGCTTCGTATAAAAGAATCGGTGGAAGGAGCCACATGTATCTTCAATGCACTTTCAAGAGGTGAATCCAAAGGTAGTCCCCAAACATACGCTAGCTCGCCACTTGCCTTGTTTGCGCAACTTCAAAGGTAAAATATGGGGGCAGTTTCAAAATGAGCGCGAAGCCTCCAAATGTCCTAGGTCGACATATGGCCCCGCCAAACAAAAGGGACTTAGCCAAAACACAAAGAAATAATTGAAAGTCGTAGAAGGAGCCACATGTCTCTTTGACATAAATTCAAAAGCATAATCCAAAAGTAGTCCCCAAACATGCGCCATCTCTACATGTGGCCATGTTTCAAGTCAAAGGGAAGGCGGGTCATGAGAGGTAGTTTGAATCTTTTGGATTTTGTTTCCAAAATGTGTAAAGTATAAAAGTAATCTGTACCTTCTACAACACCTAGAGAAGCCATGTGTCAGGCCTAAATTACATGTGGGTAGGTCGGCATTAGAACGATTTTTCTTGCCAGTAAGTAGCAGCCCGGAGATGAATTTTGGGAAATGAAAAGTCATGGGTCGCGGGATTTTTTTGCATTTTTTTTAACCTTCATAAAAGCATTGTTTGCATGTGTGGTCCCTTGTCCCATGATCCTGATAAGGTTTGTTTACCAAATGGAAAATGAGAAGGTTGTGGGCTTGTGAGGGATTTTGGGAAAAGTGAATTTCAGGTTTGCGAGGCTTCGGGGAGTTTTTGCACTTTTTTAATTTTTGTGCAAAAGGCGCAAAGTGAATTTTAGGCACATGAATCCATTTTACAAAACTAGTTTTTTGTCATTTTTGTACGAATTTGATTCAAATATTCAAATGGGCATATCTTTTGATCCAGTGCTCAAAATTCAACAAATTTGGTACCATTGGAAACATTGCAACTTCCTCTATCTTGTAGAAGCCTAAAACTTTAGTTTTGACAAGGTTAGGTGGGTGAAAATAGGAAAACGTATTTTATTCCATTAATGTATGATGAAATTGCTTCAACAACCGGATGGGATTTGATTTGACCCGCCTTTCTTCCTTCTTCAAAATGCCAAACAGACATGGGGAACCAGAATTTATAGATTGTATGTGGATTTGCAGGGCATTGATGGTTGGTGTTTGAGATTTAAGATTAGAATCAAGTTTCTCTTCTTTCTCTCTAGTTTTCATCGTATATGTATTGTAAACACTTCTCATTTAAGGAGAGACATTCTGGGTGTGGGGAAACTCTTTTAAATTTCTTTCCGACTCTATTTTGACTTGTAAGCCTTCTCCTATGTCTAGCACGCATCTTTGTGCTTCTATGCACCCATGAAATTCTCCATGCACCTGATAGAGATATAAATTCATGTTTTTGTGTTGTTCTTCAACCCTTTCTCATGTTTTTTTTTTCTTTGTGCCTCTGCATATTGTGTTTGTTTCCTGTGCATGTATTTCATGCTTCAGAGGTGTAAGATGTCATGATTTGTGAAGTTTTGATGGCATATTTGGATCTCGGGTCTCTGTCACCTCTATCCGACCTCCCTAATCTCCTTTTCCCATTGTTTCATCCTCCATATCCTTCAAACCGACAACTTGTCCATAGATTCATTACTTCATGTCTAATACATGTCGTCCTTCTTGCCTTCCTCAAGGCCTCGTAATGGACATTTACAGTGATTGCAGATAGTTATGATGAGGGTTTCAAATGAAATAGTTACATCTATGAGGCATGGCATTCTTTAAATGTACCCAAGATGAAATTTTGATCCAAATGTGACTCTTAAGATAATCCAAAACCAAACAATTAAAATCTATATCTTATTTCGAGGTGGCTGATCCAATCAATCAATCGAGAAACATTAAACTTTGAGTTCACTCTTTTTGCATAGAGTGCAAAAATGTCAACAATTATAGCAATCCTATGGGAAAATTTTTCTATGAGCATGTAAGCCATTGCCTTTCTCTTTTCCATTGGGTATGAAGTCCAAGATATGTAACCAAAATATACCTTTCTAAAGGTCCAACCTTTCCAAAATGAATGAAAACTGGAAAGGTTGTGGAAAACTAGATCACAAGAATGAGTGCACTTATTGAAAGGGAAATCCTAATCTACCCTATTATAACCATCTATAAATTGAAGCTAAATAAAACCTGAGACAACAAGTGAAAAATAACTTCCTTTTCTCCAAAACTAAGATGATGAATTCATCTTGTAAAACAAGTAGCATGACAGAACTAAAAATGAGATGTGTACCTTGAATGTGTTCCAAAACACAAAAATTTGAAAATGTTCTAAAACTGTTCTAAAGGGTTTTGGAATTATTTTTTACGATCGATACTCATTTTTAGGCTTTGATACAAGCATGAACCCGGTATTACTTTATCTTTTTGTGAACCAAGTAAGATATTAAATAGGACATGGCCTCTAAACTCTTGAAAAGCTAATTTTCTTGTTTTGAACTTAATCATGAACCGCCTTTTCGAACACGGGTTCTTTCGAAACTATTTTGAAGGTCAGGTGCTGAAATTTGGTTTGCCTCTATAAACTACTATATATTTTCTTTGAAAATTTGAAACTGATCTCGGAAATTAATCATCCTCAAGTTATTGTACTTCATCCATCATAAGCATCCTAGAGATGATAAGATGGTTTTTGTACCTTTTAAACTGTTTGAAAATATTTTTATTATCTTCTAACTATTGTTTATCCTTTTCAAGTTGTTGACCCGTGCTTACCATGACTAATATTTCAATAGTATTTTTGTATTATTCCATTCTATGACTCCTTACAATGTTTTCTAAACTTTTTTTCCTCCGAATCAAAGATTTATCCTCATGAATACTTGAAGTATCCCCCCTGATAGTCCTTGTGAAACACTATCGGTCCCTAAAAATGTAGCTATCTCCATTCATTCAACACAATAATAGTATTCACACTCAACCTGTTTGATCATGATTGTTATGAAATTGATCTGTTTCCTTTTAGTCATCGATCACGGAAATTGATAAGCTGAAAATCGAGTGCTTTTCCTTTAGATCACTCGATTTATCTATGGAAATGATTTGAAATTTTCCATCGGGTTTTACCAACTGGGATGAATTAATAGTTCATATAAGTATTATGTCTTCATGCACACTATGCTTAGAATATGAAGACTAATGATCGCTTTTAACATGATTTTGATCTCTTGTAAAAATAGACTGTACATTTTGATTGGGTTGATCTTATAATTTTGGAGTATAATCAAACCGAAATCTAGAAACTCATTGTTCAATGTTACGTAAAAACTCCAACCCTTTTCTTTAGTTTGTTGTCCCTCCCAAATGATATTATGATCCTCTTTTTCCTCGACTAGAATTGCGCATTAAGGAGGAGTGGGACTCATCTCACCCTTAACTGGAAATTTTTTAAAGAGAGGCTAGGTACAAACTCTATTTTTAGGACAACATCTGAACACCAACTTGGACACTCTAATTTGGGTTCTATACATGATTTTGGGGTAGGAAAAGAAGGGATCCCAGTAGGATGATAATTTAAAATTTGATGAACAGGATGCTTTAGCTGGCAAAAGGAATCTATAGGCATTGAATTATGATAGGGAAGGGAAGTGGAAACACTCTTTAATAGGCTTACGTAACCCGATGCTTATCGTTTTCACTGCTAATGATTTCTCGTATAGCTCCTTGACGACTAAAAATGATTGCTTAAGTTCATTAAGCTCAATTTCAAGATCTCTTCACCTTTCACATTCAACATAACCCTCTATATAAATTTTACCTTGAAGAACATAATGATCATCATATTGACAATCATACTAATTTCAAAGGTTTGGGTCATAAGGATATTCATTCTGATAGGGGTTATGAAACTGGTCTAAAGGGAAAATTGGATAAAAATGATGTTGGTTTGGCTAGTAATACTACTAAAAATGAGGGTTCATGGCTGCGGGACCTCATAAAATACTGAAACTATGAAAAATAGGTCTACTTCTCATCAAAACAAATTTGATAACAACAAATAAAAAGATCTCATTTCCTTGATAACTACATGAAAAATGCATCTGAAAAATTTAATGTCATTGAAAAGTGATTTACTTGATCTAGAATCAGATTTACCGAGTTGATAGGTGTGTTCTTCTTGGATCTTGAATCTTCATAATGCACCAATATTATTTCTCATCCCTGTCCCACCGAGCATGCCAAAAACTATTATCTCTTGAAATTGCACTCGTAGAAAGATGGATGTAGGTGTTCTAAGATTATAAAATTGTATCTCTCTTTTGTAGATACAATGGAAACACATTCGATCTGTGGGTATACCTATTTTGAGGAGAGTCTCTGGTATCAAGGTTGGTTCCTTATTGATGTATTCTAAACTGATTTTCTTGGGTTTGAGGGTAAAAGATGACTGTAAAAGGATTTTAAATCTAAGGTGATACACCAAACTTGTATGAGGTCTTTGAGTGAGTACATGCACAACTGATATAGGAATGAATTCTTGGTGCACAAGACAACAATTTTCTATATATTATTAAGTGCAAAAACTTTGATGTATTGAGGGGAAAATCAGAACAATACTAATAAGTTAAACATACACATTAATATCATGCCGAAATTACTAAAATTTGCAACGAGGGTTAGATGATTATCAAGGAATTCAACATTCACAAGATTAATTGAGCATACATGAGATTAAAAATAATTAGAAAGGAAGGAAATACTTCACATTTAGAGGAAAAAAACTAGTAGAAACTACTTCAACACTCTTGTATCTAAAAGTCCTCCTCCGTGCTTTACCAAGGCACACAATATATAACAAAATTAATTCACCCACCCTTCCAAAAAAATAGGCTAGATTGTACTCACCATGCATCTTATTTGTATCCTTTATTTATTATTAAATAAAGGAATAAAATAAAGAAAACTAATACAAAGAGGTATTAATAGCCTTTGATCAGATCATAGTCAAATTGCGGTTGAGTGTTCTATTTTTAAGAAAAGAATGGGTGAATAATTTGCAAAAATTAATCTTGCATGATGAGCAAGTCTCCTTCCTCGTACATGTAAATTTGTCTTCTTGTCTTTTCTATATTTTCGTGAAGGCATGTATAAATACTCTTGTGAGTGAGGAAAATAAATTACATTATTTGCAATACTTGTAAAAATAATTCATCCAAACATCCAATTTATGGGGACCACCTCCAAGTCCAAAATATGATGTTGACATTTCTTTGTCTTCTTTTACCGTGGCATGTAATATGATTTAAAAATCATTGAGAATTCCTTTGATTGGTAATCACCCTTCATTTGATCACATTCATCACATTTTATTTGATACATGGGTCTCTCGATACCATGGTTTGAATAATAATCATTATTTTATAATTCGACCACTTTTGGATTATTGGCATGTATATAGCTCCATGGTTCAGAAACTAAAACATTGATTAATAAACATAAACCTCTATGTGGTCAACCACCCCTTTTGGGTTGATCATTGCATATGATATTGGTATGGTTTGGTTGAACATAATCATTTAAATAGGAAGTGTTCCCCTTTCTCACGATGAATTGAACCTTTCTACAATGTCCGTGTGAATTCTAACCCAAGGTGAATTAGGGATTGCTTGGACATTACACGTGCATTATTTGATAACCATGGTTGAGTGAAGTAACACTAAATGAGTTGAGGAGGAAAAATAGAGGAAAACCTAATCATTTTCATTTACATTCTCGAGCTATGTTTGAGATAAATGAACTCGCAAGAAAATTTGTGATCGCCATTGTTTTTATCTCGAGTTTGAGTGGAGGATTATGTTGAATGTAGGGCTTGTTTCTTGTTATGATATTTCTCTATGGAGGGTTTGTTTATCACAATTTAGAAAAGGGGAAGTTTTGAGAATTTCCTTTTCCTTATTCTTTCTTCAATGATGTCATCACTTTGATCACTTATGAGATCTGGTTCTGCTTCATAGCTAAGATGTATATGGCTGAGCTTTATCCCTTCGGTGTTGACCTAAAGTTTGGCCTAGACGTTGAAGGTTTACACATTGTGGCCTTGGTTTCATGCTATTCCGAGTCACTATGGTTGTTGTTATATCTTCATGGGGTTTGCATGTGCTAAAAACAACGTGGAGCTCTAGGTTCTGCTCAGAAATGATTATCTTATTGATATCCATCATTTTTAGAGGTAAGAACCGCTCTGCCTTTTCCATTGTATGAGATTTTTAAGCTATGATATTTTCATCATTCCTTCCTTCTGATTATATGGATACATACTCTGATTTCTTTGGTAAATACTCATCTCTATTTATGGTTTTTAGAGTCTCGCATTTTTATAACTTTGGTTGCTTTCTGATCTGTGTATTCTATTCCTTGTAATTGAAATTATTGAAGCTATCGATGCCGTTTACCCTTTATTTTAGGTAAGTGGTTGGAAAACATAGATCTACTAATACCCATTAATCAGTTTTTGATTATTTGACTTGGGTATGTATGTGTCTCTGATTTGAAGCTTGAACTTCTGTATTGTTTACTTTGTTGAATGGTGATAGGTCGAAAACATGGAAGTATCAAATTTTCTCACCTCTATTCTCTTGTTTGATCATTCTGTTTTGAGATATTGAGATTTTGATATATTATTGTTGTTTCCATTTAAATCGCCTCAAATGAGGAGAAACTACACATTTCTAGGTCTGACTGTCTTTCATTGGAAACATTGACCCAATCCTTTGCAAAAATGGTAAGGTTTTTTATATTCAAATAGCATTTTTCTTGTGCATCTCTCCATTCTAATGATATTGAAGTTATGATCTCTATGAAAATCCACCGGGTGGAACGTGGAACCATTTAGAAGGTTACCAAACTTTGATTTTCATGTTTTGAGCATATTCATGTTCAAGTCTCGTATTTCTTTGTTGTTGATAAGGGTCTCTGATGCTACTTGATTCACTAGCGATGTAGTGGTGTTTGATGCTATGAGTCCCTGTAGCCCATTACTAGTATATTTCGATGTATTTCCGCCTCCGGTGTGTATTTAAAGCCAAATATATTTTGTACTTTGAAAATTGAAAATATCCTTTCTGTCTTGAATATTCAAACTCAAAGAAAGTAATGATGTTCATAGAAATATAGAAGTGTATATATTTGTTGTGTCATGCTTGCTTCGGTCATAAGCCGAGATCAAGTTATCATAGAACTCAATGTTGGATCTTCTTGGAGACTCAAGCTCTTCTATAGATAATATTTATTGATTGGATATTTCTACAGGTCTTTATTTTACATTTCAAAATCCATTATTCTCTATTTTGGAGTCTTAGGTTCACCTTGAGACATTTATCTGCTAACGGTTGTTTGCTTGAATTGACTTATTTCTCGCTTTGAACCTATGTTTTATTTTATTTTTAAATTCCTTGAAAATCTCTAAACTGGATTTTATCATTTAGCTTACAACTTCCTATTTTGTTCATTCATGCAATGCTTATCTCCTTTCAATGGTTGTCCTAGCTCTCCCTAACTTATATATAATTTGATGATTTGTGTTTTCTCCTCCAGTTGGCTATAATAAGCTCAATCCTTATCATTTTTTTGCATTGTTTGTGACTCTGGTGAGTTGAACTTGTACTTCAACTATATTTACATCGTGATTTTGGAAATGATACTCTACATTCTCCCATGAGAGGAGTTAATTTTGATGCATAACTCAAATTTTAATTTTGTACTTTGTTAAATGACCACATCATTTACACAGAGATATTTATTAT
The DNA here is from genome assembly GCA_018340775.1 of Taxus wallichiana var. yunnanensis. Classification (NCBI taxonomy): domain Eukaryota; kingdom Viridiplantae; phylum Streptophyta; class Pinopsida; order Cupressales; family Taxaceae; genus Taxus; species Taxus wallichiana. The sequence continues at coordinate 976,701,159 of CM031239.1, forward strand.
GATTTTTGGTTACTCAAGTCTAGGTATTTATTATTCTGCTCTTAAAATACACCTTGATAAGATACACCTAGTTGTATATCTATGGACCTCTACTTCTCATTGACTACTCTATTTGGTATCAATACCTAGTATCCTACTTCTAAAACATGTCCTTTCACTTGATGATGCCTCGGTATTCGGTTGTAGCTTTAAAATTACTATCATGATTTGCACGAAGCATCCATATGATCTGTTATATCATTTTGATGGTTTATAATCCTTCAAAATATGGGTATTGGCTTTATTTTCTTGGCATGATACTAAAAATTGCCTCTGTTTGATGATTTTCAAATCACCATTTTCCAATACAAGGTCTTTTGTGATCTTGAGAGTGCATTTCCTTTTTTACTTTTCTACAAAGTTTGTAAAATTTTATGTAAATGAGACATGAAACCTGTATAATATTTTGGCCATACTTTGACCGTGACATGCACTTTCCTAAATATTCGCTTCACATATTATGGCCTTAAGGATATCCTCAATGGAGCGAAAATTTTACCATGAACCTTTTGATGTGAACCGGTTGTATTTATTTTCATATGTTTCCTGAATGATTATCTTATGGATCTTGAGTTGTAACTTACTTGCAAGTCTATGAAAATTTTAAAACTAGAAAGTGCTTCCATCTTAGCTTGTAAAAAGCTTCAAGTTTTGCTTGAAAACTCTTCTTTGTGAATCTTACTGCTATGAGAGGACTTGTCATTTGATCGATTTTGAAGCTGCTTTGGCCTATAATGGTGTAATTATTCTTTTCTATACATGTCTTATCTTCTACAATTGATTTTACCTTTAATACTTAAATCTTTTAAATTTTCTTTTCATCGGCATAACTGTGTCTTTACTTACATGGAATGAAAAAGGAAGATGAATAATGTTATTAGGTTCATTTTCTTCAATGGTCCTAGATTTTATATTGTGTAAATGATTCATTATATATTACGTATTTATTTCAAGTTCATTATTTTAAAGCACACCTGCTCAAAGTTGTGAATGAAGCAAGCATGAAATCTAGATCATTGAAAAACCTTTATTTCGCTTCTCGTGTACAATGTAGCGATTGTGGAAGATAGTGGAGAGGAGCAACAAGGACACACTCAACCCAAACTCGATGAAAATATAGGCAATGTTGGATTTCATCCTTTATTTGGTCACAACTTTACGTATATGTCCTTTCATTGCATGTACTTGATTTCTGAGTTATTCCCATGGCTTGTATGGGTTCACCGTACTTTTATTTCTTATTAATAAATTATCTATTTCCATGTAATGAGATGTATGTCTTTATTTTTGTAATTCCTTTATTTGTATGTATTAAACTTATACAACTCAAAACACTTAAATAATTCACTTAATCATAAAAAAATTAAATTCAAATGTACCTTTTGATGTTCATTAGATGAATGAAATTTATTCCACTCTGTCCTTTAAAGCCTGCAACTGTGTCTGACTTCATTACTTCATTTCGATACATGCCACCCTTCTTGCCTTCCTCGGGCCTTGAAATGGTCGTTTACACTTGATGCACAATTCGACGAGGGTTTCAAATGAAATGTTTGTATCTATGAGGCATGAAGTTCTTTAATTGTACCCAAGTTATTATTTTTATCCAAATGTGACTTCTAAGAGTGCAAAATGAAATTATTAAAATCCATATCTTATTTAGATGTGGCTTATCTAATCAATCAATATGAGAAAATTAAATTTTTTTGAGTTGACTCTTTTCACAAAGGGTGTGAAAATGTCAACAATTCCGTGATCCCTGTGGGGAAAGTTGCACCTGCTAGCTTGTAAACCAATGCCTTTCTCTTGTCCATTGGGCATGAATTCCAAGATATGTAACCGAAATCAGTCTTTCTAAAGGTCCAACCCTTCCAAAACGAACTAAAAGCTGGAAAGGTTTCGCGTGAACTAGATCACATGCATGAGTGCACTTATTGAATTAAAAATTGCAATGTGCATGAACTGTACTTATTGAAAGGGATATCCTAATCTACCCTATTTGAACCAACTGTAAATCGAGGATAAATAAAACCTTAGATAGGAAGTGAAAAATAGCTTCCTTTTCTCCGTAATCGATATGATGAATTCATCTTACTAATCAAGTAGAATGATAGAACTGAAAATGAGATATGTACCTTGAATTTGTTGCAAAAATTAGCCCAAAATAAGAATAATATTTCTAAATGTTCTGCAAACTGTTCTAAAGGGTTTTAGAAGTGATTTTTGATGATCTCGATGCTCATTTCTAGGATCTGATACAGGTAAGAACCCAAATATTACTATAGCTTTTTGTGAACCAGTGATATATCGAATAGGGTGTGGCCTCCAAAAAACTGAAAATCTAATTTTCTTGTTTTGAATTGAATCATGAACCACATTTTCAAACATGGGTTCTTTTTGAAACTATTTTGAAGGTTGTCAAATGAAATCTTTGTCTCTATAAACTAATTTTTTTCTTTGAAAATCTGAAACTAATCTAGAAAGTAATCAACCTCCTCAAGTTCTTGCACTTCATCCATCATAATATCATAGAAATGATAAGATGGTTGTTATACCTTTTAAATTGTTTGAAAATATTATTAGTATCTTCAAACTTTTGTTTATCCTTTTCAACCTACTAACCCATGATTACCATGATTGATATTTCAAAGTTAGTATTTTTGTATTATTCCATTCTATGACTCCTTACAATGTTCTCTCGAACATTTTGTTTCCTCCTTAATCAAATATTTTTTCTCACGAATACTTGAAGTATCCCCCGATAGTCCTTGCGAAACACTTTAATTCCCTAATAACTTAGCTATTTCCATGCACGCATCACAACAAGAGTCTTCACACTCAACCTGTTTGATCATGATTGTTCTCAAACTGATTTGTTTCCTTTTGGTCATTGATCGTGGAAACATATAAGCTGCAAATCGAGTGCTCATCCTTTAGATCACTGATTTATCTTCGGAAATGATTTGAAAATTTCCTTTAGGTTCTACTAAGTGGGATGAATTAGTAGTTTGTAGGAGTATGGTGCTTGAAAGCACACTATGCTCAAAATATGAAGATTGATGATCATTTTTACCCGATTTTGATCTCGCTATAAAAATAGAATTGTATAATCAAACCGAAATATAGAAACCCATTGTTCAATGTTCTCAAAAACTCTAACTCGTTGTTTTCTTGAGCTGGATATCCCTCCTAAATGATATTATGATCCTCTTTTTCATCGAATTGAAGTACATATAAAGTAGGAGTGGGAGTAATCTCACCCTTAACTAGAAAGGTTTTAAAGAGACGATAGGATACAAAATCTATTTTTAGGACAACATATGAATGCCAACTTGGACACTCTAATTTTGGTTTGATGCCCTGATTGTGGGGTAGGAAAAGAAGGAATTGTAGCCTGATAATTTAAAATTTGATGAATGACATGTTTTAGCTAGGAAGGGGAATATATAGGCACCTACTTATGATAGGGAAGTAAGTGGGAAAACTCTTTTTGATAGGGTTTCACAACCCGATGCTTAGTATAGCTCCTCGACAAACTAAAAATGATTGCTTAAGTTCATTAAGCTCAATTTCAAGATCTCTTCACCTTTCACATTCAGCATACCCCTCTAAATAACCTTGACCTTGAACAATGTAATGATCATAATATTGAAAATCATAGTCATTTCCAACGCTTGGGTCATAAGGATATTCATTCGATAGGGGTTATGAACTGGTGTTGACAATGTTTACACATGTACAAAAATGGGAAACTCAAAACTTTGTTACGATCGATAGCATTGGTGAAGTATACCTAAAATAGGGGAAGTTCTTTTAGACAATATTGTTATCTTGTTGAATTAATTAATTATTACATGAAATTTGCAGTTATATATGTGTCTTTGTTACAAAACTTAACAGATCACATAGCCTACAATTTATTGATATCTTTAGCAAAAAAACACAAATCCTCGAAGGAAATTTGTGTTTCTTGATGATGACACCAAATTATAGAATAGATGAAGTGTTAGGTTTTGAAACAACAATCATAACTACAAATTACAGAAATCAGAGTTCATTACTGGATGTTACAAGTATTATTTAATGATCTTTCCTTCATGATTAAGACATTCAATTATATTATTGGGTTGTTTAGTTCATCATACAATACATATCATAAAGCAGAAATGCAGAAAGAAATGCACAACTCAATTTAAAAAATTCAATGTTTTATTCATAAGGAATTTCAAATGTTCTTACGAAGCCGTGGGATGTAAGCGGAAGTGAAGTGTAGCTACGAAAATAAGAGGTACACATGCATAAAATAGAAAAAAAAAGGAGTACGAGTGAACCCATAATTACCTTGAGGTTTGTGCTTCGGTTGATGCATCCTTGTATTCAACTTTGTTCCCTCTTCATCTTCATTTTTTAAAGCACCGTACCTAAAAGCGTAAGAGAGAAAATCATCATTTACGAGCTTAGGGTTAATCCATATTCCTATATTGTCCTAGATTGTGCACATGGATCTCTAAATAACAAGAGATATAGATTACTTGAGGATCAAACAAAGATATATGATTTACTCACTCCGAAAGAAGGAAAAATTAGAAAAGAAAACATGGACATAAGAGAGGCCAAAAATCCTAAATATTTTCTAACTGTTTTCTCAAGTGTGCAAGTACAAGTTACAACTAAGAATAAATAAATCATGTCTTACAGTCCTCACTATGGATAAAGATTGCAAAGTTCAATAACTTATATCCTATGGTACATGAAGTAGATGAGTCATAAGTACATGATGGAATGAAGGAAGAATGCAACTCAAAGTTCAACAACTATTCTAGAAATAGAAGAAGTTGCATTACAGAATAGAGGAGACACTTGCAGATAAAAGTACATGTTCCAGATTACAACTGAAGAAGAAGAGTCATAATTTAAAGGTTGAAGTTAACTAGACAGTAAAATATTATATCGTAAATGTAATGATAAGGAAATCTGAGGAAATTTTGATAGGGCTTCGCCATGTAAAATGGATATTTACAACTTTCCATCATGTTGTTTTAACTAAACACATGCTTTAAAAGTTGTATGTAAATCAAATAAGGGATACAGGAAAAAGCAAAGCATGCCTTAATCAGATAATAGTTATCATTTTTTAGTTTCCAACAAAAAATCAGTTTCAAAAGGAAAAGTGATACATTTTGTAGTTTTAACTTTCGAAAGTACATATATTACAAAGCTAAAATTGAAATAAAAGAAATTTTTAGCCTACATACTAAAGCTGTAATGAATATTAAATGCAGTATTTTAAAAAAATAAATGGACTACACTTTCAGTCATCAAATTGAAGAAATGTGGTTCTTTCATTCTAGCTTAACATTTTAACAAAATGAAGTTTCAAGATGATACAACAAAGTTCAGACATTTTTAATTACAGTTTTCAAATGAAACAAGAATGAAAAACTATTTACAACTTCTAGAAGGCCACATACAAGGTACAAAGATCTCATGGAATCAAGAACACTAAAATTATTAATACCGTAGCTTCCAAAATCAAATTAAAGCCTATCTATCTATCAAGAAGATGTCAAATCTCATAATATCCAAGCTACACTAATTAAGAAAGATAGAAGATGAAATCAATGGAAGAATAGATGTTTGTAACAGAGGAACTACAAGTGTATCCAAAAAACTTAAAATTTACATAATGATTCAAGACCTCAAGCCCAAACCTGCGACAGATGGAAATTTACAGTATGCTACAGTATAGTTCAGAGACAATTGTAAATACAAGATTCATGGTTAAACAAAACAAGAATAACCCACAAGGATAACTAGTTTCCAAGTTTGAATACAAACAGAAGAACACACCCACTCGAATAAAGCTTCAAATCAGAAGTCTATAACGAAAGACTTGATACCCAAAAGCTCAAGAGCTCATCTTAAACAAAGTACAAGGAGAAAACACAAAGAAAAACTCTACCAAGAGAAGAGTAGTACAACCAAGTATTGAGGTAGTCTTGAAATAGAAATGTCATATTAATACAATGTGGAGAGCTATAAAAGATCAAAATATGCATATATCAAAACAACCTCCAAGGAATGTATCAAGGAAACACAAAGGAAGCACCTATTTAAGCAATTGAAAGTGCACTACTAAAAACAACTCATGCATTACAAGAAAGATGCTACGAAGTTCAAGAAAAAATATTCACACATATATATTTTGAGGGATAAAGCAATCACTGGGCATCATCAAGTGAAATCCCGAATTTCAGAAGCATAGGTCCATATATATACAACTAGGTGTATCTTATCTGAGTATATTTTCGATTACAAATTCAGACAGAAAACCTTGAATCAAAATTACATGCACATCCAAGCTAAAGAGAGCTTCAAATTTTTCCTTCGGAAGTCAACATTTCCATTGAAAAAATCATTTTCAAGTAGTAGAATAGAAGAAGAAAAATATAGATCTTGGTTTTCATCGCAGACCCATTAATGGGTATATCCAAATCAGAGTAATGAAATAAGGACTTACTAATTAAACCGAAGTTGAGTAAACCCTCAAATGGTGATTAGTTAACAAATAAAATAAAGGACCCATTGTGGGTTTTAGCTCAGAAACCAAGGTTATCCCAAGAAATCACAAAATATGCAAAGAAAGAGCAATATATGAATATCTCAAGTCAAAATATAATGACAAATTAGTTACCATGCTTAGAAGTCTATAACTTGCCATCCTTGCATCAAGACAATGATGCTAATAGCACATATCCGAGCTCGCAGCAGAGGATGGATAATGAATCCAAGAACACATAACTCATAGATTCCTTCTTTACAAAGAAGAAAAGTGCCAAGATTTCACCATTAGAGCCAATACATTACATAGCTCAAGTAAGAAAGGAAACAAAACCCACAAGACCCTCCAAATCTCGAGAAATAAAAATGGTGGCCATTAAACTTCAGGGTGAGTTCAAGAGCCGAGTTCGAAATGGAAAACATCACAAAAATACATATGCAATACCCATCTGCAGAAGATCCAAGCTTGAAGATCACGAAAGTAGTGAAAAACTCCACGACCACCTCCTCAAAAAACTCAAACAGAGCAGAACCATAAAGATAAAGATTTAACTAAGCTCAGAAACCATTAATGCAGATGGGTAGAGTTTGAAGGAATTCAATAATGGTGGAAAATACCCACAACTACCTTTCTCGGAAAACTCAAAACAGAGAGGAAAAATACAAAATGCGTAACCAAAGCTAAGAGAGTCAACTTGGTAAGGAAGCTGAGATTCATAAGATGAAAATGGTGTCGATAAATTTTTTTCTAGGGCTTCGCCCATTAGCCATATATGAAATGAAAAAGTGGATGAGGTTTGAGTTATTTTGACTCACCCACCTGAAATTTGGCTTAACCTAACCCTAACCGAGGGTCAGTGATAAACGATAAATATTTGACCAGTATGAAGATCAATGCTCAGGGATCGATCTCCAAAAACAAAGCAAACCATCATGGTCAGATGCCACCGGCCACATTAATTGTGAGGTTAAAACCATAACCAGTAGTATAGAGATTTTTGGCACCATATCAAATAGTACGAGATCAACGGCTTGGGATTGATTACAAATTTTAAAACAAACTCAACCCAAGTTAAGATGCCGTTGAAAAAGTGCATAGAGGGATGATTCATCGTCACGAGGGGGCAGCCCTTATTATTTAAAAAATTATTTGAATTTGACATACCAACTATAATCTAATCTCGAATATTCCAAAAGTGTCAACCAAATCATGTTATGCAATGATCAAACAAAAAGGTGTCCACCTTATTCTATTCACAATACAAAGCCGACCAACTATACAATACAATATTAATCAAAGGTGGCGGACTATAGTATGACCATGTGTTATACAAAGGTGGCCAAACATAGGATGATGGTTTTTCCAAAGTTACCTTCCCACATGTATTTGAGAAACCATGGTGATTTGCTAAGTCCACAAGAGTGGCCAAACCATGGTGAGACTATTATTGAACTACAAAGGTGGTCCCCACTATTGAAGGGGTTGGAGATGATTTACAGTGTGCTATCCATGTGACCACTAGAGGACAAGGAATGTCAACATCAAAACTTGAGCTTGGAGGTGGTCCCCATTAAGTGGATATTTGGATGAATTATTTTTGCAAGTATTGCAAATATTGTATTTTTATTTTGCTCAATGCATAGGAGTATTTTTACATGCCTTCACAAAAGGAAAGATCAGCAAGAGGACATAATTTTCATGCACTAGGAGGAGACTTGCTCATCAAGAAAGATTTATTATTAGAAAATTATTCACCCATGCTTTTCTTAAAAATAGAATAGTCAACTATAGTTTGACTATATGTAATCAAAGGCTATTAATGCCTCTTTGTATTAGTTTGCTTTATTTTATTCCTTTATTTATTATTAAATAAAGGATAAAAATAGGATGCATGGGCGAGTACAACCTTAGTATATTTTTAGGAAGGGTGGGTGAATCAATTTTTCTATATATTGTGTGCCTTGGTAAAACACGGAGGAGGAATTTTTTAGATACAGGAGTGATGAAGCAATTTTATACCAGTTTTTCCTTTGAATGTGAAGTATTTTCTACCTTTCCAATTATTTGCAGTCTTGTGTATGTTTCCATTAATCTTGTGAATGTTGAATTCCCTGATTAATCATCTTACCCTGCTGCAAGTTTGATATTTGTGCATGAAATTAAAGTTTATGTGTAATTTAGTGGTATTGTTGTGATTCTATCCTCACTACATCAAAGAGTTTATCATTAATTATCTTCAAAAAAATTTGGCTTGTGCATGAAATTAATTCCATATCAATTATACATGTACTCAATCAAAGACCTCATACAACTTTGGTGTATCACCTCATTTTTTATTCCATTTTACAGTCATCTCTTACCCTTAAAGCCCGTAAAATCAGTTTATGATAAATCAATAAGGACTTGGCCTTGATCATCGAAGAATCACCTCAAAATAGGTATACCCATAGACCTAAGGTGTTTCCATTGTATCTTTGAAGAGAGAGATAAATTTTTCAAGCCTAAAATCTGCAGCCATCTCTCTATAGGGTGCACTTTCGAGAGATAACAATTTTTGGCATGCCCAGTGGGACAACAAATCAGATCTATATGCAAGTTACATCTATTTATAGCAGATATATAGCACATTTATAACAAATACAAGTTACTTTCGGGATAGCAAGCTGCAAAAATTTATTATAAAGATTTAAAGATCTATTTGGAAACTTTGTAGGGATGATTTATGACAAGTATTGCAGCATGTTACATGCCTAAAGTAACTACAAGATCATCAAGTAAGAGGACTCCCTTCGATTTTATTTTTACCTTTGAATTCTGGAAGAAGGAGAAGATTTGGTAATACTTTACCTTATAATAGGCATGGTTTTAATAACCCTCCTCCTAATATTCCTTAACCACATATCAATTTATCTATTCATATCCCAATATTTAAAAGGGCTATTCAACTACCTAGGAACTTTTTGACCTTTACTAATGGCAGCCCATTAGCAATCCAAGTTTACCATGACATCTCTAATTCTGCCATGAAAAGTTTACCATCATTCACTCGGTGAAAATTAGGTTACACCTTGTTGGTTGGATATTTTTCAAGCAAAAATATGAGGTCCAACCACAATACGTGGGATTAAATCCTCCTCAAGGATAGGTGAGACTTCCTATTTATTACTAATCTAAAACACAAAAGAGAAATAATATATAAAGTATTCACACTAATCTAACCAATAGGGTTGGGACAGAATCCAGAAATCCATATCCACACTACGTGAAAATGTTGTTCTTATTTTTATAAATGGAATGGATCAGAAAGGAAATTATTATTATGGAAGAAACACAATGGAAAAGAAATGAGGGGAACGTATTTTCTTTCAAGTAAACACAGATCACAAAATAATCATACGAGTTATAGATAACAAATGTAATGTAATGTTTGAAATAATTAAAATAATCGAGAATGCTAAACAAAGAATAGCTTAAGATCCTGAACATAAGAACAATATCTTAAGAGAGATGAATCTCACAACACAAAGTCTGCAAAAATAGCATCGGTTTCTATTCCTCAAATGATTAAAAGAAAACACAAAGTTTTTCTTCTTCACAATAGTTCTCAATATTCCAAAAATCTCAACCCTTTAAAACACACAAGCATCCCTTATTTATAATAAAAGGAGTTGAGAGAAAATAGGATAAATCCTATAAAATAGTCATTTTAATAAGAGTCCTATTTTTCTTGACTCTCACATAGGAGACCAAGTCAAAATTTTCTTCCTACATGATGAAACGAAAATGAAAAAGACATGTCGATTTCAAGATTGAAATGACATGAAACATTATGCCTATTCTATTTCATCATTTTTGTCTTCCTCGAACAAAGACTGCTTGTCCTGAAATTCCTGGAACTTTCAGATTATGCCCTACATCTCATCTTCATAAGGTGTGGTGGAATGGTCACTCATGACTTCACACATTTCTTGAGTATTTCTCGCATTACCAGGAAGTTTCATCAGTTTTTTTTTGAGTTTCCTCAATGTTTCCAAAGAATGTTCGATATTTACGAACCTATCAATGATTTCTAGGATAAAGCATTAGTTGGTTCATGCTGAAATTATTCTTAGATATTCTTGTAAATAACATCAATAGGTAGAATACTCGAGCTTTCATTTAACACTTTAGCGCAAATCTTGATTAGCTCTTCTTCTATGTCATTTGTGCCATCAACCAATTGATCGCTTAATTCCCTCAATTTGTTAAGCCTTGTTGAGAATATTTATTCTGAATCTAATGGCTTTGGTCAGTTGAAAATGCTTATCCCCATGTGGAATGATACCTTATTTGATCAAGATGCAGGATGCAACTTGTTTCAGATATTAAGAGCTTCGAATTTAACTCTAGGTTCCCGAATTTTTCAACAATTCATCATCCATTTTCTCGCCATCCTTCTTTATATCCTCTAAGGATTTGTAGACTTCCATGGAGTCATCAATGACCTCTTTTCCTTGTCGAGTAGCCTTTGGATCCATTCATCTACCATTCTTCCCTTCTCATTGATCTCCTCAATCATGGGTACCGATGAGAAATCAAACCGATAGGAGTAGAGGATGATGGTGTTGACTCAGGAGGATTTGAGAGCTTGAGTAATACTCGTCACCTGCTCTACTTTCTATTTTAACTCATCTTTGTTTACCTTTATTTCTTCTTGACACAGCACAACACATTCATGGCATCTTGTGCATCCTGTTGTGCTCCTTCCATTGTCACCTTTCCTAGATCAACGCTTGTGATCTGATAATAGGTGACCATTATATCATCCTTTGTTTTTTCAACCATGGGAGTGGAAATTTCTGCGAACTTATGCCCTGAGGCATCCATTGAAATCCTTGAAAATATTTTGGGTTTCTTGGTAGACTTGGTAGGAGTGACCTTGAGGGAACTGAAATCAAAGGCTAGTAGGGGAACTACCACCTTCCTCTTCCTTGGAGTTTGATCTATTAACCATTAAGGCATACTAGAAGAATTTTCTCCCATCATAGGTGTTACGATCACATCTTCAGGTGGAGGAAGGTTTTCTTATGGAGTGGTGGTCACTGTGAGTGTAGTGTCCATAGAAATGGACTCAGGGAGTTAAGGCACAGAAGGAGGAGGAATATCCATGGTTAACTTGGGTCCAGTGGGGAGAGGTGAGAGGCCAAAGAAGATGTTGGCCATGGTTGAGGAACTTGGTGAAGAAACCTGAAGCAAAGGAGGTTGAATGGGGGGAGGTAATGATTATGAAATTAGAGCTTGAGAGATAAGAGGAAGACTTACCTCTGATGAACTGTCAACCAAAAGGGGAATGAAAGGTTGACCAACCTCTTCTCCTAAAGGAATATTTCCTAGTTCTGGTGGTGGAGGTGAATCAAGAACCTCAACCATTTGTGGGAGAGTGGCCACTGATGTAGTCACTTGCTCTTCCCCCTTTTTGACAAACTTAACTTTTATTGGTCTCTTGGAAGAGTCTTTATCCTTTTCCTTTTTTCCCTTGGAGGGTCCTGCTTCCAAAGTAGCTAGCTTTGAAAAACTCCCTTCTTTATAACTCATTCCCCAAGAAATGAGCCACGCCTTAGTACGAGCAATAATTTGAGCAGCTCTTCCTGTGATAGAAGCTTTCTCAGTAATGGACCAATCAATGGTTGGGAATACATATTGGTCTTCATTCAACCCATCATACGAGGCGTCAAGGACACTTTCATTGTCCATGGTGCCTTCTGGGATGTCAGATAGATCTAACATCTGAATCTCTTCAAGTGTTAACCTGTTATTTTCCTTTCTTCGGATGGAAACTTCATCCCGAAGATCAACCCAAATGTCTTCTATACTAGGCACATGTAGATATAAGGTCCCATATGACTTAAGGACTCCTCGGAAATCAAACCCATCTCTGTGCTTCATGTGCTTTTTCAACTTGTCCTACAACTCATGCACCACATTCTTGGCTTTAACCACTGTTGAGCATGTGTACCTTTCGATGGAAATAGGGAAGGAGATGGTGGCCTTGTGCTTACTCTATTGGAATTTGTGAAAATCCAACAATTTTCTAACCAACTCCATCAGGATCAGCTTATCACCTGGGAACCTGGGCAATTAGAAAGGATCACCCAGATACATGACCATGCAAAGGTATGTGAACTTATTGAATTGTAAGAAGATACAACCCCATTTTGATACTTCATCCCATGCTTCATCAGAGACTCTCCTTTTCCTTAGATTAGGGTTCATCCTACAGATATTTTCATAAAATAAGGCATCGTTCACTCTCGAATTGATCCTCAAAACCCTTCATTGTCACTTGAGGGAAATATCGATATATGTGTTTTATTACCCTATTTTCCTTTGCATCCAACCCTGGATAATTTCTCATGCCACTGCTACATAGGTGACATATGATGACATATAAAACTTCCTAAAGCAGACAAGACTTTCTTCATTTGGGAATCAATCTCATTACTTATAAGACTGATCCAATCAATCCCTTGTTTTTTCTTCTTTATAATGACCATGAATTGATACATCCACCCTTGGAAGTCTCTTGACTCGAGGAGTCTAAATACTTGACTCAGCAGGGTGATAATGTCACTGATTTCAAGGATGAAATCACTCCTGGGGACAAACTTGGGAAACCTAGAGACGACTGACTTGGCCTTGATCAAGAACTTTTTATTCACATGCTTGATGTAGTCTTCTTGATATTTATCCCAAGATTTCTATGCTGACTTAAGATCTACATCAACATATTCCTTAAAGTTTGGAAATCTTAAGAGGTCATCAAAGTAACCCCCATCCAACTTCACTATGATTTCTCCTGCTTGATTTCACCGAACAGGAATTTGAGTCATAATTGGAAGCGCAGGCCAGAATGAACTCGGGGCATTGAGAAAACATTGGGAATCCTACTGCAAGAGGGAGGCCATTGCTGGTTATTGACTTCATCCAGGGATTCTAAGAAGAATCCTTGGTTCTGTTCCAAAAGTCTTCCATGTCTATGTTACCAAGCTCCGTGTCCCGGATATTGTAATTAACTGTGTAGGAAGGTGAGGCCATCTTCCAATACTTGTACTTCATCTTTCCTGATCTGTCTGACTTATCCTTAGATTGTCCAGATCCGACATGAGAAGTCCTAAAGGAAGAATGCTTAGATGACTTTTGGTTAAACAATCGGGCTTGAAAGCTTGTTGAGCAACCCTATAGACTCACCACACTTAACCGGACTTTGAGACTTACAAATCACTTCGTGAAAATGACAGTCCAGTTGTATATCAGAAACTAGGTCGTGTCAGACACTTCGTGAAACCCGACACAAAGGTGGAACTCAGGTGATGTTGAACACTTGGAGAAATGTGACACAAGTGGAAGTTGGAAGATGTCGGACACTTGGAGAAATCCGACACTTTGCAGAACCAAACGATGTCAGACACTTGAAGAAATATGACACTCTACGGAACCAAATGATTTTAGACACTTGGAGAAATCTGACACAAGAAGAAGTTGGAAGATGTCGGACACCCTATAAAACCCTAAACACAAGCGTCAGTTTCGGGATGTCAAAAGATGTAAAATTCCCACCAAGCTTTAGAAGTTAATGTTTTCATATTCTTCTAAACAATCTAAAGAGTATATTCATGGGAAAATAAGAAAACACCAGATGAAATTTAAACAAGAGGTTTCATGGCAATACAATAGAAAATGAAGAAAAAAACCGAAAACCCAAAACCCGGAGGAGAGAAAAAGAAAACAGGGACCCATAAAGCACATAACACACCCATAAAGCACATTAAAGATGTTGCAACCTTATGTGTAGTTCATAATATCACCCAATGAGGATGTAGGTTTGAGACTTTTAGATGCATCTCTTAAAGGACAATCCTTACAATGGTATGGAAATCTAGAGATTGGATGCATAAGAACTTGGGATGAATTAGGTGATAAATTGTTGAAACAATTTCAAGATAGTTTAGATCATTTCTCTCATAGAATATATTTCTACCATTAAAAGTTCTCCCAATGATTTTATGTCTAGTTTTAACTTCCATTTTTCCAAAACTTGGGAAGGAATTCCAACAAGTGTCAAACCTCAAGATGATCATGCTTTTCTTTATTATCCGAGGGCATTAAAAAGTAATATTTCAACTATGATTTATTCTATGTGAGGATAGACTCTCCCAAAGAGCCTATGATATCACCATCCGAGCTTAAAATAGTCTTATTCAAGGCGTAAAATTAGCTCCAAGGCCTTAAGTGCATTTTTGATAGATTTAGCTCCTATTCCATAGCCTATAAAAATTATAGAACCCATTGTTGTAGTCCCATCAATGATGTTTTTAAAGATTTTCAAACTATGGGGAACAAGATTACTTTAATCGAGAACAGGCTTGCATTACCTAGTAGACCTTATCAGGCTCCTTATTAGCAAAATCAGCTGAACCAACAAAATAGGAAGCCTTACTAATAGAGTCAAAATTATAGGCATCCTTATCAGTAATGGCAATTTGAACCAAATGCTCCTAGTTTATCTAACACTTTAGTCTTGGTTAATATGACTATAGAAGAGTGGTGTCAACCTTGTAATCAACCTCATTCACCGCAAGTTTTGAAAATGCTTTTTTGAACATAAGTATTCTTACACGACCTCAAAATGAGACATTGTTTATGCCTAAAATGGAGGTTGGGAAACAAGATACTCAGGTTCAGAAGGTACCTTAATAGAATTTAGTCAATTTCAGTGAGGATTATTTCATTGTAGTTACTACTAGGGCTCAAGAAAAGGACGTAGCAAGCAAAAAACAGTAGAATAGGCCTGTTCTACCTAGTATCACTGATAAATCAACAACTATAAGCAAAAAACTAGCTAACAATGCATATGTTCCTCAAAAAATAATAGGAGTTACATCTTCTAAAGAACAAACAAAAACAACTACAACTTGATCTAAGAAGGTTATTCATACCTTAGATATCAAAAGCGGTTAAGCAAAATCAGTTTTCTCCAAAGCGTATGTTAAAACATTAGAATCATTGTCTCTAAAAATGTTACTTCTTTTAACATTGTTTATGTAATGAAAAAGGATAATGTTAACATCTCAATATGGGATGCTCTAAGTATTCCAGACAACAAGATTTACTTTCTCATGAACTAGCTAAGCTACGATTTCTTCAAAAACATCGAAAATGAAGTCTAGATAGCAGGCATGGTCCTTGGAACAATGGAACAAGACCGTATCAATTAAGTTAAATGGATGGTTTAGAAATTCTTAAATACTCATGAAATCATGAAGCCACCACAATTTTATCTATCACTAATTATTGAATAACATCTTGTTATAAGTATATGGTGGACAACTATGCAAATAACATAGTTATGCCAAAAGCAATTAAAAAGAATTGGGTCCGTAGTATGAACCTACATAAAAGAGTGTCCTACAGTTGGATGGAACGCAACTAATATAGTTGGTTTCATCGAAATCTAGAGGTAACATTGCATGCTTGCCAAAATATTTCCATTCTCGCAAGATAATATTGTTATAGACTTACCTCCTTACTTTGCTATATGTTTACCAAGAGATTTCACAAGCAAAGATAGGAGGCTTTCTCTATTTAGATTGGTCTTTCTTGTTTTTCACTACTCATTATAGGACCTAATGTTAATATCAATTCAAAACCATTGGCCAGATTTCACATTGAGTCTCACGCTTCTAATACAGAGAGTTAATTATACAAATTTTAGACATGTATGGTTTTGATAATATAGCTCATGTTTCAGCATTATATGTTGTTTCTAACCGTTTATGGATAAAAAGACACGTGAAGAACATGATCATGATCCTTTCAAAAAATTTGAAGAACATCTGCTTGGTGCGTATTGCTTACATGAAGAAAATACATCAATTCCTCATTGTCTAAAATAGAAAATGTAATGGAAGGGATTTGGAAGCTTCATTTCAATGGAGCTAAAAATAAGAAAGGACAAGCAACATGTTTGATGCTAACTTCCCTAACAAAAAAATGTATTTATCATCTTTGAAACTCCAAATTTCATGTACTTGCAACGTAGATGAATACAAAGCATTAATTCATGACTTACTTTGGGAAAAAAGAGAGGTATTAGCATGTTACGGATCTTTGGTTATTCTAAGTTGTTTATCAATCAAGTAAGAAATTTCAGTGTTTGTAAGAATCCATTAATGAATTCTTATAGACATAGAGTTTCAGACTTAATTGAATATTTCGAGGCTATCAACATCCAATCCATTCCTAGAATAGAAAATAAGCATGCAGATAGACTTGCCATAATTTGTTCTACTTTTAAAGTACTAGAACATATTGAAAATAACAAAATTTAGCCTGATATAAAGATGATTGTAAGGCCTTTAATACCTTATAATGACTTGAATTGGAAAGTTTTTGAAAATGATGTTAAAATATGGAGGTTTTTGCTGCAACAATCTAAATTTTTTGCAGTAAATCAAGATAAACTACAACACTTATATGGCAACCAGATTGTTCAGTTAAAGACAAATAAACTACCCCAAGGTCTGGTCACATTAGAAGTCATCTTTAGCACTAACGATCAGTTAAGGAAGGTCAAGACTAAGCAAAGAAACACATGCTAATAACTATGAAGATATTTCAAGTGATGAAAGTAAAAAAAAAAATTTGGAAAGGTATGTTCTTTAACTGAAAAACATTCTTTTATTAATCTTTGCAAAGAATTTAAAGATTTTTTTGCTTGGAAATACCAAGACTTGAAAGGGTTTGATCCCATTTTAGCACACCATACTATTGAATTGCAGCTAAATTCCGAGTTAGTTAGGCAAAAACAAAGGCTTATAAATCCCAAAATAGAGCCTCTAATGAGGAAAGAGTTATCTAAGTTGATTGAATCAGAATTATCTTTCTAGTTAAGCATTCAAGTTGGGTAGCCAATCTTGTTCCTTTTAGAAGAAAAGTGGAGAAATCAGATTATGTGGGGAGTTTAGAGATCTTAATAAAGCTTCATTAAAAGATCAATACCCACTTCCAAATATGGATCAAATTTTTAGAAAAACTTCTGGTTCAGATAGACTATCTCTTTTAGATGGCTATAGTGGATACAATCAGATTTTAGTCCGAGAAGAAGATAGGTACAAAACCACTTTCACCACTAAGTGGGGTACTTATGCTTACAAAATAATGCCTTTCAGCCTTTCAAATGATGTTGCAACATTTCATTGCACAATGGACATGACTTTTCACATCTTGTAAAATAAATATATCCTTGTTTATTTATATGATGTTACCGTATTCTAAAAAAATCATTGAACATTTAATACACCTTAGGAAGACTTTTGATTATGTAGACAATTTGTGATATCTTTGAACCCACTAAAGTCTATCTTTATTGTACATCAAGGAAAATTACTTGGTCATATTGTTTCTCAAGAAGGTTTATGAATTGATCCTTTCATAATCGAAGCCATATCAAAGCTATCATTGTCTCATCATAAGAAGGCATTACAGAGTTTTCCTTGGAAAATCAACTTTGTTAGAAGATTTGTTCTAGATTTTACAGCATTGGTGAGACCATTGAAAATAATTTTAAAGAAAGAGAAGATTGTCTCTTAGAACAGCAAAGGGAGAGAAAGGTTTAAAGCAATCAAAACAGCCATCTCTCAAGCTCCTACTCTTGCAAATCCGTGTTACGATATAGATTTTACAATGTGTGCACTTGCAGGAGTTGAAACAATCTCAGCCATATTAATTCCGGTGAATGATGAAAATGTTGAGCATCCAATTAATTTCTTTGGATAGATCTTGTATGATTACAAAACAAGGTACACATTTCTTGAAAAACAAGTACTTTCAGTAGTCGGAGGGCTAAAGAATTTTAAGTACATGCTTTCAAACAAAAATTCATGTTCTTATTTCTCATCCAAGTGTAAAATCTTTCTTGTTAAATAAAGAATTGAATGAGAAAAGAGCAGGCTGGATAACGAAGGTCATGGAATATGATGTTGATATTTGTGTTGTGAAGACAGTTCGAGGAAAAGGCTTGTGTGAACATCTAATTGCTGATATGGAAAAACAACAAACTGTAGAACCTGAAGATTCAAAACAACATGCTGAAATTACGTATCAACAATCAAACATTATGGTTCAGCCAGAAAATCAACAACCTGAACTTGCTCAAGAAGTCTAGGAATCAAGATGGATGACTGATTTAGTTAACTATCTACGGCATGGCATCTATCCAAAAGGTATGAACAATGATAAATGAAGGTATTTCAGATTACAAGATGTACTCTATGTTTTCATTGATGGTGTATTATTCAAAAGGGATATAAATGGAATGTTGCTGCGATGTGTTGAATATGAAAAAATCAGCAATTATTATCGAATTCCATGAACGACCTCCAAGAGGTCATTTCTCAACATGTACCACACCCTTAAAAATTATGAAAGATTGTTACTATTAGTGCAAATTCACAGCACCCCAAAATTTTCTATGGATCTACTTTTCTAAGGCAATGTCATTTGGTGTGAATGCAAAAATTGATCTTTCCCAAAGTGTGGGACCTTTTCCAATGGGGAAATCTCTCCAAATAAGGCTGGTTACTCTTCCTAAACTACTTGCCACAAGCTATTCCAGTGCAGGAAAGCTAATCTAATGCTAATCTAACTATGCCAAGGAGACAGAGAGAGATAAAATAGGAAAAAATAGAGCCTACACTAAAATACTGATACAAGAGAGAAGGAAAATGCTGAACATCTATCAAAACTACCATGGGACAAGAAGAGGTGAGCAATGAAAAGGATGGAAAAGTGCATCACAAAACAAAGGATAAATTTCACACAAAAAATGTTCCAAAAATCCATGAACATAGCTCCAAAACCTGCAATGAACATTCAAACATGCACAAATACTTTAAATGAAGAGAGGCAAGAAGAAGACAAGCAAAACAAGCAAGGATGGACAAATGCATCACAAAACATGTTTTTTATTGCTCCAGAAGTTTGCACAAAACATCATTTTACTAGTAAGAGGAAAAAAATCCATTACAAAGCAAGGGAGGAGGTTCAAACTCCATTTTTGACCCGGGGAAGAATAGAAGGGAGATGCAGAGAAGAATGATGAACAAACCGTTACAAATGAGCCAAAATTGGCTTTTAACCATCAAGCAGAATGGAAGAAAAGAGAAAACATAGGAAAATTGATTTGGGACTTTAACCAAAGATAAGATTCATCTAATGGACCTAAAAATGATGCTTTTCCATAAAAAATCCCATACTTTGAAGTACATTTCTTTACAGAGCAAATCGAGGCCCATACTTCATTAATTTTGATGGTTGGAGTCATTTTTTGTGTTTTTTGCATGACAGATACATTTTTCCATTTTTCTCTAGAAAATATCCATCAAAAATCAAAATTTAATATTCCATCATGTAGAGGATTTCAAAAGCTTTCCAATGATATAAAGAATGTGAAAATATGAGCTCGGGATCGAAAGTTATGCCCCTCTCGAAAAAATTAGGGCAAAAATCACAATTTTAAGGAAAAATTTGGCTTTGCGGGCGAAACTTGAAATTTTTCCAATTTTTGAATTTGGAAAAATTCCCAAACATTCCCCATGCCTTGCTGCTCAACTACCATATGTCACTTTCCCATTACCTGATGGAAACATGGGCTCAAACCTCACCTTTTTCACTTTGATTTTTCATTGGGAAAATTTCCCAAAATTTCCCCACTCTCTGCTCTCGCCACCACATGTCGCTTCTTGGTTCACCTGTGGGTTTGTATTTCAACATTTTCCTTTGTGCCTTTTTCAGCTTTGGAAAAAAACAAAAATTTCCTCTGCACACCTGATTCCGCCACTGACAGGACACGTGGCGTCCTCTCGGTTGGTCCGCGGGCCTTCTAAACTTTTCTCCATCCTCCTCCACGGGCCTGCGGGCTGTTTTCCTTTGCACCCTTTGCCCACTTTGGTAAATTTTTTAACTTCACTCTGCCAGCCTAACCTCCACCGCCACGTGGCATCTTCTCATTGGATGCGGGCTGTCAAGGGAAAATTTCCCCAAAAAACTCCGTCAAGCCATAACTTTCAAAATATTTGGAGTTAGGAGGAAAATTTTACCTTTCTAGAAAGGGGAAGAAAAATCCTATCTGATGAAGCCATTTCTAGAATACTTTGAGTGATTAAAATGTGTAAAAATTGAAGTTGAAGCACAAGGAAGGAAAGAATGAAGGCAAGTTAGCCAAAATAAGCAGGGGGCTCATTTTGGATAACAATTTGGTGACTCTCAGGGGTCATCTGCCTACTAGATGAATGATCAATGGCCTTTGAAGCATCCATTGGGCATGGATTCAAGCCTAATAACCAATTTGTATATGAACTATGAAAATCTGACCTCTGAGCCACTTGGAAACCCACTGAACTGAAATTGATCCTCACCAAAACCCACTAAAATGGACTGTGCAAGAGCAACCAAAACAACACCAAAAACTATGTACAAAACTGAAAATCATACATGCTCCAAATGGAACATGTACAGTGTGCACAAGCACTTCTTCTACTGAAAGAAAACCTACCTACTCTACTCTAGCTGGAAGCAAAGATGGGATAAACAAACCAGTAACTATTTGTGCAAAATAACTTCCTTTCTTCAAAATTGGCAAGTCATGCAAATGATTTGGAGTTGAGTATTTCTGCATGGATGAGTGGAAAATCAACAAGAAGCTGGTCTTCTACCAAAATTAGCAAGGTGTTAGTTGAAAGAAAATTTAATACCTCTTTTAGTTGCTCTACATTTGTATTGAATAGGTATGGCAGCTGATCCTTGGTACTTTTTAGCTCATCCTCATGCTTAGATGCATACATGGTGGTTGTGATGTCTCCTTTGGCTCTAATGAAGAAAAATACCTTATTGGGAGAGGTCTTATATGTTTGATATGCCCATAGCTCTAATTTTCAACTACAAAAATGGAGTCTTCTTGTACACCTTCTTGAATGGATGGTGTGGAAGAAATGATGGAACTGTTATCTCTCAAAAGTGCACCGTGCAGAGAGATGCCAATAGGTGTTCTAAGTCTACAAAATCTCTCTCTCTCTCATAGATACAATGGAGACATCTCAAGTCTGTGTGTATACCTATTTTGAGGTGAACCTCTAGAGTTAAAAGGTCGGTTCCTTATCGGTGTTAACTAGACTACTTTCTCGGGATTTTAGGGTTAGGAAGTGACTAAAAATTAAATAATTACGAAGGTGATACAGCAAATTTTGATCGAGAGAACTTGACTTGAGTGGGATACACAACCCTGACTTGTGAATAATTCTTTATGTGCACGAACCAATTTCACTTTCTGT
This sequence comes from Taxus wallichiana var. yunnanensis, assembly GCA_018340775.1. Classification (NCBI taxonomy): domain Eukaryota; kingdom Viridiplantae; phylum Streptophyta; class Pinopsida; order Cupressales; family Taxaceae; genus Taxus; species Taxus wallichiana. The sequence continues at coordinate 976,723,125 of CM031239.1, forward strand.
AGAAGGTAAGGTTAAAAAAAACACTTAATTTGTACTGAGGGAAAATCACAACATTACTAGTAAGCTAACATGCACAATGATATTTAGCAGAAAATAGTAGATTTATAGTAGCGTAAAGTGACGAATCAGGGAATGTTGATTCACAAGATCAATGCTGGCATACAAAAGACTGCAAAATAACTTGGAAAGGCAGGATTAATTCAACACTCAGAGGGTAAAATTGGAAGAAATTTCTTCAGTACTCATATCAAAAGTTCTTCTGGGAAAAATCTCTTAAAAATTCCCCCACTTTGTGCTTTGCAAAAGCACACAATATATAGAAAAAGTTCATCCCTCTCCTAAAAATATCCTAAAAGCTGCACTCAGCCATGTATCCTAATTTTATCCTTTATTCAATAATAAATAAAGGAATAAAATAATACAAACTAGAGCATGTAATAAAAATAGGCATTATCAGCGTTAGATACAATACAATCAAACTAAAGTTCACTATTCTATTTCTAAGAAAGGGAAAGTGAATAACTTGCTAAAATTACAAATTGCTTACTAAGGAAGTCTTCCCTCTTTGCACATGCAAATTCGTCATCTTCTCTATTTTGTCCTGTTGTGGAAATATGTGAAATATCATCCCCTGTTTGTAGGAAAAAGTTACAACCTTTAGCAATATTTGCAAAATAAGGATTAAGTGGGGACCACCTTTGGTATGCACATGTTTCTAATTTTTCCTTTTCTTGGATGGTCACATGAGTGACACTTTGCAAATTTGAATACAACACCCCATGTGGGGACCACCTTGGTTCGTTTGGTTTGATCTTTTGCAACATTGTGGACTTAGGTAATTGTATGTGTATTTGATTAAAAAGAGGACCACCCTTTGGCTAGCCCACCATGTATTTGATCTGCCACCTTTAGCCCCTTTGGCACATAATACAAACATTACCTTTTTTAGGACTTTTGGCATATAGTGATGTTTTGATTTATGTGGGCATGCACACTTTAGACTTTGTAAAGTCCCTGGAAATGATTAATTCTCTCTCCACGTGGGCTGGTCCCCCTCTATGATGGCTCGAACCTTGTGGTCTTAGGCGGTGGTAACCCTTACTGGGCTTGGTTAACTTGGTTTTTGTGAGCTCTTATGGCCCTTGATCTTCGTCCTTGGTTTCTCTGCCACCGTTGATTCTTTACCATGGTTTAGGATCTGTCCCTGGCATTTATTTGGTTGGTGGCATTTAATTTGAGCTTATCACTTGAACCCTGTCTTTGAATGATCACCATTTGATCTTCCACTTGGCATTTGGTGATTGGTTGATCCTTAACCATGGGTTAGGATTTTGAAACCCCAGTTTGATGGAGATTTTATACACATGCGAGCTCACACTTGGTCACTTCATTTGGTTTTTCATTTTTTCGGCGAAGCCCTAGAAAAATTTTCCCTCACTCTACATTTTGATGAAAGCATGGAGATCTTGGAGGCCTTCGAGCCTTTTTTTTATCTTTCCCCCTCGACACCATGGTTACTTGAATAGGCCTACGTTTTTTGATGAAAAACGAAGGTATTCATTCTGTTTTTCTTTATGTAGCTCGGCTTTATTTTTTGTGCATGATCTATAGATGTGAACTTGGTCTATTTCAGTTGTTTCTTCGAGTTCTTTGATCATTGTAACAACACTAAAAGCTTCTTTTCCTTTTCTAGTTTTTGGACTTTGTGCTTTTGATGATTGTCGAGTTCATCATGAGTATGTGGAAGAAGGTGCCGCCATTATTTTTCTTTTTTTTTTATCTTTGGGCATGGTGAGTTCTTTAACTATTTCTGATAACTCTTTTTGGGCTTGAGCTTTAGCTCTGTAACTCTGAAACTTTCCAAACCTAGGTTAAAATATTCATATAAACAAAAAAAAATTGTGGGTAAATTCCATTTATGCTTCGAAATGAGCTCGTGAGCCTAACTAATCACTTTGAAATTAGTTGAAGATTCGTTATATGTAAGGGTTTTGATATTTTGTAGCTTCGTCTCTCGGTACTGGAAGTGTCAACTATTCCTCTATCCCTTGTTTTGATACTCAAAATCTTCTTCCTTGTTTTATCATAAAATTAGTCGTAGAAGCTCCTTAGGCACTTGTCCAATTTGTATTAGAACTCACTTCATCCTTCTTGTAGATGCATATTTGACTTGTTGGACCTTGTCTGAAGATGTAGTGAGAGAAACCTTATTTCTTAGCATTGTTTTTCGATGATACTTCTTTGCAAATCTATCACGTTTCTTTTCTCTTTTCTTATGTATACTTGATATGTTGTACCCATTGACTCTAGATGTATATTTTGCATTTGAGTTGAACTCTTTGTGGATATTTGCTCCATTCTTGGTAGTTTGTATTGAATACTTGTTGAGCTCTGTGGTTTATTTCTTTAGTTGGAAGATGAATGCCATCTTGTGTATTCTCGTAGCTTTAACATTTGCATTCAAGATATTGACTCTCTGGAAGTTGTATGTTGTTTCTTTGTTGCAAACGTGCGCATTCCATTACGTATAATGAAAATCTTGCTCATTTTATGGAAATTGAAGAAAATAATTAATTTCCTTTTCTAAAATGACTTTTCCTTTTCAGAATTCATAGTAGCAAATATATTTTAATTTCTGCATTATTTCTCAATTCTATTTTTCGAGAAAAATCCATTTGCAAGGGGAAACTCGGAATTTTTTTCCCAGAATCATTCTATCTCCAGATTCTTATGATTTGACCATTTTAAAAGGATCTAAACATCTCTCTTGCTTAACCGATCACTTGAATGAAGCTATCCATGCTAGATTTACTTGATTCTTTACATCTTCGAAAAATTGTGAAGCAATTGGCCTTTGATTCACACTTGAATTTGGAATTTAAAAAGAACTTTTGATAGTTGTAGAATGATGAAAATATGGAATACCTGTATGTTTCATTTGATCATGATATCAACTTAGAAGTGATGAAACATGTAGTTTTCTTGAATATTTTTATTCCTTTTAAAGCTCAGATAGCTTAAAAAGCAATGTAGTAGCTAAAAAGCATGTGTTTCAATTTTGTTTTAAATCAAAAGTCAATTTTACAAGGGGAGACTCTGGCAAAAAATTTCCAAAATCCTATTTTTCTCTCTCCTTTTCCAGATTTCCAACTTTGATTTGCAAAAATATATCTTTCTTGACCCATTCTGGTGCTTGATGCTTCCTCTAAATCATCTAAAACTCATATTTTATCTCGCATTCCTCAATTGCTACCTTCTTAACTAGTTAGACTGATTTTCATTCTATGCTGCAACCTATTCCTACAAAACTCATAAGTAAATTAGAATAAATAGGATTTTTGGCCTCTCTTGTATCCATGTGGTTTATTCCTTCTTGCTTCCTTCCTCTGCAAGTTGTTTTTCAACTTACTTCATGTGTTATTCTTCATATTTGTTTCTTTTCCGACAACTTTAGACTCTTCCTTTTCTTACCCAATCCTTAGCTTCTTTGATTTTCTCTTACCACTCTCTCTTTTCCTTGTTGCTAGCTAATCATGTATTTCATTGTTTCAAGTACCATTACATACATTGAACTTAGAATATGTATTTGCTTTAGAACATGAGTATTGGAATAACATTGTACCTTGAGCTCTATTTGTGAGATGCTTCTCTCTTTTTCTCGTAGGTGTTAAGAAATGTTGATGGAAGCAGAATATGGAGGAGTTGAGATGGAGATGGAAAGGCGAGAGAAGTTGAGACAAAAGTCGAAAAGGAAATGATGGGTTCCTTTTTACTCCTCTACTCTTGTTCTTTAGCACATCTGGTATTCTCATTTCCATGTATATGATGACTCACTTAGTCATATCCCACACCTTGTGTGGGAAAGCTTATGATCTCTTATTAATAAAGAATTAAATTAAAATAACGAGTTGATTATCTCTTTCTACATTCAGTTTCCTTTTGGTTGTACAATGATGTAGGCAACTCAATATCTCAATGAAATGAATTAACATAAGGGATAACTTGAAGTGAATACCTGTAACTCGAGTGGATAATCATTGAATGAAATGTGTCTCTTTATAAGCTGTGTGATTATCTTAGCTTCCATTCTTCATTTTGAATCCTTTCTGCTATCTCCATTTGGACATTATTTTCACTTTTTGTTTGTCAATATTTTCTTGATGGAAGTAGCAGGAAAGGAATCAATTTGTAATCTCTTATGGCAGCATAGGTAAATGTAGACTTATAAATCATAACAACTTTAATGAACATAGAGCAATAAAACTGATAGGCATCAAGATAATAACCATGAATCTGATTGTCTGAAAACTACCACTATGTATGCTATTCCAAAACTATACAGCTTACATATTCTGCAATCCAGTGTCTTCATTGGGATAACACAGATGTCCTTTAGGGTTTGTGTTCTCTTGCTAAGGATATTTGTGAGATTGCAGACTATGTGAGTTGTTACGTTTTGTAACAACACACATAGCTGTAGATTTCACTTAATCATTTTCACAAATCAGTAATAATACAATAATCTGATGTAAATCCCTTAGCTTAAGTATACTTCACCAAATTTTTCCATCGTAATGAAGTTTCGAGTTGCCCATTTTTACACAGGTGCAAAAATTGTCAACATTTCTCGCAATCTGCTGGGAAAGCGGATGCTAGCTTGTAGACTAGTGCCTTACTCTTGTCCATTGGGTATGGAGTCCAAATATAAAAACAAACTCCGCCCTCTCTCGAAAGGTCCAACCCTTTCAAAACAACAAAAACTAGGAAAAGATCTGGTAAACCAGACCATGTGCATGAATGCACTTATTGAAAGGGAAATACTATTGTAACCAATCACTATAATAATTTTAATAATAGTGTTTGAGAAACATACCATTCACAGAATGGGAATTTCCTCTCCATTCAGATTGAAAGCTAAAAGCATTGTGTTCTTTGCAAGTTGATATCATCTAAGGACCACTCCAAAGTGTATCAAACTTTGAGTGTCTTCCTGGCTTAGCACAATCAACATCCCATTTTAACACAATATCTCCTTCATTGAAGATTTTGAATTTGGATTTCTTATCAAAATTCTTCTTCATCTGATTCTAATTCTTCTCCCTATTTGAATGAGCTTGATCTCTTAGTTCTTGTAATTCCATCAACTCTACATAATGGACCTCTACAATGGTTTGTTCTCAAGTAGTTCTATCTCGATGCAACAAATCCAATGTAGGTGACTCAATTAAAATTGTCATCCTCACTTCTTTCCCATACACAAGCTTGTATGGTGAATTTCTAATCGATATCTTAGGGGTCACCCTATCAACCCAAAGTACTAAATTCAACATTAGATGCCAAGCTCTTTAATTCTCTTAGAGTGTTCTTTGATTATTCTCACATGATTCTTGTTAGTGCTTTCAACTAATCCATTGCCTTGTGGGTAATAATTAGATGAAGAGATCAAGTAGATTCCATGGCTAATGTACCCAATCTACCTTAACATCGAGAAATGCTAAAGGATTATCGATATGATAGTTGTTGGAACACCAAATCTACAAACTATACCTTTATAGAAGGCTAGTATTGAAGCTTCATTAGCATCCTTCAAGGCTACTACTTTAGTCCATCTTGTAAAGTAATCTGTAGTAGTTAGAATACATTTATATCCCTATGAAGGAGGGTTAATCATTCCGATAAAGTCAAGACCCTACTACATAAAGGGCTGATCAGCTGAAATAGGCTACAAAGGCAGTGAAGCTAAACATTCTTTTCCGACAAAGAAAGCACATTTCTTGCACTTTCTAATCCATTCAAAACAGTCCTTAAATATACTAGGCCAATAGTAACCTACTTTCATGATTTTCAAAGCTGTAGTTCGTGTTGAGAAGTGACCTGCTATAGGTCCTTCATGAAATTCTGATAATATCTTCTGAATTTTGTCATAATCGACACATCGCAGCAAGATTCCATTTATATCTCTTTTAAACAATACACTATCCACGAAAAGATAAGGAATAGCTTGTAATCTGAAATATCTTCATTTATTCTTATCCATACCTTCCGGATAGGTGTCATGTTGTAGATAGTTAACCAAATCAGTCATCCATCTCGATTCCTGAATTTCTTGAGGAAGTTCAAGGTTGCTGATCTCTTGGTTGTAACATAACATTTGATTGTTGATACATGGTTTCAACATGTTGTTTTGAATCTTTGGGTTCTGTAGCCTGTTGTTTTTCCATATCAATAATTAAGTGCTCACATAAACCCTTACCTCGAATCTGTCTTTGCAACTTGTATATCAACATCATATTCCATAACCTTTGTTATCCAACCTGCTCTTTTCTCATTCAACTCTTTGTTCAACAAGAAAGATTTCACATTTGGATGAGAAACAAGAACATGAATTCTATTGTTCGAAAGCATGTACTTAAAATTCTTTAGTCCTCTGACTACAGAAAGTACTTGTTTTTCAAGGAATGTGTACCTTGTTTCGTAATCGTGTAAGCTCTGTCCAAAGAAAGCAATTGGCTATTCGATATTCTCGTCATTGACCTGAATTAGAATAGCTGAGATTGTTTCAGCTCCTGCAAGTGCATACATTATAAAATATTTGTCAAAATTTGGATTTGCAAGAGTAGGAGCCTGAGAAATAGCTATTTTAATAGCCTCAAAACCTTCTCTCCCTTCGCTGGTCCAAGAGAATGTTTTCTCTTTCCTTAGCATGGCTGTCAATGGCTTAACCAAAGCTACAAAATCTGGGACAAATCTTCTGACAAAGTTGATTTTACCCAGAAAACTCTGTAATGCCTTCTTGTGATGAGGTAATGATAGTTGTGATATGGCTTCAATTCTGAAGGGATCAATTGCTAAACCCTGTTTGGAAACAATATGGCCGAGTAGCTTACCTTCATGTACTGAAAAGATAGACTTTTTGGGATTCAAAGATATTCCAAACTACCTGCAGATCTGGAAGGTCTGTCTCAAATGCATTAGATGTTCATCAGAATCTTTTGAGAATACAGTGACATCATCTAAATAAACAAGTATGCATTGATTCAGTAGGCTATAAAAATCCATGTCCATTGCACGTTGAAACATTGTATTGGCATTTGAAATACCAAAATACATTCTTTTATAAGCGTAAGTACCCCACTTGGTGGTAAAAGTTGTTTTATATCTATCCTCTCCTCAGACTAAAATCTAATTATATCCACTGTAACCATCTAGAAGGGATAGTCTATCTGATCCTGAAACTGTTCTCAAAATATGATCCATGTTCGGTAGTGGATAATGATCTTTTAATGATGCTTTGTTAAGATCTCTAAAATCCACACATAATCTGATTTCTCCATTCTTTTTCCTAACTGGAACGAGATTGGCTACCCAACTTGAATGTTTAACTGGGAAAATAATTCTTGATTCAATCAATTTTGATAATTCTTTCCTCATAAGAGGTTCTATTATGGGATTTATAGGCCTTTGTTTCTACCTAATAGGTTTAGAATTAGGCTATAATTTGATCATATGTATGTGTGCTAGACTGGGGTCAAACCCTTTCAAGTCTTGGTATCTCCAAGTGAAAACATCTTTAAATTTAGTGAAAATCTTAATAAAAGACTCTTTTTGGATAAGGAACATACCTTTCCAAGGAATAAGTTCTTTCCTTCATCAATTGAAACCTGTTCGTAATTATCAGCATGAGTAGACATCTTAGATTTTCCCTTTCTTAACTAGTCATCAGTGCTAAAGATATATTCCAATGTGACCAGTCCTCGAGGAAACTTGTTTGTTTTTAACTGAACAATTTGGTCACCATATAGATGTTGTAATTTATCCTGATTCACTGCAGAAAATTCAGCTTCTTGTTGTAAAAACCTACAGATTTGATCATCACTCTCAAACACCTACCAATTAGATTCATTATCAGGTATAGAAGGTCTGACAATCAGCTTAACATGAGGCTGAACTTTGTTGCTTTCTATTTGTTCCAGCACTTCAAAACTAGCACCAACTGCTGCCAGTCTATCAACATGTTTATTTTCGGCTCTAGGAATAGACTAAATATTAATGGCATCAAAATCTTCCATTAAGTCTGAAACTCTATGCCTGTAAGACTTCATTAATGGATTCTTACATACATTGAAGTTTTTCACTTGATTTATTACTAACTCAGAATCACCAAAAACCTGTAACGTGTTGATCCCTCTTTTTCTGGCCCAAACTAAGCCATGAATTAATGCTTCATACTCAACTACATTACAAGTGCACGAAAATTGAAGACTCAGATCTGTAAAATACCTTTCGTTTGTTGGGGAAGTGAGCATCAGACCTGCTCCCTTTCCTCTTTTATTCTTAGCTCCATCAAAATGAAGCTTCCAAATCCCTTCTATTTCATTTTCTATTTTGTACAAAGCAAGGAACTTTTGCACTTTCTTCATAATGTGTAGTGAAAAATAAGAAAGACCAATCGAAGAGAGGTAGCCTCCTATTTTTGTTGTAAAGTCTCTAGATAGGCACAAGGTAAAATATGAACGTAAATCCACAATAGTAACATCTTGTAAAATGGAAAAATTTAGGAAAGCATGTAAGGTTACCTCCAAATTTCGATTACTCCAACTATATTGGTTGCAGTCCCATCAAGCTATAAAACAATCCTTTCTATAGGTTCATATTACAGTCTGTCGACACTAAAATTTTCCTCCATAATTTCTATTTCATTAATGTATGTATTAGGAATAGGATGTTGTTAAGTGTAATTAGTAGTAGCGTCCGATAGAAGATAACGGCGCCGTCAGTACGGTGCCGCCAATAATGTGGAGTACGGTAACAGTCAAAGTACAATAGGAATGTTGTAAAAAGTAAATATTTGTTGTAAGTGGTCCGGTAATGTTAAAATGTCAAAGTTTGGGTAATTAGAGAAGTAGGGTCTACATGATTAGGAATTAGAAATATTATATTGGTAATAAAGACAAGGAGTGAGGTCATAAATATTTTGTGTATTTTATTTGTAAAAAGTCTAAAAATGTGGAACCCATGTAAAATGATAAGGTTTATCTTATCTTAACAGATAAGCCTACATGTACAGATAAGAGTTAAGGTATGGAATATGATTCGTCAGAGTGGATTTCTTATCCTATCTTAGAGATAAGATGGATAAGCCTGGAAGTTCTATAAATAGAGAGGCTACCCCCCTCATTTAGCATAGAAAGAAGTAGTGAGAAATATTGTAGGAAGTGTGCAAAGGAAGCCATCAGTTAAAGGTGTGTTGAAGAAGCCATCAAGAGGTGTAATTGTAAAGTTTCTCCCATAGTCTTGTTGAAGTACCTCATGGGTGAGATTGTAACAGTTTCATGTTAATATTATAATTTACTTTGATATTTCAAATTTGTCATCATTCCGTCTTATCATAGTCGATGGTATTCTTGTGTTCGGTTGTTGTTTTGTTTCCAGATTACATCCACCAAACTAAATTTTGTGTATTAGTAAATAATCATAGCACGAGGAGTTCTGGTGAAGAATTATCATAGTGTCGGATTGGTGATGACATTTTTGTTCCGTTCTTTAGGACCATTCCTCGTTGGTGGATTTTCTGGAGAGATATTCCCACTTAGTCAAAAATCAATTGGAGGGTAACCTTGTTTTTACTGTGCATAGTAGTTACCATGGTAAAGTCATTTTTTCCATGAATAGTAGTTACCATGGTAAAGTCATTTTTGCTGGAATAGTATTTACCGCAGTAAAGTCACTTTTTACCGTGAATAGTATTTACCGCAGTAACTTCACTTTTTACCGTGAATAGTGTTTACCACAGTAAAGTCAGTTTTTACCACAGTAAGTCAAGTTTTACCATAGTTTACCGTGGTCATTTCTATTTTACTGTAGAAAGGTGTAAAGTCACTTTCTAGTATAGTGATTCCAATTATTTGTGCACATAAGTCTTGTTAATGTACTTGTGGGTTGGTATTTCACGGTGGTTACTTTTGAAAATGGGAAAGATTCCTGTTTTTTCAGCTCAATCTAATGAAGATGCTTCTTCTTTCATTCAAGAGTTTAAACGATCTTGTATTTGTAATGGCCTTATAAGAAGGGAACAATGGAATGAATTTTTTCCTACCTTTTGGATGGTTCAGACTTAGGTGGTTTGAAACACTAGGTGATAATGTGAAAAATTCATGGGATTTATTAACCAAAAGTTTTCTTGAAGAATTTGGTGAACAACAGAAATATGCAGATCTCATGATTGAGATCACAAAGCTATCCCAAGGAGAGAAGGAGAAGATAAGGGATTATCATGCTCGTGTTCTAGAGCTAAGGAGGAAGCTCGATGCCCAGATCCGGAAGGAGGGACTAGCGGATGGGTTGATGAATGGCGTGGATAATCTCCTCTCAGTAAGCACTTCATTCTTGGGATGAAGCCGAGATCGACAACGAGTGAAGTATGACCACCCAGCTACCATTGAACAAGAAAAGGAGATTGTAAGAAGGCAAGAAGAAAGCATGGAAGAGGAGCCCAAAGAAATTGTTGTTAAAGTAGAGCCTACACCAGCACCTTTGGTCCAGAATCCACAACCACTCCCGGTGAGCACAAATATTTCTCCTAGTACATCTACTGAGTATGAAGATCTGCTTAGGAAGATGGGCCAGTTAACTATTAATCTTCTTCAAGGAAAGGAATTTAGTTCTCAGGGAGGAGATAGAGGTCCAAAAAGAAATATTTCTGAAGTTGTTTGTTATGGTTGTTATAAAAAGGGTCATTATAAGTATAATTGTCCAGATAGAGCTTCTACATCTAGTACAAGAGATAATGATAAAAGAAAAGCACCTGTGAATTCTCTTGATGTAGTAGATAAGAGTAGAAATAATGAAGTAGATGGGTTTGTAACAAAAAAAGAAAGAAAAAAAAAGATAATCAAGATGGAACTGATCCTAAGAAGATGAAAGGAGAAACTACTAAGAAACATAGGAGAAGAAAGTTGGGTGTGTAGGATTTTTTCGATTTCACGGGGCAAGGACCATACTCCATCTTGGAAGATCTGTCCAAAAGGCTCGCAAATATTACATATGGTCAACTCTTGGCTATCTTTTCCGAGAAGAGGCGGGAGTTGCGAGGTGGACTCAATGCTCGAAGAAGGAAGGAGGTTGAGGTCCCTATTTTGGAGGTAGAGGCAGATCCCTATGCTCCACAAGCTGAGGTATTATGTAATGGTATTTCAATTCATGATGTCTTAGTTGATGGAGGTGTTGTAGTTAATGTAATGACTGAGTCTGTAATGAATATGTTGGGTTTAAAAATTGATCGCCCTTCAACACTTATGTTAAGGTCATTAAATAAGGGAAAAACTAAACCAGAAGGTGTAGTTTCAAATGTGGAAATATCTGTTATGGGTGTTGTATGTGTGGTAGACTTTTAGGTGATGAAAAATGGTACTGCTGCGTACCCAATGCTACTGGGAAGACCATGGCTAAGGAGAGTTCATGCAAGAAACTACTAGAATGAAGGTTTCATGACACTTGGACGTGGTAGAGAGAGAGTGAAGATAAACGTGATCCTCGACATCATAAAGCGTAACTGTGGATTCAAGTGATGAAACCGATGATTGGACATCCTCACGATTACTCTAGCACCGGTGAAGTGGACATGAAGATGAAGAAAGTGAGGTTGATGTTTCAGTCATAGATATTCTTCCGATCACACCAACCTAGGACCCCATAAAATTATCGAAGAAGAAGTTGATGATCATCTCCAACAAATAAAGATTGGTGATGTTGTGATGGAGAGTGAGAAGGAAACCTACCTCTAGCTCTTTTGAAGCTACATACACCTATTCACTTTTGATTACAAGGAAATCCGTCAAGTAAGTTGGGTAGAACATTGTATTGAGCTGGTAGATGGTGCTAAGCCCATAAAGCAAATGCCATATAGAATGAATCCTAATTTTTCCAAGGCGTAAAAGAAGAAATAGATAAGTTGCTTGATGCGGGATTCATATTTCTTTGTGGAGAATTTAGAATGGGTTTCTCCCATTGTGATCTCAATAAAAAAGAATGGGAAGCTACGCATTTGTGTTGATTACGGGAAGCTCAATAAGGCAACAAAGAAGGATCATTACCCTCTTCCATTTTGAGATAAGATCTTAGACGAAATAGCTGGCCGGGAGTGTTATAGTTTTCTTTGATGGATATAGCGACTACAACCAAGTTCGTATAGTAGAGAAAGATCAGCTGAAGACCATCTTCACCACTCCTTGGGGAACGTTTTCTTATAGAGTTATGCCTTTTGGGTTGTGTAATGCTCCAGCAACATTCCAACGTTTGATGAATAGGGTGTTCGAACCCTACATTGGGACCTTCATCAGAGTATTTCTGGATGATTTTTACATCTATGGGAGCAAGTTGGACAACCTGCACCAGATGGAGACAACATTTCAAAGGTTAGATGAAGCACAAGCCTCACTAAACCCTACAAAGTGTGTCTTTGGATGTTCTAAAGGTGTTTTGTTAGGGCATGTTGTATCCAGAGATGGTATTGGTACTGATCCTGATAATGTTTTAAAAATCAAAGATTTACCATTTCCTATGAATAGAAGTAAGTTGAGATCATTTTTAGGCCATGTGGCTTACTATAGAAGGTTCATCAAGAATTTCTCAAAGATTGTACAGCCACTAACCCAGTTCTTGAAGAAGGATGTTGCTTATGAACCAGGAAACAAGGCACATGAAGCTTTTGGACAACTGAAGGAAGCCCTGGTGTCCTCACCTGTTTTGAAGAATCAGATTGGAGCAAGCCATTCATTGTGTACACTGATGCCTTAGATGCAACACTAGGTAGTACTTTGAGCCAAAAGGATGAAAATGGGAATGAACATCCAATTTACTTTGGGAGCATAAATGAGACAAATGAGCATGTTTGACGTAAAATATCTCAGAATCGAAAAAGAGGCTCTGGCTATCATTTTTGTTGTAAAGAAGTTTAGAAATTACTTGTTAGGGCAGAAATTTATAGTTGTAACGGATCATCAGGATCTGAAATATATTGTCAATAAGCCTAACCCATCAGGGAGGATAGCAAGATGGATAATTTTTCTACAAGAATTTGAATTTTATATTATATATAGGCCGGAAAGAAGCATGTCAATGCAGATGCACTCTCTCGAGCCTATGATGGTTTAGGATCATCTTGTGATGATGATGATTTTCCCGATGCAAAGCATTGTTCTCCTTGACACAATCCCTAGTGAATACATAGATATTTGGAATTATCCGAATTAATTCAAGTTTCCGATGGTGCCAATGCAAAGACTAAGAGAAAGATTACTCAAGCCGATTCGTCCATATTCTATTCTCGCATGGAGCATTATTTCAAATAGGACTTGATGGACAAAGATCAAGAGGGTAGTTGGACGTGATCAAGGAAAGGAGCTGCTAGAATAATTCCACAATGGTACATGTGGAGGGCACTTCTCGGGACAACTTACCAAGAAGGATCTTGGATGCGCAGTTATCACCGCCCACTCTTTTTAAAGATTGTTATAATTATTGTAAGACATGTGATATTTGTCAAACACATGGTAACCATAAGACTTCATCAGCTCCATTATGTCTTATTCTTCCCCTTGGTCCCTTTGAAAAATGTGGAATAGACATTGTAGGTCCACTTCCAACTACATCACATCAAAATAAGTATATTGTAGTTGCCACATTATTTAACCAAGTGGGTTAAAGCTAGGCCATTGAAAACTTGACTTCCATGGATGAAGTGGCAAGGTTCATATATGAACGCATTGTCACCAGATTTGGTTGTCCATTAGAAATTGTAACAGATCAAGGAAGCTACTTCATTAATGAGGTGGTAGAAGCCCTAGTCAATAAGTTTTCTATTAAGCATAGGAAGGCAACAACATACAAGCCAAGCACAAATGGACAGTGGAACGAACAAATTTTGTCTTTGTGTCAAATTCTAGCAAAAATGCAGCCTTGCAGTACATAAATGGGATAAAAGGATTCATACAGCATTGTGGGCATATAGGGCAACATCAAAGTCAGCAACAGGATACTCCCCATTTCAGTTGGCCTATGGCATTGATCCAGTTCTTCCTATTGAGTTTGATATTCCCACTGTGAGAGTTATGAAAAATGAAAGGATGGATGAAAATGATTCAGTAAAAGAAAGGTTGGTACATCTTCATTTGCTAGAGGAAATGAGGGAAATAACAAAGGATACAAGCCATAAGAATAAAATGAAGCAGAAGGAATACTTTGATCAAAAGATCCTATGGTCTCCATTTCATGTGAATGACTTGGTCCTAGTATATGATTCCAGATACAAAAAAGAAGACAGAAAATTTCTTCCAAAATGGATGGGGCCCTTTAAAATAGTATTTGTGCATGAAAATGGTACGTCTGATTGGAGGAATTGGATGGCACTCCCATTACGAAATGGGTCAACCACGACAAGTTGAATATTTTCCAAGCACGAGAATAGTCTACTCGAAGACGGAGTAGAAGCTAGGAGGGGGAAGATGTCGACACTAAAATTTTCCTCCATAGATTCTATTTCATTAATGTATGTATTATGAATAGGATGTTGTTAAGTGTAATCAGTAGTAGCGTCCGATAGAAGATAACGGCGCCACAAGACGTGCCGCCAATAATGTGAAGTATGGTAATGATCAAAGTACAATAGGAATGTTGTAAAAAGTAAATATTTGTAAGTAAGTGGTCCGGTAATGTTAAAATGTCAAAGTTTAGGTAATTAGAGAAGTAGGGTCTACATGATTAGGAATTAGAAATATTATATTGGTAATAAAGACAAGGAGTGAGGTCATAAATATTTTGTGTATTTTATTTGTAAAAAGTCTAAAAATGTGGAACCCATGTAAAATGATAAGGTTTATCTTATCTTAACAGATAAGCCTACATGTACAGATAAGAGTTAAGGTATGGAATATGATTCGTCGGTGTGAATTTCTTATCCTATCTTAGAGATAAGATGGATAAGCTTCGGAAGTTCTATAAATAGAGAGGCTACCCCCCTCATTTAGCATAGAAAGAAGTAGTGAGAAATATTGTAGGAAGTGTGCAAAGGAAGCCATCAGTTAAAGGTGTGTTGAAGAAGCCATCAAGAGGTGTAATTGTAAAGTTTCTCCCATAGTCTTGTTGAAGTACCTCATGGGTGAGATTGTAATGATTTCATGTTAATATTATAATTTACTTTGATATTTCAGATTTGTCATCATTCCGTCTTATCATAGTGATGGTATTCTTGTGTTCGGTTGTTGTTTGTTTCAGATTACATCCATCAAACTAAAGGTTGTGCATCGATAAATAATCATAGCACGAGGAGTTCCCGGTGAAGAATTATCATAGTGCCGGATTGGTGATGACAAGCCTAATTTTTCTATAATTGACTTAGGCATGACTGTACTACTTGCACCGTTGTCTACCATATAGTTATGAACTAAATTTTCTCCAATGATCAGAGATAGGTAAAAGGGTGGTGGCTTCTTTATGTCATGAGTATTTAGAACCTTCTGAACCATCCATCCAACATCTTTTGCGCGATCTTGATCAAGTGTTCCAAGGACAATATATGTATTTTGGGTCTCCTTTACTGATGTTTTTGAAGAAATCTGTAGTTTAGCTAGTTCATGAGAGAGTAAATGTTGTTGTCCTTGAATTCTTAAGGCATCCTACATCGAGATGTTAACATTGTGCTTCTTCATCATATCAACAATATTGAAAGAAGCAATCTGTCTTAGAGATAGATTCGATCGTTTTAGCATAAGCTTTAGCAAAAATTAACTCTTCTTTCGCAGCTTGGATATCCGAGGGATAAAAAGTCTTCTTGGATCAGTTGAAGCTATTTTTATTTCTCTTTACGAGCTATAACACTCAATGTTTTCTAAGGGGCAGCAGGATGTTAGCTAATTTTGAGACTGTAGATGTTGATATATCGTAATAGTAGCAAAGACAGTCCTGTTTTGTTGTTTTTGTTTTTGGTATGTTTTGGTAGCTTTCTCTTAAGCTCTAGTGGTGACAAAGAATGAAATCCTTCTCATTAAAGCTCACCAAATTTTGTTCAAGTGTTTTCTAAACATGACTTTCTTGCTACCCACCCTCCATTTGAGGTATAAACAATGCTTCGAATTGAGATTACACAACAAGATTCAGGTTCAGGAATGCATTTGGGAAATTTACAGTTTGATGAGGTTGATTAAAAGGTTGGCACCACTCTTTTATAGCCATATTGACTGGAACAAAGCATTATATGTACTAGAAAAATTAGAATCAAACTGCCTTTGCTGATAAGGCTACTTATTCTTCTTGTTTTGCTAGTAAGGAGTTTGATATGGCCTATTGGGAAATGTAAGCTTATTTTCAATTGACGTCAGTTTATTTCCCATAGTTTGCAAGGCTTTAAACATATCTAGGGATGGGGCTGCAACAGTAGGCTTGACGATTGTGATAGGCTATGGGATAGGAGCTAAATCTGCTAAAAATTGCATTATTGACCTTGGTCCTAACTTTCCACTTGAATAGGGTTATTTTTAGCTTTTATGGCAGTGTCATAGGCTCCTGGAAGAGTAAAAGTTCGCATGGATTGAATCATGGTTGCAATATCACTATTTAATGCTCTGAGGTAATAAAGGAAAGCGTGATCAGCTTGAGGCTTAACACTTGCTGGGATTCTTTCCCAAGTTCTAGCGAAATGAATGTTGAAACTAGACAAATATTCATGAGGGGCTCTCTTGATAGTAGATAGTTGTTCTATCAGGGACAAATGATCTGAATTGTCTTGGAACTGTTCCAACAATTTCTCTCCTAATCCATCCCAAGTTCTTATACTTCCAATTTCTAGGTTCTTATACCATTGCAAGGCTTTTCCTTTAAAAGATGCAGCTAAAAGTCTTAAAGCTATGTCTTCATGAGTAATATTGTGGACTGCACATATGGCTGCAACATCTTTGATGTGTTCAGTTGGTGTAACTTGATTTTCACTAGTAAATGATGGCAGACTTTTCAGAGCAACACTAGGTATGTCATGATATACTATAATTACTAATGGGCTTCCATTAGTAAAGGCTGCAAAATTTCTGGGTGGTTGAATAGCCATTGGAAAAACGGGATATTGATTGAAAAATTTATTCGTGGTGAAGGAATATCAGGAGGGTTTTCAAAACTAGGTCTGTTATAAGGCAAAGTATTACCAACCCTTCTTCTTCTAGCAAATTTCAAAGGTAAAGAAACAAACTCAGGAGGAATACCTCTTACCAATGATCTTGTAGTCACTTTAGGCATGGAACATGTTGCAATACTGGTCTAAAATTAGCTTTACAGAGTCGTGAAAAGATCATAGAATCTTTAGAATTAATTTGTTGCATCTTTGCTCCCGAAAGTAACTTTTATTTGTTGTAAATCTGCTTTTGATCTGCTCTAGAATCTAAAATTTACATGCAGATCTGATTCGTGGTCCCACTAGGCATGCCAAAAACTGTTATCTCTCGAAAGTGCACTGACAGAGAGATGGCAGCAGGTTCTAAGTCTACAAAAGATCTCTCACTCTCGTAGATACAATGGGGACACCTTAGGTCTGTGGGTATACCTATTTTGAGGTGAACCTCCAAGGTTAAAAGGTTGGTTCCTTATCGGTGTTCACTAGACTACTTTCTAGGAGTTTTAGGGTTAGGAGGTGACTAAAAATTAAATAATTATGAAGGTGATACACCAAATTTTGAGCGGAGAACTTGACTTGAGTGGGATACACGACTGACTCGTGAAGAATTCTTTATGTGCATGAACCAATTTCACTTTTTGCAGAAGTTAAGGGTAAAAAAAATACTTAATTTGTCTTTGAGGAAAATCACAACAGTACTAGTAAGCTAACATGTACAATGATATTTAGCAGAAAATAGTAGATCTGCAGTAGGGTAAAGTGACTAATCAGGGAATGTTGATTCACAAGATCAATGCTGGCATACACAAGACTACAGAATAACTTGGAAAGGCAAGAGTAATTCAACACTCAAAGGGTAAAACAATGAGAAATTTCTTCAGTACTCATATCAAAATTTCTTCTAGGAAAAATCTTTTAAAAATCCCCCACCCCACTTTGTGCTTTGCAAAAGCACACAATATATAGCAAAAGCTCATTCCTCTCCTAAAAATATCCTAAAAGTTGCACTCGCCCATGTATCCTAATTGTATCCTTTATTCAATAATAAATAAAGGAATAAAATAATACAAAATAGAGCATGTAATAAAAATAGGTATTATCATCCTTAGATACAATACAGTCAAACTAAAGTTGACTGTTCTATTTTTAAGAAAGGGAAAGTGAATAATTTGCTAAAATTACAAATTACTTGCTAAGCAAGTCTTCCCTCTTTACACATGCAAATTCGTCATCTTCTCTTGTTCGTCCTATTGTGGAGGTATGCAAAATATCATCCCCTATGTGTAGGAAAAAGTTGCAACCTTTAGCAATATTTGCAAAATAAGGATTAAGTGGGGACCACCTTTTGTATGCACATGTGTTTGATTTTTCCATTTCTTGGATGTTCACATGAGTGACACTTTGCAAATTTGAATACAACACCCCATGTGGGGACCACCTTGGTTCGTTTGGTTTGATGCTGCCACATTGTGGACTTAGGTAATTGTATGTGTATTTGATTAAAAAAGGACCACCCTTTGGCTAGCCCACCATGTATTTGATCCACCTCCTTTTGCGCCTTTGGCACATAATACAAACATTACCTTTTTTGGGACTTTTGGCATATAGTGATGTTTTCATTTATGTGGGCATGCACACTTTAGACTTTGTAAAGTCCCTGGCGATGATTAATTCTCTCTCCATGTGGGCTGGTCCCCTCTATGATGGTGTGACCCTTGCGGACATAGGTGGTGGTAACCCTGACCGGGCTTGGTTAAATTGGTTTTGTGATCTATGATGGCCCTTGATCTTCGTCCTTGGTTTCTCTGCCACCGTTGATTCTTTAATATGGTTTAGGATCTTTCCCTTGCATTTATTTGGTTGGTGGCATTTAATTAGAGCTTATCACTTCAAATCCTGTGTTGACCGATCACTGTTTGATCTTCCACTTGGCATTTGGTGATTGGTTGATCCTTAACCATGGGTTACGGTTTTGAAACCCTAGTTCGATGGAGAGTTTATACACTTGTGAGCTCACACTTGGTCGCTTCATTTGGTTTTTATTATGTGGACGAAGCCCTAGAAAAATTTTCCCCCACTCTACATTTTAATGAAAGCATGGAGATCTTGGAGGCCTTCGAGCCTATTTTTTTATCTTCGGCCCTCAACACCATGGTTACTTGACTAGGCCTGCATTTTTTGATGAAATATGAAGGTATTCATTTTGTTTTTCTCTCTGTAGCTCAGCTTTATTTTTTGTGCATGATCTATAGATGTGAACTTGATCTATTTTAGATGTTTCTTTGAGTTGTTTGATCATTGTAACAACACTAAAACCTGATTTTCCTTTCCTGGTTTTCTGGACTTTGCACTTTTAACAGTTGTCGAGTTTGTCATGAGTCTGTGGAAGAAGGTGCTGCCATTATTTTGATTTTTTTAAAATTCAGGCATGGTGAGTTCTTTAACTATTTCTAATAACTCCTTACGGGCTCGAGCTTTAGCTTTGCAACTCTGAATATTTGGAAACCTAGGTTAAAATATTCGTTTAAACAATTTTTTTGTGGGTAAAGTCCATTTATGCTTATGAAATGAGCCTTTGAGCCTAACTAATCACTTTGAAATTGGTTGAAGCTTTGTTATGTGTAAGGGTTTTGATATTTTTGTAGCTCTGGCTCTATACCTGGAAGTGTCAACTATTCCTCTATCCCTTGTTTTGATACTCGAGATCTTCTTCCCTGTTTTATCGTAAACTTGGTCATAGAAGCTCCTTAGGCACTCGTCAAATTTGTATTGGAATTCACTTCATCCTTCCTGTAGATACATATTTGACTTGTTGGACCTTGTCTGAAGATGTAATGAGAGAAACCTTACTTCTTAGCATTGTTTTTGATGATACTTCTTTGCAAATCTATCACGTTTCTTTTCTCTTTGCTTATGTATACTTGATATGCTGTAACCATTGACTGTAGATGTATATTTTGCATTTGAGTTGAACTCTGTGTGGATATTTACTCTATTCTTGGCAGTTTGTATTGAATACTTGCTGAGCTCTGTGGTTTATTTCTTTAGTTGGAAGATGAATGCCATCTTGTGTATTCTGTAGCTTTAACATTTGCATTCAGGATATTGACTCTCTGGAAGTTGTATGTTGTTTCTTTGTTGCAAACATGACTACATTCCATTCTATATAATGAAGTAACTCCTTTTCTCGAAAGTGAAGAAAATAATTAATTTCCTTTTATAAAATGACTTTTCCCTTTTCAGAAGTCATAGTAGCAAATATATTTTAATTTCTGCATTATTTCTCAATTCTGTTTTTCTGGAAAAGTCCATTTTGCAAGGGGAAACTCTGGCAAAATTTTCCTAGAATCCTTCTCTCTCCAGATTCTTATGATTTGACCATTTTAAAAGGATATGAACATCTCTCTTGCTTATCTGATCACTTGAATGAAGCTGTCCATGCTAGCTTTACTTGATTCTTTACATCTTCTGAAAAATTGTGAAGCAGTTGGCCTTTGATTCACACTTGAATTTGGAATTTAAAAAGAACTTTTGATAGCTGTATAATGATGAAAATCTGGTATACCTGTATGTTTCATTTAATCATGATATCAACTTAGAAGTGATGAAACATGTACTTTTCTTGACTGTTTTTATTCCTTTTGAAGCTCAGATAGCTTAAAAAGCAATGTAGTAGCTAAAAAGCATGTGTTTCAATTCTGTTTTAAATCAAAAGTCAATTTTACAAGGGGAGACTCTGGAATTTTTTTCCAAAATCCTATTTTCTCTCTCCTTTTCCAGATTTCCAACTCTGATTTGCAAAAATATCTTTCTTGACCCATTTTGGTGCTTGATGCTTCCTGTAAATCATCTGAAACTGATATTTTATCCTCATTCCTTAATTGCTACCTTCTTAACCAGTTAGACTGATTTTTATTCTATCGCATGACTGTTTCTGCAAAACTCGAAGTAAATTAGAATAAATAGGCTTTTTGGCCTCTCTTGAATCCATGTGGTTTATTCCTTCCGCCTTCCTCTGCAAGTTGTTTTTAAACTTACTTCATGTGTTATTCTTCATATTTATTTCTTTTCCGACAACTTCAGATTTTACCTTTTCTTACCCAATCCTTAGCTTCTTTGATTTTCTCTTAGCACTCTCTCTTTTCCTTATTTCCAGCTGATCTATATTTCTTTGTTTCAAGTACCATTATATACATTAAACTTAGAATATGTATTTTCTTTAGAACATGAGTATTGGAATAACATTGTACCCGAGCTCAATTTTGACAGATGCTTCTCTTTGTCTGTAGGTATTAAGAAATGGAGATGGAGGAGTTGAGATGGAGATGGAAAGGCTGAGGAGTGGAGATAGAAGATAGAAAAGGCAATGATGGGTTCCTTTTTACTCCTCTACTCTTGTTCTTTAGCACATGTGGTATTCTCATTTCCATTTATATGATGAGTCACTTAGTCATATCCCATGGCTTGTGTTGGAAATCTTATGATCTCTTATGAATAAAGCATTAAATTAAAATAATAAGTTGATTATCTCTTTTTACATTCAATTTCCTTTTGGTTGTACAATGATGTAGGCAACTCAATATCTCAATGAAATGAATTAACATAAGGGATAAATTGAAGTCAATACCTATAACTCGAGTGGTTAATCATTGAATGAAATGTGCCTCTTTGTAAGTTGTGTGATTATTTTAGCTTCCATTCTTCATTTTGACTCCTTTCTACTATCTCCATTTGGACATTATTGTCACTGTTTGTTTGTCAATATTTTCTTGATGGAAGTAGCAAGAAAGGAATTGATTTGTAATCTCTTATGGTAGAATAGGTAAATGCAGACTTATAAATCATAACAACTTTAATGAACGTGAGCAATAAAACTTATAGGCATAAAGATAATAACCGTGAATCGACTGTCGAAAAAGCGCCACTATGTCTGCTATTCCAAAACTACACACCTTACATATTCTACAATCCAGTGTCTTCATCGGGATAACACAGATGTCCTTCAGGGTTTGTGTTCTCTTGTTGAGAATATTCATGAGATTGCAGACTATGTGAGTTGTTACGTTTTGTAACTTCACACATAGCTGCAGATTTCACTCAATCATTTTCACAAATCAGCAATAATACAATAATCTGATGTAAATCCCTTAGCTTAGGTATAATTCACAAAATTTGTCTATCGTAATGAAGTTGCGAGTTGCCCATTTTTTCATAGGTGAAAAAATTGTCAACAGGAACTCTTACGCTCTTTTCCTTCCTCTAATTTAGAACATGGAAGATTTAAATCTTCCAATCTTGATTCGAAAGAGCTCTTTATAATATGCAGGCTGTTGCAAATGAAATTTCTCCTCCATGAAAACAGGCTCAAGTGTTTGGAATGTGGATGATGAAGGAGAAAATGGTGTGATTTCAACTGGTTCCTCTTCATCAAAATAGTCCTCCAAATCTGATAGATAAACTACCTCATTGTTGTCCTGTTGCAAATGTTCAACCTCTCCCATGGTGTTCTCTTGATCTGTAACTTGATCACCATGGTTTCTTTCATCCTCCAACATTGAGTTTGAGAGATCAAACTCTTCTTCAACACTAGAACTCGAGAGAGATGAAGTAGAAAGAAGAACTAAAGGTTCTTCTATAGCCTACTTTGTGCTCAAAGATTTTGGATCTGCACTTTTCTCCCCACAACTGGAATGTGCTCCTCTTCTTTTGGATTTGGAGCAGCTTCTCCTTCCTCTACTGCTTGAAGGCAATCTTTCTCTTGATTGAACTCTTCCTCTAGCATGAATTTTTTCAAGTCAAACTCTTCAATCTACTGCTCTAGAGGACAAGTTGGGGCTGCAAGATCTCTTTTAGAGCTTTCCTCTTCCATGGCTGATTGTGCAACTTGAATTGGATCAACATCTTCTTCAAGTAGAGTGCCAACATGGACACTACATTATGAGAAAATTGATTGCTGATCTGCCTCTTTTTTCTCTTCTTTGCTGCAACAAAATCAGTCCTAACCACCACTTGTTCTTCAACCTTTACCTCCTTTGTAGGCTTCACCAGTAAAGGAATTTTCTCAATCCCATATCTAAGAGCCAAACTTACTAAGCTCTTAATCATTCCTTCTTTGCTTGGTTCTTCCTCTTGCTGTCCTTCATGACTGATTTTTGCAATTTCTTCTTCCCAACATGGATTTGGGAATGCAAGAGGAGGGGTGGGTTGTGACTCAACCATTTTTTCATTTGTTTGTGGTGGTGGAAGAGATGAAAATTCTTGTTTCCTAGGAGTGGAAGGTATTAATTTTTACTCTTGTAGATAGGATTTAGATTTGAGAGCGAAAATGAAAAAGAATTGAGATGAGGTGGAAGACTAGGAGATGGAGAAATGGGATCAACATTTGGGGAAACATATGGGAAACTTGAAGCTTGAAACTATTGAAATGATACAGATTGAGAAAGAGGAAAAGAAAGAGTATGATATGGTGTGCTTACCTGTTGACAAGGTTGCTAAATACTCCTCTTATACACCTCTATTCCCTCAGTCCACTTTGCAAGTAATGGTAGTGTTGCAATCATGAAGTCAAGCTTTTCTTAAGGGTTTTAATGCCTTAGAAAAGGTCCCACCCATGGACAAGGTGCTCCATAACCGATTCCAAATTCTTTCATTTATGTTTGAGCCTTGGATTGCACAATTCCAATCTCTATTTTTTGGATTTTCTCCAACAAATAAGCATCTTGCATTTGATTGTCTTCATTGTATGCATACCCCTACTCTTGGAAAGAACCATAGCCAAAATAATTTAAGCAGTTTTGCTCATATGGGTATGCATGTTGAACTTGAATCTTCTCAAAATGTTGATTTGAAAGAGTTTTAAAGCATGTTGAAGGTGGATTTGGATGGCGTTTCTATTGTAAATGTGAATTCCATGATGGAAATGAAGTCATGATTGCATAACTTCATGGAATGAAAGAAGATGGAAGAGATGGAAGGAAGAATGGATGAAAAATGAATGAAAATGAATGAAAAGGAAGGTCTACAACTTCAGAGATGGGTTGTTTACCAGATGGAGTCGCCAGATGTGTTTGTAATTGCCTCCAAAGGTTGAAATCTTCACAGGAACACACCAACTTGCAAAAGATGAAGTGGAAGACCTCTAAGGTCCCACTGGGCATGCCAAAACTGTTAGTGCAAATTCACAACACCCCCAAAATGACCTATGGATCTACTTTTCTAAGGCAATGTCATTTGGTGTGAATGCACAACATTGAGCTTTCCCAAAGTGTGGGACCTTTGCAAATGGGGAAATCTCTCTAGAGAAGGCTAGTTCCTCTTCCTAAACTACCTGCCACAAGCTATTCTAGTGCAGGAAAGCTAATCTAATCCTAATCTAACTATGCCAAGGAGACAGAGAGAGAGAGAAAAGAGGGAAAAACAGAGCCTACACTAAAATGGTGATACACCAGAGAAGGAAAATGTTGAACATCTATCAAAACTGCCATGGAAACAAAGAGAGGTGAGCAATGGAAAGGATGGACAAGTGCATCACAAAACCAAGGATGGATTTCACACAAAAAATGTTCCAAAACTCCATGAACATAGCCCCAAAACCTACAATAGACATTCAAACATGCACAAATACCTGTAATGAAGAGAGGCAAGAAGAAAACAAGCAAAAAACGAGAAAGGATGGACAAATGCATCACAAAACATGTTTTTATTACTCCAAAAGTTTGCACAAAACATCATTTCACTAGTAAGAGGCAAAAAAACACCCTTACAAAGCAAGGGAGGAGGTTTAAAATCCATTTTTGACCCTAGGGAAGAAAGGAAAGGATAGGTAGAGAATAATGATGAATAAACCGCTACAAATGAGCCAAAATTAACTTTTAACCATCAAGCAGAATGGAAGAAAGGAGAAAACGTGGGAAAATTGATTTGGGACTTCAACCACCAACAAGATTCATTTAATGGGGCTGAAAAATGATGGGTTTCCATAAAAAATCACATATTTCGAAGTACATTGCTTTACGAGAGAAAACAGAGGCCCATACTTCATTAATTTTGGTGGTTGGAGTCATTTTCTGTGTTTTTTGCATGCCAGATACGTTTTTCCATTTTTATCCTATAAATATCCATCAAAAATCAAAATTTAAGATTCCATTGTGTAGAGGATTTCAACATCTTTCCAATGATATAAAGAACGTGAAAATCCAAGCTTGGGATCAAAAGTTATGCCCCTCTGAAAATTTAGGGCAAAAATGGCAATTTTAGGGAAAAATTTGGGTTGGCGGGCCAAAACTTGAAAATTTTCCATTTTTTGAATTTGGGAAAATTTCCCAAACATTCCCTGCACCCCTCCGCTCCACTGCCACATGTCACTTTCCCATTAGCTGATGGAAACGTGGGCTCAAACCTCACCTTTTTCACTTTGATTTTTCATTGGGAAAATTTCCCAAAATTTCCCCATGCTCCACCGCTCCACTACCATGTGTCACTTCCTAGTTCTCCCGTGGGTTTGTGCTTCAACATTTTCCTTTGTACCTTTTGCAATTTTGGCAAAAAACCAAAATTTCCTCCACACCCCTGATTCCTGCCACTGACAGGACATGTGGCATCCTCCGGTTGGTCCGAGCCTTCTAAAATTTTCTCCATCCTTTCCCATGGGTTAGTTTTTGCTTTGCGCCCTTTGCCGACTTTGGAAAAAAAATTGACTTCGCTCTCGCCAGCCTGACCACCACCGCTATGTGGCATCTTCTCATTGGATGTGGAGTGTCAAGGGAAAAATTCCCCAAAAAACTCGCCAAGCCATAACTTTCAAAATATTTGGAGTTAGGAGGAAAATTTTACCTTTCTGGAAAGGGGAAGAAAAATCCTATCTAATGAAGCCATTTCTAGAATCCTTTGAGTGCTTGAAATGTGTAAAAATTGAATTTGAAGCACAAGGAAGGAAAGAATGAAGGCAAGTTAGCCAAAATAAGCAGGGGGCTCATTTTGGATAAGCATTCTTATTGCCCAATATATTTAAGGACTATTTCGAATGGATTAGGAAGTGTAAGAAACTTGATTTCTTTGATGGAAAAGAAAATTTGGATTCTCTACCTTTACATCCTATTTGATTTGATCAGCGTTTTATATAATGGGGCCTTGATTTTATTAGCATGATAAACCCTCCTTCGTCACAAGGACAAAAGCTGGATTATGACTGCTACATGTTACTTTACACACTGGGTGAAGCAATAGCCTTGAAAGATGCTTTGATGAAATTTCGATACTATCCTTTTATGAAGGTATAGTTTATATATTTGGTGTTCTAGGAACTATCATATCAGATAATGCTTTAGAATTTCTATGTACAAAGATAACAAATGGGTTGTTAATCATTGAATTTATCTAAGTTCTTCAAATAACTATTACCCATAAGGTAATGGGTTATGAAACTTTTAACAAGAATATTTTAAAGATCATCAAAAGAACACTCAAAGATAACCAGAGAGCATGGCATCTAATGTTGAATTCAGAACTTTGGGCTGATTTAGTGACTCCTAAAACATCGGTTGGCAATTCACCATACAAGCTTTTTAACAAAAGAGAAGCAAGAATGCCTATTTGGTTGAGTTACCTGCATTAGATTTTTGTATAAAATGGAGCTACTTGAAAGTGAACCATTGCAGGTTCGTTATGCAGAATTAATGGAATTATAAGAGCTAAGAGATCAAGCTCATTTAAACATGGAAAAAAATTAGAAACAAATGAAGAAGACTTTTGATAAGAAAGCCAAATTCAGAATCTTCAATGAATGGGATATTGTGTTAAAGTGGGATGTTGATCATGCAAAGCCGGAAAACACATGAATTTTGATACAATCTGGAGTGGTCCTTACATTATTTAATTTTACAAAGAACACAACACTTTTCATCTCTCAGGGCTAAATGGAGAGGAACTTCCCATTCCTATGAATGTTATCTTTCTAAAACACATTGTTATTGAAAATCCTATAGTGTCTTTTTAGAATAGGATTTTGATTAAATAAGTGCAAATCCTACACATTGCAATTTTTTCAATTCAATAAGTGCACTTTGGTACACGTGATTTGGTTTACCATAGCCTTTCCTAGTTTTAGTTCGTTTTAGAAGGGTTGGACCTTCAGGAAGGCATATTTTTGTTACATGATTTTGACTCCATACCCAATGGACAAGAGCAAGGCCTTTGGTTTATAAGCTAGTGAACAACTTTCCCGTAGGATCGCGAAATGTTGATAATTTTTGTAACTTGTGTAAAAATGGGAAACTCAAAACTTCATTACGATGGATTGCATTGATGAAGTATACCTAAGCTAGGGAATTTATTTAAGAAAACATTGTTACTCTTGAATTCATCAATGATTACATGAAATGTAGCTATGTGTTGCTTTTACAAAACAAAACAAATCACAAAGCTTGCAATTTCATGCGATCTTTAGAAAAATAACACAAATCACGAAGGACACTGTGTTGCCTTGATGAAGACACCGAATTGCAGAATAGATGAAGTGTTAGGTTTTGAAGCAACAATCATGACTGCAAATTACAGAAATCAGAGTTCATTACTAGATGTTACAGGTATTCTTTAATGATCTTTCCTTCATGATTAAGACATTCAATTATATTATTGGGTTATTTAGTTCATCATACAATCCATATCAGAAAGTATAAATGTAGAAAGAAATACACAACTCAATTTCACAATTCAATGTTTTATTCATAAGGAATTTCAAATGTTCCCACACAAGTCATGGGATGTAACTAGAAATTAAATTACAACTATTGAAATAAGAGGTACACATGCATGAAAAATAAAATAAAGGATTATTAGTGAACCCATAATTTCCTTGAGGTTTCTCCTTCGATTGATGTATCCTCATCTTCAAATTTCTTCCCTCTTCATCTTCATTGTTGAAAGCACAGTACCTAACAATAGAAGAGAGAAAATAATTAGTTATGAGCTCAGGGTGAATCCATATTCCTATATTGTCTTAGTTCATGCACATGGATCTCTAAATAACATGAGATATAGATTACTTGACGATCAAACACTATACATGATTTAATCAATCATAAAGAAGGAAAAAACTGAAAATAAAAACATGGACATAAGAGAGGCAAAAAATCCTAAATATTTTCTAACTATTTTATCAAGTGTGTAGGTACGGAGTTGCAGCCAAGAATAAATAAATCATGTCTTACTGCCCTCACTATTGATAAATATTGCAAGGTTCAATAACTTCTAACCTATGGCACATTAAGTAGATGATTCATAAGTACATGATGGAATGAAGGAAGAATGCAACAAAAATTTTAACAGCTATTCTAGAAATAGAAGAAGTTACATTACAGAATAGAGGAGACACTTGTAGATAAATTACATATTCCATATTACAACTAAAGAAGAAGAGTCAGAATTTAAAGGTTGAAGTTAACTAGAGAGAGAAGATTACATCAGAAATAGAAAGAGAAGTGAATCTAAGGAAATTTTGATAGGGATTTGCCATGCAAAATGGAAAATTACAACTTTCCATCATGATTTTTAACTAAACACATGCTTTAACAGATTGTATATAAATCAAATAAGTGATCTGAGAAAAGAAGAAAAGCATTTCTTAATCGGATAATGATTATCATTTTCAGATTTCCAACAACAAATCAGTTTTAAAAGGAAAAGTAATACATTATGTACTTTCAACTTTCTGAAAGTACATCTATTATAGCTAAAATATAAATAAAAGAAAAATTGGGAAATTTTGACGATTGCTTAAATCATGTAAAATGGACATTTTGAATTTTCTACCATACATACTAAAGTTGTAATGAATATTAAATGTAGTATTTTAAGAAAAGAAATGGACTACACTTTCATTCATCAAATTGAAGAACTTTAGATCTTTCATTCTAGCTTAATAAGTTGAATAAAATGAAGTTTCAAGATAATACTACAAAGTTCAGCCATTTTTAATTATATTTTTCAAATGAAACAAGAATGAGAAACTATTTACAACTTCCAGAAGGCCACATACAAGGTACAAAGATCTCATGGAATCAAGAACAGTCAAAGTATTAATATTGTAACTTCCAGAATCAAATGCAAGCCTATCTATCTATCAAGAAAATGTCAAATCTTAGAAGATCCAAGCTACACTTATCAAGAAAGATAGAAGATAAAATCAATGGTAGAATAGATGTTTGTAATAGGGAACTACAAGTGTATCCAAAAACTTCAAATTTATATCTTGATTCAAGACCTCGAGCCAATAATATACTTTAGAGCCAATCTTAAATGAAAGATTCATCATTAAATAGAACTAGAATAACCCACAATGAGAACTAGTTTACGAGTTTGAATCGAACGAAAGAAGATACCCACAAGAATAAAGGTTCAAATTAGAAGTCTATACGAGACAAACTTGATGCCCAAAATTTCAAGAGCTTATATTGAACAAAGTACAAGGAGCAAACATAAAGCTAAAACTCTCGAGTCAAGAGATAGTAGTATAGCCAAATCTTGAGGAAATCTCAAAATAGAAATGTCATATTAATACAACGTGGAGAGCTATAAAAGATCAAAATATGTAGATATCATAATAGCCTCCAAGGAATGTATCAAGGAAACATGAAGGGAGCACCTATTTCAGCAATTGAAAGTGCACCACTTAAAAAAACTCATGCATTATGGTAAATATGCTACAGAACATCAAGAAAAAAACTTTACACATACATATTTTCAGGGACAGCCAAGTATTGAGGCTTCATGAAGTGAAACCCTGAATTTTAGAAGCATAGGTTCGTATATATACAACTAGGTATATCATATACGAGTTTATTTTCGAGACTACACATTTAGACATAAAACCTTGAATCAAAATTACATGCACATCCAGGCTAAAGAGAGCTTCAAATTTTTCCTTGGAAGTCAACATTCCCATTAAAAAAATCATTTTCAAGTAGTAGAATAGAAGAAGAAAATACAGATCTTAGTTTTCATTGCAGACCCATTAATGGGTATATCAAATCAGAGTAATGAAACAAGGAATTACTTGATTAAAGCTGAAGTTGAGTAAACCCTTGAATAATGATCAATTAAAGACTAAAATGAAGGACCCATTACAGGTTTTAGCTCAGAGACCAAGGTCATCCCAGGAGATCACAAAATATGCATAGATAGAGCAATATATCAATATCTCGATGTCAAATGATAATGAAGAAGAAGTTACTATGCTTAGAAGTCAAATACTTACCATCCTTGCATCAATAGAGTGATGCTAATATCTCATATTCGAGCTCATAAAGGTTGAACAATGAATCCAAGAATAGATAACTCACATATTACTTCTTGAAAAATGAGATGAGCTCAAGATTTCATTATTAGCGCTGTGATACATTATAGAGGTCAAGTAAGAAAGGAAACAAAACCAACAAGACTCTCTCAGAGCTTGGAGAAATAAAAATGGTGGCCATTAAAACTTTTGGCGAGTTCAAGAGCCGAGATCAACAAGGAAAAGAACACATAAAATATAGATGCAATACCCATCTATAGTAAGAGTCGAGCTCGAAGATTGTGGCGGTGGTGAAAAACTCTATGAACACCTCCTCAAAGAACTCAAATTGAGAAAAACCATAAAGATAAATATTTAACCGAACTTAGAAACCATTAATACGAGAGGAAGAGTTCAAAGGAATAAAAAATGGAGGCAAATACCCACAAATACCTTGCTCATAAAACTGAAAACAGAGGAAAAACTACAAAATGTAGAACCGACCGAGCTAAAAGATTCAACGTGGTAAGGAAGTCAAGCTTCATAAGATAAAAATGGTGTCGATAAAAATTTTTCGGGGCTTTGCTGCGGGCTAGATGCAAAATGAAAAATTTGATGAGATTCGAGTTTTTTGACTCACCCACCTAAACTTTGGCTTAACCTAATTCTAACCGAGGGTCAGTGATCAAACAATCAATATTCAACTAGTACAAAGATCAATGCTCCGAGTTGATCTCCAACAAACAAAGAAAACCATCATGGTGGATACCACCAACCAAATTAATTGTGGGGTTAAAACCCTAACCAATAGTATATAAATTGGCCACAAAAATCAAACATTACGAGAGATCGATGGCACGGGATCGATTACACATTTCAAAACAAACTCAACACGAGTTAAGATTCCACGACAAATCACATGGATGATTGATTCATCGTCATGAGGGGGCCAACCCTTATTATTTAAAAAATTATTTTCATTTGACATACCAACTATAATCCAAGCTCGAATATTCAAAAAGTGCTGACCAAATCATGTTGTGTAATGATCAAACCAAAAGGTGTCCACCTTATTCTTTCGACAATACAAAGCTAACCAACTATACAATACAATATTAATCAAAGGTGGTAGACTATAGTATGACCATGTGTTATACAAAGGTGGCCGAACATAGGATGATGTTTTTGAAAGTTACCTTCCCACATGTGTTTGAGAAATCATGGTGATTTCCTAAGTCCAAAAGAGTGGCCAAACCATGGTGAGACTATTATTGAACTGAAAAGGTGTTCCCCACTATTGAAGGGGTTAGAAATGATTTATAGTGTGTTATCCATGTGACCACTAGAGGACAAGGAATGTCAACATCAGAACTTGAGCTTGGAGGTGGTCCCCATTAAGTGGATATTTGGATGAATTATTTTTGCAAGTATTACAAATATTGTATTTTTATTTTCTCAATACAGGAGTATTTTTGCATGCCTTCACAAAAGTATAGATCAGCAAGAGGAAAAAAATTTGCATGCACTATGAGAAGACTTTCTCATCAAGAAAGATTTATTATTAGAAAATTATTCACCCATGCTTTTCTTAAAAATAGAATAGTCAACTGCAGTTTGACTGTATGTAATCAAAGGCTATTAATGCCTCTTTGTATTAGTTTGATTTATTTTATTCCTTTATTTATTATTAAATAAAGAATAAAAATAGGATGCATGGGTGAGTATAGCCTTAGTCTATTTTTAGGAAGGGTGGGTGAATCAATTTTTCTATATATTGTGTGCCTTGGAAAAGCACGAAGGAGGAATTTTTAGATACATGAGTGTTGAAGAAATTTTCTACTCATTTTCCCTTTGAATGTGAAGTATTTTCTACCTTTCCAATTATTTGCAGTCTTGTGTATGTTTCAATTAATCTTGTAAATGTTGAATTCCATGATTAATAAGCCTTTCTACATGATATTAATGTGTATGTGTAACTTAGTAGTATTTTTTGATTCTATCCCTCAATGCATTCAAATTTTTACCCTTAATTATCTTGAGAAAATGGTTGGCTTTGTGCATCAAATTTTTTTCCATATCAAATGTGCATGTACTCATCAAAGACATCATACAATTTTGGTGTATCACCTCATGTTTAATTCCATTTTACAGTCATCTCTTACCCTTAAACCCCATAAAATTGGTTTAGGATACATCAATAAGGAACCAACCTTGATATCGGAGACTCACCTCAAAATAGGTATACCCACAAACCTAAGGTTTTTCCATTATATCTACAAAAGAGAGAGATAAAATTTGCAATCCTAAAAAAATTGCAGCCATCTCTCTACTGGGGTGCACTTTAAAGACATAAAAAATGGTCTAAAGGGGAAATTGGAGAAAAAAGGCTCTTGGTTTGGTGATAATACTATAGAAAATGAGGGTTCATGGTTGCGGGACCTCATAAAATAGTGAAACTATGAAAAATAGGTCTCGATGCTTGTAAAAATGGCTAATAATTTAAACAAATTAAAAATTTGATTTTCTTGGTAAATACTTGAAAAACTACAGCTGAAAAATTTAATGTCATTAAAAAGTATGGTAATGATCTAGAAGCAAATTTATAGAGTCGTCGGATGAGTTTTTCTTTGATCTTGAATATTCATAATGCACCAATAGTATTTCTCATCCTCATCCCATCAGGCGTGCCAAAAGCGTTATCTCTCAAAATTGCACCATGTAGAGAGATAGCTATAGGTGTTCTAAGATTGCAAACTTTTATCTATCTCTTTCGCATAGACAATGGAAACACCTCGTGTGCGTGAGTATACCTATTTTGAGGTGAGTCTTTGGTATCAAGGATATTTCCTTATTGATGTATCCTAAACTAATTTTCTTAGGTTTAAGGGTAAAAGATTACTGTAAAATGATTTTTAAACTGAGGTGATACACCATACTTGTACACAATCTTTGATTGAGTACATGCACAACTGATATAGGAATGAATTCTTGGTGCACGAGCCAACAGTTTTGTACATATTATTAAGGGAAAACACTTTGACGTATTGAGGAAAAATCATAACAATACTTTGCTAAGTTAAACATAAAAATTAATATCATGCGAAATTATTGAAATTTGCAATAGGGTGAGATGATTAATAAGAGAATTCAGCATTCACAAGATTAATTGAGTATACGAAAGATGAAATAATTCGAAAGGCGAGAAAATACTTCACACGTTCATAGTGAAAAACTCACGAAACCACTTCAACACTATTGTATCTAAAATTTCTCCTCTATGCTTTGCCAAGGCCCACAATATCTAGAAAAATTAATTCACCCACCCTTCCTAAAAATAGGCTAAATTTGTACTCGTCCATGCATCCTAATAAAGGAATAAAATAAAGAAAATTAATACAAAGAGGCATTAATAGCCTTTGAACACATCACATTCAAATTGTAGTTGACTATTATATTTTTAAGAAAAGCATGGGTGAGCTTTTTAAGAAAAGATTGATGAGAAAGTCTCCTTCCTTATGCATGTAAGTTTGTCTTCTTGTTTGAGTCTGTCCTTTTGTGAAGGCATGTAAAAATACTCCTGTGAGTGAGGAAAATCAATTACATTATTTGTAATACTAGTAAAAATAATTCATCCAAACATCCACTTGATGGGGACCACCTCCAAACCCATGTTCGATGTTGACATTTCTTTTTCTTCTTTTTCCGTGGCATATAATATGATTTAAAAATCATTGATAATTTCTTTGATTGGTTATCACCCTTAGTTTGTTCACATTTGGCACCTTTGAATTATTACATGGGTCTCTGAGACCATGGTTTGAATAATAATTATTGTTTGATTATTCAACCCCCTTTTAGATTATTGGCATGTAAATAGCCCCATGGTTCAGAAACTAAAACATTGATTAAGAAACATAAACCTCTATGTGGTCAACTACCCCTTTTGGGTTGATCATTGCATATGATATTTGTATGGTTTGGTTGAACATAATCATTTAAATAGGATCTGTTCCCCTTTCTCACAATGAATTGACCCTTTGTGCAATGTCGGTAGGAATTCTAACCCAAGGTGAGTTAGGGTTTTCTTGGGCATGACACATGCATTATTTGATAAACATGGTTGAGTGAAGTAACACTCCACAAGTTAAGGAGGAAAAACAAAGGAAACCCTAATCATTTTAATTTGCATTCTCAAAATCTATTCGAGCTAAATGAACTCTGTAAAAAAATTATATGGCCACCATTGTTTTTATCTCGAGCTTGAGTGGAGGATTATGTGGAATGTAGGGCTCATTTATTTTGTGATATTTCTCTTTGGAGGTTTTTTGACCGCCATTCATACAAGGGGAATTTGTGAGATTTTCCTTTTCCTTATTATTTCTTCAATGTGGTCGTCATTTGATCACTTTTGTGCTCTAGATTTACTTCGTAGTTAAGATGTATATGGATAAGCTTTCTCCATTTGGATTTGACCTAAAGTTTTGCCTAGACATTGAAGGTTTTAGTCATTGTGACATCGGTTTCATACTATTCTAAGTCACTATGGTTTCCATTATATCTTCATGGGGTTTTCATGTGCTAAACACAATGTGGAGCTCTGGTTTCTACTCAGAAATGATTATCTTATTGATATTCGTCATTTTTAGAGGTAAGACCCACTCTGCCTTTTCCATTGTATGAGATTCTTATGCTATGATATTTTCATCATTCCTTCCTTCTGATGATATGGAGACATACTCTGATTTCTTGGGTAAATACTCATCTCTGTTTATGGTTTTTAGAGTCTCACCATTTTAGAGCTTTGGGTGCTTTTTGATCTGTGTATTCCATTCCTTGTAACTTAAATTATTGAAGCTATATGAGGTTATTTACCCTTTTATATTTAGGTAAGTGGTTGGAAAACCTAGATCTATTAATACCCATTAATGGGTTTGTGATTATTTGACTTGGTATGCATGTGTCTCTGATTCGAAGCTTGAACTTTTGTATTGTTTACTCTGTTGAATGGTGATAGACTGAAAACATGGAAGTATCAACTTTTTTCGCCTCTATTATCTAGTTTAATCATTCTGGTTCGAGATATTGAGATTCTGATCTATTTTTGTTGTTTCCATTTAAATCTTTCTCAAACAAGGATAAAGTACAAATTTAAGTTACGATTGTCTTTTGTTGGAAACAGTGACTCGAATGCTTTGTAAAAATGGTAAGGTTTTTGGTATTTGGATAGCGTTGTTCTTGTGCATCTTGCCATTTTACTAAGCTTGAAGCTCTAGAATCTATGAAACTCCATTTGGGTGCAACGTGGAACCAATCGAGAAGGTTACCAAACTCTGATTTTCATTTTTGAGCATATTCATGTTTTGAAGTTCTGTATTTCTTTGATGTTGATAAGGGTATATGATGCTACCTAATTCGCTAGTGATGTAGTGGTGTTTGATGGTACGAGTCCACTGTGGCCCATTACTAGTATATTTTGATGTATTTTCTACCTCTTGTGCATATTTAGAGCCAAATATATTTTGTACTTTGAAAATTGAAAAAATCCTTTCTCTCGTGAATATTAAAACTTGAAGCAATTAATGATGTTCATAGCAAGATAGAGGTGTGGATATTTGTTGTATCATGCTTCAGTTCAAGTTGAGACTGTTATCATAGAACTCGATGTTGGATCTTCTTAGAGACTCGAGCTCTTCTATAGATAATATTTATTGATTGGATATTTCTGCAGTCTTTATTTTGCATTTCAAAATCCATTATTCTCTGTTTTGGAGTCTTACGATCATCTTGTAGATATTTTTGCTAAGGTTTGTTTACTTGAATTGACTTATTTCTACTTTGAACGTATGTTTCATTTTATGTTAAAAATATTTGAATATGGATTTTATCATTTAGCTTGCAACTTCCTATTTTGTTCATTCGTGTAATGTTTATCTCCTTTCAATGGCTGTCCTAGCTCTCCCTGATTACTATAGCATTTGATAATTTTTGTTTTCTCCTTCAATTATGTATAATAAGCTTGATCCTTATCATTTTTTTACACTTTTTATGACCCTAATGAGTTGAACTTGTACTTCAACTGTATTTACATCGTGCTTTTGGAAATGATACTCTACATTCTCCCATCAAAGGAGTTAATTTTGATGCATCACTCAAATTTTACTTCTGTACTTTTTAAAATGAGCTCATCATTTGCACAAAGATATTTATTTTGATTTTTGGTGACTCAAGTCTAGGTAATTATTATTCCTTTATGAAAATACACCTTGATAAGATACACCTAGTTATATATCTCGGACCTATGCTTCTCATTGACTACTTTATTTGGTATCAATCCCTATTATCCTACTTTTGAAACTCGTATTTTAACTTGATGATGCCTCGGTACTCGGATGTAGCATTAAAATTACTATCATGATCTGCATGAATCCTCCGGATGATCCATTAACTCATTTTGATGGTTTGTAATCTTTCAAAAGTTGGGTATTGAGTTGATTTTCTTGGCATGAGACTGACAAATTGGCCTATATTGATGGGTTGTAAATCACCATGTTCTAATACAAGGTATTTTTTCATCTTTAGAGTGCATTCCTCTTTTAATTTTCTATAAAATTTGTTTTAAATGCAGACATGAAACCAATATGATATTTTGTCCATACATTGATTGTGACATGCACTTTCTTGAAAAATTCACTTCACATATTATGGCCTTAAATATGTCCTCAATTAGATCTACAATTTTACGGTGAACCTTTTTATGTTAACCAACTATATTTATTTTCATATGTTTCTGAATGATGATATTATGACACATGAGTTATAACTTACTTGCAAGTATATGAAAACTTTAAAACTAGAAAGTGCTTCCATCTTAGCTTGTAAAAGGCGTCAAGTTTGGCTTGAAAAATTTTCTTTGTGAATTTTATAGCTATGAGAGGACTGCCATTTGTTTGATTTTTAACTACTTGGCCTGTAATGATGCAATTATTCTATCAGACGCATATCGATCTATTACAATTGATTGTACCTTTTATAATTCAAGCTTTTAAATTTTATTTTCATTGGCATAACTATGTCTTTACTTACTTGGAATGAGAAAGGAAGATGAATAATATTGTTAGGTCCTTATTTGTCACTAGTCTGAATTGTATATTTTGTAAATGCTTCTTTATTCATTATGTACTGATTTCAAGGTCATTATTTGAAAGCACACCTTTTGAATCTTTGTGAATACAAAAATCATTAAATCCAAACTCTTGAAAATCCTTTATTTCCCTTATCATGTATAATTCGGAGATATGGAAGATGGTGGAGAGGAGCATCAAGGAAAAAATCAACGCAAACCGATGAAAATCTAGGCAATGATGGATTTCCTCCTTTCTTTATTCATAACTTTACGTATATGTCCTCTCATTGCATGTACTTGATTTCATAGTTATTCCCATGAATTGTGTGGGTTCAATGTACTTTTATTACTTTTGAATAAATGAGCTATTTCCATGTCTTGAGATGTATGTCTTTATTTTTATACTTCCTTTATTTGTATGGATAAAACTTATAAAACTCAAAACACTTAAATAATTCACTTATTCATGGAAATAAATTAAAGTCAAATACACATTTTGATCTTCATTGGCTGACTTAAATTTATTCTGCTCCCCTGTCCTTGATTTCTTCATGTCTAATACATGCCACCCTTCCTACCTTCCTCACGGCCTTGCAATAGTCGTTTATGACTGTTGTATGCGGTTTTGGGAGGGTTTCAAATGAAATGCCTACATCTATGAGGCATGAAATTATTTAATTGTACCTAAGTTTAAGATTTTATCCAAATGTGACTTCTAAGACTGTCCAAAACCAAATGATTAATATTTACATTTTATTCGAGGTAGTAGATCCAATTGATCAATCGAGAAACTTAAACGTTTTGAGTTGAATGTTTTCACACAAGATGCAAAAAATGTCAAAAAATGTTTTTTTAATTCTTTTCCAACCTTCCACATTTAATAAATCCAACCCTAGAACATTTTTAATGGCCTCTAAATTGTTAGCGTAAGAGATACAAAATATCTTCTTCAACCTATAGTTAGAAACTTTGTAACGGAAGGCCATCTCCCACATATCACATGATAGAGCCAACATAGGAGCCCATGGAAAAGTCATAGTTGTTGTGAATGCGAAATGAGTGAAGATGATCCTCCCTATCAAGTTAAATAGAAATATAACTCGTCACAAACAGGGAAGGACTACTATCACTTCAATGATGGGGTGAATCCTTTGAGAAAATCATTTGTAGACCTTCCCATGTTGAACAATTTTTATCCACCTTCTCCAAATATCTTGATCAATACCTTTATTTTCCATCCAATTGAAACAATGGTTACCCTCCCTATACATGTCTAATGCTCCAATTATTAAATTTGGAGAATTTCCATAACACTTCTTTCACCTAAAAATCTAGTTTCCACGACAAGGCTCTTTTTATAATGGTGTTTATGATTACCAAGGAATCCTCTTCAATCTCTAGGTTATCAATTTTAAGTGAAGTGACTAAGAAAAATCCCTTAATGAGAGATTGAAACATGGGACCATTACATGTGCCCACTTTAAGCTTAAGGAAGAAGCTCCCACAACTTTAGCTGAATAATTATGAACAGCAACTAGCACCAAAATCCCCAGGATCCCTCTAGAAGCCCCATAAAAATTAAGCTTAGAAAACCCACGGGAGGGGGACCATTTTGTAAGTTTCCTAGGCTGGGGAGGAGGGCATATGAGATTTCAGGGCACCATCCCTTGGTTTGATAATCAAACACCAACTTCTTTCTAACACATTTTCGTATGAAGTTAAAGAGCATGATCTAGACCATCTCAAGGACACAACTTCGGATATAGGACCCTCCAACCTGAAAAGGAACGATTCTACTTGAATAACGTTCCTCCCTAAACATACTTTTATTCCTTTCCTAAAAAATGTGCCACAGTAGAAGAATAAG
Organism: Taxus wallichiana var. yunnanensis; assembly: GCA_018340775.1. Lineage (NCBI taxonomy): Eukaryota > Viridiplantae > Streptophyta > Pinopsida > Cupressales > Taxaceae > Taxus > Taxus wallichiana. Next base: position 976,762,540 of record CM031239.1, read on the forward strand.
GCTACACAACCAAATGGAAGAAAGAACACTTGAGTGGGTTTTAATAGGCTAAGCTAAAATAGCTTAGGAAGGGAATTAGGTTGAACCCATGTAAGGTTGAGGCCGCGAGACAACCAATTACAACACTCCATAACAAAGGGCAGTGTAATAACAAGTGATCCATATCCTCCTCATTATTTTTACATAAAATACACTTGTTAGGGCCCTAAAATCCAAATTTTTACCTTCTCTCTTCAAGTAAGAATCTTACCCTTAAAATCCACATGCGAATGCAGACCCACCTTATGGGGGCACAAGGGTTCCAAAAATTCTTCCAAATGGGATTCTCGGTAGAAACATCCTCATGTAACAAAAGTTACCCTAGGTGAGAGGAGTAAGACCCCGAGGAGTAGCGGTCTAGACAATTTTATCTTGCTTGTTTGAAATTAGGACTGTCTTTCCCTGCAAAACAAACAAAACATTAGCCTTTAAATGATTCGAAAGACTCATATGATCCACACTTTTCCATATTAACATGGAGAGAAGGGTGTAAGCCACCAAAACATAATTTGAGATGAACAACCCCAATCCTCTAACAATCTCCTTTTAATGCCATCAAATTTAGGAATGTCCCGAGGGAAGGAAAACCATTCTAGGGGTTATCCCAAAAATATCTTTCTCCTTATTCCCCAATCATCAATCAACATTAAATAAAAAGAAATATCTACAATCAAGCATAAATTTCTAGATATGGGAACCCCGGGTGGGTTGGTAATCGGAGAATGGATTGGGGAAGAGAGGCACCCATATAGTTCTTCTTGAAAACCTAAGCGAGAAGACTGTTGGGATTGGAAATCAGATTTCAAACCATCTTATCCCCAAGTGCTAAGTTTTACAAACCCAAATTAAGTATCCCAACACCACCTAGCTCTTTGGGTTTAGATAAAGCATCCCACTTGATCGGTGGAATTTTCTTTTCTCCAAATAGATCTTGCCATAGAAATTTTTGAAGGTGCCCTTTAATTTTTCCAACTCTCTCTTTGGAATTTTGAGAAAAGAGAGAATATATAAAGGAGAATAAAAAATAACTAATTTGATAAGAAAATGTTTCCCAATCAGGAAGAGCCATTTACCCTTCCAAGAAAAAAATTTGTTTCAAAGAGAAGAGCGAGATCCTTCCATAAAGAAATGTTACGAACCTTTAACTAGGGGAATACCAATATATTTTATTAGAAAGTGTCCTTTTTGAAATTGAAAACATTGAGTAAAAATTCGAAATTCAATTTGAGGGGAGACATTGAAGAAGAAAATGCAGGATTTTACGACACTAACATCTTACCCAACCACTTTTGAGTAACCATTTAAAGATTATTTTAACTCGTTAACTTCCCGAATGCTGACCTAACCAAAAAGAAGGTGTCATCCATGAATTTATTGTGGGAGAGAGAAGGTATTCCCTCCATAGTCTTCAAACCTTTAAGCTTACCTTTCACCATAATTTTTCTAATAGACTTGCCAAGAGTTTTCGTAGCAAATATATAAAGAAAGGAGAACAATGGGTCCTCCTACCTAATTCCATGATTGTTAACAAAGATTCCCTCAAAGTACTCCCATTTATTAGAACAATGAAGGAAGGGCCTGAAACACAACTAAAAATCCAATCACAAAATATCTTATAGAAGACAAACTTTTGAATAATCGATGAGAAACCTCCAGTTAATCTTATCATAATCTTTGTTGATATCTAATTTCAAGAGCATACCAAGAGAATTTCATGAAGAAAGGGAGTGATTAATTTCATGCGATAGAATAACACCCTCAAGGATGTATCTACCCAACATAAATCCATTTTTCTCTTGGGATATCAGAGGATCAGAACTAATTTCCGGTGAAGGGAAATGGCCTTGAAATTATTTTGTAATAGGTATTACAAAGGAAATAGGCCTGAAATCCACAAAAGAGGAGGGCTAAATCATTTTGGGAAAGAGACAAATGAAGGTACTATTCAACACTCGAGCACTAAACAGGATCTCCTTGAAGCCTCCACTTCTACACAAACATAATAACCCACAACCATCCCAAAATTCTGATAAAAATTAGAATGGAATCCATCGGGATAGGAGATTTATTCTTCTCCATGGTTTGAAGTGTAGCATTATGATTCTCAAAGATAAGAGAAGCAATGCACTCTAGGAGGAAGGCGAGCTTCATCAAAGGAGGCCAAATCCCCAACTAGCGGGGAGGATAAGAAATTGATAGTCTCATTGATAATATCTTTCGATCCCCCGAAGCACCCCCTCACTATTATTAATTTCTAAAATGAAGCTCGAATTCCTTTTCTATTTTACGAGAGGCATGGAAATATTTTGTGTTTCTACCACCATCCTTTAGCAAAAGCTCCCTAGATTTTGTTTCTAAAAATTATACTCTCTAAGGTGAAACTCACCCAACTCTCCTAGGAGATATTTCTCTAAATAAAATTCATCTTGATTCATCCCATATTTGAACACTTACAGATTAAGAACCTTTGGGCAAGATTCAACTCCTTTATTTTTCTTGAAAGATATTTTGAAGCTCTTGACATTCCAAACTTGTAGGTCATTTTGTAAATTTATTTATCTTTTGGGCCAATAAAAACATCATGGAGCCCTCAAATTTGTAATAATTCCACCAAAGATCAATCCAACCTTTGGGGGAAGCATCCCTGAGCCACATTAGCTTGAATTTGAATGGTGATCTAAGAGGGGCTTCATCAAAATTGATCACAAGGGACACCGGAAAATGATCTAACCCAAACCAAGGAAGAGAAAACATTTCTAGAACTATATCCTTAACAGTCAAAATGGGGAAAACAAGAAATCTATCAAGCCTTTTAACAATGTTGCTAAAACCATTTCTTCTATTACTCTAAGTAAACCACCCCTACTTAGGCTAAATATCGAAGAGGGAACCTTCCTAATAAATGAACAGAAGTCTAATTGAGATTGCATATTTCAAACAATACACCCTTTCTTATCCTTACTACCGGGATGGTATTAAAATCCCCTCGCAGAATGAACAATTGATCCCCAAGGAAGACCCGGAATGAAGGAGATCCACCCGAAGATTTTTCTTACCCGTGATATTATTAGGTGCATACACACTAAATAGAAAGAATATTAACTATGATCAAAAAAATATTACACATACAAATTGCTAGTCTGGGGCCTGATATTTTATTTCCACATTGAGAAATCCATCCTTTCAAAGAATACCTAGCCCCCAAGCAAAGCCTTTACGATCCCGAGAAGAATCCTTTTAGACTCAGCGGGATCTACTCAAAAGACACTCAGCTTCCATAGTGGACAATTTTGTTTCTTGTAAAAGAACTAGACTAGCCTCTAAAGAGAGGATATAATGCTTGGTGGTGCTAAAAATTGTCTCACCCCATTTGTGCCTTTGAAAAATTATTCATTCAAGACCTCTGTCATTTTATCCTTCCCCATATTGTCTTTGGCCAATTTTTGTTTCCATATTTAGTCTACTCTGGGTTGGAGATCATGTGGGGCTCCGTATTTGTCTCATGGTTCCTTTGTTCCTCTGGAAAATCTCTGTATTTTGAGTCTCCCGTGCTCTATTCCTTCAAAACTCATGTTTTCCCATTTAATCCATTTTCCACAGTCAATATTTGTTGTCCCTACCATTTTTTCCCTAAATACTCGAGGATAAATGAGTTGATGTGTCCGTAAGGATCGTGTTTGAGCCTTGCAACAGTCTAAATTCTCTGTCCTTGAAGAAAACCTCATTTTATAGCTCAAATGGATATTTCTATGTGTTTTACAGTTTGAAGGGCATTTTTCACAATCAAATTTGCATCATTAAGTCAATAGGGAAACGTGACACCTCTTGGTTGGATGGGGATCAAATTAATACTTCTAAAATCCTATAAAAATCCTCAACTTTAAAATGTTTCCACATTGAGGAACACGATCGTTTGAGAATGAACTTTTCGTTTTTCTTTGATGTAGTTAGGAGGACACTTGGAGGGTTAGCGGGAAAGAGACATGTGGGAGCTTCTTTGCTTTCCCATACTTAGAATTTTTTTATAAATTTGGAGCATTTTGGTGGAACAAGACACGTGGCAAGCTTGCGGTCATTTAGGGTCTATGCTTTTGACACAATCTTGAAGTTGCACCATGGAGACACGTGGAGGAACCACGCATGTTCGAGGACCGGCCCTTGAGTTTCATTCTAAAGAAGCACCAGGGTGACACGTGGAGGACTCCACTCACTTTGCATGTTACTTAGACTTTTCAAAGCCAAAAAGAGACTACCTCGAACTTGACACATGGTGCCCTCCGCATATCTTCAAGCCTTCAATAAAAATTTTCTAAAGTAGGACACATGGTGAGCCCATGCTCATTCAAGGTATCAAATTTTTGGGACCGCCTCAAGGTGCGCTGTGGTAACACGTGGCAATTTGAAAAGTCATAGGGGGTGGGGAAGTGGACCATCGGAGGAAACTTCAACTTTTTTCCTCTTTGAATCATGAATGTTAAAATATAAAAAATGGCCCGCAATCCCAATGGGAAATAGTCAATGTTTTTCCCGGTTAATGGTGGAGGTCTAGGCTTTCGGAGGAGAAGTGAAATTTTCTCCTTTGAACGAAAAGGATTTAAAGGCATAAAAGTTCTGGGGACCTGCTAGGACCCACATTAGAAACTTGAAGTGGAAGGGCAGAGCTGCGGGGGAAACTTAGAAAATTTTCCTTTTTCCAAAAAAAAGTCAAATGTCATAATTTTTTCGAGGTTCCTTTGGGACCCACCTCAGGACACGTGTCAGGACCATTTTTAGAAGCAGAGGTGTGGGGAAAAAAGGTGAAATTTTTCCATTTTTCTAAAAAGGTCAGAAAAGGTCAAAGGAAGCCATCGTACCTATATTTGCATCTTCCACGTGGATGACCCAGAGTCAAAATCAAAGATCAATGGTCTTTGAGTGTCCAAATATTATTTTCCCCTGAATTTTTATATAAAAATACTAGAGTCCGAGTCTTCATGATTTCTTTCTATTTTCTACATGCCAAGTAGAGGATCAAGTTAATTTTGATATCACGGAGTTTAGTGGAGGAGATGGAGGCGTCTTTTTCCATTAAAGCGGTTTGACTCTTGAGCACGATCTCGGTTTTCTATTTTTCTTCTCCTAAGCATGCAAGTGGCTAGATTTGATTGATATGGGGTGGAAGTGGTTGGCGAATGGATGGAGGTGTGTTTTTCCCAAAAATGCGGTTGAATGGGGGAAATCAAATATATTTTCCCTCGAGAACACCTGTAGACTTTTACGGATCGATTCTACATGAATCAAGAAAGAATCATGACAAGCACTAGTGCATTTAAATTTTGTCTTTTACGAGGAAGGGGCTCTGCTGGAAATGATATAAATGGCGTGAATTTTTCATGCAAATTGTTGGGAGTTTTGGAAAGATCGGGACTGATTTTCTCCAGTAGAAAAAGCAGCCAGATCCCATCCATTTTGAGAAGCCATCTAGAGAAGCTTGTGTATCTCTCTTTGTGTCAAATTTGATCATGTCAAGGTGGTTGCAAGTGTACAACCATTGAAAAATTTAAGATTGTTATGGAAACTTTCCCTTCTTGATAAATTTGATCGGACTTTGAGTTATTCTCTGTTAATCTTAAGTAAAGTGTATTTATTTCATTTCGAATGCATATGAGTAGTTTTTCTTATTTTTATTGTAATCTTGTACCATAATAGGGTCTAATCACATAGGTATTAGTCCTTGTGATAGTTTAGTGGCATCTGTAATTTCATTTCTCGTAAGAGCCTTCATCTAGGAGTGGGATAAATGGTTTAAAATCACTTTTCTTTCATTTTGTTGATAAAGATTCTTTGTAAGCCTCTGAGTGTACCTCAGGAGTGACTTGATTTAAATCTTGGTGCTTTATTGGGTCCTTTGACTCGAGCCTTCTTGTGAGAATCCCACAGGTTATGTGAAAGAGTGATGATCCGGGCCTTCATTAAAGCACATATTCTAGTTGAGGAAACAATTTAACTTTTTGTTGCATTTTGTTGATTGAATCTTTCCATTTTGCATAAGCTCTCAAGGATCTGGTGATTCAAGTCCATCCTGTCTCTCCTCCCACTAAAATTCATTTACAAAAACTAATCCTACCCATACTACCCCTATTTTTTCTTTATATACCCACACAAGACCAAAATCCTTGTAGTAAAGTATGTAGAACAGATCAGGGTCTCAAATGTCTTTAGTAACCTTTGCCTTATTGTGAAGATATCTCCATGATTTGGAAGTGAAAACTTGTGAGATTCAAATCTAGTGTGTTGATCATATTTTCCCCAAGGTCTCCTTTACAAAATTTATGTAAAAGAAAGGTACCTGTATATCCTTTCAAATGACAAAGATTACACAATAAGTTCTTTTACCTTGGTTGAAAGGAAATACCTAAAATAGTTAGGATAAGATCATATCCTTTTGAGGTGCTATCCATCTCTCCACATATCTAAGTAATAAAGGGACAACTAGATTTCTCCCCAGCTACAAAATGACATATATTTATGATCTATTTGCCTCTAAGCTCCCTATTGAATCTGTGTTATTGCTTGGCTTGAAAAGGAGAAAAAAATTAGGGACCAACAATGCTTAAGAAAGTGTTTCTTAATAGAGGAATTGAGTCCCATGACCTTCTAATAAATAAGCTTCATTGAAAATAGGGAAGGATTTTCACCTTCCCATAATCAACTATATCTAATTTAAGGGTACTTTGCTTTCCTAAATCCACTTCCAATTGAGCGACGTCTTGTTTAGAATTTCTTCACCTTTTACTAGCGGAGCCACACAAGGAAACTCCCAAACCATAATCACTAGAAGAAATTTTGGAGGGAACCAAATTGGGAGCTACACCTTCTGGAACAATCTATCCATCTTCCAAAGCCCGGTTGAGGAGATGGGCATATCAAAAGTAAGGATCTAATTATTCAAAATCCACCCATTAAGGGTTTCTAGTGAAGAGGCCTACCTCTACACCATTCCTTCCTTAATCAAGCTAGCAAGAGCCCCTGAATCCCTATGCACCTCCTAAGTTTCCTTCAAGAGTGAGCGAGGGGCCAAATTCATCGAAGAGCCGGCGAAGGCCAACGGAGAAACCACCTGCCCCTATGTAACTCTTTCAATAGCTTTAGACAAAGGGAGGGAATGGAGGGCCGAGTTGAAACCAACTATAGATCCATAGACCAGGGATGAAGGAAAATTGACCACCATTTTATCAATCTCTTGGAAATCCTTCCTCAAGTGACCCAAAATTCCACAAGAAAAATACTTAACATTCAAACCTTCATAATCAATCAACTATGGCCTAGAACCCTTATCAAAGGACAACGATACTGATCTAAGAAGAGGAGAGGATAGATCCATCTAGACACAAATTTTATATGATGAATTTCTCTAAGATAAGAGACGGGATAAAGATTGACATCCACACTTCAAGGAATTCTCTAAATATTTTAGAGAAACCTAATTCTGAACTATGAAGGAAGATTAGGAAAGTTTAACTAGAGCGGGGCCAAATTAATTACTTATGAGAGTGAATTGATATTGGGGGATAAATTTCTCAAATATAAACTAGAGGAGTTGAGGAACCAGGGTCCCGTCTTACAAATTTATCCAAAGAGGCCTCTAAATGGAATAGAACTTGGAAGAAACCATTTAGAAGAAAGAAACCCCTGGGTTTACTATCCTTACCCATAAACTAGAAGACCCAATTCAAAATATTCCTCCTAGAATATTTAGCCCCCACAAATTTATAAAAAATTCCTCGTTTGGCTTGGACATCCACAAAATACTTGTTTGCTAAACTTAGGAAGATCAACATGCACCGATTTTATAGAGATTTTGAAACTGATCCCCTAGACCTTGATTTCCTCCATATCAATATGACTAGTGACCTCACACTCCATTGGATTAGAAGGGACGTCCTTTCCCGACACCCGGGAAGACAACACATTCATTTTACTAGAATCAACTTCCTTAAAAAAATTTTTAAAGATGACCTCCATACCAGCAAGGCTAGGGACTTTAGAACTACGCTAGGGTCAAATTTATTCACCGGAGAATACACCTCTTCCTTCACCAAATCCTCTACACCTATCTTGATCCACAACACCCCACTACCTAAACCAAGCGGAATCCTGTTTTCACAAGAGACAAACTCCCTCGGAAAGGCACCACATTTTTGGTTTCCTTCCCATAATGGTCTCTTTCTCCTCAGAAAAATTTAAATTTTCATAGGATTCACAATTTTTCGCATTTTTGCTCCCCTTCTTTTGAATATTAAATGTTTTAATAGCATCATAAATAGTGTTTTACAATTTTTTTCCTTTAATTTATACAAGAATTTTTTTACCTTTAGCAAAATGTATGAAGGTGAGATGGTCGATAAGGAGAGGATCCACTCTTAGAAACATTTTGCATAGAATAATAAGAAAACAATGGCTTATGAAAGGAGGTTTTCTCGATAGATTCATGCTTGAAATGACAATATGAATTCATATAACGAAGTTAATACCACAATTTAAAATGATTAATTACCATGTCTTCAAGTTTCATGACCTTCTAACTATTGGTGCAAAATCACAGACACCCCTGAATGTCCCTGAGTTTGAAATGGGGCATTCGATGTGATCTGCATAACATTGGACAATCTCTCAAAGTGTGGAACTTGAAAAACGTAAGATGGACCTCTCGAGAAATTTTTTTCTTGTTCCTAAAACTACCTACCACAATCTACTCTAGTGCAAGAAAAACCTATCTATCATAATGTAACCCTTCCGAGGAGACAAGGAGAGAGAGAAATTCAAAGCGAGTATACACTAAATTGGTGATACACGGAAAAGGAAAGGGGCAAGATACTCTACTAAGTGAGGATGAAACAGGGGAAAATTAGATGAGGGAGGTAAGACAAAAGTGACACGAGACCAAAATCATAATCCACCATCAAAAATCCATGAAACATGACCTCTCACACCTAAAAATGTGAAATACATGCACATGAAACAAACACGATATGGAGACGCACAAAGAAACAATCAAAAAAATGAGAAAGGGTTTAAGAACACCACAAAAACATGATTTTATTTCTCTATGAGGTGCCTGAGACTATTACATGGATGCTCAGAGGCAAAAATACACTTTCCAGGTGTAGGAGAAGGCTTACAATTCAAAATGGAGTCGGGAAACAAATTTTACAAAGTTTACCTACACCCAGAATGTCTCCCCCCTCAAATGACAATTGTTTACAATATATAGATGATGAAAACTAGAGAGAAAGAAGATAAACTGAATTCTTCTCTTAAATTTCAACCACCAACCATCAATTCCTTGTAAATCCACCTACAATCTGTCAGTTCTAGTTCCCCATGTCTGTTTGGCATGTTGGAGAAGGAAAGATGGAAAATCTAGATCAAATCTGGGTGGTGGAAGAAAATAGATCCTTCATTAATGACTAAAAGACATTTTCCTAATTTTTCATGCCATAGAGGGTATCAAGGACATTCCAAAAGTCTTCTCTTCCTCAAATCGAGCTTAGGTCAAAAGATATGGCCATTTGAAGATTCTGCATTGAGATTGTGCAAAATAGTGAAAACGTAATATTTACAAAGCGGATCCATGGGCCTGAAAATAAAACTGTGCTTTTTGAAAAAGATGCAAAAACACAAAACCTCCCACAACCCCTTGGCCCAAAAATGCACTTTTACCCAAAAGCCTCCACAAGACCACAACCTTCTCATTTTACATTTGTCATCCTTGGGCCCACCAACCCACATTTTCCACTTTTGAAAAAATTCTTTCCCAGGCTCGCCGACCCACTTTTGGCAAAAAAACCTTCCAAGGATTTCCTCCCCACATGTAATTTAGGCCTGACACATGGCTTCTCTGGGCGTCGGCAGAGGTGTGGCTTATTTTTATACTTTACGCCTTTTCGAAACAAAATCCAAAAAATTCAAACTACCTCTGGCGACCCACCTTCTTACTTTGACTTGAAACATGGCCACATGTCCCTTTGTGGGCTTGCTCTTTAATTTTTTGTTTTGAATAAGCCTCTCTATTTGGTGAAGGTTTTATGTCTTACCTAAAACCCATGGAGGATCAGCGCACATTTATGACCTGCCTCAATATTTTCCCTTTGAAGTTTCGTCGATTCGACGCGTGGAGGCTTCGGTGATCCTTCAATACTAAGCCAATTAGGGTCTCGCTCTTCATATTTTTGACTCTAACCACGTGGCAAGCCTGCGCTCATTTGGGAACCCATTCCTTGTTGTTCCTTTGAAATTGCTTTGAGATGACGGGAGGAGGATTTCATTGGTTCTCCTTTCCTTATCCCATTCAATAGCCTGTTCTACCCCCTTTTTCAGACCTGGGACACCTGGAGGGCCTGCACTTGTTTGGGACTAGCCTTTGGGTTGCACCTTTTGAATTTGTTCCATTGAGGTACGTGGCACCTTCATTGGCTTTACCTTGTTTATACTTTTCAAATTTCGGTTCTGCTCCTCTTGATTTCTTCTTTTTGGGCACGGGATACGTGGAAGCTTTGCACTTGTTTGGGGGGATTTCCTTTAGCTTCAACCCTTGAAGGTGCATCATTGAGACATGTGGAGGCTTCCACTAGTACTTTCATACTTAGTTTATTTAAACTATCGGCTCTGTCCCCTTTTTGACTATTGGACACGTTGAGAGATGGCGCAAGTTTGGGGCCTCCACCTTGAGCTTTCAATTTTAAGTTGTGCCATTGAGACACATGGGGGCTTCCAATGATCCCGCTATACTTTGCTGATTTGGGCCTACTACCATTTGACTTCTATTGGACCCTAACTACATGGAGAGTGGCGCTAGTTTGAGTCTCCACCTTGGGATCTCACTTTTAAATTGCGTCGAGCTAACACATGGTTCTTTCTGCTCATTTGGAATTTTCAATAGCTAACTCTATCCCTTTTCGGACTGGGACATGTGGAAGCTCCATGCACATTTGGGGTCTCCATTTTGATGTTCCCTTTTGGGATTTCAAAATTTGAAGTTTGGCACCTTAGTGAGTCTACTATTCGGCCCGGATTCAACTCGTATGTGGCTAAGTCGAAAACTTGAGTCTTTCCCCATTTTTTTCCTGTTCAAAGCACTAGACTTCTTTCATGTTGTTTGATACTTTTTGAACCTTTCTCCTCCCTTATAGATTCATTCATGGAACCTAGCTGTTGGATTTGAAATGTGAGCTCACAATACTGAGCCGACCCTTCGATTATCTCGTGGGGAAAATTGGGATAACATTTTGGTGACTCACAAGGACATGTTCCTACTAGATGAAGAAATCGGTGGCCTTGAAGCATCTATTAGGCATGGAGTCTTCCTAGTAAACACAAAATTGATACTTGAAAGGACTACGATCAAGCGATAAAACACCACAACACACACTATGCACAAAACTGAAAATCATACAAGCTCAAAGTGGAACATGTACAATCTACAAAAACACTTCTTCTACTGAAAACAAACCTAAACTAACCTAAACTAACCAGAAGCAAAGGGAGCTCAAAAAAATCATGCAATTGGTAGGGAGAAGTAGCTTCCCTTTCTCAAAAATAGCAACCATGCAAATGATTTGACACTTAATATGGCTTCTTGTATGAGTGAAAAACTTACTATGGAAGCTAATCCTCCACCACAAACCATCAAGGTGTCACTTGAAGCAAGACAAATGCCTCTTTTAGTTTCTCGCATTTGGATTGAAGAGGCATGTAGGCTGATACTTGGTACTTTAGAGCTCATCCTCATGACTGAAGTGGGCATGACTTGTTTTCGTTTCTACCTTGGCTCCAATGAAGCCAAGTACCTAATTGGGAATGGTCGATCCGATGGATGTGCCCATTGTTTTGGATTTCAACTCTAAGAATGGATTCTTCTTGCTGACCTTCCCGAGTGGATGGATTAGAAGAGATGATGAAATCCTCTTTCTCTTTCCCTTCCTTCTCCTATGAAGAACATGGAAGATTCATATCTTCCAACCTTGGTTCGAGAGGGTTATTGTGAGATGCAGTTGTTGTTTTCCTTGAATGCTCTCCTTCATGGTAGAGCTCATGTGCTTGGAAAGAAGATGATGGGGAGAAAATGATGTGACCTCCATGGGCTCCTCTCCATCAATGTAATCCTCCAAGTAAAATAGCTAATTTTCGCCACATGTTTTTCCTCTTTGCATGTGCTTGATATCCTCCATTTTGTCTTCCTGATCTAAAACTTTCTCACCATGGCTCCCTTCATCCTCTAACATGGAGTTTGAAATATCAAACTCTTATTCAACATTAGAGCTCGAAGGGGATGAAGTGGGACAAAGAAGAAGCACATTATTTTGTGGCTTGCTCTGGTCCTAAAGCTTTTGGAACCGTATGGTCCTCCTCCATCATGGGTTCATCAATCAAATCAGGCCCTTCAAATGAAAGAAAAAAATCTTCAATAATGCTTTCTTCACTAAGTGGCCTCAACTCTTATTTGATCTCTCCCAGCTGCTCCTCTTCAATGGGACTTGGAGCTAGTTGTTCTTCCTCCTTAACTAGTTGTGCAACTTGGATTAGATCAGCATCCTCTTCAGAAAAAGTGCCATTATGGACATTGCATTCAGAGAACAAAATGATTTTTGATCTTCTCCTTCTTGTTCTTGTTCTTCTTCTACTACAAACTTAGCCTCAACCACCACTGGCTCTTCAACCTTGACCTCCTCTATTGGCTTAACCATCAAGGGGATCTTTGTAAACCCAAATATGGTAGCCCAAATCTTCATATTTTCTATCATTTCTTCTCTGTTGGGTTCCTCTTCTTGTTTTCTCCTTGAATGGTCTTTGGAATCTCTTCCCCACATGGAATTAGGAGGGCAAGAGGATGAGTGGATGAGATTTCAACCAGCCTTGAATTTTTTTGTGGTGGTGAGGGAATTATAACTTCTTGTTTGTTTGGAGGGGATGACTGCTTGGAAGGGAAAATGGCAGAAGAATTGAGATGATATGGAATACTAGGAGATGGAGAAGGGAAATCAAGACTTAGGGCAGAAAGTGAGGGCTTAACTCTTGACCATGATGAAATGATAGAGTTTGAGAAAGATAAAATAAAGGATAAAGGATGGTAATCGAATTACCCATTGACAAGGCTATATCACCCTTTTCTCATATGCCTCAATATCCTATATCCCTTTGCACAAGTTGAGGTAGGATTTCAACCATGAAGTCAAACTTCTCCTGAGGGTTCGAATGTCCTTGCATAAGGTTAGGCCATGGACAAGGTGCCCTATAGCCAATTATGAATGATTTCATCTGAACTGTGGCCCTTGATTGTACCATGTGTGCCTCCATCCCTTGAATATTCTCCAGTAGATCATCATTTTCCATGTAGTTGTTATCATTATATGCATACCCTTGTTCTTAATAAGCTCCATAGCCAAACTATTTTGGCACTACTCATATGGCTAAGCAAGATTATTCTGGATTTGATCATAATGTTGATCAAGAGGAGTTGAGAAATACATTGGAGGTGGAATGCAATGCTACTGCTACAAGTGTGAATTCCAATATGGGAATGAATTCAGGATTGCAAAAATTCATGGGATGTAAGAAGATGGAATATATTGAAGGAATAATGGATGAAAATGGATGAGATAAGGTATGTAACTCATAGGATGGGTTTTTATTAAATGGAGTCACCAAATGTGCTTTTCATGTGCCTCTAAAGGATGAATCTCACCAAGAACATATCAACTTGATGAAATGAAGTGGTAAGGTGCTTCAGACCTATCCCACTTGGTGTGCCAAAACTATTGAGTGGTCACATAGTGGCTTAAGATTTGATTTTTATAATGAGACACATCGAAAGATGAAACTCTAACTTTGCTATTATCCCACCGGGCATGCGAAAAAAATGTTGGCGAAAAATCACGGTACCCACTTGAATGTTCCGAGTTTGAAATGGGGCATTCGGTGTGATCTGGATAACATTAGACCATCTATCAAGATGTGGGACTTGCAAAATGTGAGATGGACCTTCGGTGAAAGTTGTATTTTGTTCTAAAATACTTACCACAATCTAATCTAGTGTAGGAAAAATGTGAGATGGACCTTTAGTGAAATTTGTTTCTTGTTCCTAACCTACTTACCACAATCTAACCATTCGAAGGAGACAGGGCTAGAGAGAAATTAAAAGAGAGCATACAATAAAGCGGTGATACACTAGAAAAGGAAAGGGGCAAGATACTCTACTAAGGGAGGATGAAACAGGGAAAAAGAATATGAGTGAAGTCAAACAAAAGTGACACAAACCTAAATCCTAATAAACCATCAAAATTCCATGAAACATGACATATCACACTTGAAAACTTTAAATACATGCATAGGAAATAAACATGAGATAGAGAGGCACAAAGAAACAATCAAAAACATGAGAAAGGGTTGAAGAACACCAAAAAAGCATGATTTTTGGCTCTATGAGATGCACTGAGACCATTACATGGATGCTCATAGGAATAAATATGATTTCCAAGCATAGGAGAGGGATTACAACTCAAAATGGAGTTGGGAAACAAATTTTACAGAGTTTCCCCACACCGATAATGTCTCCCTCCTCAAATGAGAAGTGTTTACAATATATAGACGATGAAAACCAGAGAGAAAGAAGAGAAAATTGATTATGCTCTTAAATTTCAACCACCAACCATCAATGCCCTATAAATCCACCTACAATCTATCAATTTTGGTTCCCCATGTCTGTTTGGCATGTTGGAGAAGGAAAGATGGAAAATCTAGATCAGATCTGGGTAGTTGAAGCAATCAGATCCTTCATTAATGGCATGAAATATTTTTTCCTAATTTTCACCCATCAAATCCTACTAAAAATAATATTTTATACTCCCATGGCTTAGAGGATGTCGAGACCTTTTCAAAAAGTCTTCTCTTGCTAAAATCCAAGCTTCCAATCAAAATATATGGCCGTCTAACGATTTTACATTGAGAGGTAATGCGAAATGATGAAAACAAAAAGCCCCCACAAGCCCGCAACCTTCTCATTTTCCATTTTTCCTCCCCGGGCCCACCATCCCGCATTTTCCACTTTGGCGAAAAATCTTCCCTAGGTCCTCTCGACCCACTTTTGGAAAAAAATCCTTCCAAGGCCTACCTCCCCACATGTAATTTAGGCCTGACACGTGGCTTCTCTGGGTGTCGGCCGAGGTGCGGCTTATTTTTATACTTTGTGCCTTTTTGAAACAAAAGCCAAAAAATTCAAACTCCCTTGGGTGACCCGCCTTCCTACTTTGACTTGAAACATTGCCACGTGTCCCTTTATGGGCTTACTCTGTAGTTTTGTGTTTTGACTAAGTACCTCTTATTTAGAGAGGTTTTATATTTGACTCGGGACACGTGGAGGTTCAATGCACATTTGAGACCTACCTGCATATTTTCTCTTTAAAATTACTGGCGAGCCAACGCGTGGAGGCTTCCGCGGATCCTTTGATACTTAGCCGATTCGGGCCTACTCTTCCCCATTCTTTAGTTTGACCACATGGTGAGCCCACACTTCTTTTGGAACCCACTCTTAGTTCTTCCTTTGAAATTGTGTCGAGATGACATGTAGATGCTTCCACTGGTTCTCCTTTCCTTAGCAGATTCAATTGCGTGTTCCATCCCCTTTTCAAACTTGGGACATGTGGAGGGCCTACATTTGTTTGGGACTAGCCTTTGGGATGTGCCTTTTGAATTTGTGCCGTTGAGACACATGGCACATTCTGTTGGCTCTACCCTGTTTAGAATTTTCAACGGCCGGTTCTACCCCTATTTACTTCTTCTTTTTAGGCCTGGGACATGTGGGAGCTCCATGCTCATTTAGGGACTTCCCTTAGCTTCAAGCCTTGAAGGTGTGCCCTTCCGGCAAGTGGAGGCTTCACGGCGGTCCATTCATACTTATCGATTTTAACAAGCGGCTTTGTCCCTATTTTACTTTTGGACGGGGTTGACACAAGTTTGGGTCCTTTGCCTTGAGCTTTCACTTTTAAGTTTTGTCGTTGAGACACATGGGGCTTTTTTGATCCTACTATACTTATCCGATTTGGGCTGCTTTTGCCATTTGACTTTTGTTGGACCCTGAGTACATGGAGAATCGGCGCTAGTTTAAGTCTCCGCCTTGGGCTTTCGGTTTATAAATTTCACCAAGCGACACGTGGTTCTTTCTTCTCGTTTGGACCTTTTAACAACCGACTCTGTCCCTTTTCAAACCTGGGACACGTGGAAGCTCCACACACATTTGGGGTCTCTATTTTGATGTGCCATTTTGGAATTGCGAGAAGATGACACGTGGCACCTTCTCGCAAGTCTCTGTTGTTCGGCCCCAAGTTGACTCGTATGTGGTTAAGTCCAAAAAATTTGAGCCTTTCCCCATATTTTTCCTATCAAGGTTTGGACTCCTTTGATGTTGTTCAATCTGTACCAACCCAGCCTCCTCCTCCCTTATAGAGTCTGCATGTAACCTGACTATTGGATTTGAAATGTGGGCTCACAACACCGAGCGAAACCTTTCATTATCTCTGTGCGCAGGTCATGTTTGATCAATTTTGCCAGGGGCAAAATTGAGATAACACTAACATAATTCATAAAAATAATTTTCATAGTTTTGTTTGATTCTGTTATGATTGCAATAATGTTAGCCTTTTCCTTCATTAAGCCAATGAGGAAGATGGTAAACATTAAATGGTACATAGATTAAGTACTTTTCTAATAAGATAAAAAATGATATGATGTGATCAATCTCATTATTCATTAAAGAGAAGTGTTTTCATCTAGGAGCAATAGAAGGCCCAATAAGAATAGAAAGTGTAAAACTAATGTGATGGAAAGTTTTGCCACAATGTAAAACCTTAACATGAACATAATTCTAATAGTCAATAATAACACTATTATGAAATTAATTTTTAGTACTTTTGCGTAAACAAGTGAGTATTATATGGATTTTATGGGAGGATCAATTTATTTCTTGAAAAATAAAGGGTGATGGAAGGTATCTTAAAAGGACTAACATGTTTGATAAAGTAACATCACTTTAAGATTATACACTAGGTCATGGAAAAAATATTAAACTAGAGGTAAGTAGAGTATCATGGATGAAGGATCATTAATAATAGTATTGATATAAATTCCAATAGAAAAGCATGTGTAATCTTTTACAAAATTACAAATGTGGTAAGTGCATTTTGAACATGTCAAAGAGAAGAAAGACCCTCATTGCCAACATTTTCCATATTATCGTATTTAAATGGTAAAGAACATGTATAGGTAGAGCATCATTCTTGATCTCAAGAGGAAGAGAAAAAATATAACATGTAAATTAAGCATCATCCATTTCAAGAGAAGAGGAGAGGAGATAATTATTGAATTACATAATTTTTTAATTTTGGAATTATTTTATTTTGTATTTTAATTGGCTAAATATTAAAGAGATTTATATTTCATCATTTATAATTATACCATGAGAAGATGGAAGAGAACATCCAAGTGTTTGTCTATTTTATTAATTTTTTCCTTTTCATATTTGGAGAGAGGACATTTAGAGAGACAAAATTCAATTCAAGTATGTTATTGTACATATCACAATGAAAATAAGATGAAGAGAATTCAATTGCATATTTATTTATAATGTTCAATATTTATTTATATTTATTATTTTATATGAATAGAAATCAAAACAATGTTTACCACCACATACAATATTTTTCAAAGTTTTCCTTTTTTAAAAATAGAATCATTTCGATTCGATCAAAAGTTACGACCTTCGTAAAATCAGCCACCAAATCCACATCATTGTCTTTCTTATTGAAAGATAATTTTTGTCATTATTGATGTTTCCGAATATGCAATTATGAATAGACTAATAATTTTTCATAAACTAAACATTAAGAAGATATACAAATTATATATAATACAACATTATTTTTTACTATTGATAACTCAAAACATTGTTATGTAGTCAAAAGATAAATAGGTTTGAATTCAAATCTCTTTATTAACTTGTTTTATATTAATTAAGTCATAAATTTTATTTTAGTGAAAGTATAAATTGTAAACACCTTATTAAAAACCTCAATTCAATATTTTAATGAAAATTTAAATAATAAAAATTAAAAAAAGTGAATAAAAATGTTTGTTGTTAGAAAACAAATTGAGTTTGTTAGCAACTAAAGTATCTAACAAAACACTAATAATTTCTATGTTATTGTCTGCATTTTAGGAACCATTTAAGTAAAAAAAAATTATAATTAGTAAAAGGAGGATTTTTCCAAGAGCTATACCCTTGTTACTATAATGGATCTACAATCCCAATATAGTCAATACAATTTCAAGGAGAAAAAATAAACCAAATATCAAATACAACTGTTGCATACAGTAAGAGAAAAAGAGAAACATTTTGATTTCCTATACTGCACTATGTTCCCTCCTTCCACCTTCCTTTAGCAAGTTAATTAAAACTTCATCATAATTCTTAAAACCAAAAGTTTTAGATTGTATTTTTGATAACACGAACCTTCCCAGAAATCGAGAACTGTGAGGTTGTTTTTGTCACGGGAAGCTTTCATCATAAGTTTCTTAGGCTACTCCTTCAGCAACACACACCGAGGATCATCAAGATTAAGCATGATTTCAATAATTCTATGCATTGGGATTTCAATAAGTCGTCCAGCTGCAACCTCAACTTTCGAATCTGAATTAAAATGTTCCATAGAAAAAGGGCTTGAACTAGAGTGGGAAGCCACTGGGGCCAAATTGGAAAGTACACCAAAATGCGTAGTGGTCCAAAGCCATGTTAAGATGAATAAGAGGTCCTTCCTTGCCAAAACACCTATCATTAGCAGTCATGACCAGCACAGAGACAACGTCCTATGAGGGATCACCGAACACCACAGAAATGGGAGGGCAAACATCATTGTTATCCTCAGAAATATCCTCTGAAACATCCTTCAAATCATCCAAACAAACAACGCAGTTCTTATTATCATCGAAATCCTCGTCCGAATCTTTTTGAATCATCCTTTTTGACCAAAATAAAATCCAGGGTAGGGTTTTAAAGTCGTCCACTCAGATTATCTCCGTCACCAACAAAAGGGAGAAACTACTCACGCGAATCAAGGACTGCAAATGACATCTCTCTATATGTTGAGATGGGCACAACCCGGTTGTTTTTAACTTATCATCTCGGGAGAGAGGCCGTGCAGAACTCCGACCCATACCCAACCGAGCAGCAAATAGTGCAAACAATAGAGGATCCTTCGTAGACAATATTTTGATCCCTTGTCCCAGTTGAAGACATAAGATAAGTGGATTGCAGAAGGGATATTTTGTGGCACACAATGACACAAAATTTTACAGACACCATTCTTGTTTTGGAAAGAGGAGTTGCATAGGATAAAAATTGACCATAAGATTTAACTATCCGAAGGAGAACCTCTTACTTCTAAAACTCAATGGGAAGGGCTATAAGACAAACCCAAACTGGCCAACAGGGAACCAAAGAGTCCATAGATGCCCTTGGCTTGGAACATTACAGATTGATGACGGTTTTTGTAATAAAACAAGCCCCCTTGCAAAACATCAAATAAATCAAGCACTAAACCGAAAATGAATAAAAAAGCTTAATTGGCTACGGAAATAATCTCTAGAGAACCCTTAATCCTCAATTTTCTTTTTCTTTAATTTGTGACAAGAAATTGATCAGGCAAAGATAGAGAGGGGGTGCCATCCACCCAAGAAGGGGAAAGGGAGAGCAGATTTGAATCATTTCTTACCCTGTCTGCCCACGATTGAGCACCATTCAGGATGGCTCTAACCCATGACCGAAATCTACAACCTTATTGCTCAAGATTTACGTCTAAATCTCCTCGCTTAGAGTCTTTTCCATCCTCCCACTCGTACCCTGTTTAAAACAATGTTTCCCACTCACGAGAGTCCATCCACTCAAGAAATCACATTTAAGCCATATATACGCACACACACATTTAAGTAACACGACATTATATATATATCTTATCATGTTAGAACTATTATTAAAATATCCTTGATTTAAAATAGAAGAAATTTATATTACCTTTATTATAATACGATTTATTACGAATACAAGTTATGGATATTTATGTCTTATGTTTCATGCGAATAAAATATTCTTTATCGAAAGGAGGGATTAAACTTTTGTACCGTACTAAAAACACTTCAACAAGAAAAGTTGGATAATTTTAAAAATCCCATATACAATCTCAAAATGTTTTTGAACCTCTTCTTTGTACATGATAGTTTTAATTGGTTGAGATGTGCTACTACCGAAAATAAATAAAAGTTTCTCAAACTCGGCATGCATATTCATAAGCTCTTCTTGTTTAGATCTCAATTTGGAATTCCAAGTCGGGAATATTCTTTTTCATTTCATGGATTGCACTTGTAGTTCCATGTACGGGGTCCTGAATCTCACACTTTCTTCATAAACCATACTTTTTACTGCATCCACTCTTTCACTTTTCTTAACAACCTAAAGCAAAAACACATTTCTAGTCTATCTCTCTCTCTCCATGGGCGTGTCTTACCTTAGGCAACCTAGGCAATTGCCTAGGGCACACAAAAGGGAGGGCAACATATTTTATAAAAAAATCAGTTCGCAATCAACTTGGTTACAATTTTGAAAAAAAAAATTATATTAATAGTTAATCCGATTGTCAGAACCAAAGACGCCCACAACCCATTCAATGCATTCAATTTTTCACAAATATAAAAATAAATTGAGGCAAGCGAAGCACTTAGCACCGAGAAAAGGTCACAGACTCATAGGTGATTTGTGATCTCTTATTAAAAAAACATCACTAGGCCGTCAAAACCAATAATACCGAATTTTATGAGAAGAATTTATTATTATTGCAAGAGAAACTTCATTCTTAAAGAATCTACAAGGTGTTAAAAAATGGTCCTCTATGAATCCCGATGGGAGTGTGCACTTTTATTGTGTCACTTGTGACAATGTGTGAAGGGAATTGAAATTCCAAATGTATTATGTGTCAACTGTCACGTGTAATAAAGTGTGAAAGACATGGTGGAATTAAATCTTGAGCATCCTAGGTAGTACTCGTAGTGTACGCCCCCGCCACACCGGGACTAGCGACTCACGTGTATGTGATGTTTTTAAAACAATTATAATATAAATTTTAACACATTTTATTAAAGATATAAAGGTTTTTTTCAACGAGACAAATTCCATTCAAAAAAAAATTCCCCTTGTAAAATCTCTTTCGAAAAAGATGGTCATCTAGAGTTGATGCGGTTAAAACACTTTTCTTGGGATATAGTATTATTCAAGATGATTTCCTAATTATAACACAAGGCAAAACTCAAACAAATACCACATGACATGAAGCAAAGTGCATTCATTAAAAACTAGATAAGTTAGAAACTTGTGTGATGTGTTGTATTTGGCATAGTATTCTTGAAAGCATGGATGCAACTAGAAATTATCTAAAAAGGTAGACATTTACTTAACCCTAGTTGTGACTCATTATAATTCATTGATAGATTATATTCAAACTATTAGAGATAATTTCGATACATATGAGCAACATGCTAAGATCATTAGCGAAAATAAGAGCACACAATTGATAGTAAAAGAAAAAGAAAAAGAGAAGTTCAGTTTTTTTCAAATGAGAGATGTCAAAATTCCACAAACAAAAAGGGATCATATGAGGGTGGTGGCATTCTATGTTATTATAGATAACTTAATAAGGGAATTATCAAGACGAAATGAAGCATATAGTTTATTAAATGATAGGTTTGGGTTTTTGAACAATTTAAAAGATCTCGATAATGACACAATATTGAAATGCTCTAATTATTTATTAAAAATATATAAAAAAGACTGGAAACCTTCCTCGACATTGAATGCATAGATTTCTAGGCATTAGCAACACATGAAAACTTGATAAGTATATCATTAGTGTCAAAATATTTAAGAAAAAGTGGACTAGACACAACGCTCCAAAATCTAGACGTTGCAAAATGAATGTTTCTTTGCATTCTTGTTGGAAATTTCATTTCTCGAGAGAGCATTTTCCTCTCTAAAAGAGAAAAAGGAAATTTAAGGTCAATAATGGGTGACACTAGATTAAATAGCCTTTCTATTTTCACAATTGAATGTGACATTTCTACAACATTAAATTATGATGATGTCATTAACAATTTTACTATGGAAAAGGCAAGAAAAAAACCTTTATCGATTTAATAAAATGTGTTAAGAGTTATACTATAATTCTTTAAAAAGGAAGCACATACAGGTGGGTTGCTGGTCCTAGGTGGGGGTGGGGGGTGCGTACACTCCAACTACTACTTAGGAGATTTGAAACCTTAATTTGGCCATCTCTCTCTCTCTCTCTCTCTCTGTCTCTCTCTCTCTATATATATACAGTGTGTATATATATGTATGTATGTGTGCATATATATATACATGTACATACACACACACACACATACATACATACATACATACATATATATATATATATATATATATATATATATATATATATATCTATGTGTGTGTGTGTATGTATATATGCATATATATGTATGTATGTGTGTGTGTGTGTTATACACACACATACATATGCATACATACATACATATATATAGAAATAGAAGATGTATACTTGAAGCATTTTGATAACATTGCCAATTCGAAACACTTTGTGCACCATTGAAAAATTGTTTGGTTCGTGCCCTGGAAAATAAGGAGAGAATGGCAATTTTGGGAACATTTCTTGTGTTGCAATCTACAAGATACACTAGGGGGATTCTGTCATTATGTTTGCCACGTGGGATTACAATGGTTTCATGCAAGTTGTAGTAAGGATTCTTACTTATAGTACTCTTCTTCAACAAGAGGTAATTATTAAGTCAATGCTGATGTAAGCATGTCATTATTGGGATCTCCGAAATCGAGTAAAATGTTTTAAAATTCATTTTGAGCAGAAAGCTAACCAACTTGATGTCTTGTAAACACAAAAAAATTGTGATGAAAATGAAGACAACTATCATTGACTAGATATCTCCGTCGGTTTAGTAAGGTCACATATATTCCAAGAGTAATAAATCAATGACAAGGATTAAAGTATATGTTCCCTTCATCATCGATATTAGAATGAGTATAAAATTAGATATGAGAAGAAGAAACACGGGTAAGAACAAAATCTAGATATACAAAATTCCAAGGGTGTCTTTTATTTTTCACATAGTCACCATCCTCTCGGGGGAATGGATATGAGAGTGTGCTAACCAAGACTTATGCAAATGAGATGAGTCGACCAAAAAAGGGGACTCGTGTAAGGCCAATAGAACCATGGTTGAAATTCAAGGAAGCGAAACATGGGAAATACCCAAGGCTACCAAAGGTGTATGAGATAGCCAAGGTTCAAGTTTAAAAGGCTTAGTTTGTTTGATAGGATTCGTTGAATAAGAACTACTATTGTTAGCAACTAGAAGATAGATGGATGTCAAGGGCTTTAAGGACCCTATGAAGCACCCTTTTTTTTTTAAAATGATTCAAACATTTGAAGTAAAGCAAGTGTGACCTTAGGGTTTAATGGATATTTATCATCAAGGGACAGGACAATACTACTGTAAGAGGACATTCATGAATCACTGTTCAAGTAAGTAATATTAAAAACAAGTATTTAGTAGGTTAATGTAAAGAATCCTTTGGGAGAAAGCTGTTGTCCACAATCTCAATATCATTTTTCACCTAAAATTTATTAAAATAATCACCACAATAAGGATAAAGTTTATTAATTTAGCTTGGGGGTAACAAGGTTTTTTTTTCCACAAAATATAATTTCTGTTTGATCACTTAAGGACTCAAATGTTATCAAGTGCATCACATCTACCTTAATTTATGCACGCACACACACGTGTGTGCACACACACACACACACACACACAGATATATATATTATAAATATGTATGTATGTATGTATGTATGTATGTATCTCTATATGTGTATATAAATGTATATATATACATACACACACACACACACACATATATATTAACGTTTAAAATGATTACCCATCCATTTTATTATGCTTAGAATTGTATTATTACCATGTCCTAGAAGGGTTTACAACACAAAATTTGATCTCAAGAGAAAATTTTACGATTATTTCTTTTGTGAAAACTACACATGGTTACATCAATTCTTTCCAACACGATGTACAAACCAAAGGAACAAAACAATTCTATGGAATTATGACTAGGGGGAAAAAGGTAACAAGATTTATCAAGAAACGCTATACTATTCTTAAAATTCCTATAATACATTAAAACCACTCATAACAATACGGTGATCAATTTTATATTTTCCACGATAGTAAAAACAAGTCAAGGTTTCAGTAGTTATGACAACATTACTCCATAAAACATAATACTAATGCATTGATCCTCTTCTAAAATTTCCATAGAACCCATTCCATAGTTTTACAACATAAAAATCATTCGTACAAAAGAAATTCATAACCAAGATTGATGCACATTTCTACAAGTATTTCCCTCATCTACTATTAAATTCCATCTACAACATATCATTAACCCGAGTCGGGTTCACGAGAACTGGGCAAGATAAGACTACACATAGCAACAATAAGCTACTATCTAACAATATCATGAAAGGAAACATTCTATTTCAAGAAAGGAAGATGAGGCTCTATCCACTGATCCACTTCTTAGGAAAAAAAGTAAAGTTTCTACCATGCTGCTAAGAAGGAAGCCATATGTTTCAAATAAGACTAGTGCCTTTATTCAACAAAAGTGTAACAACCGATCAAGAAGGTCAAAGACTTTAAGAGTTAGCAATAACATGTCAAGTGTAAGGGGTTTTTTCTCATGTAATCATGTGGATTATATGATTGAAAATCCGCTTACTTAAATTTTAAGGACAAAAATAAAATCTTCACCATACTATATTAGTAAGAGGTCATAAGTTGCAGATAGAAGCAATATCCGGAAGTAAAAACTTTTACTCCTAACCAAGGAGGAAACATAGCCTTAGGAGTTAGAACAAAAGGACAAGAGTATTGAAATCTCAACCATGTAATCATGCGTATTATATGGTTGAAGTCTAATACACCACTAACAATCTGAAATTATCAAGAGACACCAAAAGCACATGCTACAATACTAGATTTCTATAATGACAAAAGTTGGACAGTCAATCCAGG
Source organism: Taxus wallichiana var. yunnanensis (assembly GCA_018340775.1). Lineage (NCBI taxonomy): Eukaryota > Viridiplantae > Streptophyta > Pinopsida > Cupressales > Taxaceae > Taxus > Taxus wallichiana. The sequence continues at coordinate 976,787,833 of CM031239.1, forward strand.
AGTAACCACGGGATTCAAAGGTTAAACATGAAAATTTGAGTGTATTAAAATTTCAATCATGTAATCATATAGATTATATGATTGAAATCTAATACACGACCACCACTCAACATTATTTTCAAAGGAAAGGCAAATAAATACTAGTTTTGGCCATTAAATCCAAGAAAAATCCACGATCATTCAGGAATATGCCATTTCCTTTATAGGATAGTAACAATAAGTGTGTGTAAAAGAGATTTCCATTAAAAAAGTTAGCATTCTAAACATCCATCCAAGTTTTATAACACTAAGGATTTGCAAACCTCCTCAATAAGTCTATAGTTTTGGTTTAATTAAATGGAATTATCACTTTCTCAACACAAGATCTTTTAAAGTAACCCTCGATAACATAATCAAAACCATTCTTACATAGGCATTAACATATATTACTAAATTTTGTTATCATAACAACACTTTCCATCATAAATCAACAAGGTATCGATGCATATTTAATTTCCCCAAATGTCATTAACTTTCATATCAATTTCCATCATAAACCATCAAGGTATTTATATGTATAGAATCTGACCAATTTTAAATAACAACATTAACATTATAAAAGAGAAAACAATGAGATAGAAAAATAGAATATGCCACCAAAAGTCTTCCCGAAAGGGAACTAAACCAAATTAGTTCTAGTAATAACTGGGTACTAGAATTGCACAATTGTATCTTCGAACTTTGGTGATCCAAAACTAGTTACGGTTCAAGCTTGATAAGGACGGTCAAGGTACCTCATAAGGAAGGCTTTAAAAGTCTAGGAATAATTCTGATGATCAACGGGAATTTTAAACAAGCAAGATCTGAATACGTTGCACTCAAACTTCTACATTCTAAAAATTTTTATACCAAAACTCCAACCCGACTTAGCCCAAGTATGAATCACTTCAAGCCTACAACCCTTCTTTCCTGGGGAGCAAATGTTATCAGAGGGGTTTAAGTGTAAGTCATCCAAAGTAAACAAATAGACGTAATTGTTATCCTCCCTAAACCTGTTTAATAAAAGACAACTTTTATATACATACCCATAAACTAAAAGTAAAACCAAACTAGCCTTGATTCCAACTAAACCAGTTTATTAAGGAATAACTGAGAAGGGGGGGGTTGTAAACCTTTGATGATTAAAAAAATCACATACCTGAAGAGTCATTTTATGATAAAGTAACTACTAGAGTAACCAAATCTAGAAGTCACAAAAATAGGAACAACTCGCTTACCCAGGAAGAGAATCAAATCTAAAATAATAAGATCGTATGAAAAGCAAGAGGTTTATAGTTACAGACAGGCTTGCTTTCACCACAAAATTTACTAGCTATAAACAACTTGATAACCTTGTTACTCAATCAAATAAATGTAGATAATAATGGTAGAAGGTCATTCACTCAAGTATGAAAATGCAATAGCCAGAGTAAGAGGGATAAATCTATGTTGTACAATATTAACACTGAAAACTATTATAGCTATAACAAGAAGATTTCAAGGGAAAAGGAGAGATTTCCCAGCAAGGCGTCCAAACCCACAAAAATAAAACACCAAAGACAAACCAATTTTAGGAAAGAGAAGGTTCTATTTCATAATATTATTAGATCTTAGAAATTATAGAAAAAGGGTAGGTTTATATTGCCTAGTTTTTAGCTTCAGAACACACACAAACTCCTCATAGACCTGCATCAACAAACCTCTGGTTGAATCTCTTTCCACATACATGCTTTGGCACTAAATATGTACTCGAGTCCCACGTTGGCATAGGAAAGGAGCTCCAAAACCATGAGATGCATCTTCCTGAAAGGAATGTGGCCTTGAGGAATACAATGATTTCGGTTTATACACAAAATGGGTCTAATGAATGACTGGACAACTCATATGCTCAATGGCTCCCTGCTCCAGCTCCTGCTCCTCACAACACTACCCTAACCCTAAAATCCTTACTCCCTACTACCCACGACACGCCCTAACCCTAAACTCCTGGTGGTGGAGGCACCGATCGAGGCGAGCAGGTCGAGCACCGGACCATTTCATGGATTAACCTATAATTTGGCAAAGAAAATAGGAGTCTTGCACAGGGGGATAAGCTAGATGGCGAAATGGATCCAATACAAAAGAATAAGGTGAATGCTGGTAATAATAAGAAATCTGCGGGCAAGGACGGAGGCCCGAAGCTCAGACAGGGAATGGAAGAAATGCCATGACATATGTAGCCAAGGACCCTACCCTTCACGTAGACCACAAATATTTTGATGGGAATGAAGCAGAAGAACGGCAGGGGAAGAAATGGAATGGGAGTACCAACCAAAGGAATCGAAGCCCTTCCTTTGCTGAAGTTACTTCCCAAGCTAGAGGTAGGACTTCAGAAAAACCCCTGAAACCCTCTCAGATGATACCAACACTAAAGATTGAGGAAGATCTACTTCACAAGGTGTTAAAAGAGGAGGAAAATCTTACTCAACTTGGCCTCATTTGTAGGTTTAATAAATTTTGGCCTAAACTCTCTCAACTGCATGACTGGATTGCACAAAGATGGAGAGAAAAAGTACAAGGTAAGATTGAGCTTTATCCTTGTGCCAAAGCATATTTCATTATTGTCTTTGAAACCCCTGAGGATAGGGATTTGATTTTCAAACAATATTGGGTTTGGGGGAACATGGGCTCATGTTCAAGCCATGGTATCCATCTTTTGATCCCTTAAAAGATTCTTTTGATACCTACCCTGTTTGGGTTCGTTTTCCACTACTACCATTTCATCTCTGGAATATATCATGTTTGCATGCCCGAATCCTTGTAGATCTTGATACCTCTCAAGATTTACCAGCAGAAATCAATCTGCAAATTGGAGATAGAATCTGGGTGCAGAGATTGGACTACAAAGGTCTTGCTTTCAGATGTCAATGTTGTTTTCAAATTGGTCATATTTCAGAGGATTGTGAATATTCCAAACAAAAGATCAAACCTGCATGGTGGAAGGATTCCCTTCCTGAACACCTAACAATCAATCCCCATACCAACCCGGTTGTAGAACTCATGCAAGATGAGAAAACTTCTGAGAAGAAAGCTTCCTCTCCTCAGAATATGGATTCATCGATAGATTCGACACTCCTTGCTGTGGGCCACATCCCTATCAAGTCAATTGAAGTTGTTCTTCCAATCTCAGTGGAAGAAGGAAATGAGGAATGGAAGGTAATGGATAGGAAAAATAAGGGATCTAAACCCTTTGCTATCTCAGACAAGGCATGAGTCTTGTCCTATTATGTGTTATCATCGCTACATCTAGGCTATTGGCCTGTTGTGCTACTACAGAGTAGCTGCTATTTAGCTATTTGTTTGCTGGTTTTTGGCTGTGATCTTGGCGATTCTTCTCTGTTGTTGGGCTTTGTCGTTATATCTTGATTTTGATCTCTTGTTGAAATACTGAATTTGTCAAATCTAGCATTTGAGCACTGTTGTACAAGGGTATAGTCCCTTTCAAAAACTATTTAACCTTAATAAAAAAATCCCGGGACTTCAACATACGTGAAGACAGGAGGAAATCCATACTCCACAACCTTGTAAACATCCTCCCAGCCCACATCAAAATGGGATGCCAGAGTAGGACAGGATATCCATCGAAGCACAATGGAACTCAGACCTTTGTCAGATGCAGTTGAAGGTGCCTCAGGGGCCATGTATGCAAAACATGGGGAATACCCGAGGCATGAAAACTATTGACAAAATGCCTCAAAGAGATGGGGTCTCAAGAGATTGCCACGATTGTAGGATATGCACAAAAAGGGATCTTCTAAATCAATCCTTCTTCACCCTAAGAAACCAATAGGTGTCCAGTCTTCTCATTTCACCTTTTCCAACATGTATGAAACAAGTGCCAAATGGAGAATTTGAAATAGGAATGGACATCCAACGAAGCACAAGGGAGGAGGGAACTGGTCAAACATTTCAACAACAAGCGCCCTGAAAAGAATGCAAATAACATGCACAAAAAGGAGTGTTCCAACAACCTCTTCCCCTTAATCCCCATCCACAAACCTCCCCTGTCTCACGTGGCGGACCAAAAATGAATACGTAGTCAACCAAAAAGAAGACAAAACTAGATCATAAAAGAGTAAACAATTAAATTAGTATGCAGCTAGCAGGAGAAAGGTATATGGTGAGGAGTCCAATAAATGCATTAAAAACACTGGTAGGAGATCAACCACTCCCACCCGCCAACAAAAATCAAGACGATAAATTTTTATCCAATGATAAGATTCTCGCACACGCCAAACACAAGGAATGGTAGATTGGTGGGTGGATATCTCCACAAAATTTACCAATAAATTGCCATTAAATTCAAAGTATGCGTGGAGCCAAGTGGGGAAAAACTAATGGTTGAAGTTTCAAAAGAAAACATTGGACAACGACCAACCATGGCGCCACAATAGGGTATCCTCTTATTTTGTGTGAATTGAGGCTCAGTCTATGGGAGTGATCAATAATACAATAAAATAACTTAAAGATAATTAATAATAATATTGATAAAAATCGACAATAAAATAATAATAAAAAAATCATCGATCGACAATTAAAATAATAATAATGTTATTATTTTTATTATTATTATTTTTATAGCTTAAAAATAATTATTAACCATATTAGTAATGATTGACAATCAAGCTCAAAAAATAATGATAATAATTAATGATCAACAATTTATAATAATAATTATTATATAGATATTTATTTTAAAAGGACACGCCCTAACATCCTAACAAAAATGGATATTCTATAAGAGCTACAATGCCAAAATGTCATTCAAGCCACCTCTTTGGATTCTAGAATATTATTTGCCTTTTATAGAATAATAGTAAAGGACGCTACAGAGGCCCATAACTAGAAGCATTGACCACAACATGAGAAGACAAGATGGAGAGGAAGGATGGTAATTTTTCTCACAACGAGATCAAAATCAACTAATGATCAACTAGAGCACACACAACGTTCAATGCTTATCAATTGGGTCAACAAAGAAAGAACTAGAGTAAATGATGAATGAGGCATTATTAGAAGCTTGATGTCATGCGAAAAGAAAATTATTGTCATGTGAAAATAATCTTTATTTTGTGATATAATAAATTTATTTTCACCATAAAATAACCTTATTGTCATGTGACAAGAATTTTTGCACACCTATGTAACAATATTCTCCTATGTCACAATAAAATCTTATGTCACGAAATTGGTTCGGGGATATTCGACAGGAATTTCAACCTTCAATTCCCGAGAGGCCTCTCAAAATTATCGTTTCTTTTGATAAATTGATTTCAACGCAACCCAATGTTGATAAACAACATGAAAAAAATCTTGTTAATTTCAGATGAACCTTCCCAAGGGTTTGATTAAATCCGTGATAAAACCCCAAAGGGGCTGGAAATTCAATCGATGCAGTGGACTTTGAGCTTGCATTTCTTAGAAACCTAAAATTCTTGAGTCCAATGTGAAAAAACAACCTAGGAGTTGTGAATGAAGAAAGGACCGTGGTTAACAATGGGGTTTGTAAAACAAAACAAAAAAATCCTTTGTGAGGGTTTGAACTTCACAAAGTTTAACCCCATGACTCTTTTGGTATCCAAATTGATTCTCCTTCAAAGTCTGAGTAGCATCACATGTTTAACAGAAGCTTAGAGACGATAGATCATGATGAGTCTTTTTGTATCCTGGAATGGGATCTAATTTGCCCTCTATCACTCAAATTTGGAGAAATGGATAACACTTTCAAGAGGATTTGATCTATCCTCACTATTTTAGGTTTCACCTTTCAACCAAGGTAAGAGAACTCTTTTCTAGCCTATTGTTTGTGGAGGAGGTGGAGATATCCTTCCTAACGAAGTTGTTAAGGAGACCTTGAAGAAAATATGATCAATGCAATAAAATCTAACTCTCACAAGTTGTCACTCTAGAGAGTGGAGATATTCTCTAAGCAAGGTTTAGGCTACTAAAGACATTTAGAATCCTGATTGTTTTTACATTTTTTGGTAGTAAAATTGATGCATTTGTATACACACATGACAAATAGGGGTAGTATGGGTAGGATCGGTTGTTTTTAAATAAATTTTTGTGGGAGGTGAGGCAGAATGAACTTGATTTTCCAAATGTTTGAGAACTCTTACAAAATGGGAATTCTAGACAACATAATACTTGTAAATAGCCAAAATGTTCCTTTAACTTGAGAATATGTGCTTCAATGGAAGCCCAGATTAGAACTTTTCACAAAATATATGAGATTTTAACACAAAGGCTCAAGTTAGAAGACCCAATAAAACATCAAAATATAAGATCAATCACACCTGAGGTAAACCCAGAGGCTTACAAACAATCTATGTCAACAAATGAAAGAAAAGTGATTTTAAATCATTTATTTAGTCGAAGATGAAATCTCTTCTAGGAAATGAGATTGGAGATGTAATGCCCCCATTTGGCATGGGCTTCCTTTCTGCTACCTGCCTCTCCCCCAACCACCCAACCTGCCAAAATTTAAGACTGTCATGTCTGTCTTTGCGGGGAAAGATGGAGTCGGTGGAGGCCTATTTTATTCTTCACCAAAATCTTTGTTTTGATCCTCTCATTCAATGCACTGGACGCAGATAAAATTGAATTGATGCTAGTGGAGCAGGCGTGTTGCATCCACCTTCTTGAATGCTGCGAGGTGTGTTCTTGTCAGGGATTCACTGTAGCGACCTGCAACAGGTCATTTCGGGTTCCTCCTTCAAGATATTTTATTTTTGCTCAAAATCATGTTGTACAGGCAGTTCAGTGGAGCTTAGAACCGAAATCCTTCTAGGAGAGTTCCGTGAGGAAGTAACTGGCTTTGTGCAGCAGCTGCAGGTCGGGAAGTAAACTGATCTAAGAAAACCCGTGGCCCAAAGAGAGCTAGGTGCGACAGCTGCTGTAGGGTGAGCCCAAGGAACCGCTGGTGCTGCACCTGCTATTCTGGTTTACACGCGACCATAGTCGTGAACATTTGTTGCAAAATCTTGCAGCTGTAGTTGGAGAACGAGATAAAGTTTTGTTGAGCTGTCTTGCCTTTTCATTTTGTAAAGTCGCTCTTTCCAAGTGATGAATTTAGCATGGAAGAAGCTCGATCAATCTGGAGACTGCGTTCTATGCTTGTATTTTATTTGTTTCCGCCATAAGCTTGTCCCAGTTTTGGTGAAAGATCGTACCCACGGGCACAGGGATCTTTTCAATGTTGGAGAAAATGTATTGGGAGATGAAGGTAGCAGGATATTTTTCAGATCCAAAGTTTGTACTGAGTTGTCCCTGCCAAAATCGAACATGTGACAGTGAGAGTGTTACCAAGAGACCTGAAGAAATTCCTTTGCAATGATTCTCTTTTGAGACCTCCCTTCTCCGTTGGATACTACTGTTGAAGATGGTGTGATTGTGCCCATTCTTTCATACGTATATTGTGCTTGTTTTCTGTGCTAGTATTTTACATTTTTGTGGTTATCGTGTGCTTTTTTTTTTTTTTCGATTAGAAAACAGAGAAAAAAAAATGGAGGCGGCGTGTTATCATGAGCCGAGAGCGGTTGAGAAGCCATTATTTGCGTAGGGTAGCAGATACTGAAAGCGAGAGGCCAAGGAGGGTGACTTCGGAATTGAACACAACTTGCACATTGGGGGATGTGCACTTGCAGCTTTCAATTGTCTCATTGGAAATCGAGCACAGAGATTGAATTCACTGGGGTGTGTCCAAGAACAAATAGGACAAGTCTTCACGAGGTCAATCACAAGCCTCCTCTGAGATTCAGGTGTTGCTTTCACAGCTGACACAAAGTGAAGAGAAGCTTCTTATCTCAATAATGCCACTCGCTGTTATGCATTTTGAAAATAATGTTTTGGTGGCCTCTTGCACCTTTCTTTTTTAGAGCGTTGTGGATGTTGCTTCTTTACGTCGGATATCCTCACTTTACCAAAGCCTTGGGTCGAATGAACATTCGAGCCTGTCTAAATCTCATGATGTCACACTCTTTTCTAGTTCTTTTGAAGATCATGTGGCAACTTCTCTTGCTCGTGCATTATCAGATGAATATGTGGATGCTGGTATGGGGATTCTATTAGAAAGGCATACAGACTCCTCTCTCAATGAAGCAACAAATCACAGGCTAACGAGGGCTCTTAAGGCTATCCTACAGCACCTAAAAAAAAATCCAGCCTTCCAGAAGCAGTTAAAGGTCAATCTCCAGGATCATGGCTTCAGACAATGTTTGGGACAGTACTAAACTATGTAACTTTGAGACTTCTTGGCCAAGGGTCTGATGGAGGAGATAAAGAAGCAATGGAAAAAGGTCGTGTATGGATTTTGGACCATGGCAGTGCTACTGCTATACCTTCATGGGGAAAAATGTGGCTTTCGGTGCTTGGAGTATTTGATTGGTCTGGAAACAATCCATTGCCTCCAGAGATTTGGCTTCTTCCATATTTTCTTCCCATCCATCCAGGGAGGATGTGGTGTCACTGTCGAATGGTTTATTTGCCAATGTCATATTTTTATGGGCGGAGATTTGTGGGACCTATAACTGAGACTGTTATGTGTTTAAGAAAGGAGCTCTATACGATTGATGTTATGAAGTCAAGAGCATGGCCGTTAACAGAGTTTGGACCTTCAGCAGGCCGAGGAAGAGAAGTTGCTTGCCGGGTTGGGTTCTTTGCTGCAGCCCCGTCCATCTTGTGATCGACTGCGGGAGCTTAATCAGGCACGATATTCTCTATACCATTAATTCTTATGTTGTTATTTAATTGAATCATTAAATAACTCTTCTCTTCATATAAATGACTCGTGTGATGGTATGCTATTTGGTTTCCACTTTCCTGGCTCGTTTGTATTTGTTTTGGCATTAGAAATGATTGCGTTGGTTGAAGCCTTTATATTGTTTTCTGGGTTTTAATAAATATTATTTGGGGGAACTTTGTTCTTAAGACTAATAAAACAAAAGAGGTGGGGGTCCTGTAATGAACACCCCCTAGTTCCTTATGTTGGTCTCACGATTTGAATGTTTTATCAAACATTGTTGTTGGACTCAACCTTATAGTTCCTGTTTTGTTCTTATTCTTGTTTCGGTTCGAGATCTGTAGTCCTGGGTTATGTCGGGTATTTGCGAATTAGGGATTGAGTACTGCGAGTGCATTGTGTATAGGTGAATGATGCTATTCCTGTCTCTATCCTTTTCTTTCAATTGTTTTAGGTTCTAGTAACCCTTCCCAGTTGGCTTGGTGTGTGCTTAGCTTGACTGACTTTTGAATTGAGCCAAGTTGATATTTACTTTCAACTAGGTTAGTTGCTTTTGTTATTTTGTTTGGAATCGCTCGAAGAAATACTTTTATTCTTCGAGTGTCATGTTTGATTTTCATAATCGATATCAATTCATGTTCACCGTTTGGAGATTGTTGTCTTTGGAATCACCTTCTCTCCCTTGGTGACTGTTGTATGATTTGAGGAATGTATTTGAACCTATGGAATGTTTTCTTTTGATGATACTCACATTTATTTTGGATAGCTTAAAATGTCGAGGAAATACTCTTTTCTTACCTTGATTGTGTTTCACACATGTTGGAGGATACGAGAGCTACTTGATCATTAGTGAGGAAGTTTTCAAATCTTAAAATTGGGATGTTGGTTTTATGCGTAAGAAATTACTCTACATTTTGCTTCGTAAAGATGCTTAAATATCGTTCTCCCGTGACTTAGAGTTTGGTGTGTTTGGAAACTCATTGGTTGACTGGTTTTTTTGATGATCGTTGTGATATGACCTCCTTGCTGTCATTGTAGTAGAATGGTTATGTGTTGACCAAAAAGGTTAAAGTTGACTTGTTGTTGACGATAGATCCTTTGGAAGCCATGTATCCTGTGTTGTGTTCTTGTGAATGATTGAGTAACCTCCTGTAAGATTTATAATGGTTATGTTTGGTCTTGTCAAAGTTTGTCCTTTTTCTTAAGACATTCTCTTGATTAGAAGAAAGTCTAATAGAAGGATTGTTAAGATAGGACGTGGCCCATACGGGGTCAATTGTGCGTCTCATCCCTTTTCTTTCCAATTTATTTGTTCTGTGCTGACATAAAATTAACTGTTATAGGCACATCATCTTAATATTAATAAGTCATGTTGGTTTAGATATTCTCATGTCGATTGATTGTTTGGGATCTTCCAATGACATAGTGAATCCTTGGCTTGGTGAACTAACTTAAACAAATAGGGACAGATCACGTTTGAAATTAATTCTCTTCCTGTAATTGTTTTTGTTTTGAAATGTTATCTTGTTAAAATGACGGTCATTATTGTGATATGGGTGAAATTCACTATGATGTTTATTAACTGCTCCTATGAGAAAATGATAATTAAATAGAGTTAGTGCCGTCCCTTTTATTTAGACATTTTATGCTTTTGGACAGCTCTTTAATTGCTCTTGTTTAGACTCTTGAATTTTTGTTCTCTTCAACGGTGCTTTTCTTCCTTGAAACAGTTAGATAACAACATATTGTTTTAATGTTATAGCTTTTATCGTGCTCAGTTCTTGTGAACTGACATGTGCTAACAAATGTGCAGGAGGATTTCCTGAGTAGAAAAGAAAAAAAAGAGAGAGAAAAAGAAACACGTGTAGAAAGTGGATTCCATCCTTCTTAGGAACTGCTGTTGTACGAATGTTTTCCTTGCTTTAAAACGTTGGTATGGAAATTGTGAAGACTATATAGAAGGCATTGTGTTATAATTTTGTATTGTTCTCATGTAGGTTGTTGTTATCGTTTGAAAGTCAATTTGAGAAATATTATTGTCAATAAGATTAAATGAACTTGTTTTGACATGCGTATCCTTTGTTGAATTTTCACTTTTCAGAATATGATTTATCCTTAAATTGTCAAACCTAATTCTAATTATCCAAACTTGAATCATCTTGCATCACTCTAGTTACCTTGGTCTTTTGTTGTTTGGTAGAGGACTATGTTTTTGAACCTAGCAAAAGAAAACAAGAGAAACAAATATACCTTATGATCCGCGTAAACAAATCAACAATCTCTTATTGTGGTGAGTCCTTAGAATGGTCTTAAGGTGAAATCAATGATTAAATTCTTGGAAGATAACAAGATTACAATAAATAGAAGGAACTTGCCTAAGAAACTCTTCGATCTGTCTTACCCATTGAAAATGTAAACTGTATACTTATTTCTATCTCTTCAAGTGAAGCCCAAGTGAAACCTTTAATTTTTCTGATTAGACTCTTGACCCCAATGAAATATTATTAACAACTAATAAGATCTTAATGATGAATCCAAGAGTTAGATAGTCATGTACTGGAATAAAATAAAATAAAATAAAATTGACCGCTTGAAAAGGTAAAACATATATGTTCAAAAGCACAACGTCGAAAATAGATTGATAAAGTTAAGAGCCTTGAGAAATTAACTGCCTCCTCACAAATGAATAAGTTAATCAAGTAAATGAAGTAACCTCTTGCTATTCTATAATTGGTTTACACTGTATATTAACATTATCAAGGTAGGGGAAAATTCTTCAAAGGAGACATGACTTTCAGATTCTCCTATCGTGATTCCTCTGCGAAAAGTAAAGAATGTAAAAACACTTACAGCTAAAACATGAATCTAAAGAGACCTTCTGTGGGAAGACCTTGTTGTAAGACTGCATACTTTAGATGAACCATTGTGTCCTTAGTGTGTGCCTCATGTCTATCTGTAACTAGTGTGGGTCCGTGTTGTGGAAAGCATGTCTTTGGTTGGTTGTATTCCCTAGAGAACTTGTGTAGTGTCGTACTTATCTTCAAGCAAGTCAAAAAAAAAAATTATCCTGTATTTCATTGTGTTGTCCTTGTGCTGGTATTTTTGGCATGTTACATTTGGTATTAGAGCGTAGGTTCATGCTCTCGAACGTATGGGCCGGATTGGTGTTGTATGGTGATGTTGCATGGTGGTGGTGGTGTTACATGATGATACTGCATGATGATGATGATGTTGCATGATGATGATTTATATTGGAAGAGTAATGTGCTTTAAGCTTGATGTGATTATTGTCGTAATTGTGATATTGTGAACGCATGTGATGTGTATGTCACTCAGTGCGTATTTGTCATCATGTTGATGTGTTGGGGATGAGAGTATTCTCTCTCCTTCTTGTGGATTCTAGGAAGAATTCACGTGTAAATTATTGTTTGTGATGTGTGAAAAGAATTCTAATGTGGATGATGTAGTGTTGGAGCATTGTGGAATATTGTGATATGTGGGTGTATCAGTGTGTTGTATGACTAGTTGATGTTAAAAGAAACGAGTTGTATCATGATGTTTTTACCATGTTCTGAAGAAATGTGTGTACCACCTTGTTATGTTGCAATGTATGTTATGTTGTGATGTACTATGTTCATCGTATATATGAGTTGTGTAATATGTAATGCTTCATGTTGTGATTTTGGGTCATACGGTGAGTGTATGAACCCTATCGTATTGTGATTGCACCTTGGGTGCAGAATGTGGTAAAGTGATGTATTGCGCCCTGTGAATGTATAATTGTGATCTACCCCGTATACCTACCATACGTGAGACATTATGGTAGCTATGTGTGTACCACCATGGTGTTAGTGATGTAGTTACATGTTATGTTGTGAGCCTTACACTAACCGACCCTGAGGGAGATCGGTAGAAGTGTATGTTGAGAGTGAGGAATGGTGTACCATGGGTCAATAACTCGAGTCAAAACTCGGTTTAGTAGAGTACATGTGACTCTTTCCTCTCTCCCTATTTGGTTGTATGTATGCAACCCTAGTGTATCTATGACTATGTTTAGCCTTGTCGAAGGGTGGCGGGATTGATATATATATTTTTTTACGAGTTGAGGCTCGATGTTCCGAGTGCCAGCAACTCGTTGAGTAACCTCTTTGGTGGCTAGATAAGGCCACACGCTTATTGTAATGTGACATTATTATAAGTTGATTTTATTCAGTAAATTGAGCTTTTTATTTTATTTTGCAAGGACCAAGATCTTTTCTTGATTACAATGCTTTACAATTTTAGGCATTTCTATGGTTTGTGGCACTAACATGGGGATTTGGTCATTTATTTTAGCTTGATTTGGGGTCTTCTTTTAAATTTGGAATTTTTACCGCCTTGCCCAAGGCTTGTACTTTGCCACTTGGCACTTTGACTAGATTGTTGTGCTAGTTCTAATGTCGTGATGTGTGGAATAGGTTCATGGGATGCACCATGGATTGGTTGGACCTATGGACCCGCTTCGTTGTATGGGGGTATGCTCCAAGGGGTACATATGACTAGCGGGTTGTTGAGAACCACGCGTTATTATGTCACTTGGGTTAGGAGTGTCCAAACTCGATGTGCCTTGGGGCAGAGAGACAACCGCCTCCGAGGGAGGCATAAGAGTTTGAGGAGGCATAAGAGTTTGAGGGAGGCATAAGAGTTTGAGGGAGGCATAAGAGACTTGAGGAGGCATAAGAGTTTGAGGGAGGCATAAGAGCTTGAGGGAGGCATAAGAGACTTGAGGGAGGCATAAGAGTTTGAGGGAGGCATAAGAGACTTGAGGGAGGCATAAGAGTTTGAGGGAGGCTTATGATATTTGTCTCAGTATGGTTGATGTTTGGGATATATGTTGAGTTATTGTGATGTTGTGGACATGTCATTGATTCCCTTGTGGACACTATGTACCTGTAGCATGGTTTGTTGTTATGTGAGTCTTTCATTGATGCAAATTGAGGAAATGTCTAGTGGATTGTAGTACTCTTTTGTTTGAGTATTTGGTATGTCAGTCATTGATGTGTGACGTGTACTATGTGGACTGTGCCTAATCCATTCCGTATTTGAGTAACCTTTTTGTGGTGTAATACAATCTTGAAGTATATACTTGCGTGCTTGTGAATCTGTAGGGTCTTGTGAACCCGATAGGGTGTTGTGTTAGCAGTTCATGTTACGCACCCACAATAAGGAATAAATCAAAACTCTTCAACGATGATAATTTTAAAAAAAAAAAACCAACTAAAACTAGAAATAATGATAATGGAAAGAGACTAATGAAATGATGAACAAGAAAGAACTGCCAATCTTCACAGAACATTGAAAGTTAAAATTTCTACCAAATGTTCCTAAGGCTACTTTGTGACCGTGCTGTAATCAACTAAAATTTAAACCCATAGAAAGTACTTTCTCCTGTACCTGTCCTTGGTTGTGAACCTTTTCTTTTCCATTGTGTTATGTCGCATCGAGGACGATGCTTTCTTAAGGGGAGGAGAATGTAATGCCCCGCTGGGCATGGGATTCCTTTCTGCTACCTGCCTCTCCCCCCCAACCACCCAACCTGCCAAAATTTAAGACTGTCATGTCTGTCTTTGCGGGGAAAGATGGAGTCGGTGGAGGCCTATTTTATTCTTCACCAAAATATTTGTTTTGATCCTCTCATTCAATGCACTGGACGCAGACAAAATTGACTTGATGCTAGTGGAGCAGGCGTGTTGCATCCACCTTCTTGAATGCTGCGAGGTGTGTTCTTGTCAGGGATTCACTGTAGCGACCTGCAACAGGTCATTTCGGGTTCCTCCTTCAAGATATTTTATTTTTGCTCAAAATCATGTTTGACAGCGATTCGGTGGAGCTTAGAACCGAAATCCTTCTAGGAGAGTTCCATGAGGAAGTAATCGGCTTTTGTGCAAAGATTGGTGCAGTCGGGAAGTAAACTGAACTAAGAAAACCCGTGGCCCAAAGAGAGCTAGGTGCGACAGCTGCTGCAGGGCGAGCCCAAGGAACCGATGGTGCTGTACCTGCTATTCTGGTTTACACGCGACCACAGTCGTGAACAGTTGTTGCAAAATCTTGCAGCTGTAGTTGGAGAACGAGATAAATTTTTGTTGAGCTATATTGCCTTTTCATTTTGTAAAGTCGCTTTCTGTCTGGGTGATGAATTTAGCATGGAAGAAGCTCGATCAACTGAGATCAGCTGCGTTCTATGCTTGTATTTTATTTGTTTCCGCCATAAGCTTGTCCCAGTTTTGGTGACAGATCACACCCACGGGCACAGGGATCTTTTCAATGTTGGAGAAAATGTATTGGGAGATGAAGGTAGCAGGATATTTTTCATATCCAAATCTTCTACTGAGTTGTCCCTGCCAAAATCGACCATGTGACAGTGAGAGTGTTACCAAGAGACCTGAAGAAATTCCTTCACAATGATTCTCTTTTGAGACCTCCCTTCTCCGTTGGATACTACTGTTGAAGATGGTGTGATTGTGCCCGTTCTTTCATACGTATATTGTGCTTGTTTTCTGTGCTGGTATTTCTGTTTGTGGCCACTGTGTGCTTTTTTTTTCAGATTAGAAAACAGAGAAAAAAAAATGGAGGCGGCACGTTATCATGAGCCGAGAGCGGTTGAGCGGCCATTATTTGCGCAGGGTAGATACAGAAACAGAGGCCAAGGAGGGTGACTTTGGAATCGAACACCACTTGCACAGGGGACGTGCACTTGCAGCTTTCAATTGTCTCATTGGAAATCGAGCACAGAGATTGAATTCACTGGGGTGTGTCCAAGAACAAATGGGACAGTCTTCACGAGGTCAATCACAAGCCTCCTCTGAGATTCAGGTGTTGCTTTCACAGCTGACACAAAGTGAAAAGAAGCTTCTTATCTCAATAATGCCACTCGCTATTATGCATTTTGAAAATAATGTTTTGGTGGCCTCTTGCGCCTTTCTTTTAGAGCTTTGTGGATTATCTGCTAGTGTGCTTCGTGTGGATGTTGCTTCTTTACGTCGGATATCCTCACCTTACCAAAGCCTTGGGTCGAATGAACATTCGAGCCTGTCTAGATCTCATGATGTCACACTCTTTTCTAGTTCTTTTGAAGATCATGTGAAAACTTCTCTTGCTCGTGCACTATCAGATGAATATGTGGATGTTGGTATGGGGATTCTATTAGAAAGGCATACAGACTCCTCTCTCAAGGAAGCAACAAATCACAGGCTAACGAGGGCTCTTAAGGCTGTCCTACAGCACCTAAAAAAAAATCCCAGCCTTCCAGAAGCAGTTAAAGGTCAATCTCCAGGATCATGGCTTCAGCACAATGTTTGGGACAGTACTAAACTATGTAACTTTGAGACTTCTTGGCCAAGGGTCTGATGGAGGAGATAAAGAAGCAATGGAAAAAGGTCGTGTATGGATTTTGGACCATGGCAGTGCTAATGCTATACCTTCATGGGGAAAAATGTGGCTTCTGGCACTTGGAGTATTTGATTGGTCTGGAAACAATCCATTGCCTCCAGAGATTTGGCTTCTTCCATATTTTCTTTCCATCCATCCAGGGAGGATGTGGTGTCACTGTCGAATGGTTTATTTGCCAATGTCATATTTTTAAGGGCGGAGATTTGTGGGACCTATAACTAAGACTCTGTTATGTGTTTAAGAAAGGAGCTCTATACGATTGATGTTATGAAGTCAAGAGCATGGCCGTTAATAGAGTTTAGACCTTCAAAGCAGCCGAGGAAGAGAAGTCATGGTTGGTTGGGTTCTTTGTTGCGGGCAGCCCCGTCCATCTTGTGATCGACTGCGGGAGCTTAATCAGGCACGATATTCTCTATACCATTAATTCTTATGCTGTTATTTAATTGAATCATTAAATAACTCTTCTCTTCATATAAATGACTCGTGTGATGGTATGCTATTTGGTTTCCACTTTCCTGGCTCGTTTGTATTTGTTTTGGCATTAGAAATGATTACGTTGGTTGAAGCCTTTATATTGTTTTCTGGGTTTTAATAAATATTATTTGGGGGAACTTTGTTCTTAAGTCTAATAAAACAAAAGAGGTGGGGGTCTTGTAATGAACACCCCCTAGTTCCTTATGTTGGTCTCATGATTTGAATGTTTTATCAAACATTGTTGTTGGACTCAACCTTATAGTTCCTGTTTTGTTCTTATTCTTGTTTCTGTTCGAGATCGTAGTCCCGGGTTATGTCGGGTATTTGTGAATTAGGGATTGAGTATGTGAGTGCATTTTGTATAGGTGAATGATGCTATTCTGTCTCTATCCTTTTCTTTCAATTGTTTTAGGTTCTAGTAACCCTTCCCGGTTGGCTTGGTGTGTGCTTAGCTTGACCGACTTTTGAATTGAGCCAAGTTGATATTTACTTTCAACTAGGTTAATTGCTTTTGTTATTTTGTTTTTAATGGCTCGAAGAAATACTTTTATTCTTCGAGTATCATGTTTGATTTTCATAATCGATATCAATTCATGTTCACCGTTGGAGATTGTTGTCTTTGGAATCACCTTCTCTCCCTTGGTGATTGTTGTATGATTTGAGGAATGTAGCTGAACCTATGGAATGTTTTCTTTTGATGATACTCACATTTCTTTTGGATAGCTTAAAATGTCGGAGGAAATACTGTTTCTTACCTTGATTTTTTTCACACATGTTGGAGGATACAAGAGCTACCTGATCATTAGTGAGGAAGTTTTCAAATCTTAAAATTGGGATGTTGGTTTTATGCATAAGAAATTACTCTACATTTTTCTCCGTAAAGATGCTTAAATATCATTCTCCCGTGACTTAGAGTTTGGTGTGTTTGGAAACTCATTGGTTGATTGGTTTTTTGATGATCGTTGTGATACAACCTCCTTGCATTTGTCATTGTAGTAGAATGGTTATGTGTTAACCAAAAAGGTTAAAGTTGACTTGTTGTTGACGATAGATCCTTTGGAAGCTATGTATCCTATGTTGTGTTCTTGTGAATGATTGAGTAACCTCCGTAAGATTTATAATGGTTATGTTTGGTCTTGTCAAAGTTTGTCCTTTTTCTTAAGACATTCTCTTGATTAGAAGAAAGTTTAATAGAAGGATTGTTAGGATAGGACGTGGCCCATACGGGGTCATTTGTGCGTCTCATCCCTTTTCTTTCCAATTATTTGTTCTGAGCTGACATAAAATTAACTGTTATAGGCACATCATCTTAATATTAATAAGTCATGTTGGTTTAGATATTCTCATGTCGATTGATTTTTGGGATCTTCCAATGACATAGTGAATCCTTGGCTTGGTGAACTAACTTAAAAGATAGGGATGAGATCATGTTTGAAATTAATTCTCTTCCTGTAATTGTTTTTGTTTGAAATGTTATCTTGTAAAATGACGGTCATTATTGTGATATGGGTGAAATTCACTATGATGTTTATTAAGCGCTCCTATGAGAAAATGATAATTAAATAGAGTTAGTGCCGTCCCTTTTATTTAGACATTTTATGCTTTTGGACAGCTCTTTAATTGCTCTTGTTTAGACTCTTGAATTTTTGTTTTCTTCTTCAACGGTGCTTTTCTTCCTTGAAACAGCTTAGATAACAACATATTGTTTTAATGTTATAGCTTTTATCATGCTCGGTTCTTGCGAATCGACATGTGCTAACAAATGTGCGGGAGGATTTCCGAGTAGAAAAAAAAAAGAGAGAGAAAAAGAAACACGTGTAGAAAGTGGATTCCATCCTTCTTAGGAACTGCTGTTGTACGAATGTTTTCCTTGCTTTAAAACGTTGGTATGGAAATTGTGAAGACTATATAGAAGGCATTGTGTTATAATTTTGTATTGTTCTCATGTAGGTTGTTGTTATCGTTCAAAGTCAATTTGAGAAATATTATTATCAATAAGATTAAATGAACTTGTTTTGACATGCGTATCCTTTGTTGAATTTTCACTTTTCAGAATATGATTTATCCTTAAATTGTCAAACCTAATTCTAATTATCCAAACTTGAATCATCTTGCATCGCTCTAGTTACCTTGGTCTTGTGTCGTTTGGTAGAGGACTATGTTTTTGAACCTAGCAAAAGAAAACAAGAGAAACAAATATACCTTGTGATCCCGCGTAAACAAATCAACAATCTCTTATTGTGGTGAGTCCTTAGAACGGTCTTAAGGTGAAATCAATGATTAAATTCTTGGAAGATAACCAGATTACAATAAATAGAAGGAACTTTCCTAAGAAACTCTTCGATCTATCTTACCGAGTTGAAATTGTAAACCGTATACTTATTTCTATCTCTTCAAGTGAAGCCCAAGTGAAACCTTTAATTTTTCTCGATTAGACTCTTGACCCCAATGAAATCTTATTAACAACTAATAAGATCTCAATGATGAATCCAAGAGTTAGACAATCATGTATCTTTGGAATAAAATAAAATAAAATAAAATTTTCCGCTTGAAAAGGTAAAACATATATGTTGAAAAGCACAACGTCGAAAACAGATTGATAAAGTTAAGAGCCTTGAGAAATTAACTGCCTCCTCACAAATGAATAAGTTAATCAAGTAAATGAAGTAACCTCTTGCTATTCTATAATTGGTTTACACTGTATATTAACATTATCAAGGTAGGGGAAAATTCTTCAAAGGAGACATGACTTTCGATTCTCCTATCGTGATTCCTCTCGCAAAAGTAAAGAATGTAAAAACACTTACAGCTAAAACATGAATCTAAAGAAACCTTCTATGGGAAGACCTTGTTGTAAGACTACATACTTTAGATGAACCATTGTGTCCTTAGTGTGTGCCTCATGTCTATCTGTAACTAGTGTGGGTCCATGTTGTGGAAAGCATGTCTTTGGTTGGTTGTATTCCCTAGAGAACTTGTGTAGTGTCGTACTATCTTCAAGCAAGTCAAAAAAAAAAAAAAAAAAGTTATCCTGTATTTCATTGTGTTGTCCTTGTGTTGGTATTTTTTGGCGTGTTACAGGAGATGCCACTAAACTATCACAAGGACTGAGACCTATGTGATTAAAATATATTTTTATATAAGATTGCAATAGGAACAGGAAAAACTATTTGTATACATTTGAAAATGAAACAAACACATTTATCTATAGATCAACCTAGAATAACTTGAGTTTGATTAAATTTATCAGCGGGGAAAGTTTCTAGAACAATATTATACCTCATCAATGGTCTGTACACTTGAAACAACCTTGACATGATCAAACATAATACAAATTATATATACACGCTTCTCGATGGCTTTCAAAAGACAAAGATTTGTCGAATTTTCCTCTAGGGTATTTTCTTCGAACTCTAAACACTCCAACCTTAGACCATTTGCAAAAAAAAAAAAATTGTGCCATTTATAACATTTACAATAGAGCCCCTTTTTCCCCAAAACGAGAAAAACATTTAATGTACCTAGGTGTTCTCCATGATCTCGATCGTGATTCTCATAATCGGATTTATAAAAATTTGTTAGGTGCTCATAGGGGCGATTTCTTCAAAAATCTCAAGTATTCAAATCTTTCATCCGGTAGAACACTCCTCCAACTCACCTACCACTTCCACCCCTAATGTGTCAAATCTGGTTCATTGCGTTCTTAGGAGAAGAAAAATGGAAAATCATATTGAGCCCGAGAGTCGATGATTTTAATGGCGAAAGACGTCTCAGATTTTCCTTCCAAACTCATATATCAATATTAACTCTCCCTCTATTTGGCATGCAGAAATACCAAGAAATCATGAAGACTCATACTTCCGAGTGTGTGTTTCAAGAAATGGGGGAAGATTAGATTCAGACACATAGTTGTCATTGATCTTTACTTTGAATTTGGGCCATCGACGTGGAAGATTCAATTTCAAAAATAGGCTTGGGGGATTCCTTTGACCTTTTACAACCTTTTTAAAAAATTGAAAAAAATTCCATTTTTCTCCGCACCACTACCTTTGAGAAATGACCCTGACACGTGTCCTAAGGTGGGTCCCAATGGAACCATGACCAAATTCTGCCATTTGACCTCCCTTTTGGAGAAGGGAATATTTTCCATGTTTTCCCCATAGCTCTACCCTTGAAAAATGGGCTTGACACATGTTCTAAGGTGGGTCCCAGTGGAACCATTCTTCCATATTTACTTTTAACTCTTTTCTCCCAAAAGGATTTTTTTCCAAATTTCTCCCAAAGTCTGCACCTCCACCATTGACTGGAGCAAGCTTTGACCTTTCCTTTATCAAGCTTATGGGCCATTTTGGTGTTTTAATATTTGGAATATCAAGGAGAAAAAAATTGAAGTTCCCCTTGATGGTCCCTCTCCCTACCCCTTTTGACTTTTCAAATTGCCATGCATCACAATGACGCATCTTTAGATGGTTCCAAAAATTTGAGACTATGAAAGAGCACGGGCTCGCCATGTGTCCTGTCCTAGAAAAATTTCTCTGAAGGCTTGAGGCTTAGTGGAAGACGCCATGTGTCATGCTTCCAGGTAGTCTCCTTTGGCCATTGAAAATTCCAAGGAAAATGTAAAGTGATAAAAGGCCTCCACTTGTCCTCCCGATGCTTCTTTAAGATGAAACTTAAGGCCTGTACCCAAACATGCGTAGTTCTTCCACATGTCCTAGATCTCAAAACCGTTTGAAAGAGACTACTATGGGAAGACCCGGTGGAAGCCTCCACGTGTCTCCATGTTGCAATTTCAAAATGGTGCCCAAAATAAAGAACCTAAATGAGCACGAGGCTCGTCATGTGTCCCTATTCTCGCCAAACTATACTAGCTGCATAAAAATTTGTCTAAGTCTAGGAAAAGTAGCGGAAACCTCCACGTGTCCTCCTGGTGCAACTCCAAGGCCAAACCAAAAATTAAACCTTCAAATGAGTGCTATTCTTCAATGTGCACAATTTTTGGGTTAAAACTTTTCACAAATTTTAGGAGTGCCCGCTAAGCCATATCAAATCAAAGATGAACACATGGACACCATCGCTGAAAAATAAGGAATTTTTCCCACCACTTAAATTTTCTTAAATCGAACACAGGCGGGGTCATGGGGTGAGTTCAATTTTTTTGCCAAAGTAGCCAAAAATAACAAGTTTCAAATACAAACCCATTGTGTCCCATCCAATCAGGAGAAGCCACGTAAGCACCAAAAGAACCAATCAAAATTGAGTGGAGCCATGGGATCAAATTTTCCTTTTGCCAAAAAGTAAAAAGTGATAAGTTAAAGCATTTTTCCACTTTGTCCCTTGACCAACCAAAAGAGGCCACATTCCCGGTCAATACAAAGGATGCAAATTTGACCAGAAGAAACACCGTCAAACCATAAAATGCAAAAAAACAACCAGTTGAGCCCAGAGATGAAAATTTCTCCAAGGACAGAGGATTTGTAAATGTTACAAGGCTCAAATACACTCCTCAAAGCTACATCCATTCATTTTCCTTCTAGTATTTGGGGAAAAATGACAAGGGAAGAAAATCCTGACTGTGGAAAATGGAAAGAATAGGAAAGCCTAAGTTTTTAGATAAACAGAGAATGGGAGACCCAAATTACAAACCACTTTCAGAGGAACGAAGAAACAGGGAAACATAAATGGACCCATACATGAACTTCGACCCAAGAAAAGATTAATTATGGCATCAAAAGAAAGCAAAGAAGTCCGGCACAACATGAGGGAATATAATATGACAGAGGCCATAAATTGATGGATTAAATGCAAAATGGGGCTAGACTATTTTGAGCACCAACAGACTCTTCCAAAGGTGGTTGTGAACCCATTGATTTAGAAAGATTTAGGGGGCTCAACTAACAAAATATTCAAGCATGGTATAGTTTTCAAACAAACTGCATGCATTATCAAAAGTAGGAAAATCAAGAACAACATTAGGTAAAGGAGTATCAGACTCATTACCTCGTTGAAAACCTTTGGGAAACACATTTTGTGCTTTCTTTGGAGCCATTATTTTTAGTCACTCTGTCGATGATCCCTACATTATTGGATGAGGGACTCAAATCATGGGCCGTTAAAAGTAGGTTTACCGATTCCCAAAGCATGGAGTAAAATACCCATGAAACACACTTAATGAGCGAAAATCTTGCTGAAAATGTAAGGGTTTACAATGTAATGAGTACGGATGACAAAGAGCATGGACAAATACAAAACTAAGAACTAAGCCTTAGTAGAGACCCTCAACGCTCAATTTCACTTCTCCTTAATTCGCCACTTGATAAATTTGATATCAAGAACATCATTCTTGATCTTAAGAGGAAAAAAATATAACATGTAAATTAACATCTCGATTGCAAGAGAAGAGGTGAGAAGAGAATATTGAATTACCTTATTTTTAATTTCTATAATTGTTTTTTTTTGGCATTTTAATTGGATGAAGAGAAAAGGAGATTCATTTATAATTACACCATGAGAGGATGGAAAAAAATGCAAGCGTATTATTGTCTATTTTATTGTTTCGTTTTCCGTCTCATAGTTAGAGACATGATGCATTAAAATAATCCTAAACGCAAAGAAGGATATTACTTTTATATTTAGGACTAATAAAATTTATGAATATTTATCTCTTAGAGCTCATGAAAATACAACAAAATACTCCGAGACTATAAGACAGCCGTTTTGTACCGTACTACAAACACTTCAATAAGAATTCGATAAATTTAATAACAATCCCATATAGTATAAGGATAGTCTAAATTCTCTTTCGTGTTAAAAAATAGTTTGTTTTCTTCGTTTATGTTTCCAAATATATATTATAGATGGATTGTAATTTTTTTCCATAACGTGTTAATATAGAAGATCTTCAAATTATCTATATATAAAATGTTATGTTTTAATATTAATACATGTGAATTTAAAATCCTTTAATGGCTTGTTTGATGTTTGATATTGAGCAAGTTACCAAACACACGCGATGTTTGATATTTTTCGGAACATTTCTTACGTTGCAATCTACAAGCTGCACAAGGGGAGATACCGTCATTCTGTTTTCCATGTGGGATTATAATGGTTTGCGCAGGTTGCAGTGAGCAGTCTTACTTATAATACTATCCTACCAACAAGAGGAAATGCCATGGAATATTTGTCCAGCCTAGCAAATCTATGTCGAGGAAAGCAACAAAGTCAGCGTGATGCATAGAATTTTTATAATACACGCCATTATTCGGATCAAGAGCTAGAAAATGAAGAGCCAATAAACATTCTTTAGATAACATTGTTTACACCATTGTAAACTTGTCGGGTTCACGAACTCGAAAATGAGGAGCCAATATACAGTCTTTTGAACATTTATTGCCTCACCATGTGGGTTAGAATGGTTTGAGCAGGTTACAGTATTAAGGAGTCTTACTTGTAATATTATCCTTCCATGAAAAGGAAATGCCACGGAATAATTTTAAAGCTGATGACATCGATGTGGACTGAGAAACAAAGTCAGAATGTTTTAATAAGGCACGCCACCATTCGGATGGCTACATTCCAGATTTTTATCCCGTGCTGCAGCCATCACTCAAATCCAGTACAACGTATTAATCTTAGTTTTTATTGGTCCAGCCCCGGGTATGTCATGTGGAATGTTTAGAGCCTTATACTTGTTAGATATTTGTTTGAAGGCAAATATCAAAGGAGGTTTTCACTTTAAGTCTACTTTTTTCGTTCTATTGATAATAGTGATACACACGTTTACACTACTAATATAGATTTTGACGAGATCTACTAAATGGTTTAAAAATCTGGGCATACGTTGGAATCCTATGTGAAGGGTGTGATGGAAATGTTGAAGGAGATGTATGAGGAATTTAAATTTGAGGGAGATAAATAATGTTGTATAAGGGTGACAAAGAAATAAATTGGTGGGGGGGGGGGGGGAGTGGGAATCCTAAGCATGTGAATTTTATTGGGAGAACCTATACAAAAATCATCTTTCTTACAACTAGGCATCTATGAAACATTTTAATGTAGCCAACTTTAAAAACACATTCTATATATTACAAATATCTTGAACTCAAAGAAAATAAATCTTCTCTTTCGTTATTCAATCTTGAATTACGATGCTTCATAAATAAGAAAACAACTCCCAACTCAAGTTGCAAGAAAACTCTTAACTATATTTGACTAAATCTATTCTAGGTGGTGAAATTTACTATTTTTTGCGGTTCTGACTAAAATATGTTATTCGTAGTAAGTTCGCATGGTTATTCTTATGGGCACGAAAATTTCCATACATCTTCTACATGTGTAAATTAGAGGAATTGCCAAATTTCTAACCTACTATGTATTGAAGAGACTAAAATCAACTAATGCATTAAAATAGGAAAAAATGAACTACAACTTAAATCCTAATTTTCAATACCCCGATGGAAGATTACGGGCCCAAAATATGCCGAAAAGGTTCCACCCGGCAGTCGGGTTGAATGGTGCATTTGTCCCATCGACACAAGTGGTTTAAAAACAAAGTGGACTAAAAAAACACCTGATTAAAATATATGACCATTTCAAAAGTTTAATAAAAAAATGGTGCATCACATTTGTCATATACATGTCAATCATATGAAGGGGAAAGAGGATGTGGTGCGCAGGGTATTGAGGAAAACATACTTTGGAAAAAGAAAGCAAGAAGTGGTCATTGAATACTTCCATGGAAAAAGTTGCAGACGTTTAAATTCCAAACTCTACATATGTTAAATATGAAAAATCTGCATTTTATCTTTCCTTATGTCATTGATTCCATTAATATTTGCAATAAAAGTCTCCTAGTGATAAAGGTAATGAATAGGTATTTTCTCATTGTGAGTCCTGATGATGGTGTTTGTCAATGATCAATGACACAACATCTTGACTCCTCAAGTTTGTGATGGTTGACAAACATAATTACTAAGGCTTGAACTTGAAAATGCTTTTTAGTGTAATTGATGTTTCGGGCATTGGCAAAAGATGGATTATTAGTGGATTATGTCCTTGTTCAATCCTATATGTCAACCCATGTTATAAAGGGAATGTTTCTATTTGAATACTATGATTTTATTGATTGGTTGGAGGATTATAATTTGGTTCCTTGGTGTCAAGAATATAATCTTTTAATAAGCCCTAAAATTTAAATTCATCAAATCTATTAAATACATAAATATCGGTCAATAACAATTTGAAGAGATACCGACTAGTATGTTTAGGCATGGGGACATGTGTAACCTACATCATCTAGTTGTTTGGAGAGTTGACCCATGTAATGTTTAACCACCACATTCGACACTCAAAATTAGAAAAATTTATATAAATATGAATCGTAACATTCGAATCTAGTTTCTAAACTACTAATTTCTTTTATAAAATGGAAAACTTTAGCTATATTAAACACTCAAAATTCAATGAGTAGGTTTTTATTTTGAAAAATCCTATAAGATTGTCGTCCTTTTCCCTGCGATTTGGAAGACCAAAAATTCATATAGATTTTTTTCATTTGATGAAAAGTAAGATGCCATTGTCTATCTTCGGATAGATTTTAATTTGTATTTTTTGTAGAATTATTTTTTGTTTAATGATTTTCTCCGTGAAAGTGGTATGAAACATAAATAAAATGGAACACTTTCCATTTGCCCGCCGTAACTTCATAAAAATTATCGAAATAAAATACTTTTTTAACGTGTATAGAAATTTTCCATGGTTGGGATGGTATAGGTTTTATCACATTCGACAAGTAAAAAAAAAAGTTGTAGTTGTAGACATAGACATAAACATTCACTCAAAAAAAGTGTCTTAAAGACTTATTATTATTAAAATATTATAAAAATGATATTTATCATATTCTATTCAGTTTAAAATACATATTTATATGAAGCTAACAATCTCCAATAAAAAGTGAAAGCCTTAGAAGATGACAAGAAGTGAAGGAAGAGGTTAAAAACTTGGCAAAGAAAAAGGTAAGAGGAAGAAGGAGGAGGAGGTGGTTATTGATAATAATTAGGTTAAAGACATATGCAAGAAGATGAACTCGTTAGACACCCGTTTAGGGAAGGCCAAGACTCGCCATGATTATAATATGGTCATTTTTAATGCAATTGAAGAGTTTATTAAGTAGCATGTCCGTAGCGTCTCTAATCTCAGCGGAGTTCCAGCAACCCTTTGGGGCACATAAAAGGAAAGCAAAAGGACCATTGAAGCACTGGATGTTCTTGACCTTTCCCACATGACAACATTGGCTATGTTCACCTCTTGGCGAGAATATCAAACCAAAGATCGACAAACCGCCAAGAATTGTGGATGCTTTGCTTTTGCATTTCTTTGTAATTATTGTTGTTATTTTGCTATTTTTTTGCTTGCTTTCCTGCAGTGTTCGTACTGATTTTGTTTTGTTGGGGTAGCTTCTCTTGGGCTACTTTGGGTTTCTTTGTCCCATTTGGATCTTGATCCTTTTTGTTCTGGTTCTCATTCCTATTCTGGCTTCTAGGCCCTCTTTTGTTCTCAAGGGTATAGTCCCTTTCAAAAAACTATTTGCCAAAAATTAAAAAAACAATCTCACCTATGCAATCGTACATTTTTTGTGACATGTTTTCAATTTTTTTGTCATGGTTAAAGTCCATGGAAGATCAGATTTGATGTTTTTAGCCTTTCACATTCAGAATGACCTCGCAAATCTCACATTTGGAAAAAAAAATCCCGAGCCTTCGAGAGACAAATTTTATGATACTGATTAGGATCGCGATCGTGGTTCTAAATTGACCTATTGGTAAAAGGATTGTGATCGTGGTTTATAAACCGCAATCACGGTTATTAGAATAATATTTCTAGACAAATCTCAACATCATATTTAGCATGTTATGATATTCTCAAACTTGATTGTACTAATTTCTACAAAATTCTACCACATTACGTACTTTTTCTTGTCATTGGAAACTATTTTTTTACTATTTTTAGGTTTTTTCGCGTCATTTTGAGTTTTCCTACATTGATTAAAACATCATAGGAGACACAAAACAAAATTCAAAAAGGAAATCAGTCAGAAAAAAACACTAGAGGAATTAGAGGCAAAAAGATTAAAAAATTTGGAGTGAATGCGGAAACCTCATGAATAGAGAGGAGGTTCATCTTAAACCCCTACTATTGTAATCAATGAGGAACTAGGTAAATTTTTTATGTCAATGTTGAAGATGTAATGTTGTGCCTCGGGACATTGGAAAGCACAAAGCATAGGGTAGTTAAAAATTTGGATATTTTTTTAATTTTTAAGTATAAACAATTACTATCATTATTTGATTTACCCAATTAATTAACCACTAGTCCAATTCCAAATTTAATTATTTATTTCTACTAAATGTTTTCTAGGGTCATAATAGAAAGTTTGCACCCCTTTTTATTTAATTTTCCCCCACACACCCTTCTTTTATTTTATTTCTTATTCCCACAAAATCCCATGACTTAAAAGTAGTGTAGGATTAAATGTGGACCCTAGGATCAAACTAATCTTGGCCCTAGATTTCATGTTGCCCTAAAATGACCTAATCCATCTTTATGTAAAGAAAATTATTACAAGTTGTAAAATGATAGATTATATTTTTATCTTTGTAAAGTATGAAATTTAATACTTTTCAATACATATCTATATTTAAATGATTTACTTATTTTTGTGATAAAAAGGATTGTAGAAAATTATTTAAAATAAGAATAGAGATCTTGGAATATGTTTAAACATTAGTAAGGAAGAACACATATTAACAATTTATTTTTGAATAAGATCAATTTGTTAAGTTTCCAATGGAAAGGAAGCAAAACTAATTTCATTTAATTTTATAATGTTACATAAATTTACAAGAAGGAGATATATTACATGAGAGATAATATTGCATTAAATATTAAACCTCAACCACCTTATTCTAACCAATTTTTTTAAAATGCAATAAAGAAACTAAATACTAAAAATTTCTAACAAGAAGGAAATACCACAAAGAAATATCACATTTTATTTTAGTTCTCTTAACATCACATTTTGCATTTTTATTGGGAAAAACATATTTCCAATTAACAAACTTTCTTTTCAAAAATGAGGTTCCAACAATCCATATTAAAGGAATCAACTATTTTACAAGATTTCATTTCCAAGAAGCTTAAGCTCACAAATACAACATATTTCAAAAATACTTAAGATACACAAGGAGAAACATTACAAGGCTTCTTTCCAAGATTGAAGGAAGATTACACATACAAATGTGACACTAATTTAAAAGTAATCCCAATCACAAAATGGGAACTTTACAAGAAAAAAATTCTCACATAGCCATATCCATAAGATTACAATGAGAGTAGTGTAAAAAAAATTGAGAAAAAAATGAGAAGCCATTTATCAAGAAAATTGAACCCTCTTCCAAAATTGAGCTCCAACTTTGATTGTCTTTCAAGGAAACCGACATAAGGAGAAAGACATGTTTTACCACCCAACCTATAGGCATCATTACATGTCTTTCCAAAAGTTGGAAGACATGCTAGCCTCACCAAGCCCATGGGAGAGAGAGCCATATTCCACAATTATCCACAAGATTTAGGAATATATATAAAAAAACATATATTCACATACAATAAAAAACATAAATTAAAGAAACACAACATTCACAAACTAGACAAAATATTCATCCTCAACAATGGGGAAGAGTAGACGAGACATCCAAAATTTCAAAGAGTGTGGTCCAACCATAGGATTCACACTTACAAGATTCTTCACAAAACCTCCTTATTGATCCACTCATTCTCTTAAATTCCTCCTCGAGAGGTGTTGAAATTTTTTATATTTGTGCAAAAATGGGCAACTCAAAACTTCATTACGATGGATGGAAATGGTGAAGTGAACCTAAGCTAGGGGAGATTCTTTTAGTTTAATATTGTTTTTATTTGATGAATTAATAATTACATGAAATTTGTAGTCATGTGTTCTGTTACAAAATGTATCAAATCACATAGTCTACAATTCCATGTCTATGCTTAGCAAAAGAACACAAGGTCCTAAAGGATAGATGTGTAAACTTGATGAAGACTAAAAATAAAGAATATATGAAGTGTTATGTTTTGGAACAACAACAATCATAGTTGTAGATTACAAAAGTCAAGGTTCATTGCTAAAGTTACAAGTATTTTAAAGTTCTTATTAGTGCAGAGTCACAAAGACCCTCTAGTACCTACGACTCGATGAGTTGAGACTCTTGGTGTGATTGCACAACATGGAGCATCTTGCAAAGTTTGGGTCTTTGAAATCGAGAAAGATCTCTAGATGAAGGCTGGTTCCTATTCCTCTATTCAAGTGCATACAAATAAATTGCAGAGGATCTATTCTAAAACCTACTCTATCTTACCAAGGAGACATGGTTGAGAAGATATGAGAAAATAAACCTAAGCTAACGAGGTGATTCTCCTAAGGAATGTTAGACAACCGTTTTGCAATTTCACAGAGACCATAGAAATGTAATACAACTACCATGCACATATAACCAAATTGCAATGAGAGATCAGAAGACAATAATGAACACATGAAAGGGTTGAGAATCATCCAGACATATATTATTGCTCAAGAGTTGATACAGTAAATTAAAGTAGCAAAGAGGAAACATTTTGTATTACAAATCGAATGGGATGTTGAAATCTCCATAGATTGTCTTACAGACAAGGGAAGAAGGAGTGTGTAAAACAAAACCTCTCAACCCTTTACAATGAACCCAACTCCTTCTTCTATAGATACAACGGAAAGAGAAGAAGAAAAGATGGGGAAACTTTATTTTAAGCTCAACTATCGGCTATCAATGCCCTAAAAATCAAACCAAAATTTCTCGAGTCCACTACTTCGTGTATGCATGCGGTGTGTTAAAGAAGGAAGAATGACAGATCAAATCGAATATGATTTAGTTGTTGGAGAAATCAGATCCTACATTAATGGCTAGAAAGACATGTTCCTAATTTTCACCCAGCTAACCTACAAAAAATAACAATTTTATATTTCTATGGCATGTACGAAGTCAAGACCTTTCCGATGGTTCCAAATTTGTTGAATTTCGGGCATTATGTCGAAAGATATGTCCATTTGAATGTTTGAGTTAGGTCAGTGCAAAAATTGTTAAAAGTAGTTATCGAATGGGTCCGCGGGCCCAAAATTAAATTTGGTATTTTGGCACAAAACTTACAAAAATGAAAAAACACCTTGCAGCCCCGCAATTCATTTTTGTCAAAAAAACATCTTCGTGCACGCACATATGCATTTTCCATTTGGTTGAAAAGTCCTCCCCAAGCCTCGCAAGCCCATATTTAATTTAGGCATGACACGTGGCTCCTTGGTCATTAGAAGAGGTACGGTTCATTGTTATACTTTACATATTTTGGACACAAAGCCAAAAATTTTAAATTACCTCTAACGACTGCCTTCCTGCTTTGACATTGCGCCAAAGAGACAAATGGCACCTTCGTGGCTTTTCTCTATTCCTTAATGTTTTGGCTAAGTCCTTTTATTTATCGTGTCCATATATCGACTTGGGACATGTGGAGACTTGACGCTTGTTTGAGAGACCCACTTTTAGATTTACCTTTGAAGATGCGTTAGGCTAACACGTGGCTCCTTTGGTGATTCTTCGATACTTAGCTGATTCGGGCCAAGCCATTCTAAAACCCTAGACACATGGAAGCCTCACACTCATTTGAGTATCTGCTTTGTGTCGTGCCTTTGAATGTGCATTGTTAAGACTCTTCGTGCCTTCTGACGACACTCTTATACTTAACTGATTTGGGCCTGCTTTTAGATTTACCTTAGAAGATGTTCCAAGTTGACACATTGTTCATTCCGGAGTCTCGCAATGCTTAGCCAATTTGGGTGAAGCCTTTCTTGAACCACGGACATGTGGGAGCCTTGCGTTCATTTGAGTCTCTACTTTGGGTCACGCCTTTGAATGTGCACTTTTGAGACACTTGGCACCTTTGTCGACATTCATATACTTAATTGATTTGGGCCCTCTTTCCATTTGACTTGTTGAACCACGGCCATGTGGAGGGATGGTGCTAGTTTGAGTCTACGTGAGCTCCCATTTTTAAATTACGTCGAGCTGACACGTGGTTCTTTCCACTTGTTTGGACTTTTCAACAATTGACTCTGTCCCTTTTCGAGCCTAGGACACGTGGAAGCTCCATGCTTGTTTGGGGACTACCTTTTGGGTTTAACCTTTAGAGAAGCACCGATGACGCATGTGGTACGTTCCACTCGATTCCTCCATACTTAAGCAATTTAGGCTCTCCTTGAATCATTTGTGAAGCTGAAAACTTTGAGCCTTTCCTCGTTTCTCTTTTGAGAGATTCGGATCCTTTGATTTTTTTCTCTTCCCGACCCTTCTATTCCATTATACTGACCTTCCTATAACCTAACCGGCTGGTTTGAAACATGCATTAGTATGATGGAACCATCCCTTGGATTTCTTCCTCCATAGGATCGTGTTTGATAAATTTTTCCACAGAAAATTGAGATAACATTTTTAGGACTCGCAGGACATCTTCCTACTAGATGAAGAGACCAGTATCCTTGAAGCATCCATTGGGCATGGATTCTTCCTGTAAACATAAATCTTATCTCGATCCTTCAAAATTTGATCCCTAAGACATTGTGAGCCCAACCGCTTGCTTAGTGACCCTGAACCTATTCTGGAAATGGACTTCCTCGAGACCCGATTTTAGTTGCTTTGTATTTGTTTCATTTTCGAACTAGAAACTATTACACGAAGTTACCGGCCTTTGAAGCAATGTGAACTAAACTTATATATAAATAAAAATCATACATTCCTCCTATGAGACATGTAGAGTGTGCAAAAGCACTTTGTCTCACGAAAACAAACCTAAACTATAATAGGACAATGTGCATACAAAATTAGAGGAATAA
The DNA here is from genome assembly GCA_018340775.1 of Taxus wallichiana var. yunnanensis. NCBI lineage: Eukaryota > Viridiplantae > Streptophyta > Pinopsida > Cupressales > Taxaceae > Taxus > Taxus wallichiana. The sequence goes on from CM031239.1 coordinate 976,820,517, forward strand.
AACCTACTTCCACCCTACACTAATGAAATAGAAAAGTAATTTCAAACAAAAACTCATACTATTAATGCAAATTAGTTACCCCTTCTTACAATTTTCAGCCATGAAGATGATTTCGCAATGTATAGGGCTGTTATTAGGAGTGGAAGGTTTAATCCAAATTGTTTCTTCACTCCCTCCATCAAGGTATCAACTAGAAACAAAAAAAATACCTCTTCAATCTTGCTCACTTGGTTCCCAGAGGTATTTTTGTTGATTCTTGGAACTCTAAGGCTTTCCCTCATTCTTAGAAGCAAGCATGACTGGTTGTGGCTTCTCCCTCGGCTCCAATGAAGCCAAGTATCTAATTGGGAAAGGTCTAGTCATTTGAATGTGCCCATGGTTCTGATTTTTAACTCTAAGAATGGAATATTCATGCTGACCTTCTTGACTGGGTGGTGTGAGGGAGGTGATGACATCCTCTTACCTTTTCCCTTCCTTCTCTTGTAAGGAAAATGGAAGACTCATATCTTCCAGCCTTTGTTCCGATAAGGCTGTCATGAAGTTGAAGTTTTTGTCCATTAATGCTCTCTTTCATGGCATCAAGTTAATGTGCTTGGAAGGTGGGTGATGGAGGATAAAATGATGTGATATCCATGGGCTCCTCTCCACCGAAGAAATCTTTCAAGTCAGATAGATAGTTTGTCTCCTTATTTTCCTGTTGCATGTGCTCTACCTCCTCCATGGTGTCCTCCTGAGCTGAAACTTGCTCAACATGGTTACCTTCATCCTCAAACATGAAGTTTGAAAGCTCAAACTCTTATTCAACATTATATCTTGATGGTGATGAAGCGGGAGGAATAACTTAAGGTTCTTGTGTATCCTGCTCTCTGCAGTGAAGCCTCTAAAACCGTATGGTCCTCCTCCATCATGCTTTCATCAATCAAATCAAGCCATTGAAATCAAAGAAAAAATATTCAATGATTCTTTCTTCATTGAGTGGACTCAACTCTAATTTTATCTCTCTCAAGTGCTCCTATTCGATGGTACTTAGAGTAGGTTGTTCTTCCTCCTTAACTAGTTGTGTAGCTTGGGTTAGATCAACATCCTCTTAAGACACAATGCCTTTATGGACATTACCTTCGAGAAAACGTATTGCTGATCTTCTCCTTCTTGTTCTTGTTATTTTTCTTATACAAACTCAGCTTAAGCCACCACTGTCTCTTCAAGCTTGACCTCCTCTATTGGCTTAACCGTCAAGGAGATCTTTGTAAACCCAAATGGTAGCCCAACCCTTCATAGTTTATGTCATTTATTCTCTATTGGGTTCCTCTTCTTGTTGTTTTCCTTGACTGGTCTTTGGAATCTCTTTTGAACATGGACTTGGGAAAGCAAGAGGAGTGGTAGGTTGGGGTTCAACTAGCTTTGCAATTTTTTTAGTTGAGAGGAGAGTGAAACTTTTTGTTTTTTTGGAGGGATGACCGCTTGGAAGAAAAAAGGGGAAGGATTGGGATGAAACGGAAGATTGGGGGATGGGGAAGGGGAATATAAACTTGGGGAAGCAAGTGAGGGGCTTGAATCTTGATCATGTTGAAATGATAAATTTTGAGAAAGAGAAAATGAAGGACAGGGAGCTGGTGATTGACTTACCCATTGAAAAGGTTGTCTTGTGCCAAACTCATAAGCCTCAATCTCCTTAATCCGCCGTGTATGTTGAGGCAAAAATTCCACCATGAAGTTAAGATTCTCTTGGGGGCAGTAATGTCTTGGAAAAGGGACTCCCGTGGAAAAAATGCTCTGCAACCAATCCGAATGCCTTAATTTGTGATGTAGCTCTTGACCGCACAATGCTAGCCTCCATTCTTTGAATCTTCTCCAACAGATCTATATTTTCCATGTAGCTATCACCATTGTATGTGTCCCCTTGTTCTTGATAAGCTCTTTGGCCAAAATGGTTTTTACACCGCTCATATAGGTAAGCATTATGGTTCGAATTTGATCATAATGCTGATCTTGAGGAGTTGAGAAGTACACTAGAGGTGGACTACTTGTTGTTGTTGCAAATGTTAGTTCCAAGATGGAAATGGATGAAAATGGATGGAAGAAGGTCTGAAACTTTAGAGATGGGTTTTTGACTAGATGGAGTTGCCATATGTTCTTTGAATGTGCTTCTAAAGGATAAATCTCATCAACAACACATCAACTTGATGAAATGAAGTGAATAACTCTTGGATGCATCTGCATGCCAAAACTATTAGAGTAGAATCAAAATTCCCTTGAGTGCCTCGCAAATAGATGAGTTGATACTCTCGGTGTGATTGCAGAAACATAAAGCATCTCTCAAAGTGTGGGACTTTGAAATCAAGGGAGTTCTCCGGATGAAGGTTGATTCCTATTCCTCCTGTCTGTGCACATACAAATAAGTTACTGAGAGGATCTATTCTAAAACCTAATCTATCTTACCAAGGAGACAAGGATGAGAAGATATGAGAAAATAAACCTAAGCTAACGAGGTGATGCACCAAAGGAATGTTAGACACCCATTTTTCAATTTAACACAGACCATAGAAACATAATATATCTACGACGCACATATAAACAAACTCTAATGAGAGATCAGAAGACAAAAATGAACACATGAAAGGGTTGAGAATCATGCAGAGACATATATTATTGCTCCAAAGTTGATAAAATATGTTACAATAACCAATACATAGAACTTTGCATTACAACTTTAATGGGTGGTTCGAAAGCTCCATAGATTCTCTTGCAGACAAGGGAAGAAGGGAGAGTGTAAAATAAAATTTTCCAACCATTTACAATGAACCCAGCTCCTTTTATAGATGCAGTGAAGAGAGAAGAAGAAAAGATGTGGGAAAATTGATTTGAAGCTCGCCTACGGCCATCAATGCCACTTTGCAAAAATCCCCATGATATGTCGAGTTTGTCACTCCATGTTTGTCTAGTGTGTTGAAGAAGGAAGAACGACGGATCAAATCAAATCTGATCTAGTTGTTGGAGAAATCAGATCCTCGTATTAATGGCTAGAAATATGTTTTCCTACTTTTCACCCACCTAAACTACAAAAAAATAATATTTTTATATTTCCATGGTGTAAATGAGGTTTTTCCAATGGTGCCAATTTTGTTGAATTTCGGCACTTTGGGTCAAAAGATATGTGAATTTCAATGTTTAAGTCTTGTCCATACAAAAATGGTGAAAACTAGTTAGCAGAATGTGTCCGCGGGCCCGAAATTCACTTTACGCCTTTTGGAACAAAAATTAAAAAAATGCAAAAATATCCCGCAGCCCCGTAATTCATTTTTATAGAAAACAATCTTCGGGCCTGCTGGTTCGCATTTTCCATTTGGGTGAAAAGTTCTCACTAGGCTCGCTAGCCGGCATTTAACTCAAGCCTGACACATGGCTCCTTGGGCATCAGCAAAGGTGTGGCTCATTTTTATACTTTATGCCTTTTGGATACAAAGCCAAAAATTTCAAATTGCCTCCGGCGACCCGCCTTCCCGCTTTGTCATTGCACCGAAGAGACACTTGGCACCTTCCATGATTTTCTTTGTTCCTTCATGTTTTGGCTCAGTCCTTTTATTTTTCTGGTCCATATATTTGACTCAGGACACATGTAGACTTGGCACTTGTCTAAGAGACCCACTTTTAGATTTACCTATTAAGATGCATCAAGCTAACACATGGCTCCTTCCGCAAGTTTGCGATACTTAACCAATTCGGGCCAATGCCTTTCCCGAACCCTACACATGTGGAATCCTCACGCTAATTTAATTCTCTACTTTGGGCCATGCCTTTGAATGTGTGCAATTGAGACACTTGGCACCTTCTGCCGATACTCTTATACTTAACTAATTTGGTCCCACTTTTAGATTTACCTTTGAAGATGCGACAGGTTGACATGTGGCTCCTTCCATGAATCTGTGATACTTAACCAATTTGGGACGATGCCTTTCTTGAACCCAAGACATGTGCAAGCCTAGCGCTCATTTTAGTCTCCATTTTGGGCCATGCCTTTAACTGTTGAGGCACTTGGTGCCTTCCGCCGATACTCTTAAACTTAACCATTTTGGGCCCGCTTTCCATTTGACTTCTGTTGAACCTTGGCCACATGGAGGGCTAACGCTAGTTTGAGTCTCTTCCTTGGGCTCCAATTTTTGAAATTATGTCGAGCTGACACATGGTTCTTTCCACTTGTTTGTAATTTTCAACGGCCAACTTTGTCCCTTTTTGGGCCTAGGACACGTGGATTTTTCACGCTTGTTTGGGGACTCCCTTTTGGTTTTGACCTTTGGAGAAGTGCCATTGAGGCACGTGGCAACTTCTACTAATTCTTCCATACTTAGCCGATTTAGGCTCACTTTGAATAATTTTTGAAGCCCGAAACTTTGAGCTTTTCCTTGTTTCTCTTCTAAGAGCCTCTGGATCCTTTGACATTTTTTTCTCTTCCTCGACCCTACTAATTCATTCAGAGCCTCCACCGTAACCACGATGTCGATTTGAAATGTGGGCTCGTCATGAACCATCCCTTTGATTTCTTCCTGCAGAGGGTCGTGTGTGATCAATTTTGTTGGGGGAAAAATTGAGATGATAATTCTTTCCTTCATGATTATATACATTCAATTATTTTATTGAGTTGTTTAATTCATTATACAGTCCATATACAAAGCTGAAAAATTAGAAAGAAATACATAACTCGGTTTAGAATTCAATGTTTTATTCATAAGGAATTTCAATTGTTCCCACACATGCAGTGGGATGTAACTAATGTGAACATCACAACTACTATAATAGAAGGTCCATATGCATGAAAGTAAAAGAAAAAGAATATTAAGGAACCCATCATTGCCTTGTTTGTTTTGTCCCACTTCTCCATCTTCGCTCCATATTTTGCTTCATCTTCACTCCTTTCTATTCAACACTGCAGGTACCTGAAAACAAACAGATAATAGATCAGTAGTCATGATCTCAGGATTAAATCATATTCTTGTACTATCTATCTTCATGTAAATGAATCTCCTAATATCATGAGGTATGATTACAGAAAAGATAAATGCATAGTAGACAAGCATCAATGTTCTACATTAGTACATATGATTCTCACAGTCATTTCAGAGAGAAAAAATGAAGAAGGAAAAACTATGGAATATAAGAGAGGCCAAAAGCCTAATGTTTTCTAACTAGTTTATCTAAGATGTGCAGGTAAAGGTTGCAACAAAGGGAAAAAATAATCATCTCAAGAAAGGACAGAAAATAAATGAATAAGATATATTGACGGTTTTAGATTTCATGTGTTGGTGCTCAATTTAACCTCGCCTGTTCATTCAAAAACATCTCAATCTGCATGGTTTGAAGTTTTCTCTGTATCCCTATATCGATGCATGAAAGTTGTTTCCTTCATTTGGTTTCGTCGTCAGTCCTTTCCTTTGGTCAAGGATCACATTAATTTGAAATATTCTTTTCCGTTTCTCTTTCCATGAGGAAGAAGTTGTAATTTGGGCGTGAATTCGAGATTTCCCCTTCCTTATGTTTTTCCACATATATGTTTTCCTCACAAATTTTTTTCCCAATATCCGTTGAAATGTGGTCCTTTCTAATTGGATGTGGCTCAATGGGGTCTTTTTGGGAAAATTGTCACTTTTTTCACATTTGTAAAAAATACCAAATTGGCCGTGGTCCCAATAGTGTCTAATTGATTAATCAAAAACATCAAGCGGTAAGGCAAAAGTCTTACTTTGACCCCTTGAAGGACATCTCGGTAACTTTTTAAGTTTGAAGTGAAAAGTCAAGTTATTGAGGCATTTTGAAAATTTAAGGCTCACTTCAACTCAAATCTTGGACATGTGGAGGGCCGGCGCTCATTTGAAGATCTCGCCTCTGGTTCCTATCTTAGAAGTTACGCTAAGGAAACACGTGGAGGTTTCGCATTTGGCTCCTCTCTATACGTAAAATTTTCAAGTAAATTTCTAAGGCCTGGCACACATGGAGGGGCCGCACCTATTTGGGGACCTTTTCCTGTACTTCACTTTTGAAGAAGCGCCAAAGAAACTTTCTCGAGATCCTATGCATGTGGCCCCTTATGCTATTCCTTAAACTCTTTCAACAAATTTATTAGGTGAGATACGTGGTGAGTCCGAACTTGTTTAGGGTCTCTACTTTTGGAAACCATATCAAAAGTGTGCCAAAGATACATGTGGAGGCTTCCGCTAGCTCCTTTTTATACTGATACTTTTCAAAGGCAAAAAGGTAATTTTCTTGGGCTCGGGGCATGTGGAAGGCTCGCGGTTGTTTGGGAACTCACCTCTCGTACTTCACCTTTGCGGTTGCACCATGGAAACACATGGAGGCTTCCATTGATTCCTCTTTCGCAATTGGCCAACTTTGACTCACAACACAGGTATGTGCAATAAACTGTGTGTGGAGATTAATTTCTATGAGCCACAAAAATAGGCATCCATGCGAGGGAACTCATTTCTCAAGGTGTTTCCTTGAGGGAGAAAAGGATTAATTTTTAGATCCTATTAGAATTTCAAGATTCTAATAAATATTACATAATATTACAATAAATATTACATCATAACATAAGTAAATAAATAAATAGTTATAGGAAATAAATAACATAGGTGACACATTATTTATAGTGGAAAACCCCAATAAGGTAAAAAGTACTTTTAAACTAACCTTTTATTTTAGAGAACTTATTTTACATCCAGTAATATCACCTACTCCTTTAAACCCCCTAGTTACAAGGGTAAAACCAAATCACTTGATTTTTACACCTTTTATATATTTCTCGAATATATCAAATGAGGAACTAAAGTCCTTTTTATATAGGGTGATCGGGTATGTCTCTGGCCCACTTTTTCAATCTAAAATAGTTGACACTACACCTATCTTTATAATATTTAATATTAGAAATATAATCATTTCATGATATCAAATATTTAACCTAAAGTATATACCTAGGTTAGCATATTTAATAATAGAAATATAAATATTTCATATTATTAAATATTAACCTATATATTAGTGATGGACCCATATACATTAAGGGTTGGATAGACCACTTAATCATTATGTTCCAACACTCCCCATTAATGTTAAGTGTGATAACATAACATATTCCAATATATTACCGCCGGTGTACACTACATGATTTACAATCCTTAAACCATAAAGGTTTTAAGCTAGCATATCAGTTGAAGGAATTAGAACACCTTCATAATAATCAAACTACCTTTTGGTACAAAAGGAATTGGAATCTAAAAGATCATCCCATGATTATTGGATAAGTGTAAATTGTGAGTTTTACATGTTCTCACGAGGTTCTCATAAAAGGTTATTGAACCCAAGCATATAGGATCCTTTCACAACCAAGGACCTCCTTAACAATATGCTTGTATTGGATGTTTACCAGTAAACTCAATAACACTAAAGAGTTTACTGAAGACCACCTTTAGGATCTTTCTACACTTCTTTCTAAAAATGAATATGGGGAGGTATACATGCCCGAAGGTCTTTTAAAACTTTCCCGAAGGTGTTTTTAACACTTTCCCAAAGGTATTTTATATACGCCCAAATTTTTTTTTAAAAACCAATTTCGATTAGGAGGTGACATTGTCATGCACACTCCCCCTAATTTGAAACTCGACAATCAAAGATTTTCACGAAAGTGACAAAACTTTACATCACTCGAGATAATTTTTAAGATGTCAAGCAACTCCGCTCTTGATCAACATGAACTTGAGATTTATCTCATCACTTTGCACCTTCTCATGGGTGAAGCGTATATGTATCTCAATGTTCTTTGTCCTTTGATGTTGAACTGGATTCTTAATCAAGAGTAATACAACTCTGACCACCACATAGAAAATAAATACTTCCTTTAGCTTCCATGTGTATCCCTACCAATAGTTGTTGCAGCCACATGGCTTCTTTACTTCTTTCATTGTACTTATCTACCTCAGTAGAATAAATGGAGACTATTGATTGTATTTTTTGTTCCAAGTAATGCTTCTTACACAAAAATATTTGAACACATATCCAGTATATTTTATAACACAACATCAATATGGTTAGAATCACAAAATCCATATAATATAACATTTTCATTCTTATTATAATGCTACCCATAATTGATTGTTCCTTTCAAATATCTAAAAATTCTTTTTGCAACATTCCAATGATCTCTAAAAAAGGTTCCTTCATAAACCTTGAAGTAATTCCTGTATTATAGGAAATATTTGATCTAGTTATAGTTAGATAAATCAAACTATTAACTAACAACGTATATAAAATAGGGTCAACCTTTTTCATATGCATATTTATGATCAATATTTATTACAACTTCCATTGAAGTAGAAAATGGTTTACAATCAATAATAATAAACTTTTTCAGATACAATGGTTGCTTATTGTGTTTTAAAAAACAACAATATAACGGAATACAATCATACAAATAACATTATATGAGAGACCGAACACATTCATTTCAAATTACTGCTTCAATTTCTTTTTAATCCTATGAATCAAATCATAATTATCACCAAACATAAGAAAATCATCAACATATATATGTATAATGATAGTATGTGATCCTTATTGCTTAATGAATTTATCATTGTTAGAAGAACAATTAACAAAACCTAAAACTTTAAAGAAGGAAACAATTTTTACATACAAGCTCTAAGATCTTGTTTTAAATCATACAAGGATTTCTCAACTTAGAAACATAGTTTTCTTTATGATTTTCTTCAAATCCTTTAGGTTGAAACATGTAAATTTATTCATTTAAATAACAATTCAAAAAATATTTTTCTTATCCATTTGGTAGATTTCCCACCCAAATTGAGCGGTAATTGCAAATAAGGCCCTAAAAGTACTCATTTTAGCTACAAGAAATTTCTCAACATAATCAATACTAGGTTTTGAGTGAAACCTCTAGCAACAAGTCTAACTTTATTTTTTTAATACTACCATCACCATTTCATTTTACTTTGTAGATCCACCTAGACACTATAATACTTCACGGCTTAGGTTCATACATGGTAATTAATGCATGGTACATACTGATGGCTTCTAGTCATTTTCCTAAGGTTAATAGGATTTGAAATTTCTAACATAGATTTAGCCCAATTTAATTTCTTATCTAGGAATATAAGAGTTTCATAAACATCAATAGCATCAAAACATCATCATGACCATTTACTAAATCAAAATCAAAACCATGATTTAGAAGTATTTCGTGAAGTAACTTCAAGAGAATAAGACAACACATGTAAACATTTCACTAGATTATATCTAGACAATTCATATAAGATTCGATAATTAACATGTCCTAACCTTTCATGCAATAGTTTTGAATTATTCAAACTTTGAGATATAAAACAAGATGTAGAAAATAAATCATAAAAAAACGTACGAAACATTTATTTTAATTCCATCAGCTATTTTACTTTTATTACTATCCTTGATATACCAAGTATATTTTATGCATAGATTTTAGTTGTGTCCATACCTATTTCAGATGTTCGATATTACTAATGTGTAAAAAGTACTTATTGTTCACATTGCATAGAATCATAGAAAGAGCCTCCTACATTCGTTAAAAGAATGTATTCATGTTATCTATAGTTTTTTGATAGCCGATGGGAGCAACCTTAGATCCAGAAACAATCGTCCAAAGTTTATTCACCATAAATTTTGATTTGACCCAAATGTTGTAGTTGGTTTCATTCATAATTTAGGTTTTGATAAGACAAAAATCACTTTGGACGCCATTGTTTTCCTAAACTTGTAAAACTATAAAACACACTCCATTATAATATACAATGTACCACGAGTTAGATACATATTTATCGCTAATAAAAACAACACTTCTAATAGAATCATATCTAAATTTTATAGATCTAAAGAAACTATTTGATCATAACTAATTTTATCATTACAATGCATACTAATTAACCTCCCATAATCAAAATAATAACCCACATTATAAAGGGCTCTGCATTATACTCCATATTTATATAAAAAATATTTCCAACCTTATAGAAGTGAAGAAGAGACCCCTAAGAATACATAACAACATAAAATTTCTTCAAAAAATAATGTAGACAAAAATAAGGCCAACTTAAATTTGACGTCTAAATGACCATCATAATGGCTTATTTTTCGGTCTATCGTGATAGTCATTTGACCATCAATTTTAACACATTTAAAGTTTCCTTGAACCTATGAGCTTAAATTTGACGTCTTAATGACTCTCATATTGTCTTATGTTTGGTCTACCATGATGGTCATTTGACCATCAAATTTAATAAAACCAAAACTTGTGTACTTCCATAATGTGAAATTGCATAATTTCTTCTTCTCGTATAATATTAGGAGGTTATATTTTATGATTATAATAACCTATTATAATTTATAATGTAAAAATATATACACTTGTTTTATAAAAAAATGTATATAATTTATAGAATGAAAATAAAAAACAAGATATAGTTCATAAAAATTATAAACTATACTATATTTTTTTATATAAAAATACATAACCCTTATTAAAGGGGTTTAAAGGACATAGACCGAGTTAAAAGAATTTTATCGGGTGTAAGTAAATTTATGAGAGTATAGATTAACTGCATATTTTATAGAGGGGACAAGTAATTTCACCCAATCAATGAAATAAATTCAAATCCCTATTTTGATGAACCTTGTCTCCTCCTTCATTTACTCTTAATTTTACCCCGCACACATTTAAAACTATGAAAAATATTTTAGGTAATTCTTACAAGATAAAAACTTTAAAATTTTTATGTGGCTATAACTACCAATATTTTAATAAATGTTTAACACACTTCACATGGTCACCCAATAAACTAGCCTTTTTTAATTCTCCATTTATACATGAGATTTTCACATTTATACCTAAGATATTATCTCATTTTATTCTCCATTCTCACTCTTATATAAAAGAAAACCTTTAAATAGGTTTATTGATATAGTTTTTATAAACTATAAGATCTAAATGAATGGGTCTTACATAGATAATATAAATGGTTAGGGACACATGTTAGGTTTTATTTAATAAGTATTAAGATTTAAAAAGTAATCCCTTTAAGGCCAAACAATAAACATGGGTCCTCTTACTAAAAAAGTAAGCACTTAGGTTTTTTTAAAACATATATAAACCAAATCTAATAAACTTTATATTTTAAACAGTTTAAACTAACCATATATATAAAATGTGATTCAAACTTATGTTTGTTTCTTTTTTAAAAACAACTATATATGCCTAAATTTATAAGTTAAGTTTAAATATAATTTAAACTCGGGCTTAGAATATAGTATGTTGACTCTTCCTCAATCCCATGTACTTTTAATATGGCTAAATACTTTTAATATATAGTTTTTTTCTGAAACTATATAAATTTAATATGATGTTTATATAAATTATTATATAAACCTTATTCTATATTATAAATATTTTTATTTAAAAATAATAATATAGTTTTCAAATTATATAGGATATAGTTATAGATTAACTATAAACTATAGTTTTTCAAATCGAATCCTTTTAGAGGGGACCAAAGAATATGGGTATGAATTTACCTTCCAAAATATTTAACCTGCAAACATTTGAAATTATAGAAAACATGAAAATTATTTCATATAGTAATAAATCTTTTCTTTTACGTATTTGGTTTTCACACGGGTAATATTTGAAGCCTCTTTACTGTGCACACAAAGAATCTCCAAACAAATATTAATTCCATATAATTTACAAAATGTAAATGAAAGTAAGAATCATATCATATTACATCTCCCCCTAAAATATTAGGGATTTAATATTGAAAAACACTAAAATTTTTACCAAGAGTTTAATTGCACAAATGTAATGCCAAAATAAATTGGGGAAGAAAAGAAGCGGATTGGATACTTTTAAATACCCTTTCCGGTTGGTTGAAAAAAATTCATACAAATTAAATAAATAAAATACAAAAAAATTGATCTTAATTTATTTTATTTACTTCACTCGATACCATGTTCGAATTTGTCGATTCTAATAAATACGGATTTAATCAACTTACATGTTACATAATGTTACAATAAATAATTAAATAAAGATTACATCTTAACGTAAGTACATAAAGAAATACTTACAGGAAATAAAAAGGACAAGCCACATAGTATTTATAGTAGAAAACCCTAATAGGGTAAAAACAACTTTGAAAATAATTATTTACTTAAGAGAACTTATTTTACATCCAATAAGATCTCCTCCATCTTTGAAACCCTATTTACCAAGGTCTAAACCAAATCACTTGATTTGCACACCTTTGATATATTTTCTGAATATATCAAATGAGGACCTAAAGTCTTTTTTGTATAAGGTGATCGGGTATGTCTCTCAACCCACCTTTTCAACCTAAAATGGTTGACACTACACCTAAGTTTATAGTATTTAATATTATAAATATAATCATTTCATGATATTAAATATTTAACTTAAAGTGTATACCTAGGTCCGCATATTTAATAATAAAAATATAAATATTTCATATTATTAAATATTAACCTATATATTAGTGATAGATCCATATACATTAAGGTTTGGCGAGAAGAATTAATCATTATGTTCCAAAGAGATCCAAATATCTGAGCCACTTGAAAATGACTAAAACGGGATTTCTCTCATGACATAATAAAAGAATGATTAGAAGGATTGTCAAAAGGATATGGCATGGCATCCCAATCCTATTTGAAGGTCTGAGAAACATGATCAGTTCATGATTTTTCCACTGGCACTTGTGTGTAAATTTGAAACAAGAAAAGGATTCCTCGAATATTCTTCTTTTTGGGGGAAAACTTTGGGATGAGTGAGCGAGTGAATTGTATAAATGCAATGAGAATACTCTTACAAAATGTCAGGGGGGTTTAATTCTTACGAGAAAAATTTGAGAAATCCCATCTTCATGAGAGACCATCTGAGAAACCTGTTAATCTCTTGTGTTTTAGATTGATCGTGTCAAGATGGTTGTGAGTGTACAACCATTGACAAGATCTAAGACATTTTAAAAAATTCCCTATTGATAAATCTAATAGATATCAAATTAATCCGTGTTGATCTTGGGAAAAATTGTTTATGATTTTATTTCATAATGTATTTCAAATGGTTTTTATGTTTCGTTGTAATCTTATGTTAAAATCCTTTCGAATCACACACGATCTCATCTCTCGTGATAGTTTAGTAGCATTTGCAATTTCATTATGAGAAGAGCTTTCATCCCTGTAATGAGATAAACAATTTAAAATCACTTTACTGTCATTTTGTTGATAAAGATTATTTGTAATCCTTTGATTGTATCTTAGGCGTGAGGAACTAGTGGTCTTTAATATTTAATTGAGTCTTTATCTCAAGCCTTCGTGTTGAATTCTCAAAGATTGTGTGAAACCATGTAGATCTGGGGCTCCATTGATGCACAAATTCTATTTGAAGGAATATTTTGGCTATTATGAAGCATTATGTCTTTTATTCTTCCAATTATTGTAAAGGTTCTCAAATATCTGGTGAAATCAACTTCATCTTGCTTAATCCTCACAAAAATTTTCAAATAACCATGAATCCTACTTGAAGTACCCATGTATGTGTTGTATATGCACAAATGAAAAAATTCTACTACTAAAATATACAAAAGCAAGCAGTTTTAGGTGTCTTTAGTAACTTTGAACCATGTTGAGAAAATATCTCTACTATTTTAGACGTGAAAACTCATGAGAGTTAAATTTTGGAGCATTTATCATATTTTCTCAAGGTTCCCCTACAAAGTTTTCAAAGAAGTATCTCTTCATATCCTTCACTGATAGAGGATAGATCAAATCCTCTTATATGGTGCTATCAATTTCTCCACCGGCCAAGTGACAAAGAGCTAGTGAATCCCTTCCCTGGGTACAAAATGACTTATGATTCTTTTGTCTCTAAGTGTCTTGTTAAATCTATGATGTTGCTTAGCTTCCAAGGGAGAATCAATTTGGATACTAACACCCTTTTGGGTCCATATTCGGGGATCTTTAAAAGCATTCTTACATTTTGTCCTCGGTAATGTTTCTTACATGCTCTAAATGTAAATACGCTGTTTAAACATCATCCTCTATTGAGATTTGTAAGAATTATGTGAAGTTAAATTTTTTCGTGTGCAATATTTCCAGCTTTTAGTGGTTATTACACTAAATTTGCATCATCGAGTGATAAATAATGGTAAATTAAGGCTAGATCTCGCTAATATTTACAGGAATTAAGTGTTGATAGATATTTAACAAGTCATTTATAGTGCATTTGCATGATTAAGGTGAAAATACTTAGTGGCGATTCCATGTTGATTTAAATTTTGATAAATACGATTGCCTTAACCTTTACTAAGTGAAATCTATCACTAATCTTTGCAAATATGGAAGGAAGAATATTTTTCATCACTAAAGACCCTACCGAGAAAGTTATTCCTAGAACTAGGAAAGACAAATTCGAGAAGAAAAATAGTCTGGAAATTAGTTTGAGATCGGGAATCAAGAAAAGAGTCATCCATTGTAAAAAGTGATCAACCCGTGGTTGAGGATTACCATTATTTGTCAAGTGATTCTGAATCAGGTAATTTTCATATATATCTGAATTCTCCAACTCAAGAGGGGCCTTCATTTATGCCTAATAAGTGTGCTTCTCAGTCTATCCTTGTATTTTCCAAAGTTGATATGGTCTTCCATGAAATAGAGTCTTTAGAGGACATTCATTTTGAAAATTATACTCATATGTTTCAAAGACCCCTTGTCCCTCATCATTTTGTATCTCTTGTAAGATCACCCCCTCAAGGAAATATGGCACAAATCCCACCCAAACCTCCATTTGTTGTCAATAATTTTGGTCCTATAGATTTTAGAGGTATGGATGGATATCCAAATGTAGTGCCACAAGATGTTAGAAATAGACTACCTAAATTTCAAGGGAATAATGTTATCACTGGTGATCAACATTTAAAACTTTTTGTCAATATGATGGAAGACTTTGAGATTGAATTTGAGGATGTGTATATAAAACTATTTATTCATACTCTTGAGGAGGATGCACGTGACTAGTATAAGTATTTTCCAGATAACTCAATAGATTCATGGATAGAAATGAAAAATGCTTTTAGATTGCAATATGGGGATAAGACAGATCCTAGGTTTCTTTTGTCTAAATTTGAAAATATTAAGAAGAATCCTAATGAATCTATTCATGACTTCAATACAAGGTTCAATAAGACCCTGAATAGGCTACCTATAATCCTGAGGCCAAGTGATGTTTCTTTTCTAATAAAATATTCTGATGCTTCAAAAAAAGGCTTCCTATTATTTAAGGGACAAAAACCCAAGAACTTTGAGGTAGGCCTTCACCATGGCTTTGCAAATTGAAAACAATATCAAAGCAGTTGGTAAGCCTCCTAAGAGGGAAGGTATCAAGCTGATCAATCTAGAGAAGCCTTAGTCAAGTAAGTTTATGGATCTAGAAGAGGTTGTAAAAACATTGGCCGGAGCTGTTAAGGAAATATCCTATAAACTGGTGAAAGCAAAGAAGGGGATTGGACAAGGTTCCTAAGGTCAGCACAAGCCACAAGGTCAAGAAATATTTTCAAATCATCCCAGACATTATCATAGATCAGATGTCAAGGTTAAAGGGCTCGTGGGATCGGGAAATTGACATCCCCAACCACGGGAAAATAGATTGGTGCCTAATATTTTATTGCCAAAGTTGCTTTATTGTGGAAGATATCCATGATATGGAGTGGTGTGATAGATGTTTCCTACCCCATTCCCCATTCGATGAAGAAAAAGAATTTGAGGAAGCTGATGACGATGAGACGGATGATGATGCATGCATGGTGGATTGCTCAACAAGTTCGAGATCGGGAGCAACCTCAACTGAGATGATAAGTTCTATAACTGCTATTGATTTCTAGGATTGCATTCACTAGGTATTACCTCTTCCTCCCATTTATACTTTTGAAATTGATATGGTATAAGATTTTGAGTTTCCTAATAATTATTTTGTGTACTTAAGGGAATTTTTGATTAAAAAGTATGATGGAGGAATTCCTTCAGAAGAGGACAGACATTTGTTAATGAATGTAGCAATTACCCAAGAAAAGGAATACAACACGAGGAATAAGGTTGAAAAAGGGGTAGAGCATCAAGCCAAAAAAATTCTAGTGCTTACCAATATCCCTAAGGAAACCCCTAAAAAGGATGCATCTGGAAAAGGCTTTGTCACCCCAAATAAAACTTGTGTTCCTCCCCATGCTTAGACTGTGAAAAATCCTGTGCCATCAGATGAATTTGTAAACCTTCCTCCTAATACTACCTTACCCAAATATGTTCCTTGTGACATAGCCCAAATCTTGAGTTAGATCAAGATTACTATTCCTATTGTTTAATTGCTTAGAATTCTTGAGCATAATAAGGAGTTTGAGTATTTGGAGCTTAAGGAAGAAAAGGTCACACAGGGTAAAAATGTAAACAATGTAGAGGTTCCTCCTACAATTGTAGAATTATAAAAACCAAAAGCATTTGAGGAATTGGGTGAACTACCCGATATTTATTTAGGAACTTCTCCGGTTGATTCTTAGTTGAATGTGGATCAATTTTTACTACTATGATTATTAAAGATAGGATGTTACATAACTACATGTTTGACTCAAGAGCATCATGTAATGTAATGCCTTTTGAAGTCATGAATGAGTTAAATATCAAAGTAACATAAGCTTATGGGAAATGTACTATTATGGATATAAGAGAGGTGCTAGTATTTAGATGTATCAATGGCTTAGTTGTGCAATTGACAACGTATCTAGGCAAGTACTTAACTTTGAATGTGGTAATTGTGGATTATCCTACTAAGTGGGGAATGTTATTATCTAGAAAGTGTGCAAATGGACATGTCTTATGCCACCTTACCAAGTAAGGGAAGCCTTGTGAAGTTATATGGTGAAAATAAACTGTTATATCTCATTGAGGACCCCAACAATGCTTTTTATGAAGTATTGCACACTGAGACATTCATATTGGTAAATGCATGAGCTATGTTATTTTCAAAGAGTATGAAATTGATCAATGCAGATGTCCTGAGAAGGTTGATTTTTATGGTACTTTTATGTCTGATGAATCCTTGAGAGATGCTGAAAAATTTTACCTTGACATAAAGGATAATACTTTGAAAAAATGTGGTCTGATAGAAACTTAGATGGAAAATAAAAATGATCATATGACCAGTTGTTAAAGACGTATCATAAGCGCTTATCATGGTCATATCCGTAATCGAAGGCACTTAAAAAATTCCTTGATTATTTTATCTCGAATCAAGGAGCACACCATTGTATACTATAGTCTTTTGGTTTCTTTCTACTTTCATGTTTTTCTATTTTGGTTTTTCCTACTCCGCAGTGATGACAAGTTTTTGTTGGTTTCTCTGTTCGTCTTGGAAGATTTTGTTGTTCTGCTCTAAATTTTTTTCTTGAATCTATTTCCCAATCGATTTTTGGCACATGGTTTGTTGTTCTTGTGGCACTCGCAGGAGTGCCCATCCCTTCTTCAAAGACAATGTTATTGCTAAATTTAATATCATCCTATTCCTTCAAAAATGTCTCATTCTCGCATGGTTTGAATTTTCTCTATCTCCCTGTATCGATGCTTGAAAGTTTTTTCTTTCATTTGGTTTCCATGGTCCCTTTCCTTTGGTCAAGGATGACATTAAGTCCAAAAATTATTTTTGTCTCTCTTTCCATGAGGAAGAAGTTGTAATTTGGGCATGAATTTGGGTTTTCCCCTTCCTTCTATTTTTCCACAATCATGTTTTCCCTGTCAATTTTTGTCCCAATATCCATGGAAACGTGGTCCTTTCTAATTGGATGTAGCTTGGCAGGTCTGTTTGGTGAAAATTTCCACTTTTGTCAAATTTGTAAAAAATACCAAATTAGCCCCATGACCTCGATAGCGTCTAATTGGTTAATCAACAAACATGAAGTGGCAGGGAAAAATTCTTACTTTGACTCGAAGAAGGACACGTGGTAGCTTTTCAAGTTTGAAGTGGAAAGGTGGGTTGATATGGCATTTTGAAACTTTAAGGACCTCTTTAACTCAGCTTGGACACATGGAGGGCCATCGCTACTTTGAAGATCTACGTTTGGGTCATACCTTAGTAGTTGTGCAAGGAAACACGTGGAGGTTTCCACTCGCAACTCTCTATACTTAAAATTTTAAAGCAACATTATAAGGATTGGGACACATGGAGGGCCCATGCCTATTTTGGGAACGTACCCATTTACTTTACTTTTGAAGAAGCGCTGAAGGGACACGTGGAGGTTTCCACTGGATCCTACCCATACTTAGACTTTTCAATGGCTAAAGAAACTTTCTCAGACACTAGGCACGTGGCACCTTCGCTGGTCCTTAAACTCTTTCAAAAAAATTGAAATTTAAGACACATGGTGAGCCCGTGCTTGTTTAGGTTTTCCGGTTTTGGGAACCATATCAAAAGTGCGCCAAAGAGACACGTGGAGGATTCCACTAGCTCCTTTTTCTTACCGATAATTTTTCAAAGTGCAAAAGACAATTTTCTTCAGCCTATGGCATGTGGAAGGCCCATGCTTGTTTGGGAACTTGCCTCTGTACTTCACCTTTACAGTTGCGCCAAGGAAACACATGGAGGCTTCCATTGATTCCTCTTTACACTTGGCCAACTTGGACTCGTAGTATAGGTATGTGGAATAATCCGTATGCAGACATTCATTTCTGAGAGGCACAAATGTAGGCATCCATGCGAGGGAACTCATTTCTCAAGGTGTTTCCTCGAGGGTGAAAAGGATTGCTTGTCAAATCCAGCTATACAGAGCCACTTGAAAATGATTAAAATGGGGATTTCTCACATGAAAGAATAAAATAATGATTAGAAGGACTGTCAAAAGGCTATGGTGTGGCATCCCCAGGTCATGGTTGAAGGTCTGAGAAATGTGATCAGTTCATGATTTGTCAACTTGGTAGCTTCAGATGTAAATTTGTTAAACATCACTTTCTGAGAAAAATTAGTAACAAGAAAAGGATTACTCAAATATTCTTCTTATTTGGGGTAAAATTTAGGATTAGTGAGCGAGTGAATTATATAAATGTAATGAAAATACTCTTTCAAAAGGTTGGGGGTTTAATTCTTACGAGAAAATTTTGAGAAATCCCATCTTCTTGAGAGACCATCTGAGAAACCTGTTAATCTCTTGTGTTTTAGATTTGATCACATCAAGATGGTTGCAAGTGTACAACCATTAACAAGCTCTGAGTCTATTCAGGAATATTTCCCCTACTGATAAATCTAATAGATCTCAAATTAATCTGTGTTGATCTTGAAAAAATTGTGTCTTCTTTTATTTCAGAATGTTTTTCAAATCATTTTGATGTTTTTGTTGCAATATTATGTTAAAATCCCTTTGAATCACATAAGATCTCATCCCTGTGATAATTTAGTGGCATTTGAAATTTTTGTATGAGAAGAGCTTTCATCCTGTAATGAGATAAACATTTTAAAATCACTTTACTTTGTCATTTTGTTGATAAAGTTTGTTTGTAAGCCTTTGAGTGTATCTTATACATGAGGAACCAAAGTGGTATTTATTTTTAATGAGTATTTATCTCAACCCTTCATGTTGAATTCTCAAATATTGTGTGAAACCATGCATATCCGGAGATCCATTAATGTACACCTTCTGGTTGAAGTAATATTGTGTCTATTCTAAAGCATTCTCTCGTGTTAGTCTTACAATTTTTGTAAAGGTTCTCAGGAACTAGTTAAATAAACTTCATCTTGATTAATCCCAACCAAAAGTTTCAAATAACCATGAATCCTACCTAAATTACCCCTATTTGTGTTGTATATACAAAAATGAACAAATTATAGTAGCAAAATATACAGACGCAAGGAGGTTTTAAGTGTCTTTAGTAACCTGAACCATGTTCAGAAAATATCTCCACTCTTTTAGACGTGACAACTCGTGAGATTCAAATTGTGGTGCATTGATCATATTTTCTCAAGGTTTCCCTATAAATTGTGCAAATAAGGATCTCTTCATGTCCTTCATCGATAGAGGTTACAAAACAGGTCCTCTCACCCTCTTCAAAAGGCATGTCCTAAAGCGGTGAGGATAGATCAAATCCTCTTATATGGTGGTATCCATTTCTCCACCACCCGAGTGATAAAGAGCAAATTTGAATCCCTTCCCTGTCTATAAAAGGACTTATGATTCGTATGTCTCGAGTGTCTTGTTATGTTTCTCGGCTTCCAAGGAAAATCAATTTGGATACCAACATAATGCATGTAATAAAGGAAATGCTAAAGTACCAATTAACAGAGAAATAGGAGTACACAAGAGGAAGTTAATGCAAGTAAAGAGTGAAAACTAAAATGAAGAGATACTTTCATCAATAGGAAATGCCTCGAGTTAAGTCAACAAGTAGGGTATTCAAGTAATTAATTCCTCGGAGTTACAACTCAGAAGTAGAAAATTATAAAGTGATCAAGTAAGAGACTGAAGAATCATATGGCTTTAGCATTGTTTTGAAATACAAGGTCCATGCTCACATTTAAAATATTAATTCACAAATTGAGACAAAATTGCAGCTGAAACATAATTGAAAAGGAAAACAGAGAAAATTTTGATAGGTCTTCGCCATATAAAATGAACATTTTACATATTGCCATCATGTTTTTAACAAATAATATATGCTTGAAAGATTTTGAAAAAATATGACTACTGTCTTGATCAAATAGTACTCAAGAAAAGATAAAATAAATTTTAAAGTCAAAACTATAGTTTTGAATAAAAACAACTTCATGAACAATTTAAGTTACAGTACACAATGCAACTATCTCAACCAACAGAGAAGTATGGACACACAAGATACATATGATACAAATAGGGAGTACATGATTGTAAAGGAAGAAAATCAAAATATGCTTTCTGATTGCTGTTATGAAAAGAAAATCTAAATGTAGGAATGAAGGAGGAAAACTATTCATTATGTCTACTTCTGAAATATTCAGAGATAGCATGTTCATCGAATAATAGCACATGCTAATATTATCAACTGAGAAAACTATAAGTAATGAGCACATTTCATATTTCAAGGCTTTCTTTGTTACACAGGTCTCATTTCAAAATTTTCATCTAAAAAATCTCAAGATTACACAAGCAAGAATTTTAGTCGAAATGCAATGTTTAACAAGGCCTGATATGTCAAGTAAACTAGTTTGAATGCATATTGAAGTAAGGTTCTCATCTAAGTTTAAATATTACAATAGTCATTCATGAATTTTTCCATCTACTGACAAGATCAAAGCTTCAAACTCTCAGTTTTGGAATGCATTATTAGAATAGGGAAGAAAACTAGAGGATGAAAGGAATAATTAAAATTTTACAGAGGCACTTCCAGTCTTCAGTCAAAGAAAGGAAAATTCATCAAAGGATTTGAATATCAAACAAAGCTACACAGTTTGAGAGATTCTATGATAAGTGTGAGAATAGATCGATTCAAGATACAATTATTCAACAAATGGAGTTACTGAATCCCTCGAAACCCCTTTTTCTTTTCACAAATTTTTAAAATGCTTAAAATATGATGTCCATTATGCAAGAAAAAAGTGACATATTCAAATTAATTTCACAACATTGGGTTCAAATTTAGAAAAACCACAGTCATATTATAGAATTCAAAAACAAGAACAAAATTCAGCCACATGTATGCCTCACCATTGGAGCTTCCAGTTCATAACATGGTTTGGCTATCACAATATCTAGATTTACATTAAAAGAATAAAGGAAATGAGCACATGCGCAGAGAATACGAGAGAACAAGAAAGAGTTAATGACAAAGTAGCATAAATGAAGCAGCTAACAAAACATATTTAAGGCTCAAATCATGGATGTATGCAAAAATTACATAGTCTTAATTCAAGAAACAACATTAAAAATAGTGGTGGGCACTAAAATCAAGAAAAAAACTCAAGCAATAAAAGAAATAAAGATAGGAAGGAAAAGGGACCTTCTCAAAGTTCTGAGTAGAAATAATAAATCATAAACACCAACTTGAAAACGATGAAGCAGAGCTCATTTAAAGGCCATTAATGGAAAATAATATAGTGACTCAACCATACAAAACAATGTTGGTTGCATATCCATGAAATCCTATTCACAAACAGAAACCCACAAAAAAATTTCTTTGAAAAGGAACTCAAAGAATGGTTCAAAGAACTTACCAATTCAGAGCAAAATTGATGAAATTATTGAAAATATTAAAGAATAGAATCATATTTGCAAGCACCCAAATTGACTTTAGCTTAAAAGTGCCATTACAGATCCAAAACCTCAAAATTTAAAAAAGGATTCAACATCAAATACAAAGTCTAAAACCTAGCAATCGAAAGAATGAATATACGAAGCATGATATTCGTACACTTTTTCTAATAATGACAGCCACAAGCTCTAAAATTCCCTATGTAAATGGACATAACAAGGTGAAACACATAGCGATTCATCACAGAAAAGGACATCTCAATATAGATGACATGCACAAAACTATAAGCTTCAAGCTCCATTTTATTACTCATGGTGGTCACCTTGGGTTTTATCGCAGAAGAACTCAAATAGATCATTTATGACATTAAAATGCAAAATTTCATGCTCAGATCTTCATGGAGGTCAAATTCATAGAAAAACGAGCTCAGAAAATCACATTCATGGTGGAGACCAAAATTTTTCCAGGGCTTCGTCCATAGCTCAAAGAATGCAAAGTGAACAATGAGTTAGGGTTGAGTTGTTTTACCAACTCAACTCAATCCCCACAAACCTAACTCGACTCAAGTTAATGCTTCGATGAACAAGATGATCACGAATGAAGATCAACGACCAATATTGCAAACCACTACCAACTACCTTTGTTACCATCGTGAGATGATCAATGGTCTAGAATCAAACCAAGATCTTAGCTCAAACAACCAAGGATTAGTTCCAGGATCCATGCAACCTGTAATAAATGCAAACTCCATGCTCATAGCATCGATGGCTTAGGTTACAAGATACAAAGATCAAATGGTGCAGATGAAACCCACAGTCTAACTAACCTTCTTACCATGGTTCAAGGATCGATAATAGAGATGTTAATGCACAGCAATCAACATAAAAGATCGAATCATCAAAAGAAATGCTAAGTGGAGTTCAATATTGGCACCCAATAATCTTCCATAGGTTGAGTTATCATTTGAGGGGGCGACCAATAATAAAATCATCATTTCCATTGACATGATTAATGTCTAAAACCTTAACACCATGAAAATTAAATGTTGACAAACCATTTTTACTATTAATCAAAAGGTATATACATGTTACATTGCTCGTAAAGGGGCCGCCACATAAAGGGAAAGTGGTTTTTATAAAAATGATATATGCAAGCGTAGAATATCCCATGATTATACATGGGCAAAGTTGAAAGGCCAATAATGTAAAACTATATCTTAACACTTCAAAAATAAATACCTTAACCTTTCCAAAAGAACCTCCTAAAAAGGAAAGATGATGTTATTTCTATCATATGTAGGTGGTCCCCACAATGGGTAAGAGTATTTTCTAATGTATTGGAACCACTTTGGTGTTATTTTATTTTCTTATAGAGGAATACTTTTCATGTCATCCACTAGAAGACAAAGCATAGGAGAGACAAAATTTGAACTTGTGCACATAAAAGGTGGTCCCCACAGTAGATTTGAGTAATTTTGCTAAGTATTGAAGCCAAATGAATTATTTTTGCTTACGTAGGGACATTATTTTTACATGTTCATCCAAGAGGTATTCTAGAATGCTATTTTTACAATTGCAAGTGTACTAAAATTGCAGATGTCACATCAAGAACAAGAAGATAGAGATTGCATGCATTGGAGAAGACTTGCTCATCAAGAAAAGTTTATTATTAGTAGAATTGTTCATCCAACTTTAATAAAAATAGAAAACTCAACTACGGTTTGACTGATTTGTATTTTTGTAACCAATGCTATTAATGCATCATTGTATTAACATTCTTAATTTTTATCCATTTATTTATTCATGATAAAGGATAAATATAGGGTGCATGGGTGAGTACAACTTTTAGTCTATTTTTAGGAAGGGTGGGATGGATATTTTTTCTATATATTATGTGCATTGGCAAAGAAAAGAGGAATTTTGGACACAAGAGTGCTGAAGCAGATTTTGCTAGTTTTTTCTTTTGAATGAGAGATTGATTTCTGCCTTTCCAATTATTTGCAGCTTTGTGTATACTTTATTATTTTCTTGTGAATGTCAAAATTCCTTGATTGATCATCTTACCTTGCTCCAATATTAGTAATTTCTACATAATATTAGTGTGCATGTTTATCTTAATAGTATTGTTGTGAAACTTTCCCTCAATACATCAAGTGTTTTGCCTTAATATTCTGCTAAAAACTATTGGTTTGTGCATCTAGAATACATTCTCATATATTTTAGCATGTACTTAGTCAAATCCCTTAACAAGTTTGGTGTATCACCTCAGTTTTTATACTCATTTATAGAAATCATTCTACCCTCAAAACCCTAAAAATAGTTTAGGATACATGAAGAAGGAATCGGCCTTGATACGAGAGGCTCACCTCTACAATATGTATACCAACAGACCTAAGGTGTTTCCATTGTATTTATTAAAGAGAGAGATCAAGACAAATCTTAGAACACATGCAACCATCTTTCTACATGGTGAAATTTTGAGAGATAACATTTTTGGCACATCTAGCAGAGACAACGAATCAGATCGGGAGTAGGTTACAACAATTTATAGAAGATTCACAGAAGAAAGGTTACTTTAAGGACAATGAGCTGCAAAAATATATTCTAAAGATTCAAATATTTGTTTGGCAACTCCATAAGGCTGATTTCAAACCATTTTTACAGTATGTTCCATTGTTAAAGTGACTACAAGATCATCGTTAAGAGGAATTCCTTGAGATTATTTATTTAGCTTTAAATTTTGTACAAAGAAGAAGAGTTGGGAACACCCTACCTTATAATAGGTATGGTTTTAACAACCCTCCTCCTAATCTTCCTTCACCACAAATTGATTTCTCTATTCAGATCCTAGTTTTTCGAATGGCTATTCAACCACCTAGGAATTTTGTGACGGGATGCTCTAAGTATTCTAGAACATCTAGAGATGCTTTCTCATGAACTTACTAAGATGTATATTTCTTGAAAAATAGTAGAAAATGAAGTTCAAAAAATAGACATGTTCCTTAGAAAATGGAAGAGGACCGCATTTAAAAAATTTAAATGGATAGTTGAAAAGGTCTTAAATTCTCATGATATCAAGAAACCACCACCATTTTACTTATATCTAATTATTAGATAACATCTTTTCATAACTGCATGGTTGACAATGGGGTAAGTAACACAGTTATGCCAAAAGAAATTGTAGAAAAGTTGAGCTTGTAGTATGAACCTAGAGAGACGAGTGTGCTACTGACTTGATGGGACTGCAGAAAATATAGTTGGTGTCATCGAAATTTGGAGGTAACATTACATGCTTGTTCGAACATTACCATTTTGCAATATTTTATGTTATTGATTTACCTCCTTACTTTGCTATATTCTTATCTAGAGATTTCATGGCAAAAATATGAGGTTATCTCTCTTCAAATTGGTCCTTTTTTCTTCAATACACATTTTGGGACAAAAGCTACTATCAATTATGAACCATTGGCCAGATTTCATATCAAGCCTCATGCTTCTAATGCATTAGCTAATTATGCAACCTTAGACCAGTCTGATTTTGATAATATAGCTCATGTTTCAGCACTAGATGGTGTTTTTAATCTATTTATGGATGAAAAGACACATTAGTAATATGCTCATGATCCTTATAGATAATTTGAAGAACATATATTTGGTGTGTATTGCTACATGAGGAAAACACACCAATTCCCTTGTTGTCCAAAACAGAAAATGTAGTAAAAGGGATTTGGAAGCTTCATTTTGATGGAACTAAGAACAAGAAAGGACAAGGAGCAGGTTTGATACTCACTTCCCCCACAAATGAAAGGTATTTCTCATCTTCGAGTCTCCAATTTTCATGCAATTGTAATGTAGCTGAATACAAAGCATTAATTCATGGCTTACTTTGGGAAAGAAAGAGAGGTATTACCATGTTACATATTTTTGGTGATATTGAGTTGGTTATCAATCAAGTAATAAAATTTAATGTTTGTAAGAAATCATTAATGAAGTCTTAAAGAGATAGAATTTCAAACTTAATGGAATATTTCAATGCTATTAATATCCAATTACATTCCTAGAATAGAAAACAAGCATGTAGATAGACTTGCAACAATTGGTGCTAGTTTTGAAGTGCTGGAATAGATTAAAAATAGCAAGATTCAGCCACTCATAAAGTTTATTGTCAAGCCTTCTATACCTGATAATGATTGGAATTGGACAATTTTTCAAATGATGAACAAATGTACGTGGTTTTCACGAAAGAAGCTGAAATTTCTGCAATAAATCAAGAGAAATTGCAACACTTAAATGGTGAAAAATTTCTTAAATTGAAGACAAATAAACTACCTCAATGGTTGGTCACATTCGAAGACATCTTGATCTTGATGATCAATCAAGGAAATACAAAACAAATATGTCAACACATGTATAGAACTATGAAGAGATCTCAATTGATGATGGGAAGAAATTATTTCTCAAAAAGGTATGTTCCTTAGGTGAGAAACTTTCCTTTATCAATATTTGTAAGGAATTTAAGGATTTTTCACTTGGAAATACAAATATCGAAAGGGTTTGATCAAGTTTGCACAACATACTATTGAATTACAACCAAATTCCAATCATGTTAGGAAAAAATAAAGGCCTGTAAATCCCAAGATAGAACCTTTAATGAGAAAAGATTTATCTAAGATGATCAAATCAGGTATTATATTTCTAGTTAAGTATTCAAGTTGGGTAGCCAATCTTGTTCCTATTCGAAAAAAACAGATAAATAAAATTATGTGTAGATTTTAGAGATCTTAATAAATCTTCACTAAAAGATCATTACCCACTACCCAATATCGATCATATTTTAAGAACAGTTTCTGGTTCTGATAGACTATATTTTCTAGATGGTTATAGTGTATATAATTATATTCTAGTATAAGAAGAAGTTTGGTACAAAACAACTTTTACCACAAAGTGGGGTACTTATGCTTACAAAAGAATGCCTTTTCACCTTTCAAATGCTAGTGCAACATTTCAACGTGCAATGGATATGGATTTTTGTATCTTATTAAATAAATTAATATTGGTTTATTTGGATAATGTTTTTGTATTTTCACAAAATTCAGATGAACATCTAATACATCTAAGGCATACTTTTCAGTTTTGCGAGACAGTTTGGAATATCATTAAATCCCAAAAATTATATCTTTTCGGTACATCAAAGTAAATTTATTGGTCATATTATTTCTAAAAAGGTTTAGAAATTTACCCTTTCATAATTGAAGCCATATCACAGCTATCAATGTCTCATCACAAGAAGGCATTATAGAGTTTTTTTGGTAAAAATCAACTTTGTTAGAAGATGTGTTCTAGATTTTGCAACATTGGATAAACCATTGATAATTATGTTGAAGAAAGATAATAATTTATCTTGGACCAATGAAGAGAGAGAAGGGTTTGAAGTAATTAAACTAGCTATTTCTCAAGATCCTACTCTTGTAAATCCAAATTTTGATAAAGATTTCACAAAGTGTATGCACTTGCAGAGCTGAAACAATCTTAGCCATATTAACTCATGTTAATGATGAAAATATTGAGATCAATTGCTTTCTTTGGAAATTTTTGCATGACTATGAAACAAGGCACAAATTTGTTAAAAAACAAGTACTTTCAGTCTGGAATTTCACGTCTATACTCGGTAAAAGAACACAAGGTCCTGAAGGAAAGATGTGTAAACTTGATGAAGACTGAAAATATAGAATAAATGAATTGTTAAGTTTTGGAACAACAATCATAGTTGTAGATTGCAACAGATCAAGGTTCATGCTAAAGTTATAATTATTTTAAATTTCTTTCCTTCATGATTAAATACATTCAATTATTTTATTGAGTTGTTTAATTTATTATACAATCCATATAGAAAGCTGAAAAATAGAAAGAAATAACAACTCAGTTTCAGAATTCAATATTTTATTCATAAGGAATTTCAAATGTTCCCACACAAGCCATGGGATGTAACTCAAGTGAACATCACAACTACTGAAATAGAAGGTGCATGTGCATGAAAATAAAAGAAAAATAATATGAAGGAACCCATCATTTCCTTGTTTGTTTTTTCCCGCTACTCCATCTTCGCTCCAGATTTTGCTCCATCTTCACTCCTTGCTATTCAACACTGCAAGGTACCTAAAAATAAACCAATAATGGAATGTTAATCACGAGCTCAGATTAAATCATATTATTATACTATCTATCTTCATGGAAATGAATCTCTTGATATTAGGAGGTATTATTATAGAAAATATAAATGCCCTAGAAAACAAGCATCAGTGTTCTACATTAGTACATATGATTCTCACATTCATTTCAGAGAGCAAAAATGAAGAAGGAAAAACTATGGAATAGAAGAGAGGAAAAAATCCTGATGTTTTCTAACTCATTTATCTAACATGTGTAGGTACAGTTGTACAAAGGGAAAAACTAATCATGTCAAGCAAGGACATAAAAGAAATGAACAAGATATATTGAAGGTTTTAGATGTAATGCATGCAATAAAGGAAATGCTAAAGTACAAACTAACAAAAGAGAAATATGAGTACACAAGAGGCAGTTAATGCAAGTAAAGAGTGAAAACTATAGTGAAGTGATACTTTCATCAATAAAAACTACCTCAAGTTACATCACGAAGCAAGGTATTCAAGTAATTAATTGCATTAGGTGAAATCTCAAAAGTAGAAAGTTATAAAGTGATCAAGTAATAGATAGAAGAAGCATATCACTTTAGAATTGTTTTGAAATACAAGTTCCATGCTCACATTTAAAATATTAACTTCAAATTGATACGAATTTGTAGTAGCTAAAACAAAATGGAAAAGGAAATCTAAGAAAATTTTGAGGCTTTGCCATGTAAAATGGACATTTTACATCTTTCCATCATGTTTTTTACAACTAATATATGCTTGAAATATTTTGACAAAAGATGACTACTGTACTAATCAAATAGTACTCAAGAAAAGAGAAAATACATTGTAAAGTCAAAACTACAATTTTGGATAAATACAAGTTACTTCATGAACAATTTCAGTTACAGTACACAATGCAACCAACTCAACCAACAGAGAAGTATGGAAACATAAGATACAACTGATATAAGTAGGGAGTACAGATTGCAAAGTAAGAAAAGTAAAATATGCTTTATAGTTGTTATGAAAAGAAAATCTAAATGCAGGACTGAAGGAGGAAAAGTGTTCATTATGTCTACTTTTGAAATTTTCAGAGATAGCATGTTCATGAGCATAATAGTATAGGCTAATATTCTCAACTAATAAAATTGGATGTAATGAGAACATTTCATATTTCAAGGTTTTCTTTGTTACATAGGTCTCATTTTAGGTTTTTCATCTAAAAAATCTCAATATTAGACAAGCAAGAATTTCCGACATAAATACAAAGTATAATAGGGTCTGATATGTCTAGTAAATTAGTTCAAATGCATATTGAAGTAAGGTTCTCATATGAATTAAAAGATTACAACAATAATTCATGAATTTTTCCATCTACCGACGGGATCAAATTTTTAAAATCTTAGTTTTGGAATGCATTATCGAATAATGGAAGAAAACTAGAGGATGAAAAGAATAATTAGACTTTTACAAAGGCACTTCAAGTATTTTGTCAGAGAAAGGAAAATTCATTAAAGGATTTGAATATTAAACAAAGCTATATAGTTCAAGAGATTCTGATAAGTTTGAGAATAGATCGAGATTAAAGCACCATTATTCCACAAAGACAGTTACAAAATCCCTCGAAACCATTCTTTCTTTTCACAAAATTTCTAAAATGCTCAAAATATGATGGCCATTATGCAAAAAAAGAGTGACATATTCAAATTAATTTAGCCACATTGGGTTCAAATTTAGAAAAATCAAAGTCATATTATAGAATTATGAAACAAGAGCAAAATTCAACCATAGGTATGCCTCACCTTTGGAGCTTCCAGGTCACAACATGGTTTGGGTATCACAATATCCAGATTTATAGTAAAACAAGAAAGGAAATGAGCTGATACAAAGAATACAGAGAACATTAAATATTTATCGATAAATTAGCATAAATAAATCATCTAATGAACATATTTAAGGCTCAAATATGGGATGTATGAAAAAAATTGCATAGTCTTCATTAAAAAGCAGCATTAATAAATAGTGGTAGGCATTAAAATCAAGATAAAAGCTCAAGTAAGAAACGAAATAATGCCAAAGAAGGAAAAGGGACCTTCTCAAACGTATGAGAAAAAAAAATTCATAAACACCAACTCGAAAGTGATGAAGCATAGCTCATATAGAGGCCATTAATGGAAAATATTACATTGAATCAAACATACAAAACAGTGTTGGTTGCATATCCATGAATTCCTCTACACAAAAAAAAACTCCTGCAACTAATTTTTTCTTTGAAAAGGATCTCAAAGAATGGATCAAAGAACTTACCAATTCCGAGTAAACTCGATGAAATTCTTGAAAATCCCAAAGAATAGAATTGGGTTTTCAAGCACCCAAATCGACTTGAGCTCAAAAGTTCCATTACTGAGCCAAAGCCAAAAAATGTTTCAAAGGATTCAGATATCATATAAAGTGTAAAATCCAATAATCGAAAGGATGAAAATATAAAAGCAATGTATTCTTACACTATTTCTAATAAAAACAACCACAAGCTTTGAAAACCCCAATGTCAGCGGCCGTAATAAGGTGAAAAACATAGAGCTTTATCAAATAAAAAGACAACTTAGCAGAGATGAAATACACAGATCTAGAAGCTTCAAGCTCCATTTTATTACTCATTGTGGTCACCTTGGGTTTTATCGCGAGAAGAACTCAAGCAGAGAATTGATGAGATTGAAATGCCAAATTTCATGCTCAGATCTTCATGGAGGTCAAATCCCTTTGAGAAACGAGCTCAAAAAATCACATTCATGGTGGAGACCAAATTTTTTTCCAGGGCTTCGCCCATAGCTCAAATAATGCAAAGTGAATAACGATTTAGGATTGAGTTATTTTACCAACTCAACTCACGTTAATGGTTTGACAACCAAGATGATCACGAACGAAGATCAATGACCAATATTGTAAACTACTACCAACTACCTTACTTCCCATAGTGAGAATATCAATGGTTGAGAATCAAACCAAAGGATTAGTCGCAGGATCCATGTAACCCGTAATTAATGCAAACTCCATGCTCAGAGCATCGATGGCTTAGGTTATAAGGTACCAAGATCAAACAGTATAGATCAAACCCATAGTCTAACTACCCTGCTTACCATGGTTCAAGAATCAATAACAGAGATGTGAATGCACATCGATCAATGAACAAGGTCGAATCATCAAAAAAATTCTAATTGGAGTTAAATATTCAGTAACCAATAATCTTCGATGGGTTAAGTCATATTTTGAGGGGACAATCCAACAATAAAGTCTTCATTTGCATTGACCTGATTAAGGTCCAAAACCTTAATACCATGAAAATCAAATGCCAACAAACCATTGTTATGATTAATCAAAAGGTATATAGACATTACGAATATTCGAAAAGGGGCCACCACATAAAGGGAAAGTGGTTTTTATAAAAAATGATATATGCAAAGATAGAATATCCCATGATTATATATGGTCAAATTTAAAAGGCCAATGATGTCAAACTATATCTTAACCCTTCAAAAAGAAATACCTTAACCTTTCCAAAAGAACCTCCTACAAAGGAAAGAGGATGTTATTTCTAGCATATGCAGGTGGTCCCCACAGTGGGGTAGAGTATTTTTCTAACGCATTGAAAAAGTGGTGTTATTTTATTTTCTTATAAAGGAGTATTTTTCATGTCATCCACTAAAAGACAAAGCATAGGAAAGACAAAATTTGAGCATGTGCACATAAAAGGTGGTCCCCAAAGTAGATTTGGATAATTTTGCTAAGTATTGAAGCCAAAGGAATTATTTTTTCTTACACAAGGATATTATTTTTTGCATGTTCATCCAAGAGGTAGTCTAAAATGCTATTTTGCAATTGCAAGTGTATTAAAATTGTAAATGTCACATAAAGCACAAGAAGAAAAATATTTCATGCATTGGATAAGACTTGCTAATGAAGAAAAGTTTATTATTAGTAGAATTATTCAACCAACATTATTAAGAAATAGAACAATGAACTGTAGTTTGACTGATTTGTATTTTTGTAACTAAGGATATTAATGCCTCATTGTATTAACATGCTTATTTTATTCCTTTATTTATTCATGATAAAGGATAAAGATAGGATATGGGTGAGTACAATTTTTAGTCTATTTTTAGGAATGGTGAGATGAATATTTTTGCTACATATTATGTGCATTGGCAAAGCACGGAGGAGGAATTTCGGACGTGTAAGTGATGAAGAATTTTTTTCCAGCTTTTGCCTTTTGAATGAGAGATTGATTTATGCCTTTCCAATTATTTGTATCTTTTTGTATGGTTTAATATTTTCTTGTGAATGTCAAATTTCTCTCATTTATCATCTCACATTGCTGCAATCTTAGTAATTTATGTATGATATTAGTTTGCATGTTTATTTTAACAATATTGTTGTGAAACTTTCCCTCAATACATCAAGTGTTTTACCTTAATATTATGCTGAAAACTATTGGTTTGTGCATTTAGAATCCATTCTCAGATATTTTTGCATGTACTCAATCAAATCCCTCAATAAGTTTGGTGTATCACCTCATTATTTTAACTCATTTACTGGACATATTTTTACCCTCAAAACTCCAAAAAAATAGTTTAGGATACATCAAGAAGCAACCGGCCCTGATACCAGAGAGTCACCTCAACAATAGGTATACCCACAGACATGAGGTGTTTCCATTATATCTACAAAAGAGAGAGATATAGAGAACACTTAGAACACCTCAAACCATATTTCTACAGTGGTGCACTTTTGAGAGATAACAAGAGGATTTTCAAACACATTGGGTTTCCTCTCCAAGAATGGGGAAGGGGATTCAAATCATATGAACCACCTTCCTCACCTCAAACCATATGAGGGGAATAGAAAGAACCAACATGGCTTCCCAATCAAGCCATGAGGTTTAAGAGGTAAAATACCTTCCTCGTCCCCAATAAAAATCTAAAATCCATCAATCCATATGTTGGATGGAGAAAATAATAAATTACATACCCAAGAAATACACAACACATGCAACAAGACACACATTTCAACTATAAGAAAATATAAGATCTAACATGCCAAATAACATAAAATGAGATTAAAGATCCTACCTCCACAAGCTCTCCAAATATCCAATCTCTTCCCAATTCCTTGTTGAAGATAACAAGTAACTCCAAAAGCCTCCAATAACCAAACAAAAGCCAAAAAAATTCCGTTCTCCCCATGAGGGAGTATTTTAAGAAAAGAAATTAAATTTCCTCACAAATGAGGGGTGGCATGTGTCATCCCTCTCTTCCCTCAAAGTCAAATATTCCTATTATAACAAGAAAAAATAGACTCACATTTAAACACCCTTCTCCAAAATTTCCTAAAAATAAAATGAGACAAGTTTGTGCAATTTTTACAAAAACACATTCCAATCCATCTTACTTGGATGGTGACAAAAGATGGGTTAAATGGGAGGAAAAATCCCTCTATTCCTTGGAATTAATCATGCCTACCTAATAGGTAGGTTTCAAGGGCTTATTTAAATGCTAAGTGAACTCCCAAAACTAAAAGTGGTCACTTAAAATGACATAAATAGCCCAATTTAGGGTTTGGCACATTTGGGCACAAGTGTAGAGGATATGGGACCCACTCAAGGCTGCACATGTGACTCTAATTCTCTCTAATTAACACATACTTACTCAACTACAAAATTTAATGCAAGTGGGGACCACTATCTCCCTAAACTTAGTTTACTTAACAAAAATAAAACAACCTAAAAACAATTAATTTTACATGACATAAAACATTACAAAGAAGGGTCACTCATGGTGCCCAACTAATACAATAAAAAAATAAGGTCTCATACAAATAACATGGTTAGTACTCAACTCCATGGGCCACTTGTGCACAATTTTCATAGCCACCTTGAAACCCACATTCTCTTATGTCCTATAACCTGCACATTCACTAGCAGATTAAACTCTTCTACCCAATACAAGTGTAAATCAACTACTCAATAAACGATCAAGTCTAAACATGCAAATCTATGATATCAAAACATCCAAATGAAATCATAAATGATAAACATGCAAAATTTCACACAATTGGTCATATGTTAGCCATTGTAATACATATAAATGACATGCATCCATGCTATCGTGTGTTCTCATAAATAAGTGATTATTTAATATCATCAAGATGTGCAACCAATCTATGTATCCAACATATATCAATAAAGCCCAAATAATATAGCAATATTTTAGTATCCACAACATCTAATAAAATGTGCCAATGTAATAATCAAAGCTAAACTAGTGCTACACACCTAAATTACCATACATGTCCATGGAGATCAAATAACATAACATAATGTCCAAAATATATCAAATCTTTGTCAAATCATATCTATGAATAAAGAATTCAAAAGATAACTGAGGCTATAAAATGTTGGCACTACATCCCCCTCTCCTAAAATTAGACTTCCTCCCTGGAAGTTGCTGAAATAGATAGCAATATCTAACCCTTAATGGTGTTGCATCCTACTAGGTAGTTGTTGTCTCATCATATCTATCCCACAACAATATAACCTAGTCTAAGTCTCAACCCGAAGGGCCAACCTCTTGTGCTCTAGTATATGTATGGGCTACAACCTCCACTATCCTATGTCCTCTACTTGTAATGCCAAAAATCCAAAACATGAGAGATATCGTGTACATATCAACGTAGTACAAAAACATAAAATATATCATTGGCCTATGTAAGGCATGGTAGAAAAGCTAGGCGATAGGCATCAAGAAAAATGACCTAAAAAATATTAAAAGGCCCCAAAAATGAGGTGATATCTTATAACCCTTTCCATAGCGGATTGGGTTGTTATGTGGATGAACTCGAAGATGACTTTGTCACCCACTCGGGAAGTGACGATCAGTCCTCTTGGTGTCTACTTATGCCTATTGACATGCTCTAGCTTACTCAAGACATCGCCTAATCATAACAACCTATTGTTCTAAGTCCCGTAGGTAAGTTGGTCCCATAATAATCATGTCATCTAGCCTATCTTAACTCGAGGTTTCTGAAAGTTCAAACATAAAAATTCTTGTAGGGAGCCATACCAATGGAACCTGTGATAGTTTGTTATTGTATGTAACTCAAGTATGTGTAATTAATCTTCCCGGTTATTCTCTTTGGTACATAACATAAATCCTCAACATGTCCTCCAAGACCTTATTAACCCTATTTTTCCGTCCATCTATCTCTGGATGATATCTTTGAGTAAAAATTAATCTGTGTACCCAAAGTGGTATGAAAGGAACTCCAAAAACTGATGTGTAAATGGCATCCCCTGTCATTGATGATGGTCTTTGGAATCCCATGCAATCTAAAAATGTCCTCGATAAATACTTTGGCGATGGCCTATGCATTATAGGAGACCTTGGTTTATGATAAATGCACAATCTTGGTCAACTTATTCACAAAGTGACCGTAATACCATCATTATGATAAGAATACATGGGAGTACTACTATGAAATACATAGAGATCACATCCCATTTCCACTGGGAATATCATGAGGGTGTAAAAGTCTTGTGGGATGAGAATCATATTCCTTGACCCTCTAAAACTCAAGGGAACGTGCTAAAAATCTGCTATCTCTAGTCAAAGATGATGCCATTAATATAACTCTCTCAAATTGGCAGGCATTTTCTTCACACATGGATGTGCTACATGTGGGGCTCGATGATCCTCTATAAGGATGAAGCTACGTAGGTTACCTATCTTAGGCACATAGATGCACCTATGAAACTAAAGTAAACCATCTACCTCTAAAATACATCTCGAATATCTTCCCTCTAATGAACCCCGTGACTTAAACATTTGTCTAAGACCCTTATAAAGCATGTCCTATGGAAGATGGTAAAGAATCCTACCTCTACATTCCGATGTAGTGTCAAGGAAGCAAGAACATGTCATTTTCTACTAAGTGCATACGTAACATTTTTTTCCTTTTCTTTGATATACCGCACCTCAATGTTGTACTCACAAAACAACTTTATCCAATGCCATTGGCAAGTGTTGAGGTTTTTCGTGAGAAGATCTACTTCAAGTTGAGGTGATTAATCCTCAAAATGAATGGCCTACCCAAAATGAAATGACGCTAATGAACATGATAATGAACAACTGTTGTAGGATCTTAGTCATGAGTAGGATAGTTTAGATCATAATCTTTGAGCTGACATGACTTAAAGGTAATAACCCAATGATCTCACATAAGAACTTCTCCCGGAACCTCTACTGATGCATCAAGTACAAATAACAAAATCCTTTGTTTGGTGTAAAATTGCTTTGATAGCGCCATAGTTTACCTCTCCTTAAGAAAATGGAAGGCCCGCTCACACTTCTCTCGACCAATAAAAATTATTCTCTTTTCTCATAAGGGAATTTATAGGATGATAAATCCTAGAAACATTCTATACAAACATGTGGTAGTGTCCTACTAACCCCATGAAACTACTCACCTCAATGACTAATGTGGGCCTTTGGCCAATCAATAATTACATGTATCTTAGCTAGATCTACCGAGATACCCTCACTTGATATGATGTGTCCAAAGTAATGAATCTCTTTCTAGAAGAATCTACATACTTCTAAATTACAAAACAAATTTTTCTCTCTCAAAACATGTAGTACCTATCTCAAATGCTAGTTGTGTTCCTCCTCAAAACAAGAATAAATAGATATATCATATAGGAACACTAAGACAAAACGGTCAAGAAAGTTCCTGAATTCTCTATTCATGAGGGTCATGAAGATTTGGGGCATTGGTCAAAACAAATGGGACATTCGTGAACTCATAATTCCCATAACATGTGAGGAAAGTTATCTTATGGATTTCTACATCAGCTATGTGAAACTAATGATATTTTGATGTGAGATCAATTTTGGAGAACACTCTTACTCCCGCATCTAATCAAACAAGTAATCAATCCTAGCGAGTGGATAACGGTTCTTTATTGGGACTTTATTGAGCTTCTTGAAGTCTACACAAAGCCCTGAGAGAATTTTCCTTCTTCTTCACAAATATGAATCACACTTCCAGAGGAGATACACTAGGGTGACTAAGACCCTTCTCCAATAACTCCTCTAGCTATATGTTGAGCTCATGAAGCTCAGGATTTTTCATCCGATAGGGTACCTTATAATTTATTTTTTATCCTATCACTAAATAAATGGAAAAATCCACCTATCTCGTGGGGGTGGTAAACCTAGAAGCTCACCTAGAAACACGTCTACATACTCGCTCAAAAATTGATGATCATCTAAGCATGAATTCTTTGGAGTGATCTCTGATTGATAACTAATGGTGATAAAAAATAACTGATAGCCTTTACACATGCTATGTTTGAGTTTCTTAGCCAAAATCATGCACAAATATATAGTCCTCTACATCCTTGAAATCACAACGCACTCTCAAGGTCATCATGACACTCAATGACCTTATTCGAGCAATCCACCTTACATCGACGAGCCTTGAGCCAATCCATACCCAAAAAACATCATAGGATTCTAGAGGTATAATTCGGAGGTCAAGTGTAGTGGAGAATTCTCCGAAATAAAGTACACAAATCTCCACATACAAGTCCACATCAAGTTTGGCCCTAGATGCCAACTCAACCTACCAACTATCTAGATACCTAGCCACCACTATCCCATATTGGTCCACTATAGAAGGAGATATAGAAGAATATGAAGCACTGAATCAAAGAGTACTAAGACATAAATACCCCTAGTAGTACATATTTCTCAATAATTATTGAATGATGCTTAGCTTAGCAAAGTTGTCAACCACTAGATATACATGATGGTCATGTCCTACGTAACCCATTATATGCTTAGATCTATGATCTCAATGCATATCCATGGTATCCATTGTGTGTGGATACACATGCACATAGTGATCAAGGGAGACAAAAATAAAGCATCCTCTTATACCCCTCTAAGATGGGGTGCCTCCTATACTCTTGTGAACTGATCCGCCCGCCCAATCCAATGAGACTTTGTCAGTGAGAGCTGGTTGTACTGCTTAGTACCTTTTCTCCTATCCTGGCTGGAACTACAACCTCATATAGTATTACCTCTCTGTAAATTCTATGTTTATCTAGCCCTCTACTTGGTGGTGGCTTGAATGTAGTTTACGTTGATGTGGATGTTGTGGAGCCCTCGATAAAGTTCAAGGAGGCCAGAATCCTCCCTTAAGGTGTGGTGTTGTACCGCATGACCTCTTACTCGAAAGGCCCGCATCTTTTCCTAAAATTTTCTCTTGTTCCTATCTCTCGGTCTTCCAATGCCCCGGTCTTGTTCTCCTTAGCTAAGTATGCCTTCTCAACGACCTTTACAAGTGTGCAAAGAGATAACATCCTAATAACTCCTACTAGGTCAGATTCAAGCCCTAAATAAACCTATTAACCTCGTAATTTTACGTCTTACAAGTAGTACACATCTTAGAAAATCTATAGAACCTTCTCTCATATTGTACCACTATGTCGATCCCTTTCATATGTCATGAAATGCATTAATCCTCTTCTACATGAAATTATCGACATATAATGATCCCTAAAACGTTTCTCGAACAACTCCTAAGTCACTATATCTCGAGTCAAATGGGCCTTCTACTCCTCATTTCTTCACCAAAACCCGTTGTCTCTCGTAGGAGGCGTATGGTGAATCTTGCTTTGACACTACTCTCATAATATTGCAAGCCAAAGTAGCAATCAAGGCTGAGGAACCATGCCTTGCCCCTAAAGCCATTTGTAGTGTTGGTGTACATAGGTGGCTGCAAGAGAAGATGATCTCTAATCACACCGCTTGGTATCACGATCATGGAATTGTAGTCTAACAGTGAATGGGGTCGTCTATCTCAAAATGATCCCTCAAATATGTGTGAATGGCTATGATGGTGTGAGGCCACCCTATTTTAGTGAATGGAAGTTCTACATGACCTATCCCACCTCAAGATATCATAATCCAGTGGCTCTGAGTGGTCATCATCACCTATCAGATCCTCTTCTCCTCACTGGACATCCCTCTCTCTCATCTCCTCTGGTTATGGAAGATGCTACTCCATAATGCCAATCAGATGTTAAAGAGCCTCTAAAATCTATGGTCCAAGCTCGTGTGTCTCAGGCATAAAATGTAGGTGATCTATGTCCCAAGTCCCTAATAGATCAATACTTCAAAGGTTTTATGCTTTGCACGAAGTAAGAATTTTTATTATTAAGTGGTAAAAGGTCATGAAATTTTTTCGTTGTTTTCATTTAATGATATTAAAAATTAATATCTAATTAAATATTTTACCCAGAGCGTCGTTGTGTACAAACCATTTCTCGATACCAAATATAATGCCCCGCCTTAGGATATTAGAAACCACTCCAAAGGGTAGTTAACAATTTGGGTAATTTTTATTTTTGAAGTATAAAAATTACTATCCTTATTTAATTTACCTTATTAATTAACCACTAGCCAAATTCCAACTTTATTTCTTTACTTACACTAAATGTTTGCTATGGTCACAATTGAAAGTCTACACCCCCTTTTATTTAATTTACCCCACACACCCTTCTTTTATTGTGTTTCTTATTCCCACAAAATCCCATGAGTTAAAAGTAGTTTAGGATTTAATGTGGACCCTAGGACAAAAGTAATCTTTTCCCTATATTTCATGTTTCCCTAGAAATGACCTAATCCATATTTATGTTCTCTTTCTTTTCTCATTTAGTTTTATTTTATTATTTGCAGGTTTGGGAGAGGCCGTGGATGGCCATGAATAAATTTTTCTCTGGGTGTTGATGGAGAAATTCCTTCTCCCCCATTTCATTCCATGCTAGTTTCCTTTTTTTTATTTAGTTACCAAGGGTTTTCAAATATTTTCCCATTATTAGTTTATTTACCAGATAAATCTTTGGTTATGTATGTAGAATATCCATTTTTTTATATAATAAGGAAATCTACCCGAGAGTATGTATATATATATTACAAAATATAATAGGTAAAACATATTAAAGCAAATATCAATAAGAAAGCATAGAGGGGTGTATTTTAATAATCAGTGATTTGCATGTAAAGGCCGCAGTGAAGGGAGTGGAGGGAGATAGTGAAAATGGACATATTTAAGGTTCCGTGTTGAGGTGTACGAGGGGAGGGGATATGTGGTGGAAGTGGTTGGGGGTCGTGGCGAGAGGGAGGTTGGAGTTTGGAGTATGACACAAGGTTTAGGAATAAAATGATGGTACAGTGGTGTGGGAGGATGGGCGGTGGTGTGGAGGTTGCGCAAAGATAAGTTTTGGGAGGGCTCGGCCCTCCCCACAACATTATTTTTTTAAACAATAAAACTTCACCGATTTTTTTTATTATTACATTTTTTTGTTTTTAAAATTTGTATATATATATAGTACACTATGTTTTAATATATGATATTGAAATATATAACTATATTAATATATATGAAATATTGTTTAACTATGATTGGATATATTATAGTTATATTTTATAATATAGCTATATTAAATATAGTTTAATATATTTATATCATATAATATGTAAATAAAAATATTCCAA
This sequence comes from Taxus wallichiana var. yunnanensis, assembly GCA_018340775.1. NCBI lineage: Eukaryota > Viridiplantae > Streptophyta > Pinopsida > Cupressales > Taxaceae > Taxus > Taxus wallichiana. The sequence continues at coordinate 976,861,641 of CM031239.1, forward strand.
GTTGTAAAATGATAGATTATATTTTCTTATCTTTGTGAAGTATGAAACTTGATATTTTTCAATATATATCTATATTAAAATGATTTACTTATTTATTTGATAAAAAGGAATGTAGCAAAGTATTTCAAATAAGAAGAGAGGGCTTGGAATATGTTTAAAAATTAGTAAGGAAGAAAACATATTCACATTTGATTTCCTAATAAGATCAAATCATTAAGTTTCACATGGAAAGGAAGAAAAACTAATTTCATTTCATTCTATAATGTTACAAGAATTTACAAGAAGGAGATATATTACATGAAAGATAATATTTCCATTCAATATTAAACCTCAAGCTCCATGTTACAACTATATTTCTTTTCAAATGCAATAGCAAAATAAATACTATAGATTTCTAACAAGAAGGAGATCCCACAAAGAAATGTCACATTTTATTTTAGTGCTCTTAACATCACATTTTCATTTTTTATTTGGGGAAAACATATTTCCAAATAACAAAATTTCTTTTCAAAAATGAAGTTCCAACAATCCATATTAAAGGAATCAACTATTTTACAAGATTTCATTTCTAAGAATCTTAAGCTCACAAGTATAACACATTTATAAAAAAAATACTTAAGATACATAAGGATCAACATTACAAGACTTCTTTCCAAGATTGAAGGAAGGTTACACATACAAATGTGACACTAATTTACAAATAATCCCAATCACAAAATGGGAACTTTACAAGACAAATAAACTTCCCACATAGCCATATCCATAAGATTACAATGAGAGTAGTGTTCACAAAAATTGGAGAAAACAATGAGAAGCCATGATATCAAGAAACTCCAACCATCTTCCAAACTTGAGCTCTAACTTTTAGTACGTTTCAAAGAAACCAAAACAAAGAGAAATGTTTGTTTTACCACCCAACCTATAGCCATAATTAAATGCCTTTGGAAAGGTTGGAAGACATTCTAGCCTCCCCCAAGCCCATGGGAGAGAGAGCTAGCTTCCACAAATGTGCACAATATTTAGGGAGACATAAACAAAAAAACATTCACATACAAGAAAAATCCATACATTAAAGAAACACAACATTTACCAACCAAAGAAAAGAGGAGAAAACCATATTCATCCTCAACAATGGGGAAGAGTAGATGAGACATCCAAAATGAGAAAGAGTTTAGTCCAACCATAGGATGCACACTTACAAGATTCTTCACAAAAATCCTTATCCCTTGAAGATAAGAATCCCTCCTTATTTCTCCACCCATTCACCTAAATTCCTCCTTGGGAGGATTTCAAACCCATTGGGTTTCTTCTCGAAGGATGGGGAAGGGGGTTTAAACCATATGAACCACCTTCCCCACCTCAAACCATATGAGGGGAAATAAAAAGAACCAACATGGATTTCCCATCAAACCAAAAAGTTTAGGAGGGAAAATACCTCCCTCTTCCCCAATAAAAATCCAAAATCCATCATTCCATATGATGGATGGAGAAGATAATAAATAACATACCCAAGTAATACACCACACAAGCAACAAGACACACACATTTTAACTATAAGAAAATATAAGATCTAACATGCCAAATAACATAAAATGAGATTAAAGAGCCTACCTCCACAAGCTCTCCAAATCTCTAAGATTTTCCCAATTCCTTGTCCAAGAAAACTCTAACTCCAAAATCCTCTAAGCACCAAGCAAAAGCCAAAAAAAAGTTCTCTTTCTCTCCCATGACGGAGTATTTGGATAAGAGAAATTAAATTTACTCACAAATGAGGGGGTGACATGTGTCACCCCTCTCTTCCCTCCAATTCAAAGATTCAAAAAATAAAAATAAGAAAAGATAAAATCACATTTAAACACCCTTCTCCCAAATGACCCAAACATAAATGAGACAAGTTAGTGCAACTTTTTACAACATGCACACTCCAATCCATCTTACAGGGATGGTAAAAAAATTTAGGCTAAATGGGAGGAAAAATCCCTCTATGAATTGGAATTAAGCCCCCTACCAAATAGGTATGGTCCAAGGGCTTAATTTCATGTTATGTGAGCTCCCAACACTAAAATGGGTCACTTAAAATTCTGTAAATAGCCTAACTTCGGGTTTAGCACATTTGGGCACAAATTTAGAGAATGTAGGGCCCACTCTTGGGTGCACATGTGACCCCAATCCTCTATAATTAACACACACTTACCAAAATATAGAACTTAATGCAAGTGGGGACCATTAAGTTGCCAAAATTTGTTTTCCTAACAAAAGCAAAACAACATGAACACAATTAATTTTACATGACATACAACATTAAAAATAAAGGTCACTCATGGTGCCCAAATAATAGAAGGAAAAAATAAGGCTTCATATCACTAAGATGGTTAGGACTTTCCCCATGGGCTACTTATGCACAATTTACATAGCTACCCTAAAACCCACATTCTCTTGTGTCCTGTAACATGCACACTCAATGCACACATTAAACACATCTACCCAATACAAGTGTAAATCAAATACTCAAATGTAGAGAATGTAGGGCCCACCCTTGGGTTCACATGTGACCCCAATCCTCTATAATTAACACACACTTACAAAAATATAGAACTTAATGCAAGTGGGGACCATTAAGTACCCAAACTTTTTTCCTAACAAAAGCAAAACAACATGAACACAATTAATTTTACATGACATACAACATTACAAATAAGTGTCACTCATGGTGCCCAAATAATAGAAGAAAAAAAATAAGGCTTCATATCGCTAACATGGTTAGGACTTTCCCCATGGGCCACTTATGCACAATTTACATAAGCTACCCTAAAACCCACATTCTCTTGTGTCCTGTAACCTGCACACTCAATGCACACATTAAACACATCTACCCAATACAAGTGTAAATCAACTACTCAAATTTATATAATGTAGGGCCCACTCTTGGGTGCATATGTGACCCCAATCCTCTATAATTAACACACACTTACCAAAATATAGAACTTAATGCAAGTGGGGACCATTAAGTACCCAAAATTTGTTCTCCTAACAAAATCAAAACAACATGAACACAATTAATTTTACATGACATAAAACATTACAAATAAGGGTCACTCATGGTGCCCAAATAATAGAAGAAAAAAATAAGGCTTCATATCGCTAAAATGGTGAGGACTTTCCCCCATGGGCCACTTATGCACAATTTACATAGCTACCCTAAATCCCACATTCTCTTGTGTCCTGTAACATGGACGCTCAATGCACACATTAAACACATTTACCCAATACAAGTGTAAATCAACTACTCAATAAACGATCAAGTCTAAACATGCAAATCTATGATATCACAACATCAACATGGAATCGTAAATGAGAAACATGCACAATTTCACACAATTCATCATGTGTTAGCCATTGCAATACATATAAATGACATATATCCATGTTATCATGTGTTCTCATCAATAATCAAATAATTCATATCATCAAGACGTGCGACTAAACTATGTATCCATCATATATAAATTAGGCCCAAATAACATAGCAATATGTTAGTATCCACAACATCTAATAAAATGTGCCAACATACAAATAAAAGCTAAATTTCCGTTACACGCCCAAATCACCATACATTTCCATGAAGATAAAATAACATAAAAATATGTCCAAAATATATCAGATCCCTCACAAATAATATCTATGAATAAAGAAGTCGGTAGATAATTGAGGCTATAAAAATGTGTGCACTATGAAGATGAATTAAATACTCATGATGTTATTGATTTTGAAATTGAAGGAGAGAATGAAAATGTGAATCAGAAATTCATTTTGAAATCGTAGACAACATAAATGTTGCAAAAGCACCTCCTAGGATTTTACAAAAGAGACCTAATTATTTTATTGAAATTGATGATAAGGTTTTGAAACGAATGTATGAAAAATTTTCTAAACGAAAAATCAAAAGAAAAGCCAAATAAATTTAAAATAATCATTTTGAACTTATAAATCATTCCCAAATATGTACTTTGTTGGTTAGTTTGATGAAATTGAATAAATTGAGACCTATATTAAACACCCGAGGATTGACAACATCTAATATATGTGGTAAAAATACTGTAATTATTGAAAACCTACATGATGCATATCACCTTTGTTGGTGTCAAGAGACGCATAAGGGATAGTAATGTTATGTGTCATGTGTTTTCTACTAGTGTTGTAAGTGAATCAACAAAAATAGCATTTGACTAGGCAAAGAAGACAAATGTTGAAATTTAATCAAAAATTCTAACTAAAGAGATTGAAATGCGTAGTATCATTTCATCACCCAATAACATAGACTTTTGGTATTTTATGCTAGATCACCGCATAAATACAAATATATATCTGATGCTATAAAAGAATTTGTACAATTTTAGCATGGTAACAGTGGAGTTTCACCTAATACAAGAGATGTTGTAAAATGGAGAGTTGGTTATACTAATCGTGAACCACATCCAACGCATTTCTTAGATATGAATCAAAATCAATTTGTTCGTAAGTTTAAATAGAAACATCAAGAAATTACAACTATTCAATTTTTTTTTTGAAATGTTGAAACCATACTATGTGAAAATCAACCACGCTCACACAACTTGTTGTTTTAGGTAAAATGTTGAATTTCTAACAACTTATGATAATTTTTATGCATTCGTTATTATTTGCATTTTGGTACTATGTTATCGGAATGTTGTGTTCAAGTTCAACAATTATCTTCCAAGGATTTCATTACTTGATATTTTTAAAAGAGAAGTTGGAAAAAAATTATAGTTAGGATTGTTTACATCGAAGTTGCGGTATGTGAGGAAGATTACCTAAATTTTAAAGTCATATTCATAAGAAAATTGGAGGTGCAATAAGACATAATTTAGTAGGATTTAATAAATATAAATCAATACCATACAAATTCAAATATGGAAAGGAGTCTAGATAGTGTGAGATAGTTATAGAACATATACATGTTTTTCAATTTAAGATTAAATTTAAAGATTAAATTGTTTATAAGTATGCTAGGCATACACACAAAGTTTGATGGTTGGAAGAACAATTCAAGATATCCAAGGACACATTTCCTATTGTTATTATTATTTCAAAGTGGTCGATTTTGTAGAGAATTACACATTGCAAAACCAAAAATGGAGGTTCAAACATAATATTATAACACAACATAAGTTTCAATTTTGTGCATATAAAATTTATACATTGTCCTTATAGTATAGATAATGATCATAAAATTTTAATAGAGTACCATTTTTATAACGGTGATGATCATATTCATTTTATTGAATTTTGGCAAGGGTGTTTCTAGTTATTTTATGAAAAAAATTGTGACAGAACATCCGCTTCAATCAACATTATATATGGTCAGATAATTACACTTCTTAGTTTTATAATACATGAATTTTTTATTAGTTGAGCGGGATGCACATCAATATGGGTGCAAGACATATTTGGAGTTCCACTAATGATGGACATGAAAAATGAGAGCATTATGGTGTAGAGGCATGTCGAAAAGAGCTCTTCGTAAGAGAAGATTTTAAGTACAAAGATGGTGATAAATTGAAAAATGTAAAGATCATAGTGGAATGGTGCATTAACATTATGGCACTGTGGTTCTCAAGAAAATTACACAATTCGTAGATATTTTTGGTGTATATAAAAACAAAAAATTCTAACTATAAGGATTGTATGAAACTCACACGCTCAATGATCTACACTCATTTTATAGATCAAATGCTACTTTTTGGGACACATGGAAAAGAAATTTGAAGTGTTTTTATACATCTTGTATCAAATTTTTCACTTTTGAGTGTGATTCACAAGAATGGGTGGATGGATGGATTTTTCATCCTCTAGCTCCACTTCCAGGTTATCAACTTTGATAGACATTACGACTTGTTTTTCGAAATGAAGTTCCAACATCGAAGGACTTTGATGACATTTCAATTTTAAGTGCAACCGAGGTAAATGGTTATTTACAATTTCGTATTGAATTATGTCTATAGACACCTAAATTTTGATCAAAGTAATCTTATTCTAACATTGCACTAACTATCTTCATCTCCTTTCACTCTGTTTCAAATAATGACACTTTTTTATCTAAATCTTATAATAACTCACTCATGATGCCATTTTATGACGGGTTGGGTAATGATACTTCTCTTAATCAACTAGTTTCACGTTGATTGAGTCTTTTATCTCGTATTTAACTAATGAACCTTATCACCGGTTATCTTCCACTTCCAAAAATTCCAAAATCTAATTCACATTCCTCAAGGAAATATTATAAGGCTTCCTAATCTAGTTTAGAATCGTAATTAATTTTAATAGGTTAATTAACTTATAACCTAGTCAAAAAGGTACTTTTACGTCTAAAATATGTATTTTGGCTTATTCATGTGTCCCACATGCACTATATTCCCAAATTTCTTCCAAATCAAAATCTATAATTAGATGGGTAAACCCTCCCTTTCAACCATATACCTTATTGATATCTTGATCTTAATCTTATATCACGTCTTGATTATCTAGCTTAAAGAGCTCATTTGCATCAACCAAGCCATCCAGCATTGAAATATCTTCATCTTGCATGTTTTATCCATTTTATATTAGTAAGAGTTATCTTAGCATGGTCAAATAAATCATCTTATCTATATCTCTTCATCTTATGGAGAAAACAACAAATAAAGTTTGCTTGCTTAGAGTTTAATTAGGTCCATTGTTATTAAGATTTATAAAGATTATAATGAACATAGTATGTTGTTTTTATATTCATAATTCATACTTTTGATGTTTATTCGATTACCTCTTTTCATGATGGTTATTCAATAATTTGGTACAAAATTTAGGCTACTAGGTGTTAGTATACTTCTCATAGTTTTCCAAGTTTTTACTTATCACATTTGGCATGCCTGAAGGGACCTTTTCCATGGCCTTTTTAGAAGTATTTCAGAATTTAGTACAATTTATAACCTTTCTTCATGCCTCTCAGGATTAAATATCTTAGCTTTGATTGGTTTTATAGCTTTAGGTGGGGTAAATTTATCTTTTTCATGAAAAGTTAGTAGGTTTAGGTTTAAAATTGATTTAAAGGGTAGGAATCAAATATGTTTGCATTTCTAAAATTCTAGATCTTGTGTTTTTTGTGATTTTTAAAGTCCAAGCATAGGAATCAAATAGGGTTGTGTACACATGAAAAAGGATGCGTACCTATTCATAATTCCATGCACACATACAAAACAACATGTACAATTTATGCTTACCCACACAAAAAATGTGTACATGACCTTGTTGATAAAACCAAAGCCACGTACTTTTCCAAACCTATCTCCATGTATTAAAAATCCCCGTACACTCCATTCTTGATGCATACCTATAAATACATCCTTTGTATTATTTGGCATTTTTATCCGAGGCACATACAAATATTTTGTGAAACATACATGATAAAAATCCAATGGAGGTATCATTCTTGATGTGTAGGTGTAGATACCCTCTGTCATTTTTTTGTAGACCCATCAACTTACTATAAAGGAGTGCACATACCAAAATCCACATTTACACATCAAAATGGGTGTGCGGTATCCCTGGTTAGAATTTAAATGTTGTTGCAAGTTGCATAATTGATATTTTTGTTTTTCTAACATTATTGTAGGTTTATAACAATAGTTTGCAAGTTATTTTGATCATAATTTTGTGGTAGCTTAGTTATGCGTTTCGTTTTATTTAGTAGAGGATTTTGAAATGTGAATGCTCTTCCTCGTAGCTTCTAGGTGATCTTTAGAATAAAAATGTTTCAAATACATTATTTATATGTTTTAAACACTTCAATTAAAATTCTAAACAAGAAAGAACTTCAAATTTGGATAAAAGGAACTCATTTTTCGTGATTTACTTACGTATTTTCCATTTCTTCAAAATATTGAATGAGATATTTTTTGTGTATACTCTTTCCTTGCATCCTAGGATTCTCTAGGAAATAAAAAGCAATATCTTATCCCCTTCATATGATGTTATTAGAAAATTACTAATCTTGGTGTGTAGGACCAAAATCATGTGTCAAATAATCAAAAGATAAAAATACTAATTTGTTTTATGTAGGTTTCCAATAGTATGCAAACCCTCACTAAGTCTAAAAGATTAAAAAAATATACATCACATTCAACGTGCATTGTATTTGCAGGTTCGAAAAGGGTACTTCCCTATCTTCTCAACTAGAAAATAACCCATTTGGAATAACTCCTTTAGCTACAAAATATGGGGTGGTTCTAGGAACCCTAAAGTAGTCCACCACTAAGTAACCTCATGGATGAAACACGAAGTGCTTTACACACCGGCTTGGCTAGATTTTCCTTTTTGAGTTAGATTCAAAGTTATCCATATCACGACCCCGGTGAAAATACAAGTGAATGCACTATTTTCTCATTATATTTAAAGGCAATAAAGTAAAGTCAAGGTAATTTAATATTATTCATTATGAATTTCTTGTAAAATTGAGCTTGTAATAGATAAATTTTTGGCGCCTAGATGAGAGAAACACTTAGGGAAGAAATTATTTCTTGGAGCCCAATTTTCTAGTCCATGATCAATTCAAGAGCCATCACAAAACACTAACTTTTTTGGGATCAAAACATTGTTAGACGAACAAGGGGAGAGCCCATTGAAGTTGGGTTATAGTGATATTCATCTCGAAAAATCACAACATACAACTTTTTCTTAGTTCTTCACTTTCCCTAAGGTAAAGTGAAACTATGTTTAAGTAATGCTATCTTGTTTCACAACCATTTGGTTTACACCAATGCATTATTATTGCCCATTTAGGACAAGGGAAGAAATATTTTGTGAGATTTATCAATAGATTGTGCACACCATTTTTATGTTTTTTTATGATCATCCATGTTAATGGTTGAATTGTTAAATGTCTAAAGCTTGTGGGTACATTTTTACATTTTGATAGTCACTTGATCTTAATTTAAATATCATCATTATAGTTAGGATTTTGTCATCTTTTATTCTCATATGAATTCATTTTGTTTTTTACATCGCCATACCACAATTTTGATACTTACCTCCGTATCTCGTAAACATGATCTAGGTGTCCATATTTTAATGTTATGCTTCCCACATCATTAGCAAATGCTTAGAATACTTTTACATAATTGAGTGTTCAAACTTTACCTATTTCTTGAAAAGGTGTTTAATAATTTGTCGGGCATTATATTGATATTACTTTTGGAACTAATTCCTTGCTTCCTTGTGTAGCTATGATAATGTACCTTCATAATATTATTAGGTGGCTTACAAGGGTAGCTTCCATTTTATTTAAGGTTTTGGTATTGATTCACTCTAATATCGCCTTGGTATCCTATGATAGGGGATCACATTAACCTTTCAATAATTCTTATAACTTGTTAAGTTTTTTAACTTGAAATACGTATTATCACCGAGTTAATCATCTAAAAGCATCTAAATACATTCACAAAACATTCACATAGGGTGTACTATCATATCTGGATTGATTGAAATGTGAAAACTTGCAAGATTGGTGCATATAACCTGATTACATCCTTGTTCCTTCGGTCCATTTATTTATAGTCTTTGAAATTGTAAGACAAAATTGTTACATAAATACACCTACATTTGTTATACTCTCAAATACATGAAAAAAACTTGTGTAAACAAACACTTGCCACGGTTCATACTATGGAAATGGATTCCAAAATACGTGAGATAAACCCTTTTATAGGATACAAATTAGGTTCATTATTCACCAAAGTAAAAAAAATAGATGACTTAGTAGATCATAGCAGTGACTAGAGTGATTCTTTGAAAGAAATTTACAACATTGATATTTCCTGATTAAATGAATTACTATTTAAAAATAGTGATCAAGTACTTGCACACATTTTAGAGTTATGTGCTACTCTTCCACAAGAACGAGGATTCTATGATCAAGATGCCAACATAAGTATTAAGAAACAAAAAGACTTCTTCTAACTAATGAAGACGTATAAAGAAAAAATGTTTCTACCTTTGGTAAATACGTAAAGAATTAGTTATCAACCACCACCTTGTGAAATACATCGTAGGGTTAGGGAAATTTTTTATCTTGAATAACTACCTCATTATAAAAAAATGAGGAATAAGAACGAAAAAATGAAGTTACTATACAAAACCAAATTCAAACCCTTAGAAAAAATTAGCAAACTTAGCTTCTTTGGTAAGCAAGAACATGAGTAAGGGTACATAACACGAACCACTCAAAACCAAGGCTAGTGAATTTTATACTATGCCTCATGAAGAATATATTTATAAACCAAGTCTTATGTGTAGACCACCTTCTCCTAAACAAGATCAAATTCTTGCATGAGAGTTGCAGTCCATGAAAACTATGGTTACCAAATTATAGGGAAGTAATCTAGTCCACAACAAGAAGTATCAATATGAGGAGATATGAACATATCCTTTTGACTAGGACATGTTGCTAATGTCGTTTCACGAAAACGTTTGACCGCCCAAAATTTGACAAGTACAAAGGAAAAGGTTATCCTCATGATCAAATCAAATAATTTTACATGGACTTATAAGACATTACCTATAACAACAACTACCTCCTACATCTATTTCCTAAAATCTTAGGAGGACAAGCGTTAGAGTAGTTCATATGTTTACCAAAGGGGTCCATAGTCACATGGCCTACACTAGCAGAAAAGTTCATACATCATTTCTCATTGAAGATAGAGAATGATGTCACCATGATAGACCTTTGTAGAATGAAACAAAGACAAAATGAAAACTTCACTGGCCTCTTATAGTGATGAAAAGGTCTAAATGACCGCATCCCATGTGTAGTTCTGAAAAAAAATAGTAAGTATCTTCGTTCAAAATTTAAACCCAGATATCACATTTCATTTTCGAATGCATTGCATCTCTAACTTCAAATAAGTATTTGAGAAGGGGAGCCAAATGTAAAATTGTTTAATAGGAAAAGGAATGATTAAACCATTTTCCAAAGATGAACAAAAAACAAAATCGATACACAAGCCAAAATTATTTAACAAAAAAAAAAAAATTTGGTGATGCCATCAAGGACTCTAAAGGAGTACAAACAGTTCAAACTTGATTCAAGCAAAGATACAAAGTGGTCATATCCTAAAATTCACAAAAGGGCGATTCAAGGTCTAATTCAAAGGTGAGTGTTTACTCCCTCACCAATTCATTGTTTACTATTTTGAGACAATTAGTGGCGATAAACTTGGTGCAATATCCAACCACGGTTCCATACGTAGATGACACACTCAATCCGGGGCTATAGGAATAACAATTATTATGATTTCCATCGTGTAAAAGGACACAAAATAGAAAAGTGTTTAAAGTTTAAACACTTCATTCAATATCCGTCGAAGATGGTGAAATCAAGGTAGATTCCCCAGAATCAAGTACAAGTACCAAATATCAAGATAGGAATATTAAAACAACCCTTCCTTAATCATAATAAATAAGAAACAAAAAATCTAGATACATGTCAATCATCTTATAATTATAGGACTACAAAATATGTATACACGCAAGATTATAATCCTTTTGATTCGTTAATAGGATGGATTCATTCATCCAATGAGCAAGTAACTACCATTAGGATCCTAAGCAATAATCGCGCATTGTCGTAACATGATGTACACATGTATAATTACCGAGGCCTCTTTGAATGTTATTGCCTTATCTCAACCTCGGGAGAATCGATGCAATTTGATAGATAAAATAGAAAAAAAGCCTACTAATATTTCAATATTAGAATTTCTCAAGATATCAAACGCCCATAAATACATTCTTTATAAAACACTTCAAGGATCGGGAGTGTTTATAGAAGTTATTTCTTTACACCTTAAAGAAATGTTTGCACATCTTGAACTTGATGAATCCATCATCTTTGACCAGTTTGAAATCCCGCATAATAATCCTACACACAACCTACCCCTACACATTGAGGTAGTTGTTATTCATAGGAATTTTAAGAGAGTGCTTGTGGATAATGGATCCAGATTGAATATTTGCACCTTGAAGTTAGTTAGACAGTTGGGATACAAAGACATAAAGCTGGATTCTCATGTAATAACCATTACAACATACGACAATGAGGAATGAGAGTTAGCTGGCACTATAGTGATACCTATGGAAGTAGGGCCGATAAAACATGATACAAAATTCCATGTTCTTGAGCTAGATCTTCCATACAACATGCTTCTAGGTCGACCATGGATCCATGCCATGCAAGAAATGCCTTCTACCTACCATCAATGCATTAAATTGTATAATGGAGGGCACCTAGTTACTATTCGTGGAGATCCTAAACCATTTGCGCATTGTAGAGCACTACATAGCTTCTCTAGATTAGAAAAATATTATTTTTGAGAAGGCATTGTTTTCCCATTGAAAACATAACCTTTCAAAGCTAGAGTTGATCCTAACATGTTACTATTATCTCTAAGTAGTGTACCCTGTTTGAGACATAATAGCAGGAGTTCTAAGATTTCTTTCCCCTCACTTTTGTAGATACAATGGAAAACTGCAGCACTATGTGTATCCCTATGTTGAAGTGAAATTCTTAGATTACAAGGCCGACTCGTTATTGATATATCCCAAACTATTTTTTGGGGTTTTAAGGGGTAAAAATATGGTTGTAATTGAAATTTAAAATGGGGTGATACATAAAAATTATTGACATCTTTGACCGAGTACATACACAATATCGAGAAAACATTACAGAACATGAACCAATGGGTTTTAGCTTTATCCTAAGGAAAAAAATTATATGTTGAGGGATAAATAACAACAAAAAAACTAACATGCACAATAAGACTATGCAGAAAAAACCAAATTTCCAAAGCAAGGTAAGATAATTAATGTATGGAATTAACATTCACAAGAGATAATAAAAAGATGCACACTAGTAAAAATATTTGGAAAGGCAATAAATGGTTCTCATTCAAAGGAAATACTTGAAAAAAGTGTCTTCAACAATCATACATCCAAAAATTCCTCCATTGTGTTTTGTCAATGCACATAATATATAGAAAATATTCACCCAAACTCTTAAGAATCGAGTAAGTCTAAATAGTGATTTCAAGATATTAATAGCCCTTAAATTTATTTTAATAATAAAGGGACTAAAAATATCATTGAAGGATGTTACAATATAAAAATAGTATTAATTTCTCCAAGAATAAACCTAGTCAAATTGATTTGACTCTGCATGAATAACACAATGAATTCGGAAGAATTAAGTATTTGGGTGAATAAATAGAAATCTATTTTCAATTCTTTCCTTCACGTGCATGCAATTTTGTCGTTTGTGCCATTTTCCATATATATCATTTTTTTGCATGATTAATGTTATCACCGAATCACAACACCCTTATGTTTACATAAGTGCATATACTTGAGCTCACGGTTTGATTGGATAACATGGGTGCTTATCTCTAAGTTGTGGGACTTACTACTTGAGATAGACCTCCCAGAGAAATATGGCTCTTACTCTTAAACCGCCTGCCACAATCTACTCTAACATAAGGAAAAACTAACTTTCCTTATTAAATTTCATAATATAACTTTCCAAGGGACCAAAGAGAGAGAATGCATAAGAATGAAAGCCCACACTAAAGTGGTGATACACCAGAAATAGAGGGGTGAGAGTAGTTTTCCAATGTGTGAATAATAGAATTAAAATGCATACTAGAAGGGGTGATAACTTGAGTTCTCCACAATCTGGAAAATGCATTCACAACAATATTTAATACATGAAAAATAATAATGAGACCTTGCAAGAGGATAAAAATTGACACAATATTCTTGTAATGAAGGTTGAAAGGGTAACAAGAGAGAAAAAAACATAGTAGGGGAAGATGCATCAAAAAACTTGTATTTTATTGCTTCATGATATGCATGATTCAATCTATTACCGGATAAGGGCCTGAATCACCATGCAAGGAGTCCACTACAAGGGCCTATAGCACTTTGGCTTCACAAAGCAATTTTGATAGAGCTTTTGCTACAACAAAAACTACCTCCCTTTTATAATGAGACCAACCCTCCAATTTATAGAAAAAATGAGAAGAGAGAGAGAAGGAGAAAATGGAAATCCCAAAATTTCCTTCAACCACTTGTAAGATGCAATAAATGCAAAGTGAAATGATTATATGTTACTTGAAAATGGCTCCCCATCTTTGTCCCAAAGCTACAAAGACGAAATAACGATGACTATGCCTCTTAATTGCACTCCCAACTACAAAAAAATAATGTCACGAATCCGGCCACGTTTTATGAAAAATATCTATTTATTTCTCATGTAATCCCAATTTTCTTGATCCATGTGTGTTTTCTTGGAAAAAAATTCCATCGGTACCAATTTCATTTGATTTCACTAAGAAATGCAAAAGTTATGGCCTTCTGAGTGTGAGGAGCTAATTTGGGTCTACCAAGCATTTTCTGTCATTTGATGGGAATGAGCATTAATTGACTGGAGCTGAACATGTTTATTTTATTTTAATATATCTACCCTCATCAAAATTATATGAAAATCATCATTGAGTGATGCACGTGATGCCGTGCTCATTCTAGAAAGTCCAATTTTATGAAAATCAGAGCTTGGAGTCAAAAGTTATGGCCATTTGAAGTTCGGGAGGTCAAACATTCAATTTTCTCTTCATTGCGGCTATTTCGAAGAAATCGGGTCCGTGTGTCCTGGTTGTCCCAAATATTTTCATCTGCATCTCCCGATTCGGGCTTCCTTGTTCCTACACATCTACCATTGACTAGGCCATGAGGGCCGTTGACCTCCGCATTCACCGCAACATATGGTTCCTTTTGTTGCTTTTTCACCTTTGCGTGTCCTGCGTATACTTTTGTCCCGACTATCCTGAAACATTTCTCCATGCCACCCGCAATGCACTAATTTGTGGAAAAATCATATTTTCACATCCCGTGCGTACCTGTGTCCCAAATGTCCGAAAGTGGATCGCTGCTGGGATAAAAAGTTCCACTTTTTCTAGTTTTCTTTACCTGTGGTGATTTTGGCAATGCGTGCCCCGTGTGTCCCTGTTGAAATTGTGAGGTCTAGGACATAGAGAGCCGATTTAGCCAATTCTTTTGTATTTCGGCTCCAAACGTGGTACGAAGAACCTTGGTATTATCTATACTAGCATTAAAACAAGCCTGCGACTTCAATTTTTTGATTTTTTCAATTTTTTCTAACTCGTTGGATTTTTCCTTCGATGCGCGAGTTAGAGAGAAGCCAAGGGGACCCCAAAACATGATTTTGGGCCTTGAATCAATTCTACTTGCTCGGGATAGAAGAATTTGATGCATGTTATCAAAATTACCTTGAGGGGTGAATTTTGGATAAAAATTTAAATGATCATTCTCTTGGCCTCATCCACCGATGTGACACTTCAGACTTGACCTTTCTTCAATCTCCACATGTGCACTTGTAAAACTTTGACTTTCTTCTAAATTTTTTTAATATCCTTTGAAGGGTACAAGGTATTTTACAAATATTAAGGTAAAATTTTGAAAGTTTAAGGTAAATTATTTCTTGGCATCGTTATCCCCTCCTTGACTTTGGTCACGACATATTTAATCATCATATATTATTCGACACCTTTTTTATTATTGATCACGGACTATAGTTTTGAACATAAATCATAGATCACTTTTCCCCTCTTCCATGAGACCTTGACCTCGTGATATTGTCAGTAATCATGCCTGACCCCGGTCAATTTAGGGTTTCTTGCTTAGTCTCCACATGTGCAATATAACTTCATGGTTGAGTTAAGTTAACTTGCTGCTTGAATTAGTAGGAAAAAAGAAACCTTGACCTAATAACTTTGCACTTTGCACAAGCTCTCTTTGAGCTACTGAAACTCTATTTAAATTTTGTGGGCACCACAATTATTTTATGATTAATCTTTGATTTGGGATCCCCTTTTTGTGATTTAAGTAGCCAACACTATTAAGAACTTTAAGCTTTTGAGCCCACTAATTTTCTAGCTCCTCTGTAAACGATACCCTTTATTGAGGAAGGATAAGGTTATGATTCTCCTTTTATTTTCAATATCTCCATCATTGATTTTCTCAAGCTTCTTCACTGTATATTGATTTGATGTTAAATCATTGTGACTCTTTGTTTGTATTTTTTCACTGTGCAGTATTGCTCGAGCTTAAAATGATTCTGGGTGATCATTATTCTATGGATTTTCAATTCTGAAATGAAAGTTTCGTTGACTTCACCAACATTATTGAGCTTTGAGCTGGTCTTGTACCAAATCTAGCCATTTCTTTGAAAAACTTGTAAGTCCTCTTTATCTTGTGTATCCATTTTCTGTGTTTACCAGTTGTTCTATGGTTTGAAACTGGCATTTTCTTTTGAGTTCGTACTTAGCATTTTGTTTTAGACTTGGGCATTTCTCTTTTCCATAGTTACGTTGTTCTAGATTTAAATATGGATTTGTCCCTCATTTGAAGCTAGTTTGAGCTTCTCATTTTCATCCGTCGATTAGAACTTCAGGGCCTTCTCATTAAACATTTCGTGGCTACTATTATTTACTATGGAAAGTCTTTATTTTCTACATTTTCTAGGAGGGTTTGACACGTCATTTTTATTGGAAACTCCTACTTGTATCTTGGAGATCTTCATGAGAGTAAAAATTCTGGGTGAAGATTTATCACTACACATTCAAATGGGTCACGATTTATTTGTATCAAAGTTCCGTGTTTTGCTTTCACCAGTGAGCTCTGGTTTTCACCATAACACCTTGAAAATTATGAACCCATTTTCTTGCGATATTTAAAATGCCACATTAACTCTACTAGGAGCTAGGATTGTAGGTTTCCATTAGATGAAATTTGGGCTCCTGATGGGTTCTTAAAAACTGGTAATTGTCCATCTTCTTACCCAAATCTATGTGAGTTATTTATGCTTCAAGAAACTGAATTTTGAGCCTTAAACTGTGTGAATACACGGTGTTTTCAGGAGGCCAAAATATCACTTGGGTTAGTGAAATTCATCTCGTTGCTTCTTTAAAAGCTCTATTTTCTAGGATTTTTATGGATTACATATTTCGTTGAGCCTCTGAAGCTTGTACTGGTATCTCTAATGATTCCTTGGTCATTGGCATTCCATTTAACTTCAAGAAAATGCTTTCAAAGACTACTTTTGAGACTTCATTAAGGGAAATTATTCATTCCATGATAAACTCCTTATTTGCGAGACTTGAATTCAGTGTACTTTAAGAACATTTTGTGGCTCATATGCTCCTCAAACATGCATGGTACGTCTAAACACCTCTTGTTTCTTTGTAGTTCCATAAATATCTCATTTACCATGTATGACTGGAGTTTTTTCACGCCGCTATTTATTAAGTTGTGTTTCTTTCCTTCCTGACATAATTTTGTTGCGTTCACTCCATGAGTGAAGTTTAGAAGTTTAGTTCTCTATGATTTTTGTTATTTGATCATTTTATAACTATACAGATGTAGTTTCCTTTTATTGTTCATACCCGAAAGATATTTGG
This sequence comes from Taxus wallichiana var. yunnanensis, assembly GCA_018340775.1. Taxonomy (NCBI): domain Eukaryota; kingdom Viridiplantae; phylum Streptophyta; class Pinopsida; order Cupressales; family Taxaceae; genus Taxus; species Taxus wallichiana. The sequence continues at coordinate 976,879,226 of CM031239.1, forward strand.
ATGCTTATGATATTTATGAATTTTTCTCCATTTGTATATGTTGGTTTTGAAATCTATTTTATATTTAATCATTTTTTGTTGTCGTTATGCACATACAGGAAACTTTTCGAATTCCTTTCTCACTTGAAAAACTCCTTTGAATCCTTATCATAATTGAAATCTTTTTGATCTGAATCAATCTATTTTTAGCAGAAAATATAGTTTTTAATTTTGAGCATATTGTGAGATGTACTTAATTTATTTTGTTTTCTTGGTACTTTGAACATAGATTGTCTCTATTTGACATTGTGACTACATACTGTATTATGAACATATGAATTTTGTTACAATTTGTGACTTGTCGGTAATAGACTTGAATATTCATAAACCTTTACAGCCTTGTGTGGAATTTGCAAACCATGAATCGAGATGAAAGATATTTGAAACCATGTCTCTTAATTTCTTTTCTGGAAGCCCATACATAAGGAATCTAAGTGAACTATTTAGAACCTTTGAGGATTTGATTGATGAAATAATATTTTCTCTACTGAGTTAAGGTCTTCTTATGTATAATGAAGTCTTTGAATGAAGAATAATACATTTGTGAATCATCTAAAATTTCTAGATAGTGTACCTTTTGTAAATTTGTACTTCTTTGTAGTCTTGTATTGTGAAGTTTGATTACAAGTTTCTACTTGTTTTCCCTTTGTGCAAGAATTCTAAAATTGATGATATGGCTGCAATATTTATTATGTCCTTTATATTTTAAAGAGATGTATGATTTGAGAAAGATGTGCTTCTCTTACTCTTATTGTAACATGACTGAAACACAAGTAGAATTTAATTTTCCTTTCTGTACCTGCACAGTAAAAGAAATTATTAGAAAATGAGAGGCAAAATCATTTCTTTTGTTTCTGATTTCTTTATGCCATGATTCTAAAGATGACACTCTGTCCTCTATTCATTATGTACTATATGATTTCAAGATCATTTTGAAAGTTCATCTGTTTAAAGTTGTGAATACAACAAGCATGAAATCCAGAGCTCTAACAAAATTTCTTTTCACTATCGGGTAGAATGTCAGCATATAGTGAAGATGGTGAAGATGAGCAGCGTGGAAAATCAACTCAACTCAAACTAATGGAAATTTAGGAAATGATGGATTCCTTTATTTATTTATTGACAAATTTACATATATGCACTTTCATTTATGTTCTTTTTTTTCAAAGTTATTCCCATGGCTTGTGTGGGTTCACTGTACTTTATAATTATGAAATAAATGATGATTTCTTCTTCGATGAGATGTATCTTTATCTATTTTGCATTAATCCTTTATTTAGATGATTTGTACTTTATTTACTAGTCGTGCCAAAACTTGTATGCATGGTGGTTGATTTATATGAATTATGGAATACCTTTGAAAACTAAAACTTTAATCTCCTCCTGTCCCATCGGACATGCCAAAAAAATTTATCTCGAAGTGCACTCTAGTTGAGGGATAACAACGGGGTTCTAAACTTTCTTTTCCCTAACTTCTGCGGAATCAATGGAAACACCTCAAAGCTGTGGGTATACCTATGTTGTGGTGAATCTATGGGATTACAAGGCCGGTTCCTTATTATTATATCCTAAACTATTTTTTATGGTTTGAAGGGGTAAAAATATGATCTGTAACTGAAATTTTATATGTGGTGATACGCCAAAATTATTGAAGGCTTTGACAAAGTACATGTACAAAATAATGAGAACAAAGTAAAGGAGTATGAACCAATGTGTTTTAGTTTGATTCTAAGGAAAAAACTTATGTGTTGAGTGATAAATCAAAAAAACACAACAACTAACATGCACCGTAAGACAATGTAGAAAACATAAGAAATTGTAAAAGGTAAGATAATTAATTAAGGGAATTAACATTCACACTAGCTAATAGAAATATACAAACCAAAAAAAATAATTGTATAGGCAATAACTTGTTCACATTCTGGGGAAAAACTAGCAAAAAATTGTTTCAAAGCACTCATACATTCAAAAATTCCTCCATTATGCTTTCCAAATTTACACAATATATAGCAAAATTATTCACCTTATCCCCTAAGAATAGACTAAGTCTAACTAGTTCTTGCATGATTTAAATAGTCCTTACATTTATTTTAATAATAAAGGGACTAGAAATAACATGCAAGGTTATTAAAATATAAAAATAATTTTAATTTCTCTTAGGATAAACCAAGTCAAATTGACTTGACTCTGGATGAATAATACGGTCACTTTGGAAGAATTAAGGTATTTGGGTGAATAAATATAATTTTATTTTCAATACTTTCCTTCCTATGCAAGTCATTGAATGTGCATGCCATTTTGTATTTGGTGCCACTTTCCATCTTTATCCTTTTTTGCATGATTAAAATAATCATTCTCTTGGCCTCATCCACTAATATGACACTTGTATTGTCCATTGTGAATGTATAATTTTTGTTTTTTCTATAGTCACATGCAAAATTCTTACCTTTCTTCAACTTCCACATGTGAACTTGCAAAATTTTACTATTCTTCTACACTTTGATTTATCTCCTTTGAAGGGTCCAAGGTATTTTACAAATATTAAGGTAAAGTTTTGAAAGTTTAAGGTAAAGAATTTCTTGGCATCATTAACCCCTCCTTGTCTTTGGTCATGGCATACATAATCATCATATATTATTCAACCCTTTATTTATTATTGATCACGAGAATATAGTTTGGGACATAAATCATAGATCAAATCACTTGTCACCTCTCCCACAAGATCTTAACCCTCATGATATTATTGGTAATCACTCCCGACACTTGTCAATTTAAGGGTTTTTATGACAATTTTTGCACTTGTGCAAAATGGTTGACTTCGAAACTTTGTTACGATGGATGACATTGATGAAATGAACCTAACTAGGGGGATAAATTACAGTATTATTATGTTTTTAGTTGCAATAATTGATGATTACACATAATTTTCAAGTATGTGTGTTGTTACAAATGTAACAATGCACATAGTCTACAATTCCATGTTTATCTCTAGAAAGAGAACACAAACCTGCTAAGGACAAGATGTATTAGCTTGATGAAGACTATAATTATAGAATAGGTGGAGTGCCAAATTTCAAAAAAATTGATAGGGTTACAGATTCAAGTAAATGGGAGTTCATTATTAAATTTGCATATATTTTAAAGTTCTTTCCTTCATGATTAAATACATCCAATTATGTTATTGAGTTGTTTGAGTTCATTATATAATCCACACAAAAACCTGAAATGCAGAAATAAGTACACAACTTAGTTCAAGAATTTAATGTTTTATTCATAAGGAATTTTAAAGTTTTCCACACAAGCCGTGGGATGTAACTCAAAAATTAATTTATAACTACTGAAGTAGAAAGTACATATTCATGAAAATAAAAGTAAAATACTATGGAAAAACCCATCATTTCCTTGAGTTTATTTTGTCTCTATTGCTCCACTTCCATATCTAGCTTTACTTCATCTTCATCTTCACTATCCATGTTGGAATTGTACGAAAAACAAAAAGGAATACATCAGTCACAAGATTAAGGTTAATCCATATTCCTATACTTGTCTAATTTCATGCAAATGGATTTCCGACATCGGGAGGTATGAGTTACAAGCGCACGATACATCGAGACAGATACAAAATTGACAAGAACAATATTCTACATCAACATATATGATTCCTAGAATCATTTCGAGAAAGAAAGATGAAAGAAGGAAAACTATGGAATAAAAGAGAGGCCAAAAAGACTAATGTTTTCTAACTAGTTTATCTAAATGTGCAGTATACTGTAAGAAGAATGATGAATACATAAATATATAGCTATATTAATGTATAAAAAAATGCATGTTTAGTGTTGGAGTTCTCAGTAAAAAATGGAATGCATACAGAAAGTGCAGATAATGATTATTGGTCAGCTTTAAAGTTTCAGTAGAGTACCAAATTTAATCATACTTTACAATAATTTTGAGAAAATAAAGATTGTTCATTGCATAAGTCAAGGATACAGATCCAAGATATCATCAAAAGAATGTTACAGAAACAAAGTACACTTGTTCAATTTCAACTAATAGCAAAAGAAGAAGCCAAGAATTTCCAGATAGTTTAAAAACATCAAGGAATGCATCATGTGTTGATCAACTAAAATTATGTCATATTGACCAAGATACAGAAGGAAAAATAAATTAGGATTTGATAAAATTACAGTTAAGTCCAAAGTATCTACCAAAGTACAGTTTGCAAGTTACAAATGATAAAGTACAATCTGTTTGATAAAGCTAGAAATGAATTATCCAACAAGCATCAATCAAGCATTAATGGAGTTATGCTTCATATGAGATCTAGATAAAATTTCAAGAAATAAAAAAGTTGAAGCAAATTACCAAGTACAAAAACAAATCACTTCAGATACTAGTTTTCTGCAAACATGCATTACCTCATAGTTCGAGAAAGTGAAATAATGAAAATATCAAAGTCATCATAGCCAATAAAAGTGACTAGGAAGTTGTTATTCAAGGCAGAGAAGGAAAGAACCATCATTTTTTTAATTGCAGTGATCACATTCCATTGAAATAATGAGTACCAAGATTGGCACATGATCACTTTAAGTACAGAAATAAATGGATGCAAAATCTAAATATTGATCATTGTCTACCATTCACAGTTTTGCTATGTCTTACATATTCCAAGAAAATCCATGAATGTTATCCAGTTGCAATCATTAATTGAGTACAAACTTTCATATGTACATTATGGAGGAACTCAAAACATATAGACAATGCAACTAAGAAGAGATAATGTACATCAAAAGCTGAAGTAAAATTAGAAAGAATATCTCATAGTGTTTTCTTCAAAATTAAGTATAGGAAATTATGTTATTTTCTTTGGATTGAAAGAGTAAAGCAGATATTCTCACAGCGGTACCATGAAATTTCAAGACATATTTTCAATACAAAATGAGGTATGGTTCTCATCTGAGTTTAAAGATTCCAATAGTCATTTATGAATATTTCCATCTATTATCAAGATCAAAGCTACAAGCTCTCAAATTTGAAGTGCATTATCAAAATAAAGAGGCAAAGGGTATCTTAACATGACAGAGAAAATCAAATAAGAAGATTAAGTGCAAATTACAACTTCCATGTCAAATTTTGATTCAGTTTTCAATGACAAAATGCAAATTGTAAAGCTCAATTACAGTCACCAAGTAAAGTACAGTTGTTCACTATACTCTCATAGTCCATATTTTCAAGTTTGAGTACACTAGTGAGAATACAAAAGAGTAAAAAATTACTTGTCAAGGATAAAATTATATTCTTTGATTCCTTAAATGAAAATATGAAGATCTCTAAAATAATTTTCATGAAATTAAAGCGATATCATAAACAATGCAAAATCATTTTCAGATCAAATAGTGGATGTGATTTTAGAAGAAAATCAGTCATACATCAACATGACAAGGATTTATAAAGGCATTATATGATATTATTTGATTGCATTAAAGATTTTGAGCTACATCTGAGCTTGATAAATAATAAAGAGGTGAATAAATCTATATCTATAAATCCCACTGAGATGTGAATTATGCATTCAATAATCTCATAAAGAAAGAGAGAAAGATGAATTCTTGTAAGAAAAGTCAGGGGAATAAAAGGATAATAAAGTTCAAGGTTTCAAAAAAAATCATGATACGAGGTCCAATCAAAAGGGTACCATGGTCAACCTTTGTGTAGATCATAACTAGAGGAAAGTAAAATTTTACAAATTCTTACAATAGAGCTACAAATCACGAAGCCCAAATTACTTGATGCTAAGAATCAGAAGAAAATAGTGAGTAAACCTAGTAAATACGAGTTCCATAGTGAATAAGAATGGATAAAATTGGCCAATACTGAACTATCAAATGGTGCCCAGAGATGAAAAGGCTATGAATTTTGGAACCCCTTGTCAAATATCTTCAAACCCATGAACGACTTAAGATATATGGCAATCTTCGAAAAACAAAATAATGGCCGTGCATACTAAATATCTAAGCTCGAATCAGCACAAATAAAGCTCAAAATGGATTCATAAAACAAAGATGAGGACAAATTAGAACTCAAATATGGGTAATTTATAAAATCTAGAAATACACAAATGCTAATTAGCATAAAAATGATGACCTCTCTCAGAAATTACAATTTTCATAACAAAACCAAGTTATGGCTTCAGAAATAGAATAGTCAATTTGAACCCCAAATCCATATGTCAATAATACCTATTAGGATTAAAACCCCAAGAAACACAACAATAATCAACCTCGGAGATCAAATATAGAAATAATGGCAGTATTTCAAAGATATGAGATTATCTCATATATGAACAATGAAATACAAATATCCAAAAGTTATCTCAAGGAATACGAAGGAAATTACCATTTTGACCTCAAAATCATAAGAATATTTGAGTATAGGGACATCTCTGATAACTACAAAAAGTGTTTCACACGAGATCAATATCTTTAAGAATAGCAACCACCTCTATCAAAAATGCCTGCGAGTTCAATACATATGACAATATATATATTTAGATTCTTTAAATAAGAGTATGAAAATATTATAGTGCTCTAAATCGAGAGGCTTACCTTCTCACTGACAAGTAACATCCCATAGTGAAAAATAAATGCAGATCAAGGGTTACGAGATCTCGAACTAAAGCATACAAGGAAAGGCCATGCCAAAATATTAGAGAATAGACAAGCTGTGCATGGACGTAACCTCCATTAAAGGCCGAAAGAAAGCTTGAAAGTATGAATGAATGCCGAATAAGTGAAAAATTGTCGTGGTTTCACCATCCCATGGGCTCAACAATGCAAAATGACCGAATGATAGGTCGAGAATTCCTTTTTCTTTGTTAGACATAGTGTCGAGTTTACCTAACTCCTCTAGTGAGTTGAAATCGACGGATTGGATGAAAAAGTACAAAATCAACGACTCAAAATGAAAAATAACACCTTCTAATGAGTTTTTACACTCAACCATAGAGTTAACAAAAATCAACCATAGTTCATGAGGGTACATATGTGGCAAACACATAGAAAACCCTAATTAGGATTGAGTAATCCATCACTGACAAAGCTAAGGGTCAATGCAACGTGAGGAAGGGGCCAAATTAAAATCATGTGTGTAATGATTATTCAAATGAAGACTATAGTATACACCATCAACTATGCAAAAGGGTCTCGTGACCTCATTTTCAAAAGTTCTGAATATTCATCAAGATCTAGACCATAGCATGTGCCATGTGACACATGAAGGAGGGAACAAATGATATAGTCAATAATCATGTGTTTTGACTAAGTTTGCAATATTAAAAATCACATAATGATCAAAAGTGGAACCTTATTATTATATGCAATGAGGCCCGAAGCATTACCAAATACCATAGTATATACAAAGGTAAGGGAGACCCAATCAATAACATGCCTATCGTGATAAGCTAGAAGAGAAACAAGAGCATGAGCACATGGCTAGAGGTGGTACCCATAAGGGGTAAACATTAATTTTATTCTAGGAGATAGTATTACCTATAGTCAAAAAGGTTAAAGATGTCAACATCACATGCAAGTGGATCAATTGGCAAGTGTCACATCAAGCACTAGAAGATAAAGATTTCATGCATTGGAGAACGCTTACCCATCAAGAAAATCTTATTATTAGCCAGATTATTCATCCAACTTTATTAAAAATAGATTAGTTAAATGTATTTTGAATGAGTTGTATTTTTTTTTGCAAGGCTATTAATGCCTCATTATATTAGCATGTTTATTTTTATTCCTTTATTTATTCATGATAAAGGATAAAAATACGATGAATGGGTGAGTACAATTTTAGTCTATTTTTACGAAGGGTGGGATGATAATTTTGTTATATATTTTGTGCAATTGTAAGGAACAAGGGAGGAATTTTTGAACACAAGAGTGCTAAAGAAGATTTTTGAATTTTTCCCTACGAATGAGAATTTATTTCTGCCTTTAAAATTATTTGTAGTGTTGTGTATACCTTATTATTTCCTCCTGAGTGTAAAATTACCTAATTAATAATCTTAACTTGCTTCAAATGTAAAAATTTCTGCATAATATTAGTTTACATGTTTATCTTAACGGTATTGTTGTGAATTATTCCCTCAATACCTCAAGTTTTTTTCCTAAAACTTCTTCTAAAAACTTTTTTTTTGTTCAACTAGAATCCATTCTCAAATATTTGTGCATGTACTCAGTCAAGGTCCTCAGTAATTTTTATGTATCACCCCTATTTCAATTAATTTTACAATCATCTTTTTACCCTCAAAACCCCCAAAAATTAGTTTAGGATACATAAAAAAGGAACCGGCCTTGATACAAGAGATTCACCTCAAAATAGGTATACCCATAGACCTGAGGTGCTTCAATTTTATCTAAGAAAGAGAGAGATCTAGAGAAATCTTAGAACATCTATAGTCATCTCTCTACAGGGTGCACTTTTGAGAGATAACACGTTTCTTTCTCGATGTCCACATATGCAAAATAAATTTATGGTTGAGGTAAGTTAACTTATCACTTGAGTTAATGGGAAGAAAGAAACCTTGACCTAATAACTTTGCACTTTGCATGAGCTCTCTTTAAGCTAGGTAAACTTTGTTGAAATTTTTTGGCCACCACCATTATTTTCTTTTTATGATTTAGGATCCCCTTTTTGTGCTTCTTTTGGTTAGCACTATTAAGAGCTTTGAGTATTTCGAGTACACTATTTCTTTGAATCCTCTATAAATGTTAGCTATTATTGAGGAAGGGTAAGGTTCTAATTCTCCTTTGTATTTACAATATCTCCATTATTGAGTTTTAGAGGTTTTTCTTTGTAAATTGATTTGATACTAAATCCTTGTAATTCTTTGCCATTTTTGGCACTATGGAGTATTTTTCAAGCTCAAAATGATTAAGGTGATCATTATTTTATGGATTTTAAATTCTGAGCTGAGGGTTTCTTTGACATCACCACCATTATTAATTTTTGAGCTAGTCCTTTACCGAATCGCCGTAACTTTGAAAAACTAGTAATTCCTCTTTATCCTTTAGAGTCATTTCTTGATTTTACTAGTTGTTTTCTAATTTGAAACTATCATTTTCTTTTGAGTTGGCACTCAACATTCTATTTTATACTTGGGCATTTTTCTTTTCCATATCTTCTCTAGTCTAGATAGGAATCTTGGTTTAGCGCTCATTTGAAACTAGTTTGAGATTTTCATTTTCATCATCAATTAGAATTTATGGGCCTTCTCATTAAAGATTTGGTGGATTCTATTATGTACTATGAAAATCTCTATTTTTCTTATTTTTCTAGGAGGGTTGGAATCATCATTTTTTTGGAAAATCTCACTTTTTGCTTGCAAATATTCTTATGAATACAAATTTCTTGGTGAACATTTATGACTACGCATTCAAATTGGTCACCATTTCTTTGTATTAAAATTGTATGTTTTTCTTTCACCGGTGATCTTTGGTTTTCACCCTATCACCTTGGAAATTATGAACCTATTAATTACATTGTTGACTTTTCTTGTTATGTTTAAAATTCCACCTTTACCCGAATGGGAGCTAGGATTGTAGGTTTCCATTTGCTAAATTTTTTTCTCATGATGGGTTCTATAAAATAGATAACTATCCATCATCTTCCCAAAATCTGGGTGAGTTACTTCTACTTCAAGAAAATATTTTTTCAGCCTGAAACTATGTGAATCCATCGTGTTCTTAGGGGACCAAAATGTGACTCTAGTTCAATGAAATTCATCTCATTATTTTTTTAAAATCTCTAATTTCTAGGATTTATATGGATTACATCTTTCTTTAAGCCTATGAAACTTATACTGGTATCTCAAATGATTCCTTGGTCATTGGAGTTCCTTTTAACTTCAAAAACTACTTTAAAAGACTATTGTTGAGACTTGATGAAGGGAAAATTTCCATTTAAGGCTAAAATCCTTATTTCTTAGACTTTAATTCACTACACTTCAAACATATTATATGGCTCATTTTCTCCTCAAACATGCATGGAATTGTGAACACCTCTTCTTTTTTTTGGTTTCATAAAGATATTATTTCCCATGTATTATTGGATCTTGTTCATGATACTATTTATTAAGTCTGTGTTTCTTTCCTTCCTAACATAACTCTATTTCGTTCACTTCACAAGTGAAATTTATGAGTTTTGTTCTCTATGATTTGTTATTATTTGGTCATTCTCTATAACTATATAGATCTACTTTCCTTTTATTTTGCATACTTGGAAGATATTTGAATGTTTATGATCTTCATCAATCTTTCTCCATTTGTATGAGCTACTTTTAAACTTTGTTTTACATTTACTATTTTGTTGTTCTTGTTATGCAAATAGAGGCAAATATTTTAATTCCTTGCTCACACGAAGAAATATTTTTCATCCTTATCATGATGGAAATCTACTTTGATTTGAATCATGTTATTTTTAGTTGAAAATTTAGTATTTCCTTGTGTGCATGTGGTAATATGTACTGAATTTGTGTTGTTTTCTTGGTACTTTGAAGATACATAGTCTCTATTTTGCATTGTGACTACATACTTCATTCGAACATATAAATGTATTCGCAATTTGTGAATTGTTGCTAATAGACTTGAAAACTCATAACTCTTTGCAGCCTTGTGTGGAATTTGGAAACCATGAATTAAGATGAAATCTCTTTGAAACTTGTTTTCTTTATTCCTTTGTTTATAAGCTCATACATAAGGAATCTAAGTGAACTATTAATAACATTTCATGTTTTTATTGATGAAATAATCTTTCCTTTGCTTTGAGTTGAGGTTTGCTTATGTAGAATGAAGTCTTTGAATGAAGACCTGGAAGAGTTGTGAATCATTTAAATGTTGAAAATTTTTGCAATTGTGAAAAAATGGGCAACTCAAAACTTTGTTATGATGGATAGCATAGGTGAAGTATACCTAAACTAGGGAGATAACATCATATTATTTCATTCTTGATGATTTATTTAAAATATTACATGAAATCTATACTGCTATGTGTGCTATTACAAATGTAATAGATCACATAGTCTGTAATTTTATGACTATCCTCAACAAAAGAACAAAAGACCCGAGGGACAGTTATGTTGTCTTGATGAGGACATCCAATTACAGAATAGGTGAAGTGTAAAGTTTTGGAACAAAAAAAAAAAAGTGCGAGATCCTAGAAATCGAGTTCATTCTTTTGTATGTTACAAGTTCTACTCAATTTTATTTCCTTTATGATTAAGGCTTTCAATTATGTTACTGAGTTGTTTGGTTAATTATACAATCCATACAAAAAGTAGAGATGTAGAAAGAGATATACAACTCATTTATAAAATTCAATGTTTTATTCACAAGGAGAGTCAAATGTTTTCCACACAAGCTGTGGGATGTAAAGTACAACTACTGAAAAGAAATATACACATGTGTGAAGGAGAAATAAAATGATTATGAGGGTGAACTCATCATTTCCTTGTATATTCTTGTTTGTGTAGAGCATCTCCTTTCTAGCTCCTTCATCCTAAAGTCGTGGTAATTGAAAATCAAAACAAGTCAACCATCAGTTACGAGCTCAGGGATCAAACCATATTCCTACACTATCCTACTTCATGCATTTGAATATTCCCCTAAAAGGAGATGTATTCTACTTGAAGGATAAACTACATGCATGCTTTAATCACTCAGAAATAAGAAAGTGAAAAGAAAGAAGAAAACATGGACATAAGAGAGGCCAAAAGCCTAAATATTTCCTAACTATTTTCCTAAGTGTGTAGGTACAGGTTGTAGCCAAAGATAGAAATAAATAAGTCATAAATACATGCTAAGAAGAAGGAAAAGTGTGTTTCAAGTTCAAAAACATTCTAGATATGGAACAGGTTAGAGCTCATAAGAGATAATGGAAGATAGAAGTACAATTTTTAGTTTACAAAGAAGAAGCAGAATCAAATTTCAACAAGCTGAAGCTAAAATAAAAAGGATTATAGTTGAAATAGGATGAGAGAAAAGATTCTCAAAAAAATTTGATAGGGCTTCACCATGTAAAATCAACATTTTAGATTTTTCAGCATACATATCAAAGTTGTAATGAAATGAAATACAATATATAATGTAGAAAATAATTCTTTATATCTTAAATAGCTGAAGTGAATTGAATTTCCAAGATAATCTCACAAATTTCAGCTTTTATAAGTTGAGTTTTCAAAATAAAAGAGATATGAGAGCACATAATTGCTATAATATCAATGATGTACATTTATTTGTAAAAGGTAGTACTTATCTACAACATAAGAAGAAGCCACTATAGGTGAATAAAAGAATCTATCTCATGATGACATTAAAAGTAGATACAGGAACAATTTGAAGTAAGCTATAGAAGACACAAAGTGCATGAATGATCATCATATAGTAGCCATACAATCAAAGACCAGATTAAGTTACAAGCCTTCACAATCTCAACGTTTTAAGAATAAGAGTGAATACTTATAGGTAAGGAACATGTCCAGTTGAAGATGTTTTGAAAAGAGATATAATTATGGAAAAAAATTGGCAGGGCTTTGTCATGTAAAATCAACTTTCAAAATTTTCTGACATGCTAGAAATACTACTTTTAAGGAAATAAAAACATATAAGTAAAAGAAACATGGTGTAGTATTTCAGCAAAGCATCTAAGTCAAGGCTTATGCCGGAAATGGTGTTGCGGCGAAAGCGAGGAATTGTTTACAATTTCTAGAAAGCCACTTACAATATTACAAAGCACCATCTCAGAATTTGAAATAAAGGAATAAAAATATTGCAAGTTAAGACTTTCATTAAGGAAATAATCAAATTCAGAGTTTTTTTTACAAACAGGTAAACAATACTTCATGCTAACAAGAACAAGAAGGAAAGCATGTAAAACATTATTACCTTTTCTAGGAGAATATCAAACTTGGAGTAGAAAGGTTAAATTGTGCATCAAATCATCATCTTCAGAACACAAGGTAAATGAAATACAAATGGCTCTCATATCCAAGTCAAAGAGTTGTAGAGGATTCAAGCATACATATATAATTTGAACAAGATAACACTTTATTTTCTTCAAAATAACTATATATTGCAGTCCCAAGATGATGGCAGAACTAGTTTCTAAGTTGAGAGGATTCAGAAAGTATAGGAAATGAGATAAGTAAAAGAAACTATCAAAGTGAATCCACTATTCCAGTTCCAAATAATAAGTAAAGAGAAACTATTGATGGTGAATCACAGCACCCAATGATATACAGTAACTCGATGGGTTGAGACTCTTAGTGCGATTGCATAACATGGAGCTTTTCCCAAGTGTGGGACCTTGTGAAATCAGAAAAGCTCTCTCGGATGAAGGCCGGTTCCTATTCCTCTGTTCAGATGCACGTGAAAAAATGTAGAGGGTTTACTCAAAAAAACCTAAAATAACTTTCCAAGGAGACAGGGTAAGAACATGCATAAACAACAAACCTAAACTAACAAAGGTGATGCACCGAGGAATGAAGAACACCTGTCTTGCCAATAAACACAAACCATTAAAATGTAATGAAGATCATGCATAGATAACAAAATTTGCAGTGAAAGATCAGGAGGATGCAAATGAACACAGAGAGGGTTGAGAATCATCCACATACATGCATTAATTGCTCCAAAGATTGATACAATACACTACAAAATTCCAAGAGGCAAATTTGGATTATATTTTTAGATGGGAGGTTTGAACTCGACAAATTCGCCCGCCAAAGAGAAGAAGGAGGGGAAAAACAAGAATGTCCAACCTTTAGAAAGAATCCCTCATTACAATTTATAAGAAGAATGAGAGAGGGAAGAGAGGAATTCCAAATCTACCCCAACCACCTCCGTGATTGTATTTAATTCATCTCATTATGGCGGTAGGTGAGAACACTAGAAAACCAAAAAAAATGGCAAACTTTTAATCGAGCTCCTGTGAGAAGTTATGGCCATTTGAATATCTGGGTCATGGTTTGCTTTATTGGGTTTGGGGTGTCAACACTCAAAATGTTGCACCTCTTGAAGATGCACCTCGGCACATCCATCCTCATGTCAACATACTTTTAAGTGTGCCATAGGTGCTAAAAATTTCATGTCGACATCTTTTTACCTATGCCTTCCAACCCGCACGAGGCACATCCTTTTCATATCAACATCCTTTTACCTACACCAGGGCACATTCGTTTTCATGTCGACATCCTTTTTCATGTCGACATATTTTTACCTACCCCTCCAAACTGTGCGGGGGTGCATCCTTTTTCATGTCAACATATTTTTACCTGTGCCTTCCAACCTATTCCAGGTGCATCCTTTTTCATGTTTACATCTTCCAACGTGCACTAGGGGTGCAACTTGTGGTGTAAATAAACATCAGGTTTTGAGTTTATTTTATTTTCATATTCTTTTGTTTGTCCATATTTACCCGAGGAGGGAGATATATACAATAGAAACTTCATCATTAGAACAAATTCAGAGCTACAAAAGTTATAATAACCCAGATCTAAAGTATAAATATCTATTCAGAATAGGGATATCATTTCAGGCTCGGAGTAAAAGGGATGAGTATAACTCAAGACTGTAATCAAAGAAGTTACTCTCAGCCAAAGAACATAATTTCCTTAATGAAGGCAGTCTCGGAATAGCATTTTACATTAATATAACTTGAAGAGCTACGAAAAATGGAAGATACAGGTGTTTAGAACAACCTCCAAGTAATGTATCAAAGAATAACATGGTACAGAGTTCTGAGTGATCAAAATGGTGGCTACTTCAAATAAAAGCTCGAAAAGGAGGAAAGGCCAAGCTTCAAGAAGAAAATGGTGGCCATCGTGGAATATAGGACTCCATAATAGATAGGTTTTAGAAGAAATCCATATCAAAACCCCTGCAATCACACAATGGTGATAAACCCACATGGCCGTAGAGGAATAAGCAAAGAAATCATAGAGAAGACTAAGTGGAGTGACTATCAAAGGTTAAGAATGTACAAATCTGAAAACAAGATACAATCTGAGACTTCTTGATTAAAGATTTAAATTTTTGGTTTGTCTTTTGAAAGCTCTTAATCAGGGTATGAGTAGATTTTGTAACCAACATACACCTACAGTCACCATTTTAATGCCAGAGAATTCAAAGTACAGAGAAAACGTAGGCCTGTAAGGACATATAGATAAAACTCTCAATGAAAAATCCAAATCCAAAGATAGTCAAGAAAAATATGAAATACCCAGAATGTAAACTATCTAGCAAACTCTCCATAGACGGTTCAAGGAAAGCTAACAGTAATAACCAAGAAAGTTATGGTGACACAAGCTTATCAATATCAAGAAAAATAGAGTATTTATACTACTGAGCCATCCATAAAAGGGGTGAATCTAGAGTTACCTCTAAACCATGGTTGAAATAAGTTCAAACGGTAAAGGCCGAATCCTCAAAAATAAAGGAGCCACAAATTCTGACCAGAGCTTTGAAAAATAATGGTCAAAAACCAAAATTGTACAAGCATGTATTCATAGTTGCACAGTGGTCAAGCTCCAAGAGACCAAGGACTGTGGCCTTAGTGAAGAACATAGAGAGTCTTTTCCACAAAGGCCAAGCTCGAAAGAAGAAACCGAGCTTCAAAAATGACCACACAGAGCTAATAAGGCCGAAAGAATCAAAATCGAGCTTCAAAGCCCCAACAATGGTGGATCTCAGAAAAGAACAGAGAATAAACACCAAAATGTAGAGGCAAGAAAGAGTCATAATACCAACTTGAGAGAAAAGCTGAATTAACAGAACTCAAAAGGAACATAAATGGTGTCCAGAAGCCTCACTGAGTTCCAAAAACTCATAAAAACACATTCACATGTAGGAAACCCTTTTCATCAGAAAATTTGAGCTCGTCAATACAAGACGGATACTAAAATATCACACGAAGATTTCGAAGGCCGAAAATGAACAGAGCCAAGCTCAAAAATTTCAACCATGGCATCCAAGAAAATTTTTCCGGGCTTCACCCTCAAAACCAGATGTGAAATGACCAAATGAGAGACTTCAAGTTGTTTTAACTTGCCCACTTGAGCTTAGCTTAACCTAACTCACCTGGAGTTAGTGATCAACGATAAAAAAACATCAAGTACACAAATCAATGGTCTAGAAATGAGCTCAGAGATCAAATAATAACCACGGCTAGCCTCCCACCGACCACATTAATTTCCATTTTTAAAACCCTAATCACGGGTAAGAAATCAATGACATCAAAATCATAGGTAAAAGATCAATGACCCTGTTTCCATCACCAATCTCAAAGTAAAATCGACACTAGGTTAAATTGCCACCAAAAAATGCATGGAGGGTTGAGTCACCGAAAAAATAATCATTACCATGACTTTCATAGTCTAAAACTATAGTCCATTCAAATAATCAAAACTTACATTATGCCATATGATCACCAAAAGGTGAATTACAAATTATACACTACCAAACATTCAATGACCAACACAAATATACATGTCTATATTTATCAAAAGGTGGTGGCATGTGTCATGTCTATTAATCAAGATGGTCAACCCTTTTATATTGCTAAGTCCACCAAGGTGGCCAAACCAAGTAGAGTGAAGGTGGTCCCCACTTCAAGGAGGTTGAGTAGAGTTGCAAATGTATCCATGTGATCACTAGCAAATAGAATGAGTGTCAGCATCAGAGGAAAAGGTGGTCCTAGCAGATTGATATGTGGATGAGTATTATTGCAAATATTTGAAATATTTTTTCTCACATATAGGGAGTTTATTTTTGCATGCTTCACAAGAAGACAAAACAGAGAAGAAGACAAATTTGCATGCTCAAAGGAGGGAGACTTGCCTAGCAAGCAATTTTATTATTAGAAAATTATTCACCCATTCTTTTCTTAAAAATAGAATAGTCAACTTCAGTTTGATTGCATTGTATTTAAGGTCATTAATGCCTATTTTTAAAACTGCATGATCTAGTTTGTATTATTTGGATAAAATTAGGATGTAGGGCGAGTACAAGCCTTAGGCTATTTTTAGGAAGGGGGATTTTTTTTTTTTTGCTATATATTGTGTGCCTTTGCAAAGCACAAAGGAGAATTTTACTGAGGACTTTTGGATATATTAGTCTTTGAAGAAAATTTTGCTAGTTAGTCTTGTGTATTTTATATTAATCTTGTGAATACAAATTCCCGATCAACCACCTTACCCCGCTAAAAATTTAAGTCCTTTCTACTTAAATTTTAATGTGCATGTTAACTTATTAGTACTTATTGTGATCCTCCTTCATTACATTCAAGTGTTTTGGACCTAAATATCCTATAGAAAAATATTGGTTCGTGCATCAAGAATCCTTCACAGATCAATTATGCATATACTCAGTCAAATCCCTCATAGAAATGTTGTGTATCAGCTTAGCTTTAATCATTTTACATTTTTTTTTACCCTAAAACTCCCAAAAAGTAGTTTAGTATACACCAACAAGGAATTGACCTTGATATCGGAGACTCACCTCAAAATAGGTATACCCACTGGACCTAAGGTGTTTCCATTGTATCTACGAGAAGAGAGATAATTTGTGTAAGCTTAGAAAACGTAACTTGATGTAACTTCATGAAGACGTAGATGGTAAGACTCTTAGCTGCATATTTTAAAGGGCAAGCCTTGTAATGGTATAAAAACCTAGAAATTGGAAGCATAGGAACTTGGGATATTTTAGGGGAAAAATTGCTGAAATAGTTCCAAGTCAACTCGGATCATTTGTCTCTCATTTAATAGTTATCTACTATTAAAAGAGCTCCCAACTAATTTATGTCTTATTTCAATATCCATTTTTAAAAAACTTGGGAGAGAATTCTAGCAAGTGTCAAGCCTCAAGCTGATCATGCTTTCCTTTATTATCTTAGAGCATTAAATAATGATATCTAAATTATGATTCAGTCAATGGGTGGAGAGACACTCCCAGTAGCTTATGATATTGCTATCCGAGCTGAAAATAGCCTTATTCAAGATGGAAATTTAGCACCAAGGCCATCAATGCCAATTTCGATAGATTTAGAACCTATTCCTCACCTATTATAATCATAGAACCCCTTTGTTGTAGCTCCATCGGATGATGTATTCAAAGATTTGTGGACTATGGGGAATAAGATGAATTTAATTAAGAACAAAATTACATTACGTAGAAAACCCTACCAGGCTCCTTATCAACCCTACCAATAGAATCAACAAAACAGGCAGCCCTATCAACAAAATCAGAATTATAGGCAGCCTTACCAAAAAGGCAGTTTGACCCAAAGGCTCCTATTTCATCTAATGCTTTAGTTCCGGTTAATATGGCTACAAAGGAGTGGTGTCAACCTTGTAATTAACCTCATTCAGCTGCAACTTGCCCCAATGCTTTTTTGAACCTAAATATTGTTGCATAACCTCAATCTGAAACATTTTTTATGCCTCAAATGGAGGGTGAGTAGCAAGAAACTCATGTTCAGAAAACACCTGAATAGAATCAAGTCTGCTTTAATGAGGAAGATTTTGTTGTAGTCACTACTAGAGCTCAAGGGAGGGTTGCTAAAAATCAAAAGCAACAAAATAGGCCTATCTTGCCTACTATCACTAACAAGACAACAACTCCAAAGTCAACTAACAACCATGTTGTTCCTCAAAAATCAGCAAGTTTCCTAGTTGGTAAAAGTCATAAAAAATAACCCAATCCAAGAAGATTGTTTATACCTCGATATCTAAAGCGCAAATTTGAAGCGAGAATAAGTTTTCGGCAAAGCCTACTCCAAGATAGTTGATTTTGTCTCGAAGATAGTTGTTTCTTTCAACATTGTTAATGTAATGAAAAAGCATAATGTTAACATCTCAATGTGGGACACTCTAAGTATTCGTGGATAACAAGATTTACTTTCCCATGAACTAGCTAAATGAAGATTTCTTCAAATACAACAGAGAAGGAAGTTCATAAAACATATATGGTCCTTGGAGCGTTTGAGCAAGACATTATTAAGGAAGTTAAGTGGATGGTAAAAAAGTTAAGAATGCTCCCGACATCAATAAACCACCACCATTTTATTTATCATATATTATTGGAGAACATTTGGTTCATAATTTCATGGTGGAAAATGGTGCAAGTATCATGATTATCCCAAAAGTGATTGCGGAAAAATTGGGTTTGCAATATGAGCCTACATAAAGAAGTGTCTTATAGCTTGATGGGCTGCAACTAACACGGTTGGTATGATAAAAAATTTGGAGGTAATGTTACATATTTGTCTAAATGTTTCTATTCTATAAAATGTTCTTGTTGTGGACTTGCCTCCATACTTTTCTTTATGCTTATCTAGAGATTTCACGGAAAAATTAGGAGGTTATCTCTCTTCAAATTGGTCCTTCTTATTTTTACACACATTATGGAACTAAGGTTACTATCAATTCAAAGCCATTGGCGGATTTCACATTGAACATCACTCTTCAAATGCACGGTGGCTAATTATTCAGCCCTATATTAATGATTTTGACAAGGTAGCTCATGTTTCAACATTGGATGGTGTTTCTAACTTTGTTTATGGATGAAAATACGGTTGAAGAACATGCTCATGATCCTTTTAAGGATGTTGAAGAACATATTTTTTTGTGTATTGTATGCATGAAGAAAATACACCACTTACATTCTTGTCCAAAATAGATGATTCAAAGGCAAAGGAATTTGGAAGATTCATTTTGATGGAGCTAAGAACAAGAAAGGAAAAGGCGCAGTGATGTTGATGCTCACTTTCCCGACAAATGAAAGGTATTTCTTAGCTTTGAGTCTCCGATTTGCATGCACTTGTAATGTGGCTGAATACGAAGCATTAATTCATGGCTTACTTTGGGCTAGAAAGAGAGGTATCAAGCACATTACAAATCTTTGGTGATTCTTAATTGGTTATCAATCAAAAAAAATTCAATGTTTGTAAGAATTCACTAACGAAGTCTTACAGGACATAGAGTTTCATACTTAATGGAATATTTTTAAGCTATTAATATTCAATCTATTCCTAGAGCTAAAAAAAAGCACGGAGATAGACTTGCAGCGGTTGGTGCCGGTTTGAAGTGCTAGAAAAGATGGAAAAAATAAAATTCAACATCATATTAAGCTAATTGTTAGGACCTCAATACACGATAATGATTTAAATTGGCAAGTTTTTTGAAAATGATGATCAAATCTAAAGGTTTTTATAGAAGGAAGCTGAGCTCTCTACGATTAATTAGGATAAGTTACGACATTTATATGGTGATCAGATTGTTCGATTGAAGACAAATAAATTACCTCTAGGTCTAGTTACATTGGAAGACATCTTGATCATGATGATCGATTAAGAAAAGACAAAACTAAGATGTCAACACATATTGATAATGTGAAGAGATTTCAATTGATGACGGGAAAAAGTTATTTCTTGGAAAGGTATGTTCCTCATTTGAAAAAAGTCATTTATTAATCTTTGCAAAGAGTTTAAGAATGTTTTTTTCTTAGAAATACCAATATCTGAAAGGATTTGATCCCAGTCTAGGACAACATATAATTGAGTTACATCCAAATGCTAAGCCTGTAAGCGAAGCAGAGGCTGTAAATAAAAAAAAGAGCCTCTGATGAGGAAATAATTATCCAGGTTGATCGAATTAGGTATTATTTTTCTAGTTAAGAATTCAAGTTGGGTAGCCAATCTTGTTCTGTTTAGGAAGAATAACGGTGAAAGCAAACTATGTGTAGATTTCAGGGATCTTAATAAAACTTCATTAAAAGATCAATACCTACTTCCGAATATGGATTAGATTTTGAGAATAGTCTCAGGTTCAGATAGACTATCTCTTTTGGATGGCTACAATGGATATAATCATATTTTAGTCAAAGAAGAAGATAGATACAAAACAACTTTTACCACCAAGTGGGGTACTTATGCTTACAAAAGAATGCCTTTCGATCTTTCAAATGCCAGTGCAATGTTTCTACGTGTAATAGACATGGATTTTTTGAGCTTGTTAAATAAACACATTCTTGTTTATTTGAATGATATTACCGTGTTCTCAAAAAATATAGAATAACATCTAATGCATTTAAGACAGACTTTTCAATTATGCGAGATACTTTGGAATATCTCTGAATCCTCGAAGTCTATCCTTTCAAGTACATCAAGGTAAATTAGTTGGTCATATTGTTTCAAAGTAGGGTTTAGCAATTGATCATTTCATAATCGAAGCTATATCACAGCTATCATTTCCTCATCATAAGAAGGCATTGCAAAGTTTTATTGGAAAAATCAACTTTGTTAGAAGATTTGCTCTAGATTTCACAACATTTTTTAAACCGTTAACATCTATGTTAAAGAAAGAAAAAAATTCTCTTGGACTAGTGAAGGAAGGGAATGTTTTGAAGCAATAAAATCAGCTATCTCTCGGGTCCTACTCTTGCAAACCCAAATTTTGATAAATATTTTACAATGTATGCACTTGTAGGAGCTGAAGCAATCTCAACTATTTTCACTCGGGTTGATGATGAAAATATTGAGAAGCCAATTACTTTCTTTGGAAAGAGTTTGCATAATTACGAAATAAGGTACACATTTCTTGAAAAGAAAGTACTTTCGAGTTGTCATAGGACTAAAGTATTTTAAGTATATGATTGCAAAAAAGATAATTCACCTTCTTGTTTCTCATCCAAGTGTGAAAGCTTTTCTTTTAAATAAATAATTGAATGAGAAAAGGACAAGCTAGATAACAAAGGTTATGGAATATGATGTTGATATCTTGGTTGCTAAGATGGTTCGAGGTAAGGGTTTATGTGAACATCTAATTGCTGATATAGAAAAATAGCAAACTGCATAACCCAAAGATTCATAACAGCATGTTGAAGTTACGTATCAGCAATCAAATATCATTGTCCAACCAGGAAATCAACAACCTAAAATTGCTCAAGAGATCCAAGAATCAAGGTGGATGACTGATTTGGTTAACTATTTATAGCATGGCACCTATCTGAAACGTATGGATAAGAATAAACAAACATATTTCAGATTACAAGTTATTACTTATCTTTTCGTTGATGGTGTATTGTTCAAAAGGGATATAAATGGGATCTTGCTTGGATGTGCTGATTATGATAAAATTCAAAAAATATTATCACAATTTCATGAAGGACCTATAGGAGGTCACTTCTCAGCACGTACTATAGCTTTAAAAATTATGAAATTAGGTTACTATTGGCCTAGTATATTCAAATATTGTTTTGAATGCATTAGAAAGTGTAAGAATTGTGCTTTCTTTGTTGGAAAAGAACGTCTTGCTTCGTTGCCTTTACAACCTATTTCATGTGACCAAACTTTTATGCAGTGGGGTCTTGATTTTATTGGCATGATAAACTCACCTTCGTCACAAAGGCATAAGTGTATGTTAACTACTACATATTATTTTACATGATGGACTAAAGCAATAGCTTTGAAAGATGCTAACAAAGCTTCCATACTATACTTTTATGAAGGCATATTTTGCAGATTTGGTCTTCAACAACGATCATATCGGATAATGTTTTAGCATTCCTCGGTGCAAATGTAACATGATTGGGCTGTCAAACATGGAATATATCTGAGTTATTCATTTAATTATTACCCCTAGGGTAATGGTTTAGCTGAAAGTTCTAACAAGAATATGTTAAGAATCCTCAAAAGGATGCTCGAGGATAATCAAACAGACTTGGCATCGATGTTGAATTCCACACTTTAAATTTGACAGAGTGACTCCTAAAATATCAGTTGAAATTCACCATACAAGCTTGTGTATGGAAAAGAAGAAGGAATTCCTATTTCAGTTGAGTTACCCACATTAGATTTGTTGCATCAAATGGAACTACTTGAGAATGAACCATTGTAGGTTCGTTATGCGAGAGTTAATGGAATTACAAGAATTGAGAGATCAAGCTCACTTAAATATGGAAAATAATCAGAAAAAAATCAAGAATACTTTTGACAAGAAATCCAAATTCAGAGTCTTCAATGAAGGAGATATTGTGTTAAAATGGGATGTTGATCGTGCAAAGCTAGGAAGAAACACAATGTTTGATACACTCTGGAGTGGCCCTTACATGATTTCAGATTGCAAGGAATGCAATGCTTTTAAGCTTTTGAATTTTAATGGAGAGGAACTTCCCATTCCTGTGAATGGTATGTTTCTCAAACACTATTATTGAAATTCTTATAGTGATTGTTAGAGTAGGATTTCCCTTCAATGAGTGTGGTTTCTACACATTGCGTTGTTTTTCAATTCAATAAGTGCATTCGTGTACGTGAACTGTTTTACCAGATCCTTTCCTATCTTTATTTTTTTTTGGAAGGGTTAGACCTTTCAGAAAGACAGATTTTGGTTATATGCTTCAGACTCCATGCCCAATGGAAAATGGCAAGGCATTGGTATATAAGCTAGCATGAAGCTTTCCTATAGGATCGCTTAGAAATGTTGACAATTTTGCACTTGTGTAAAAATGGGCAACTCGAAAATTTATTACGATGGATAACATAGCTGAAGTATACCTAAGCTATGAGAGATCATATTAGATTATGTCATTGTTGCTAATTTATTTAAAATATTACATGAAATCTGCAGCTATGTGTGATGTTACAAAATGTAATAGACCACATAGACTGCCATTTCACGACTATACTTAGCAAAAGAACACAAGCCCCGAGGAACAGTTGTGTTGTCTTGATGAGGACATCCAATTCTGAGAATAGGTGAAGTGTAATGTTTTGGAACAACAAACATAAATGCAAATCCAAGAAATTAGATTTCATTACTTGAATGTTAAAAGTTCTACTCAATGTTTTCTCCTTTATCATTAAGACATTCAATTATGTTACTGAGTTGTTTAGTTCATTATACAATCCATATAGAAAGCAGAAATGTAGAAAGAGATATACAACTCATTTACATAATTCAATGTTTTATTCACAAGGAGAGTCAAATGTTTCCCACACAAGCCATGGGATGTAATTGAAAATTAAAGTACAACTACTGAAAAGAAAGATACACATGCATGAAGGAGAAAGCAAAGGAGTATGAGGGTGAACCCATCATTTCCTTGTATATTCTTCTTTGTGTAGAGCATCTCCTTGCCAGCTCCTTCATCCTCAAGTCATGGTACCTAAAAAGCAAAACAAATCAACCATCAGTTATGAGCTCAGGGATCAAACCATATTCCTACACTATCCTACTTCATGCATATGAATCTTCCCCTAAATAGGAGATGTATTCTACTTGAAGGACAAACTACATGCATGCTTTAATCACTCAGAAAGAAGAAAGTGAAAATAAAGAAGAAAACATGGACATAAGAGAGGCCAAAAAGCCTAAATATTTCTTAACTATTTTTCTAAGTATGCGAGTACGGAGTTGTAGCCAAAGATAGAAATAAATAAGTCATAAGTACATGCTAAGAAGAAGGAAAAGTGTAGCTCAAGTTCAATAAACATTCTGCAAATGAAGAGGTTAGAGCTCGAGAAGAGATAATGAAAGATAGAAGTACATTATTTAGTTTGCAAAGAAAGAAGCGAGAATCGAGTTTTCAACAAGTGAAGGTAAAAGAAAAAGGATTACAAGTTGAAATAAGATGAGAGAGAAGATTTTAGAAATATTTTGTGAGGGCTTCGCCATGTAAAATCAACATTTCAGATTTTTCAGCATACATATTAAAGTTGTAATGAAATGAAATATAGTATATAATGCAGAAAATAATTTTTATAACTTAAGCAATTGAACTGAATTGAATTTCCAAGATACTCTCACAAATTTCAGCTTTTCTAAGTTACATTTTCAAAATAAATTAGATATAAGAGCACATAATTACTATAATATCAATTAATTATATTCATGCATGCAAGGTAGTACTCATCTACAACATAAGCGAAGCCACTACATCTGAAAAAAATAATCTATCTCATGATGACATTAAAAGTAGATAGGAATAGTTATAACTAAGCTACAAAAGACACAGAGTGCATGAATGATCATCATATAGTAGCCATACAATCAAGGACCGGATTAAGCTATAGGTCTTCATGAGCTCAACTTTTTCAGAATAAGAGGGGATACTTGCAGGCAAAGAACATGTCCATGTTGAAGATGTTTTGAAAAGAGATATAATTATGGAAAAAATTTGGCAGGGCTTCGTCATGTAAAATAAACTTTCAAAATTTTCCCGACATGCGAAACACTATTATCAAGGAAATAAAAGCATCTCGAGTAAAAAGCGAGGTTGAAGTAATTCAACAAAGCATCTAAGTCAAGGCTTATGCCTAAAAATGGTGTTATAGTAGGTGAAGAATTGTTTACAATTTCAAGAAAGCCACTTACAATATTACAAAGGACCATCTCAGAATTTGAAATAAAGGAATACAAAGATTGTATGTTTAGACTTGCATTAAGGAAATCATCAAATTCAAAGTTTGTTTTGCAAATAGGTAAACAATAGTTCATCTACAGGTATCTCCCATTGGTTCTATACCTGATTCGTAACTAGTTGCTTTCTCCGGCCCTTTACTTATGGGAGCCAAAGCTATAGAAATTGAGAATGCTAGAATCGGAATAAGGATACATATTACTAAATATATCCAAAAAGTATAATATTCGGAAAATATATACATAAATAGACTCCTGTGAAATAGATAAAGAGTCTTATTTTTAATATTGTCAATTTAGACATCGTTCCTCTATCCCCCGAACATCATGGATTCAAGGCAAACATGTAAAACATTATTACCTTTTCTAGGAGAAGATCAAACTTGGAGTAGAAAGGTTAAATTGTGCATCAGATCATCATCTTCAAAACATAAGGTAAATAACATACAAATGACTCTCATATCCAAGTCAAAGAGTTGCAGAGGAGTCAAGCATACAGATATAGTTTTGAACAAGATAACACTTTATTTTCTTCAAAATAACTATATATTGTAGTCCCAAGATGATGGCAGAACTAGTTTCTAAGTTTGGAGGATTCAGAAGTACAGTCAATGAGATAAGTAAAAGAAACTATCAAAGTGAAGCCCTTTGTTCAGTTCAAATAATAAGTAAAGGGAAACTTCATCATTAGAACAAATTCAGAGCTACAAAAGTTATAATAACCTAGATCTAAAGTATAAATATCTATTCAGAATAGGGATATCATTTAGGACTTTAATCAAAGAAGTTACTCTCAGCCAAAGAACAAAATTTCCTTAATGAAGGCAAGTCTCAGAATAGCATTTTACATTAATATAACTGGAAGAGCTACGAAAAATAGAAGATACAGGTGTTCAGAATAGCCTCCAAGTAATTTATAAAAGAATAACATGAAACAGAGTTCGGAGTGATCAAAATGGTGGCTACTCCAAATAAAATCTTGAAAAGGAGGAAAGGTCATGCTTCAAGAAAAAAATGGTGGCCATCATAGAATATAAGACTCCACGACGGACATGTTTTAGAAGAAATCCATATCAAAACCCCTACAATCACACAATGGTGATAAACCCACATGGCCGTAGAGGATTAAGAAAATAAATCATAGAGAAGACTAAGTGGAGCGACTATCAAAGGTTAATAATGTACAAATCTGAAAATAGAATACAATCTAAGACTTCTCGATTAAAGATTTAAATTTCTAGTTTGTCTTTTGAAAGTTCTTAATCAGGGTATGAGTAGATTTTGTAACCAACATACACCTACATTCACCATTTTAATGCCAAAGAAGTCAAAATATAGAGAAAATGCAGGTCCGCAAGGACATATAGATAAAACTCTCAATGAAAAATCCAGATCTAGAGATAGTCAAGCAAAATATGAAATACCCAGAATGTAAACTATCTAGCAAACTCTCCATAGACGGTTTGAGGAAAGCTAACAGTAATAACCAAGAAAATTATGGTGACACAAGCTTATCAATATCAAGAAAAATAGAGTATTTATACTACTGAGCCATCCATAAAAGGGGTGAATCCAGAGTTACCTCTAAACCATGGTGAAAGAAGTTCAAACGGTAAAGGTTGAATCCTCAAAAATAAAGGAGCCACAAATTCTGACCAGAGCTTTGAAAAAGAACGGTCGAAAACCAAAATCATACAAGCATGTATTCACAGTTGCATAGGGCTGAGCTCCAAGAGAACAAGAATGGTGGCCTTAACGAAGAACACAGAGAGTCTTTTCCACAAAGTCCAAGCTCAAAAAGAAGAAACCAATCTTTGAAAATGACCACATAGAGCTAATAAGTCCAAAAGAATCATAAACAATCTTTGAAGCCCCAACAATGGTGGATCTCAGAAAAGAATAGAGAATAAACACCAAAATGTAGAGGCAAGAAAGATTCATAATACCATCCTGAGAGCAAAGCCGAATTAACAGAACTTGAAAGGAACAAATTTTTTGTCGAGAAGCCTCAGCGATTTGCAACAACTCATTAAAATGCATTCATAGGTAAGAAACCCTTTATAATCATGAAATTCGAGCTCTTTGAGACAAGATGGATACTAAAATATCACATGAAGATTTCGACGGCTGAAAATGAGCAGAGTCGACCTCGAAAATTTTGACAATGGCATCAAGAAAAATTTTCAGGGCTTCACCCTCAAAACGAGATGTGAAATGACCAAATGAGGGACTTCGAGTTGTTTTAACTCGCCCACTTGAGCTTCAGCTTAACTTAACTCACCTGGAGTTAGTGATCAACGATAAAAAACCATCAAGTACATAGATTAATGGTTTAGAAAGGAACTCAAAGATCATATAATAAGCATGACTAGCCTCCCATTGACCACATTAATTTCAAGTTTTAAAACCCTAATCACGGGTAAGAAATCAATGGCATCAAAATCATAGGTAAAAGATAAACGTCCCTATTTCAATCACCAATCTCAAATTAAACTAGACACGAGTTAAATTTCCACCGACAAATGCATGGAGGGTTGATTCACTGAACCAAATAATCATTGCCATGAATTTCAAAGTCTAAAACTATAGTCCATTCAAATAATCAAAACTGACCACATTATGCCAAATGATCACCAAAGGTGAATTTCAAATTATACACTACCAAGCATGCAACGACCAACACATATATACATGTGTGTATTTATCAAAAGGTGGTGGCATGTGTCATGTCTATTAATCAAGATGGTCGACCCTTTTATATTGCTAAGTCCACCAAGGTGGCCAAACCAAGTAGAGTGAAGGTCATCCCTACTTCGAGAATGTTGAGTAGAGGTTCAAATGTATCTTTTTATCACTAGAAAAATGAATGAGTGTCGGCATCAGAGGAAAAGGTGGTCCCAGATAGATTTATATGTGGATATGTATTATTCCAAATATTTGAAATATTTTTTCTCACATACGTGGAGTTTATTTCTCCATGCTTTACAAGAAGAAATAGAATAGAAGAAGGCGAACTTGCATGCTCAAAGGAGGGAGACTTGCCTAGCAATCAATTTTATTATTAGCAAATTATTCACCCATTATTTTCTTAAAAATAGAATAGTCAACTTGATTGATTGCATTGTATTTAATGCCATGAGTGACTATTTTTAAAATGGATGCTCTAGTTTTTATTATTTTATCCCTTTATTTATTATTAAATAAAGGATAAAATTAGGATGCATGGGTGAGTACAAGCCTTAGGCTATTTTTAGGAAGGGGGTGAAATTTATTTTTGCTATATATTGTGTGCCTTTGCAAAGCACAAAGGAGGATTTTCTTGGAGGACTTTTGGATATATGAGTACTGAAGCAAATTTTCCTAGTTTTTCCCTCTAAGTGTGAAGTGTTCTTTGCCTTTCCAAGTTACTTTACAATCTTGTGTATGTTATATTAATCTTGTGAATGCAAATTCCTTGATCAACCACCTTACCCTGCTGCAAATTTCAGTCCTTTCTACTTAAATTTTAATGTGGATGTTAACTTATTATTACTGTTGTTATCCTACCTGAGTACAATCAATTTTTCTCCCCTAAATATCCCGCAGAAAAACTAAAGGTTTGTGCATCAAGAATCCTTCACATATCGGTTGTGCATATCCTCGGTGAAAGCCCTTATACAAATTTGGTGTATCACCTTAGTTTTAATCATTTTACGAGTTATCTTTTACCCTAAAACTCCTAGAAATCAGTTTAGTATACACCAACAAGGAACCAGCCTTGATACTAGAGACTCACCTCAAAATAGGTATAACCACATACGAGGTGTTTCCATTGTATATACAAAAGAGAGAGATCACTTGTGCAAGCTTATAAAACCTTACGCCATCTCTCTCTGGTGCACTTTCAAGATATTACGGTAAAGTTTCTAGAAAGTGTACCTTGTGGAAATTTGTACTTGTTTACATTCGTGTATTGTGAAGTTTAATTACATGTATGTACTTATTTTCCATTTGTGCAAAAATGCTAAAATTCATGATATGGATGCAATCTGTATTGTGTCATTTCTATTTTCAAGAGCTTTATGATTTGAGAAAGGTATGTTTCTCTTAATATTGTTGTAACATGACCGAAATAAAAGTAGAATGTACCTTTCATTTCTCTACTACTGCACACTAAAAGAACTAGCTAGAAAAATGAAGGTGAAATCCTTTCTTTTGTTATTTATTTCTTTATGCCATGATTATTAATATCTCACTCTTTCCTCTATTCATTTTGTGCTATATGATTTCAAGATCAATTTGAAAGTTCATCTATTTAAAGTTGTGAATACAATAAGCATGAAATATAGAGCTCTAATGAAATCTCTTTCCTCTTTCAGGTACAATGTCAGTAGGTGGTTAATATGGTGAAGAGGATAAGTGAGGACAATCAACTCAATCCAAACTGATGGAAATCTAGGAAATGATGGATTCCATTCTTTATTTGTTCACAACTTTACATATATGCACTTTCATTTATGTTCTTTTTTTTCAGAGTCATTCCCATAGCTTATGTTGGTTCACTGTTGTATATAATTCTAAAATAAATGATAATTTCTTCCTGTGATGAGTTGTATCTTTATCTATTTTACTATTCTTTCATACATATTAGGAACCTTTCATTTAATCATAATTAATGATCTTAAGATAATTGATAAGAACTGAAAAGTAAATAAAGATAAGCTAAAACCTACTTCATCCCCCAAGTGGACTATCCCTATGAAATCTTTGGGGTATCCATCATATTCTTATCATGACCTTCCCATTTGTGTCAAGGTCATGCTGTTGACTCTGATGGATCGGTGCATGATGATGATAGGGATGTGATGGAAATCCATGCTAAGAAGATGATAAGAACTCCAAAATTGGTAAAGTGACGGTTCACCTTCTTATGTATTTAGTTAGGCTCCCCAAACTAATCCATTCAATTTGAAAATGAAGTTTTGAATTTCCCATTTCACATGAGAAAAAAATTGTCAACAATTTCAAGTTGTTGTTAAATACCCTTCTTCATGGTTGAATCCCTTTACTTCATGGGAAATGAAAGTGGGATCATATGGTAGGAGGGTGAGTTCAACAAGTTGGGGAACATAAAAGTGGACATCAAATCCTGATTGTTTCTTCAAAAAAAATAAAACATCAAATTTTCTCTTTCACGGACTTGAACCATGGCAAAAAATAAAAAAAATGTCACAAACATTGTACTATCATGTAGGAGAGGCTGTTAGATTTGTAGAAATATTTATTTTAAACTGAATAAAATATGATAAATATCATTTTATATTTTTTTACTAAGATTAGTCCTTTAAGAATCTTTTTCTTTTGAATGTTCATGTCTACGTTTAATCTTGTAACTTTTTTCACGTATCACAATGTGATAAAACATATACCCTACCAACTATGGAAAAGTTATATACACACTCAAAAAGGACATGTTTAATTTTGATATTTTTGATGAATTAATGATGGGAAAATGGAAAGTGCTCCGTTTTCTTTATATTTTGATACCACTTACATGGAAAAAATCATTAAGAAAAACATTGCGAAAAAAATACCAAATAAAATCTATCCCAAGAAAGAAAGAAACATATAAGTTTTCACCAAAGGAAAAAAATATCATGTTTTATTCATCTAAATCACGAGCAAAGGGACTACAATCTTTTAGGTTTTCTCAAAAAATCAAACCAAGTCATTAAATTTTGAGTGTTTAATAGAGGTAAACTTGTCCATTTTTAAAAAATCTAGTAGTTTAAAAACTAGATTCGGATGTTACGATTCATATTTTTATAAGTTTTCAAATTTTAGTGCAAGCATTGCTAATAATCCCTAAAAGTTGAGATTTTTCTTTTATTTTCAATATGATGTCCACATACGACCCCTTTTTCACCCCCAACTTGCTGCACTTACCCATGATACAAGATTTCAATAATCAATAGGACCTCTTAGTGTCCGACCTATCACTCTCACCTAAGACACGTGGTAGAGTGGAATTTTAATTCACAAGATCACGAGCTAGCTGCTCCAGGTCCCTTTGAAAGGTTTTCTCCTCATGGTCTTCTATCGGCTAAGAAGATGCTAAGCTGAACCTCCAAATCAAACACGGAAGGAATGAGAGCTCCATGCGCGAACCTCGATAATATGCCAAAATACGTAGAATGCTCCATGTCATGGGGTATTAAGGATTTGGGTGTGGACCAGATCCACAAAGTACACGGGAACCTTATTAAATCTCCACTAATAAATATAATAAGCATGGCCTTGGTGTGAAGAGTCATAATATTCTACCCTTTGAAATTGATGATACTTCCTCAGAAATTTGAAATAATCTGCTACATTCAGATAGTGACGCAAATTCCCATTATAGTATCTATGGATATCTTGCATCTACTAATATGTTCACAGATTCAACTATGTTTACCCTATCTCAATTCCATCCCCAAGTCAAATCTCAATCACCCTTTTTATCCCAACCTTATTGATTGGGAACAAAAAATTCATATGTAGATTGATTACTTCGATAAAGAAGAAGCGATAACGAAATTCACGGGTATTAGAGATGACGTTACGATAAGTGATCAAAAGAAAATTTTCTTCATCAAATTAGATGCATGTACATATTTTGGGAAAGAGGTAGAAATGTGTTGTCGCCTAAAAAATCAAATAACATGAAAGTAAAAAAGTACCACGAGAAAATTCTTGCGAGAAAGAGCGAGCTCAAATCCCATATCAAAATATAGTGCCCCGCCTCGAGACATACGAAACCACACGAAAAGGTAGTTAAAAATTCAGGTAATTTTTTTTTCAAAGTAAATGTTAATCCTCTACTTAACCGATTCCCATGATTAATTACTTTATACCCATTTTATTTACCCAATTATTTTATTCCCATGATCAATATAAAGACTACATCCCTTTTAAATTTAATTAACTTCCCCCTTTTACTCTAATTTTCCCCACACAACCTTCTTTTATTTCAATTGGACTAATCCCAAAAATCCCATGAATTGAAAAGTGTAGGGATAAAGCTCAATGCTTGGATGATTTTACTTTTATCCCCTAGAGCTAAACACCTTAAAATTACTCTAATATGTTTTTATGATTTATTTTCCTTTTCTTTGCTCTTTTAGTTTTATTTTTCTTCTTCTTTGTACAAAAGGAATTATGGAGATTTTAGAAATTCATGGAGTTGTATATGTTGTCAATATTTTATTTGTATTACAGGTGATGGAGAGAAGAAGAGTCGATGGATTCTATTTGCTATTTATTTCTTACCATTCCCTAGGATTTGGTTATATATATATATATAGTCATTTCCAGAAGGATCTCTAGCTTGGGTATACCATTTAACCCAATTTTTAGTTTAAAGAAAGAAAATCGACATGTGTGTGTGTGTGTGTGTGTGTATACATATTAACAATAGAATTAGGCATTCTGCAAAATAAGATATCTAATTAAAATTTCGAATAATTTTAGAATGCTAGGGGTGGCGATTGATTTGGAGAGGGATTTTTGTGAATCCACAGGGAGTAGGGTTTGCGAGAAGGGGAATGTGTGGGATTTGGGGTTTTACGGGGTTATGGTTTTGCGGTTTGTGGGGAGTGCGTGGTGTGCGGGGTTTGGGAATCGGGGGAAGTGTGGTGGTGTGGTGGTAGGCCATACCACCATGAGTTTAGCTCATGGTTTCGGGAGGGCTCGACCCCTCCCCAATTTGTGTTTTTGTTTAATTTAAAACAACCAACGTCCATCAAACTTTTGTTATTACCTTTATTATTTATTATATATATATATATATATAATAACCTCCTTAATTTAATATTATATAATATATACAGTATATACATATATATATATGTGTATATATATATATATATATATATATATATATATTATGTGCTTATTTTTGTATTAAATTATTTACTAATATTGGGACCTATTTAAGTATTTCTTTATTTGTAAACTATCTAATTCCAGCATTTAGCTTTATCTCTATTGTATAATTGATTTTTACCTATGTACACTAATATAATTTGTAAATTTATTTTGTTTTTAGAAAAGAGAAGACTTGCATTGAACAAGTTCGCTATATATCAACAACTTATTTACAAATGCATTCATATTAAATACATACAAAGAAACATTGTACACTTGTCTATCCACATTCTAAGAGAAATGTGATCTTTGTTAAAATTTAAGGAACCTACTAAAACATCTTTTGTTCTTTCAACCAACTTTCATCATGCAAGTATTTAGTCAATTTCCACTAGAAGTAATTTTCCTTTAAATCAATAACCAAATTTCTAGGATTGTAAAAATAAACTTAAATCAAGATTGTATTTAATCATTTTCTCCTTACTACTTTTTCATAATACAAATAATGCAAGGATAATATTAGTTTCTAAACAATAACATATACTAGAAATCAACTTTCATTTGAAAAGGAAAACAATTTATCCTTAAAACAAGATCTTAACAAGGAATAACTCTTAACCAACTTCTTGTATTGCCTTACAAAGTTTAAGATTCTTATAACATTTACCATACAAAAATGTTTTACATTCCTATGAAGGTTAAGCTCAAAAATTCAACTTATTTACAAAATACTCAAGATGTACGAATAGGAACTTTCTACAAGGATCCATTTCAATATTGAAGGAGGATACACAAAGTAATGTAGAACTAGTTTACAAAGCAATCCCAAATCACAAAATGGGAATTTTACAAGAACATGCCACTTTCAACAAATCCATATCAACATGATTACAATAACTAAAAGTTTCGCAACTATTATGAGAACTACAATATGACACGATTACAAAGGAATGCTCCAACCATCTTCCAAACTTGAGCTCCAACATTTTTTCTCTTCAAATGATCCAACACCAAGAGAAAAATGATTTTTTACCACCTAACCTATAGGCATTATTACATGCCTTTCAAAAGTTTGGAAGACATTCGATCCTCCACCAATCCCATCAGAGAGAGAGATAGCTTCCACAAATGTGCACAATATTAAGGGATACATATACACAAATACATCCACATATAAGACTAATCATGTACATTAAAGAAACACAACATTTATCAACCAAAAGAAAAGAGGATAATACCATATTCATCCTCAAAAATTCGGAAGTGTATGAGACATCTAAAAGTTTCAAAGAGTGTGGTACAACCATATGATGCACACTTACAAGATTCTTCACAAAATCTCTTTATCCCTCCAAAACAACAATCCATATTTATTGCTCCACCCATTCACCTAAAATCCTCCTTGGGAGGATTTTCAAACCCATTTGATTTCCTCTACAAGGATGGGGAAGGGGTTCAAACCATATGAACTACCTTCCCACCTCAAACCATATGAGAGGAGAAAAAACAAACATGGTTTTCCCATCAAGCAATAAGGTTTAAGATGGAAAATCCTTCCATATTCCCCATAAATCTCAAAAATATATCAAGCCATATGATAAATGGAGAAAAATAATACATAACATACACAAGTAGTATACAATGAAACAACAAAACACCAATTTTAACCATAATAAAAACTAATATATAACATACAAATTAACACAGAGTGAGATCAAAAGCATACCTCAAAAGCTCTCCAAATATCTAAGCTTTTCCCAATTCCTATCAAAGAAAAATATCATTTCCCAGGCCTCCAAGCACTAAGCCAAAACCAAAATAAAGTTCCCTTTCTCCCATATGAGGTAGTATTTGAAGGAAAAAAATTCACGACCAATGAGTGGGTGACATGTGTCACCCCTCTCTTCCCTTTAAGTTAAGATTCCCGAAACAAAAATAAGAAAATATAAACTCACTTTTAAACACCCTTCTCCCAAATTAATCAAAAAGAAAACGAAAGAAGTTTGTGTAATTATTTTACAACACACATATTTCAATCTATCTTACATGGATGGTGACAAAGAGATGATAAATGGGAGGAAACTCCCTCTATTCCTTGAAATTAATCCCCCATTTGATAGGTAGGTTCTAAGGGCTTATTTTCATGCTAAGTGAACTCCCAAAACTAAAAGGGGTCACTTAAAATGCCATAAATAGCCCAATTTCGGGTTTGACACATTTGGGAACATATGTAGAGGATGTGGGGCCCACTCAAGGGTGCTCATGTGACCCCAATCCTCCTTAATTAACACACACTTACAAAAATGTAAAACTTAATGCAAGTGGGGACCATTAAGTCCCCAACCTAGTTTACTTAACAAAATAAACAACCTAATCACAATTAATTCTACATGACATACAACATTACAAATAAGGGTCACTCATGGTGCCAAAATAATACAACCAAAAAATAATTCCTCATCTGAGAAAACATGGTTAGGGATCAACCCCATGGGCCACTTGTGCACAATTTGAGTAGCCACCATTAAACCCACATTATCATGTGCCCTGTAACCAACACACTCATTATAGATATTAAACACATATACCCAATACAAGTATAAATCAACCATCCGAAGAAATCGATCAAGTCTAAATATGCAATCTATGATATCATAACATTAACATGGAATCGTAAAAAAGATAGACATGCATAATTTTACACAAATTCAACATGTGTTATCCATTATAATAAATATATAAATTCTATCATGTGTTCTCATTAATAATCAAATAATATATATCATCTGGGTGTGTGACTAAACTAAGTATCCATCATATATCAATTAGGCCCAAATAACATAGCAATATATTAGTATCCACAACATCTAATAAAATGTGCCGATCTACTAATCAAATATTAATTGGTGCTATAAACAAAAATCACCACACATTTCCATGAAAATAAAATAATATAAAATAATGCCTAAAATATGTAAAAAACCCTGTCAAATCATAACTATGGGTTAAGATGTCAACAGAATAACGAAGGCTAGAAAATGTGGGCACTACATCCCCCTCTCATAAAATTAGACTTCCTCCTTGAAGTCATTAGAAGAGATAGGGATATGACCTCAAGAGGTATCATGTTGTATCATGCGGTTATTGCGTACCACAATAAGAATGTCCCAAAAATTAAAAAAAATGAAGTACTAAGTGTTTCTCTTACTTAGATCAATTTAATTAAAGGAAGTTATATCTTCCAAGGAAATTGTTATCAACATCCTTGTCTAAAACCTCTAAATGGTCACATGTAGTGTATGTCCAATGTCAAGGACACTTTAAGGGAACTATATTATTATTATATATATATTTACAAACATGTCTTATCAAATATAACATGGTTCAAGGTCAATTGTATTTTTCAATTAGGAGAATATTAATCAAGGAAAGTTGTAGCTTCCAAACTAAATTCATTTGCTTCAACATCTAACCTTCCTATAAGGGTCCACATAAGAGGATGTACAACATAAGGTCTACATTTAAAGGAAAATAATGATGGGTGGTCCAAGAGAACATAAATGTTGTTCTAAAAGGGTTATCAAGGTTTTCATACTAGTTGCGTATTACGAGCCCACTCAAGGAAACTATCTAAGGTGTCACAAATACCACACAATAAGAGAGAAAAAAGTTTCCAAGTTCCGTGTGGTTTCATCTCCTAGCTCATCATTACTTTAAATTTTGAAAGAAATGGTTCACGAGTCTCTCCAATAATGATTCTAGCATCTACATTATTCATTAAGGTCAAGGATGAAGATTCACCTAATACCAAGCATAGTTAAAGGTGTTGACTTAATTTGACCATTATTTTTATGTTCACATAATGATAGTACCAATACA
Organism: Taxus wallichiana var. yunnanensis; assembly: GCA_018340775.1. Classification (NCBI taxonomy): domain Eukaryota; kingdom Viridiplantae; phylum Streptophyta; class Pinopsida; order Cupressales; family Taxaceae; genus Taxus; species Taxus wallichiana. The sequence goes on from CM031239.1 coordinate 976,916,496, forward strand.
TTGTGGTTGAAATATATATAGCCAGTCATCGAGTTAGGGTTGGTTGTCTAGTTTGGTTTCAAGGTTCCATAACATGTACCCTTTTCTAGAACATCTCATTTCTAGTTCAAAATTTGGTTTAGAAAACTCATAAGAGATAGTTTAATGGATTATTGTTTACAAGTTTTGAAAATGTTTTCACCATGAAATTTTTTTTGGAACATAATGATTAAGTGGTCTAGCCAACCCTTAATGTTTATGGGTCCATCATTAATATATAGGTTAATATTGAATAATATGAAATATTTATATTTCTATTATTAAATATGCTAACCTAAGTATATACGTTAGGTTAAATATTTAATATCATGAAATGGTTGTATTTCTAATATTAAATATTATAAACCTAGGTGTGTATGTCAACCATTTTAGGTCGAAAAGATGGGTTGGGAGACATACCCGATCACTTTATATAAAAAGGACTTTAGGTCCTCATTTAATATATTTGGGAAATATATCAAAAGTGTGCAAATCAAGTGATTTGGTTTTACCCTTGGTAAATAGGGTTTCAAAGGAGGAGGTGATCTTATTTTATGTAAAATAAGTTCTATGAAGTAAAAGGTTATTTTCAAAGTAGTTTTTACCCTATTGGGGTTTTCCACTATAAATATTGTGTCACCTGTGTTATTTATTTCCTGTAAGTATTTCTTTATTTACTTATGTTATGATGTAATATTTATCATAACATTATGGAATATATAACTTGATTAAATCCGTATTTATTATAATCCTCAAATTCTAACATGGTAATAGAGCGAGGTAAATTAAATAAATTAAGATCAAATATTTTGTATTTTACTTATTTCATTTTATGCGGGTTTTCTCAACCAACCGAAAGGGTATTTAAAAGTATCTTTTCCCCTTCTTTTTTTCATACCCATATTTCGGAAGGTAAATTCATACCCATATTCTTTGGTCCCCTATAAAAGGATTTTATTTGAAAAACTATATTTTATAGTTAATCTATAACTATATCCTATATAATTTGAAAAGCTGTATTATTATTTTTAAATAAAAATATATAGAATATAGAATAAAGGTTATATAATAATTTATATAAACATCATACTAAAATTTATATAGTTTTGAAAAAAAAACTATATATAAAAATCCTTAAACCATATTAAAATTTACGTGGGATTGAGGAAGAGTCAACATACCATATTCTAAGCCTAAGTTTAAATCATATTTAAACTTAACTTATAAATCTAGGCATATATAGTTTTTTGAAAAAAAAGAAACAAACCTAAGTTTGAATCATATTTTATATATATGGTTATTTTAAACCGCTTAAAATATAAATTTTATTAGATTTGGTTTATATATGTTATAAACAAAATTCAAAGTGCTTACATGAAGGGTATTTTTTTTTTAATAATGGGGCCTAGTTTATTGATGGCCCATGTGAAGTGTGGTAAATATTTATTAAAATATTGGTAGTTATAGCCACATAAAAGTTTTAAAGTTAAAATATCTTACAATATTTTCATACTTGTAAATGTGTGCGAGCATAAAATTAAGAGTAAATGAAGGGAGGAGACAAGGTTCAAGAAAATAGAGATTTCAATTTATTTCATTGGTTGGGTGAAATTACTTGTCCCCTCGTAAAATATATAGGTTAATCTATACTCTCATAAATCTACTTGCAAGTTGATAAAATTCTTTTAACTTTGGTCTATGTCCTTTAAACCCCTTTAATAAGGGTTATGTGTTTTTAATATAAAAACAATAAACTATAGTTTATAATTTTTATGAACTATATATTATTTTTCTATTTTCATTCCATAAATTATATACATTTTTAATAAAAGTGTATATATTTTTAAATTATAAATTATAATGGGTTATTATAATGTGCTAAAATATAACCTCCTAATAGTATACAATATAAGAACTTCCTTAATTTTACATTCTAGAAATACACAACAAATTTTGGTTTCATTAAATTTGATGGTCAAATGACCATCAATGTAGACCAAATATAAGACAATATGACGGTCATTTAGGCGTCAAATTTAATCTCGTAGGTTCAAAGAAATTTTAAGCGTGCTAAAATTTGACAAGTCAAATGACCATCACAATAAACCAAAAATAAGCCATTATGAGTCATTTAGATGTCAAATTTAAGCTCCTAGGTTATAGGAAACTTTAACTATGTTAAAATTGATGGTCAAATGACCATCACGATAGACCAAAAAATAAGTCATTATGATGGTCATTTAGCGTCAAATTTAAGCTAGCGATTTTCTCTACGTTAATTTTTTCATAAATTTGAAGTTGTTATGTCTTTTTAGGGTCTCTTCTTCACTTTTATATGGTCAAATAAATTCTTTATATAAATCGGGGTATAATGCAGAGCGTTTTATAATGTGGGTTATTATTTTGATCATGGGTGGTTAATTAGTATGTCTTGTAATGACAAAATTAGTTATGATCAAATAGTTTCTTTAGATTAGTAAAATTTAGATCGATCTTATTGAAAGTGTTATTTTTATCTATAAATATGTATCTAACTTTGTGGCACATTGTATATTATAATAGAGTGTGTTTTACAAGTTTAGGAAAATAATGATGTTCAACTATTTCTATCTTGACAAAACCTAGATCCTAAATGACACCAACTACATCATTTGGGTCAAAATAGAATTTATGGTGAGGAAAGCGTGCCACGATTGTTTCGGATCGAGGTTGGTCCCACCGATTGTCAAGCAACTGTAGATAACATGAATGCATTCTTACAACGAATGTAAGATGCTCTTTCTATGCAATGTGGACGATGAGTACCTTCTACACATTGGTAATATCAAACATCTAAAAGAGCTATGGACACAAATAGAATCCATACATGAAAGATAATTGGTATCTCCAGGATAGTAATGAGAGTATAATAGCTGAAGGAATTCAAAGAAATGATGTATATATTTTTATGATTGCTCTTCTACATCTTGTTTTATATCTCAAAGTTTGAATAATTCAAAACTATGGCATGAAAGGTTAGGATATGTTAATTATCGAAGCTTATATGAAATGTATAGATATAGTCTAGTGAAAGATTTACATATGTTGTCTTCTTATCTTAAAGTTACTTCAATAAATTCTTCTAAATGATGGTTTTGATTTTGATTTAGTAAATGCTCATGATGATGTTTTGATGTTATAGATGTTTTTGAAACTCCTATCTTCCTAGATAAGAAATTAAACTAGGTTCAATATATGTTAGAAACCTCAAATCCTATTAACCTTAGGAAAATGATCAGAATCCATCATATGTACCATGCATTAATTACCTTATATGAACTTGAGCCTTGAAGTATTATAGGGTCTTGGTGGATATACAAAGTAAAATATAATGGTGATGGTACTATTAACAAACATAAAGTCTTACTTATTGCTATAGGTTTCACTCATAAACTTGGTATTGATTATGTTGAGACATTTCTTGTAGCTAAAATGAGTACTGTTAGGGCCTTATTTGCAATTGCTGCTCAATTTGGGTGGGAAATCCACCAAATGGATAAGAAAAATATTTTTTTGAATTTTGATTTAAAAGAAGAACTTTACATGTTTCAACCTAAAGGATTTGAAGAAACTGGTAAAAAAACTATGTTTGTAAGTTGAGAAATCCTTGTATGGTTTAAAACAAGCTCTTAGAGCTTGGTATGCGAAAATTATTTCCTTCTTTAAATTGTTAGGTTTTGTTAATTGTTCTTCTAACAATGATATATTCATTAAGCAATAAGGCTCACATATTATCATTATATGTATATATGTTGATGATTTGTTTATGTTTGGTGACAATTTGATTTAATTCATATGATTAAAGAGAAATTGAAGCAGTACTTTGAAATGAATGAGTTAGGTCTCTCACATCATGTTATTTGTATGATTGTATTTCATTCTATTGTTATTTTTCAAAACACAATATGCAACCATTATATTGAAAAAGTTTCTTATGATTGATTGTAAACCGTTTTCTACTTCAATGGAAGTTGGAATAAATATTGATCATAAATCTACATATGAAAAATGATGATCCTATCGTTGTTAGTTAATAGTTTGATTTATCTAACTATAACTAGATCATAGATTTCCTATACAAAAGGAATTACTTCAAGGTTTATGCAAGAACCTTTTTTAGAGATCATTAGAATCTTGCAAAAATAATTTTTAGATATTTGAAAGGAACAATCAATTATGGGTTGGATTATAATAAGAATGAAAATGCTATCTTATATAGATTTTGTGAATCCAACCATACTCATGTTGTGTTATAAAATATACTAGATATGTATTCAAGTTATTTGGTGTAGGAACCATTACTTGGAACAAAAAATAAAATCAATAGTCTCTTTTTTTTTTCTAATGAGAAAGGAGAGAAGTACAATGGAATAAGTCAAGAATCCATGTGGCTGGAATGATTTTTAGTAGAGATACACATGAAAGATAAAGAAAATATTTATCTTCTATGTTGTGTTCAGAGTTGTATTACTCTTGATTAAGAATCCAATTCAACATCGGAGGAAAAAGAACATTAAGATACATCCAAAGCATAAGCATATTGTAAAGGAGGTCCTTGGTTGTACAAGACTCCTATATGTTTAGATTCAATAACCTTTTATGAGAACTGTGAGAACATGTAAAACTCACAAATTATACTTATCCATTGATCATGGGATGATCTTTGGGATTCAAAATCCTCTTGTACCAAAAAGGTAAATTGAGTATGATAAAGGTCTTATAATTCCTTCAAACAATATGCTAGCCTAAAACCTTTATGGTTTAAGGATTGCAAATCTGTAGTGTACCACGGGTAGGTAATCTATTGGCATATGTTATGTTATCCCACTTAACATTAAGGTGGAGTTTTAGAACATAATGATTAATTAGTCTAACAAACCCTTAGTGTATATGGGTCTATCACTAATGTATAGGTTAATATTTAATAATATGAAATAGTTATATTTCTATTATTAAATATGCTAACCTAAGTATATACTTTAGGTTAAATATTTAATATCATGAAATGATTATATTTCTAATATTAAATATTATAAACCTAGATTTATGTGTCAACCATTTTAAGTTGAAAAGGTGGGTTGGGAAACATACCCGATCACTTTATATTAAAAGGACTTTATGTCCTCATTTGATATATTCAGGAAATATATAAAAAATGTGCAAATCAAGTGATTTGGTTTTACCCTTAGTAATAAGGGGTTTCAAAGGAGGAGGTTATCTTCTTTGGATGTAAAATAAGTTCTCGAAGTAAAAGTTATTTTCAAAGTGGTTTTCACCCTATTGGCATTTTCCACTATAAATATTGTATCACCTGTATTATTTATTTCATGTAAGTATTTTTTTTTATTTACTTATGTTATGATGTAATATTTATTTAAATATTTATTGTAACATTATGTAATATGTAAGTTCAAACTTTCTACATCCTAAAAATCCATAACTCTTTAATGAAATGAAAAATAAAAAAATTCAATTCAATAAGATATATGAAAAGTTTTACTTAAATTTTATCGTTTCTTAAATACTATAATCAAGAGAAAACATGAATGAGTTAGGAAACAAATAATCCATTTAAAGTGAATGTTTCCGAACCTATCAAAATATTAGGCAATTATAATTTGGACGGAATACAACTTTTCTATGCATACCTTCCTCAAGAGTACAAGAGATCAACACACATTTTCCTTTAAGGAAAGGTATAGTCTAATGCTTCTCAAGATATGGGACTTATGTTAACTTTACTTAACAATTATTTGGTCATAATTGGCCCATTGGGTTGCTAGAGATAGATATATATATACTCATTAACTAGAGGGTGAATCCATTTTAAATTCCAATGCACTTTTGAATGGAAATAATAAATTGGGCCATGTTTTAAAGAGTACCCCAAAACAATTCCAAATTTACATTTCTTAACTAGTGTTTATACTGATTACAAAGGACACCTTCACCCAAGGTAGGTGGAAAGATTAGTTAATCATTATTCTTAGTCCTTACAATAAGGGTTTACATCATTTATCTTATAATAAGTTACTAAGAGTTTTCTAATGTGAAAGAAATCTTATGAAAGAGTCTCCTAAGAGTCAAATAGCCAAAGGCATATCTAATTTGTGAGACCATCACAATCATTCGATTATTTGTATTACTTTCTCACCTAGAACTTAGGAAAGACAACACAATGCCTAAGTTACTTACATAAGACCAACCATTTAGTGTGTAATCCATATTATATGAATATCACATAACTAAGATTAATAAACATTACTTATTCCATTTGAAGCAATAGTTTATGATCACCTCAATTTTAGCTTTTTTTAAGGAGTAAGAATGATAAAAATTTTGTCAATCAATATTGTTCAATTACATGTTTGATGATTTTTCTGATCTACATATAATTACACATTTCTATTGTTGTTTATAAGGTATATGTACACAATTTTTCTTATATATATAATTGTGGATTATGAAACATTACATTCACCATTATTGGACCATATTACTTGTAATTTCATGATCAATACTAACGTTGGTAAACCATAACGCTAAAAAAAAGAGTACTCTAAACTCATTTAATTTATTTTATTTTTGGAGAGAGAGAGAGAGAGAGAGAGAGAGAGATTGTTGTTATTTTCGTGTAATCAAAGTTCTTCTATATCCACGTGTTAAGGTTAGAAAGAGGGTGATTCCATGATTTCTACATGTAAGTATTAGTGTTATAAACATGATTAATTAGAACCTTTTAATCGATTTGAGGAGGTTTATAATTACATCTGTACTTACTAAGGTAAAATAATTTGACAAAGTTACATTGCAAAAAAATTTAATAAGAGGTTATTGTTATCTCTTGAAATTGCACCATGTAGGGAGATGACTACGGGTGTTCTAAGCTTGCTCGGATCTCTCTCTTTTTAGATAAAATGGGAACAACTCAAGTATTTGGGTATACTTATTGTTAAGGTGAGTCTCCATTATCAAGTCCCGTTACTTTTGTATGTATCCTAAACTAATTTTTAGGACTTTTGAGAGTAAATAGATGATTGTAACTTAATTAAAAACATGGGTGATACACCAAACCTGTTGAGAGATTTGACTCGGTGCATGCACAATTAATTTGAGAATGGATTTTGGATGCACAAACCAATAGATTTCAACATAATATGAAGGCAAAACAATTGGTGTATTGAGGGAAAGAGTCACAAAAATACATTAAGATAACATGCACACTAATATTACACGAAATTACTAAATTTTGCAGCAAGGTAAGATGATTAATCATAAAATTTGACCTTCACAAGAATTAATGAGATATACACAGCATTGTAAATAATTGGAAAATCATAAATAAATTCTCATTAAAGGGAGAAAACTGGAAAAATCAAATTCAACACTCCTATGTGCTTTTCAATTGCACACAATATATAGAAAAATTATCCACCCATGCCATACTAAAAATAGGATAAAAATTGTACTCACTCATGAATGCTAATTTTACCCCTTTATCATGAATAAATAAAGGAATTAAAATAGACATGTTAATATAATGAGGCATTAATAGCCTTGATTACAAAAATACATCCCATCAAAACTGTAGGTGACCGATATATTTTTAACAAAGTAAGATGAATAATTTAGTTAATAATATCCCCTTCTTGATGTGTAAGTTTCCTCCAATGTGCATGAAATCTCTGTCTTCTAGTGCTTGATGTTACACTTACAATTTGATCCACTTGCGGTGATCAATTTGGCATTCTTAAATTTTTCCCTTTGATACACATGCAAAAATAAATGTTTTATTTGCAATAATTTAACCAAAATATTCACACAAAGTTGGGACCTCCTACGGGCGTGTTTATAGTAATAATACATTTATTTTGTGAAAAATTAGGTAATTGGAAAAAAGTGGTCCTCATGATCTCTCGATGTTGATACCTATTTGTCTTCTTGTGCTCATATGTAAAATATACTCTCGTGAAAGCAAATAATTCTTTTGTTTTCAAAACTTAGCAAAAACTAATCCACCCATAGTTTGGGGACTACTTGTGATGTGCACATGTTTAACCTTTTCTCTTTAGCATCTCCATTCCCTATCTTAACCTTGGCATATAATCACTTTGACTTAACATATATCTAAAATTTTGGATTCCTTGGTCCCTTTTCGACCCTTGGCATATAATATGTAATGATAATACTTTGGCCTCCTTTTGCATAAATTAATGGCACATAATAATAGACCTCAACCTAAGTCAAGGAAATAACCAGTGTTATAGTAATTCGTTCATTCTTACATTTTGGTATACTTTTGATATACTAAGGTCCCCCAATCATTGGCAGCCCCACTAGTTCTCCATGCATAGACTAAGATAATTTTCCCCCTTTTGATAATCATCATGTCGGCATCGATTTTCAAATCACTCGGTTGTGGATCCTTAATAGGTTAATGTAAATGATTTTTTTGGATTATTATGGGGTGGCCCCTCTTTGCATGATGAATTGACCCTTATTTTTATTGGTGGAGAAGATACTAACTATGGTTAAGTTTGGATTGTGGTTGGATTACGTCATTTTGACAAGGATAATCAATGCCAGTAGTTCTTGATTCTTGGTCCTTGATCCTTCTATACCCTTAGTTAGGGTTTCAAACTTGTAATTAATATGGTCGGTGATTTATTAACCATTGATCTTCGTACCTCCAGTTGTGGATCAATGATTATCTGGTGATAACAAATGTTATATTGCTTAGAAGCGACAAAGGTTATAGACCTTTGATCTTCTATTTCGTCTAATCTCTACCGTTGATCCAATACTTAGTAGTTGGCTTAGGTTAGCATCTAACATCATCAATTCTTGGTATTTCAATTTTCTAACCATTGATCCTTAACTCATTCGTGGAGTTAGGTTACCATGGGTTAGTTGGAGAATGTGTTTATTTTTACTCTAAACTTGGTCATTTTACACACATGCCCATTTTGGAGGGAGAATCCTCGAAAAATTTTCTCCGAACTGCCATTGTTGGTCATCTCGAGCTTGGTTTTCCTCTATAAATTTTTTTTATAAAGTTCTAAATATCTGTAATTTTTTTGTATTGAGATTCTAAGAATTATGGCAGAGGTGGTTATAGGTATCGTTCCTTCGAGCTCTCTATATTCAAATATGAGCTCAAAGGTTCTCCATTTCAAGCTCTGTGGGAGGCTATGTGAAGTTATGTGCATGCATGTTTTTGGATTCTCTCAGCCATTATTGATGCTTTTAGTTTAACTGTGGTATTTCTAAAGTGGCTGCCATTATTTATTTTTGAGATCTTTGGTCTCAAACAAAGCTAACTTTTTAGTTTTGATAATTCTCAGTAGCCTTGGGAACTAGAGGTAAGCTTTATTTTATAGCTATTTTACCCTCTTAAATTCAAATATTCCAAGTTACTAAAATGGGTATTGTTTAATTTCTTGGCACTTTGGTTTTGTAAGCTTTATATTAGTCTTTTGAAGCTCTATCACAAGCTTATGTGTATTCATTTTTTAACCTTTAATATTTGAAGTGGCTCATTTTGCTTACTTCGGTGATTATTTTTCTGTAAATTTGAGCTTGTTTGATTTGGTTATTCATATTTTCCTCTGATGTAGCTCTAATTTTGCATATGATTTCCCAAAATAATGAGTTCTAGTTTTTTGTTTATCATCACGGGTGTCATTTAAGCTGTTGTAGAAAAATATGGAAGACAAACTTGACATAATGGGAATTTGATATTTCGTGAGATTTTCTTAAAATGGGCATTCGTATTTTCTATTTTTAAACCGAAAAATATTTTTCATCACTCATATGTATGACACCATTTATGAGTTGTGTTTTATCTGAGATCAAATATTAATAAAATGGGTCATTCTCTATCTCAGCTCCATTTGTTAGATATTCCATCGTAATAGACTTCCGAGTTCATGAATATTTAATTTCAATATTGGATTTAACTCATGTATTACTCTTGTAAGCCTTTTCATTCCATGTCCTGCATATTTTCTAAGAGCTCGACAGCGACTTGTTACTCCTTTCATGGTTGCAACATGACGTTTTACCCATGGTTTTTGGTCTTAATCGAGACTACACTATGTAATCTATGAAATGAGCTCATCATTTGCAAAGAGATATTTTATTTTGATTTTTGGTGACCCAGATCTGGGTATTTATTATTTTTTTATGAAAATACATACATAAAATATGTACTTAGGTATGTATCTATGGACCTATGCTTCTCATTAATTTCTTTATTTGGTCTTAATTCCTAGTATCTTGCTTGAAGCTTGGTATTTCTCTTGATGATTCCTCGGTACTTGGTTGTAGCTTTAAAAATACTATTGTGATCTTGAGAGTGCATTTCCTATTCTTGTGAAGTTGTGAAACATGTTCTAGACGTAGACATGAAAAATTTACAATAATTAGGCAATATGTTTACTATGACATGCACTTTACGAAGGAAAGTACCTATCACAATTCTGTATGTGAAATTTTCATTTGAGTTTTAGCATATTTGTGCATTCCTTAGTGAATTTTTGTTCCTCGTGTTCCAACTCCCATTGTATTATAGTTGATATCTCATTGTAATAACTTTATTACTTGTATCAATATATCAAGATTACTTGATTCAATTATAAGCAATGTTCCAAAATTCCATTAAGAATGTCATGGTCACACCTAAATCTCTTTCGAAACATGTTGATTCATCTTACCTTGATCAACAACCTGTAGCATTGTTTGGTTGCAACTATATGATGGAAAGCACTTCTTGAAAGCTTGATGCTTGAACATGTCTTAAAACATTTCTCTAGATCTAAGCATCTAATTGTTTCAGAATTTCAAAATGATTGTGATGTTACAAAATGTTTCTCTCATGAAGTGATTTCCATCCATTCTCATTCCTTGTACATTTTGAGATCTATATAGCACCTTCACCTTGACAATACATTTCAAAATATGAGAAATTGTATGTTGTTTGTTTTTATAGTTGAGACCAATCTATTTCTTCGATATATGGAGCTATTGACAAATCTTCATGATAATGGATTCTTGTTTTCATGTTCATTATTCTTCTTGTGAGTTGTATTCACTATAATCTATGATCTAATTTTTCTCCTTATATTTATTTAGCCTGAAAATTATGTCATAAGAATTATAGTCTCTTCAATCCATACAACACTTTGCAATAATTTGTGTACTTACGACTAAAATTAAATGAAATCATTTACTTTGTGTTCATTATTTTTGGATTTCAACAAAATGAATTTGTTACATTTATCTTCCATTTGAATGAATGAGTTGTACTTTATTTATTTTTAACATAGTCGAGTTTATGTAAAAACCATTACTTTCGTGCATAGATTTTCCTTAAGCTTTAAGCTTTTAATCATGCACGTGTACTCATGTTAGCATAAAGCTATACATTGACTTGCAGTTTTGAACTGATTTTGTAATCTTGTATAAGGAAAATGATGCTTTATAGTTATAACTAGTGTACCAAAACTAGAATAACTTTTTCGAATTGAATTCTTCAAGACTTGTAGTCTAGAATAATCACTTGAATACCTTTATCCCTTTTTAACCTACATGTCATGAAGATTTATGATATTAGAACATTTGATTATTTCGATGAGTGTACACTTCCTTATTTAATTTTGTTGAATTTGCACTTGTAAATTTTGAAGAATGTACTTTCCTCATTTTATTTAATTCAGAAAAAATCTTTGTAAAGGCCTCTTTATAGCTATACTTTGATCTTTAGCTTTGATTCCGAGCTAGAAATATCATCTTTTCCTTTGAGTATTTTTGCATTAAATTGTAGTTGGTGGTATTATTTTCTTGCAGCACATACTTGACCACATTTAACTATTCATTTGAGCTTATATCTTTCATTCAAAACCTTAGAGCTTTCTCATTTGTTGTATCTCCTGTAACTATCCTCTTCATGGGTTGTTGTAGAGGTTTGTTCATAAAAACTAGAATATACACTTTCTTATTTCATGTGCCTTAGTTAATATTTTTTCTAAAAACAAATTGTTACTTGTATCTACTTTCTCACTTTTGTTTAGGTGTCCTAATGTCTTTGTTTTGTACATCCTCTATCTCGCATTCTAAATAATTACTACATATTCTGATACTCATTATGTACTTTACACTTGACTGTAATATAATGAAAAAAATTGTTTTCTACTTGCATTTTCCTTTTAGGAATTCCTTGATAAGCACTTCCTTTTAGTACAAGTAATCATTTTTGCAAAATATTTCTGCATTTTGGCCTCTCGATTTTTCGTAGTTTTTGTTTTGTCTTTATTTTCTGAAATGTTTGTGGGAATAATATGTCCTTATGTAGAATATTTCTCTTATTAATTATGTATCGTATGTGATGTACCTTATACTTCTTCCTTTTTATAAACCCAGTGCATGTAGTTTGATAGTACCGTGGTACATATTAAACCACGAGCTCAATGTGACAACAATTCTCTTTAATTTTTAGGTACATTGTGGTTGCTTAGAGAGCTGACTAAAAGATGGAGTTGGAACTAAAGTGAAGATGACCAAAAGATAACCCAAGGAAATGATGGGTTTCTTCTATACCTTTTACTTATAACTTCATGCATATGTATTTCTTTCTTCATTAGCTATGAGTTACATCCCACGACTTGTGTGGAAAAAATTTTCCTTCTTAATGAATAAATGACATTTAATTTTTGTAGTTGAGTTGTATACTTATTTCGATCTCATATTTATGACATGAATCTTTTGATTGTATAACAAAATAAATAACTAAAACACATAATTAAATGTATTTACATACGAAATAAAGAGTTCTAAAATACCTATAACTTAATAATGAACTCTCTTTCTTGTAAACTAAAACTCTATCTATTGTTCCCAAATTGAAAAATTCACCATAACTTTGATTCCCACCTTCATCAAGGAAATGCATTACTCCTTTAGGGCCTTTGTGTTTCCTTGATGAAGACGAATAGGAATGACAAGCTAGGTGAGGTATTACATTTTCAACATCACAAATAAGTACAAATTACATGTAACTAATCAATTGTTGCACCTGAAAATATGATAAAAGTGTATTACATTCCCGTATTTTGGTCCATTTCATCAATACCATCCATCGTAACGAAGTTTCAAGTTTCCCATTTTTGCACAGTGCAAAAATTATCAACATTTCTAGAAATCCTGTGGGGAAAGCTGTCGCTAGCTTACGGACTAATTCCTTGCTCTTTTCCATTAGGCATGGAGTCGAAGCATATAATCAAAAATACCTTTCTACAAAAAAAACTAAAGCTAGGAAATGATCGAGAAACCTGATCACATGCATGAATGCACTTATTGAATTGAAAAACATTACAATGTACATGAAACACTTATTGAAAGCAAAATCCTAATCTAAACAAACACTTGTAAGATTTTCAATAATGGTGTTTAAGGAACATACCATTCACAACAATGGGAAGTTCCTATCCATTCAACCTTGAAAGTTGAAATTCATTGTATTTTTACGAGGCTAAAATCATGTTAGGATAACTTCAGATTGTATTAAAATTTGTGTGTCTTCATGGATTTGCATGATCAACATCCCATTTTAACACAATGTATCCTTCATTGAAGACTTCGAACTTAGCCTTCTTATCAATTTTTTTCTTTATTTGGTTTTTATTCTTTTCCATGTTCAAATGAGCTTGATATCTTATCTTTTGCAACTCCATTTTCTCTACATAACGAACCTACAATGGTTCATTCTTAAGGAATTCCATCTTATGTAGCACGTCTAATGCATAAAATTCAATTGAGATGGGAATTCTCACCTCTCTTCCATAAACAAGACTAAATGGTGAATTTCCAAATGATATTTTAGGAGTCACTCTATCAATCCAATGTGTTGAATTAACCATTAGATGCCAAGCAATTTGGTTGTCTTGAGTGTTCTTCGATGATCCTTAAAATATTATTCTTAGTATTTTTAGCTAACCCATTACCTTATGGGTAATAATTAGATGATGTACATGTATAAATATCATTCTTGATAGCCCAATATGTTACCTTTGTACAAGAGAAACAATAAGGCATTATCTGAAATGATAGTTGTTAGAACACAAAATCTGTAAACTATACCTTCGTAAAAGGAAATTATTGATGTTTCGTTAGCTTATTTTAAGATTATTGCTTCAGAGAGCATGTGAAATAATCAGCAGCATTCAATATCAACTTGTGTCCTTATCATGAAGGTGGATTGATCATGCAAATAAAGTCAACACCCCACTACATGAATGGTTGATCTAATTAAATAGGTTGTAGGAGCAGTGAAGCTAAACACTCTTTTTCCAACAACGAAAAACACATTTCTTACACTTTTTGATCCATTCGAAGCATTCCTTAAATATTTTTTCCAATAGTAACCAAATTTCATAATTTTTAAGGCTATAGTACGTGTTGAAAATTGACCTCCTATAGGTCATGTTATCTCTCAAAAGTTCACCCTATAAAGAGATAGTTGTAGGTGTTCCAAGCTTACAAAATTTATCTCTCTCTTTCGTAGATATAATGGAAACAGCTCAGGTATATGGGTATACCTATTTTTAGGTGAGTCTCTGATATCAAGGTCAGTTCCTTATTAATGTATCCTAAACTAATTTTCGGGGGTCTGAGGGTAAAAGATAACTGTAAAAAAAAGATTTAAAAGCGAGGTGATAAACCAAACTTGTATGAGGTCTTTGGTGAGTACATGCACAACGTATATGGGAATGATTTATTAATACACAATCCAACATTTTTTCTAAAAATTAAAGGGAAAACACATTAATGTATTGAGGGAGAATATCACAACAATACTACTAAGTTAAACATGCACATTAATATCGTGTATAAATTATTGAATTTAGAATAGGGTAAGATGATTAATCAAGGAATTGAACATTCACAAGATCAATGGAACATACACAAGACAAAAATAAATTTTAAAGGTGGAAAATACTTCACATTCAAAGTGCAAAACTAGCAAAAATACTTCAACACTCATGTATCTAAAAATTCCTCCATTGTTCTTTGCCAAGGCACACAATAAATAGAAAAATTGATTCACCCGCCTTTCCTAAAAATAGGCTAAAGTTCTACTCACCCATGAATCCTATTTTTATCATTTATTTCATAATAAATAAAGGAATAAAATAAATCAAACTAAATCAAAGAGGCATTAATAGCCTTTGATCACCTCACAGTCAAATTGTAGTTGATTGTTCTATTTTTTAAGAAAAGCATGGGTGAATAATTTGTAAAAATAAATCTTGCTTGATGAGAAAATATCCTTTGTTGTGCATGCAAATTTTGTCTTCTTGCTGATCTGTCCTTTTGTGGAGGCATGCAAAAAATCATCTCCCTATGAGTGAGAAAAATCAATTACATTTTTTTCAATACTTGCAAAAATAATCCATCCAAACATCTACTTGATGGGGACCACCTCCAAGCCCAGGTTCTGATGTTGACATTCCTTTGTCTTCTAGTATGGTAACATGACTTCTTTTGCCATCTTTTAAATATATCATTTGCAAAATACAATACCTTTTTTTTGTGCTAACTCCATGTGGGGACCACTCTTAGTAGGTGCACTTGTCTTTGTTGAGTTTGGCTTTCTTATAGACTTGGGACCTTTGATTAAAATATGACCACATAGTCACTTTTCGGCTTTTACATTTGATTGTAATAAGACTATACCTTACCTTTTGGGAGATTATTGTATGGAAATTATTTGGTCAAATTTTCATCATGGTGCTTGGACTATAGTCAAGATCCCTTCTTATATGTCAAACGTAACGATTTTAAAATAACACCGTCCGAAGACCTTCGTGATGATAAATCACCCCTTGAAAGTTTTTCAATGGCATCAACTAACTCAGGTCGATTTAGGGTTTTGATGGATGTCATTGATATAGTGCCCTTTCGATTTGTAGCCATTGATCTTAACCCTTGGTTAGGGTTTTCTGGCCTACATTGAATGTGGTTCGTATGAACCAATTTTGGGATGGTTTGCTTCAATTTATAGACATCAAGCGAGGATGTTGATCTTGTACTCGGTCAAATGTTGATCATTGATGTTTTAATCATGGTTGAGTTCCACTAACTCAACTCTTCAAGCTCGGATGGTAAAGGTCATTCAACCTCAATGATCACTTCATTTGGATTTTCGATCTAAAGGTGAAGCCTTGGAAAAAAAATATCTCAACGCCATTATTGAAATGTTTTGAGCTCGACTCTTCGCATAAATGGATATGTCTCACTCTTGTTTCTCTGGAGCTTTCAGTAGGTTTTAATGGCTGACATTTTCTTGTTATTAGATCTTTATCCGGTTCATTTACATTTTTTTCCCTTGAAGTGGGCACCATTTTTTCTTCTCAAGCTTTGCGAGGTTTTCTTGGTAGACACCATTATTTTCTCTCGAGCTCTGTGGATTTGGCTTTCAAAACCATGGTTGGAGTTCAAGGCTCTGAGTTGTATTCGCTCTGTTAGAGCTTTCTAAGCAAGTTGGTTGTTGGTTTTTTTGCTGTTTTGTGAACTTTGAGCTTTTGAATCTTGATCAGTATTATTTTTCTCCTCATAATCAAGCCATTTCTGGAGTATGAAGCTTTATGTCTTGATCTGCAATATTTCAAGCTCGCTTGAAGGTCGAGTTCTCTGCATTCGCAAGCCCTGGTCTTTTACATTTTTTTCTCCCCACTTTGAAAGATCTCAAATGGTTCCGCCATGGTCATGATTTTTGAGCCTGAACTCTCTATAGCCATTATAACAAGGTAAGTGGCTTTTTAATCCTAGTGTGAGCTAGATTTATCTTCAATGGGTGTCGTAAAATAGAAGAACTTCTATTTTACTTGAAGTTGGTCTGTATTATTTTTTCATGGTCTTCATGATTCTTCATGTTAGCTTACCTTGAATGATCATGGAGGGTTTGTTAAACAATTTCCATTATGGGTATTCACTATCTTGCATAAAAATGCCATTTGATTGCAATTATGGCTATTGTTGTTCTCTGTTACTTTTCATTCTTCTCCAAATCTGGGTTTTACATTATTTCTATTAGCAGGTGTCTGAGAAGGGTTGCCATAATTTGATATCACGGGATAATCTATGCTTTATTCCCCCTGTGGTATTTGTTTTCTTCTATTATTTTTCACCTTTCTAAACTCTGAGAGTTTCTGGTAGTGAAAGGCACCATCATGAAGATTTGGGGCTCTAGAGTGTCATTGTTTTAATCTCTGCAATTCGTGAAGAATTTATTGAGTTCTGGGTATACTCATTTATATTTAATCTAGTTCGAGCCATTGTTGAGGAGAAAATAATGTTTTCTCAGATGCCATTATTGGGGTTTCTGTATTTCTGTCTATTTATTTTGATCTATTTCCTACCTCCTGTGCATATTTAGAGCCAAAATATACTTTGTACTTTGAAAGTTGAAAACCCTTCTGTCTTGAAAATTTAAACTTGAAGTAATTGATGATGTTAATAGAAAGGTAGAGGTGTGGGTATTGTTGTATCATGCTTCACTGCAAATGAGACTGTCATCATGGAACTTGATGTTGGATCTTCTTGGAGACTCAAGCTCCTCTATAGATAATATTTACTAATTGGATTTCATCTACAATATTTATTTTTTTTTTCATTTATAACTCCAATATTTCCCTATTTTGGAGCCTTATGTTCATCTTGCAGACACCGTTGTTGAGGGTTGTTTACTTGAATTGAATTATTTCTACTTTGAACCTGTGTTGAAAATCCTTGAAAAACTCTGAATCTGGATTTAATCATTAGCTTGCAACTTCTTGGTTTGTTCATTTGTGTAATGCTTATCTCCTTTCAATGGCTGACCTAGCTCTCTTGACTATTATAACATTTGAGATTTTCTCCTTAATTGGCTGTAATAAGCTTGATCCTTATCATTTCTTGATCTGATTCTTTCAAAGTTGAACCTCAACTCTAGTTGTTGAACAAATTTTAAAGTTAACTCCATGTTATAGCTGGTTGTTACTTTGCTTAAATGGATGTACTTCTTTGATATTGTAGCATTTATGTGCACTCATATTTGCTTCATTTTGAAAACTACAATTTTAGGATGGCTAAACTTTGTAAGATTATCTTGAAACTTCATTTTATTTAGTTGTTAAGCTATAATGAATGCTCCAAAGTCCTTCAGTTTAGTGACTGAAAGTATAGCTCCATTTATTTTCTTCTTAAATACTGTATTTGATCTTTATTACAACTTTAGTATGTATGTTGGAAAATTTTAAATGTCCATTTTACATGGTGAAGCCTTGTCAAAATTTTCCCAGATCTCTTTCTCATTTTGTTTCAGCTGTAATCTTATCTTTCAATTAACTTCATCCTTTTAAATTTCGATTCTTCACTTCATCTTCGAGCTCAAGTCTTTCTTATAATCTATATTGTAACTTCTTCTATTTCTAGAATAGTTGTTGAACTTTGAGTTACATTCTTCCTTCTTACCAGTATGTACTTATGACTTATCTACTTCATGTACCATAGGATAGAAGTCATTGAACTCTACAATATTTATCTACAATGAGGAATGTAAAACATGATTTATTTATTCTTGACTACAACCTGTACTTGCACACTTAAGAAAACATTAAGAAAAAATTTAGGCTTTTTGGCCTCTCTTATGTCCATGGTTTTCTTTTCTTCTCTCTCCTTCTTTCTGAGTGAGTAAATCATGTATGTTGCTTACAGAAAAGTACTTCTATTAGTAGTGCCTTTGATATTCATGTAATTTATATCTCCTGTTGTTAATATATTCATCTGTACAAATTAGGATAGTATTGGAATAAGGATTAATCCTGAGCTCGTAATTGAGAGTTTTTTCTCTTTTCTTCTTTTTAGGTATAGTGCCTTTAGCTATGAAGATGAAGAAGGAACAAATATGAAGATGGATATGCATCAAATGAAGAAGAAACCCCCAAGGAAATGATGGGTTCATTCATACTCCTCTATTTTCTCTTTCATGCATATGTACCTCTTATTTCAGTAGTTGTAATTTACTTTTAGTTACATCCCACGGCTTGTGTGGGAACATTTGAAATTCCTTATGAATAAAACATTGAATTCTAAAATTGAATTGTGTATTTCTTTATGCATTTCTACTTTCTGTATGGATTGTATGATGAGTTAAACACCTCAATAATATAATTGAATGTATTAATCATGAAGGAATTTTTTAAAGAATACCTATAACATCTAGAAATGAACTTTGATTGTTGCAATCTACAATTATGATTGTTATTCCAAAACTTAACACTTCATCTATTCTACAATTTGATGTCTTCATCAAGATAACATAGTTGTCCTTCAGGGCTTTGTGTTCTTTTGCTGAAGATAGTCATGAAATTGCAGACTATGTGATCTGTTACATTTTGTAACAACACACATAGCTGCAGATTTCATGTAATCATGAATAAATTTAACACTAACAATATTTTCCGAAATAACCTCCCTAGCTTAGGTCTAATTTACCAATTCTATCCATCGTAACAAAGTTTCGAGTTTCCCATTTTTTCACAAGTGAATTTTTTTTCAACAATTCCTTCATGAAATTTGGATAATAGTTGTTGAATTCTATCATAATCAACACATCTTAGAAACATTCCATTTATATCTCTTTTAAATAATACACCATCAATGAAAACATAAGGTACAACCTATAATCTAAAATATCTTCATTTTTTATTTTCCATACCTTTCGGATAAGTACCGTGTTGTAGGTAGTTAACCAAATCAGCCATTCATATTTATTCTTCAACTTCTTAAATAAGTTTGGGTTGCTGATTTTCTGCAGTTGTTTTGATGTGTAATCACAACACCCCTGAATTTCTCAGTAAATCGATGGGTTGAAACTCTCGGTGTGATTACATAAAATTTATCTTTTCCTAAAGTGTGGTACTTTCAAATAGAGAAAGCTCTGTGGATGAAGGTTGGTTCCTATTCCTCTATTCAGATGCACACATTCAAATTATAGAGGATCTTCTCTAAAACCTACTCTAACTTGCTAAGGAGAAAGGGTTAAGAAGATGCAATAAAATAAACCAAAACTAACAAATGTGATACACCAAAGGAATTTTGAACACCTTTTCCATTAAACACAAACCATCAAAAATGTGATACAACCATCATGCACAAATAACCAAGATTGCAATGAGAGATCACGAAGATACAATGAACATAAGAGAGGGTTGAAATCATCTAAAAATTTATTTTATTGCTCCATGAATTTGATATGGTCTATTACAATGGCCAAGAGGCACAACCTTGCATTACAATTTGAAATGGGAGGTTTTGATTCCCAAGATTCACTTATAGATAGAGAACAAGGGAGGGCGCAAAGCCATAAATGTCCAACCTTTTAGAAAATTCCCCTCCTTACAATATATAGGAAGAACAAGAGAGAAAGGAGAGAATAATTTAAATTATTTCTCCAAGCACCAAAGAAATGCATTAAATACGCGTGAAAAAATGATGGGTTCTATTCCAAAACCCATGCCGCCATGTGTTGTTCTTTTTGGGAAAGAAATGAAGCCCATACCTCATTATGGTGGTAGGAGAGACACCCTGGACATCTCAAAAATGGTAGAATTTATTTTTCATTTTTAAGAACTTATTCCCAATAATTTAAATATATCTAGTCATAGGTGCGTAACGGATGTCAAGTTCTTTCAAACAAGTCCTTTCTTGTGCAAATACAAGCTTCAGTCAAAATTTATGGCCATCTGAAGGTCGAGGTGTCATTTTGTAATTGTTGATCTTCCTACTTTGGAATCTGAAAAGTATGCAACCTTTGAAATCCTGAAATTTGTATTTTCAGACATTTTTGTTTCGTAATTGAAACATTATTCAACTACAAAATTTAATTGAGAGTTGTGATATCCCGAAACTTGAAAGCCTAAAACTATGAAATTTCAAACATTGAGGTGTGACTTTCATGTTTTACGGCTCAAGACTTCTAAAAATCCGAAGTCGAAATCCAAAAAATCCAAAGTTGTTATCGCATTGACCCTAAAACCTGCATTGAATTCTAAAATCCTAACCATTTTGGGATTTAGACTTTTAGGTTTTCAGACATTTTTGGCACTTTTCAATTTTTCTTGTCAAGTCTTTTGAAAGTCTAAATCCCAAACCTTGAAACACTGAAAGTCTAAAATTTTAGACTATCGTAACTTCAAATTTTATGTTTTTACTCACTTTTTTTGTGTACGATTCCCAAAAACACTAAAATCTCGAAAGTACAAAATTTTGGACTTTTAGAATTCAGGATTTTAGATGTTTCCTCAATTTTTCCATTTTCTCTTCCGAGTTCCGAAACTCTGAAACCCAAAAGTCTAAATTTTAGACTCTCAGGATTTTAGGTTTTAGACATTTTTAACCCATTCTTGCCCTACTTTTCCAAATTGCCTAAAATGTGAAGACTGAAAAATCGAGTCTTTCTCCATTCTCTTTCTCTTGAGCTCCAATATTCCTCATCATTCACTTTCCCATTCATCTTTTGACCTTGCATCTTCATTCTGAGCCCACCTACAACTTGATGTTTGGAGTAGAAATGTGACCTCGCATGACGTAATCAACCTCTCTATTTTCTGTTGTGCAAGGTATTTTTTTATCAATGTTACCTAAGGCAAACAATTGGATAACAACTGTACCATGGTAAGTTTCTAGTTTTACCATGGTACAACCAAAAAATCAGCAACCTGAACTTAGTCAAGAAATTTAGGAATGAAGATGGATGGCTGATTTGGTTAACTACATACAACACGGTACTTTTCCGGAAGGTATGGACAAGAACAAATGAATATATTTTAGATTACATGTTGTACCTTACGTTTTCATTGATGGTGTATTATTTAAAAGGGATATAAACTA
The DNA here is from genome assembly GCA_018340775.1 of Taxus wallichiana var. yunnanensis. Classification (NCBI taxonomy): domain Eukaryota; kingdom Viridiplantae; phylum Streptophyta; class Pinopsida; order Cupressales; family Taxaceae; genus Taxus; species Taxus wallichiana. The sequence goes on from CM031239.1 coordinate 976,938,483, forward strand.
ATTTTTTCTTAGATATATTGATTATGATAGAATTCAACAACTATTATCCGAATTTCATGAAGGACCGGAGGAGGTCAATTTTTAACATGTACTACATCCTTAAAAATTATGAAATCTAGTTACTATTGAACCAAAATATTAAAGGACTAATTAAAATGGATCATAAAGTGTAAGAAATGTGTTTTACTTATTGGAAAAAAATGTTTAGCTTCGCTGCCCCCGCAACCTATTTTGGTGGATCAAACATTCATGCTTTGGGGTCTTGAATTTATTGGCATGATCAATCCACCTTCATCACAAGGACACAAGTGGATCTTTACTACTACAGATTAATTTACATGTTGGACTAAAGCAATAGCCTTAAAATAAGATAACAAAAATTCAGTATTATCCTTTTATGAAGGTATCGGGTTACATATTTGGTGTTCTAGAAACTATCATTTTAGATAATGCCTTAGCATTTCTTAGTGCAAAGGTAATGATTCTGCTATCAAGCACAATATTTATTTAAGTACATCATCTAATTATTACCCAAAAGGTAATGGGTTAGCTGAAAGTACTAATAAAAATATTTTGAGGATCATAAAAATAAAACTCAAGGACAACCAAATTGTTTCACATCTAATGTTGAATTCAACACTTTGGGCTGATAGAGTGACTCCTAAAAGATCAATTGGCAATTCAACACACATACTTATTTATGGAAGAGAGGTAAGAATGCCCATCTCACTCGAGTTTCCTATATTGGATTTTTTCGCATCGGATGGAATTATTGTTTATTATGGAGCCTGATAGTGATAGGGGTTGCAAGGGTTTCGAGTATTTATGCATTGTAAAATATGGACCATTCCTTATTAGGTCACAAATCTAACGGGTGGTTTTCTATGTTTCCCCAAAATGATAAAAACCCTAATATATTTAAAGGGTCATTATGTATGAGGCTCATTGTATTAGTGGCGACACTATGAGAGAGATTTTTATTGGACTGAATAAAAGGATTGGCTATTTCTGGTGGACGTAGCCCATTTTGGGTGAACCAAATTAAATTTGTGTCTCTGTTTTATTGCATTCTTTTCTATTTTATGTTTTCTACATTATTCATTACATGCTTGTTTATCTATACAACTGGTATAATCCTAACAACTAGTATCAGAGCACGTTTGAGATTTATTTGTTAGCAGTATACTCACATAGTGATTTTTGTTTGAGTGGGAGAAGTAGCAATGATAGAGGAGAATAAGTTAAAATTTGATAAGTTTGACGGCCGAAATTACTAACTATGGAAAATGTAGGTGGAAGATTACCTGTATTAAAAGGATCTATACCTACTGTTGGGAGGTGAAGAAGCAAAACTCTCAACCATGTCTAATGAGGAGTGGAAGGTTCTAGACAGAAGGATCTCAATACGATTCGATTGAGTCGACATCATCCGTAGCTTCAAATATCTCATTGGAAAAGAGTATGGTAGAGTTGATGAAAACCCTACATAATTTATATGAAACACCTAGTGCATCCAATAAATTTTATTTGATGGAAATATTTTTTAATCTACAAACGCAAGAAGGTGGATTTGTATCTAGCCATCTTAATTATTTCCACACTAATGTAAATCAGCTAGATTTAGTTAATATCCCATTTGATGAAGAGGATATAGCATTATTATTCCTATGTTCTTTGCCAAAAAGTTGGGACAACTTAGTAATGGTAGTTAGTAATACATCATCTACTTCTCTTAAATTTGAAGATGTAGTTAGTGTCATTTTAAATGAGGAAATGCACAAGAAAAGTACAAGGGAAAATTCTTCTTCTGGAAATGCATTGAATATGGAGAGTAGAGGGAGGAGCAAGGAGAAATCAAAGAGTAAGGCTCATGGGAGATCTAAATTGAATATGGGAAGATCCAAATCTAGGAGTAGAGGCATTACTTGTTGGAATTATGGAAAGAGAGGACATGCTAAAAATATTGTTTGTTCAAAGGAAACAAAGAAAACCAACCTGAAGGTATTAAAGAGGAAAATATGACAAGTAATATTGTTCAGGATGTTCTTATACTTTCTCTTGATACTAGAGTATAATCTTGGGTAATAGATTCAGATGCCTCTTTCCATGCAACCCCTGATAAGGGATATTTTAAAGATTATGTCTAGGGAAATTTTGGACAAGTTTATTCTGGAGATGATGAGCCATGCAACATTGTCGGAAGGGAAATGCAGAACTGAAATTATAGAACCAAAATACATGGATATTGAAAGATGTGAGGCATGTACCTTGCCTCAGGAGAAATATCATCTATGCAGGAAAGTTGGGTGGTGAAGGTTGCATAGTCACATTCACTTTAGATGCTTGGAAGGTTTCCAAGGGTGCCCTGGTAGTGGGACGGGGTAAGCAAATAGGCACTCTTTATTTGTCTACTTGTATATTTAATTCTTCTACCATATTATATACTTTAGATGAGGATGCCAAAGCATGTGGCATAGTAGATTGGGACATATGAGAGAGAAGGGCATGAAAATTCTATAGGAAAAAGGTAATCTTTGAAGTTTGAAGCAATTGGACTTAGATTTATTTGAGGATTACATTTTTGGGAAATATAAAAGAGTTAGATTTCTCAAGGCAGGGAATACGAAGAAAGAGAAAATTTTGGAGTTGGTCCATACAATTTTTTTGGGGCCATCCCATGTTGCATCTCATGGTGGTTCTCTATACTATGTCACATTCATAAATGATGCCACAAGGAAGGTATGGGTATATTGAATTAAGCATAAGTCTGATGTCTTTCATACATTTAAGAAATGGAAAGCACTTGTTGAGAATCAATTTGGTTTTAAATAGAAATGTTTGAGATATGATAATGACGGTGAGTATCGCAATAAGAAATTTGATGATTATTGTTCCTTGAATGTAATTTGTAGATAGAAAATAGTTACCAAGATTCCACAACAAAATGTTGTTAGTGAGAGCATGAATAAAACAATAATGGATCATTCATGGTCAATGGTATTGTACGTGGGGCTGCCTCTTTAGTTTTGGGAAGTGGCTATAGATATTGTTGTGTACTTAATCAACCATGGGCCTTCGAGTGCACTAGATGGAGGAATTCCTGAAGAATCCTAGACCAGGAAAGAGGTAGACCTTTCATTTTTAAGAGTATTTGGTTTAGAGGCATTTGTGTATTTTAATAAACAAAAAGGAATAAATTGGATTAAAAATCCAAACGTTGTACATTCATAGGCTATGGCTCCAATGGTGCTTATGGATTTCAGTTTTGAGATCTAGATTAATATAATATAATTAGGAGCTTTGATGTTGTTTAGCATGAAAATAGAATGTATAGGCATTAGGTATAGGATGATAAAAAGTACAAGGAAGAATTGGTTGAGGATATAGCTCCTCAAAAATGAACTCTCGAGAGGAAAATATCCACCTATAGGTATCGAGGTTGATAGTTCTATAGGTCACACACAACAGCCAAGTGTCAACATCAACACCTCTTTCAAAAATTCCCTCTTTCAAAAATTTGAGAAAATGAGCAGCAAGAAAATAGTGATCCCATCACACCCCCATCTTTGAGGTCAAAATGTATTAGTAGACCTCCAGAAAATTTTCCCTACTTCACCTTATTTTTACTAATAAATAGTGGTGAGCTAGAGAGCTTTGATGAGGCAATGTAGGTGGAATCCAGTAAGGAGTGGGAGTGTGGCATCAAGACGGATATAGACTCCCTAGAGAAGAACAAAACATGGAATTTAGTAAAATTGTTGTCCTGGGAGAAGAGTACTACAAAAAAATGTGCCTACCATGTGAAAGAAGAAGAAGGTGGATGAAAAGGGTAAAAGATAGGATTTTAGTGAAGGGGTATGAACAAAAGAAAGGTATAAATTTTGATGAAAATTTCTCCCCTGTTGTAAACATGTCTTGCATTCGCACTATATTAAGTTTATTTGTTATTGAAGATTTACACTTAGAGAAACTTGATGTCAAGACCACATTTCTTCATGGTGACTTAGAGGAGGATATTTATATATAACAACCACTTGGCTATGAGGTGAAGGGTAAGGATAAATTGGTTTGAAGTTGATGAAGAGCCTATACAGCTCAACAAAACTCCCAAGAATGGTATTTAAGGTTTGGTAGTTTTATTCTTGAGCATGGTTTTACTAGATGTTAATCAGATCATTGTGTGAACTTTAAATAGTTGGTTAGGGGAGCTACCTTATTCTTGTGTTATATGTAGACGATATGCTTGTAGAAGGATCTAATATGTAGGAAATTGCAAAGCTTAAAGAAAAGCTTAAACAATCATTTGCAATGAAGGATTTTGGTGCAGAAAATAAAATCCTTAGTATCAAAATCAAGAGGGACATGAAAAAATAATAAATTTGTGTTCTCTGAGGATGGCTATGTAGCAAATGTGTCGTAGAGAGGTTTCAGATGTAGAATATAAAACTAGTTAGTGCACCATTGGCTAGGAATTTTAGATTAAGTAAAGAGCAATTCCCAAAAACATAAGAGTAAAAATATTATACGGCGTGAGTTCCTTATTCTTAAGTAGTTGGGTGCCTCATGAATATCATGGTTTGTATCATGCCAAAAATTTCACAAGCAGTGGGATTTGCTAGTAGGTATATGGAATATCTGGGTAAAGCACACTGAAAAGCAGTCCACTAGATTCTCAAGTACTTAATAGGTACAAGTAGTAGGCACTTATGTGTCGGAGGGTCGAATATACTTTATAGGTATTTTTGATTCACATATGGAAGGAGATGTGGATAGCAGGAGGAGAACTATTGGATACATGTTTGTAGTTGGTGGTGTGAGTGACTTGGATCTCAAAGTTACAGAAGGTAGTTGCCCTATCTACTATAGAGGAAAAATATGTTGCGTTGACTAAGGAAAGTAATGAAATTTAATGGATGAGAAGGTTCATGGAGTTGGGTAAGGAGGAAGGGCATTGTAAGTTACACGGTGATAGTCAAAGTGTAATACACCCGACAAAGAACTCAGCCTTCCATTCAAGAATGAAACATATTAAACTAAGATATCAATTCATACAAAAAGTGTTGAAGGATGGGAAGATTGAGTTAGTGAAGATTCATACTGATTATAATCCTAATGATATGTTTGATTTTCATTCAACTTTTGTGGGTGTTCAAGATTGATCTTTAAGTGGAAGAAACAAGACAAGAAGAAAAGTCCAAGCAGGAGCTGTAGTGGTGGAGTTACAAAAATCAGTCTCCAAGTGGGAGATCATTGGTTGGAGAGCCTGATAGTGACGGGGGTTGCAAGGGGGTTGTCACGTATTTATGCATTGTGAAATCTGCAATGTTTTTTATTAGGTCATAGATCTAATGGGTGGTTTTCGATGTTTCCCTGAAATGATAAAAACCTTAATATCTTTAAAGGGTCATTATGTATGAGGCTCATTGTATTAGTGGAGTCATAGTGAGAGAGATTTTTGATAGACTGAATAAAAGGATTGGTTATTTCTTGTGGACGTAGCCCATTTTGGGTGAACCACATTAAATTTGTGTCTCTGTTTTATTGCATTCTTTTTTGTTTTACATTTTCTGCATTATTCATTGCATGTTTGTTTATATGTAAAAATGTTATAATCCTAACAATTACTTGATAATGAACCATTCCTAGTTTGCTATATAGATTTAATTGAGTTGAAGGAGCTAAAATATCATGCTCATCCGAACATGGAAAAGAATCAAAAATAGATAAAGAAAGCATTTAATAAGAAGGCTAAGCTCAGAGTCTTCAATGAAGGAGACATTGTGATAAAATGGGATGTTAATCATGTAAAGCCAAGAAACCACATGAACTTCGATACAATCTAGAGTATTCCTTACATGATTTCAACTTGTAAAGAACATAATGCATTTCATCTTTCAAGGCTGAATAGAGAGGAACTTCCCATTCATGTGAATGGTATGTTCCTTAAACATTGTTATTGATAATCCTATAGTGTCTGTTTAGAGTAGGATCCCTCTTTCAATAAGTGCATTCATGCACGTGATCTTGTTTCTCGGATCCTCTCCAAGCTTTATTTTTTCTTTTGGAAAGGTATTTTTGGTTATATTCTTCGACTCCATGCCCAATGGACAAGAGCAAGGCACTATTCTACAAGCTAGTAGGAAGCTTTCCTTGTAGGATTTTCTGAAATGTTGACAATTTTCACACTTATGCAAAATTGGCAACTCAAAACTTCATTACAATGAACAGTATTGATGAAGTGCACCTAACTAGGGGAATGCATTACAATTTTATCATGTTTTCAGTTGCAGCAATTGATTAGTTACTTGTAATCTACAGCTACGTGTGTTGTTACAAAATGTAACACCTCACATAGCATGTCATTCCATGTTCATATTCGGAAAGAAAACAAAAAATCCCAAAAGTACTAATGCATTACCTTGATGAATGTGGGAATCACATTTTACGTGAAACGCTAAATTTGGGAACAAAAGCGTTCATTATTAAGTTACACGTATTTCAAAACTCTTTATTTATGCATGTGAAAGCATTTAATTATGTATTTGAGTTGTTTATTCCTTTATACAATCAATATACATGTCATAAAGTCGAGAGAAGAACTAAGTATACAACTCAAGTGCAAAAATTAAATGTCATTTATTCATGAAGAAGTATAATATTTCCCACACAAGTCATGGGATGTAACTCATAAAGCTACTGAAGAAAGAAGTACATATGCATGAAGTTAAAAGTAAAAAGGTATAGAAGAAACCCATATTTGCCTTGGGTTATCCTCTGGTCTTGTTCACTTCAGTTCTAACTACAACTTTTACTCATCTCTCCTGAAGAACCACAATGTACGTGAAAATGAAAGAGAATTTTCATCAGACATTGAGCTTAGGGTTTCATTTGAACCCTTGTACTATCTAGCTACATGCAGTGGATTTCTATGAAGGAAGAAGTATAAGGTACTTCACATACATATACACAATTCATAAGAGCAGCATTCTTCATCAACACATATGATTCCCATAATCATTTCAAAAATAAAGAGAATAAAAACTATGGAAAAGAAGAGAGTCCAAAAAGTCTAATATTTTTGTAAGTATTTACTTAAGTGTGCAGATACATGTTAGATTAGAAAGCAAAAATATTTTTTTAAAAATGATTATTGTACTAAAAGGAAGTGCTTCATGAAGGAATTCAATAAAATGAAAATGCCGAGAGAAAAAAATGCTTTTCATCAAAGGTTTTCATCAGATTACAGTCAAGTGTAAAGTACATAATGAGTATCAAAATATGTACTAATTTTTTAGAATGTAGATAAAACATGTACAAAATAAAGTCATCGGGACACTGAAATAGAAGTGAGAAAGTAGATACAAGTAAGAGTTTTTTTTAGAACAAAGTATTCACTAAAGAACATGAAATAAGCAAGGGTATCTTCTAGTTTTCATTAACAAACCTCTACAAGAACCCATGAAGATGATAGTTACAGGAGATACCACAAATGAGAAATCTCTAAGGTTTTGAATGAAAGAAATAAACTAAAATGAAAAGTTAAAAGTGGCCGGTATGTATGTATAAAGAAGAAAATGATATCATTCAAGTACAATTTCATGCAGAAACTATTGTAAAGGACAAGATGATATTTCCATCTTGGAATCAAATATAAAGATCAAATTACAACTGTAAAGGGGCCTTTAAATGGTTTTTTTAGATTTAAATAAAATGAGGAAAGTACATTCTTGAAAAGTTACAAGTGCAAATTCAACAAAAGTAAATAAGGAAGTGTACACTTATCGAAATAATCAAATGTTCTAATATCAAATAGCTTCATGACTTGTAGTTAAAAAAGGAATAAAGGTGTTCAAGTTATTATTATAGGCTACAAGCCTTCAAGAATTCAACTCAAGCAAGTGCTTCTAGTTTTAGTACACTAGTGGCAACTATAGAGCCTCATTGTCCTGATACAAGATTGCAAAATTAGGTCAAAACTACAAATCAATGGATACCTTTATGGTCACATGAGTACAAGTGCATCATTAGAATCTTGAAGCTTAAGGTGAATCTATGCATAGTAATGGTTTTACACAACTGACCAAGTTACAAATAAACAAAGTACAACTCATTCATTCAATACAAGATAAATGTAATAACTTCATTTTGTTGAAATCCAAAACTAATGAAGACAAAGTACCTAATTTCATTAAATTTTAGTTGCAAGTAAACAAATTATTGCAAAGTGTTGCATGGTTTAAGAAGACTACAACTATTATGACATAATTTTAAGGCTATCTAACTCCAAGGAGTATAATCAGATCATAGATTATAGTGAATACAACTCACAAGAACAACAATGCACGTCAAAACAGTAATGGGTTATCATGCATATTCATCAATAGCCTTAGATATAAGACAGAACATATTGGTCTTAGCTATACAAAAACAAAAGATATAATTTCTCAAGTTTTTAAATGTATTGTCAAGGTGAAGATGTTATATAGATAGATCTAAATGTACAAGGAATGAGAATGGATGGAAATCATTTCATGAGAGAAACAATTTTCAACATCTCAATTAGTTTAGAATTCGATACAATTATATGCTTATATCTAGAGAAAATTTCTAAGAAATTTTCAAGCATAAAGCTTTCAAGAATAATTTTCCATCATATAGTTGCACTGACATGAAGGTGCTACATGTATTCCATCAAGGTAAGATTAATCAACATGTTTCAGAAAGAGATTATAGTTACAACCATGTCATTCTTAATGGAATTTAGGTACATTTCTTATAAATGAATCAAGTACTCATATATTTGTACAAGAAAGACAATTATTACAATGAGATATCAACTGGAATATAATGGGAGATGGAATAGAAATGAACATAAATCAACTAACGAATTGAAAAATATGCTAAAACACTAATACAAATTTCACATACAGAATCAAGATACTAATTAAGGTACTTTTCTTGTAAAGCACATGTCACAGTCAAAGTATGGTCAAATTATTGTACAAGTTTCATTTTTGCAGCTAAAACATGTTTAACAATTTCACAAAAAGTAAATGCACTCTCAAGATCACAATATTATTTTTAAAGCTACAATCAAGTTCCGAGGCATCATCAAGTGAAATACCGATCTTCAGAAGCAAGATACTAGGAATTGAGACCAAATAAAGAAATTAATGAGAAGCATAGGTCCATAGATACACACCTAGGTATATCTTATCTGTGTGTATTTTTAAATAAATATAATAAATACCTAGAGGCAAGTCACAAAAATCAAAATAAAATATCTCTATGGAAATTATGAGCTCATTTCAAAGATTACATAGTGCAGTCTGAGTTACAAAGATAGAAAAACATGGGTAAAACATTGTGTTGCAACCAAGAAAGGAGCAACAAGTCAGTTTCGAGCCCTCAGAAAAACTATATGATAAAATACGCAGGACATGGTATGATAAATCTTATAAGAGTAATACATGAGTTAAATCCGATATTGAAATTAAATCTTCATGAAATTAGAAGTCTTTTATGATGGCATATCTAACAAATGGAGTTGAGATAGAGAGTGACCCAATTTTTTTAGATTTGATCTAAGAACAAATACAACTCATAAACGGTGTAATACGTATGAGTGATGAAAATTATTTTTTTATATAAGAATAGAAAATAATAATTCCCATTTTAAGAAAATATCACGTAAGCTCATATTCCCATTCCGTTGAGTTCATCTTGCATATTTTTATAGCATAGTTAAATCACACCCAGGATGATAAACAAAAACTAGAACTCATTATTTTGGGAAATCACAACAATTATCAACACTTTCATTAAAATAATAGCAAATAGAAATTAATATATAGGTTACATAAAAGTCAAATATGAATACTTTCGGAATCAAATGAGCTCATATTTATAGAAAATTAATCACCCAAATAATAAGAATGAGCCACTTTGATTAATAAATGGTGGCAAACGAATACAAAAATATTTTGATAAAGCTTCAAAGGATTTATATAAAGCTTACAGAACCAAAGTGCCAAGAAATCAAAGAATACCCATTTTTGTAACTGGGCAGATTTGAAGTTAAGAGGGAAAATAGCTATAAAATCAAGCTTACCTCTAGTTCCCAAGGCTACCGAGAAATCTCAAAACTCAGAAGTTAGTTGTGTTTGAAACCAAAGCTCTCAAAAATCAATAATGGCAGCCAATTCATAAATATCATAGTGAAAATAAAAAAATCAACAATGGTTGAGAGATTCCAAAAACATGCATGCACAAAACTTCACATAGCCTCCCAAAGAGCTTAAAATGGATAACCTTCATGCTCATATTTGAATACGAGAGAGCTCAAAATAATGATAACCGTAACCACCTCCACCGGAATGCTTAGAATCTCAATACAAATGAAAGTAAAAATATTCAGAGCTTCATAAAAGTAATTTATAGAGGAAAACCAAGATTGAGATGATCAACAATGGCATTCTGAAGAAAATTTGCAAGGGCTTCTCCTCCGAATCGGGAATGTATGTGAGATGAAAAAATTCATATTACAAACTAAACACATTCTCTAACTAACCCAGAGTAACATAACTCCACCAATGAGTTAAGGATCAATGATCAGAAAATTGAAGTACCAAAAATCGACGATGTTAGATGCTAACCCAAGACAACTACCTAGTGATGGATCAATAGTAGAGATCGGAGCGAACAAAATATAAACGATCTAGAACCTCTGTCATTGCTTTATGAAATATTACATTTATGATCACTAGATAATCAACTATTGAAAATGGAGGTACGAAGATCAATGGTTAATAGATCACTTACCATATTAATTACAAGGTCAAAACCCTAACCGAGGGTACATAAGAATCAATGACCAAGAATGAAGCACTACTATCATCAATGGTCCTCATCGAAAGGAGGTAATCCAACCACAATCCAGACTTAACCTTGGTTAGTATCTTCATCACTGACAAAAATAAGGGTCAAGTCATCATGCAAAGAAGGATTAGCCCCATAACAATCCAAAAAAATCATTTGGATTGACCTATTAAGGGTCCAAAACCATAGTGATTTGAAAATAAGATGCTTTGACATGATGATTATAAAAAGGGGAAACATTATCTTAGTTTATGCATGGAGAATTAATGGGGTCTAACCAATGATTGGGGGACCTTAGTATATCAAAAGTATTATAAAATAAGAGAATGACCAAATTATTATAACAATGGTTATTGCCTTTGACTTAGGTTGAGGTCTATTATTATGTCATCTGAATTTATCCAAAAGGATCCCAAAGCATTATCATTACATATTATATGTGAAGGGTCTAAAAGGGACCAAGGAAGACAAAAATATATCATATATGTTCATTCAAACTGATTATATGCCAAGGTATAAGCCAATGTGAAGAAAGAGAGTGGAGATGCTAAAGACAAAAGGTTGAACATGTGCACATCACAAGTGGTCCCCACAGTATGGGTGGATTATTTTTGCTCATTTTTGAAAACAAAAGCATTATTTCCTTAAATAGGAGTATCTTTTACATATTAACATAAGAAGATAAACAGGTGTCAACATCAGAGATCACGAGGACCACTTTTTTCCAATTACATTATTTTTCACAAAATAAGGGTATTATTACTATAAACATGCCTATAGGTGGTCCCCAATTTGGTTGAATATTTTGGTTTAAGTATAGAAAATAAAATAATTATTGTTTCTCACGCTAAGAGATTTATTTTTGACTTTGTATCCAAGTGGAGAAATTAAAGAATTCCAAATTTATCACTGCAAGTGCATCAAATTGTAATTATTACATCATGCATTAGAAGATAGAGATTGCATACACATTGAAGGATACTTACACAACAAGAAAGGAATTTATTAGCCAAATTATTCATCTCACTTTGTTAAAAAATGATTAGTCAACTGTAGTTTGACTAGGATGTATTTTTGTAATCAAGGTTACTAATTCCTTATTATATTAGCATGTCTATTTTTATTGCTTTATTTATTCATGATAAAGAGGTAAATTTAGCATGCGTATGGCGAAGTAGTAAAATTTGTATCCTATTTTTAGGATGCGATGGGTGGATAATTTTGCTATATATTGTGTGTAATTTCAAAGCACAAAGGAGGATTTTATGGGCATAGGAGTCTTTGAAGAATATTTTTCTAGTTTTGCCCCCTTGAATGAGAATTGATTTATGTCTTTTCAATTATAAGCAGTGGTGTGTATATCTCATTAACTCTTTTGAATTTCAAATTCCATGATTAATCATCTTACTTTGCTACAAAATTTAGTAATTTCTACATAATATTAGTGTGCATGTTATCTTACTCTATTTTTGTGACTCTTTTCCTCAATACACCAAGTGTTTTTATTTTATATTATGCTGAAATCTATTAGTTTATGCATCTAAAATCCATTCTAAAATTAATTTTCCATGTACTCATTCAAATATTTCAAAAGCTTTTATATATCTCCCCATTTTTCAATTAAGTTATAGTCATATTTTTACGCTCAAAACCCCAAAAATTAGTTTAGGATACATGAAAAAGAAACCATACTTGATATCGGACACTCACCTCAAGTAATAGGTATACCCATAGACCCGAGGTGTTTACATTATATCTATGATAGAGAGAGATCTAGAGCAAGCTTAGAACACCTGTAGTCATCTCTCTACAAGGTGCAATTTCGAGAAATAACAATAACCACTTACTAAGTTTTGTTGCAATGTAACTTGGTTAAAACCTTTTACCTTAGTAATTACACGTGTAATTATAAACTTTCTCAACCTAATTAAAAGGTTTTGAGTTAATCATATTTATGACACTAATACTTACGTGTATAAAATCATGGAGTCACCCTCTTTCTAACCTTAACACGTGGACATAGATGCACTTTGATTGAATGAAAATAGAAACAATCTCTCTCTCTCTCTCTCTCTCTCTCTCTCTCCCTCTCTTTCTAAAAAGAAAATAAAATTAATGAGTTTCGATTACTCCCTTTATTGGGTATTATTGTTTACTAATGTTATTATTGACCGTGAAATTACAAATAATATGCTCCAATGATGGTGAATGTAATGTTTAAGTAATCCACAAAAATATATATATATATATATATATATATATATATATATATAAGCACAATTGTGTACATATACCTTATAAACAACAATAAAATTGTGTAATTATATGTAGATTGAAAAAATCATCAAATATATAATTGAACAATATTGATTTGATAACAATTTTATCATTATTACAACTTTAAAAAAAAACTAAAATTGAGGTGATCATAAACTATTGCTTCAAATGGGATAAGTGATGTTTACTAATCTTAGTTATGTGATATTCATAAATTATGAATTACACGCTAAATTTTTGGTCTTATATAAGTAACTTAGGCATTGTGTTGTCTTCCTAAGTTCTAGGTGAGAAAGTAATACAAATAATCGAATGATTGCGATGGTCTCACAAATTAGATATGCCTTTGGCTATTTGACTCTTAGGATACTCTTTCATAAGATTTCTCTTACATTAGAAAACTCTTAGTAACTCATTATAAGATAAATGATGTAAACCCTTATTGTAAAGAATAAGAATAATTACTAACCAATATTTCTTTCTACCTTGGTTGAAGGCATCCTTTGCAATCAGTACAAACACTAGGTAAGAAATGTAAATTTGAAATTGTTTTGGGGTACTCTTTAAAACATGGCCACATTTACATTTATAGTATGAAAAATAGGTTTATTGAGCTCAAGAAGGATTAAAATAAGTAGATCATTACCAAAGATAACTCTAAATGTTGCACCAATATATTTGATAACTAGATCATTACGAGATGATTCATTTTATAATAGCACAATGTATTCTTACATTATGTGAAGAGGATAAACTAGCTATGAAATATCACTTCAAGCAACACCATCGTATAATAAGAGACACTAACTTTCCTTTCCCCTTATCATTTATTGTTTAGAGAAAAGTTAGAGGAGTTTATGTTAGCAAACATTTTCATCCAATTATACTTAATTTCAAATTACAATTTTGAAAAGGAAACAACAAGATCATAAGGTCATTTGGTAAATTTCCTTATAAAAAGGGTTATAAAATTTAATATTAATAACATGATACAAGGAGTGACAATTATTCCATTTCATAATAATGAATTTTTAAGATAGAAAATACAATTTTATCTTATTGGTTGTTCTACACAAGGTATAATTATTTATTTTCCGCTCATACAAATTTTTTTTGTTAGGTTTAAAAGTGGCACCCTAAACATTGCAGTATAGTTTCTAGTCACTCAAGGAGGAAAGGAAAAATAACCAAAAACCCTAAATGTACTCCTTATACCAAGAGAAACAATTCTACACTCGTATATCTAAACACAAATTATTTCCAAAATCAACAATTAAATTTTTACGGTGTCCATAAAGACCAACCATACCAAGGCCGTTAAAATTCAAAAATGACTCATAAAGACCTAAATTTATAAGGTTGTAATATTCAACCATGTAAGACAACAAGATAATAATATTATAAAATCTTGCACCCTCCAAAGGTTCCCTAAGAAGTCTAACAGTTTATTAAGACCTAGTTCTCTTGTTCTACGATCTAGCGAAAATGGCTAATTGAAAGGGGCCTACCAAACTAGTACCCAATACCCAAATGGTAAAACAAATTCTTCTAGTCAATTTTATATTATATAGAGAGTCAACCAAGACATACAACTCTCAAAACTAGTGAATAAATCTCAAACTGGAAGCACCTTCTCAAAGCCAACTATTAAAGTTTTGCTATTGCATTTCAACAAATTTTTTTTAGGAAATTGGCTACAAAATGGGTCTTGAAAACAAGCGATCCCAACTCAAAAATGAGTTCTATAAACTTGCATCTATTCTCCTATATATAGAGAATCGACACAACTTACAAAATGAAAAAATAATAACCAAAACTCTAGTTATGACCTAATTTCTGGAGCTAATTTATGTTATTGACAAGTTTTGTGTTTTGTACCAAAATGACTAGAGGCCTCCTAAACACGCTTGAAAACTAAATCCCCATTTTTTTCTCGAATATAATTTCTACAGCCAATGGACATGTAGAAATACTAAATGTTAGAAGTTGTAGATTTTAATTTCCTACTAAAGCTCCCTAAACTACAGGTCCAAATCAAAATGAATTTTCTTAAATTTAAGTTACTTGCTCTAAACAACAATACGATCAACTCCGGTCAATTTTTTTAACTACATGATAAAATGATCTTATAAGTTGTGTTTAAAATCTTTGTGACTCCCATGTCACTATAGGAAAAGATCATCCAAATTGATCACCACCATGGGAGCCAAGGAGCCATTTTGCATGTTATTTAATATGACTTTCTTACTTTTTTACCAATTGTTTTAAACAAATTAAGTGATCAAAATTTGTGTACCACCTATTGTGTTAGCAGACGTATTTCTCCCATGCGGTTAATTGAGAGATATTTTTACTTAAAGGAACGATTTAGCAGAAACGTTTTAATTGTTTTTGTTTAATGTTGTTAAAACCATTAATATATAATTAAATGTTCTACCTAAAGTGTCCGCGTGTGATAAACATCCCTTTGATACCAAATGTAGTACCCCACTTTGGGACATAGGAAACCACACCAAAAGGTAGTTAAAAATTTGGGTAATTTTTTTTTAAAGTAAATACAATAATTATACTTAATCGATTCCCGTGATTAATTATTTTATACTCAATTAATTAACTACTTGTCTCATTCCAACTTAATTATTTATTCCTACTAAATATTTGTTAGAGTCAAAAATAGAAATACTACACCCCTTTTAAATTTAATTAACTTCCCCCTTTTAATTTAATTGGCCCCCACACACCCTTATTTTATTTCAATTCATGATCCCACAAAATCCCATGACTTGAAATGTATCGGATAGAGCTCAAGCCTTGGATGATTTTACTTTTAGCCCTTAGATCTAAAAACCCTAAAAATTACCCTAAAACTTCTTTATGATTTCTTTTCCTTTCCTTTTATATTTTAGTTTTATTTTGTTTCTTCTTTGCGTAGGAGGAGCTATGGAGATTTTCAGAATTCATGGATTTATATATGGTGTCAATATTTTATTTATATTGAAGGTGATGGAGAGAAGAGTCAATGGATTCTCTTTGTTATTTCTTTCTTACCCTTATCTATGGTTTGGTTATATATATATATATATATATATTTGTGTGTGTGTGTGTATGTATATATATAGGTATATATATCTTTCATTTTTAGAAGGATATCTAGTTTGGGTGTACCATTTTACCCAATTTTTTGTTTAAAGCAAGAAAATCCACCTATATATATTAACAATAGTAGTATACAATCTGCAAAAGAAGATCTTTGAGAAAAAAATCATAAATTTTTAAAATGTTAGAGGTGGTAGAAGATTTGGAGAGGGGTTTTGGTGAGTCCACAATGGGTAGATTCTTTGGAAGGGGGACCGTGTGTGGGAGTTGGGGTTTTACGAGGTTATGGTTTTAGGGTTTGTGGCAAGTGCGAGGGTAAGGCGTTTAGGGGTTTAGGAGGTGGGGTGGTGTGGCCGTAGGCCACATTATGAGTCGTTATGGTGTGGCTTATGGCCACACCACCATGATTTTATCTTAGGGTTTGGGAAGGGATCAACCCCTCCCTAATTTTTTTATTTTATTTTGTTTTATTTAAAACAACCAACATCCAACGAACTTTTGTTATTACCTTTTTATTTTGATTATATATATATATATATATTATTATTATAATATAAATATTATTATATACTTATTTTATTTTATTAAATAATTTATTAATATAGGGACCTTTTTCATATTTATTTCTTTGTAAACTATGTAATTCCAACATTTAGCTTTTTCTCTGTCATATAATTTCTTTATACCTATGTACACTAATATAAATTGTAAAATTGTTTTGTTTTGTAGATAAAAGGAAGACTTGCATTGAACAAGTGAACTATATATCAACAAATGATTTACAAATGCATTCATTCTAAATACATACAAAAGAAACATTGTACACTTGTCTATCCACATTCTAAGAGAAATGTGATCTTTGTTAAAATTGAAGGAACCTACTAAAACAAATTTTTCTTTCAACCAACTTTTACTATGCAAGTATTTAGTGGATTTCCACTAGAAGTAATTTTCCTTTAAATCAATAACCAAATTTCTAGGATTGCAAAAATAAACTTAAATCAAGATTGTATTTAATCATTTTCTCCTTAATCCTTTGTCATACTACCAAGAAATGCAAGAATAACATTATTTTCTTAACAACAACATCTAATAGCAATCAACTTTTATTTGCAAAGGAAAAAACTTATCCTTAAAACAAGATCTTAACAAGGAATAACTCTTAACCAACTTCTTGTATTTCCTTACAAAGTTTAAGATTCTTACAACATTTACCATACAAAAATAGTTTACATTCCCATGAAGCTTAAGCTCACAAATGCAACATATTTCCAAAATACTCAAGATGCACAAAGAGCAACTTTACAAGATTTCATTTCAAGATTGAAGGAGGATACACAAACTAATGCAACAGTAGTTTACAAAGAAATACCAAATCACAAAATGGAAATTTTACAACAACAACATAGGACTTTCAATGAAGCCATATCCACATGATTACAATAATTAAACTTTCCCAACTATTTTGAGAACAACAATATGCAAAGATAACAATGGAATAATCCAACCATCTTCCAAACTTGAGCTCTAACGTTTGTACTCTTCAAAATATCAGAAACAAAGAGAACATGGATTGTTTTATCACCCAACCTATAGGCATCATTACATGCCTTTCCAAAGGTTGGAGGATATGCTAGCCTCCCCCAAGCGCATGGGAGAGAGAGCTAGCTTCCATAAATGTGCACAAGATTAAAGGAGACATACACATAAATACATCCACATACAACACTAATCCATACATTAAAGAAAAAAACATTTACCAATAATTAGAAATGAGGAAAAAACCATATTCATCCTCAAAAATGGGTAAGAGATGATGAGACATCAAAAATTTCCAAAGAGTGTGGTCCAACCATAGGATGCCCACTTACAAGATTGTTCACAAAACCTCATTATCCATCTGAGACAACAACCCCTCCTTATTTCTCCACACATTCACCTCAAATCCTCCTTGGAAAAATTTTCAAACCCATTGTATTTCTTCTCCAAGGATGGGGAAGGGGTTCAAACCATATGATGGGAGTA
The DNA here is from genome assembly GCA_018340775.1 of Taxus wallichiana var. yunnanensis. Lineage (NCBI taxonomy): Eukaryota > Viridiplantae > Streptophyta > Pinopsida > Cupressales > Taxaceae > Taxus > Taxus wallichiana. Next base: position 976,956,759 of record CM031239.1, read on the forward strand.
AATGGAAACAACATGGATTTCCCATCAATCCATGAGGTTTAAGATGGAAAATCCCTCCCTCTTCCCCCACAAAGCTCCAAAATTAACAAACCATATTATGGATGGGGAAAAATAATACATAACATACCGAAGCAATATATAATAAAAGAAAAAAACACCAATATAAAACATAAGAAAAACTAATATATAACATGCAAAAAGTTAGATCAGATATCCTACCTCCATAAGCTCTCCAAATCTCTAAGCTTTTCCCAATTCCTTGTCCAAGCAAAGACTCACTTCCCAATCCTCACACACTAAGTAAAAACCAAAAAAAAAAATTCCGTTCTCCCATATATAAGGGAGTATTTGAAGATAAATAATTAAATTTCCTTAGCAATGAGAGGATGAAATGTGTCAAAACTCTCTTCCCTCAAGTAAACATTCCCTAAATAGAAAGAAGAAAAGATAAAATCACTTTTAAACAACCTTCTTTGAAATCACCCAAAAAGAAAATGAGACAAGTTTGTGAAATATTTTAATAACTCACACATTCAAATCCATCTTACATGGATGGTGACAAAAGAGAGGATAAGTGGGAGAGAAACTCCTTCACCCCTTGAAATTAATCCCTCCCACCTGATAGGTAGGGTCTAAGGGCTTATTTTCATGCTAAGTGAACTCCCAAAACTAAAAGGGGTCACTTAAAATGCCATAAATAGCCCAATTTCTAGTTTGGCACATTTGGGAATATATGTAGAGGATGTGGGTCCCACCCAAGGGTTATAATGTGACCCCAATCCTCCTTAATTAACATACACTTACACAAATGAAATACTTAATGCAAGTGGGGACCATTAAGTACCAAAATATAGTTTACTTAACAAAATAAACAACCTAATCACAATTAATTCTACATGACATTGAGCATTACAAATAAGGGTCACTCATGGTGCCCAAATAATACAACCGAAAAATAAGTCCTCATATAGAAAACATGATTAGGGCTCTACCCCGTGTGTAATTGCTTGTGCACAATTTGAGTAGCTTCCTTAAACCCACATTATCCCGTGCCCTGAACTAGCACACTCAATGCACACATTAAACACATCTACCCAATACAAGTGTAAATCAACCATTCAGTAAATGATCAAGTATAAATATGCAATCTATGATATCATAACATTAACATGGAATCGTAAATGAGAGACATGGACAATTTTACACAAACTCAACATGTGTTAATCATTGCAATACATATATCAATGCTATCATGTGTTTTCATCAACAATCAAATAATCTATATCATCCAGGTGTGTGACTAAACTAAGTATCAATCATATATCAATTAGGCCCAAATAACATAGCAATATATTACCATCCACAAAATCTAATAAAATGTGCCAGTATACTAATCAAAGCTAAATTGGTGTTACTCTTCAAATCACCACACATGTCCATGAAGATAAAATAACATAACTTAATGTCCAAGATATTTCAGAAACCTGTCAAATCATAACTATGGGTTAAGAAGTCAACAAATAATTAAGGGTAGGAAATGTGTGCACTACAGAAAACCTCTATGAGGCACTTGTGGATAAATAAAAGGAAGAGCTAATGGAAAAAATAGTCAATCCATGCTAAGATAAAAATATGTTTTATCCACCTATTGAACTAGATTATACTCTTCCCCTTAATCCTACCTGCATGGAAGATAATTCCAAAATGTTAGTTTAAGAGACTAGTGATGTCAATATTGGGTCAAATAGTAAAACCAGGAGCTTCACTCTCAACACAAGAAAAAAATACATTTGTGGAGTTGCTAAAGGAATTTATAGACATATACACATGGGCCTATATCGATACGTAATATTTGGACCTAACCCTAGTTATGCATAAAACATGTGGTGTACCCAAACGCCAAACCTTTAAAACAAAATTTAAGGAAAATGCACCCATGTGTCGCATAATTGGTAAAAGAAGAACTAGAAAAGATATCTTGTGCAGAAAGTTTCATCGATAAGTAGATTACTCTTAAAGTGGATATAAAAATATTGTGCCTATCAAAAATAGGCACTGTAGGAATCCATATTTGTCACGGATTTCAGGGATATCAACAAAAAATGTCCTAAAGAAAAATTCCCTTTACCTAATATTAACATGGTTTTCGATTCAACTACTGGGTATGAGATGTTATCCCTCATGGACTAGTTTTTAGGATACATTCAGATTAATATTGCTAAAGAATATCAACATAATAATGCATTCATGCCCCTTAGGGAACATTCTATTACCAAGTGATTCCCTTTGGTCAAAAGAATATAGGATCCTGTTATAAGAGAGCTATGAATGTTATCTTCCATGACTTGATGCATGAAATCATAGAAGACTACGTAGATGATATTTTGGCTCAATCCGAGAAATAGTGAAGAGCACCCGGAAGTGCTACAACATATATTTTAACACCTCGAGAGACTAAAAGGCTCGTTTGAACCCTAAAAAGTGCATCTTTGGTGTACTATCTGGAAAAATATTGGGCTTCATCATTTCAAGGAGAGAAATCAAGGTAGATCCCATGAATGTTGCAGCCACCACCCAAGAATCTCAAATAACTATGTAGTTAAAAGGAAAAATCTAGGTAATCCACTGATTTATATCACAACTTGTGGATAAGTTTCATCCCTTTAGACATAGTTTGAAGAAAGATTTTTCTTTCAATCAGGGACTTGGATGCTAGAAATATTTTTAAATATTCAAGCAATATCTAACCCATCCCCTAGTGCTTATGCCACGTTCCCTAGTGGAACCTCTCCTATTATATATCTCATCTACCCAATGTGCTATTGGTGCACAGTTTTCCGAATATGACCTACACCACAAAGAACAATATGTGTATTACTTGAGCCAAACCTCAATTTTCAATGAGTTTAACTAACCTCAAATAGAAAAGGCATGTATAGTAGTGGTATTTTCTTTCCATAAGCTATGCCAATATTTCCTTAACAAAAAAAAAAACTAATTTCTAAAGTTGACCCTCTCAAATACCTTTTATCAAAACCCGTAGTTATGGGATGGATCGCTAATTAGATCATCCTCCTAACTAAATTCTACATTGAATTTTTTAACTAAAACTCACTTAAAAGAAATGTTCTTTTAGATCAACTAGTTAAATCTCCCATACCATGAAGGAACCATTGTGTCTAGATCTGCCAAATTAATCTACATTCTACATTGAAGAATGCGGTGTATTGAAGATGTAAATTTATGGGTCATTTAACTAACATGGTGTAGGGGTTTCTTTGGTGCTCATCACTCCAATAGGGGATTTTATTCCACATGCATTTTGAATAGGTTTCTCATGTACAAACAACATAGCTGAATATGAAGCACTCATTACAGGTTTGAAAATTACCATTTGATGGGATATCAGATAGCTTAAGGTCATGGGTGATTCACAACTTATTATCAAACAAGTCAATGATGAGTACAAATTTAAATATGAGAAGCTCATCCCATATAAAAATATGATTGATACATTAAAGGAGTACTTTGTGTGGGTAACCTTTGAAAAATTCCATGGGTAAACAACAACTCATAAGATGTTATTGATACGATTGGGGCACTGCTTTAAATTCCACCTCAGATGAAGAAAATGCCATTTTTCATTGAACATCTGCATGAACCCGCATATGACATGCTAGAATCATGTTTGGTGTGTGAATTCATTGGTCCTCTTTCACCCTGGTATGATTCCATCTACACCTACCTCAAAGACAACACCTTCCCCTCCAGACATTACCCATACTAACAAGAAAGCCCTCATTCACCGAATAGCTCGTTATACCATTTTAGGAGGCACCCTCTACCATAGAGGCTATGATGGGAATTTACTGTGTTGTCTTAATATGGCTGAATCAGTCCTAGAAATCAAGGAAGCACATGAAGGAGTCTATGGAGCGCATACAAGTGGGATGATACTAGCTAAAAACTACTAAGAATGGGTTACTATTGGCCTACAATGGAAGCAGATTGTTTTCAACATGTTAAGAAGCATGAACTGTGCCATAAGTAATGAAACCTAATCTATGCATTACCACAAAATCTATAGTAGATAACAACCCCATGGCCATTCTCAAAATGGGGGTTAGATCTCATAAGGAAGCTCACTCCTACATCCTCAGATGGTCATACCCACATCATTACTGCCACCAAGTACTTTACCAAATGGGTAGAGGCAATGCCTCTCACATATGTCACGGGTGTGCAGATATGCAAATTCATCATGAATCATCTCATCTTATGTTATGGAATTTCATCTGTCATTGTAGCAGACATAACGGTAATTATTTCGTGAATAAGACAACCAAAGTGTTATGCTAATGCTTCCACATCTGATTCAAGTTGTCAACCCCCTATTACCCTCAAGGTAATGGATAAGATGAAGCCACTAATAAAACCCTTTTTCAAATCATGGAGAAAATGTTAAGTAAAACATGCCACAATAAGAACTTATAAATCCATTCCACCCTATGGGACTATAGAAATTCCATTCACACTCTTAGTGGTGACACTCCTTACTCACTAGTGTATGGAACTATGACCATTTTTCCTCCCGAAATTGAGCTTCCTTCCCTTAGGATATCCCTTAGAGATTATTTAGACAAAGATGAATACTACAAAGTTTCTTTCTTGGAAAAATTGGAGCTATTATACAGGAAAAGAATGATAGCCCTCAATCACTTGAAAAATTATCAAAATTGGATCTCAAGAGGATGCTAAAAATGAATCATAAATCATCAATTTTAGGTAGGTGATCTCGTTATGAAAGAGAACCAGAAAAATATTGTTAAAGATAGAGAAAAGAAAGGAAAATTTGAGGCTAACTAGTTAGGACCTTATATCATCATTGAGAAATATGGATAAGGGTCTTAAAAATAGCTCACTCATTTGACGATTTGTTAAAGGAACTAATGAACAAAATGCATCTCAAGCACTTCTATACTTGAATAACAATTTACTTAGAGATTAAAGGAAAAACAAGAAAAAAAAAAAAAAAAAAAGAAAACAGTAAAAAAAATAGGTCATCCGAGTGTGAAAACCACGCAATTGTGGCACTTTGGAGAGTTCCTCAAGTGAAAATTTATTTCTTCAGCCTTGTGGGGTTCATTATTCCTAAGCACTTATCATTTATAAAATGAAGTAAACTTACCCTAGTTTATGGCTAGGTTTCTTAGGTTGAGTATCCTTTTGCATTTTTCTTCCATGGCCTTAATCCAAATTAATCCATTAATGTTTATATGTGAAGGAATTGGTTTACGTATATTCCCATTTAACACTTGGGGCACTTTCACATCTAAACCTTCCTGAACATACTTTTGTGGCATTCTTCCTCTGTATATTCCCACATCACTAGGGGAATCCATGTTTCTTTTCCTGTACATAGCTTCAAAAAACTTCAAAAACACAAAAACATTCAAAATATTGGAAAACTCCTAAACATTGGAAAAAACCCTAAAGAGGATGATGCTACACAAAAAAATAACATTGTCTTAAGGAAACCCCAAAAATAATGTGAACAATAGCCTTGAAAAAATTATCTCAAGATGACACCAAAAATAGTAGAAAACAAGCCAAAACCATCCCATAAAAACAAAGTAGTCATTCGTTTACTTCTAGTTGTCGAGTTGTAGATTTTTATTACATTTTCTTTTCATGACGTGTGATGTAAATCGATTTCATTTGCTTAAGTTAACTATTACTTAACTGTTACATTTAGTTCATTGAAATCTTGCATATCTGTTCATATTTGTAATGTTTTCATTAGTTTTGATTGCTTTGCATTTTTGTTGTTGTTGTGTGTATTAAATGAAATTCAATTGCTTACTTTGGTTGAGTATTACTTAACTGTGGCATTGTATTCCTTTTTGCATACTTGTTCATACTAGTGTTGTATTAGTTAGATTTGATGGCATTACATGTGTTGTGTGCATTAGATTGAATTCATTTTCTTAGTTTAACAATTTTTATGCATCCGCATTGGATTCGTTTTATCTCACATACTTGTAAATAATTGTTGTATCGGATTAGATTTGCTTAAGTTATGCTTGTAGGTTGTATTTTCTGCTTATCAAAGCATCTAACATCTATCAAATCATTTACCATATATCATCACATCTAACATCATATATACATCATATATCACAAAAATGACAAGTTTTACATCAATAATGTATACTAAGCTAATCATTGTATACTGTATCATCAATGGGGAAAGAGGGGTTGAAAATGATAAAAATATCTATCCCCCACACCAATATCATAAATATCATCCTATAAACTAGTACATTAGGATGATTTGGACACACAACCCTAGTTGTACATAACCTTGTGGTACACCTAATAATACCACTCACCTCCGAATACACCCCGTATCACGTTAATCAAGGCAACAAGAAATGTAGAACCTATCTTGTCAGAGAGTAAAAACCCGAGTAATAAGAGCTATCAAGTATAGTGGCATGTGATGAACACTTGGATCAGCTATGCATCGATGTAAGTAGACTATCATACCTTGGAAAGGTATATCAACACGTCCAAAGACCTCCATAATGCAGTCTAAGATCTCAACATCAACAGTAGTATACTCAATCAATTGTCCATGGATAGGCACACGTAGAATGTGCTAGAAATCCTCTAGAATCACTGTGATATCTCCTATAGCAAGTCAAAAACATTGGGTCTCACTATTCCATATCTCTGACAAGGTTGTAAGAATGCCATGGTCCAAATTGATCAATGACATCCTAGATACATGGGATAAGCCAATCACCACTAGGATCATATGCATCATCTATCTATCACATCAATGAAAACTTGCGTCAGGGTGCTTAGGTGGCCACATCACTCCCTTGTCTATAGGGATGACAATCGTCTCTGCAAAATAACATGATAAGTGTTAGATCTAATTTTTCTTCTATATTATTCTCATCTTGTAAAAAAGTAAGTCCAAATTTATCTACACTATCCTAGTAATAATATAAACATTCTTCGAAGTATCAAACTTTCCTCTCCTTAGCGCCTACACACCCTTTTGGCATGTTCATTCCCTTCCTACTATATGTACGCCCAAGACGCATACTCACCATCTTGTATGCCTATGCACCCTTATAATTATGTGTGCCCCCCTCTAGTTAACCCAAATTCAAAGCTAATAAATTCTAAATAAAGGTTATTAAATGTAAATTTTTAAAAGAAGATTTCATGCACTCACAAATAGATGGTCTACCTCCTCCAGTGCATACTCTTGAATAGTGTCAACTCAGCTAGTGCACTTCTCAACACTTGTCATCTCTCTTGTAGCTCTTAAACTGATCGCAATAAAAATCACGAGCTCATGGTAACAAATGAACTCATTGCGATGGTTTAACCCCCTTGGAGGGGTAAATAAACTTGTTTTAATTGATTGTGATGACCCTGGGGCATGTTCTGATGGCCTTGATCATTCTAACACTTTCTTTTACCTACAGTGATAATTATTTATTAAAAAAATATTTTTAATCAATTGTGTGCTATTCTGGGGCATTATTTGCAGCCTAGCACCTGTTTCTTCTCCCCTGGATTATTTTTATTGTTTTTAGGTAATCTTTTAATTCTCCTTCTTCTATTAAACTTTTGTAATAATTGTTTTTGACTCATTTTTCTTCTTATCGGGGCATTGTTTTGCTACCCGAAACCCATTATATCACCTATAGGTATTTTCGTGTGTTTTTAGCTAAATTGTTCACTTTCTCAATTATTCTAAAAATATAAAAATCATGATCTTCCTAAATAATAGAAAATGTTTAAGAAAAATTCATAAAAATTCAACAATGGACAAAATTTGGTAAATAGCTCATACGTAAAATTTATGTCACACGCATGGTATTCATTGCATATCTCACATGTGTTCTCACGTGGTTTTTAGACAATGAATTAAGGATCATTTAATTTGGATCTACAATCAATGAATAAAGCTAAATTACATTCTTTGTCGTACTCTAGGGAATGACGACTTACACGATACTATTTCGAGCACACACAACTTTTTCATTGGACCCCTGTGTCCACCATTTTTTCCTCGCATACATCTTTTCTTGGGGCACCATATTTTAACCCATGTCATTTATCACAAACATTTGGGAACTGCAGCTAGATAACAAAACATTTGTGCAACTATCTTGACCATTGTTGGTTTGAGTATGTGTGTTTGTACTTGTTTCTGTTAGATCAACTTGTTTACTTCTTGTATTGTATTACATTCTGTATGTTGCATAGAGTTGGTATTTTTAGCAATGGGAATTTTTTTGTATTATGGATTTTCATGTCATTCTACACTTATTTTGTATGCTTACATTTTTAATAAGGACCGATGATATAGATTCTAAGCAATATGATGAAAAATACTAGTTGTTTACATTAGCTGGATGCAAGCTATTTCTATTCTCTTCATATTAATGTTCCTTTTGTATCCCCTATCTTTCTTCATTGTGCACTTCTCTCAAATTCAATACCAAATTTTTGGTGTATCGCCATCAAAATGAGCAACTCCCTCATCTACTCAATTATTTAGTATGACGTGGAAGATGAGAAAAGAAAATGACAACCTGATAATTACGTATCTCGATCTTAAAATTATTCTCTCTTGTAATATTTATAAATGGAACCATTAACAAAACCAAGTCTTGCGTTTAGCAATGCTCCACACATTTCTCCCCTCAGTCATCTATATATTCCCTTCATCTTTTCGATCTTTGATCACCTTCTTTCATCACCCCATCGACACTCGAGGGGGCATCCTTCATTCTACTAATTTTTCTTCTACCCCTTCAATAACAATTTCTGTAAATTGTGCACTATCTTCGTAATGACATTTCTTACATCACCTAAATTTATATCAAATGAATCTTATTCTAACATTGCACTGACTATCTTCATATCCTCTCACAATGTTTCAAATAATGACAATTTTTATCTAACTTTGATTCTAACTCACTCAAGATGCCATTTTACAACAAGTTGTGTAGTGATATTTCTATTAATCAACTAGTTTCAAGTTGATCAAGTTTTTTATCTTGTATTTACCTAATGAACCTTATCATTGGCTATCTCCCACTTCCAACGCTTTCGAAATCTAATTCAACTCCTCCAAGAACTCTTAGAAGGTTTCCTAAGCTTGTTTAGAGTCTCTAATTAATCTTAAGACATTAATTACCTTCTAACCTAGTGAAAATGTATTTTGACTTCGAAAAGATCTATTTTAGCTTATACATTTGTCCCGCATGCACTAGATTTCATAATTTCTTCCAAACCAAAATATATAAATATAGGGGTCACCCCTCCCTTTCAACCTAACACCTTATTGACATCTTGATTGTGATCTTATATCATATCTTGATTATCTATTATGAGGTCAAAAAGCTAAAAATAAAATATATTTTTTTGAATGTAACCATGTGTTATGACAATTAGAGTTGCATTGTAAATTGATTTTGAAAAAAATGATATTCTTTGTTTGGAAAGATATCTTGTTTTCCTTTTTAAGTAATATTTTTGAACTTGGTTGAAAAAGGAAAGTGTGTGAAGATTGCCACTTGTTTTTATTGTATCTCCTTTAAATTTGTAAATTTTATCAAAGTGTGCATTTACTATTCAATGGAAATTATCTTATTGGAACAAAAATAGAAAATAATATCTGATTGATGTTATTTTTAAATGGTCTTGCCATACTTCATTTCATTATGAAGGGAAAAAAGGTTGAATAGTCTTGTTTTTACACGAAGAAAATAATGTTTCCAAGTAGCTCATTTAGCTAAGAAAGAAAGGAAATTCTTTTTAAAAAAAAATTAGCTTATCAAATAGGCACACTTATGTAAATTTATAAACAAAAGTTATGAATATACATATTAACATTTAAAATATTCACTTACAAAAATAGATCTACCTAAGCCTTTACAAAGAAAATTACTTATATAAACCTACTAAGAAAAAGAAGCAATATATATATGATATTGTATTACACAATATTATTATTGAATAAAATAGTTATCCAGTTGTATTTTTTTTGGTAGGGCCATGTATATTGATAGGTGGATGAGGTGTTGTTGTATTATAGAGGATTGTATGGGCCGTGAACCTTATATATATGAATATAGTGGGTTGGGTGGGGCGGAGCCGGCACCACACATATATAGAATCGCGCACCCCCTTAAGCGAGGCCACTACGTATTCATCACGGTGCATTCCTTTTATTGATCGCACCACAATAAATTATATAATTTATTGTGGTGCGATCAATAAAAGGAATGCACTATGTGATGAATACATGTAGTATTTCGGCATGGGGTGCAGCGATTCTATATATGTGTGTGTGTGCTCCCACTCACCCAACCCACTATATTCATATATATAAGGTTCACGGCCCATAAATATACATACATATATATATATATATATATATATATATATATATATATATATATATATATATATATATATATATATATATATATATATATCAGCCTTATACCTCAATTTCACCGCCTTATATAAATATGCTATTTTAACCTAACATTTAAAAATAAAAATAAAACAAATACAATATATATATATGTGTGTGTGTGTGTGTGTGTGTGTGTATACAGAGACACATAAAAACCTAATCTGTGAGTATACTTCATTGTTTAACAAAAAAAAATGGGGCAAATAATACCCATACCCAATTAGGGTAAACTCTCTCTAAAAATACAAATAACATTTAACATTCTTGGCAAACCCTATGAGAGGTATGCAAATAAAAAGAGCACTGAATTGTGTGTATATTCTTCTAAACAAAGCAAAATACTCCACAATATTTCCTTACCTCCATGGCCTCCATTCTTGCTTACCCCAAAAAAAAATAGTGAAAATGATAACAATAGGACAAGAAAAGATTGAAAGGAAACTCATAATTATTTCTAGGGTTCGTTAGTCAAACCTAATATCTAAGCGTCCATATGGATTAGATCTAATGGTGGGGAATGAACCCTGCACCATTTAAAGCAATGGGAATTTTGTGGGATAGAGTGAATTTAATTAATATTATGGGTATTGATTGAAAGGGTATTTTAGTGGGTTAGCATAGGATGTGACCCCTTTTTATTTTAATTGATAAATAAATACATGAATTTAAGTTAGGGTTTAAACAAATAATATTGTGGATGGACAATTCGATAATGATATAAAGGAATTAAATTATTTAGAATTTAAATATATAGCTAGATAACTAAATAATGAATACGGATGTTAAGTGGTTAGGGGAAATAAATTTAAATCAACTTAGGAAGAAATTAAGGGGTAAAACAATGTGATTAATTGCATCATTATTTAAATAAAAATTAAGGGAACCTAAAAGGGGGATTATAGTTCGAGATGAATTTGGGAAGTAAAATAATAATAATTAAACACTTAATTTGGTTTCGACTAACTTTTATATGTGTAGAGATTATTAACGGGAATTAATTTGAACATAGTTGATATTTGTAACCCACGCAACCCTTAAAACAAAAAAAATCCACAAATTTTTCCCTAGTAAAGAAATAAACTTGGGTGTGGTTTTGAACATTAAAATTGTGGATGTTACATAATCAATATTATTAATTTCTATCAATTTTTTTTTTTTTAATAAGCTTTATTTTTTTAATTTTAGCAATTTTAAAATTTTAGATTTTATAAAATTTGTAATTTTAATTAATTTTATTATTTAAGTTTGAGTTTTAATTATTTAATTTTCTTTTATTTTATACTTTTACTAACTTTTTATTTTCGTTAATTTTCCATTTTTGTTGATTTTTTAATTTTAATTTGTAATTTTAAATTTTTTTCATTAATTTTTAATTCAAATTTCTTAATTTTTAAAATCAATTTTTAATTTCTTATTAGCTTATACCTCACACCTCACCCTCACCCTCACCCTCACCATTGACTAAGAGATTGAGATTGGGACTACACTAAGGCCCATAAATATCTTCTCTTATTTATTTGCAAAGTCTGCCCACTGATTATTAATTATATTTGTAATTTTTATAATACATTTATTAGTTTCTAAATTTATAATTTTGTTTACATTATAAATTACTAAATTTATTATAAGTATAATTCAATATAAATTATAAGTTATAAATTATAATAAATTGAAAATTATAATTAGAATTTGAAATTTACAATTTATAATATTATAATATTAAAATTAACTTATTATAATTTATTTTTGAAAGTAGAATTTAGAAATTGTTTTAATTGTTAATATTATAATAAAATCAATTATAAGAAATTTATAACAATTTAAAATTTTGTGTTAAGTTATAGTTAAATCACATTTTGCGGTGCCCAATATAAAAATAAAATAAAATAATAAAATAAATGGAAATAAAGCAAATATAATGTGTAGTGCGATGTGGGGAAGGAAAGTGGTGCTTTTCTCATTTGGGTTTGTCAAATTGCAACAATGGAAGTGACGCATCCTAAAACACATTTTGAGACTTGTCATTCCTGCATGAGAATACACGCATGTTATTTAAGAACCATATACGTTAACCAGCTGTGGAACCCAACTTAACATAGTAATTTATCAATAGTTGGATAGATTTTACTTGTATAGAACATTGTAGGGAGATAAATGTGCATCCCCAATGTTATCTCATTTTATTTTATACAATTTGATAAATCTAGATTTCTATCTTTATCTTAAATAGATTGTATATTATTTGAAAAGAAATTATTTAATGCCCCTATATTTTTTTCGTATGAAGAAGAATAAAAATATTGAGGATTGGGAGGTGCTCCATTCAAACATATTGTCCAGTTGTTGACAAAAATAAGCTCACACTTATTTTTCGTCAACTAACACTATTACCCCTCTTTCTGTGCTTCAATCTGAATTTTTATATATTTTAATCCCTTAAGGTCAACTTAAATCATTCCCATCAGATAGGAAATTTCTTCCCCTTTCCAAAAATATAAATAATTCCTTCTAACTCCTCATATTTTTCAAATGGCAGGTCGAGAGGCCTTGGAAGGATTTTTTGCCAAAAGCAGGCCGGCGGGCCTGGGGAAAATTTTTTGCCAATGGGAAAATTGTGGACCGGCGGGGTGGTGGGATATATTTTCGCAGTTTTTCACTTTTCGCAAAAGGCACAAGTTATAATTGCGGGTGCACAGACCCGGGATGGATTACTTTTTGCTAAGTTGAAAATGTGGGCGGCGTGGTCCGAGGATGACTTATCACCAAATGTAAAGTTGCGGGGCTGTGGAGGAAATTTTTTCCAAGTGTAAATTCGGGCCAAGACCTCTATGGGGCATTTTGGAAATTTTTCACTTTTCGCAAAATGATACAATTTTCAATTGCGGGCACTGCAAGCCCAAGGAATCTTTTTGCAAAATGAAAACTTACAAACGCATGGAAGGTGCCATGTGTGTCGGTCAACGTAACTTTAAGGGTCAGGCCCAAAGGAAGTCTACAAACAAGCATAGGCTTGCCACGTAGTCAAGGTCAGCGAGAATTCAAATGGGCAACGGGTTCAAATCGGTTAAGTATAGAAGAGATAGTGGATAACGCCATGTATCACTGGCGCAATGTCAAGAGTTCAAAAGAGAAGCGAGTCCCCAAACAAGCGCATAACCATCATGTGTGTCGAGGTAAGAAAATGATCTCATATACGGTTGAAAGCAGTCATAGAGTCATGGGAGGGGCTACGTGTCCCAATGGCACAACTTCAAGGGGTGACCTAAAGGACAGGACCCAAACACGCGCGAACCCCCCACGTGTATCGGGTCAAACATATAGCCCTCATGCGAAAAAAAGGGACTAAATCAAACACAAGAAGATAGAGGAGAGCGGTGCATCGAGGGTGCCACGTGTCCCACTATCACAATTTAGGGAGTGAGCTATGAGGGTCCCACCCGTAAGGGGTTTTTGGCATTATATATGGTGGGCCCCTTTAACTCACCAAAGGGACAAGGTAAGAAGTGTTCACTTAGGACCCGAATTGCCTAAGTATACAAGAGCAAGAAGATGGAGCCACGTGTCTCATCAGCAAAAATTTAAAGGTGTGACAAAAAGAGAGTCCCCAAACTAGTGCCAACCGCCATGTTGTAAGAGTCAGAAAAGGTAAGATCGGCTATTGAAAAGTCTAAAAGCCTACAGAGGCCTCCACGTGTCTCATCCACACAACTTCAAAAGAAAAATTTAGGGGTGGTTTCCAAATGAATGCGAAGCCTCCACATGTCTCAGGTCACGCATAGTGTCTCTGCTAACGGGAGGGACTTAGTAAAATATAGGAGAAACCGAGGATCCGTGCATAAGTTTGCCACATGTCAATCTGACGCAACTTGACATGTGCGGGGTTACCACGTGGACCCTATATGGACGAACTCTTTTAAATATTGAGATCCCTCGTTAAACGCTGACCGTGACCCATAAACGGTCATATCTTTCGATTTGGGAACTCAATTTTTTTCAAGAAGGGACCTTTTGGAAATCCCTCGGCGCCGGTTTCTCACCTTCCATAATTAATATTTCAGCCCACCATATTCGAGGTTGTCAAGTCTCTAATCTCTGCTACGATGTTGAATGGGCCTCTTTCTTGCCTTGATGAGGGACAACTACATGGCCATGGGTGTTACAGCGAGACTCTTTATTGTGGTAGGTGGATTTAATGCTCTTCTAGGGGTGGTTGGAGCAGGGTTCAAATTCTTCCCTCCTTTCTCTCTTATTATTCCTTTAAATTGTAAAGGAGGGGCATTTTATAAAGGGTTGGTCATTGTTTCTCTCCTACCCACCTCTCTCTTTCTTCCTTAGGGTATAATGGGGAGTCTATGCCTCCTCTCATGGCTCTGTAATGGTATTTTATTTCCTCTTTCCCATTGATGATGTCTTGTGTGACTTATGGAGCAATTAAATCTGTATTGGGATGCATTTTATCCATCCTTTGCTTATTTTACTATCTCTCCTCACCTCTCCTTGTTGCAGGTTATATTATGCATGCTTTTGATGTCTATTGTAGGTTCCTTGAGTTGTGTTTAATGGGTTTTAAAGTGGTGTTCCATGTGACATCTATATCTGGTTTGTGGTGCACCTTTTCCACCATCTCCATTACTCACTACTAGTGCACAATCACAACACCCCTAAATTTCCTCAACTAAATGGGTTGAGACTCTCAGTGTGATTGCACAACATGGAGCATCTCTTGAAGTTTGGGACCTTGTGAGTTGAGATATCTCTCTAGATTGAGGTCGGTTCCTATTCCTCCATTCAGGTGCACACAAACTAAATTACAGAGGATATATTCTAAATCTACTTTATTCTACCAAGGAGATAGAGTTGAGGAGATGAAAGAAAATAAACTAAGCTAACATGGTGATGCACCAAAGGAATTTTAGACACTCGTCTTGCAATTTAACAAAGACCTTGGAAATGCAATACAAACACCATGCATAGATGACCAAGCTGAAATAAGAGATCAAAGAAACAACAATGAATACATGAGAGGGTTGAGAATCATCCACATACATATATATTATTGCTCAGAAATTGATACAGTATGTTGCAGTGGTAAAGAAGAAAAAAATTACATTACAACCCAAATTCGAGGCTAAGAAAGCTCCAAAAATCCTTTTGCGAACCAAATAAGAAGGGAGGGTGTAAAATAGAAATGTCCAACCCTGTATAATGAGCCACGACCCTTCCTTTATATATTCCAAACAGAGAAGAAGGAGAGAGGTGAGAAAAATAATTAGAAACTCAACCAATAGCCATTAATACCTCCTACAAATCCACCCCAATTTTTTCATGTCTACCTCAATTACTTCTTGACTCATTAAAGGAGGAATAACAGTGGATTAGATCAAATCCAATTTGGTTGTTGGAGAAAATAGATCTTATATTAGTGGCATGAAGATGTTTCTTCATTTCTCCCCATCTATCCTCTGCAAAGTTAAATTTTCATATCTCCATGGCGTAGATGAGGTCTATATATTTCCAATGGTACCAAATTTGTCGATTTCCAACAACGAGTCAAAATATATGCCCATTTGAAATTTAAATCGGTCTTGTACAAAAATGGTGGGAACTAGTTATCAAAACAAGTCTGTTGGAAATTGGACATGTGGAGGGCTGGTGCATGTTTGGGAACCGCTTTTGGATTTTTCTTTTGAAGTTGCATCGGGCCAACACATGGCATCTTCGCAGCTTGCTCAGTTTCCTCATGTTTTGGCTAAGTCCTTTTGCTCAGTGGGGCCATACATCTGACCAGGGACACGTGGAGGCTTAGCACTTGTTTGGAAACCTCCCCCAAATTTTACTCTTGAAGTAACAAAATGCGACACTTGGGTCCCTCTTTTTTCCTATCTCTACTTTAACTATTTAACCCCCGACCCTATCCCTTTTTTCGACCAAGGACACATGGAAGGTCCGTGCTCATTTAGAAACCTGCTCAGGATTTTACCTTTGAAGGAGTGTCGGGTTGACATATGTGCAAGCCTTCGCAGCCTCTTGGACTTTTCAACAGTTTCCCTTACTTTTTTTGGGTCCTGAACACATGGCAAGCTGACACTCATTTAGGGATCACATTTTGGGCCGTGGCTTTGAAATTGTGCTGATATAACATGTGGTGCCATACGATGGTTCTCTATACTTAGTCAATTTTGGGACTACTCTTTCCCATTTTTTAACTTTTAGCTGATGACTCTACCCCTCTTTAGGCCTGGGACACATGGAGGCCTGGTGCTTGTTTGAGTCTACCCTTTCGGATTCTACTTTTGAAGTTGTGTTGTTTCTACACTTGGCATCTTCCACTGACTCTCTATACTTAGCCAATTTTGGGGCTCATTCTGAGTCATTTGTAGAGCTTAAAGACCTTGATTTTTTTTCTGTTTCTTTTCCTTTGAGCCTTTGGTTTCTTTGACATTGTTTTCTTCCTTCCTCGACCATGCTCCTCCATTTTAGAACCTGTTTGTAACTTGTTCATTGGATTTGAAGCATGGGTTCGTTTGATGGAACCATTTCTTGAATTTCTTCTGCATGGGGTCATGTTTGATCAATTTTGTTGGGGGACAAAATAGAGATAACAATTTGGTGACTCTCGGGGAATCTTCTGCTAGATGAAGAGATCAGTTGCCTTGTTATATCCATTGGGCATGGAGTCATGATTGGCAACCCGAAGTTGATATTATTCTTTTTCCAGTGGACTCTAAGCGCTTGCGATTGCTAGCCCTGAGCCTATTAGAGAAATAGATTGTCTTGAAAACATTTTTAGTTTCTATGTATTTGTTTTATTTTGAAATTAGCAACTATTACAGTAACTATGGCTCTCTCCATCATGAATACTAAAGGGGATAACACGTTCACTTGGAGGCATGTTGAACTATGTAACGACATAACCATGAGTAATAAAGAAACTATGCCACAACACTTACGGAAAAAAATCTACGCTACAACAAAACAATGTGCATACGCACTTAGGAAAATTTAAATCCTATGCTAATCGTTATGGGGCGAAACCTTCTTTGTAGTAACATTTTTTTAGATGGATCCTATTCACTTGGATCTATAATTCTTCACCATCTAATCTAGCTAGATGGAAGGCATTTCCACTCTTGCAAATTTTGATCAAGTAAGTGCCACTCCAAATGGAATCAAATTTGTTGTGCTTTCCTAGATTTTTCCAATCTGCACATCCTACTTTAGAACTAAGTCCCCTTCTTGAAAGGTCCTCGTACGTGCCTTCTTGTAGAAAATCTTTTTATCAATGTTTGATCCTTTTCCATGACTTACAATGCATGCTCTCTTGCCTCTCCTACCTCCATCATCTATGCATACCTAAATGTCATTGGTACAAACTCGTCTAGCTCTAAGCTGTTTCATGAGCTCCAAAGAGGGCAACTCCAATGAGATGGGCAATATTTCCTCTTTTCCATATACAAGCTTGTATGGGAAGTTTCTGTGGATCTCTTTGATGTGATCCTATCAGCCCATAGAGATAATTTGAGCTTTGTATGCCAAGGCCTTTTATTTTGGATAAGTCCTTTTGCTCAATGGGGTCATAAATCAGTCAGAGACACGTGGAGGCTTAGCACTTGTTTGGAAACCTCCATCAAATTTTACTCTTGAAGTAACAAAATGCTGACACTTGGGTCCCTCTTTTTCCTATCTCTGCTTTGACTATTTAACCCCGACCCTATCCCTTTTTTTTTTCGACCAAGGACACATGGAAGGTCGGTGCTCATTTAGAAACCCTCTCAGGATTTTAGCTTTGAAGGAGTGTGAGGTTGACATGTGGAAGCCTCCGCAGACTCTTGGACTTTTCAACAGTTTCCTTACTTTTTTGGGTCCTGAACACATGGCAAGTGACACTCATTTAGGGATCACATTTTGGGCCGTGGCTTTGAAATTATACTTGATATAACATGTGGCACCATACGCGGTTCTCTATACTTAGTCAATTTTGGGCCTACTCTTTCCCATTTTTAACTTTTAGCTGATGACTCTACCCCTCTTTAGGCCTGGGACACATGGAGGCCTGGTGCTTGTTTGAGTCTACCCTTTCGGATTCTACTTTTGAAGTTGTGTTGTTTCTACACTTGGCATCTTCCACTGACTCTCTATACTTAGCCAATTTTGGGGCTCATTCTGAGTCATTTGTAAAGCCTAAAGACTTTGATTTTTTTCTGTTTCTTTTCCTTTTAAATCTCGGTTTCTTTGACATTGTTTTCTTCCTTCCCTGACCATGCTCCTCCATTTTAGAACCTGTTTGTAACCTGTTCATTGAATTTGAAGCATGAGTTCGTTTGATGGAATCATTTCTTGAATTTCTTCCTGCATGGGGTCATGTTTGATCAATTTGGTCGGGGACAAAATAGAGATAACAATTTGGTGACTCTCAGGGGAATCTTCTGCTAGATGAAGAGATCCGTTGCCTTATTATATCCATTAGACATAGAGTCATGATTGGCGACCCGAAGTTGATATTATTCTTTTTCCAGTGGACTCCTAATCGCTTTGCAGATTCTTAGCCCTGAGCCTATCAGAGAAATAGATTGTCTTGAAAACATTTTTTAGTTTCTATGTATTTGTTTTATTTTGAAATTAACAACTATTACGGGTAACTATGGCTCTCTCCATCATGAATACTAAAGGGGATAACACGTTCACTTGGAGGCATGTTGAACTATGTAACGACACAACCATGAGTAATAAAGAAACTATGCCACAACACTTACGGAAAAAAATCTACGCTACAACAAAACAATGTGCATACGCACTTAGGAAAATTTAAATCCTATGCTAATCGTTATGGGGCGAAACCTTCTTTGTAGTAACATTTTTTTAGATGGATCCTATTCACTTGGATCTATAATTCTTCACCATCTAATCTAGCTAGATGGAAGGCATTTCCGCTCTTGCACTTTTTGATCAAGTAAGTGCCACTCCAAATGGAATCAAATTTGTTGTGCTTTCCTAGATTTTTCCAATCTGCATCCTACTTTAGAACTAAGTCCCCTTCTTGAAAGGTCCTCGTACGTGCCTTCTTGTAGAAAATCTTTTTTATCAATGTTTGATCCTTTTCCATGACTTACAATGCATGCTCTCTTGCCTCTCCTACCTCCATCATCTATGCATACCTAAATGTCATTGGTACAAACTCGTCTAGCTCTAAGCTGTTTAATGAGCTCCAAAGAGGGCAACTCCAATGAGATGGGCAATATTGCCTCTTTTCCATATACAAGCTTGTATGGGAAGTTTCCTGTGGATCTCTTTGATGTGATCCTATCAGCCCATAGAGATAATTTGAGCTTTGTATGCCAAGGCCTTTTATTTTCATCAATAGTCCTTCCGATAATCCTTACTTTGTTCTTATTTTTTGACTCTCGCTTGGCCATTACATTGAGGGTAATAATTTGATGAGTTGTTGAGATAAATACCATTCTTAATTACTCATTCGGTGATCCTTGTACCAAGGAATGCCAATGCATTATCTAATATAATAGTGGCGGGGACACCGAACCTTGTGGCTATTCCTCGAAAAAAATCCAAGATGTTAGATTCATTTGCTTCTTTTAGTGTCACCGCTTGATCCACATGGTGAAATAATTTGTTTCCGTAAGTAGCGACTTGTGGCCTTGAATTGAATTTTGGTTAATCACCCAAATGAATTCTAGTTTCCATTACATGAGTGGTTGATCAATTGAAATGGGATAAAGGGGAACGATTGTTAGCTTCTCCTTTTCTCCGAAGAATGCACATTTTTACACTTTTTGATCCATGAGTAGCAGTCCCTGAACACTTTAGGCCAATATCAACCAGCTTTTAATATCATGAGAGCTATTACTTGAGAGGAAAAGTGACCCCCTGCTTCTCCATCATGGAAATCATACAAAAATCACTTAATTTGGCCTATCCCAATGCACCTTAATAGAATACTATCGACATCCTTCTTAAACAAGACATCACCAACAAGAACATATGAGATGGCTTGTAGTATGAAGTTTCTTCTCTTTCCTTTGTTCCATTCTAGGGGAAAAAACTTGTTTGAAGGTAGTTCACCAATGCTTAGGTCCAACATGGAGAAGGTTCATCATTAGCTGGTTGTTCTTCATATTTATGTAGAAATAGGAAAACCCTTTTTTATCCATTGACTTAGCTTGTTTTGTAGAGGCCATCTATTCACATAGACCCTTTCCTCAAACCAATTTGGTCACCTTGATCTCAATGTCATATTCCATTACCTAGGTGATACAACCTGCTCTCTTCTCATTCAAATCCTTATTTAAAAGGAAGTCCTTAACACCAACATGAGATACTAGCAGTTGAATCTTGTTATTTGAGACCAAGTGTCTGAACTTTTTCAAGCTTCTAATAACAACAAGGACATGTTTTTCAATGAAAGAGTATTTTACCTCGTAGTCCTCCAAGTTCTGGCTGAAGAAAGCTATGGGTTTCTCTGAACCTTCATTTTTGGGCTGGACCAAGATGGATGAGATGGTGTCTGACCCTCCAAAAGCATATAGCATGAATTCTTTAGAAAATTTTGGGTTAATAAGAGTTGGGGCCTATGATATTGTGAGCTTGATGGCCTCAAAACTCTCTTTTCTTTCGCTTTCCATTTAAATGCAAGACTCTTCTTTAACATCATTGTTAAAGGCTTCACAAGAGTAGAAAAATCAGGTACAAACTTGTGAACAAAGTTTATCCTCCCCAAGAAGCTTTGGAGAGACTTTTTATGTTGTGGCAATGGAAGTGTCCAGATGGCTTCAACCCTTTTAGGATCAATTGTCAATCCTTTTCTTGAGACAATGTGGCCCAACAATTTCCCCTCATGTTCCAAGAACACACACTTCTTTGCATTTAATGACACCTTGAACATTCTACATCTTTGAAATAGTTGTCTAAGGTGAAAGAGATGGTCTACAACATTCTTTGAGAAGACAATGATATCATCTAGCTACATCAAGACTATGTCGTTGGTTAATCCTTTGAAGGCCATGTCCATATCTAGCTGAAATGTTGCTCCAGCATTTGATAGTCCAAATGGAATTTTCTTATAAGCATATGTACCCCATTTCGTGGTGAAGGCTATCTTGGATTGATCTTCCTCTTTCACCATAATTTGGTTATAGCCTAAATATCCATCTAACAATGAGAACCTCTCAGAAATAGCTACAACTTGTAAGATTTGTTTCTTTCATGGAAGTGGGTAGTGATCCTTAAGTGATGCTCTGCACAGATCATGAAAGTCCACACACATTTTAATTTCTCCATTTTTCTTCCTCAAAGGCACCAGGGTAGTAACCCAACTCAAATGCTTGATAGAAAATATGATACTAGCCTCAATTAGCTTGTTTAATTATTTTCTCATGAGAGGCTCAATGTGGGGATTTATTGGCCTTTACTTCTATCAAAAAGGATTAGCTCCTGGATCCAACTTGATGGTGTGTTGTGCCAACTTTGGGTTGAAACCTCTTAAATCTTTATAAGTCCAGGTAAAGACATCTGGGAACTCTTGATAGAGTTGAACAAATTCAGATTTTTCTTGTTGAGTGCTTACCTTTCCAATCTACAATGTTTTTCCTTCTTCTATAAAAATGGGTTCTAAATCTTCACCCTTTACCTAAATATTTTCCTTCTCCTTTCGGAATTGGTCATTTGGGTTGAATATTTATTCCAAAGTGATAAGACCCTTTGGTAGTTTGTTGGTCCTCAGCTACACTACTTGATCACCATACTACTACTCTAGTTTGTCTTGATTCTTGAAGGAGAACTCAACTTCTTCTTGTAGAAATTTGACAATTTGTTGATCATTTTCAAAAACTTGCCAACTTTTGTTGTTGTCTGGGACAACTAGCCTTACAACCAGCTTGATATGGGGCTGAGATCTATCATTCTTGATACTCTCCATGGCATCAAATGTTGCCCCAACCGATGCAAGTTTATCTATTGCTTCATTCTTCTTCTTTGGGATGGAGTTAATGTTGAATGCCTCAAAACCCTCAATGAGGTCCCATAACCAATTCTTGTAGCTCTTTAACAAGTCGTTCCTGGCAGCATTTTGTCTTTGGACTTGATTAGCAACTAGTTCACTATCACTAAACACTGCACTTTCTTGATTCCTCATTTCCTTTCCCAATGTAGTCTATGAATCAAATCCTCATAATCTATTTTGTTGTTTGAAAAATAAAATTAGAAACAAAAGGATGAATAGTATTTCATACCTTTAGGAAAGAAAATAATAACTCCTCCTCGGCTCCTTGCCTACTTCTTGAGCCATCAAAGAATAAATGCCATACCTCATTATCATCTTTGTGGACTTGCTTAATGATATTAGTGAGAGGATGATTTTCCTCGTTAAAACAGAGACTCCTAGCTCAGATTTCCTTCATCTCTTTAGAGGGGTCAAAACATGTATGTTGTTTGCCCATTCGTCGAGAGTCATGTCCGGGATATAACCTACCATGGCATCTATCTCACAAGTTCTTGGGAGGTCTTCCTGATTAAAGGATGAACAATTGGCATTGATTGGGCTAGGTACATAAGACTCAATATGGTAATCTACAATGGGATTAGATCTAATTGTGGCCTTAGCTCCATACCTTGTTCTAAAAATCATGTGTAACCAATCAGTAGACAAATAGCCTCCAATCTTAGCAGTGAAGTCTCTTGACAAACACAATGCAAAATGGGGTGGAAATTCTATGACTGATACATTTTGCAATACAATCACATTAGGGAAGGCATGCAGTGTGAGGCTCAAATCTTTGATGACTCCAATAGTTGTCATTGTTGTCCCATCCAATTTCACTACTCCTCTGGAGATGACTTCATATTGAAGACCCAATTGATCAATTACTTGTTTTCCAATTAGAGAACACCATTGAAGCACATTGATTGGTTATGTGGCTGATTGCATGGAAAAAACAAATCATATTCATGTGCCATGTTGTTTTGTGCTGGAACCAAAGCCCTTGATGTTGAAACCATGTTTGAGTCATATGACATGAAAGGCCTAACAGCTTGAAGTTGTCCTTGGTTTTGATTTTGATTTCTGACTTGAGTTTGGTGGCCTATTTTATTGATACGGGATCTAGCCCGATACTATGTTTGAGGCTGATATAACCTAGAACTCGATCTAATTACCTCTTGATAGTTACTAACTCATTCCCTAGGTTTTATAGTTTTTTCATAACTTATTGAAGATCTTTCAAGGTAATAGAGAATGAGGTGGAGGCTTCGATTTCACTCGATTCATAGGGGTAGGTATAGGAGTTAATGTGGGTGTCGGGATAGTGCTTGGATCTCCTAGTTATTTATATAGAGGCATAGGTTGCTTAGGAGCAAGTTTACCAGCCTGAATTAGACAAGTTTTAGCTCCTATGGAAATTCTATACGCTGCAAGTAAGGTTCTCGCCTCCCATTGATTGAATCATTAAAGCAATATCAGAATTTAGAGATCTTAGGAAGTATAAGAAAGCACCTTCATCTGTGGGCCTTATAGCCAATGGAATCATGTCCCATGTCCTTTGGAATTTGAAGTTGAAATCTATCAGATTCTCATTAGGGGCCCTCTTGATGGTTGTCAAATGCTCTAACAAGGACAAAGTTATCCCTCTTTTCTCGAACCGGCAAAGTGGAAAGCTATGAAAAAATTGTCCCAAGTCATAATAGAGCATGTTGCTAGACTCCTGAACCATTGTGAAGCTTTACCCTTGAGTGAAGAGGCTAGCAACTTGACTACAATTTCCATCTCAGTGATCTCATGGATTATACAAAAATTTGTAATGTCTTGAATGTGGTCACTAGGAGAAGTTTGGTTCTCTCCAGTGAAATATGGAATGCTCTTTAATGCTACCACCGGGAGTGGATTTTTGCATTGAGAGTGTGTGGGCTACTACCAAAGTGAAAATGACATAATCATTAGGTGGTTGTGACATTTTGATCGGCCCGAGAATCCTTGTTGATTGAATGAATGGCCTACCAGAGGAGACATTGACAAAGTTATGTTTAGTGGGGATGGAAACCTCTAGGCTCTTCTTCCCCTTCTCCCTCTATTTGGGGACAAGTGCAAATAGACAAATAGTCCCTCTTCTCTAGTTCTTGACCTTGTTTATATTCTTCTCATGAACTTGATAACATTGGATTGTTGAAACCAGTGGATTGTGTCTCTTTTGGAGTCTCCATATGTGTAACTTTCAGAGCTTCTTAAAATATAAATCTTGCAACAACTGCACACCAATCTTGTTGTAGTTAAAAAATGAAGACTTCTTGTCCCACATGGCATGCCAAAATTGTTAGTGTAGAATAACAACACTCTTGAATGTCTGCAACTAGAAGGGCTGAGAATCTCAGTGTGATTGCACAAAATGGAGCATCTCTCTAAGTGTGGGACCTTGTGAGTTGAGAGAGCTCTCTAGATTGAGGTCAATTTCTATTCCTCTGTTCAAGTATACAAAAACTAAATTGTAGAGGATCTATTCTAAATATACTCTATTCTATCAAGGAGATAGGGTTGAGGATATGCAAGAAAATAAAATAAGCTAATGAGGTGATGCACCAAAGGAATGTTAGACACTCATCTTGCAATTTAACACAGACCTCGAAATGTAATACAAACACCATGCACATATGACCAAACTGCAATAAGAGATCGGAAAGACAACAACGAATACATGAGAGGGTCGAGAATCATCCACAGACATATATATATATATATATATATATATTATTTCTCAGAAGTCGATACAATATGTTGTAGTGGATAAGAATAAAAAAATTGCATTACAACCTGAATGAGAGGTTAGGAAAGCTCCACAAATCCTCTTGCAAATAAAAGAAGAAGCAAGGGTCAAAACATAAATTTCCAACCCTTTACAATGAGCCTTGACCCTTCCCGTATAGATTTTGCACATAGAAGAAGGAGAGAGAGGCATGAAAATTAATTTGAAACTCAACAAATGGCCATTAATGCCTCCTACAAATCCACCCCAAATCTGTCATTTCTTCCTCGATTACTTGTTCGGCATATTAAAGGAGGAAGAACGATGGATCAAATCAATCACGATCTAGTTGTTGGAGAAAATAGATATTGTATTAATGGTATGAAGAATTTTCTTCATTTTACCCCACCTAACCTCTCCAAAATTAAATTTTTAGATCTCTATGGCGTAGACGAGGTCGAGATCTTTCCAACATTACCAAATTTTTTGGATTTCAAGCATTGAGTCAAAAGATATGTCAATTTGAAATTTGAATCGGGCCCGTATGAAAATGGTGTGAACCAGTTATCAAAACAGGTCTTTTGGAATCTTAACACGTGGAGGGATGGTGCATGTTTGGGGACCGCTTTTGGATTTTTCTTTTAGGTTTCATCGGGCCAACATGTGGAATCTTTGGCGGCTTGCTCAGTTTCTTCATGTTTTGGCTAAGTTTGTTTGCTCGACGGGGTCATACATCTGGCCAAGGACATGTGGAGGCTTGGCGCTTATTTAGAAACCTCCCTCAAATTTTACTCTTGAAGTAGCATCGTGATAACACTTGGCTCCCTCCGCTGGCTGTCTCTTCTTTGACTATTCAACCCCGACCCTATCCCTTTTTTCAGACCTAGGACACATGGAAATTCCATGCTCAATTAGAAACTTGCTCAGAATTTTACCTTTGAAAGAGCATCGTCGACACATGAAAGCCTCTGCAGCTCTTGGAATTTTTTTCAATGGCTACTCTTACTTTTTCGGGTCCTAAACACGTGGTGAGTTGGAACTCATTTGGGGATCACTTTTTGTGCCACACCTTTGAAATTGTGTTCATGCAACATGTGGTGCCATCCATTGGTTCTCTATACTTAGTCAATTTTGGGCTCGGTCTGTCCCATTTTTAACTTTTAGTTGATTACTCTACCTTTCTTTGGGCCTGGGACACGTGGAGGCCTGGTGCTTGTTTGAGTCCACCCTTTTGGATTCTTTTTTTGAAGTTGCATTGTTTCGACACTTGGTAGCTTCCGCTGACTCTCTATACTTAGCCTATTTTGGGGCTCATTTTGAGTCATTTGCAGAGCCTGAAGACTTTGAATTTTTTTGTTTCTGTTCCTTGGAACCCTCGATTTCTTTGAGACTATTTTATTCCTTCCCCGACCATGCTCCTCCATTTCAGAACTTGCATGTAACCTCTTCATTAGATTTGAAGCGTGGGTTTGTTTAATGTAAGAACCATTTCTTGAATTTATTCTGCACAGTTCGTGTCGATCCGATCAATTTTTTCGGGGAAAAAATAAAGATAACACTCACCTCTCTCCATTTCAAGTAGTTGGATTTATGATCAGCCACATCCTTTTCTAGTGTATCAAAGTTGCTTAGTGTAGGCTCTTTTTCACTCTCTCTCTCCATGTCTCCTTGGAATGGTTAGATTAGGATTAGATTAGTTTTTCCTGCACTAGAGTAGCTTGTGGTAAGTAGTTTAGGAAGTAGGAACCAACCTTCTCTAAAGGTCCATCTCAAGTCTATAAGCCCCATAGCTTGAGAGATGGTCCAATGTTGTGTAATCACACTGAATTCCCCAATTATATCCGAGGGCATTCGGGGTGTTGTGATACTACAACAACACCAGTCATGCGGAATTTTTCTTATTCATGTTTCGTGCATTTTTCTATGTACATTGTAACCCTTGTTACACCTTCCCTACCTATGCATTCACCATAATAGTAAGGAAAAAAGGTTTTCTTTTTGTTTCTTTTTTTGTTGTGTTAGTGTTTCCTAGTAGGCATATGGGGGGCATGTTGAGGAAATACGCCCTGTTATCCAAAATTCACCCCCAAGAAGAGAGCAAGTTTTGAGGAAAGGTAAAAATTTTTTTTTGCAAAAAAAGCAGGCTCGGGCAGAAAAAAATTGTGAAAATGGCTAAGTCTTAGTCCTCGCACAGTCGGGACGTGAGGGACATCTGGGCGCGAACCAGCCGAAAGGCCGGGTGGTCTGCGCAGATTTGGGACAAAGGGACACACGGGACTCGAAATCTGAACTGTCTCGAAAAATGGAAAAAATTGACTAACTGTTGAAACAGGTAGTCTGGGACATCTGGGCAGTGAGTACGCAGAGGATGCAAGTCGGCCGAAAAGACTTAAGGCAGCCCGGAACAGTCAGCGGGCCAAGGTACGCGGTGACGCGAATCGCCAGATCGGCCGAAATGAGAACTTAAATTCCGAGATAGTCGGGACGAGAGTACATGAACTGGCTGGTTCGGCTGAAACAGGGAACTTCAGCACTGGGACAAATGGGATAAAGGGAGGCACGGGACGCGGATAGCCGAAGGAGCTGAAAGCCAATCAGATCATGCCACGTGTCACCGGCAGAAAAGGGACATGGAAGCCCAATTCGGGCAGTTCAGAAGGATTTTTCCCATGTAGCATTTGCGACAAATGGGACAAAGGGACGCGTGGGACGCGAAAAGCTGAAGCGGCCGAAGGAGAAGAAGAAAAGTCAACGTTTGGTCTGAAAACTTCAAACAGCCATAACTTTTGACTTCGAGCTCTGATTTTCACAAAATTGGACTTTCTCGAACGATATATTCAGATAAGGGTAGATACATTTAAATAAGAGAAATATATTCAGCTCGATCGGTTAATGGTCATTCCCGTCAAATGACTGAAAACGCCCGCCAAACCCAAAATAGCTGCCCACACTCAGAAGGCCATAACTTTTGAATTTCTCAACAAAATCACACAAAGTTGGTACCGTTGGAATCATGGCTCTGAGCCTGATATACAACAATCGAAAAATTCCAGATTTGATCATAAATTGGTTGATTTTTTTAAGAAAACGTGGCTGGGTTTGAGCAAAGTGTTTTATTTGGTAGCTGGGAGTGCAATTAAGAGGCATGGTCATCATTCTTTCTCTACTGCAGCACATGGGACAGTACGAGGAGCCTTTTGCAAGTAATGTATAACCATTTCACTCCATTTAATACCTCTTACAGTGGTTGAAGGACAGATTTTGGGATTTCCATTTTCCCCTCTGTCTCTCTTCTCATTTTTTCTATAAATTGGAGTGTTGGGCTCATTGTTAGGGGAGAGTTTTTGGGTAGCAAAGCTCTACAAAAATTTCTTTTGAATCTAGTGTGTTGCAGGCCCTTGTAGTGGACTCCTTGCATGGTGATCCGTGCCCTTATCTTGTAATAGATTAAACTCGTGCATATCATGAAGCAATAAAATACCGGTTTGTGGATGTATCTTCCGTCTGCCGTGTTTTCTTGCATTCTTCTGCCCCTTTAATCTTTCTATAAGAATATTGTGTCTATTTATTATTTTCTTGCAGGGATTCATTATCATTGTGTATGCTTGGAATATTATTTTGAATGCATTTTGCTAGATTATGGTGAACTGTCATCACCTCTTCTAGTGTGCACTTTGCCTCTGTATTTCACACATTTGGAGACTACTCTCCCACCCTCCTTTTCTGGTATATCACCACTTTAGTGTAGGATTTCATTCTATGCATTCTCTCTCCTTGGTCCCTTGAAAATTTAGATTAGAACAGTTAGCTTATCCTGTATTAGAGTAGATTGTGGCAAGTAGTTTAGGAGCAAGAACCAGCTTTCTCTAGAGGTCTATCTCAAGTAGCAAGTCCCACAACTTGGAGATAGTACCCATGTTATCCAATCACACCGTGAGTTCAAGTATATGCACTTGTATAAACATAAGGGTGTTGTGATTCAGTGATAACAACGCCCTCCCGGAGTATTGGGGGTTGTTTCACCAAGTTCAACAAACATGTATAAAACACAATTAGTTCACATTTTCCATTATACTCCTTGCTAGGGCCAAACAAGAACTTTATCATATGTGTACATTTAGTAATACAACTCTATAATACTTGAAATTTTTAGAAAAATTTCCCCATGAGTTTTGGTTATGGATGGCATGCGTATGGATTGTTTGAGGTGACAATGGAGTTTGGACACCATTATATATAACAACTTTGACATCTCCTCTAATGAGGAATAATATAATGAAATGGATGAACCAATGAAGAACTAACTATATGCAACGAAATGGTTTTCAACCAAGCAATATACCCTGCTAACATCGTATCATTCTATGTCCAAAATGTGGAAATAATTATTGGAAACGTATGCAAAATTTTAGAACCCTTTTAAAATAATGCAATGTGCATGTACAAATAATTCTCCCTACCATAGTGGACACACTCCTGATCTATGCAAGAAGGAATGGTGAGTTTATTGGTAGTTTCAAAGCACGAAAAAGAAACAAAAATGTTCTATCAAATGATGCAAAGAGACATGATCTCATGGATAGCTGTAGTTGCAAGACGTACAGAAGTGGATTTTGGAAGAGAAATGAGAAAGCCTACAATTTGTTTCCATAATGCCTAAAGTGATGTGATCTCAAAAATGTGGGGATCACGATTTTTTTGTAAAAAGGTATGGTTTTCCCTTTTTCAGTTGCATTAAATTTTTCTTCATCATTTAAATATTTTTCAAAATTAAATGTTGGTTGATAGGTGAAAAAAATCTTGACGTGAACTCGAAAACATCAACACAAAAAAAAGAGATAAAAATCTTATTTTTAAAGTTACGCGCATGGAGCGCCACACCTAAACGTACCACAAAAAAACTCTTGCATGACCCCAAGTAACATAGAACACCTTAGAGAACCTTAACCGAGTTGTTTGAAATCATTTAATGCACTTTCGATTCATATTCCTAAACCTTGTTATCGATCGATCACTTATGGTGACATGGTAATCTTAATAAAACGGGATTGGTTTTGTCTTATGGTTGTCGCTTAGATTAAGTGAAACTAAAACCAATACCTCCTACCTCTAGAATTCCAACAAGAGGATTTTAACCGACCTTGATATCACTGAAAACGCATTCATAAAATAATTTTCCAAGTCAATTTTGGGGGCCTCTAGTTGTTGTGCGACAAGATCTTTTGACATAATTACGATATCTCACTCCAAAGTTTCGATTCTAAATTGAGCTCTTCTCGTCATAATAAACTTTCGTCAAACATGGTAAATTATTTATATATGCGAGAGTTAGTAGGAATCATCAAAATTTAGGATCAAACTAAAATAGGGTGTTTTCAATCCTATTTTTAGGCACTTTTCATGTTTCGATAAGCTTGCAACAAAATCGCAACTTTAGCTAAACACACCTTCTAAGGGTTCTTTTGACTCCGAACTAGGCGTGGAACCTTGTACATATTTTTTCCACACTTTATAGAATATGAATTGATTAAATTATTATATTATTAATTTTTAGGAAATTATGATATTTCTCTCTCTTCCCTTTTCTCTTGCTATAAGTAACTCTGATATTTTGACTAGTTCTAGAAATGTATATGAGTTATAAATGTTCATGGGTTGGAAATGAAATGAAAATTTGGTAATGTATGTTGTTATGATATGATGAATAGAAAGGAAGGTGAAATACATACTTTCTCTCTCTTACTCTTTTCTCTCTATAGATAATTATGAAAATATTGATTCGGTTTTGAATATAAAAATGGGTCAACATTTATATGAGTTGAAATGAAATGAAAAGTGGTAACAGGATAATATGGTGATTTGAAAAGAAAATGAATTCTATATCTTCTTCCCGCTTCCCTTACACACTCTCTCTCTATATCTCTATCTCTATCAAGTTTATGTTCCGATTATTTTAAATGATGGATGCGTGGAATTTATGCTTGAATGTAGGGGATTTCCATACTCATTCCTAGGACTGATGCAACATTGGTTGCATGTAGTCGAACAAGAGGAATTTTTTTGGATGTGATGTGTTATAATTAATGAGTTTTCATTGTAAAGTTATAATAATTTTGCAATACATGTATTACTATAGAATAATTATATGTATTTTTGTTCGAAGAATTGTTCTTTTTTATATTTTGAAAAGAGAATGCGAGTGTGGCTATATTTTATAGTGTCAAATTGGATGTGAAGTTGTACTCAATATTGTAGCTACGTTATAAAGATGTTAAAATAATCTTGAGATCTGTTAATTATTGGTTTATTTCATTAACAACCGTAATACTAGGTAGAATCTCCTCTCATCAAAACTAATGAAAATAAAACAATGAGTTATAATTCCTATTTTACTTCCTCCTCCCATTTCATTCCTTTCCAGGGTATAAAATATTTATCATCTTAATAAAATATTATGATCTCATCATTCCTCTTCATGCTTTGCACCTAGGATGTCTTATTAAGGACTATTTCCTTGATATTTTATAAGGTGGTGCATATATGTTGTGAAACCTATCATATTGAAACGAGTGAGGAGAGCATGTCTAGGTGTTTTAGGTCTTACCTTATCATCTATAACTCACCCCCTTGTGCATAAATCCCTTGATACCATAGTGGGTGGTCAAATCCTTGAAAGATAGTTGGTGGTTGTACCTACGATTGATATCTTCTAAGATCTAATTATGTAAGTGTAGATTACTCGTAAAATTACTTTTGTCTTTACCTAACAATTTAAATAGGTCCTTAGGAGGATTTTCTAATGCATAAGATTATTTGGGATATCTCTTTCTTCGAATATACAATAATTAACTACATGTCTAAGAGAAATGAAATGAGTTGTCTTGTGCGAGCTCATACTCCTTGTACTCTTAAATTCCTAAGTGTTGCGTAAGTGTTATAGGAATTACATTTGTTACAAGATGATGATATTATAGGACCAAAGTAACCGCGTAAATGTAGTTAGTGAAAGGGTAAATAAGATTAAACTAAGGAATGACTACTACAAAAATGGTACGCCATTGAGCGATGTCAAAACCAACTAAAATGTCAAATGTGATCATAAAATGAATGTAATAAAGTAGAGCTCCATGAAAAATACAACATCCTAATAAATCAAAGGAAAAAAACCAAATATGATGCAAGATCACATGTTTTGTTATCATAAATTTTGAATAAACAATGATGCTAATGAAATAACAAAATATAGCCATGATAATGGAATACCTTTAACTGTAGCCAAGGTCTTGTGAGTTAAGGAGATCACACTATAGTTGGAATTTTAAAATTTGGTCAAACCCCTTGGCGTAGATAAGAATATATTAAACCTAGAATCACTCAGAAATAGAATTTGTGGTTGAAACATGTAATTAACTTGTTAGGTTATTAGGATTAAATCCTTAAGATGGTGGAACAAAAGTAGTTTGAAATGTGAAATTCATGACTTAAATTTAAAGAAAATATATATAATGGGGGAACAGTGTAATGCACCCTTCCATACGCAATATGATTGTGAAAATATGAATTCCTATTTTCTAAAATGGATTGTGAATCAAGAATGATACAATATACTTAGTTAACCTATGTAGTTGGTCAGTAATAACTAGAAGATGAAAAGAGGGTATTGTTAGTATTAAAAATTCTATGAAATGAACTCGGGATAGGTTTTCTATTGATCTAGTAACCCTTTTTTATTTATGTGAATTTTCCTCCTGTAACGAGAGTATTTTTCTAAAGCAAGTAAACATGGCTCTCTCAAAAATCCTTATGTGAAATATTAGAAGGCGCATTTATATATATACGTTATTAATCAAAATCAATCTATATAAAGTTATTTCCATAAGAGAAATGAACAAATTGTAAAGGAACCATGTAGCTGAAATATTAAACAAAAACATGAAGCCTAGTTGTCAAAGGAATGAAGTGGCCCATGTTATGGGTTCTTTGACAATTATAGTCAACTAATAAAAATAGGATTGTAAAAATGTTTCACCATGAATAATGA
The DNA here is from genome assembly GCA_018340775.1 of Taxus wallichiana var. yunnanensis. Classification (NCBI taxonomy): domain Eukaryota; kingdom Viridiplantae; phylum Streptophyta; class Pinopsida; order Cupressales; family Taxaceae; genus Taxus; species Taxus wallichiana. The sequence continues at coordinate 976,990,057 of CM031239.1, forward strand.
TGTGTTATAAGAAGTTCCTGTGAATAAGTGTATCTTTTCGTGGGTCATGGTTGTACTTTGTCACTTTTTGAAATGTGACTTTGATGTGCATCATGTGTTTCATGTTATATATGTGGATCAAGGTTACGAAAATGACACATTTTCTATACACTATCCTAAGCGCGCCTATGTGATGTTATGTATCAAGCAATGTAAGCCAAAACAAAATCATGTTATTATGTGTGTTGTATTTATGTGTGTAAATTTTGGGCATTACATATGCTATCAGAGCAGAGGTTCATGCTCTCAAATTGCTAGGATGGATTGGAGTTATGATGATTCTTCATGGTGGTGGTGGAAATGGGAAGAGTAATGTGATATATGATGTGATCTCGACTAGTGTTGTAATGTGATATTATGAACACACTTGTTGTGCATGTCAATTAGTGTGTATTTGTTATCATGCTGATGTGCTTGTGATAATACTATGCACTCGCATTTTTTTGATTTAATGAGGAATTCACGTGTGATGTGTTTCCTTGTGTGTGTGAAAATAATGTTATTTCAGATTAAGTGTGTTGAAGTCTTTGTTATTATGTGATATGAAGGTATGTTGATGTGTTGCATGACAAAACTAGTGTATAGTGAATTGGATTTTATTCGATGAATCATATATGTCACCATGTTGTTTTTCAATTTACATGTAGGTTCTAAGTTTAGTCATTGTTTTCATGATATGTATAATTTGTGTAATATTTGATGGTTCATGTCATGAATTAGGGGTATATGGAGAACATATTACCCCTATTAAATAGTGCTTACACTTTGGGTGCATTATGTGGTAACGTGATGTATGAAACCCATGAAAGTAATTATTGTGATATACCATGTATATACACCATGTGTAATATGTTATGGATAATGTGTGTGAATCACCATCGTGTTAGTAATATAGTTGTGTTATGTTGTGAACCTTACACTAGAGGACCCCGAGGGGAATAATCATTAAGATTATATATGTGGAGAGAGGAGGTGTGGACCAGATTTTCATAATATTGAGCCAAGTACGAGTGAAGAAGTGGAGTCTTATATAGACTAAAAAAAAAAACACTTCTATGTATTTATTATACTTCAAGATTTCTTAGTATATTGTGGTTGCACACCACCTTAGGCTCAACTTATGCAAACTAGTGTCCCCTGTTCTCCCCTATTGGGTTGTCCATCAAATATTCTTATGTGATTTTTACTATGCCGAGTCTTCCGAGACTATGGAGGGATGATTTAGGTAGATATGATGATATTACATTATTTGATATAATCATTTATGGCTACATGTATATTTTTGTGAGTTGAGGCTTAATATATGAGTGACACTAACTCGATGAGTACCTATTTGGTGGCCGTATGAGGCCGCATAGTGATTGTAATGTTCTATTTTTGAATACGTATTTTATTCGTAAATTGATCATTATCTCTTTTCTTCCAAGAACCAATAACGTTTCTTGATTGATGTGTTCTTATATTTTGGGAATTTTATTTGTTTGTTGTACTAATATGCATATCTTTGCAGTAACTATAACTAATTAGCCATTTGTTTTCTTAGTTTTAAACTTTATTTTCTTGTTTAAAAGTTTAATGGCCTTTCCCAAGGCTTAGGATTTTTTCCACTTGGAATTTGAGAAAAAATATTATGTTGGTTCTAATGTCATAATGTGTTGGAATAGGGTCATGGGATTCACCATGGAGTGGTTGAACCTATGGACCCACTTTGTTTTATGTGGGTACACCTAAGGAGTTATAGATAACTATCAGGTTGTTGAACCATGAGTTATTATGTCACTTGGGTTAGAGACAATGGGGCTTTATGTGCCAAGGGCCATAGGGTAACCTAATCTCATTAAATGAAGAAAAAAGAAGGGGTGTTATGGTTGAGTGACCTGATATTCTTGATGGGGATCTATGGTTCTGTGACCCATTATTATTTATGGGGCTCTATGGTTGAGTGACCCGATATGGAGAAATCGGGTTAAGAGGCTCTATGGTTGTGTAACCCGACTTGGTTTTGACAATATGTTTCTTTCTGTTTGGGAGGTATATGGAGTTGATTGGTGATGCTTTGGGAGCTATATGGAGTATTTTTTGTGTTTCTTTGGGAGATATGTCGAGTTGTTTCATGAGGTTTTTTTATGTATGGAGTTCATAATATGAGTTATGTGTACTCTTGTGAGTCTTGTTAGACATTGTTGTGATTGAGGATTGACGTTCCTCTTGCATTACTATGTACTATTGAATATTGTATTAGCACTATGTTCATATAGTCATGGTTTTTGGTCATGTGATATAAGTTGTATATGTATGAAAACGATGATTATGTTTGACAAATGATGTGTGTGTTGGATTTATGCCTCTAACAAAATAATTGGAAATTATTTTTTTATGTGGACTACTTGGCTGTATTTACATTGTCCAATTAGAAGTCTTTTGATGTGATACACTCATGAAATTATGTAAGAAGATATCTCGTGGGTCATTTTTGTTCTTTTGAGTGTTGTGTGTCATCTTGATGCCAATTACTAGTAGGAACCCACAAACATAAGATAATTGAATTTCTAAACAATGAATCTTAAGAGCTTGAGATTAAGAGATATTCAAAGGAAAAGATAAATTAAATAATAAAAAAATATTACCAACTACCACTCTTCACAAAACCTTAAATTTTAAGATATTTCCAAAATTAGCTTGCTTTTTTGTGGTCTCATTGTGCATACAAGTTGTTTTTGTTAAATGACATGTGTTATTATTGACTTTCTTACTTACATATCCCTTGAGATTCAAGTGTTGTGTCACATCAAGGAAGATGCTCTTAAAAGGGGAGGGAAATTTCATCGCCCTTTATAAAAAACAATAATAATAACATAAATTAAAATTAAAATAAATAATAATGTGGAGTGTTATGTGGGGAAAGACAATAGTCGCTTTATAAACCGACTTTGTTAGCTTGCAATAGTGGAAGCGATGCATACTAAAACACATTTTGAGACCCGTCATTACATTGATTGAGAATACAAACACGTTATTTGAGAACCAGATACGTTAACCATCGTGTAACCTAAGTTAACATGGTAATTTAATAGTAGCTGGGTAATTTTTGTGCATCCCCAATGTTATCTAATTTTCTTTTATATAACTTGATCAATCTAGATTTGTATCTTCATCCAAAATAGGTTGTATATTATTTGGAAAAGGAAGTATTTCTTGCCCCTGTATTTTATATTGTACGCAGAATTAAAAAAAAAAGATTGAGGATTTGTAGGCACTCCATTCAAACATATTGTCCATCCGCATGGAATTTTGCTTCTCCTATTTACTATGCACGTGTGCTACGTGCATGTAACCATTATTGCAGCTTCCCCGCCTACGCATTCATCATAGTAGTGAGGAAAAAGTTTTTTATTTTATCTATTTTCTTTTGTGTTAGTGTTTCCGATAGGAAAGTGGGGGCAGATTTTGGAAACATGTCCTTGTGGAGTATTGGGGTTATTTCACTAGATGCAAGAAACAGGTATAAAATCCACTCAGTTCATTTTCGCAAGCATACTCCTCACTAGTGCCAAAGAAGAACTTTATGCAGATATGGATTTCTTGAGGCAAAAAGTAGTTTGGACACCGTTAGATATAACAATTGTGACATCCCTTCTAATGAGGAAGTCTATAAATAGATGGTTGACTCGAATAAGAACTAACGATATGCAATGAAATGTTCTTTAACCAAGCAATTTACTCTGCTAGCATCATACCAGTCTATGTCAAAAATGTGGAAACTAGGGTTAGAAACATCTACAAAAGTTTAGAACCCTTTTAAACTAATACAATGTGCATGTGCAAATAACTATCCCTACCATAGTGGACACACTCCTGATCTATGCCAATAGGATCTTGAGAACAGATGGAATTCCTTTAATGTCAAAAAAAAGAAAAGGGATGTTTTTAGTAAGCATGTTACAAAGTGATAAAATTCCATAAGGAATGAAGACTTTATTGGTTGTTGCAAAGCATGGAAAAAACACTAAAAATGTTATAACAGATGACACAAAGAGACATGATCTCATGAATTCTTTTGGCTACAAGATGTGCAAGAAGTTGTTTTTTGAAGAGAAATGAGAAAGCATGCAGATTGTTGGCGAATGCGTAAAGTCGATGCGGCTTCGTTGAATGTGGGGATCGTGATTTTTGCGTTAAAAGGTATGGTTTTCCAATTTTTCTTGAATTAAATTTCATTTCATAATTTCACACTTTTTAAAAACTAAATGTTGAATGATTAGTAAAAAAATATTTCCTTGACATGAACTCTCAAAACATCAACATAAAAAAAAAGGTAAAACTTTGATTTTGAAAGTTATGCGCATAGAGCTCCACACCCAAATGTACCGTAAAATTAAAATCTTGCATGACCCCTGGTAATAAGGAACATCTTAGGAAACCTTAACCGAGTTTCTTGAAATCATTTAATGCTCTTGAAAATTGTATGCCAAACCCCCATAGCTTATCAGTCACTTAACGTGAAATGGTCATTTTAATAAAATAGGATTGGTTTTGACTTACAGTTGTCGCTTAGCTTGAGAGAAACTGAAAACCACTAGCTCCTACCTCTAGACTCGCCAACAACAGGTAATAATCCGCCTTAAGTTCACTAAAAATCATTCGTAAAGTAATTTTGTCAATGGGTTTTGGGGCCCATTGGTCATTGTGTGACAAGAGTTGTGGATATGACTAATTCTCTATATATGAGAGAGTAAGTAGGAATCGTCAAAATTCATGATCAAAGTTAGACCGAGTGTTTTCAATCCCAATTTTTAGACACTTCGATGTTTCGCCAGCTTTTACAAAAATTGTAACTTTAGCTAAACACACCTTCTAAGGGTTTTTTTGACTACTAACTAACTGTGGGACCTTTTACATATCGTTTCAACACTTTATAGAGTTTGGATTGATCAAATTATTTTATTAATTATTTTTGTTAAATTACGATGTTTCTCTCTCTTTCCTTTTCTCTTGCTAGAAGTAATTATGATATTTTGATTGGTTGTAGAAATGTAAATGAGTTATAAATGTTTATGGGTTGAAAACGAAGTGAAAATTTGATAATGTATGTGGTTATGATATGATGAATATAAAGGAAAATGAAATACATACTTTCTCTCTCTTCCCTTTCTCTCTCTAGAGATAATTATGAAAATATTGATTGGGTTTTGAAAATACAAATGGTTCAAAATATATATGAGTTGAAATGAAATGAAAAGTAGATACAAGATGTTACAAATGTTGATTTGAAAAGAAAATGAATCCTATATTTTCTTCCTCCTTTCCTTACTCTTTTTCTCTCTATCTCCCTATCTCTATCTCTCTCTAGTGTCTAATCTGATTATTTGAAATGATGGATGCATGGAATTTATGCTTGAGTGTAGTATATTTACATACTAATTCCTATGATAGATGTAATGTTAGTTGCAGTACTTCAAACAACAGGAATTTTCTGGATGTGATATGTTGTAATTAATGAGTTTTCATTGTAAATTTATATTCATCTTGTAATACATGTATTACCATAGAATAATGATATGTATTGTTGTTTAAAGAATTGTTCTTTATATATTTTGAAAAGAGAATGCCAATGTGGCTATATTTTATAGTGTCAAATTGGATGTGAATTTGTACTCAATGTTGTACCTATGTTATAAAGATATTAAACTAATCTTTTGCTATGTTAATTATTGGTTTATTTCCTTAACAACCATAATGCTAGGTAGAATATCCTCTCATCAAAAATAACAAAAATAAAAGAATGATTTATAATGCGTATTGTACTTCATCCACCCATTTGAGTCCTTTTGAGGGTATAAAATTTTGATCGTGTTAATAAAATACTTTGATCTCATTAATCCTATTCATGCTTCACACCTAAGATGTCTTATTATGGACTAGTTCCTTGATATATTATGATGTGGTGCATATATGTTGTGAAATCTATCATATTGGGATGAGTGAGGAAATCATGTCTAGGTATTGTAGGTTTGACCTTATCATGAATAAGTCAACCCCCTTGTGCGTAATTCACCTTGGTACCTTAGTGGGTGACCAAATTCTTGCAAGATACTTGGTGGTTGTACCTACGATTGATCTCTTGTGAGATCTAAATTATGTGAGTGGAGACTACATTTCAAATTACTTGCGTATTTACCTAACAATTGAAATAGGTCCTTAGGAGAATTTTGTAATGCATAAGATTATTTGGGATATGTATCTCTTGCAATATACAGTAATTACTTAGATTTCTAAGAGAAATGAAATGAGTTGTCTTGTGCAAGGTCATACTCCTTGTAGTATTAAATCCCTAAGTGTTATAGGAATTACATTTGAACCAAGATGATGATATTATAGGATCAAGGTAATCGTGTACATGTAGTTAGTGAAAGGGTAAATAAGATTAAACTAATCAATGACCACTACACAAAAATCGTACGCCATTAAACAATGTCAAAACCAACTGAAATGTAAATTGTAATCATAAAATGAATGTAATGTAGTAGAGCTCGCATGAAAAATAGAAAATATTAATAAATCGAAAAAGAAAATGAAATATGATGTAAGATCAGATGTTTTGTTTGCATAAATTTGGAATAAATAATGATGCTAATCAAATAACAAAATGTATCCTTCAAAATGAAATACCTTCAACTTTAACCAAGATCTTGTGACTTATGGAGATCACACTCTAGTTTTAATTGTGAAAGTTAGTAAAACCCGTAGCCTATATAGGAATATATTAAACCTAGAATCATTCAAGAAGTAGAATTTATGGTCGAAACAAGTAATTTTTCCATTTCCATTAGGATTAAATCCTTAAGATGATGAAATAGAAGTAGTTTGAAATGTGAAATTCATCACTAAAATTTAAATAAAAATATCTATAATTGGAACACGGGTGTAATGAACCCTTCCATGTGTAATATGATTATGAAAATATTAATACCTAATTGGAGCAATGGATTGTGAATTAAGAATGATACAACTTAATTAGTTAACCTATGTAGTTGGTTTTAACAACAGGAAGATGAAAAGAGTGTATTATTAGTATTAAACAATGCTATGAGATGAACTCGGGATAGGTTTTATATTGATCTAGTAACCCTCTTTTTTTCTTCTTATGAATTTTCCTCCTTGTAACGATAGTATTTTTCCAAACCAAGTAAAGATGACTCTCTCAAAAAAATCCTTAAGTGAAATATTAGAAGCCACATGTGTGCATATACGTTCCTAATCATAATCAATCTATATAAAGTTATTTCCATAATAGAAATGAGAAAATTCTGAAGGAACCACTATAGGTGAAATGTTAAACAAAAACCCACATCTTAGTTGTAAACGAACAAAGGGTCCCTTGTTATGGGTTCTTCTGACAATTATAGTCAACTAAAAAAATAGGATTGTAATAAATATGTCACCATGAATAATGATGTGTTGTTGGAAGTGCAAATGAGTAAGTGTATCTTGTCGTGGCTCATGGTTGTACTTTGTCACCTTTGGAAATATGTATTTTATGTGAATCATGTGTTTCATGTTATATATGTGGGTCCATGGTTATACAAACGTCTCATTTCCTATACACTATCCTAAGTGATCTTATGTGATGTTTTATATCAAGCAATGTAAGCAAAAAAAATTATCCTGTTATTATGTGTGTTGTATTTTTGTTTGTAAAATGTGGGCATTACATGTTTATTATTATATATAATATTTTATATTATAAATTACATATAATTTATAATAAATTTATTAAATTAAAATATTATATTTAATTATAAAAGTAATAATAAAAATTCAATAAATGAGAAATATATTATTATAATTTATAAAGAGGTCGTGGCATGTTCATAGCACAAAAGGAGTAGTTGCTAGTTCTAGTAAGATAAAAATAGTTCTAGTAGGATAAAAAAGATATGATGTCATTGATTTGATTATTCATCAAAATGAATTGTCTTCTTCTTGGAAGTAATAGAAGACCCTATAAGAAAAGAGAATGTAAAACTAGTATGATAGATAGTATTAGCACAATGTAAAACCTTAACATGACAATAATTGTAATAATCAATAATCGCACTATTATAAAAGTATTAATTATGAATATTAAAAACATATCAGTAGCGTATGGATTCTCATGGAGATTTTGATGCATAATCAAAACACCCTTGAATGTCTCAGAACTTGATGGGTTGAGAATCTCGGTGTGATTGCATAACATGTAGCTTTTCCCAATGTGTGAAACTTTTCTATCGAGAAAACTCTCCGGATGAAGGATGATTCCTATTCCTTAGTTTAGGTGTACACATATAATTTGCAGAGTATATAATCTAAAATCTACTCTAACTTGCCAAGGAGAACGGTTTAAGAAGATGCAAGAAAATAAACCTAAACTAACAAAGGTGATTCACCAAAGGAATGTTTAACACCTTCTTTACAATAAGACACAAACCATCAAAAATGTAATATAGCCACCATACACAGATAATCAAGATTGTAATGAGAGATCATGAACATACAACGAACATAAGAGAGGGTTGAAATCATCCACAGAGACTTATTTTATTGCTCCAAGAATTTGATACGACCCATTACAATGGCCAAGAAGCAAAAACTTGTATTATAGTTTGAAATTAGAGGTTTGAACTCCAAAAATTAACTTGTAGATAGAGAAGAAGGGAGGGTACAAAGCCAAAAAAACCAACCTTTTTGAAAAATTACTCCCCCGCTTACAATATATATGAAGAATGAGAGAAGGAGATGAGAATATATCGATATCTAGCTTCAACCACCCCAAAGGAGAAATGAATTCACCTGCAACAATGATGGGTTATACTGCAAAACCCATGCCTCCATGTATTGTTCCTTGATGGGAAAGAAAGGAAGCCCATACCTCATTATGGTGGTAGGTGAAAACTTGGAACACCCTATAAAAATGGAGGACTGTATTTCTTAATTTTGATTAACTTAGTCCCACTAATTTAAAGATATCTTAAAAGTCCTATCTTGTGCAAATCCAAGCTCCTTACCAAAAGTTATGGCCATCTGAAGGTCAAGGTGTCATTTAGTAAAATGGCGAATGAGAGTTTCAAAACTCTAAAATTCTAAAATGCATGCATCCCTCGAAATCTTGAAATTTAGACTTTGAAAATTTCCATTTGGGAGAGTGAAACATTGTTCATCGCCCAAATCACCTTTAAGAGTTCAAAAATTCTTAAACTCGAAGTTTCAAAATTCCAAAAACTGAAACTATGGACGCGTTGACCCTGGAACTTGTGTTGACGTCCAAAATCTGAACCCTTTTCGGATTCAAACTTTTAGGGTTTTGGACATTTGAGGTTACTTTTCAAATTTTTATTCACCGAGACTTCCAAACCCCGAACCACAAACCTCTCGGAACTCAAAACCGAAAGTCCATAATTTAAGACTTTTGGAATTTTAGATTTTGGGATTGTTACTTGCTTTTTCCGTGCATGACTCCTAAAAACATCGAAACTCCAAAACCACGAAAGTCAAAATTTTAAAACTTTCAGACTTCAGGATTTTAGAATTTGCTGCTTCATTTCTGGAACGCTTCCCAAAATCCCCATAATCCTGAAAGTATGAAATTTCATACTTTTAGACTTTGGTGACCATTTTTCCATTTTTCGTTTCTATAGTTATGAAACTTTGAAACCCAAAAGTTTGAATTTTCGTACTTTCAGGATTTCAGATTTTCGTAAATTATCGACCTTTTTTTGCCTTACATTTTTCCTTTGTGCCGAAAAATGTGAAGTTTGAAATCTTGAGCCTTTCTCCATTCTTCTCCCACTTGAGCTCAAATCTTCTTTTTCATTCCCCTTGGCCATTGATTTTATGCCTTTGCATTTCCATTGTCGAGCACTGTCTGCAACTTGAATTTTTGGAATCGAATGTGAGCTTGCATGACTAAACCAACCTCTCCATCTCTCCTATGTAAAAACTTGTTTGATCAATTTTTTCCCAACCTGGAAAAATTTGATAACATTTTAACAACTTGTGAGGTCACCTTCCTGCTACATGAAAGATCGGTTTCCTTGAAGTATCCATTGGGCACAAATTCATGAATGATAGCTTAATACCGATCGGGTTCTTGAAACCTAAAATCAACTTCTTTCACTCTGAATTTTCATAGGAAAATATTGAAGGTGAGATTTCTTAAGAGTAGAAAATTGTGTCGACACGGAGGTTCCACCGCTTCTTGAATTGATTGCTACAACATTCACCTTTAGAGGCACATTGAAACTGCACAATGATACAACCTTGGATTAATAAAAATTGTTCCAAAGTAACTTAGGGAAATTGAGACCTAAGCTACAACAAGACAAATGTGCATATGCAATTAGAGGAATTAAAATCCTAGGATAATATTTATAAGGGAGAAACCTTTTATCTTTTTAGTAGAAATGTTTGAGATAGATTTCGTTAACAGGAATTAGAATTTCTTCTCTATCCAATGTAGAAAATTAGAAGGCATTGTTACTCTTACATCCTATGATCATGTAGGGGCCACTCCAAATGGCATCAAACTTGGAATGCCTTCGTGGCTTCTCTTGATCTGTATCCCACTTCAGAACTAGGTCCCCTTCATGAAAGGTCCTTGCTCTTGCTTTCTTATCAAACCATCTTTTGACTAAGGCTTGATCTTTCTCCATAATTTGAACTGAATGTTCTCTAATTTCTTCCAATTCCATCAACTCTGCATACCTAGCCTCCATTGGTTCAAAGTCAGATAACTCCAACTTATTCATGAGCTCCAATGTAGGGAGTTCTACTTATATAGGAAACACGTACTCTTTCCCATAGACCATTTTGTAAGGGGAATTACCTCTTTGACATCTTTGGTGTGATCATGTTAATGCATAATGCTGATTTTAGCTTTCCATGCCATGTCTTTTGGTTTTCATCCAAATTCCTTCTAATGATTCTCAACGGGTTCTTTTTGTGGACTCTTCCTGTCAACTACCCTATGGCTAATAGTTTGAAGAGGTGGTCAAGAAATCCCCTTCTTGACAGCCCATTCTATGATCTTGGAACCTAGGAATGCTAATGCATTATCGATATGATAGTGGCTAGTACTCCAAACCAAGTCAATATCTCTTCATAAAAGTCTAGTATGCTAGACTCGTTTGCTTCTTTAAGTGCCTTTCGCCTCAGTTCACTTGGTGAAATAGTATGTTTCCATGAGAATCCACTTTTGGCCTTGGATTGAGTTTGGATTGATGACCCCGGTGAAGTCCAATCCCCACTGCATGAATGGCTAGTCAACCTGAAAGTGGGTGCAATGGGAGTCTTTGCTAGTCTTTCCTTTCCTATGAAGAATGAACATTTTTACAAATTTTAATCCACATATAGTATTCAATGAACATCATCACTTAATAATAACTGCCTTCATTATCTTCTAGATTTGTTACTCATGGGGAAAAATTACCTCCCACATATCCATCGTGAAAATCCTGTAACAATCTCTCAACTTGATCCATTCAATGCATCATGCAAAACACCATTGATGTCCTTTTTAAACAAAACACCATCAACAAAAACATATGGAATGGCTTGTAATATGAAGTATCTCCTATTTTATTTATTCATTTCTTGAGGGCATATTCCTATTTGTAGGAAGTATATCATGTTCGAGTTAAAAAGGACTGGGCACATTATCATTCATTTTCCCTTGACCATCCCTTGTAGTATCAAGAATGACTTAATTTTCATTGCTTGCACCGGTTTGTTGACTCGAGGATAGTTTTTTACATAGTCCCTTTCCATGGACCATCTTAGTGACCTTAATTTCAATGTCATATTCCATGACACGATGGATCCATCCTACATGTTTCTCTTTTAGGTCTTTTTTTCAAAAGGAAGTCCTTGATTCTTGCATGAGAGACCAACAATTGAATTTTTTTATTTGAGACTAGGTATTTGAATCTCTTTAAGCTTCGATCCGATTTGAAATGACATGTTTCTCGATGAAGGAGTATCTCACTTCATAGTTCTCCAAAATTTTGCTGAAGAAGGGAATCGGATGTTCGAGATCCCTCTTCATTTTGATGTACTAATATTGCAAAGATTGTGTCCCCACCACCAAAGACATAGAGCATGAAGTCCATAACGAAGTCATGATTGACAAAAGTTGGGGCTTGCGATATGCCCTCTTTGATAGCCTCAAAACTATCTTTACCCTCATCCATCCACTTAAATTCCATGATATTCTTCAACATCAATGTTGTTGGTTTGAAAAGAGCAAAGCAAAGTTCGATACAAACCCGCAAACAAAATGGATCCTTCCTAAGAAGCTCTAAAGAGCCTTCTTATGACTTGGCAAGGGTAATGCTATAATTTCTTCAACTCTTTCTTGGTGAATCGTCAACCCTTCCTTCGACACAATATGGCCTTGTAGCTTTCCTTCACGAGCTAGGAATATAGATTTTTGGGATTCAATGATACCCCAAATCTTCTACATCTTTGAAATACCTATCTCAGATGAAAGAGGTGATTGGCTACATTTTTGAGAACACAGTTATAACATCAAGATATATCATTAACATTTTTTATCAACCCATTGAATACCATGTCCATCGCCATTTGGAAAGAAACCCGGATATTTGACAATCTGAAATAAAAAAATTTGTAGGCATAGGTTCCCCACTTAGTGGTGAAATCTATTTTGAACTGGTCATCTTATTTTACCATTATCTGATTATACCCCAAGTATCCATCAAGGAGTGAAAATATTTTTGATCTGGATACCACTTGCAAGATTTTTTCCATTGAAGGGAGTGGATAGTATTATTTGAGATATGCCTTGTTCAAGTCTCGGAAGTCCACGCATAACCTTATTTCTCCATTCTTCTTCCTGACTGGTACCAAGTTTGCAACCTAATCTTGAATGCTTCATTGGAAATTTAATTCTTTCCTCTATTAGCTTGTTTATATCTTTCTTCATTAGAGGCTCAATGTGAGGGTTGACTAGTCTTTGTTTTTTCTTGATGGGCTTAGCATCTGGATCCAGTTCAAATGTATGTTGTGCTAACTTCGGATTGAATCCTCTCAAGTATTCATAGCTCCAACCGAAGACATCGGAAACTCATGGAAAAAAAATTTGAACTCATATCGTTATTTTTGGTGGCCATTGTGCCAATTTGAAGTGTTTTTCCCTCTCACATAGAGATTGGCTCACGAATATTCTCCCTTGACTTGTATGTTGGCTTTCTCCTTACAAAATTGATCATTTAGGTTGAAGATGCACTCCAATGTAACCAAGCCTTTAGGAAGCTTGTTTTTCCGTAGCTACACCACTTGATCCCTATCTTCTTTGATCTAATTTATCTTGATTCATAGATGAGAATTTAGCCTCTTATTGTAAGAAATTAATGATTTTTGATCATTCTCAACACCTACCACTTATGTTATCATTTTTCACTGTTGGAATTACAATCACATGGATATGTGATTGTGTTTTTATCTTTTATACATCAACCACATCGAATGTTTCTCTAATTATTGCAATCCTATCTGCACTTTATTCTTCTTATTGCGTATGGAAACGATGTTGAAAGCTTTGAAATCCTCAATTAGGTCCCATTTCTTGTTTTTGTAGCTCTTGAGTAGGTCAATCTTTGCAGCATGTTGCTTCATAAATTGATTAACAATCAGCTCGCTATCCCCGAATACTTGTAGATTCTTTATGACCCTTTTACGGATGAATGAATTCCATGAATCAAAGCCTCATATTTAGCTATGTTGTTCGAACATGTGAACTAAAATATGAAAGCTGAATAATACTTTATGTTCCATGGTGAAATAAAAAAATACACCGCCTCCAACACCTTTTTTATCCTTGACCCATCAAAAAATAGTTTCCAAACTTCATTTTCATCTTTATTTTCTGGCTTGGTGATGTCAGGAATGGGGAAACTTCTTAGTGTACACAAAATAAAGCCAATTCATATTCTTAAATTTCCTTGTATGGGTCAAATGCATGCCTTTCATTTACTCATTAATCCAGAGTCAAATCTAGAATTCCCTCGACCTTAGTACCAGCTACCAGATCATTTGAACACTCTTTTTGATCAAAGGATAAGCAATTTGCATTGATTGGGATTGGCACATGGGGCTCAATGTGAAAGTTTACAATTGGCTTAGATTTGATGGATTCCTTGGATCCATACCTTATTCTAAATAACATGTGTCACTAGTTTTTTGATAGATATCCACCAATTTTGGAAATGAAATATCTTGACAAACATACTGCAAAGAGTGGTGGTAAGTCAATAATAGATACATCTTATAGAACTATGACATTTAGGAATGCATTTAGTGTTACGATTAAGCCTTTGATGACCCCAACTATTCCTACTGCGATTCCAACCAGTTGCACTACTCCTTTCAAAGCACTCTCTTATACTTTAGACCCAATGGATCTACTATTTACATCGGCATCACTAAGCTACTTGCACCTGAATCGACCATTTAGTTGTGTACCAATTTGTTTCCAAAAATCAATGACACATAGAATGGTGGAGGGTTCAAATTATTTCTTGGTTGACTTCCACCTGTTGTGTGCATGCATTACCGAAATTTCTCTTGACATTGGTGCTCAATTAAGTCTCACCCGTTTTTCTCTAAAAATTCCTAATCTTCCACGTTCGTCATATTAATGCATGAAATCTCTTTTCTTCATTTGGTTTCCATGATCAGTCCTTTCCTTTGGTCAAGGATCACATTAAGTCTAGATATTATTTTCCATTCCTCTATCCATGAGAAAGAACTTGTAATTTGGGCATAAATTAGGGTTTTTCCCCTTCCTTTCATTTTTCCACAGTCATGTTTTGTTTTCTTTGTCAATTTTTATCCCAACATCTGTGGAAACGTGGTCCTTTTTGATTGGATGTGGCTTGGTGGGTCTTTTTGGTGAAATTTTCCACTTTTGTCATATTTTTGTAAAATACGAAATTGGCCCCTGCTTCCCAATAGTTTCTAATTGGTTATTCAACAAATATGAAGCGATAGGGAAAAATTATTACGTTGAGCCCGAGGAAGGACACATGGCAATTTTTCATGTTACAAGCAAGAAGGAAGGTCGGTGGAACATTTTGAAGTTTTCTTCCTCTTTATACGAGAGAGAAAAGTCATGAAATAACCTGCGTAACTCCGTTGGGGCCCACATACAAAGTTAGAAGGCGAGGGCACCACGACATTTTAAAAAATTTAAGGCCTGCTTCAACTCAAATCTTTGACAAGTGGAGGGTGACACTCGTTTGAGGATCTACCTCTAAGTCGTACCTTATCAATTGTGTCGGGAGACACGTGGAGGTTGTTAGGAATATTATAGTGCTTCACATATTTATGTGTGTGAATAATAATTATGTGTGTAATTATTATTGTTGAGAGATTATTGTTAGAGATGTTATAATATATTGTTTCAACAATATATTATTATATTTATTGTTATGTGTGGGTTACGTGAGTTATTCTCACCCCACATAATTAGGCTTGGTTGAGATTTTGTAGTTGAGTTAGTTTCCTATATTCTAGGGAAACTCCAGCCTATATATTAGGCTATTGTATTGTGTGAAAGATATAGAAGAAATATATGATTACTGTGTTTATTCTGTTTAACTCTACTGCTACTCTATTATTTGGTATCAAGCGGGTTTGAGTCATGGAAATATTAGTGGTTTGTTAATATGTGAAGGGGCATTGTTAAAATTATTTTATTGCCTTGAGCCATAAAATACTCTAAGAAAATATTTTTGGTTATAAATTGAGAGTTTTCAACTCAATTCCTGACTTCTGCTACACTAAGGATCAATTTGTATTTTGTATCGACTTTCTTGCATTCGCATCTCAGTGAAAATATTGAATTGGTTTTGAATTTTGCAAACTCCTCCATAACCTACTATTACTTGACTGTCGGTTTTCTTTTGGATGATTGGGAAGACATGAATTGGTAGTGATTTGCATCAAAACGACCTCCAATTGGGTCCTATTGCGGGTTTCTATTGGACACGTACCATAACTTTGGCATCAAGTCTTTCTGTGTATTTTTTGGCTCAGATCTGTTATTTCAAAGGTTATTCACCGTCCATTACTAGATGAGACTTCGTTAGATCAGTCATGTGATAAATTGCATTTGAGAAAAGGATCAAATAAATTATTCTTCAATAGTTATTTACCAGGGCATTGTTCATGGTGGATCAAACATTATTTGATAAAAATACCTGTTATCAAAGTGTTCATGGTTTAGAAAACCACATCTCATTCTCCAGCGAAGTACTCCTCCCTCAATCTTCTACGCAAATTGATGAATGGATGTTGTGGAAGATTCTCAGGGTATGTTGTTTTTTTGTCAACATTCACGCACAGTTCCAATCGCCATCTAGTTGTTCATTCATACTCAAGTCGTATCTATAATATTTCCATGAGTCCATTCATTTTTCCATATTGTGTCTTAATGTGTTTTGTCAACCCATTCATATTTTCCATACATTGTCTCTTAAAAATCGTCCCATTGAATTGAAGTCTTTAATTATTTAGGTCCATCATTAATGTTCGATTTAGTCTTATATAATCCACACATCTCATTTAGTTTATTCCTTTTAAGTTTGTATAATTAAAAGTTGGTCAATCCTATATGTCATTGTGTTATAAAATGTAATTAAATATTACATTTTAAGTGATGGCATATTTACATATTTAAGTATCTTTGTCATCCATTTTTTAATTAAGTGGTCAATGTCTATGGTTAGTATTGTTTAGAGTAATAGAAAACTTGTGTCAAAAAAAAGGCGGGGGGGTGTCATTGTAAAAATAAAATAGGTGATTTTAGGTTTTTTTTATTGTGGTGTCAAGAGTCAGAAATTGTAAAAAAAAATAAAAATTGCCTCACAGATACATTTTCGGTGTTACCCAATGTCCGAAAAAAATAAAGTGTTTCACATTGTTGGAGGGAAGAAAAGAATAAACAATGTGGAACAGTTGAGCTTCATATCCAAATCCAAGCTAAGCTAGCAGCATGAAATTGGAGGATGGAGGCAAACAGAGGTTGGATGTCATTTAGTGACCTCTCATGGACCAACGATGGGGCTGCAAAGATGATTTGGTGGCATTTGTTTTCATTTGTGTGTTTGCTTCAATTTGTAGTGATCCTGTTTTCAAAAATTGGAAATTTTACATTGAGGGGGAACATGATTCCAATGTTCCATTTCGTATGTCAACTTTTTCTATGTATGTATGAGCATCGATTTTAACATAATTTCCTATGTTATTCCCTGCAATGAGATGTGATGAGAGCTGAGAATAATACTTGGCATATCATGATGTGGTTGTAGGTAAACCACTTGAAAACCTTCATTTGTGGTTTGTGGTAAACCAATAGCAAAACCACCATTTTTGGTTGTTGGTAATCCATTCACAAAACCATCACTTTATGGTTTGTGGTAAACCAATTGCAAAACCACCATTCTCGGTTTGTGGTCAACCATTTGCAAAACCATCCATGAGGTTTGTGATCATCCTGTGAAAATCACCAGATCATGAGCAGGTGCAAGTACAAAGGCAGGTTTTCCCCATGTTCGCACTAAGGGGGGGAATGTTAGGAATATTATAGTGCTTCACATATTTATGTGTGTGAATAATAATTACGTGTGTAATTATTATTGTTGAGAGATTATTGTTAGAGATGTTATAATATATTGTTTCAACAATATATTATTATATTTATTGTTATGTGTGGGTTACGTGAGTTATTCTCACCCCACATAATTAGGCTTGGTTGAGATTTTGTAGTTGAGTTAGTTTCCTATATTCTAGGGAAACTCCAGCCTATATATTAGGCTATTGTATTGTGTGAAAGATATAGAAGAAATATATGATTACTGTGTTTATTCTATTTAACTCTATTGCTACTCTATTCTGAGGCTTCCACTTGGCTCCTCTCTATACTTAAACTTTTCGAGCAACTTTCTAATTCCTAGGACATGTGGAGGGCCCATGCCTATTTGGGGACTTGCCCTTGTACTTTACTTTTAAAGAAGCACCGAAGGGAAACTTAGAGGTTTCCACTAGATTCTCGCCCATACTTAGACTTTTGTAACAAAAGAAACTTTCTCACACCCAAAGCACATGGTGCCTTTTAAGTACTTAGAATTTGTTCAAAAAATTTACCAAGATGGGACATGTGGTGAGTTCGTGCTTGTTTAGGGTCTTCACTTTTGGGCACCATATCAGAAATGTGCCAAAGAGACACGTGGAGTCTTCCATTGCTCCTTCTTATGCTGAGACTTTTTAAAGTCTAGAAGGCAATTTTCTTGGGCCCAGGGCATGTGGCGAGCCTACGCTTGTTTGAGGTCTCACTTCTAAACTTTATCTTTGAATTTGCACCAAGGAAACACGTGGAGGCTTCCGCTGATTCCTCTTTACACTTGGCCAACTCGATTCGTATCACATGTATGTGCAATAATCCATGCATGAACATTCATTTTTGAGAGGCACGAATGCAAGCATCCATACGAGGGCACTCATTACTCAAGGTGTTTCCTTGAGGGTGAAAAGGATTGCTTTTTATATCCATATATATACAGAGCCACCTGAAAATGATTAAAATGGGGATTTCTCGCATGAAAAAATAAAAAAATGATTATAAGGAATGTGAAAAGGCTATGGTGTGGCATCCCGAGTCATGGTTGAACGTCTAAGAAATGTGATCAGTTCATGATTTGTCCACCTGGTAGCTTTGGGTCTAAATTTGTTAAACATCACTTTCTGAGAAAAATTTGTAACAAGCAAAGGAGTCCTCGAATATTATTCTTTTAAGGGGGAAAATTTCGGATGAGTGAGTGATTAAAAAGTATAAATGTAATGAGGATAATCTTGCAAATGTTCGGGGTTTAATTCTTACGAGAGAATTTGAGAAAGTGCATATTCCGAGAGAGATCATCTTAGAAACTGTTAATCTCTTATGTTTTATATTTTATCATGTCAAGCTAAGCTGTAAATTTACAACCATTGAAAATCTCTAAGATTTTTCAAGAAACCTTCCCTATTTAATGAATCTAATCAACTTCAATTAACCTATGTTGATCTTGGGAAAATTTGTGTCTACTTTTATTTGAGTTTTTTCAAACATTTTTGATGTTCCTAATGCAATCTTGTGTTAAAATCCATCCGAATCATACGGGATCTCATACTTATGATAGTTTAGTGGCATTTTTAGTTTCATTATTAGAAGATCCTTCATCGTATAATGGCATAAATTTTTTTAAATCACTTTACTATCATTTTGATGATAAATATTGTTTGTAAATATTTGAGTGTATCTTGGGCATGAGGAACCGGGGTCTTTAATATTTAATTGAGTCTTTAGCTCGAGCCTTTATGTTGAATTCTCAAATATTGTGTGAAAGTGTGCAAATTTGGACCTCTGTTGATGCAAACCTTCTCGTTGAAGGAATATTCTAGCTATTCGAAGCATTACTGTCATTTAGTTTTCCAATTGTTGTGAAGGTTCTCAAAGATCTAGCAAAATCAAGTTTATCCTACTTAATGTCCCACCAAAATTATTCAAAAATAATGAATCCTACCGAACTACCCCTGTTTTCCCGTATGTCCAAAAATGAATAAATTCTACTGCTAAAATATGTAGATGTAATCAAGATTCCATAATGCCTTTAGTAAACTTAACCTTGTTTAGAAAATATCACCATTATTTAGAAGTGAAAACTCGTGAGAGTTTAATTTTGGTGCATTGATCATAATTTCTCAAGGTTTCCTTTCAAATTTAAGAAAAGAAGGATATCTTCATTCTCCTTCACTAACAGACTCTACAAAATGGGTCCTCTCACCCTAGTTAAAAGGCACAACCTAAAGTAGTGAGGATAGATCAAATCCTTTTGAAGGTGCTATCCATTTCTCCAACATATGAGTGACAAAGATCGAGTTGAATCACCTCCTTGGATACAAAATTACATACATGAAGATGTATTTGTTTCTAGGCTTCTTTTCAAATATGTGATGATGCTCACTTGTAAAGGAGAATCAATTTGAATACGAAAACTAGATTTGCACTTTTACCGGGGACATGAAGGAGTGTGCAAAGTTTGAACAACATCAACAACATATATAGACCTTGTTAAATGCTTATTACAATTTTTAAAGTGCAAATACATTGTTGAAACATCATCTTGTGTCAGATTTGTAAGAATCAAGCAAAGTTACTAGTTCTACATGTAATATTTCAAGTTTTTGTTGGTTTTTTTGCACTAAGTTTAAATCATCGATGTTAAATATGGTTATAGGAAGGTTAGATCGTGAAGCTTTGCATGAATTTGTTGTTAATAGACATTTGACAGATCAATTTTAGTGCATTTTCACAACTAAGGTGAAAATCCTTAGTGAAAACTCCATGTTGAATTAATTTTTGATAAATGTCAGTGTCTTAACCTCTATCAATTGAAATTTATCTCTAATCAAGTTACAAATATGGAAGGTATAAGATCTTTCTTTGTTAAAGACCCCGCTAGAAGGTTGTTTCCATAATTGGGAAAGACAAATTCTAAAGGAAAAAGAGTCGGAAAATAGTTAGAGATAAAGAAATAAGAAAAGAGTTATCCATTGTTGAAAGTGATCAACATGTTGTTGAGGATTACCATTCTTCTCTTATTCATTCCGAATCGGGTAATTTTCACATAGATCTAAATTCTCCAATTGGAGAGGGTCCTGTTGTTGCTGGACTCACGACACCCCTGGATGTAGATCAGGCTTCTAGGTTGATGTTCAGGCATCTAGTGTGATTGCACAACATGGAATCCTTTCTCCAAGTGTGGGACTTGTAAAGATGAGAAAGGATTCTCCAGAGAAGGCTGGTTCCTATTCCTCTATTCAGATGCACCAATAAAATGCAGAGGTTTTACTACAACCTAATCTAATTTACCAAGGAGACAGGGTAGAGAATGCATAAAAATAAAACCTAAACTATGGAGGTGATGCACCGAGGAATGTTGGACACCCGTTTTGCAAAATTAAACACAGACCACATAAATGCAATACAACACCATGCACAGGTGACCAAACTGCAATAAGAGATCAAAAATGACAGCAATGAATACATGAGAGGGTTTAGAATCAATCACAGACATATATATATTGCTCAAGAGTCGATACAGTACATTGCAGTGGCCAAGAGGCAAAAAATGGCATTACAATCCATATGGGAGGTTTGAAAAGCTCCACAAATTCTCTTGCAAGCAGGGAAGAAGAGAGGATGCAAAACAAGAATGTCCGACCTCTAAAAAGGGCTCCTCTTTACAATATATATGAAGAAATGAGGGGAAGAGAGAGGAAATCTAGAATCTACCCCAACCACTTCTTGGTAGCATTTAAAATCATCTCATTATGATCCAAGCGGCGGATCCTGGCAAAACGGCGGGCTGTCTAACAGGAGCGGCGAGCTGTCTGCTGTATTAAAGTTGGTTGTTGAAGCATTACACAATTTTTTCGGCCCGGGCTTATTTTCTACAACTTCTCACATTCTCTCGAGCTCATTATTTTTCGGCACAGGACTTGGGAATCTGATGTATGTTATCAATTCAACCCTGGGGGGTGAAATTGGATAACAATTTGGTGACTCAGTGGGGTCATCTGCCTGCTAGATGAAAAGACCAGTGGCCTTTTAGCGATCCATTGGGCATGGAGTCATAAGCAATGACCTGAAATGAGCACGATCATCGCAACTCCTTCTACGAGATCATCTTTGCCGAATCATAAAAACTCGATCTAGGAGCAAAAACCTATGCCAAAGCACTTAGGGAAACTGAAACCTAACTACAACAAGACAATGTGCATACGCACTTAGAGGAATTGAAATCTAGACTAATATTTACAAGGGTGAACCTTTTATTTTCAGTAGGAATGTTTGAGATAGATTCCATTTACTGGAATCTACAATTCTTCACCATCCAATGAGGCCAATTGGAGAGCATTGCTGCTCTTGCACTTTGTGACCATGTATGGGCCACTCCAAATAGCATCAAATTTTGAATGCTTTCTGGTTTTCTCTGTCCACATCCCATTTCAACACTAGATCTCCAACTTGAAAAAGATCTATCTTTGGCCTTCCTATCAAAGGTCTTCTTGATCAAAGCTTGATCCTTTTCATTGCTTGGGATGCTTGATTTCTGATCTCTTGCAGCTCCATCAACTCTGCATACCTCACCTCCATGGGCTCAAATTCAAGTAACTCTAGCTGCTTCATAAGTTCCAATGTTGGTAACTCAAGTGACATGGGCAAGATTGCCTCTCTTCCATAGACAAGCCTGAATGGAGAGTTACCTGTGGATCTTTTGGGAGTGATCCTATTAGCCCATAAGGCTGATTTCAGCTTGGTGTGCCAAGACCTCTGATTCTCATCAAGAGTTCTCCTAATGATCCTCAACAAGTTCTTGTTTGTAGACTTGGCCTGGCCATTACCCTAAGGGTAATAGTTCAATGAAGTGCTCAGGTAAATACCATTCTTGACGGCCCACTCAGTCACCTTAGATCCAATGAATGCCAATGCATTATCAGAGATTATTGTGGCAGGTACACCAAATCTGGTTGTTATTCCCTCATAAAAGTCTAGGATGCTAGACTCATTTGCCTTTTTGAGTGTTATTGCTTTTGTCTATTTGGTGAAGTAGTGGTGGCTGTCAAAATCCATTTATGCCCTTGGCTTGAATTGGGGTTAATGACTCCAATGCATGAATGGCTGGTCAACTGAGATTGGATGCAATGGGAGGGCAGCAAGTCTTTCTTTTCCCGTGAAGAATGCACAATTCTTACACCTCTTGATCCATGCATAGCAATCACTAAAAATTTTAGGCCAATAATAACCAGCCTTCATGATTTTTAGAGCTATCACTCTTGGTGTGAAATGGCCACCAGCTGGTCCACCATGAAATTCTTCCAACACCCTTTGAATCTGATTTGTGCTAATGCATCTCAGCAGCACTCCATTCACGTCTTTCTTGAACAAAACTCCATCAACAATGGCATACGGAACAGCCTGCAACCTGAAGTGTCTCCTTTGGGTCTTGTTCATCTCTAGGGGGCACTGGCCTGTACCTAGGAAGTGCATAATATCTTGGGTCCAACAAGGAGTGGGGGAAGCATCGTCTTCTTCTTGATTGCCACTTGGCTCATGACTGTCCTGGACTGTCAAAATAGCCTCTTCTTCGTTGCATACTTCCTTTTGCTTCCCCAAAACCAGCTGCTCACACAGTCCTTTCCCTCTTACCAGCTTGGTGATCTTGATCTCAATGTCATACTCCATGACACGGGTGATCCAACCTACCCTTTTCTCATTCAAATCCTTGTTGAGGAGGAAGTCCTTAACTCCAGCATGTGAGACCAGCAACTGGACCTTGTTGTTTGAGACTAAATGCTTGAATTTCTTCAAGCTTCTGATTACTGCAAGTACATGCTTTTCAATAAAAGAGTACCTCACCTCATGATCACCTAGGCTCACGGTGAAGAAGGCAATCATTTGCTCATCATTATCTTTGTTTACTGCTACACCGAATGGCAGAGATAGTGTCATTTCCTCCAAATGCATAGAGGATGAAATCCTTGGAGAAGTCCGGGTTGATGAGGGTTGGTGCCCAGGAGATAGCTTCTTTGATTGCTTCAAGCTCTCCTTGCCTTCCGCATGTCCACTTAAAAGCCATGCTCTTCTTTAACATTTTGGTGATGGGCTTGACAAGGGTGTAAAATCTGGAATAAACCTGCGGATGAAATTAATCCTTCCCAAGAAACTTTGAAGAGCCTTCTTGTGACTTGGCAATGGCAGTGCTCTTATGGCTTCAACCCTCTCGGATCAATTTCCAGTCCCCTTTTCGAGACAATATGGCCAAGGATATTTCCTTCATGAGCCAGGAATATGCATTTTTTGGGGTTCAATAATACTCCAAACTTTGTACACCTCTGAAACACTTGCCTGAGGTGAAAGAGATGGTCTGCTACACTCTTTGAGAAGATAGTGATATCATCTAGATATATCAACACTATCTTGTTGATCAAGCCTTTGAATGCCATGTCCATTGCCCTTTGAAAGGTAGCACCAGCATTGGACAACCCAAATGGCATATTCTTGTAAGCATATGTGCCCCATTTAGTTGTGAAGGCTTTCTTGAATTGATCTTCTTCTTTCACCATCACTTGATTATACCCTGAGTAGCCATCTAGGAGAGAGAATCTCTCTGAACCAGATACTACTTGCAATATTTGTTCCATTGAAGGAAGTGGGTAATGATCTTTGAGAGATGCCCTAGTGAGGTCTCGGAAGTCCACACACAACCTCATTTCTCCGCTCTTCTTCCCGAACGGAACCAAGTTAGCAACCCAGCTTGAGTGCTTGATCAGGAATATAATGCTTGCCTCTATTAGCTTATTTAGCTCTTTCTTCATCAGAGGCTCAATGTGAGGGTTGACTAGTCTCTGCTTCTGCCTGGTGGGCTTAGCTTCTGGATCCAATTCTATGGTATGTTGTGCCAAATTTGGATTGAATCCTCTCAAGTCTTCATAGCTCCAAGCGAAGACATCTGGAAATTCTTGGCAAAGCTGAACAAAATCAGATTTCTCTTGTGAGGTACTTACTTTGCCAATCTGCAATGTTTTGCCTTCTTCCACTAAAATAGGCTCTGAATCTTCTTCCTTTACTTGAATGTTTGCCTTCTCCTTCCGAAACTGATCATTCGGGTTGAAGATTGACTCCAAGGTTATGAGGCCTTTTGGTAATTTGTTAGTTCTCAACTGCACCACTTGGTCACCATACTGCTGATGCAACTTGTCTTGATTCTTGGCAGAGAACTCAGCTTCTTCTTGTAGGAAATTAACAATTTGCTGGTCATTCTCAAACACTTGCCAACTGACATTGTTATCCGGCACTGAAGGCCTCACAATCATGTGGACATTCAGATGTACCTTTTCTTTTTGAATGCTTTCCATAATGTCAAAGGCTGCCCCTACTGCTGCAAGCCTCAGCAGCTTGATTTTCTTTCCTAGGAATGGATTCGATGCCAAAACCTTCAAAATCTTCCATGAGGTCCCACACCCTGTTCTTGTAGCACTTGAGTAGATCATTTTTGGCAGCATGCCGTCCCTTGACCTGATTTACAATCAATTCACTGTCCCCAAAGACTTGCAGATTCTTTATTTTTCTCTTGATTGCCCAATGCATCCCTTACACCAAGGCTTCATATTCAGTAGTGTTATTGGAGCATGTAAATTGAAATCTAAAAGCTGAATAGTACTTTATTCCCTGGGGTGAAATAAACATGGCTCCACCTCCGCATCTTGCCTACTCCTTGATCATCAAAAATAGCTGCCATACCTCGTTGTCATCATTATGGCTTGGCTTGGTGATGCTAGGAACAGGTTGATTTTCTTCGTGTATACAATAGACTCCCAGCTCAGATTCTTCTACTTCTTGATAGGGATCAAAAGCATGTATCTTGTTTTCCCATTCATCAAGAGTTAGGTCCGGGATACTTCCAACCTTGGTGTCAGCCTCATCAGTACTAGGGTGATCTTCTTGATCAAATGCTGAGCAATTGGCATTAATCTGACTTGGGGTGTAAGGCTCAATATGGAAGTTTGCAATGGGTTCAGACCTAATTGTAGCCTTAGTTCCATACCTTGTTCTAAACAACATGTGAGACCAATCAGCAGACAAATACCCTCCAATCTTGGCTGTGAAGTCCCTTGACAAGCAAAGGGAAAAGAGTGGTGGAAGGTCTATGATTGATACATCTTGTAAGACAACAACATTTGGACATGCATGCAAGGTAAGACTAAGGTTTTTAATCACTCCAACTATTGAAATTGCTGTCCCATCCAATTGCACTACTCCTTTAGATATTACTTCATATTGGCGACCCAGCTGATTAACTATTTGCTTGGGCATCACGGAGCTACTTGCCCCGGAATCAATCATGCAATTGTGTACTAGTTTATCCCCAATGATTAATGAAACATAGAAAGGAGGGGGCTTCAACATTTTACCTTGTTATCCTCCATGGTTTCCTTCAGGCTGGGAAGCATTTGTAAGCACTTTGTCTTTCATCTGAACCCGTTGATTCGAAGTTGACTAGTCCTTCATGGCAGCTTGAAGTAGATCTCTTTGACACAGGATAGATAGGGATTCCCAAATTGATATGTTAATGTTTTCCTTCTTCATCCGATCAATGATCTTTGAATGGGGATGAAATATCCTTTTGCACGTTTACTCCCCGCACGTGGGTAGCAACAGTTGGCATTTGAGTTGGCCTAGGGCTGTTTCTTGGCTGCCTTTGTGTATTTGAAACTGAACTTTGCTTGCCAATCATTTGTGGAGCTGTGGAAGGTTGTGGATTGGCTGGGGCTAATGGTTGTTCTTCACCCAGATTCCTCCTTTTTGACCTTGTGTTGGCTACAACACCTTGAGAAACTGCCTGATTCATGCCACATAAATCTTCTGCTTGCCAGTTCACCAATGTAGTGTCATTTGGGGCTGATTGCTGTTGGAATGTTTCTGGTTGTTGGTTGTTTCCTTGACTGCCCTCGCCCTCCACACCGGTAGTTGTCACCATCAATGCTTGATTGAGAGCACCATTGAAGCACATGGATTGGTTATGAGGCTCGTTGCATGGAAAGCACCAATCATATTCCTGGGCAATGTTATTCTGTGTTGGCACTAATGCCTTGGAGGTAGATATGGCATTTGGATTATAGGGCTGGAATGGTCTATTGGCAGGAGGCCTTACTTGGCTTTGATTTTGATTCATATTTGCAGCTGGATTAGGTGGTCTTTGTGGTTGGTATGGCTGCCTATTAGGCTGAGCTTGGGGTTGATAGGAAGGTCTGAAACCTTGGGCTTGCTGCCTCTTGAGAGTAACCAGCTCATTGCCTAGGTTTTGCAACTGTTTCATGACCTCTTGAAGCTCATTTGGGGCACTTGGAGATGAAGTGGAAGCTTCATTTGAACTCTGGTTTCTAGGGGTGGGAACAGGAGCCAAAGTGGGTGCTTGACTAGTGCTTGGATTTTCTAAGTTTGGATACAAGGGCATGGGAGGCCTAGGAGCCAGTTTACCAGCTTGAATAAGACAATTTTCAGCTCTAATGGCAATGCTATAAGCCATAGGGATTGTTGTGCCTCCCATGGATTGAATTAACATAGAAATATCAGAATTCAAAGCTTTAAGGTAATATAGAAAAGCACCTCCTGTTGTTGGCCTGACTGCCACTGGAATCCTATCCCAAGACCTTTGAAATCTGAAGTTGAAATCAGTCAGCTACTCGTTGGGGGCTCTCTTGATAGTTGTCAACTGCTCCAAAAGAGACAAGTTGTCTCCCTTCTCTCCAAATTGCTCATGAAGTGCAATGCACAGCTGATTCCAGTTTGTAATAGAACCAGCCCCAAGGCTCCTAAACCATTGTAATGCTTTACCCTTGAATGAAGATGCCAGTAATTTGACAGCCACTTGCATTTCATCGATTTCATGGATTGCACAAAGGTTAGCAATATCTTTAACATGATCACCTGGAGTAGTCTGATTTTCTCCAGTGAAGTAGGGAATGTTCTTCAAGGCTGCAATAGGAACTGGATGTTGTGCATTGAGAGTAAGTGGGCTGCTTCCTGTGAAGTTGACGTAGGGGTTGTTCTGAGCCATTCTGATTGGTCTTAAAACCCTTGTATATTGAAAGAAAGGTCTGTCAGGTGGAGGAGTTGAGAGAGTTATGTTTGGTGGAGATGGAGACCTTTGAATCCTTCTTCCTCTTTGCCTTCTTCTCAGAGATAACTGCAGGTATTCAGACAACACCTCTTCTTCTCCAACTCTTGACCTTGTGGTGATTCTTCTCATGAGTTTTCAGGCCTGCACTACTGAAACCAGTTGATTCTTCCCCTTGGAGTCACCAGATATTCAAATAATAGCTCTTATAAGAAAGAAAACTACTGCAGATGCATATCAACTTTGCTGCAATAAGAATGAGACCTCTAGTGTCCCACCAGGCATGCCAAAACTGTTGTTACAGACTCACAGCACCCCTGGATACAGATCAAGCTTCTAGGTTGATGTTCAGGCATCCAGTGTGATTGCACAACATGGAATCCTTTCTCCAAGTGTAGGACTTGTAAATATGAGAAAGGATTCTCCAGAGAAGGCTGGTTCCTATTCCTCTGTTCAGATGCACCAATAAAATGCAGAGGTTTTACTACAATCTAATCTAATTTGCCAAGGAGACAGGGTAGAGAATGCATAAAAATAAAACCTAAACTATGGAGGTGATGCACCGAGGAATGTTGGACACCTGTTTTGCAAAATTAAACACAGACCACATAAATGCAATACAACACCATGCACAGGTGACCAAACTACAATAAGAGATCAAAAATGACAGCAATGAATACATGAGAGGGTTTAGAATCAATCACAGACATATATATATTGCTCAAGAGTTGATACAGTACATTGTAGTGGCCAAGAGGCAAAAACTAGCATTACAATCCATATGGGAGGTTTGAAAAGCTCCACAAATTCTCTTGCAAGCAGGGAAGAAGAGAGGATGCAAAACAAGAATGTCTGACCTCTAAAAAGGGCTCCTCTTTACAATATATATGAAGAAATGAGGGGGAAGAGAGAGGAAATCCAGAATCTACCCCAACCACTTCTTGGTAGTAGGTAAAATCATCTCATTATGATCCAAGCGGTGGATCCTGGCAAAACGGTGGGGTTAATCATGTCTATCGGGAGGCGGAGTCATGTCTGTTGTATTAAAGTTGGTTGTTGAAGCATTACACGCGTCAGAGACGTTTTCTTAATTTTCTCCCTCCAAACTGCACCAAAATTCAAGATTGACCCCAAAATCATGTAGATAATTTCAACAGCTTTCCGTTGATATAAAGAACGTGCAAATCCGAGCTCTGGATCGAAAGATATGAAGGTCTGAAGATTTAGGGCACAAAACAGGCGAAAACGGATTTTTAAATTTCTTTTCCCGCGTTCTGCCATCTGGACGACACGTGGCAGGCTCTGGTCCACTGAGCAATTCCCTCTCTCCACCTTTTCATGGGTTTTTCTTGTGGGCCCCTTAAACTTGGACACGTGGCACTATTTCATTGGTTTGGATCAGTGCTCGAAAACTCGCCCCTTTGACTTTTTGGACCTTTTTCCTTGTGACACGTGTCATCTCCTGGTTGGTCCGTGGGTGTCTTTGGCTCTTTCACGCCCACCACGTCTTTTTGTCCTGGATGTCCCACTTTTCCTTTTGTTGAAGTTTCTTGTTTCGCCAAACCAGGCTGGTTCGCATCCATTTGTCCCTAATGTCCCAGTGCTTCGCAGGGAAAATTCTTCCGGTTCGCTTCTCGCCTGATTTGGCCGATCTCGCGCTTTACTGACCCAAATGTCCCTAATTTTTGGTGCAAAAGTTATCCTTTTCGGCTGATCCGGGTGGTTCGCGTAATCACGGCCCGAATGTCCCAAACTGTTGGTTGATTTTCTTCTCTTTCGGTGAATGGATTTCCACGCCCCACGTGTCCTTCGATCCGATCGCCCCGGGTGCTACAATTCCCGTTCGGCCGGCCGGCCGGGTTCGTGTCCTTCACGCACTCTTGTCCCACTTGTCCCTTTGTTGTTTAGGCCTCCTTTAGGCTTTTCAGCCGATCCGCGCCTTGGCGTCCCAAATGTCCCGACTGTTCTAGAACAAGAACTTAGCCAATTTTCATAATTGTTTCTGGCCCAGGCTTATTTTCTGCAACTTCTCGCATTCTCTCAGAGCTCGTTCATTTTCAGCCTGGGACTTGGGAATCCTAATGTATGTTATCAATTCAACCCTGGGGGGGGTGAAATTGGATAACAGGTCCTAGATTTGTGTCTGATAAGTGTGCTTCTCATTCTATCCCTATATTTTCCAAAGTTGATAGGGTTTTCATAAAATAGAGTCTTTAGAAGACATTCATTTTGAAAATTATACTCCTATTTTCCAAAGACCCCTTGTCCCTCATAAATTTATTTCTCATGTAAGATCACCTCCCCGAATAATATGGCACATCCTCCCAGACCTCCATTTTTGTGAACACTTTTGGTCCTATAGATTTTAGAGGTATGGTTTGATATCCACATTTAACGGCAAAAGATGTTAGAAATAGACTACCTAAATTTCAATGGAATAATGCTATCATTGCCGATCAACATTTAAATTTTTTTATCAATATGATGGAATACTTTAAGATTGAATTTGAGGATGTGTATATAATTTCTTTTATTTATACTCTAGAGGAGGATGCACGTGATTCATATAAATGTTTACCAGACAACTCAATAGACTCATCGATAGAAATGAAAAATTCTTTTAGATTGCAATATGGGGATAAGATAGATCCTAGTTTTCTTTTTTCAAAATTTAAAAATATTAAGAAGATTCCTAATAGAATATATTCATGAATTCAATACTTGGTTCAATAAGAACTTGAATAGGGTGCATGTTGTCTGACGCCAAGTGATGTTTCTTGTTTAGTAAAATACTCTAATGCTTTTGACAATAAGGTTGCTTGTTATTTAAGGGAAAAGAACCTAGGAACACTAAGGAAGGCCTTAACCATGGCTTTCAAGATTGAAAATAACATCAAGGAATTTGGTAAGCCTCCTAAGAGAGAAGGTATCAATCGATCAATCAAGAGAAGCCTCAATCGAGTAAGTCCGTTGATCTGGAAGAGGTTGTAAAAACTTGGCGGAGTTGTTAAGGAAATGTCTTATAAATCGGCTTGAGAAAAGAATGGGATTGGAAAAGGTTCCCAAGGTCGAACAAGCCACGAGGTTAAGAAATATTTACAACTCATCCCACAGGTGATCATAGATTAGATGACAGGGGTAAAGGGCTTGTGGGATAATAAATAGACAGCCCCAACCCCAGGAAAATAGATTGGTGCATTATCAAGGTATTACCCCTTCCTCCCTCTCATACTTTTGAAATAGATATGGTACAAGATTTTGAATTACCTAATAATTATTTTGAATACTTAAGGGCATTGATTATTAAAAAGTATGATGGAGGAATGCCTTCTAAGGAGGATAGGTAGTTGTTAATGAATGTTGTGGTTGCCCAAGAAAAAGAAGATAATGCTATGGGTAAAGTTGTCAAAGGGAAGGGACTTATGCTAAACCAAAAACTCCAGTTCTCACAAATATCCCAAAATAAACTCATAAGAAAGATACATCTGGCAAAGGCCTTATTTCCCCAAATAGAATTGGTATCCCTACCCATGCTCAGACCGTGAAAAATCCTTTGCTTTCGAGATGAGTTTGTCGATTTTCCTCAAAATGATGCCTTGCCCAAATATGTTCCTTATGACATTACCCAAGTATTGAGTCGGATCAAGATTGTTGTTCCATTTGTTTAGCTTCTTAGGATTCCTAAGCACAAGAAAATGGCCTTTGCATTTTTGGGATTCAAAGAAGAAAAGATTACCCCTAGGCGAAATGTAAACAATGTAGAGAATCCTCCTACCATTGTAGAGTTGGAAAACACCAAGTACTTTGGAATAACTAGGTGAGCCACCAAGTATATTTGGGAACTTCCTTGGTTGAGTCTCAGCTGAATGTAGATCCATTTTTCACTACTTTGATTATTAGGGACAAGTTGTTACACAACTATATGTTTGATTATAGGGCATCATGCAATGTTATGCCTCTTGAGGTCATGAATGAATTAGCTATCAAAGTGACAACAGGTTATGGGAAGTGCATTGCCATGGATTCCAGAGAGGTTTCGGTATGTTTGGATGTGTCAAGGGTTTGATAGTGCAACTTTCACCTACCCACAAAAGAACTTAAAACTAAATGTTGTTATTGTTGATTGCCATGCGAAATGTGGAATGTTGTTATGTATCAAATGGGATACTAGTGTGGGTGGGAGTGTGCAAATGGATATGTATTTTGCCACTATACCTTTTGAGGGCAGCCTTGTAAAGTTGTATGGTGAAAAGAAGATGCTACATCTCATTGAGGACCATAATAATGCTTCCTATGAAGTGTTATACAATGACATTGATGCTAATAAATTTGTTGGATTTGTTGATGGTAAATAGCATAAAACCATGATCAATGCAAGTCTCTTAAACAAGTAGGTTCTCCTTGGACTTTTTTGTTTGATGGGGCTCGATCTAAATTATGAAATGGTGCTGGTATTGTTCTGATATCTCTAGACCGGGAAGAGTTTGTTTTTTCTTTTAAAATCAACTTTGACTACACTAACAATATTACAAAATATGAAGCACTATTATTGGGTTTAACAATTGCTTGTAAATATGGTGTTAGAGACATCATTGTTAAAGGAGATTTAGAGCTAATTGTCAAGCAGGTGAGAAAACTGTATACAACAAAAAATCAAAGAATGAAGAAGTATGAGCATGCAGTATGGGATTTCATTGAAATGTTTGAATCCTTCAAAATAATACATCACGATAGGAAGTAAAATACTCTAGCGAGACAAATTGGCTGTATTGGGGTCCAAATTTGAAAATTATCTTTGTATCCCTTTATTGTGAGTATAATATTGAGATATTAACTAGGGCATTTATTCCTAACAATGTTAAAAATTGGCAAGCATTCAAAGATGACGCCTAGGTGCAAAGAGTTTTTTGCTGTACTAAGGATAATTTTCTAATCAACATATAGACTAGGAGCCAATGGTTTGTGCGGTGATGGAAAGGAGGCTTTATTTGTCAAAGACATCATTAAGTTGAAGAATAATACTATTCCAAGAGGTTTCGTAGCACTTGAATCAAACTTTGATAATGTTGATTACATTGTCAACAAAAAAATTTCATCCTCGAGGGATGTTGAAGAGAATGACCTAGGCATGAAGCATAAACCATGTAAGATCTGGCTAGGTAGCAATCTGAGAAAGGAAGAAAAGCATTCATATGTCCAATTGTTGAAGAAATACCATGACTGCTTAGCATGGTCTTATTCTGAATTGAAAGCATATAGAGAGGATCTTTTCTAGCATGAAATTCCCTTGGAAGCTTCGACAAGCCGTTTATGTAGAAACAAAGGGTGATGAATCCACTCCTTTCCCGAAAGACGCAAGAATAATTGAAAAGTTAAGGGATGGAGGAATCATACAGCCCACAAGGTACTTATCATGGGTTGCAAACTTGGTACCTGTCAGAAAGAAGAACAGAGATATAAGGTTGTGTGTAGACTTTAGAAACTTGAATAGAGCATAAATGAAGGATAACTACCCTTTGCCAAATAAGGAAAATATGTTATAATTTAGTTCTTGATTCAAAATCGTTATCCACCTTGGATGGTTTTTTTTGGATATAACCAAGTAGTTATGAAGGAATCGAGTGAATCAAGACTTCCTTTACCAATCCTGGGGAACATATGTATATGTCAAAATGTCTTTTGTTCTAATGAATCTTTGGAGCCACTTTCCAAAGAGCAATGGATGTATCTTTCTATGGCTATATTAATTATTTCATTGTTGTATGTCAAGATGATGTGATTTTTTTCTCTAGAAAAGGAGTGACCACCTGCAACACTTAGAAAAAATGTTTTTGAGATGCAATGAATATGGTATATCACAATATCCCAACAAGTTTCATTTTGGAGTTCAAAATGAAAAGCTTCTTGGACACATTGTGTCAAAGGAAGGGGTCATGATTGATCCTGAAAGGGTAGAATCCATTGGAAAAGTCCTTATTCCAAGAAACGAGAATGGAATTCAATCCTTTTTTGGGTAGATTAATTTTATTAGGATATTTATTTCCAACTTTTCTTAACTAACTATCCCAATCACTAGCATGCTAAAGAAAGATCAAAGTATCAAATGGGAAGAAGCAGATATTCAATATTTTGTTGGGATCAAAGAAGCATTAAATAATTCCCCTATTTTAGCAGCTCTAGATTATAAGAAGGATTTCCAAATGTTTTCTTTTTCTTCAGAAATTACTATTGCATATGTGTTGTTGTAGAAGGATGATGAGGGAGTTGAAAGACCAATTGTCTTTTTAGTAAGGCATTACAAGGAGTTGAGATAAAGTATACTATCATGGAGAAGAAGGCATTTTCTTTGGTAAAAGAAACAAAGGTCTTTAGACCATATATTCGGAGTTCCAAAGTCATTACTTATGTTCCCCACACCATGGTGAAAGAAATCCTCTCGAAATGGATGTTTTAAGCAAGAGATGTTGATGGGTAAAAAAGTGCACGAGTATGATATGGAAATCCAAAAACAAAATTGATCAAAGGTTAGGGCCTGAAAAAAATTATGACAGAGAGAAATATGTAGAAAATTGAGGTAAATGAAGTTGAAGAAGAAAGTATAAATGTCCTTGAAAAACTGATAAATTTTGAATGGTACAAGAACATCATTTTTATCTCAAACATCTATAGTGCCCCAAATATTTGAGCAAGAATTAGAAAAGAGAACTTAAGTTATCTTCCCAAAAATATATCATTACTGATTTTGGGCTAGCTTGGAAGAACCACGAGGAAGTTCTCTTAATATGCATTATCGAAGATGAATCCCTAAAATAATTATTGATCTCAATGGAGGAGTTTTTGGGGGGAATTTTGTTGGAAGAGTCATAACTCATAAGATGCTAAGGGTTGGTTATTGGTGGCAAAATATTTTCAAAGATACAACTCTGTTGCTAAGAAAATGTTAAAGTTTTCATCATTTTTGGAATCTTGAAAGCTTCAGGCTACCTTCCTTTGCAACCTATATCAATTGAAGCCCCATTTAGGAAATGGGGAATGGACTTCATTGGTGAGATTTCATAGCCTTCGAGTGTTGGCCATAAGTGGATATTAGTGGCCACAGATTACTTCACCAAGTGGGTGGAGGCAATCCCCACCAAGAAGGAAACGCACCAAATTGTCATGGATTTTGTTTTGAATTAAATTATTTGCAGATTTGGAGTACTTGCCAAAATAGTTGGTGATAATGCCATGAGATTTCAGGATAAACCTTTGGTGGCCATGTGCCATGAATATGGATCAACTTGAAATATGCTTCCAATTATAATCCCCAAGGAAATGGACAAGAAAACTCTAGCAATAAACATATGTTGAAGATAATTAGAAGATCTTTGGAGTTGAACAAAAAAAAAGTGGGGTGAGAAATTGAAGTTTTCTGGTTGGGCTGATCGAATCTTTGTTAAATGAGCTACTTGAAAAATCCCATTTGAGTTGGTGTATGGAACTCAAGCTTTGTTGCCCTTGGATATGCAATTGTCTTCATTTCAATTTCTTCAATAACAAGAAGATCAAGAGGTTAGTCCCTATGATGCTTGCATCAATCAGATTGTTTATTTAGATGAAGAAAGAAGGGCATCCCATCAGAGGCATGTAAAATTCATAGAGAAATTGAAGAATTTGTTTGATAAGAAGGTAACTCCAAGAGCTTTTAGTGTGGGAAATATTGTGCTATTGTGGGATAACAGGCATGAGGATAAGGGAAAACATGGAAAGTTTGATGCATTGTGGATGGGCCCTTATTCAATTGACATTCGAATTGGTGAACATACCTTATTCTTAAAAGACCTAGATGGGGAATTTATTTAATTACCTATTAATGGCAAGCATTTGAAACATTTCCTTGATTGATTTCTCAGAATCGAGGTATGCACCATTGTATAGTGTAAAGTCTTGGGTTTTTTGTTCTATTTTTGTGTTTTGTTAGTTTTGGTTTGCCCTGGTCCTTGGTGGTTGTTTTTGTTCGGTTCTCAGTTTATTCCTAGAGGTTTGGCTCGTGAGTCCATTCCTCAATGGATTTTTGGCACATGGTCTTCTCTTTTGTTCTTGTGGCACTCGCAGGGAGTGCCCATCCCCGATTCGGAGCCGATGTTGGTGCTCAATTTAATCTCGCCTGTTTTCTCTAAAAAAATTCCAACCTACCTCATTCATTATATTTTCTATCTCCTTGTATTGATGCATGAAATTTCTTTTCTTCATTTGGTTGCCATGATCAGTCCTTTCCTTTGGTCGAGGATGACATTAAGTCCAAATATTGTTTTTTGTTCCTCTTTCCATGAGAAAGAATTTGTAATTTGGGCGTAAGTTCGGGATTTTCCCCTTCCTTCCATTTTTCCATAGTCATGTTTTATTTTCCTGTCATATTTTGTACCAACATCTATGGCAATGTGGTCCTTTCTAATTAGATGTGGCCTAACGGGTATTTTTGGTGAAATTTTCCATTTTTGTCACATTTTTTAAAAATACCAAATTGGCCCCATGGCCCTGATAGTCTCTAATTAGTAATCCAAAGCAAATATGAAACGGTAAGAAAAAAGTCTTACTTTGACCTTGAGGAAGGACACGTGCCATTTTTTCATGTTACAAGAAAGAAGGTGGGTTAGCGAATTTTTTTAATTTTTAACCTCTTTGTACGAGGAATAAAAGTCATGAAATAACACACAACTCCATTGGGACCCACTTAAAAAGTTAAAAGGCAGCGTGTGAGGCATTTTGAAACTTTAAGGCCCACTTCAACTCAAATCTTGGACATGTGGAGGGCTAGCGCTCATTTGAGGATCCACCTCTGAGTCCTACCTTAGCAGTTGTGCCAGGGTGACACATGAAGGATTCTATTGGCTCCTCTCTATCCATAAACTTTTCAAGAAACTTTCTAAGGCCTACGACACGTGGAGGGCCCGCACCTATTTGGGGACCTGCCCCTATACTTTACTTTTGAAGATGCACCGAAGGGACATTTGGAGGTTTCCGTTGGATCTTGTTCATACTAAGAATTTTGAAATGACCGAAGAAAATTTCTTGCACCCAAGGAACGTGGCGTCTTTCACTGGTCTTTAAAATATTTTCAAAAAAAAATTCTTGCTAGGACACGGTGATTCTAAGCTTGTTTAGGGTCTCCACTTTTTGGCACCACATCAAAAGTGTGCCAAAGAGACATGTGGAGGCTTCCACTATCTCCTTTTTATATTGAGACTTTTTCAAAGGCTAAAATGAAATTTTCTTAGCCCCAAGGAATGTGGAGAGCTTGTGCTCATTCGAGGTCCCGCTTCTAAACTTCATCTTTGAAGTTATGCTAAGGAAACACATGGAGGCTTCCGCTGATTCCTCTTTGCACTTGGCTAACTCAGACTAGCAGCAAAGGTATGTGGAATAATATGTGTGCGGATATTCATTTCGAGAGAGGCACGAATGCAGGCATCCATGTGAGGGCACTCATTTCTAAAGGTGTTTCCTCAAGGGTGAAATGGATTGCTTGTCAAATCCATCTATACAGAGCCACCTGAAAATGATTAAACGATGATTTCTCGCATGATAGAATAAAACAATGATAAAAGGACTGTCAAAAGGCTATGGTGTGGCATCCCAGTCATGGTTGAAGGTATGAGAAATGTGTTTAGTTCATGATTTGTACACTTGGGAGCTTCGGTTGTAAATTTGTTAAACATAAATTTCTGAGACAAATTGGTAACAAGCAAAGGATTCTTGGAATATTCTTCTTTTTAGGAGGAAAATTTGGGATGAGTGAGCGAGTAAATTGTATAAATGCAATGAGAATACTCTTGCAAATTGTCGGGGTTTTAATTCTTATGAGAAAATTTGATAAATCCCATCTTCCTGAGAGACCATCTAGGAAACTTGTTAATCTCTTATGTTTTAGATTTTATCATGTCAAGTTGATTGCAAGTGTACAATGATTGAAAAGCTCTGAGATTGTTCAAGAAACCTTCCTCTGCTGATGAATCTAATCAACTTTGAATTAATCTGTGTTAATCTTGGGAAAAATTGTGTCTTCTTTTATTTGATTGTTTTCAAATGGTTTTGATGTTCTGTTGCAATCTTGTGGTAAAATCCCTCTTAATCACCTTTGGATGTCATCCTATGATAGTTTAGTGGCATTTGCAATTTCATTATGAGAAGATCCTTCATCTTGTAAAGTCTTGAAAAATTTACAATCACGTTACTATCATTTTGTTAATAAATATTATCGTAATCCTTTGAATGTATCTTAGGCGTGAGGAACCGGGGGTCTTTAATATTTAATTGAGTCTTTAGCTCAAATCTTCGTGTTGAATTCTCAAATATTTTGTGAAACCAGTGAAAATTTAGGCCTCCATTGATGCACACCTTACAGTTGAAGGAATATATTAGCTATTCTAAAGCTTTTTGTCATTTAGTTTTCTAGTTGTTTTGAAGGTTCTGCTTAATCTCCCACCAAAACTATTCAAAAAAATGAATCCTACCACAAGTACCCGGTTTTCCCTGTATGTCCACAAATTAATAAATTCTGCTTTGCCAAAATATACTGGATGCGATCATGATTCCATAATTCCTTTAGTAACCTTAACCTTGTTTAGAAAATATCACCATTATTTAGAAGTGACAACTTGTGAGAGTTAAATTGTGGTGCATTGATCATATTTTCTCAAGGTTTCATTTCAACTTTTTACAAAGAAGGATTTCTTCATTATCCTTCACCAACAAAGGTTACAAAATGGGTCCTCTCACCCTATTTGAAAGCCACAACCTAAAGTATTGAGGATCGATCAAATCCTTTTGAAGGTGTTATTCATTTCTCCAACATCTAAGTGACCAAGAGCCAGGTGAATCACCTCCCGGCTACAAAACGACATACGTGATGATTTATCTTTCTCTAGGCTTCTTGTTAAATCTGTGATGATGCTCAGCTTACAAAGGAGAATAAATTTGTATACCAACAACTCCCACATGGAAAAATTCACATGTTTTTTCTTCATCTAATCGATGATGTTGAAAGGGGATGAACTATCCTTTTGTTGCCCCGCACTTGGCATAACCTTTTCTAGAGCTCGAATAGGCACGTGTCTTCTTGAAATGGGTACCTTAATCTAATTTTTCACATTTGACATCAAATTTGGTCTACTAACTCCTTGTTATGTAGAAGTGGGTTGAGAAACAACTAGGTTAGATTGTTGTCCTTCTTCTATGTTCCTCTTCTTTGACTGTGTGTTGTTGGAGCACGCCTTGAAAAGGAGGTTGATAAACTCCATAGAAGTATTTTATATTCCAATTGGTCAACAAGGTTTTCATTGGAGGTGCCTCTTGCTTAGTTTCTTGCTATTTATTTCCCTCTTGACTTGGTTCTTGGGACATACCAATGGTTTATACCATCAAGGCATAGTTTAGTGCACCATTGAAACATGTTTATTGGTTGTGAGGTAGATTACGGGGTAACACGGTCGTACTCCTATGCCATATTGTTTTGTGTTGGAACCAACTCTCTTGATGTTGAAGTTGTGTTTGGATCATATGGTCAGAATGGTCTAGTAGCTTGAGGTTGTCCCCTGGTTGTAGTTTTTATTTGTAGCATGAGTTGATGGTCTATTTTATTTATACAGGGGTCTAGCTTGATATTGATTTTAAGGCTAATACGACCTAGAAATCTGAGCTTGTTGTCTCTTGATAGTTCTTATCTCATTTCCTAGGTTATTTAGTTGTTTCATAACCTCTTCAAACTCCTTTGAATTACTAGAAGAAGTTGATGCCTCACTATTGTTTTGATTTCTAGAGGTGGAATAGGATTCAATTCGGTGTTTGACTAGTTGCGGGAGCTCCCATGTTTGGATAGAGAGGAATTTGTGGCCTTGGTGCTAGCTTAAAAGTTTAATTCAATTATTTTTCAGCACTAATGGAAATGTTATAGGTTATACATAAAGGTATACCCCCCGTGGATTGGATCATCATGGTTCTAGCTGAATTTATAGCCTTCAGGAAGAATAAAAAGGAACCTTCAAATTTGTTGGTCTCTTCTGCAAGTGAAATTCTATCCCATGTCCTCTGGAACCTAAAGTTGAAATCAGTCAATTGTTCATTAGGATCCCTCTTAATAGTTGTCAATTGTTTCAAGAAAGACATAGTATCTCCTTTTACCAAATTCATTATGGTGGGTTGTGCATAAATGATCTCAATTCTTGATAGACCCTGTTATTAGGATTCTAAAACATTGCAAAGCTTTACCCTTAAAAGATGAAGCTAACAACTTGACTGCAATATCCATTTCATTGATTTCATGAATTGCATAGACATTGGTGATGTCTTGGATGTGGTCAATAGGAGTAGTATGATTTTCTCTTGTGAAATAGGGAATATTCTTTAGTGCTACAACCGGGACCTAATTTTGAGCATTTAGGGCATGCAGGCTACTTCTGTGAAGTTGACATACGGGTTGGGTTCGCCATCCCGATTGGTCTAAGAACTCTTGTTGATTGAAGAAAAGTTCTATCAGGTGGAGGTGTAGACAAGGTCATGTGTTAGGTGGAGATGGTGATCTTTGTGACAATTGCTAGTAGAAAAATAATCCCTCTTCTCAAGTGTTAGTCCTAGTTTGGATTCTTCTCATGTACTTGGGAAACCTTTTTGCTCCTTTGCTGAATTTTATCCCTTTGGATTCGCCAGATGTGTTGGGAATGATCCTCTAAAGGTTGGATTTTGACAAGTTACACACCAAACTTAAAAAAATAAAAATGAAGACCTTAAAGGACTTGTGCATTTGAGATTTTGGAAGTTGAAATTCGATTTGGAATGAAAGTCCGAAACCCTAAAATGTGGAGAATTCCATAATTATGAAACCCAAAGTTCTGATAACTCGAAACCTGAAATCTTGAAATCCTGAAACCTGAAATTCAAAAAACTCTGAATTTTCAAAAATCCAAATTTTAAAAAAGTATAAACACCCTTTTGAATATTAGCCACCAATCTATCAACTAGTGAAATTTGGACTTTTTAAAAGCGGTTTAAGCCCCTGAAAATTGATTTTGGAGTTCACTCTGAGACGTGAAAAGTCTGAAATTGGAGAACTTACAATTTGTAAGTCTGAATTTGATAAAAATTCCTTCAAATCTTCTAGAGTGACCTCTTGGTCCCACCCATTTGTGCAAAAATTGTTGATGTGTAATCACAAAGCACCCACGAATGTCTGTGACTTGATGGCTTGAGACTTTAAGTGTGATTGCATAACATGGAGCTTTTCGAAAAGTGTGAGACTTTACAATCGAGAAAGCTCTCTGGATGAAGGCTTGCTCCTATTCCTCTATTCAGGTGCACACATACAATTTGCAAAGGATCTACTCTAAAATCTACTCTAACTTGCCAAGGAGACAGGGTTAAGAAGATGCAAGAAAATAAACCTAAACTAAGAATAGTGATGCACCAAAGGAATGTTGAACACCTACTTTCCAATTAAATAAAAACCATCAAAAATGTAATACAACCACCATGCACACATAACTAAGATTATAATGAGAGATTAGGAAGATACAATGAACATAAGAGAGGGTTGAAATCATCCACAGACTTATTTTATTGCTCCAATAATTTATTACTGATCCATTCTGATGGCAAGAAGCACAAACTTGCATCACAGTTTGAAATGGGAGGTTTGAACTCCAAAAATTCACTTGTAGATAGAGAAGAAGAGAGGGTGCAAACCAAAATGTCCAACCACTTTGAAAAATTCCCCCTTACAATATATATGAAGAATGAGAGAGGAGATGAGAAGAAATCGAAATCTAGCTTCAACCATCCCAAAAGAGCAATGAACTCACTGCAACAATGATGGGTTCTCTTTGCAAAACCCATACATCCATGTAATGTTCCTTGATGGGAAAGAAAGGAATCCCATACCTCATTATGGTGGTAGGTGAGAAACTTGGAACACCCTCTAAAAATGGCAGACTATATTTCTTAATTTTGAATAACTTAGTCCCACTAATTTAAAGATATCCAAAATTCCTTTCTTGTGCAAATCGAGCTCCCAGTCAAAAGTTATGGCCATTTGAAGGTTGAGGTGTCATTCTGCAAAAATGGTGGAGTTAGAGTTTTGAAACTCCGAAAGCCCCAAATGTATGCAACCCCCGAAACCCCAAAACTTGGACTTTCAAACATTTACATTTGGGAGATTGAAACACTATTCATCACTCAAATTTCCTTAAGAGTTTCGAAACTCTGAAACATGAAGTTCTAAAACACTAAAACCTGAAACTACCACCAAGTTGACCTTGAAACCTGTGTTGACATCCAAAATATGAACCCTTTCAGGATTCAAACTTTTGAGATTTCAGACATTTGAGGTCACTTTTCAAGTTTTTGATTGCCAAGATTTCTGAAACCTCGAACCCTGAACCTCTGAAACTTTGAAACTCGAAAGTCCAAAATTTTAGACTTTTAGAATTTCAAATTTATGGATTTTTACTCACTTTTTTGTGCACGATTCCCAAAAACATCGAAACCCTGAAATTCCAAATTTTCAAACTTTCAGACTTCAGGATTTTTAAATTTTTTGCTTCATTTCTGGCACGCTTCGCAAAATCCCTAAAATATTGAAAGTATAATTTTTTTGAATAACCGACTTCGGGATTTCAAACTTTGGTAGCCATTTTTCCATTTTTGGCTTTAAGAGCTCGAAAGTCTAAAATTTTAGACTTCAGGGTTTGAGACTTTCGGACATTCGACCCATTTTTGCCATACTTTTATCCATAGTGCCGAAAAATGTGAATTCTAAAATCTCGAGCCTTTCTCCATTCTTCTCCGACTTGAGCTCGATATTTTTTTCATTCTCCTTGGCCATTGATTTTCCGCCTTTGCATTACCATTGTCGAGCCTGCCTGCAGCTTGATTTTTCAAAACGACCATGAGCTCGTATGACTAAACCAACCTCTCCATCTCTCCCGTGTAAAAACTTGTTTGATCAATCTTTTCCTAAGGGGAAAAATTGATGACAGGATCATGAGCATTAATTAATTTTTGAAACGAAAAAGGGTGATAGAACCTATCATAAAACAACATCGCTTTAAGAGTATACACTAGGTCATGGACAAAGCTATATTAAACTAAAGGTAAGCAGAGTCTATTCGATGAAGAATCATTTATAATAGTATTGAAATCATTTATAATAGTAAAAGAAGTGTAATATTTGTATGAATTACAAAGATACAAGAGAATATGGAATTACATAATTTTTAATATTTGTAAATTTTTCAGAATAGTTAATTATCTGGTTTTGAGAGGACTGAAAAACCCAATAGTATACAGGGAGTGAAAGATATTGCAATAAATAAACATGAGGGAAATCCTTTACCAATGACATAAAGATACAAAAAACAAGCTAGGTCCCAATCGACCAAACCACCCTACAATGTAGAAACTGAAGAAAAAAACATCATGACCCCAAATCGACTCAACATTGACACCAAATCACCCATTCAGAAGTGAAAGCAAGAAGTGTTGCATTAATGTTTTGACTTACATTTAAAATTTTAATTTTTTCTTCTCATTCTTTGTTCCCATCCAACCTGACACTCGCCCAACAGTTATCTAGCCCATTTTCTCAACCAAATGACCACCACATGTAAGGGAAACATCATCGCTCAGAGCATGAAGGATGCTCAGTCTGACCTTCTACAAACTGCCGCCATAACCTGCCATGACCTCCATACCATATCTGACACCTAGATCAATGGACGCAGGGGCGGAGCCATGCATTGTACAAGCCATGAACTCATCATCCTCCTCCATTTCATCCCCATCATCCATTGAATCCTCATCAATATCATCGTCTATCTGAGAGATGGGAATTTGACCATGCACCACATCCTCCAACGGAGGCTGCAGATCACCACTGAAACTAAAGATTATAGAATCTCGACACTTATACTATACTGAATATTTTATGAACAATGAAGAAAACAAAACAAAACACATAGAAATTAATAGTAAATTTGCTCACAAAGTGAGCGAACAGCATTGAGGCTAATGAAGTTATGTTTTATTCAACTTAGAATTGTCTTCTTCTTCCTTCTGTTGTGCTTGAAATCTGAAGGAGAGGATTACATTTAAAAGAAGGAGCAGCTACAGTAATGAAAGAGATAACTGAAGAAGAACTCAGCTAG
The DNA here is from genome assembly GCA_018340775.1 of Taxus wallichiana var. yunnanensis. Classification (NCBI taxonomy): domain Eukaryota; kingdom Viridiplantae; phylum Streptophyta; class Pinopsida; order Cupressales; family Taxaceae; genus Taxus; species Taxus wallichiana. The sequence continues at coordinate 977,034,050 of CM031239.1, forward strand.
ATCCTAAATTACAGGCATCAATTAAGACTGAAAGATGCTGCAGTTTATTAGGCAGCGAATGAAGCTGCAAACAAAAGAGAACAAAAACTTAACTGAAAGTAAACTAATCCTATGACTGAAGGAATTGCTCAGTCTACAATTTATTAACTGAAATAAAGAACTAGTTAAAGGAAACTGCAGAAGATGAGCTGCAGTGGTGGCGGTGGAACTGCAGAGGAACTGCAGTTTGAACATGCATCCTTCAGAAACATCGCTTTGCCTACTATCCAGCCACCATGCACTTTTCATAGATGATCGAGGAGGGATCGATCTTTATTATCTATTCCCATTTATCAAGGGAGGATTCAAAGAAGATTCTTTTCAGAAAAATTACACCTACTTGCACATTTATGCAGAGGTGGGAAAAAACCAGCCGAGAGCGAGCTTTTGTAGTGGGGTCGACAACAATCAACACTCCTATTTCTCTAGAAATTACAAAGAACACTTCAGGATCCAATAATTCCAAAGGGAGTGCTGGAAGCTGAATCCATAGAGGAAGAGCCTAAAATTTTCGTTCTTGAAACACTCCTGGTTGCCAACGCATGATGATAAGGGCTGTTTTTCCATAGAACCATGGTGCACTGTGTAATACATTATTTAAGTCCCGTTCTTCTTAGAAACAGGAAAAAATATAATCCCCCGCTAAAACCCTTACCTCCAACTTGCATACCTAATTCCTCCTACACCAGTCTCAGAAAAAATCAATGTTACGCCTCACCCCAGTGAAACAGCCAACAACTGTGTGTTTAAACCTCTCCCTAGCTCTATTCACCACCACCTACGGGATCTCCAAATGTGGTTGAGCTTCACACCAAGAGGGAGACAATTTTAATAGTTCCCTGTGATCACCCCCTTAAAGTTTTGCGGCCCACGCGATTGTTTCCCCACAAAGGGCTGAAGAGCCTCCTCCAAGGCCACTCCTGTCGTCTATTCCTATGTCTGTTGTTCCTCTTTCCGTTGCTCTCGAGCCATGTTCTATTTAGTTTCTTTCTTTCTTAAAATAATTTTTGTAATTGTTTTATTTTAATTGGGTAAAGAGAAAAGAGATTTATATTAGATCATATATAATTACAGCATGAAAAGGTGGCAGAGAACATGCAAGTTTTTTATTGTCTATTTTATTATTTTTACTTTTCCATTTTGTAGTTAGAGAAATATTTAAAGAGACAAAAGTCAATTCAAACATATTATTATAAATATTACAAATAAAATTAAGATGAAGAGAATTCGATTGAATATTCTTCTATATTATTAGATGAAAATAATTACAAGAGAATTCATTTATATGTTTTTTATTTTAAACGAATAGAAATCAAAAGAATGTTTATCACAACATAGAATATTTTCAAAATATCTGTATTTATTTTATATGAATAGAAATTAAAAGAATGTTTACCACAACATAGAATATTTTAGAAATCTTTTATTAAATAAAAATAGAGTCTTTTCGACTCCCCCATCAAAAATTACGACCTCCATAAAACAAGCCACCAAACCCACATCAGTTTCTTTCTTATTAAAAGATAATTTGTTTTCATTATTAATGTTTCCAAATATTTAATTATAAACAGACTAATTATATATCATAACCTACAAATTCAGACGATGTAGAAATTATGTAAAACACAATGTTATTTTTCGGTAATAGTTACTTAAAGCAGTGTTATGTAGTTACATAATAAATAGATTTGATTTCGAAACTCTCTAATAACATGTTTTAAACTAAGTCAGTTATAAATTTTTATTTTAGGGAAAGTACTAACTTGTAAACACCTTATTCAACACCTAAATTCAATATTTTAATGAAGATTTAAATATACCAAATAAACACGTGAAAAAATTATGTGGTTCGAAAACAAATTCAGTTTGTCAGCAACGAGAGTATCGAGCAAAACACTAGTAATAGGTACGTAATCGTACGAATTTTAGGAACCATTAAAGTAATATATCACATCCTGTTAGAACGATTATTAAAATATCCTTCTTTGAAAATAGAAGAAAATTTTATTATCTTTATTATAATGTTATTCAGGACGAATCCAAGTTATGAATATTTATCTTTTACAGGTCATGAGTATTAAAGAGTCCTAATCGAAAAGGGGATTCCAGTTTTGTACCGAACTACAAACACTTCAATAAGCAGAGTTCGATAAATTTAAAAATCCCATATAGAATCCCACAGTTGCAGTTGGTCCCCTTCGTTGTACATGATATTTTCAAGTGGTTGAGATGTGCCGCTTTCGTGGAGAAATACAAGTTTCTCATACTCACCACGCATATTCATGAGCTCTTCTTGCTTGGCTGTCAACTGGTATTCCAACTCGGTAATCTTCTTCTTTATTTCATGGATTTCACTTGCAGTTCCATGTACAGGGTCCTTCAATCTCGCTCTTGCTTCATACACCATACTTTTACTGCATCCGCTCTTTCACTATCCTGAACATCCTAAAAAGGAACAACACATGTACTGTCTATTAAACACTTAATATACATATATTATAGCCGTTATAAGTATCAAAATGCAAGGTGGAACCTCTATAATGTGTCTATCCGCATTAAAACATGGAAACCGATACTGTTTTATACATTTAAGATGAAAAAAAGTAGAAATAGAAGATGCATACTTTAAGCATTTTGATAACATTTCCGGTTCCGAACACTCTGTGCACCATTGCAAACTTGTCTGGTTCATGACCTGGAAAATGAAGAGCCAATGGACATTTTTGGGAACATTTCTTGCGTTGCAATCTACAAGCTGCACAAGGGGAGATTCCGTCATTCTGTTTGCCGTGTGGGATTAGAATGGTTTGCAGAAAGAGTCTTACTTATAATACTCTCCTTCCAACAAGAGGGAATGCTTAAGTTAACGCCAACGTAAGCACGCCAGTATTCGGATCTCTCAAATCGATTACAATGTTTTAAACTTAATTTTTATTTGTCAAGCCTGCGGGGTATATCACGTGGGATATGACAAGTCTTTATCCAATCAAATATAGATGTTGTGAGCCGTATACTTGTTACGTGTGTACTTGATAGCCAAATATCTGAAGACTTTTCGTTTGAGTATATTTTCACTTTAAAAGCGTGGTTCCATGTTCGACATTAGTATTTTTATTTATTTGGTATATATAATTTTATATAAAACAATTTAATTGCTGCTACTGAAATCTATCAATTTAAAAAAAAAAAAACTATACAAACATTATAATTAAGAATCAAACTCCAGGGTGAATCTTATAAAATATACCTATCCACATTAAAATTGGAAACTGATACTGATTTATGATGAAAAACGTAGAAATAGAAGATGCATAGTTTAAGCATTTTGATAACATTGCGTACACCATTGTAAACTTGTCTGGTTCACGGGCTGGAAAATCAGGAGCTAATAAACATTCTTTTGAAGATTTCTTACGTTGCCATGTGGTATCAGAACGGTTTTGAGAAGGTTGGAATATTAAGTCTTACTTGTAATAATATCCTTCCAACAAGAGGAAATGCCACGGAATATTTTTAAAGCTGATGAAACCATGTGGATGTCAGAAACAAAGTCAGTGTTTTAATAAGGCACGCCATTATTCGGATGCCATGTTTTTCATGTGGTGCAGTCATCACTCAAATCTAGTACAACGTATTAATGTTAATTTTTATTGGTCCAGCGTTGGTACTGCGGGTATGTCATATGGAATGTGACAAGTCTCATTCCAAAAATGATATAAATTTCTAGAGCCTTACACTTGTTGGAAGTTTATTTAAAGTGAAATATTTTTCATTTTAACCCGTGTTTTTTTGGGTTCTATTGAAATACTGATACACACGTTGTAGTACTTTTGATTTCGACGAGATGTACTAGATTGTTTAAAAACATGTGCATATTAAAAAATATTTAAACTCTATTGAAAAGTTTGGTGAAAGTATCAATCATAGCTGAAAGGTAAGCTGAAATGTTAAAGGAGATGGATTGGGAAATTTAAAGATAAACAACGCAGCATGAGGGTGATAAAGAAACAGATTGAGGGAGGAGAATCTAAGGAGTGTGAAAAAGTCGACACAACCTATATCAAAAGAATTTATCTTACAACTAGACATCTATGAAACATTTTTCATATGTGTCAATCATATAAAAAAGAGGGAAAGGGTGTGTGGTGCATAGGGCATGGAGAAAAACATACTTTGGAGATAGAAAGAAAGAAGTGGTCATTGAATACTTTCAAAGAAAAACTTGCATATGTTTGAATACCAAACTCTACATATGTTAGATATGAAAACTCTGCATTTATCTTTCCTTATATCACCCATTTTATTGAAAATTGCAATAAAAGTATCTATGCAGTATAAAGGCAATGAAAAGGTTTTCCCCATTGTGGTAGTCTTGAGATGTTGTTTGTCAATGATCAATGGCACAACATCTCAACACCTCATTTTTGTGATGCTTGATAGACACAATTACTAAGACTTGCATTTCGAAATGATATTTAGAGTAATTAGTGTTTGAAGAAAATTTGCAAAAGAGGGATTTTTGTAGATTATGTCCTCCTTCGATCCTCTATGTAATCCCACGTTATAAAAGGAGAATGTTTGAATTGAAGACTACGCTCGATTGATTGGTTGGAAGATTATAATTCAATAGCTTGGTGTAAAGATTGTAATCTATTAATAAACCATTAAATTTAAATGCATTGAATCGAGTAAATGTGTGGATATCATTTTTTTTTTTTTTTATTATTGGCAAATATTTTTTTGAAAGGGACTATACCCTTGTACAACAAGGCTCAAGAGAAATATTTACAATTTCAACAAAAAAAAGAAGATAAAAATCAAGATATAAAATGGAAGCGCAATGGAAAAAAGTAAACTACCAAATGGAAAAAAAGTAAAGCGCCCAACAAATAACCAACAAACAACAACAACTCGGCGAGATCTACGAACGAACTGCTCACAACATCGTTCCATGACCGAAACAATGTTGGATGGTAGTTTATTATGTCCTTTCTTCCTCCGTTCCACCACCATCCAGTCCGCATTACCATCTTTCGTGAAGATCGGAAGAACAACTTTGATATTTGTTATAGGAGTGTAGCCCATAACAAGGGGCAATAGGTCACAATCCTTCGTAATAATAGCATCGACCTGCTGGGGTAGAAGAAACCCTGTGGTATCTCAATAATAGGGGAGAATCTACCTTTGAGGGGTTTGATGATTCCACGACCCGTTTGGAAGCACCTTCGGCGTCGAAAACTAAACCCTTAAAGTCTATCCTTCGCACCCACATCCTTTCACCTATTGCGGGTGAATCTCATTGGGAGGGCTTGAGAGTTGTCAATATCTACCAAAATTCTAGCATATGTTGTATGTGTTTGATGGGAGGTTTTATTGTAGTGTCCACTCCTCTTCGACACTTATTATATTTTAATTTTGATTATTGTTGACCATAGACATGGATAATATTTTATCATTTTGGTTTAGAATGATGTTAGATGATAGAGATATTCTGATTATTGATGGATTGTGATTCATAGTATGATTTGTGTAGATTCTTATAGACATAGAGAGACATTTTATATTGATGATGATTATGTGTTGTTAGCATATATATTACTGACATTCAAAATTCTCGTCATGTTGACTATGATATAGCTTTTGAACTAATCTCATAATCTTGTTGATATTGATAAAAGATAGAATTGAGATGTTAAAATTTTAGACAAATGATAGCATTGTTTAGTAGAGATGATGATTTAGCTATATGCGAATGGTTATTGATTTATGTGTGTATATTTTATCTTTGATGTTTTGATGCGGCCATGAGGCCGAAGGAGGTATTGTGTGATTTTGCAGGTGATTATATCACAACAATCAAAAAGGGATTGGAGACCAACCACAATGAAATACTAGATGGATATAATGAAGGTCACCATGGCAACTTGTGTAATATTTATTTTTTTGTATTTTGTTAGTGGGGGTCCCCATGGGGGTGACCTCTAATTGTGACCATGGGCTATGTGTGTAATTCTTTCCTTTTATTTTATTTATTGTTGAGTATGTGATTTATTTGTGATGTAATTTATTTAATCATAGTTGATTAATGTGCTTTTATTAAGTAATTAAATCATGTTATTAAGTGATTTGGGGATGTGAAAAATGGATTCATTTATTATATTTGTTGGTCTTTTGGACTATGTGATTTTAAGTTGAGTGTATGTGACTTTGAGTGTTGTACACTCTACCTTACCTTGGAATTTCATATTTCGGTTTAAGGGCCATTTTTGGAGGCTTGTGGGACAAACTAATCTTTTCCTAAACCTCTTAATTTTATATACCAACCCTACCTATAGATTGGAGGTCAAAACAAGACCCCATTATGTGTTTTGTAAGAAAAAAAAGTGAAATTTAATGCACTTTTCTTGCATAGGTTTTAAAGTTTGTCCTTAGGGGGTGTGGGTTTGGATTGTGTGTGTAAGAGACTTGTCATTCCTCTCAATCACCAATTTATTGAGCATTGAGGTTTAGGTTTTACTTGTGTAGTGGAGTTTAGGATAATTGATGTGGCATCCTACATGGAGCCACCTCACCCTCCTCTTTCATTTTTCTATTTATGTAAGTTTATTTGTTTGTTTTGGGGTTACTTCATTTCATTTATGCTCTTGTAATTTTGGAGTTGGAGAGTTTTGAAGTGCTTGTTGAGTTTTGAGATTGTTAGAGTTGGATTGAGATTGAAGGATCTTTGAGGGTGATCCATTGATCAAGTTCTACAATGGAAAGGTAGGAACTACACCCTTGTTTTATTTGTTTTCTCTTATATGTGTATATTTGTATGTTGTTGAATGTTTTGGTATGCTTGTTGGGTTCTTGGGTAGAATGCCTAAGTATGGTGTAGGAGAAGGATATGGGGATTTTATATGTAGGGAGGCATAAGATTTTATTTCATGTTTTGGGAGGGAGTTGGGTTTAGAGACCTAACTTAGATAAGAAAACACTTGCATTTCTTACTTAGTTCTTATGAGGGAGACATAAGATATTGTAGGGAGGCATAAAAGAATGTGGGAGGCATAAGATGATCTTGAGGGAGGCATAAGAGTTGTGTAGGGGTTTTGAGATGTTTATTGGATGGATTTAAGGTGGGAACCTAATCCCATTGGGAGGCATAAGTGATCTCCCCATAGATCCTTGTTCCATTGGCTTTGCATTTCAAGCCTTGTGTATTTTAATAAGTTGCATTCTTGTGATTGTATCTTGTGTTGAATGTGTGTTATATGGTTGTGAAATTTTTTGTTGTTATGTTGAAGCATTGTGTTGTTTCCATTAGTTGGATCCATCCTTTATTCCATTTTGGTTAGGGCTCGAGGTGCAATGAGGAGGATTACTTCTTCTCCTCGCTGGATTATTGGTTGGGTGGAGAGTGTTGCCTCTCCCCTATTTTTGTGTTTGTGTTTAAAGTGAGGACATGGTGGAGCCATTATTGAAGAATTGACACTTAGAAATTTTGTGAAGTCCAAACAAATCCTTATTTGTGAGAAAACCTTTGTTATAATTCCCACTTAAGGTGGAAGACTTGTAGTATTGTATTTGAAAGAAATGTTGCATTGTATATTTTGGTTTATTAAGTTGTAATGTATTGTAGAAATAAAGCTCTTTACATCATAAGAAATGAGCGATGCTCAAAAAAGAAGGAAGTTCATTATTATTGTGGAAGTTGCATTTTGTAGGAATGAAGGAAAACTTAGAAGATGTAAACCTTTGAGAATGTTTTCTTAGTAAGTCTTAAATGTATAATATATTGCTTGTACTTACCTTGAATAAACGGTTGTATTTGAAATGGAAAGATGCTCTAAAGTATAATGAGTTATTTTGTTGGAAAAATTGCATTTTGTTGTGGAAAGGAAAAAAATACCAGGAATAGATTAAGTTTCATTTCTACTTTGGAACTTGAAATAAATTTTGTTGGATGAAAATAAAAATGATATTGTAGTTGTTTTCTTATCACTATAGAAATATAAAGTCTTTAAATTTAGTAATTTGAAGCATGGAATGAACAAATGGTATAACCCTTCAACTAGAGACTTTAGGAACATAAATTCAACAAAGGATAAACTGTAAAACACTCTAGTAAAACTTGTTTTTGAAAAAGTTATGGAATTGTTGGTTCTGTTTTCAAAGAACAAGACCGCCACTCTGTGTAGAGCAGCGATCTACGAACCATCACGTAGTCAAGGTGTGTTTTGAATCGTCACCTAGGTAGGCAATGCATGTCGAGGGTGTCGTCCTGCTATGGGTGGTAGATTCATCACTAACGGAGGAAAAATACTAATCCGTGACTGGAAAATTTAAACTTGGTTTAATTAAAAATTTAAGCCTGCAAATTTGAAGAGTAAATCACCAACAAGCCATAAGGGCATAAATTCATTGTTTCAAAGATGAAAATATTTAAATGGAAATTTAAATGTATGGAATCTCTTCGATTAAATGGAAAAGGGGTTTACCCAAGTAGAATACAAAAAAATAAAAATAACTAAGTAAACATTCCAAATTTAGGGAAAATTACCTAAAAACTACTACTAGAAAATAATGCAATGATAAATCCATCATCCAATCTAAACTAATATTGGTTTTTGTGAATTCCTCCATGGTTCTTCCTTCCTTTCTCCCATGGCTTCCATTTCTCCAACCTGTAAATTAAACAAAAGAAAAGTGACCAAATGAGGAGGCTAGGGAAAAGAAAAAGGTTTAATAAGATTTCATAAGGATAGTTAGGGTTAGTATGGAACCCTAAGATCTAGTGGCCATAATTGATTTGATCCAAGGGTTGAGAATCAACCCTAAAATTGTTAGGTAAGAATAAATATTATGGGTTTTTAGATAATTTAAGGGTATGTGTAAATGGGTGAATGGGGCCATTTAATACCCTTGTATGTTAAGTTAATTATTTAGTTCCTAGTATGTCTTAGTAATTATTTAAATGGACTTTAAGGAAAATTATTTAAGAGAACTAAGATAACTATGGATAAGAGTTGATTAAATGTGAGCTGAATGTTAATTCCTAAGGGGGAAACTATTTAACCTAGTGAAAGGAATTATTGAACACTTATCTAGTGATGATAATTAAATTGAATTTAGAACTGGATTAAGAATATTTAATTAATAATCTAGACTGGATCTAGCCTATGAAATGTAACATTGCTGGTAGGAATTAATTAAACGTATATTAGGGTTTGACACCCTTATAACTTAAAATAAAACAATTTTTTTCTGTAACCTTTTTGGATAATTGTTTAAGGATTAATGTGGTTCTAGAAAGTCATATTTGTGGGCATTACATTTATAATTAACTTTCATATAAAATATTAGGGTATATCATATGGCAATGGGGAAATATCTATTCCAGAGTTGCGATGGAAGTCCTCGAAAACATATCCAAATAGAGTAGGTATCAATGGAGTATTTTAGGGGTTAAAAGATGGATTCCATGGCTTCAACATGAGTCCATGCTCCCACCAAACCAACTATTGATTAAATATTAAATCCTTGTCCTCGGGGTTTCAAAAACAACAATTAAATAGGCTTTAACACGGGGATAGAGTCCAATCTTACTTGTAATATTTTCCCGCCATCATCGTTTGTAATCCAATCATGGCGCTAGCATGAATATTAGGCTAAAAATTATGCCAACCTAATAATGAGACCAAGTTGAGATAGGTTTTCTACTTCCTTGATGAACTTCTATAGTATATCCTATGAAATATTCAACATGGGAGTCATCTATGATGGTGTGAAATGCTTATAAATATTATTGGCGTTCTCCTTCTATGTGGAGACCACAATAGCGTAGGATTTAGCTCTGCTGCCTTGTTTCCCATGGTTGAAGTGCCCTGATATATAAGCATCACAATTTTCCCCTCCTTCATATTTTCCATCATTAGATCTAGAGTTCTTCCCATTCTAGGTGTGAGAGCTCAGATTCTCCTAGTTGGGATGCCCAGATTTGGAATCATCGGCCATATCTAAGGACATAACATCCTTTACAATAGGGGAAGAGGTATTTGTGGAGCCTCTACTCTCAATGTTGGAGTTCCTATTCTCCTTATTGCCATTGTTTTTACCAGCGATCCCATGTTTGGGTAGGTGAGAGCCTCCTCAACTTTTGACCTATTTTGCTATAAAAGAGAGCCCGAGCCATGAAAAATATTCTTCTGTAGATTGTTGTGTATCTTTGCCCTCTCGAGCACTAACATCCCTTAATTAGCAAAAAAAAATTCACATGTCTCTTTGTGAGAGATCCCATTGCAAGTATTTTTAGGGAAGGATAAGGTGAGTTGCAGTAATTAAGGTTCGCAGATCCTATTCGCACATCACGGTTGAAAAATATATACTAACCTCGTCTTCATCTTGTGTAAAAAACTTTAAGATGTCTTTGGTAAGTGTAAACAAAGCCCAAAATCTTATCAATTCGAGTGGAAATTTTTCATTAATTTTATTAAGGGATATGCTAGAAGATGAGGTTTGTAACACCCATATTTTACACACACAATACAATTCATTTTTTTGAATTACATTATAGTACACATGACACTACAAGAGATTATTTAGTACTACACATAACACATGATATGTTATCACAACATTAACCTATATGGATAACATGCAAACACATGATTCAATTCAAGGCAACTCTTTTTGACAAAGCACAACATAATGATTCACTATAAGATAAATTTACAAACATGGTCTTCCCACAACACAATATTTTAGGATTACACGTTTATTACATTCATGTTTCAATATTTAACTTAAGTCCTATAAAGGTTCATATTATATGAATCATACATTCACTTTTCCTTTTTGCGATATTTCCTTTATATTGTTTAACATTTAACTTTTTGTGTAACTCTTTGAATAATTATCATCAACATTATTTCTAATATTTTTTTAATTCGGTCATTTGTTAAAATGGTAATTAGTTACACATAAGGATATTTACATACACACATGGATACTAAGTATTAGCCCTAGGATTTTATCCTAAGGGAATGTATCTTGATCTTATATCATACCTCTATTACACAATAGAACAAGTGTAATTCCAAAGGATGAGAAGTTCATTTTTTTGTTTAAGGATTTAGGGTTACATTTCTTTCACTCATTTATAAAATGATAATAGATTTAGTACACAATAAGTATTATAAGAAATAGGTTCTTTATCCATAGTGAGAGGGTTTAATCACATTACAAGGAAGATCATGTTTCCCTTTACCATGAAGTAAGCTGTTGATGTAAAATCACAACACCTCTAAAAGTCTGCAACTTGATGGGTTGAGACTCTCAGTGTGATTGCATAACATGGATATTCTCCCAAAGTTTGGGACTTTGCAAATTGGGAGATCTCTCTGGATGAAGGTCGGTTCCTATTCCTCTATTCAGGTGCACACATTCATATTGCAAAGGATCTACTCTAAAACCTACTCTAACTTGCCAAGGAGACATGGTTAAGGAGATGCAAGAAATAAAACCTAAACTAATAAGGGTGATGCACCAAAGGAATGTTGAACACCTGCTTTGCAATTAAACACAAACCATTAAAACTATAACACAACCACCATGCACATATAACCAAATTGTAATGAGAGATTAGGAGGATGCAATGAACACAAGAGAGGGTTGAAATCATCCATAGACTTATACTATTACTCCAAAGATTTGATATAGTCCATTACAATGGCTAAGAGGCAAGATTACATTTACAGTTTGAATGGGAGGTCGAACTCCATAAATCCTCTTTCGTAGAAAGTGAAGAAGGGAGAGTGAAAAACAAAAATGTCCAGACTTTAGAAAAATTCCCCTCCTTACAATATATAGGAAGAATGAGAGAGAAAGGAGAGAAAATTTTGAATCATGCTTCAACCACCCAAAAGAGCATTGAATTCAGCTGCAACAATGATAGCTTTTACTACAGAACCAATGCTTCCATTAATGTTGCTTGTTGGGAAAGAAAAGAAGTTCATACCTAATTATAGTCATAGGTGAGAAGCCTGAAAGCCTAAAAAAGGTGGACTATATTTATCATATTTCATTAATGGTAGCGGTGAGAAGCAAACGTTGCGAGATTTCTAAAAATCATCTCTTGCTCAAATCCGAGCTCCCAGCCAAAATTTATGGCCATCCCGAAGGTCGGGTCACGGTTTCAATGTGGGCTCTCACAATATTTTAAAAGATCTGAGAATTTTAAATTCTTGGTGGGATTCATGATTCATCCCGGATGTAATTGACCTATCGCTAATATTTTTCAAACTTCCTTGGGTTTGGATTCTATCCATGCAAGATCCATGTGGAAGCCCCACATATTCTTAAGATTTGGCTTCCTGTTAGGGTCCTAGGAATGCGACGTGCTGACACTTGGCACCGTTCGCTAGCCTACTCTACTTCCTTTGTGTTCTGCCTAAGTCCCTCTTGTTTGGCGAAGATAATATGTCTGACCCTAGACACGTGGAGGGCTACCGCACGTTTGTGACCTGACTTTGGGTTTTAATTTTGAAGTTGTGCTGAAATGACACTTGGAGGCTTCCCTTTGGTTCTACCCATGCTTTAAATTTTTAAATGGTCTGTTCTTCCTTTCTCAAACTATGACCACATGGTGCTCCCGCGCTTGTTTGGGGACCGCATTTGAATTTTATCTTTGAATTTGAGCCAAGCTAACATGTGGGGGCTTCTGTTGGATCCTTTTACTTTCTCTTTAACTTTTTGGAAATGCACCGAGTTGACACATGGCACCTTTCATGAGTTTATTTCTTTGCTTCAAGTTGAATCATTCTAGGCTCGAGGATTTTGATGTACCGAGTTAGCTTTCTTCATTTTTTCACTTGAGCTTCAGTCTTCTTCAACATTTCCATTGGCCCTTCATTTTCCAACCCTTCTTCTCCATTGTTGAGCCCGCCTGCAGCTTGATTTTCAGGATCGAATGTGATCTTGCATGACTCGAACGAACCTCTGCATTCCTCCTTTGTAAGATCTTTTTGATCAATTTTTCCCAAGGGAAAAATTGAATAACAATAACATCTCACAATCACACTTCCCATGGGCACACATCAATTATAATTTTACTATAGTTATGCTCTAACCATTAATTAAGGATTCGAAGGAGCTTAACCTGGAAACATACTCCCTTATTTTTGCCTTTTGGATTAGGTTTCTTGCATATTTTTTTCTTCTAACTCAAGAGGTTTTTCCTTAACTAGGTTCATATTCCTATTGTAATGAATTGTGTGACCTATTTGTTAATAGGGACATTTATAACCTCGTGAGACTACTAGTCCCTATATTAGGGGATTTGTCTCTAAGATCATGATCCCAGTTTTACATCATACACCCATTACATAATAGGAAAAGTGGGAGAGCAAGATGGAGTAGTCCATTGTTAAAAGGGTTAAGGTTCACATTAGAGTTTACACAACGTGGGTCTCATTTCTCATCAAAAGATGGTTTAAACATGATAAGAGTGACCTAAATTTCACCTTTCTCCAAGCACATCATCTTATGGTTAAATTTTCACCAACTAATCATAAATTAAAATGTTTCTCATTCTTCAAAATTAACTCTTAGTATTGCACCATAAATCCCAATGATAAATGAGATTGGGTATCAAGTTCATTTATGATCACAACTCTTAAAGGTGACTTATGAGGTTAGTTGGTGATCTTCTCTAGTCAACATGTATTTCGGTCTAGGAGGAATTTATCCATGTTTACTGTTGGTTTCCCATAGGGAACTACCTTAGGAGAACACATTCTCCTTACTATGCATACAATTACCATACCTAGTAAGGAACCACATACTCAAGACAAAATTTAACCACGTTGTTCCTAATTATTAGGTTCATGATAATGTTGTCAAGCATACGAGCTATGATGAAAACTCAAACTTGGGATCTTATTCACCTAAACTATGAGGTGCGATAGAGTGAAAATTTCATTTGAAGGTATCAATTTTATATGCTAAAGGATTAACACACGAAGGTTAGTCATGCATAAAAATTTTACTAGGATTGATTTTTTTGTTTAGATTTGTATTTTCAAGGTAAGTAAAACACAACACACCGATTAATTAATCATCCATGCATTAATTGAAATGAACTACAATATATTAAATTCAAATTCATTTAACATATTTATATCCAAACTTTTTACCGTATGTAAATCGGAATCGAAATGGCACCTATAATTAAGTGCACATTTCTTTGAGGCATCCCTAAAACTAGCATCTCATACATATTACAAAAATTCAAATATAAAATTTTATTTAACATGGAAATACATTATACATATATACATTCTACAATGACCTATATAAATTACAATAATAACCAATGAATTACACCATGCCTTTTCACAATATTTCTTGCATCCTGCAAAAGCATGCGAGCCTAAAATCAGTTATAAATTGCTGATATGGCATCCACCTAGATATAGAATAATTAACATTTTATTTTTGTTTTCATTTACATAATAATAATAATAATTTAAATTTGAGAGGAGAGGGTTAAAGACCCTGTATTTATTTCATTTCATCTCACTTCAACTCTTAACCAAGGAGAGAGAAAGATATAGGAGAGAGAGAAACAATATTTTTCCAAAATCTCAATTCACACAACAAGTCACATGATAGAGATTTAAACACTTATTTACTAGTTTCAACAAGTTTCCACGGTGGTTTGGTAACACGTACTAAGAGGTGAAAACCAAAGACATTAAGTAATATCGATCAAGTGGAAGAATCGACCATAGAAGATGCAACGGGAGGATGAAGATTTTATGCAACAACATCCAGGATTATTCAACATTGAGGACAACGTTGGTTGAAGGGGAAGGTCATGCTATGCCCTTAACCTATTGCTTGTATTAGGATATGAGTAGCTGACTTGTAGCTTACCATATGATTTTATTATATCATTTATACTTTCTCATACATAGTAGGTTGGCCTTAGTGATGGCCATAACATAGGAATAATATATAGAGGGATTGTAGGTATTAGTTGATCATCATCGGAGCATTTAGGTCTTATTTTACGGTTTGGAGATTTCCCCCTAAAAGTGGCGAAGCTATTCCAATTGCATATTGAGATCATTATTCTAAAATATTTTGTTATTTGGTGTTCTATTGCTGCTCATAATCTAAATTATACAAGTAATTTCATTACAAGTGGTATCAGAGTTGTGATCGGGCCAAAATTAGGGAAAAAACCCTAATTTTGTGTTTCCTCTCTATCTTAAGAACAAAATCTAATTTTTGGGTGATGTTTTTACCACAGTTTCAAATCATTTCAAATAAAAATATCTAAAAATTTCAGACCTTTTTGATATCGTTTGCAAAAGTTATTGCAAATTTAGGGTTTTTGATAAAAATGCTTCCTAGAGCGAAATTTGTAGATTTTTTCATATTTATTTACTTTTTTAGAAAGCTCTCAAAAAATAGTATTAATATCGTTTTTGTGTTTTTTCCTTTTTAGTCTAATGCGTATCAAAACCCTAAAGCCTAATGTTTGACACATAGGGGGCCTTACACAAGAGAAAAAGAATCTAGTCACTCTGGGTAAAACCCTAGATAAATATGGGGTAGTGATTGAAGAGTTGGAGTCAGAAGGGGTAAATATAGATTCCTCAGCACTAGGGTTTACCTCATTTTATCATAAGGTGTGCCAACTTGAGTATGAGTTATGAAATGTACAATCGAGATGGCCTCTAAAGGAAACATAGACCAAATAAATTTGTGGTTAGATGATATCATGAAACATGTAAAGGGTAAACAATATGGACCAAATCCGTCACATATTAACTAAGGATTATCTTTAGTTCAAAATCATGGACAAAATAACCATTGGATTAATTTTCCAGCCCAATTAGAATCCAACTTATTTGCAAACCACAGAACATGATGCCGAAAGTGGAAATGCCCAAATTTGATGTTGAGGATCCCCTGAATTGGATAAATCAAATGTCAAAATTCTTGAGTTACATCAAATGCCATCGGGAAAAAAGTGACATTGGCATCCCTATATCTTGAACTAGACCAATTCATTTGGTATTGATGGTTGTGTGCTCGAGAGGTAAAAAATGGTCTCGGTGTCACTTGAGCAGCTTTTACCGAGGAGTTGCAATCGCACTATAATTCTAGTGTTTGAGAGAACTACTTTAGTCAATTAGTAAATTTACATCAAATAAGATCAGTCAACCATTATGTACATCAATTCTAGAACCTATCTTTAAGGGTGGATAATATTCCGAAGAGAATCGGAATGACCTATTTATTGGGAGTCTTTAGGACCACACAAAGCATGAGGTATGTATGTTTAATCCCCTCAAGCTTTCGATTTTATTATCATGGCACGTGAAGGAGAGGAAAAATTTATTTGTAGTAGGAGGTGACTTTCATTAACACCAGAGACCGTGATATCTCTTCCCCTTCATTCACTAGGCCATTTATACCGAGTCCTCATAAAATGGAAGAAAAGAGAGAAAAAGGATTATATTTTAAGCGTGAAAGAAAATATGCACTTTGGGCCACAAATGTGTTGAGAATAAGTTGTTCTATATTGACAGAGGTAATGAGGATAATGAGGAAGATGAAATCATAGGAGAGGTTGAGGAACCAGTAGAAGATGAAGTACATGATCACCGAACTCCAAATTCTTGCCATGTATTATGAAGTATTAGTACTCCTTAAGCACTCAAGGTTATTGGATATCTCAAAAAGAAGGTGACAATGCTTTGATGGACTCGTGGGGTACTCATAACTTCATAAACAGTAAGTTAGATGCCCACCTCAATTGTTTTATTTACCAGCTCCAAAGTTATGATTGTAGATGGTGGGATAGTCAAGTGCACAGGAAAGTGCTATATTATAAATATTTCAATGGGAGACTACCTGTTAGACTTACCTATGTTTTCTATTTCTATGGGAAGGGCTAATATTGTTTTGGGTGTCAAATGTCTCACAACCTTAGGTACTATAGAGATGAATTTCTAAGAATTATTCATGTCATTTAATTCCAATAGAAGGACAATATAATTGAATGGGATGGTAGCTAAGTCTCCACATGATTATTATCTCTCATCGGATGTAGAAGGTTCTCGGAATAGGAGTAGATTGATTTATAACAACGTTCTTTTCCATATAAGTACAAAATACGAGTCTTCAATGCCACCCCGATCTTTAGAATATTATTGTTGCTCACTCATATGTTTTGATGAAATTCCAAAGGGAAAAACACCAGTTAGGGATCATGATCATGCCATTCGGTTGATTCCAGGATGTCAAACACCTAACATCAGACCATACAAATACCCATATTCTTGTATAAGTGAGATTGAGAAAATGGTACAATAAATGTTGAAGGCAAGTATCATCAGGCATAGCCAAAGTTCATATTCTTCACCAATGGTCATGGTACGTAAGAAGGATGAAACATGGAGGATGTGTTTAGATTACCAAGAACTTAACAAGTACACCATCAAAGATAATTTTCCTATTCTAGTAATTGATGATTGCACTAAATTAGATCTTTATTCGAGGTACCATCAAATTAGAATAAGAGAGGAAGATGTGTTCATAAAATAAATTTTAGGACTCATGAGGGCCATTATGAGTTTTGGTAAAGTCTTTTGGTCTTACAAATCCTCCCTCAACCTTTCAAAGCTTGATTAACATTGTTTTTAGGCCATTATAAAGGAAATTTGTAGTAGTTTTCTTTGATGACATATTGATTTCTAGTAATACATGGGAGGAACACCTAAAATATGTAAATAAAGTGTTACAATTTTGGCGAAACATACTCTCTATATAAAACCATCTAAATGTTCTTTTTGTGTATAAGAGGTAGAGTACTTGGGTCACATTGTATCCCATAAAGGTGTCAAAGTTGATCCTCGGGAGATCAAAGCTATGGTGGAATGGACGAGGCCCAAAACTCTAAAAAATATTCATGGTTTCCTAGGACTAACAAGGTACTCGTGAGAAGATTTGTGCGGGATATGATAGAATAGAAACCCCACTCACTTTGCATTGTTAAAGAAGGATGCCTTCTATTGGATAGACGTATCCACTAAATCCTTTAAGCGGTGAAGGAAGCCATGTGTATTACCCCAATTTTGGCTACTCCCAACTTCTCATAAACCTTCATTGTTGAATATGACACTTCAGGATCGGGATTAGGAGCAGTTCTAATGCAGGAAAGAAGACAAATTACATTTGAGAGTCTCCAATTCAAAGGAAATGATCTACTCAAACTCGTCATGAGAAAGAAATGATGGTTATTCATCATGCGGTCAAGCAATGGACACCCTATCTCATCGGTAGACACTTCAAGGTAAAAATAATCATGATAGTCTCAAATACTTTATAGAGAAAAGGTTATCATCTAAGGAAAAACAAAAGTGGATAACAAAAATGTTGGGTTATGATTTTGAAATCATATACATAAAGGGTAAATAAAATGTAGTAGCTGATCCTGTTGTCCGGAAGGGATACATCCATGCAGATACCTTACTATGTGGAATGTTCATGTTGACGGCCGATTGGGTGGATGAAGAAAGATTGGAATAGGATCAAGACAAGGATACACAATCTCTAATACAGGACATCAAGCAAAGCTCTATAAAATCTACAAATTTGAGTGGAAAGGTAATGTGCTATGGTATGCGAACAAGTTATACTTGAGTAAAGATTCCGAGTTGAAGCATAATATTCTTATAGAGCTACATGCCTCGCTTTTGGAGGAAACTCTAGGTTTTTGAAGACATATCATAGAATAAAAATAGAATTATTTTGGAAAGGACCCAAGAGGGATGTAAAAAAGTTTGTATCGGGGTGTTTACTATGACAATGAACAAAGGGGAAACAATTAAGATATCAGTGTCTGTTGTAATCCTTACCAATTCCTATTCGAGAGATGGGAGGAGGTCTCCATGAATTTTATCATTGGATTTCCTTATTCAGATGGTAAGAATGTTATTTCGGTGATTGTGGATAGGCTCACAAAATATGCCCTTTTTGTGCCCTATCACATCCATTTCCATCCAAAGACAGTCATAACTCTTATTTTGGAGATAGTTCAAAGTCTACATGGAAACCCAAACATAATGGAAGTGAACGTGATCCTATTTTCACAAGTAATTTTTGGATAGAATTATTTTCATGTTTTGGTACTCAGCTAGCTTACGGTTCATCTTATCATCCTCAAACCGATGGGAAAATGGAAGTGGTTGAAAAATTCTTAGAGGGCTATCTACGTTGTTTTGTATCAGATAAGAAGAAAAGGTGGATTAAATGGCTACCACATATTTTCTCCTAGATTTAAATGGCTACCAAATCAAAAAGTGGTTTAAATGGTATAACACATATTCTCATACCTCTTCTCAAATGACCCCATTTTTAGCATTATATGGTTACCATCCACCTTCTATCACTTCTTCCTTGAAGGTGAAAACTAAGGTCGATATGTTGAGGAACACATTCAACATCAACAACATGTTTTGGCTAGTTTGAAGAATAATTTAGCATTGGTACAAAACAGGATGAAACAACAAGTAGGTCAACACCGTAGTGAAATACATTTTGAAATTGGTGATATGTTTTTGTACATCTCCGTACTTACAAAAATATTTCCTTAAAGCAACACAAAAGGAAAAAAACTTGCTCCTAAATATTATGGCCCTTATCGGGTTGTACAAAAAATTGGTAGCGTTGCTTACAAACTAGAGTTGCCTCCATCTTGACGCATACACCAAAAGTATTTCATGTTTTCTACTGAAGAAGATTTTGGACATAAATTTGAATCCCAGATAGAGTTACCAGAACTTTATGAGGAAGGAAGAATCATTTTGGAGCGAGAGAAGATTCTATAAACACGTACTTAAGCGACTCGTAACAAGAGACATTAAGTTATATCCGATCAAGTGGAAGAATCGAGCATAGAAGATGCAACCTAGGAGGATGAAGGTTTGAAGGGGAAGGGCATGGTACACCCTTAACCTATTTCTTTTATTAGTATGTTATTATCTGACTTGTGGATTACAATATCATTTTATTATATCGTTTATACTTTCTCATGCTTAGTAGGTCAGCCTTGGTGATGGCCATAGCTTATGAATAGTATACATAGGGGATTGTTGGTAGTAGTTGATCATTATCAGAGCATTTGAGTCTTATTTTATGGTTTGGAGGTTTCCCCCTCAAAGTGGAAAATCTATTCTAATTTCATGTTGAGATAATTATTCTAAAATATTATGTTATCTCGTGTTCTATGCTGCTCATAATCTGAATTATACAAGTTATTTCATTACATTACGAAGCATGTAATCTGAAAAAAGTGATAAATCACTGACATCGCATCCACCTAGATCTAGAATAATTAACATTTTTTTATTTTCATTTACATAATAATAATAATTTACATTCAAAAGGAGAGGATTAGAGACATGTATTGATTTCATTTCATTTCACTTCAATTCATAACCAAGGAGAGAGAAAGAGATAGGGAGAGAGAGAGAAAATATTTTTCTAAAAGATCAATTCACACAAAAATTCACATGATATAGATTCAAATAGTTATTTACAAGTGTCAACAAGTTTCTATGCTGGTTTGGTAACCTGACAGGGGGTCTTATAACTTTCTTTTTAAGTTTTCCTCTTAGTTGCAAAATTTTTCAAGTTAGGCTCAGAGGCTAAGAAAGTTCATTTAAAAATTGTATTCTGATAAGAAAATTCATGAGAGGATAATTCCTACGTGTTCACCTATATACCAAGAGTTCATAGGAATTGACGGAACTCAAAAGTAGTGAACAATTTACAATTGGCGAGCCAGTTTTCCAAGTCCATCGGTCATAATGTTCCAAGTTGCAAACAATGAAATTTAGCTCAAGGGCTCAAAAAACCAAATCCAAAAATAATGTTTCATTTATGAACACACAAAGATAAATTTCCTACAAGATCCCCTCTATATGGATAATTCACAAGAGTCGACATGTTCGAGAACCGACAAACTAGTTTCAAACGGAGATGGGTTTTCTTGAGCCACCGGTTGTAATTGGTCTAGTTTGACCTAGTCAAACCGCCATCGAGAGGGCTACAAACTCCGCCTTTTCTAAACTATTAAGAAAAGTGATTTTCCCCAAATAGAAGGTTATAAGAAATTTTCTAGTTAAAAATATTGGAGGTTTGTGAAGACGGATAAGCATTTTGTTGCTCAAGGTTCAAATGACGAGTTGAACCAAAAACTAGCTTTTAGTTCTAACACCTTCCTAAAACGTTCAAAATGGTATAACCGGGATTTTAGGGGAACATCAAAAGGAGTAAAAATAGTCATTAAGTTCAATCTAAATATTGTTTTCACTCTCCTTGTAACAAGGAACACATATGACGCTTTTCGTCACTTTTAGGGGGCTCAGAATGTTGTTTTACAAGTCCCTAGAAATTGTGTTTTCCAAACTTTACAAGGTAGACAAAAATGATTGTCTTAAATAACTCATATAGATATCATCAATGCCAACATGCACAATCACCAAAATTTAGACACCCGGGTTTATCAATGTTGTGGGAGCAATCCTGGTTGATGGTAGAGGTGTAACTTGGATAAGTAAAACACAAGGTGGAGTTTTGTCATTTTAGACTATCTAATTTGGTTAAATGTCCAAATGTATAATTATCCACTGGTTTACTATTTATGTTATATTGCAAATAAAAATAAATAAATTATTAAAATTACAAAATATATTTGTAAGAGACCATGCCAGTAAAAGGAAACTCTAATTGCATGGGGCAGTGTGTAAAGGGATTTTCCATTCTCTAACCTTTTCTAGGAGGAAATGAAAGGATTTCTTGAAATAACACATCTCTAATAAATAACCTGATGCATTTGAACATGATCCCAAATATTTGTTCCCATTGTCCTTGAACACAACACCATTTCTACTTCTTTTATTTCTATTTTTGTATTCTCGGGTTGTCGAATTAAGTTCAAAAATCCCACCATTCACAATGAGCTCCAAAAAACTAGAAAACAAATTCCATAAAATCAAACACTCCAACTTGCATACACCAACATTGTCCATAAATCACTAAGAACTAAATATATGGTGAGAAAACCATTTAGACACTATATTTCTTGATAACTTAATAGACAAAATTTTACGCAGATTATTACTAAGCAATCCCAAGACTTCACTTATTAGGTTTCATGAGAAATAATAATCATATTCAAAGCTTAGGTAAATTTCCCACTCTAAACCTAGCCTACAATCATTTTTATTCCATGAAAACACAATGCACCTTTAATATAAAATATCCATTTTCTTAAAAGTTAGTCGATTCATCCAGTCAAAATTCACCACCAGGAACTCAAACTTTTGATTCTTCACACCCACATCATATTTGCATGAATCATGTCCAAACGGACTTGAGCTTGATTCACTATTATGGAAATCACTATACTTTACCACTAGATCTAAACAATGACCACTAAATGAAAAAATTAGTATGGTGTTTTCAAGTATCTTGCATGCATTTTCCATACACATCATCCAGTTTCATTCTCGTAGTTTGCACTTAACTAAGAAACTTCTAAGGATACACCCCGATACACATCATAAGAATAGCTTCAAATAATATTATTTTGTGACAACACACATCTTTCTAATATTTTGTAAAACATGTTGCACACAAGGTTTATACTTCAACATTTTGAATTTGGTTTCATTTGCACAAAAATACCTCGACCCTTCCAAATCGAACGCACCAAGACACTTTCAATTCGCACTTATACGGACTCTCTGGGAGGAAATGGTACTTTATAAAAAAATAATATCTAAAATTTTCTAGTGCATCATTCAATGCAATGAATCCATTTCTCCCATAATCATAATCTATATATGCAACAACAATATATTTCCTATCATAGAAGCCAATCTTGGTGAAAAATGCCATAATTATATACATATCACTATGTATCATGACAAATAAAATAAGGATACCAATATGATGACAGAGATGCATCTGTTCCAAATTACAAAATTATTGTATGAATTTCACTGTCTATATGGGAAATAATACGAGTAATAATAGAGGACTATAGCCTTATGATTGCAACATTGTCTCTTTTCATCAACTCTAAATCTGCAGAAGTCCCAATTAAAACACTACAATCGGATTCCATCATGGTGAGCTTGAGTTGGGTTCTATATTTTATATACATACCTACCCTCCGAGAATTTGCAACTACAAAATCTGATAAAATTACTTTATATTTTATGTTTTTATGGATGTCTACAGCCCTATTCCGAGCTCGTATAATTACACAAATGGGAGATGTGATTGATGGCGAGCACCTCATGCCCTAAAACCTATTCCAGATCCATGGGACAATTGCATGACATAAAATGTGCAACACCTCCTTTATCTAAAACTCCCGACAATAGCCTCAACACGCCACCCCTCCTACGATATGCCAGCTCCATCAATTCACCATCAAAATTTCACAAACTCCACTTAATTCCTTTCCATGGTGACTTGCACACATCACCCAATTTTTTTTCTTTTATTCTATTTTATTTTTGTTTTATAGAGGCTCTACATTTCCCTCCTGTTATAAGAGCATCATCCTCAATGTGACACAATACCAAAGCTCAAAGGGTATGTAGGAAAGAAAGTTAATAATGAAACATGTCATTTAAAAAAACAACTTTTCGGTGCAACACGACCACAAGGAAGTAAAGTAAATTTTGCAATATCTTAAATTTTGATGTTTTTTGAAGATTGACGCTTATCTTTTACTTTAGTACCTAGTATTTTCATTTAAAGTATTGTTTTAAAATATCAAACTCTTATTATTTCATTTTTAAAATTTCGAGTTGTCTTATGTTTGTGGGTTTCAATAGTAATTGACCTCATAATACCACACCGGGAAAAACACAACACTATTGGTTCGCATGACATCATGATATGTAACTTCTTGACTATATCAAATCACAAGAAGTCGACCAAAGGATTGAAAGACCATATATAGCCCTCGTAACACAAGACTTGTCACACATGCCTCCGACACAATAGTACCCATAACATAAGAAAACTACTACAACATGGAATTCCCAACTGGTACACACATAAAGGTTTCACATAGGTCGAAACCATAATTGTAGCTATATAGGGTCAATATGCAAACAACATCATACTAACAATGAGGATCATCAATCCTCAACATCAAAAAACACAACTGGACTCACAAGAGTACACATAAATCATAACATCAACACCATAAACCTCCCAAAACATCACAAAACGAATCAATATACCCGACAAGAATCACAAACATAACAATAAAACTAAAAGTGCATTTATAATCACACACCCAAAAGTCTCTTATACCTCCCTCAAGTCTCTTATGCCTCCATCAAGTCTCCTCTTATGCCTCGCTTAAGTCTCTTATGTCTCTCTCAAGTCTCTTATACCTCCTCAACTCTCTTATGCCTCCCTCAAGCCTCTTATGTCTCCCTTAAAGAGGTTCATCACCCTATGGCCCTAGACACATAGAGTTTAGACACCCCTAACCCGGGTGACATAATAACCTTTGGTTCAACAAACAACTAGTTATCTCAGCGCTTGATGCATACCCCCATACAATGAAGTGGGTCCATAGGTTCAACCAATCCATGTCACATCCCATCAACCTATTCCACACATTACGACATTAGAACTATCATAACAATCTATTTCAAACACCAAGTGGGAAAATCCAAAGCCTTGGAATAGGCTATAAAAACTTTAAACATGAAAATGAAATTCAAATCTAAGTAAAAAAATGGCCAAATAGCGATAGTGCAAAAATCCGCATGTTAGTGCAACAACCAAATATAATGCTCAACATATAAGAACACATCAATGAAGAAAACTGTTATTTCTTAGATATAAAAATGAAAATGTTCAATTTATGAATAAAATACATAAAGAGAAATAATGCATCACAATAACTATCTGCCTTATCCGACCACTAAAGTGGCACTTAACATGTTTCTAGCACTCGGACATCAAGCCTTATCTTGTAAAGTAACATATGAAATAATACAATAGTCATTGTCTATGTCGCAATCATCTCTCCATACTCCCACAAGGCTCAACATAGTCAAAATCACATATGATTATTTGATAGATAACCCAATAGGAGAGATCGGGGGCCACTAGTTTGCATAAGTGTAGCCTAAGGGGGTGCACATCCACTATATACTGAGCAAGCTCAAAGTATACTAAATAGATAGAAGTGGGTTTTAGTCTATTTAAGACACCACTTCCTCATTCATACTCGGCTCAAGATTATGGAAACCTAGTCTCGTGCCTCCTCTCTCCACACATACACTCTTAAAAATTGTTCCCCTTAGGGTCATGAAGTGTAAGATTCACAAGATAACACATAACTACATCACTAACACAATGGTGATTCAAGCACATTAACCATAACATCTTACACATGGTATATATACATGATATAACAAAAAAATTACTTTCAAAGGTTACTGGTGAGATCAAGTTTCCACATAAGGCACCCAAGATGCAAGTACTACATAATAGGGGTCATAAAATCACCATATTCCTCTAATTTATGCCATGAACCATCACATATTACATAAATTATCGTGTACGATGAACACAAAGTGACTAACATTACAACATACAGTCATTTTTGCAATATAACATGGTAACACACACTATTCATCACAATACGGTGGCAACATCACGATACAATTCAATTCACTATACATTGATTTTTTCATGCCACATATAATAACCCCTACATATCACGAATAACAAGAAAATCCAACACTCCACAATCACAATAACATTATTTTCACACACAAAAAGGAAGCATATCACATGTGAACTCCTCATTGAATCCATGAGAAGGAGTTTGGCTACTCTCATCACGAGACATGCTAAAATTTTAAAAACATGCACTAAGAAACATGTACCACATGTGCATTCATAATATCACAATTATGATGTTAGTCGAGATAAAAACATATATCAGATTACTCTTCCAATCTCCATAACCACCATGCAAAACCATCACAACTCCAATGTATCCCAGAGGTTCAAGATCATGAACCTCTCGCTATGATACAAAATTTAACACCCACATTTTACACACACAATAGAACACTAACAATACTAGAATAATTTATTTTCTTTGACTTACATTGTAGTACACATGACACTATAAGATATTAGGTAGGACTACACACAACACATGATATGTTTGCGGGACATTAACCTAAATGGATAATGTGCAAATACGTGATGCAATTCAAGGCCACTCTTTACGACAAGCCAAAACATAAAAATCATTCTATTTACACTTATAAATAGGGTCTTCTCATGACACATTCTTTTAGGATTACACATTTATTACATTCATGTTTCAATATTTAACTTAAGTCCTAGAAAGGTTCATATTATATGAATCATACATTCCCTTTTCCATTTTTCTATATTTCCTCTATATTGTTTAACATTTAAACTATGGTTTAACTCGTTGAATAATGATCATCCACATTTTTATCCAAATAAACCTCTTGGTTGTTTAGATTACTTTAACTTTAACTCGGCTTTGATGCTTTAAATTTTAGGTCTGCGCATCCGCAGGATTGCTCATTTGACACAATTTTTATAGGATGTACTCTTCCGTGCACTCCCCGAGCCATGCAATTCTTCTACACACCCCTCTGTATATGCCTTCCAAATTGGCTAAGTTATGGGTTATCCTATCATGTGCCCTCTTTCCTTTCTCGCCATTGTGCACCCTTCCTCAATTTGATATTAACGCCCGCTTCCATACTCTCCTTTCACATTCTGCTCCCCTTCCCATTTCCCCTTTTTGTAACTTCCTCCCCCACACTAACTTTCTTCTCTTCCTCTAGTGCACGTGCCTTTTTTTTCCCCTTAAACCCTATGCACACGCATCCTCTCTACTTTCCTCTCTCATACTTGCATCTTTCCATGTGCCTTACTTCCTTGTCACCTTCTTTCCACGTGCCCTTGTGTACCTTCTTGTTTCTTCCTTTGCATTCTACTCTCCTTCCATTTTCCATCTTCCATCTAGCGAAGTGTTCAATCGAGGTCTAAATTGATTAATTATGAAAAATAGCCAGCGGAAGCCTCCACATGTCTCATCGGCACACCTTCAAAGGTAAAGTCCAAAGTGGGGTCCCCAAATGAGTGTAGGCTCTCCACATATCTAAGGCACGATAAATTTTCACTTGGCATTAAAATGTCTAAGAATTAGCGGAAGGTGCCATGTATGTTAGTTCGGTGCAACTTCAAAAGTAAATCCAAAGGTGGTCTCGAAACATGCATAGGCCCTCCATGTGTCTAGAGCTCGAGATAGTTGCTGTGACCGGCCATTTAAAAGTATAAAAGAGTCGGTGAAAGCCTCTATGTGCCTCATCAAAGACAACTTCAAAAGGAATGACAAAATTAGGGTCCCCAAAGAAGCGCATGCTCTCCACGTGTCTAGGGTCCGACGTAGTTACTCCGATAAACAAGAGGGACTTAGCCAAAAAGGAAAGAAAGTAAAGTAGGCCCACAGATGATGCCAAGCGTCCAATCGGTGTAACTTCAAGAGTGAAAGGAGGGGATTGAAATCTTAAGATGCATGGGGATGTGACATTGATCTTGCATGGATAGAATCTTTTAAATATTGTGAGTCCACATTAAATTCCCAACACTAACCTTCAAAAATCCATATCTTTCAACTGGTAATTCTGATTTGAGCAAGGGAGTACCTTTTGGAAAGATCTCGAAATTTGCTACTCATCTACCACCATAATAAAAAATACAGTCTGCCATTTTTGAGGTTGTCAGGTTTCTCACCTACCACCATAATGAAGTACATGCCTCCTTTCTTGCCTAGCAAGGATCAACACATGGGGGCATGGGTTTTCTGATGGAACTCATCATGGTTGGAGCAGAAATTACAATCCATTTTAGGGTGGTTGGAGTAGGTGAATTCAATGCAATCTTGGGGTGGTTAAAGAAGGATTCAAATTATTCTCTCCTTTCCCTTGAATTCTTTCTATATATTATAAAGGAGGGGAATTTTTCAAAATAGTTGGTCATCTTTTCTCTCCTACCCCCCCTCTCCTTCTTCCCTAGGGTCAAATGTGGAGCTTAAGTCTCCTCTCTTTGCTTTGTAATGACATTTTCTTTCCTCTTTCCCATTGATGATGTACTGTGTGAACTCATGGAGTAATAAAATATGTTTTGTGATGCATTTTGTCCATCCTTCATTATTTTATCGTCTCTTATTACCTCTCACCATTGGAGGGTGTACTGTGCATATTTTTAATGTCTATTGTAGTTTTGAGAGCTAGGTTTAATGGGTTTGAAATGGTTATCTGTGAGAACTTTATCTTTAGTCTATGATGCATCTTTTCCATCCTCTCCATTGGTCACTATTGTATATATCTCCCTCCCCGAGTAAATATAGACAAATAAAAGAATATGGAAATCAAAGGTAAAAAGATATCGACATGAAAAAGGATGCACCCTGGTGCAGGTTGGAGGTCGTAGGTAAAAAGATGTCGACATGAAAAAGGATGCACCCTAGAATAGGTTGGAGGTTGTAGGTAAAAATATGTCGACATGAAAAAGGATGCACGTTGGCACAAAGGTTAGAGGGCACGGGTAAAAATATGTCGACATGAAAAAGGATGCACCCTGGCGTAGGTTGGAAGGCGCAGTAAAAAATGTCGACATGAAAAGGATGCGCCCGGTGTAGGTTGAGGGCATAGGTAAAAAGATGTCAACATGAAAAAGGATGCACCCTGGTGTAGGTTGGAGGGCATAGGTAAAAATATGTCGACATGAAAAAGGATGCACGCGCGCAGTTGTAAGGCATGGGTAAAAAGATGTCGACATGAAAAGGATGCGCCTAGCGTAGGTTAGAGGGCACTTGTAAATAGATGTCAATATGAAAAAGGATGCGCCCTAGTGTAGGTTAGAGGGAACAGGTAAAAAGATGTTGACATGAAAAAGGATGCGCCTTGGCATAGGTTGGAAGGCGCAGGTTAAAAGATGTCGACATGAAAAAGGATGCGCCCTGGCACAGGTTGGAAGGCGCAGTAAAAAGATGTCAACACCACATTTTCAGCACCTATGGCACACTTAAGATTATGTTGACATGAGGATAGATGTGCCAATGCGCACCTTTAGGAGGTGCAACATTTTGAACGTTGATATTTAAATGGCCATAACTTTTCACGGGGAGCTCGATTCATGCAAGGTTGGAATTTTTGAAAGCTTACAAGGTCCCCTACAGTTTGAAATTTTTGGATATATTTAATTGGGTGAGAAAAAGTTCTTCAAAAATGTAAAATACAGTTTGCCATTTTTTTGGGTTTGTTAGGGTTCTCACCTACCGCCATGATGACATGAATTGAATACAACGGAGGTGGTTGGGGTAGATTTGGAATTCCTCTCTCTTCTCTCTCTCATTCTTCCTATAAATTATAAGGAGGGGATTATTTCTAAAGGTTGGACATTCTTGTTTTTCCCCTTCCTTCTTCTCTTTGGCAGGTGAATTTTTGGAGTTCAAACCTCCCATCTAAAACTATAATGCAACTTTTCCTCTTGGCATTTTGTAGTGTATTGTATCAATATTTGGAGAAAATAATGCATGTCTGTGGATGATTCTCAACCCTCTCTGTGTTCATTTGCATCCTCTTGATCTTTCACTACAAATTTGGTTATCTGTGCATGATCTTGCATTGCATTTTAATGGTTTGTGTTTATTGGCAAGACAGGTGTTCTTCATTCCTTGGTGCATCACCTTTGTTAGTTTAGGTTTATTTTTATGCATCTTCTTACCCTGTCTCCTTGGAAAGTTAGATTAGGTTTTGAGTAAACCCTCTGCATTTTTATGTGTGAATTTGAACAGAGGAATAGGAACCGGCCTTCATCCGGAGAGCTTTCCGATTCGCAAGGTCCCACACTTGGGAAAATCTCTATGTTATGCAATCACGGAGAATCTCAACCCATCGAGTTGCATACATTCTGGGGTGTTGTGATTCACCATCAACGATCACCTCTCGCCATTTTTGGTAGTTGGATTTATGATCAACAACCCCCTTTTCTTGGTGTTATCATCTCTATAGTGCAGATTTATTTATTTTCATGGTCTCTCTCTCTCCTGTCTCCTGGCATTGTTAGATTAGGAGTAGATAGTCGCATTTCCTTCCTTAGAAGTAGTTTAGCATTATGATTAGAAAGAAGAACCTAATTTATTTGGAGCTCTATCTTAAGTAGAAACTCCCATAACTGGAGATAGTACCCATGTTATTCAATCACATTGAGAGTCTTAAGCCATCGAGTTACGAGACATTTAGGGGTGGTGTTTTTATGCATCAATAGTTTTGGCATGCCCAATGGGACACTAGGTTTATATTTTTTCAGCTTTCCAAGTGTTCTCATTATAAAACAACAAATATTAAGCCACCGTACAATTGCACTATGGTTTTGGCATGCCTAGTATGATAGGTTTGAATCACCTTACAACTTCATCTTAGCAGGATGGTATCTTCTTGTTAAGACTCACCTATATAGGCACATGCAAGAACATCTGGAAACTCCATTTGGTCCAAACAACCCACATCTCTGAAGTTGCAGACCTTCTCCCCATCCATTTCCACCCATTCATATTTCCACATCTTTCATCTTCTTCCATACCATGAAGTTGTTCAATCATGATTTCATTCCCATATTGGAACTTGCACTTACAAAAAAATGGTGCGAGTCCACCTCCAATGTATTTCAAAAATCCTCTAGATCAGCATTATGATCAGATTCAAAACCATTATGCTTATCCATATGAGCAAGCTATAGATCAATTTGGTAATCCACAAAACTTTGGAGCTTATTAAGAGCAAGGGTGTGCATATGATGATAATAATTACATGGAGAATGTCAATTTGTTTGAGAATATTCGAAAGATGGAGGATGTCATGATCCATTCAAGGGCTACAAAACAAATGAGGCATTCAATATTGGTTGGAGGGAACTTTTTCAATGGGTCGGCCCTATGTCTAGATATTTCACCCCACAATGAAGCTTGATTTCATGGTTGAGATACTACCTCAACTTACACAGTGGACCGAGGAGATAGAGGCCTACGAACTTGGTGTCAAGGAGCCTTGTCAATGGGTAAGTCCTACACCATCATCTAGTCATTTTCTCCCCATTCCCTAAGAAGCACCATCTTAACTCGAGCTTCAGTTTCTAAGATTCCCATCCACTTATTATATTGTTGAATTCCCTTCTCCATCTTCTAGTCTCCCATCTCACATTAATTCTTCTACCCTTTTCCCTTCCAAATCTAAGTTTCCTCCAGAAGATCCAAAATCAATAACTTCCCACCACTCCTCCTTGTTTCCCGAGCCCATTTCAAGAAGAAATTCAAGAATCTAGTCAAAGGAGCAACAAGAAGAAGAGCGGAGAAAAGAAGAAATGATTAAAATCTTGGTGATCTTGGCTCTAGATTTCAGATTAATAAAATCCCCTTGATGGTCAAGCACCGGAGGAAGTTCAGATCAAGCCACAAGTGGTGGAAGCTTTAGGTTTAGAAAAATTGAGGGAAGAAAGAGGTACTACAAATCTAAAAGAGGAGGAGTGTATTTTGGTTGTGGAGGAGAACCATATAGTTCGAGAGGTTTCAAGCATGATACGGCCGAGAAGAACCTTTAGTTCCTCCTATCACTTCATCCCCTTTGAGCTCTAATGTCAAATAAGAGTTTGAGATTTCTAACTTCATGTTTGAGGATGAGGGGAGCCATGGTGAGCAAGTTTCAGATCGGGGGACACCATGGAGGAGGTTAAGAACATGTAGCAAGACAAAAAGGAGGAAAATTATCTATTTGACTTGGAGGATTGCTTTGATTGAGAGGAATTTGAGGAGATCACATCATTTTCTTGTCTATCATCTACCTTCCAAGCACATGAGTCCACTGCCATGGAGGAGAGCATTCAAGGATAGAAGCCTACACCTCATAACAACCCTTTGGAACCAAGGTTGGAGGATCCTAATCTTCCATGTTCTTCTCAGGAGGAGGAAGGAAAAGATCATGAGGATCCCATTTCTCCCACACCATCCACCCATGAAAGATTATAGGAAGACTCCATTTTTGGAGTTGGATTTCATAACAATGGGCACATCCATTGAATAAGACCATGCCCAATCAAGTACTTGGCTTCATTGGAGCCAAGGGAGAAGCAAAACTAGTCATGCCCACTGCAGGGCATGAGGATGATATACAAAGCACCAAGGGTCACCATCAACACCTCCAGGAGTCTAATGCCAATCAACTTGAGGAGGTATTTTTGATTGATGTTGATACTTTGGTTATTTGGGTGGAGGATCGAGCCTCTTGTTGGTTTTTCACTCATAATAACAGCCATGTTCAGTAACAAATCATATACATGGCTATTTATTTTGATAAAAGAAAGATAATTCTCCCTTCCAGTTGTAGGATTTGTTTGAGTTCCCTTTGCTTTTGGTTAGTGTAGAGTAGGTAGGTTTGCTTTCAGTAGAAGAAGTGATTTTACACACTCTACATGTTCCAATTGGGGCGTGTATGATCCTTATCTTTTGTATATAGATTTTTTCTATATTTCTTCATCAGTGTAGTGCATCATACCCTTTAGTTGTTGTAGCAAGAACCTCATATTTGCATGTGATCAGTTGCTAATTTCAAAAGAAAGAAAATGCAGAGCAACTAAAATCAGGTTTCGAGACAGTCCATTTCCAGAACAGGTGAAGTCCTAGGTCATGACAATTTTCTACTCTCAGAAATCTTATCTTCAATATTTTCTTATGAAAATTGAGAGTGCGGATAGCGGGGCAGGTTTAAGATCACTAGGTACAAGCAGTCGGGTTCAAGTTTCAAGAGAAAGAACAGTATCAGGCTATCATTCATGACTCCATGCCCAATGGATATTGTTATCCAAAATTCACCCCTCAAGGTAATTTTGATAACATGCATCAAGTTATTCCGTCCCAAGTAAATAAAATTTGATTCAAGGCCCAAAATCATGTTTTTGGGGTTCCTCGCTTCTCTCTAAATTCCCCATCCAAGGAAAAAAATCCAAGAAGTTGGGAAAATTTTGAAAAATCCAAAATGAAGTCGCAGCTTGTTTTAATGCATTTCGGGTTTGGAAGTTATAGGTCATACTAGTGTGGATTGTAGAAGGTTCATCGTACTCAAGTTTGCAAATTAGAAATACAAAGGAATCAGCAAAGTTGGAAATTTTTGTCCCAAGCGGTCAGTGGGATAGTTGGGACATCCGGACGCGTATTTAAGCCAAAAATTGCTGCAGCGGTGAAAATCGAGAAAAAGAAGATTTTTTTGTCCCGAGGCAAATCCGTGGAATAGCTAGGATAAAATTACGCACGGATGCAAATCGGCTGATTTTCGCATGTCATTCAATTGTGGGTGGTGTGGAGATTTTCATCCGGGATCGTTGGGAAAAAGGACACGCGGCACATGCCAAGGTGAAATCACCACACAAGGATCCAAAGGAATCTTGAATCAGTCAATGTGGAAGAATGTGTCTTGGACAGCTAGGACACGTGGACCCGATTTTTCCGCAATACCCGCAATTCAATGGAAAAGTCAATGTTTGACCTCCGAAGCTCAAACGGCCATAATTTTTGACTCAAGCTCGATTTTCATAAAATTAGACTTTATGGAACAAGCACAACATCTTCTACATCAGAGGATAGAAATATATTTGTCTCTAGTCATTTAATGTTCAATCATGTCAAATGACAGAAAATGTCATCAGGACCCAAAATAGCTACTCGCACTCAAAAGGCCATAACTTTTGCATTTCTCAATGAAATCACACAAAGTTGGTACCATTCGAATCATGGATCGAGGCAGATGTAAAGAAATCAATAAATTCTAGATTTGATGAGAAATATATGGTGATTTTTCATAAAACGTGGCCAGGTTCATGACAGTGTTTTATTTGGTAGTTGGGAGTACAATTAAGAGGCATGGTCATCATTCTTTCTCTCTGCAAAGATTTTTGTGAATTGGGAACCTTTTGTAAGTAACATATAATCATTTCACCCCATTTAGTGCCTCTTACAAGTGGTTGAAGGACAAATTTTGGGATTTCCATTTTCTCCTTCTCTCTCTCTTCTCATTTTCCAATAAATTGGAGTGTTGGGCTCTTTGTAAGGAGAGGTAGTTTTCATGTAGCAAAGCTCTGACAAAATTGCTTTGTGAATCCAATGTTTTGTAGTTCCTTGTAGTGGAATCCTTGCATGGTCATCCAGCCCTTATCTTGTAATAGATCGAACTGTGGATATCATGAAGAAATAAAATACAAGTTTGTTGATGCATCTTCCCCTACTGTGTTGTTTTCACTCTTCTTGCCCCTTTCAACCTTCATTACAAGAATATTGTGTCTATTTGTATGATCTTCCAGGGATCCATTATCATTGTGTATTTTTGAGATGTTGTTGTGAATGCATTTTCTAGATTGTGGAGAACTGTCATCACCCCTTCTAGTGTGCACTTTGCTTTTGTATCTCATGCATTGGAAGACTACTCTCACAACCCTCCTTTTCTGGTGTATCACTTTGCTTTATTGCAATATTTCATTTTAATGCATTCTCTCTCCTTGGTCCCTTGGAAATTTATATTACGGAAGATAGTTTTTCCTGCATTAGAGTAGATTGTGGTAGGTAGTTTTAGGAGCAAGAACCAACTTTCTTTGGAGGTCTATCTCAAGTAAAAAGTCCCACAACTTGGAGATAGTACCCATGTTATCCAATCACACTGTGAGCTCAAGTATATGCACTTGTGTAAACATAAGGGTGATGTGATTCGGTGATAATAGATACTTATAAGGCTACGGGTCTCTTCATCTAGTAGGAAGATGGCCCAAAAGTCACCTAATTACTATTCAAATAACCCTCCTGGCTATTTGGATGAATTTTACTTTCACTCTAGCTCTGATGCTTTACATTTCAGGTTGTGCACCCACAGGATTACTCATTTGGCACCATTTTTATAGGTTTTAGTCCTTCCACACACTCCCCATGCCATATAATTATTTTAGTGCACCCTTTGTAGATGCCTTCCTAACTAAGTTCCGAGTTGTCTGTCATGTGCCCTCTTTCCTTTCTACCGTCGTGTGCCCTTCCTCAATTGGATATTCGCACCCTACTTCTATACTCTCCTATCACATTTTCTCCACTCCTATTTCCCCCCTTTCACATCTTCCTCCTACGTGCTCACTTTCTTCTCTTCCTCCTACGCATAAACCTTCTTTTCGACCCCTTGCACCCTATCTATGCGCATCCTCTATGCTTTCCTATCTCGTGCTTGCATCTAGCCATGTGCCATACGTCCCTGTTGCCTTCTTTCCACATGCCCTAGAGCACCATCTTGTTTCTTCCTTCCATTTTCCATCTTCCATCTAGCAGGCGGTGTTCAATCGAGTCCCAAATTAGTTAAGTATGAAAAAGAGCCAACGGAAGCCTCCATGTGTCTCATCGATGCACCTTCAAAGGTAACGTCAAAAGTGAGGTCCCCAAAAGAACATATGATCTCCATGTATCTAAGGCCCGAGAAGTTGCACAGGCCATTAAAAATTCTAAGAATTAGCGGAAGGTTTCACGTGTCAATTTCACGCAACTTCAAAAGTAAATCAAAAGGATGGTCCTCAAACGTGCATAGGCCCTCCGCGTGTGTAGACCACGAGAAATTTACTTCGGCCATTTAAAAGTATAAAAGAGTCGCAGAATCCTCCATGTGCCTCATTAGCGCACCTTCAAAAGGTATTAAAAAGTGGGGTCCCAAAACAAGTGCGGAGCTCCCACATGTCTAGGATTTGACGTAGTTACTTCATCAAGCAAGAGGGACTTCGACCAAAAATGAAGAAATTAAAGCAGGACCGTGGAAGATGCCAAGTGTCCAATGGGCACAACATCAAGAGTGAAAGGAGGGGGTTTAAATATTAAGAAGCGTGGGGGTGCAATATTGATCTTGCATGGATAGACTCTTTTAAATATTGTGAGCCCATGTTAAACACCTGACACTAACTTTCGAGACAGGACATATCGTTCTCAACCTGGGAACTCAGATTTGAGCAAGGGAGGACTTTCTATAAAGCTCTCAATGTGTACTACTCACCTACCACCATAATGAAAAATACAACCCACCACTTTCAAGGTTTTCAGGTTTCTCACCTAACGCCATAATGAAGTACGATCCTCCTTTCTTGCCCAGAAAGGAACAACACATATAAGCATGGGTTTTACGGTGGAACTCATCATGGTTGGAGTAGACGATTTCAATGCATTTTGGGGTGGTTTGAGTAGGTGAATTCAATGCAATCTTGGGGTGTTTAAAGCAAGATTCAAATTCTTCTCTCCTTTCCCTCTCATTCTTCCTATATATTTTAAAGGAGGGGAATTTTTCAAAAAAGTTGGTCATCTTTTCTCTCTTGCCCCCTCTCTCCGTCTTCCATAGGGTTGAGTGTGGAGCTTAAGCCTCCTCTCTTTTCTTTGTAATAAAATTTTCTTCCCTCTTTCCCTCGATGATGTCTTGTATGAAATCATGGAGCAATAAAATATGTTTTGTGATGCATTTTTTCCATCCTTCTTTATTTTATTGTCTCTTCTTGCCTCTAACCATTACAAGGTATCATGTGCATATTTCTAATTTTTATTACAGGTTTTGAGAGATGTTTTTAATGGGTATGAAATGGTGTTCTATGTGAAATTTATCTTTGGTCTATGATGCATATTATGGTCCTCTCTATTGCTCACCTCTCTCCATTCTAGGTAGTTGGATTTATGATCAATAACCCCCTTTTCTTGGTGCTATCACCTCGTAGTGTAGGATTTAATTATTTTCATGCTCTCTCTCTCTCTCTCTCCCTATCTGCTTGGCATTGTTAGAATAGGAGTAGATAGTCACATTTCCTTAGAAATAGTTTAGCATTAGGATTAGGAAGAAGAACTAGCTTTCTCTAGAGGTCTATCTCAAGTAGCAAGTCCCACAACTTGGAGATAGTACCCATGTTATCCAATCACACTGAGAGTCTCAACCCATCGAGTTCTAGAAATTCAAGGGTTATGTTATTATGCATCAATACACATTATTTCAATTATTTTCTTAGTTCAGTCATTTGTTAAAAGGGTAATTAGTTACACATAAGGGTATTTACATACACAAACTACTAGGTCTTATCCCTAGGATTCACTCCTAAGGGCATTCATCTTGATCTTATATCATACCTGTATTACACAATGGAACAAGTGTAAGTCCAAAGGATGAGAACGTCATTGCTTTTGGTTTAAGAATTTAGCGTTACATTTATTTCACTCATTTATTAAATAAAAATAGATTAGTACACAATAAGTATTATAAGAAATAGGTTCTTTATCCATAGTTAGAGTTTAATCACATTATAAGGAAGATAATGTTTCCCTTTACCGTGAAATAACATCAGATGATCACACTTCCCAAGGGAAAGCGTCAATTATAATTTTACTATAGTTATGCTCTAATAATTAATTAAGGATTCAAAGGAGCTTAGCCTGGAAACATACTTCCTTATTTTATTTTTTTATTACGTTTCGAGTATTGTTTTCTTCCAATGAAGGGGTTTTCCATAACTAGGTTTGTATTCATTTTATAATGAGTTATGTGACATATTTGTTAATAGGGACACTTGTAATCTCATGAGACTACTAGTTCCTATGTTAGGGGATTTTTATAGAAGATCATGATCCCAGTTTTACATCACACACCCATTACATACTAGGAAAAGTTGGTGAGAAAGATTAAGTAGGCCATTGTTAAAAGGGTTAAGGTTCACATTAGAGTTTACACAACGTGGGTCTCTCGTTTCTCATCACAATATGGTTTAAACATGATAAGAGAACGACCTAAATTTCACCTTTATCCAAGCACATCATCTTATGGTTACATTTTCACCAACTAATCATAAATTAAAATGTTGCCCATTCTTCACAATTAACTCTTCTTATTGCACCATAAATCCCAATAATAAATGATAATGGGTATCGAGTTCATTTATAATCCCAAATCTTAAAGGTTACTTCCAAGGTTAGTTGGAAATCTTCTCTAGTTAACATGTATGTTGGTGCAAGAGGAATTTACACCATGTTTAATGTTGGTTTCCTATGGGGCACTACCCTGGGAGAACATATTCTCCTTACTATGCACATGATTACCAAACCTAGGAAGGAACCACATACTCAAGACAAATTTTAACCATGAAGTTTCTAATTTTCAAGTTCACAACGATGTCACTAAGCATACCGGCTATGATGAAAACTCAAATTTTGGCTCTTATTTACATAGACTAGGAGGTTCAATCAAGTGCAAAGTTCATTTGAATGTCTCAATTTTCAATGCTAAAGGATTAACAAAGGAAGGTTAGTCATGCACTAAATTTTTACTAAGGTTGACTATTTTGTTTAGATTTCTATATTGAATATTCAACCTAAGGAAAACATGACAGGCTAATTATTTAATCATCTATTAGACCCTAGAAATGCACTATAAGATATTAAATTCAAATTCATTTAACATATATATATCAAATCTTTTTACCATACGTAAATCATAATCCAAGTGACACCTATGATTAAATCCACATTTCCCGAGGCCTCCTTAAAACTAGCATCTCATACATATTACCAAATTTCACTTATTAAATATTATATAACATAACAATACATTATACATATATATATATTCTGCAATGGCCTAGATATATTAAAATAATAACCAATGAATTACACCATGCCTTTTCACCATCTTTCTTGCTTCCTGCAAAAGTATGTGAGCATAAAATCGATGATAAATCCGACATGACATCCACATAGATCTAGAATAATTAAATTTTTTAGATTCCATTTACATAATAATATTAATTTCCATTTGAAAGGAGAGGGTTAGAGACATGTATTTATTTCATTTCATTTCTTAACCAAGGGGAGAGAAAGAGATGGGAGAGAGATAAATAATATTTTGCCAAAAGTTTAATTCACATAACAAGTCACCGGATAGAGTTTCAAAAAATCATTTATAAGTGTTAACAAGTTTCCTTGGTGGTTTTTAACCCGATGGGTGTCCTACAACTTTATTTTTAATTTTTTCTACTAGTTACAAAAACACTCAATTTAGGCTCCACTAAGAAAGTACGTTAAAAACTTTCTTCCGATCGAAAAATTCATGACGGGATAATTCCTATGTGTCCACCTATATACCATGAGTTCACAGGAACTCAAGGAATTTAGAACTTGCAAATGGTTTACGATTGGCGCGAGTTTTCCAAAGCCATCAGTTGTAATTGACCAAGTTACAAATGATCAAAGTTAGCTCGAGGGCTCAGAAAACCATGTCCAAAACTAACATTTAATTTACAAACACGCAACGATAAATTTCCTTCAAGTTCCCCTATATATGGAGAATTCACCATAGTCCATGGGAGCGAGAAAGGATATATTGGTTACAAACAGTGATGGATTTTCCTGAGCTCTGGTCGTAATTGGTCCACTTTGACCTAGTCAAACTACGACTAGAGCCCTACAAAATGCCTTTTCTAAACTATCATGAACAATGATTTCGCCAAACTGAAGGTCAAAATAAATTTTCTATTTCAAATATTGGAGGTTTCAAGGCGGATAACCATTTTGTTGCTTAAGATTCAAATGACGAGATGAAATGAAAACCAACTTTTTAGTTTAACACCTTCCTAAACATGAAAAATAGGGTAAACAGGCTTCTAGGGGAGCATTAAAAGGAGTACAAATAGTCATCAGGGGTCAATCTAAAGCTTTGTGTCAATTTCTCCATAACAAATAATACATCGATGCTTTTTGTCACTTTTAAGTGGCTTAGAATTATTTTGGACGTCCCTAGAAATTATATTTACCAAACTTTTCTAGGTATAGATAAATGATTGCCCTAGATATCTCACCTAGCTCTCGTCAATGCCAACATTCACAAGCACAAAAATTTAGAAACCCCAGGTTTATCAATTTTTTTCTTGAAATCCCGATTGATGCTCAAGGTGTAGCTTGGATAAGCAAAACACAAGGTGGAGTTTTTTCATTTTAGACTAGATAATTTGGTTAAATGTTCAAATGTATAATTATACATGGTAAAAGGAAACTCTAATTTCATGCGTCACTTTGTGTAGAAGGATCTTCCATGCTCTAACCTTGTCTTTGAGGAAATGAAAGGATTTTGTGAAATAACATATCTCTAGGAAATAAACCGATGCATTTTAAGATAATCCCAAAGACTTGTTCCCAATTTCCTTGAATGAAACACAATTTATACATCTTTTATCTTTCTTTTCATATTCTCCACATTATCTAATTAAGTTAAAAAAATACCACCATGCACTATGAGCTCCAAAACACTAGAAAAAAATTCCATAAAATCAACCATTCCAACTTGCATACCAATAGATCCCACAAATCACTATAAACTAAATATATGGTGAGAAAATCATTTGGACACTATATTTCCGATCACTTAATAGACAATGTTTTTTGTCAGATTATGAATGAGAAAACCCAAGACTTACCTGATCAGGTTTCATGCGAAATAATAATCAGATTTAGAGCCTTGGTAAATTTCCCACTCTGAACATAGCCTGCAATCATTTGTATTCCATGAAAACACAATGCACTGTCAAGCTAAAAATATCCATTTTCTTAAACTTTAGTCAATTCATCCTTTCAAAATTCACCACACGAGAGAAATAAAACTTTTGATTCTTCACAACCATATCATATTTTCATGAAGCATGTCCAACTAGACTTGAACTTGAGTCGCCATCATGGTTATTATTATACTTTACCACTAGATCTATACAATGACAAGCTGTATGAAAACTATAGTATGGTGTTGTCATCTATCTTTTGCATGAATTTTCCATACATCATCTAGTTTCATTATGGTAGTTTTAATTTAACTAAAAACTTCTAAGGATTTGCTATGATATCCATCATAAGCATAACTTCAAAAACAACATTCCGTGATAAAGTGCACATCTTTGTGACATTTAGTCAAATACGTTGCAGACATGGTCTATACTTCCAAATTTTTCATTCAGTTTCATATGCACAACAAATACCCTGGACCCTTCCAAAGCTAAGTACACCAAGGCACTTTCAATTGCACTTTTACGAACTCCATGAGGAAATGGTACTTTGTTAACAATTCTAGCTCTAACATTTTCTAGTGCATCATTCAATGCAATGACTCCATTTCTCCCATAATCATCATCTATATATGCAACAATATATTTCCTATCATATAAGCTAATCATGGGGACTACGCCATCATTCTATACATATCACTATCTTTCATGCAAAATAAAATAAGGATACGATATAATGAGAGAGGTGCATCTATTTCAAATAAAAAAATTATAATAATTTCACCTGGCTATAAGTGAAACAATATGAGCACTAATGAAGACTTCAGCCTTATGATTGGAACATTATCTCTTTTCATCAACTCTAAAGCTGCAGAAGTGCCAATGAAAACACTATAATCTGATTCCATCATGGTGAGCGTGAGTTGGGTTCCACATTCTACATACATGCCTACCCTTTGAGAATTTACAACCGCATGCAAACATCGAGCAAATTCCATTATCTTTTATGATTTTATGGATGTCCACACCTTGTTCTAAATCTCGTATAATTTCATATTTGGGAGATGTGATTGATGGTGAGGAACCTCAACTCTACAATGTATTCCATCTCTATGTGACGGTTGTGTGAAATAAAATGTGTAATGCCTCCTTTATCTAAGCATATTGACAACAACCTGAACACACCACCCCTCTTGCCATATGCCAAATCCATCAATTAGCCATCAAAATTTCACCAACTCCACTTAACTCCATTACACGGTGACTTCCACACATCACCCATTTTTTTTTTTATTCTATTTTATTTTTTTAATAGACGCACTATAAGGTTATTACATCTAAGGCCACGTGTAGCATTAACATATTCATATAGTATTCAGATCTTTATAAAATGTCACAAATACTAAACTATGCAAGAGTTCAAATATGGTTAAAACTATACATAATAGTGAGGATTATGGTAGTCGTATTTACCTCTCTATATGTTCCTATGGATAGGGTTGTTTAAATACTAATTAAATATTTTGTAGATTTTATTATACATTAAAAGGATTTCTATATATGTATAAATAAAAATTACACAATTTCGAGTAATTTATATGGACAAGAGTTACTCATTCTGTTAGTGCAAAATCACAAAGCACCCCTGAATGTCTACAACTAGATGGGTTGAGACTCTCAGTGTGATTGTATAACATGGAGAATCTCTCAAAGCATGGGACTTTGAAATCGAGATAGCTCTCTAGATGATGGTCGGTTCTTATTCATCTGTTTAGGTGCACACATAAAGATTTGCAGAGGATCTATCCTAAAATCTATTCTAACTTGCCAAGGAGACAGGGTTAAGAAAATGTAAGAAATTAAACCTAAACTAACAGAGGTGATGCACCAAAGGAATTCTGAATATCGGCTTTTCTATCAAACATAGACCATTCAAATTTAATACAACCACCATGCACAGATAACCAATATTGCAATGAAATATCATATAAGAGTAATGAACACAAGAGAGGGTTAAAATTATCCATAGACATGTATTA
Source organism: Taxus wallichiana var. yunnanensis (assembly GCA_018340775.1). NCBI lineage: Eukaryota > Viridiplantae > Streptophyta > Pinopsida > Cupressales > Taxaceae > Taxus > Taxus wallichiana. Next base: position 977,076,868 of record CM031239.1, read on the forward strand.
TTGCTTCATAGATTGATATAAAGAATTAAAATGGCCAAAAGGAAAAAAAAATGCATTACAGTCTTAATACAAGGTCCGAACTCCATGAATTCATCTGCATACTAGAGAAGAAGGAAGGGCGCATAACCAAAATGTCCAACCCTTTACAATAAGCCAAGCTCTTACCTTTATAGATGAAGTAGAGAGAGGATAAGAAAATAGGTGGAAAACCTAATTTAGAGCTCATCTACCAACAATAAATGATCATGCAAATCTACCCATAATCTATCATGTCCACCTCTCTATGTCTATTTGGCATGTCGAAGAAGGAAGAACTCTGGATCAAATCAAATCTGATCTTGTTATTGAAGCAATCAGATCGTATATTAATGGTATGAAGAAATTTTCCCATTTTTCACCCACCTAACCTCATCGAAATTAAAGTTTCAGGTTTCCATGGTGTAGGTGAGGTCGAGATCCTTCCAATGGTACAAAATTTGTTGGATTTCAGGAATTTGATAGAAAGATATGCCTATTTGAACATTTGAATTAAATCCGTACAAAAATGGTGGAAAAAGTTTTTGCAAAATAGATCCACGGGTCTGAAATTCACTTTTCGCCTTATGGGAAAAATGCAAAAATCATAAAATCCTCTATATCCCCACAAACCTGAAATCCTCTTTTGGAAAATTTTCCTCCATGGGCCCGAAATTGAAATTGTGGCTTTTCCAAAAAAATTGTTGTTGACCAAAATAATATCACACTTATTTTGGGTCAACTCGACACCATTCTCCCCTTCTATACTTCAATCTGAATTGTTACATATTTTAAGCACTAAAGTCCCATGAAAGCATTTCCATCAAATACGAAATTTCTTCCTCTTTCCAAGGATATAAATAAGTCCTTCTAACTCTTCGTATTTTTCAAGTTACTGGTGTGAGGCCTCGGAAGAATGTTTTGCCAAAAGTGGGCTGGCGGGTCCAAGGAAGAATTTTTTTCAAATGAAAATTGCGGACCGGTGGCACAGTGGGAGACATTTTGACATTTTTTCCCTTTTTCAAAAAGACTAGTATAATTTCGGGCCTTCGGGCCGAGAAATATTACTTTTGCAAAGTTGAAAAATCTAGATGGCGGGCCCGAAAATGTCTTTTTGCCCAAGTGGAAAATGTAGGCCGGCGGACCTGAGGATGATTTATTTCCAAAAGCAGATCTGCGGGGCTAAGGAGGAAATTTTTCCCAAGACTAAAAGTGGACCAAAAGGTTCTGCAGGGAATTTGAAACTTTTAACCTTTTCGTAAAGGTGCAATTTTCAAGTGTAGGCCCACAAGCTGTGGGGTCTCGTCACCCATTAGAAAGTCAAAATGGGGCAGAATGGGTGGAAGGAGCCACACGTCAACTCGATGCAACTTCAAAGGTAAAATTCAAAGGTGTAATCCCAAACAAATGTAAGATCACCACATGTCCCAAGTCCAAAGAGGGGACAAAGCTGACCATTTAAATCAACTAAGTATAAGAGTGTCGGTGGAAGCTTTCACATGTCTTGTGGGTGCAACTCCAAGACTGGGTCCAAATTGTGAAGACTCAAATGAGCTCTAACTCTCCATGTGTCAGGGGTCCAACAGAGTCAAAAAAGGGAAATAGAGTGGGCCAAAAATGACTAAGTATAGAGAGCCAGCAGACATCACCATGTGTTAGGTTGACACAATTTTAAGTGTAAAATTCGGAGTGAGTTCCCAAATGTGTTCTGAGCCTCCACGTGTCTAGCGTAAGATATATGACCCTGCCAAGCAAAAGGGACTTAGCTAAAATAAAAAGAAAGGAACAAGCCAGCGGAAGGAGCCACATGTCTCTTAGGTGCATTTTTAGAAGGTAAATCCACATGTGGTCCCCAAACATGTGCCATCTCGCCACATGTCTCATCAACGTAATTTTAAAGGTGCGGCGTAAAGGCAGTTCCCAAATGAGTGTCATCCCATCATGTGGTTAGGGTCCAAAGATCTAAGTTCAGCCGTTGAAAATTCCAAAATCCTGTGGAGGCCTCCACGTGTCTCCACCGCACAACTTCAAAGGTAAAAGCGGGGCAGTTTTAAAACAAGCGCGAGGCCTCCACATGTTCAGGGTAAGATATATGGGTGTGCCAAGCAAGAGGGACCAAGGAAAAACACAAAGGAACACATAGGAGCTCATAGAAACCACCACATGTCAATCTGGTGTGATTTCAAGAGTGAAAGGAAGGAGCCAAATCTTCAAGATGTGTAAGGTTGCCACATGGACCTAGTATAGACAAAAATTTTAAATATTGTGTGCCCACTCCCCGATCTTCAGACAACCATATCTTTTGACTGGAAACTCATATTTGCATGGGAGAGGATTTTTGGAAAGATCTCGGTGTCATCTTGTCACCTACCTCAATTAATGTTTTAGCCCATTAATTTCAGTGGTGTCAAGTCTCTCACCTGTCACCATGATGAAGAATGGGGCTCTTTCTTATTTAGTAAGGAAAAATGATAGAGGCATGGATATTACAATGGGACTCCTCGGTGTGGCAGGTGGAATTCAATGCATATCTTAAGGTGGTTGAAGCATGATTCATATTTTCCCTCTCTCCTTATCTCTTTCAGTAGGCGGAATTCAATGCATTGCAGGGGTGGTTAGAACAAAGTTTGATTTTCCCTCTCTTTTTCTCTCTCATTCTTCTATATATTGTAAAAGAGGGGCATACTCAAAGGTTTTTTCATATTTTCTCTCTTTCTCCTCTCTCTTTCTTCATTAGGGTAGAATGTATAGTCTAAGCCTCTTTCATGGCTCTGTAATGGAATTTCCTTCCCCTTGCCCACTGATGATGTACCGTGTAAATTTTGGAGCAATAAAATCTATTTCATGATGCATATGTCCATCCTTGGCTTATTTTATTATCTCTTCTTACCTCTCGTCATTATAGGGTATATTATGCATACTCTGATGTTTATTGTAGGTTCTGGGAGCTTTGCTTAATGGGTTTTGAAGTGGTGTTCTGTGTGAAATCTATCTTTGGTCCATGGTGCATCTTGTCCACCCCATCCTTTTCTCACCTCTCTCCACTTCAGGAAGTATTTGTTTGTGATTACCCACTTCCTTTTATGGTGTATTATCACTTAGTTTAGGCTCTCTTTCCCCTCTCTCTCTCCCTTTCTTGTTGGGAGGTTAGATTAGGATATATTAGGTTATGTCCGCACTAGAGTAGCTTGTGGCAGGTATATTAGGAAGCAAGAACCACCCTTCTCTTGAGGTCCATCTCAAGTTCTCAATTCCCATAACTTGAGAGATGGTCCGATGTTGTGCAATCACACCAAATGCCCTATTTCACAAACTAGACCATTAAGAGGTGCTATGATTTTGCACTAACAATTTTTGGCATGCCAGTGGGACATTGAGGTTATATTTTTATCATCTTTCGAAGGTTTCTCATTATCAATAGTAAATGTTAAGCCACTGTGTGACCACACTAAAATTTTTGGCACACCCGGTGGGAAAGTTCTGAATCACTTTACCAATTCATGTTAGCGAGTTGATGTGTTCCTATCAAGATTCAACCTTTAGAGGCACATTCAAAGCACATCTGGTGATTCCATCTAGTCAGCAACCCATCTCCAAAGTTGCAAACTTTTTCCATCCATTTCAACCGTCTTCATTCATCCTTTTTTACATCTCCCATTTCATGCCATTCATGAAGTTGTGAAATCATGACTTCATTACCATCTTGAAATTCACACTTGCAGCAGCAACAATGCACTCGACCTCTAATGTATTTCCCAATTCCTCAAGATTAGAATTATGATCAGATCCATAACCATTATGCTTACCCATATGAGTAGTGTCAAAACCATTTTGGCCAAGGAGCTTATCAAGAAAAAGGGGACACATACAATGGTGACAGTACATGGAAAATGCTGATTTTTTGGAGAAGATCCAAAGAATGGAGGCTAGCATGGTGCATCCTAGGGATACAACATAGATGAAGGCATTTATGATTGGTCTGTAGAGCACCTTGTCCATGGGGAGGCCATTTTCCAAGACATTACAACCCTCAAAAGAAGATTGACTTCATGGTTGAAGTGTTTCCTCAACTTGCACAATGGATTGAGGAGATTGAGGCTTATGAGATGGACACAAGATGATATTTTCAATGGGTAAGTCAGTCACCAGCTCCTTGTCCTTAATCTTCTCTTTCTCAAGCTTTATCATTTTAGCATGATCAAGAGTCAAGCCCCTCAGTTTCTTCTCCAAGTTTTGACTTCCCTTCTCCATCTCCTAACCTTTCACCTCATCACAAATCTTCTCCCCTTTTCCTTTCTAAGCACTCTTCCCTCTCTAATTAAGTTCCACTCCCCTCTCCACCATAAACAATAGTAAAATTGGTTGAATCCCAACCTGCCACTCCTCTTGCTTTCCCAAGTCCATGATGGGAAGAGACTCAAAAATATAGTCAAGGAAAAAAGCAAGAAGATGAACCCAACAAATAAGAAATGACAAAAATATGAAGACTTGGGCTGCCAGATTTGGGTTTACAAAGATCCCTTGATGATTAAACCAACGAGAGGAGGTAAAGGTTGAAGAGCCGGTGGTGGAGAGGATGAGTTTGGAGCATAAGAATAACAAGAACAAGAAAGAGAAGAAAATAAACTTGCTTTCACTAAATTTAGTGTGTTGACAATTTTGCACTTGTGCAAAAATGGGAAACTCAAAACTTTGTTACAATGGATAGCATTGGTGAAGTATACCTAAGCTATGGGAGATTATATTAGATTATGTCATTACTGCTGATTTATTTAAAAGATTACATGAAATCTACAACTATGTGTGTTGTTACAAAACATAACAGATCACATAGTCTACAATTTCATGACCATCCTCAGCAGAAGAACACAAGCCCCAAAGGACAGTTGTGTTGTCTTGATGAGGACATCCAATTGCAGAGTAGGTGAAGTGTAAAGTTTTGGAACAACAAACATAAGTGTAGATCATAGAAAATTAGAGTTCATTACTGAATGTTACAAGTTCTATTCAATGTTCTTTCCTTCATGATTAAGACATTCAATTATGTTACTGAGTTGTTTAGTTCATTATACAATCCATACAAAAAGTAGAAATGCAGAAAGAGATATACAACTCATTTACATAATTCAATGCTTTATTCACAAGGAGATTCAAATGTTTCCCACACAAGTCATGGGATGTAACTGAAAATTAAAATACAACTACTAAAAATAAAGATACACATGCATGAAAGAGAAAGCAAAGGAGTATGAGTGAACCCATCATTGCCTTGGGGTTTTTGTTCTTCGATTGAAGTATCTTCATCTCCATCTTTTGTTTCTCCTTCATCTTCATTATGGAATCCATTGTACCTGAAAAGGAAGAAAAGAATTGATTGTCGATTCACGATCTCCGAGATCAAACCATATTCCTACACTATCCTACTTTGTGCATATGAATATTCCCTAAACAAGAGATGTATTCTACTTGAATGACGAATCTGGATGCATGATTTATTTATTCGTAAAGAATAAAGTGAAAATAAATAAGAAAACAAGGACATAAGAGAGGCCAAAAATCCTAATCATTTTCTAACTATTTTCCTAAGTGTGCAGGTACAAGTTGCAGCCAAAAGGAAAATAGACAAGTCATAAGTGCATTCAATAAAAGGAAGTATGTAACTAAAATTCCTAACAACTATTCTGAAATGGAAGAAGTTACAGTAAAAAAGAGAGAGTGGAAGATAGAAACACTTGTTCTAAGTTGCAACAGGATGAGAGAGAAGATTCTAGGAAAATTTTGACAGGGCTTTGCCATGTAAAATCGATATTTACGACTTTTCCAGCATGCATCAAAGCTATAACGAAAAGGAAATAGAGCATATAAATGCAAAAAATAAAGGGAATTATACTTTCATCCATCAAATTGAAGTATTTCAAAACATTTATTATAAGCCAACCAACTGAAGAGAGATGAAGTTACAAGATAAATCTACAAGTACAATTTTCAAATTTATCAGGTATCAACTATATAGAATGCTATAGTATAACTTCAGTGATAAAAATAAATGCAAGATTTATAGTTTTACAAAAGGGATGTCACATTCAAGGCATTCAAGGAGCTGCAGGATATTAGATATACTCCAAACAAAATAAAAAAATGAAGATGTAATAACTCAGTTTTAAGCTCAAGGTGGTGAAACACAAAATCCCTTAAGCTTCAGCCAAGTACAGAGATCAAGTATGAGTATGCAAAAACCTTTTTATAGAGCTCTCAGGTCTAAGACACGTCTACAAGTAAGTATGTAGATGCCAAGTACCTAGAAAACATCAAAAGAAACAAAAAGGTAATGATAAAAATGGATACCTAGATAACAATGTTCGGTCAGAAGTTAAGGGCTCAGAAAGGTTGAGACATGCAGAGGAATCAAACTTACAAACTACAATAGCGATGTCCAATCAAGAATAGTTACTTGAAGGATAAAAATAGTGATTCAAAGAAAAGGCTACGTAAATTCCGAAATCGTTTTACTAGGCCAACAGGTAAAATAAATCCTTAGAGAAAGTATAGATCTTAACTAATAAACGAAGACACATTATTGTAGAGCTAGAATCGAGAAAGGAATGATACTTGGTTGTAAAAAACCGTGAAGACAGCGAAATAAGTCAAACAGAGGAGGTTTAACTTGAGGATGACCAAGGACGTGTAGTATATTTGCAAATAAGTGTAATAGAAAATAATATCAGTTTTGATATCAAAGTGGTGAAAACCAAGTACCATAAAAACTCGGGGATCGAGAAAACTTACCTAGCTCATGAAACAATGGTACTAGACCAACAAAGCTCTAGGAGAAATAATCATGGTGACCAATAGATCATAGAAAGCTAGACACAAAACCTTGCACAAAGATTACCAAATCAAAAAATGACCTAGTTTCGAAATCACGGTAGAACCGAAGGAGGAAACCCCTTACCAGCTTACACATAAAGCTCGAACAGACTGAGACAAAGGGATATAGACCCAAATGAGCAACCAAAAATGAGTTCAAAGTATAGGCCGAACTAGAAAATGACCAAAGTATTGCAAGTAATCCTTCAAACGAGACAATTGTGATACAAACTAGGCTCTAAAATCTCATACACTCAACAATTGCGAGAGAACTCAAGATTCGAGAAGAAGGATAACGAGAGACGAATTAATAAAAATATTCACAAATCCAAAAGTGAGCTCATAAATGTAAAAACTGATAGTGAGATATCACACAGATATTTCAAAGACTGTAAGCAAACAGAGTAGAGCTTCAGGAAATAACAATGGCATCTAACAAAAATTTTGGCAGGGCTTCGCCACTCTCTACGAGAAAGCCAAAAAATGATCAAAATGAAAGGGTTCAAGCATTTTAACTTGTTCACCTTAGCTGAGTTCAACCTAGCTGAAGTAGATTTAGTAATTGATGACCACAGATCAGAAGTACAAAGATCAAATGTTGAGGGTTAAGCTTAGAAATCAAAACAGGTAATCATAGTTAGTTCTCACCGACCATATTTAATACAGGCCAAAAGCAATCAACCACAAGTCATAGATCAATGACCACCATGAAAAGTACAAATATCAATGATCATCCATTAAGGAAAGTTTGAATGCAAACCAAAGGAGTCAGAGAAACCCTAACTGCAGTTAGGTCAACATTAATCAAGATCCACCGACAATATTTCCAAAGGGGTGAGTCACCATGGGGAAGGGGCCAACCCACGTGTCCACAATTTAAATCATTGTAAAATACTTTCAAAGTCTAAACTACGTACCATTTAAACATGCAAAGTCGACTATGTAATTGCCATGTAATATTAATCAAAGAGGGCTGAATGATCAAGTACTAATTATTTTCAAACCATGGTCTAAGAGAGCCATGTGTGTTATCAAAGGTGGTCTTTGTCATCACCAATCTGGCACCATGATAATTCACCACCGGGAAATCCTCGTGCTATGATTATTTACTAATGCACATCCTTTAGTTTGGTGGATGTAATCTGGAAACACAACAACAAACATAACACAAGAATACCATAGACTATGATATGAAAAGAATGATGAAAAATCTGAAAATATAGGTGTAAATTATAATATCAACATGAAATTGTTACAATCTCACCCATGAGGTACTTCAAGTGTTATTGACTTCACTTTCCTTCCAACAATAACTATGGTAGAAACTTCACAATGGATTCTTTAACACACCTTCTAAATGATGGCTTCCTTTACACACTTACTCATACAATATTTCTCACTACTTCTCTCTATGCTAAATGAGGGGGGTGGCCTCTTTATTTATAGGAATTCAGGCTTATCCACCCTATCTCTAAGATAGGATAGGAAATCTCTTCCGGCCAATCATATTCCATGCCTAAACTCTTACCTTTACATGTAGGCTTATCTTCTAAGATAAGATAAACCTTATCATCTCACATGGGTTCCACCTTTTTATACTTTTCTACAAATAAAATACACAAAATACTTATGACATCACTCTTTGTCCTTATTACAAATATAATATTTCTAATTCCTAATCATGTAGACCCTACTTATCTACTTACCCCAACTTTGACATTTTAACATTATCGGACCACTTACAACAAATATTTACTTTTTACCACAACATTCCTTTTGTACTTTGATCATTACCATATTCTAATTTATTGGGGGAACCGTGATCGACGTTGTTGTTATCTTCTATTGGATGCCACTACTAATTATACTTAACAACATCCTATTCCTAATAAATAAATTAATAAAATAGAAATCACGAAGGAAAATTTTAATGTCGAGCGGTCCCCTCATCTTACGTCAAGAACCATGGTAATATGCTAAGTCCACAAGGTGGCCGACTCAAACAAAGACAAATCCATATATTAAAGGGTGGTCCCCACAAGGAGTTGGGATAGTACATAGGAGTATTATTTACATGCCTCCACAATAGGAAAAAATAGAGAAAGAGACAGAGTTGCATAATCAATGGAGAGAGACTTGCCCTAAGTAATCAATCTTATTTCCAAAGAAATTATTAACTCTTGCCTTATTAAAAATAGAACAGTCAACTTTAGTTTGAATGCATTGTAAACAAGGTTATTAATGCCTATTTATAACTGCATGCTCTAGTGTGTATTATTTTATCATCTTATTTATTATTAAATAAAGGATAAAATTAGGATGCATGGGTGAGTACAAGCCTTAGGCTATTTTTAGGAAGGGTGGGAAAATTTATTTTGCTATATATTGTGTGCCTTTGTAAAGCACAAGGGGATTACTGCTGGAGAACTTTTGGATATATGAGTACTGAAGCAAATTTTGCTAGTTTTGCCCTCTGAGTGTGAAGTATTTTCTGCCTTTCCAAGTTATTTTGTAGTCTTGTGTATGTTACTTTAATCTTGTGAATGAAAATTTCCTGATCAACCACCTTACCCTACTATAAATTTTAGTTCTTTCGCTTAATTTTTAATGTGCATGTTAACTTATTAGTACTATTGTGATCCTCCCTCAGTACAATCAAGTGTTTTTCCCTTAGATATTCTATAGAAAAACTATTGGTTCGTGCATCAAGAATCCTTCATAAATCAGTTGTGCATATACTCAGTCAAATCCCTCATACAAATTTGGTGTATCACCTTAGTTTTAATCATTTTTACAGTCATCTTTTACTCTCAAACTCCTAGAAAGTAGTTTAGGATACACCAATAAGGAACCGACCTTGATACTAGAGACTCACCTCAAAATAGGTATACCCACAAACCTGAGGTGTTTCCATTGTATCTACGAAAGAGAGAGATCATTTGTGCAAGCTTAGAAAACATGCAACCATCTCTCTACAGGGTGCACTTTCGAGAGATAATAGTTTTTGGCACGCCGGTGGGACAACAAATTAGATCTGCATACAAGTCACAAATCTACAACAAATCTACAAGAAATTAAAAGTCACTTTTGGGAGCAAACTGCAGCTAATTTATTCTAAAGATTTTATGATCTTTTGGCGACTCTGTAAAGTTGATTTTAGACCACTTTGTTGTAGCATGTTCCATGTCTAAAGTGACTTCAAGATCATCGGTAAGAGGAATTCCTTTTGAATTTGTTTCTTTACCTTTGAATTCTACTAGAATGAGAAGAGTTGGTAATACTTTAGCTTACAATAGACCTAGTTTTGGTAACCCTCCTAATATTCCTTCACAATGTATCAATTTATCTATTAACATCCCATTTTTTCAAATGGCTATTCAACCTCCTAGGAATTTTGTGACCTTTACTAAATACAACCCATTAGTGTTCCCAGTTTACCATGACATTTTTAATGTTGCCATGAAAAGTTTTCCATCATTCACAAGTGAAAATAAGATTGCACTAGATGAACATATCAAAGATGTTGCAGCCCTATGTGTAGTCCATAATATCACTCATGAAGATGTGGATTTAAGAATTTTAGCTACATCTTTTAAAGGGAAAGCCTTGCAATGGTATAGAAACCTAGAAATTGGTCGCATAAGTTGTGATGACTTAGGTGAAAAATTCTGAAATAGTTCCAGGATATTTCAGATCATTTGTCTCTCATCGAACAATTGTCTACTATTAAAAGAGCTCCAAATGATTTTATGTCCAGTTTCAATACCCACTTTACCAGAACTTGGGAGAGAATTCCAGCAAGTGTCAAGCCTCGAGTTGATCATTCTCTCCTTTATTATCTTGGAGCATTAAATAGTGATATCTCAACTATGATTCAGTTAATGGGTGGAGAGACTCTCCTAGCAGCTTATGATATTGCTATCCGAGCTAAAAATAGCCTTATTCAAGATGGAAAATTGGCACCAAGGCCATCAATTCCTTTTTCAATAGATTTAGCACCTATTCCTCAGCCTATTACAATCATAGAGCCCATTTTTGTAGCTCCATCAAATGATGTATTCAAATCTTTACAGAAAATGGGAAATAAATTGACTTCGATTGAGAACAAAATTGCATTACCTAGTAGACCCTACCAGGCTCCTTATCATCCCTATCAATGAATCAAAATTATAGGCAGCCTTACCAGCAAAGGTAGTTTGACCCAAAGGCTCCTAGTTCCTCTAACACTTTAGTTCTAGTTAATATGGCTACAGAAGAGTGGTGTTAACCTTGCAATCAACCTCATTCAGCTACAACTTGCCCAAATGCTTTTCTGAATCTGAATCTTGTTGCACAACCTCAATCTAAAACATTGTTTATGCCTCAAATGGAGGGTGGGCAGCAAGAAACTCATGTTCAGAAAGCACTTGAACAAAATTTAGTTAGTTTTAATGAGGAGGATTTCATTGTAGTCACTACTAGGGCTCAAGGGAGGGCTATTGAAAATCAAAAGCAACAAAATAGGCCTATCTTGCCTCATCACTGACAAGACAACATCTACAGCTCCAAAGTCAACTAACAACCCTGTTGTTCCTAAAAAATTAGCAAGTGTCCCAGTTGATAAAAGTCATCAAAGACAACTACAACCTGATCCAAGAAGACTATTTATACCTCAGATATCCAAGGCAGCTGAAGTAGAATCAATTTTTGCTAAGGCCTACTCTAAAACAATTGATTCTGTCTCTAAGACAGTTGCTTCTTTTAACATTGTTGATGTAATGAAAAAGCATAATGTTAACATCTCAATGTGGGACGCTCTAAGTATTCCTGGACAACAAGATTTACTTTCTCACAAAGTAGATAAAGCGTAAATTTCTTCAAATACAACAGAAAAGGAAGTTCAAAAGACAAACATGGTCCTTGGAACGTTTGAGAAAGACCATATTAAATAAGTTAAGTGGATGGTTCAGAAATTTCTAAATGCTCATGACATCAAGAAACCACCACCATTTTATTTATCATTGATTATTGGTGAAAATTTTGTTCACAATTGCATGGTAGACAGTGGTGCAAGTAACATAGTTATGCCAAAAGCAATTGCAGAAAAATTAGGGTTGCAGTATGAGCCTACAAAAAGGAGTGTCTTACAGCTTGATGGAACTGCAACTAATATGGTTGGTATAATCAAAAATTTAGAAGTGACGTTACATGCTTGCCCAAAATTTTCTATTCTGCAAGATGTTACTGTTGTGGATCTACCTCCATTCTTTGCCTTGTGCTTATTTAGAGATTTTACTGGTGAAAATAAGAGGTTATCACTCTTGGATTAGTCCTTCTTATTTTTACTACACCTTATGGAACTAAGGTTACTATAAATTTAGAACCATTAGCCAGATTCCATATTGAGCCTCATTCTCCAAATGCAATAGCTAATTACTCATCTTTAGAGCAATCTGATTTTGATGATGTAGCTCAGGTTTCAGCATTAGATGGTGTTTCTAACATGTTTATGGATGAAAATATAGTTGAAGAACATGCCCATGATCCTTTTAAAGAAGTTGAAAAACATATTTTTGGTGTGTATTGTATGCATGAAGAGAATACACCACTTCCCTTTGTCTAAAACAAAAATTCAACAGAAGGGATTTGGAAGCTTCATTTTGATGGAGCTAAGAACAAAAAAGGGCAAGGAGCAAGTTTGATGCTCACTTCCCCAACAAGCGAAAGGTATTTCTCATCTTTGAGTCTCCAATTTTCATGTACTTGCAATGTAGCTGAATATGAAGCATTAATTCATGGCTTGCTTTGGGCCAGAAAGAGAGGTATCAACACATTACAAATCTTTGGTGATTCTGAGTTAGTTATCAATCAAGTAAAAAACTTAAATGTTTGTAAGAATCCACTAATGAAGTCTTACAGACATAGAGTTTCAGACTTAATGGAAGATTTTGAAGCTATTAATATTCAGTCTATTCCTAGAGCTGAAAACAAGCATGCAGATAGACTTGCAGTAGTTGGTGCTAGTTTTGAAGTGTTGGAACAGATGGAAAATAGTAAAATTCAGCCTCATATTAAGCTAATTGTCAGGCCTTCTATACTTGATAATGAATCAAATTGGAAAGTTTTTGAAAGTGATGATCAAATTTACAGGTTTTTACAGCAAGAAGCTGAATTTTCTGCAGTTAATCAAGATAAGTTACAACATTTATATGGTGATCAGATTGTTTAGTTGAAGACAAATAAATTACCTTGAGGTCTAGTCACATTGGAAGACATCTTTAGCACTGACGATCAGTTAAGAAAGGTGAAGACTAAAATTTCAACCCCCTCTGATAATTACGAAGAGATCTTGGTTGATGAAGGGAAAAAGCTATTTCTTGGAAAGGTACGTTCCTTAACCGAAAATCAGTGATTTATTAATCTTTACAAAGACTCTAAGGATGTTTTTTCTTAGAAATACCAAGATCTGAATGGATTCGATCCTAGTCTAGCACAACATACAATCGAGTTACATCCAAATGCTAAGCCTATAAGATAGAAAAAGAGGCATGTAAATCCAAAAATAGAACTTCTGATGAGGAAAGAATTATCTAAATTTATTGAATTAGGTATTATCTTTCCAGTTAAGCATTAAAATTGGGTATTCAATCTTGTTCTTGTTAGGAACAAGAACGGTGAAATCAGACTATCTCGTAGATTTCAAAGATATTAATAAAGCTTCATTAAAAGATCATTACCCACTCCCGATTATGGATCAGATTTTGAGAACAGTATCAAGTTCAGATAGACTATCTCTTCTACATGGTTACAGTGGATATAATCATATTTTATTCTAAGAAGAAGATAGATACAAAATAACTTTTACCACCAAGTGGGGTACCTATGCTTACAAAAGAATGCCTTTTGGTCTTTCAAATGCCAGTGCAACGTTTCAATGTGCAATGGACATGGCTTTCGGAGCTTGTTAAATAAATGTATTCTTGTTTATTTGGATGATATTACCATGTTCTCAAAAAATCCAAAAGAACACTTGATGCATTTAAGGCAGACTTTTCAATTATGTAGGCAATTTGGAATATCCTTGAACCCACTGAAGTCTATCTTTTCAGTACATCAAGGTAAATTACTTGGTCATATTGTTTCAAAGTAGGGTTTAGCAATTGATCCTTTCAGAATCGAAGCCATATCATAGCTATCATTGCCTCATCATAAGAAGGAATTACAAATTTTTCTTGGAAAAATCAACTTTGTTAGAAGATTTGTCCCAAATTTTGCAGCATTGGTTAAACCACTCACAGCTATGCTAAAGAAAGAGAAAACTTTCTCTTGGACCAGTGAAGGAAGAGAAGGTTTTGAAGAAATAAAAATAGCTATCTCTTAGGATCCTACTCTTGCAAATCCAAATTTTGATAAAGATTTTACAATGTATGCACTTGCAGGAGCTAAAACAATCTCATCTATTTTAACTCAAGTTAATGATGAGAATATTGAGTAGCCAATTTCTTTCTTCGGATAGAGTTTGCATGATTATGAAACAAGGTACACATTTCTTGAAAAACAAGTACTTTCAGTAGTCAGAGGACTAAATAATTTCAAGTATATGCTTTCAAACAATAAAATCCATGTTCTTGTTTCTCATCCAAGTGTGAAAAAATTCTTACTAAATAAGGAGTTAAATGAGAAAAGAGAAAACTGGATAACAAAGGTCATGGAATATGATGTTGATATTTGGGTTGCTAAAACAATTTGAGGAAAAGGTTTATGTGAACATCTAATTACTGATATGGAAAAACAACAAGTTGTGGAACCCGAAGACTCGGAACAGAATGCTAAAATTGTGTATCAACAATCAAATATCATGGTCCAACAAGAAAATCAAGAACCTGAACTTTCTTGAGAGATCCAAGAACCAAGGTGGATGACTAATTTGGTTAACTACTTACAAGCATGGCACCTATTTCGAAGGTATGGATAATAATAAATGAAGATATTTCAGATTACAAGCTATTCCTTATCTTTTTGTTGATGGTGTGTTTTTCAAAAGGGATATAAATGGGATCTTATGCGATGTGTTGATTATGATAAAATTCATAAAATATTATTAGAATTCCATGAAGGACCTATAGGAGGTCACTTCTCAGCACGTACTACAAAAAGCTTAAAAATTATAAAAGCAAGAGTTACTATTGGCCTAGAATATTCAAAGAATGTTTTGAATGGATTATAAAGTGTAAGAAATGTGCTTTCTTTATTGGAAAAGAACGTCTTGCTTCTTTTCCTTTGCAACTTATTTCAGCTCATCACCTTTTATGTAGTGGGGTCTTAATTTTATTGGCATGATAAACCCGCCTTCGTCACAAGGACATAAGTGGATCTTAACTGCTACAAATTATTTTACATGATGGACTAAAGCAATAGCCTTGAAAGATGCTAATGAAGCTTTGATACTATCCTTTTATGAAGGAATAGTTTGTAGATTTGGTGTTCCAGCAACTATCATATCAGATAATGCTTTAGCATTCCTTGGTGTAAAGATAACAAATTGGGCTTTCAACCATGGAATATATCAAATTTCTTCATCTAATTATTACCCACAAGGTAATGTCTTAGTTGAGAGTACTAACAATAATCTATTAAGAATCATCAGAAGAACACTCAAGGATAATCAAAGAGCTTGGCATCCGATGCTAAATTCTACACTTTCAATGACAGAGTTACTCCTAAGAGATCAGTTGGAAATTCACCATACAAACTTGTGTATGGAAAAGAAGCAAGAATGCCTATTTTAGTTTAGTTACCCACATTAAATTCGCTACATCAAATGGAGCTAATTGATAATGAACCATTGCAGGTTCATTATGCAGAGTTAATGGAATTACAAGAGCTAAGAGATCAAGCTCATTTAAATATGGAAAAGAATCAGAAACAAATCAAGAAGAATTTTGACAAGAAAGCCAAATTTAGAGTCTTCAATGAAGGAGATATTGTGTTAAAGTTGGATGTTGATTGTGCAAAGCCAGGAAGACACTCAAAGTTTGATACAATCTGGAGTGGTCCTTACATGATTTTAGCCTACAAGGAACAAAATAATTTTCAACTTTTGAAGCTGAATGGAGAGAAAATTCCCACTCCTATGAATGGTATGTTTCTCAAACACTATTATTAAAAATATTACATTGATTGTTAGATTAGGATTTCCCTTCAATAAGTGTCATTTTTGCACATTACTTCATTTTTCAATTCAATAAGTGCATTCGTGCACATGATCTGGTTTACCAGATCCTTTCCCAGTTTTAGTTTTGTTTTGGAAAGGTTGGAATTTTCAAAAAAGGAAAATTGTTGTTGCATGTTTGGACTCCATGCCCAATGGACAAGAGCAAGGCACTGGTATATAAGCTAGCAGGCAGCTTTCCCCGTAGGATCACCAGAAATGTTGACAATTTTGTACTTGTGCAAAAATGGGCAACTCAAAACTTTTTTACAATGGATAGCATTGGTGAAGTATACCTAAGCTATGGGAGATTATATTAGATTATGTCATTACTACTGATTTATTTAAAAGATTACATGAAATCTGCAACTATGTGTGCTGTTACAAAATGTAATAGATCACATAGTCTGTAATTTCATGACCATCCTCAACAAAAGAAAATAAGCCCCGAAGGACAGTTGTGTTGTCTTGATGAGGACATCCAATTGTAGAGTAGGTGAAGTGTAAAGTTTTGGAACAACAAACATAAGTACAGATCATAGAAAATTAGATTTCATTACTGAATGTTACAAGTTCTATTCAATGTTCTTTCCTTCATGATTAAGACATTCAATTATGTTATTGAGTTGTTTAGTTCATTATACAATCCATACAAAAAAAAAATGTAGAAAGAGATATATAACTCATTTACATAATTCAATGCTTTATTCACAAGGAGGGTCAAATGTTTCCCACACAAGCCGTGGGATGTAACTAAAAATTAAAATATAGCTACTAAAAAGAAAGATACACATTCATAAAAGAGAAAGCAAAGGAGTATGAGTGAACCCATTATTGCCTTGGGGTTTTGTTCTTCGATTGAAGCATCTTCATCTCCATGTTTGGTTTCTCCTTCATCTTCATTATGGAAGCCATTGTACCTGAAAAGGAAGAAAATAATTGACTGTCAGTTATGAGCTCAGGGATAAAACCATATTCCTACACTATCCTACTTCGTGCATATGAATCTTCCCCTAAACAGGAGATGTATTCTACTTGAAGGAAAAATGCATGCATGCTTTATTCACTCAGAAAGAAGAAAACATGGACATAAGAGAGGCCAAAAATCCTAATCATTTTCTAACTATTTTCCTAAGTGTGCAGGTATAGGTTGTAGCCAAAAATAAAATAGACAAGTCATAAGTGCATGTAATAAAAGGAATAATGTAACTAAAAGTCATAACAACTATTATGAAATGGAAGAGGTTACAATACAAAAGAGAGAGTGGAAGATAGAAACACTTGTTCTAAGTTGCAATTGGATCCGAGAGAAGATTTCAGGAAAATTTTGACAGGGGCTTCGCCATGTAAAATTGATATTTACAAGTTTTCCAAAGCATGCCTCAAAGCTATAACAAAAGGCAATAGAGAATATAAATGCAAAAGATAAGCCAATTATAAGGGAATTATACTTTCATCCATAAAATTGAAGTATTTCAAACCATTTATTATAAGCCAACCAATCAAGAGGGATGAAGTTACAAGATAAATCTACAAGTATAGTTTTCGGACCATTCGGTATCAACTACACAAAATGCTATATTATAAATTTAGTGATAAAAAAATGCAAGATGTATATTTTTATAGAAGGGATGTTGTAATCAAGGCATTCAAGGAGCTACAGGATATTAGATATACTCCAAACAAAAAAATTTGAAGTTTTAGTAACTCAGTTTTAAGCTCAAGGTGGTGAAACACAAAATCCCTCAATCTTCAGCCAAGTACAGAGATCAAGACTCAGTATCCAAAAACCTATTCATAGATCTCTCAGGTCTAAGACACGTCTACAAGTAAGAATGCAGATGCCAAGTACCTGAAAAACATCAAAAGAACAAACAAGTGTAATGATAAAAATGGATACCTAGATAGCAACATTCATTCGAAGTTAAGGGCTCAGAAGGCCGAGACATGCAGAGGAATCAAAATTACAAACTACAATAGCGATGTCCAATCAAGAATAGTTACAAGAAGGATAAAAATAGTGATTCAAAGAAAAGGCTACCTAAATTCCAGAAATCGTTTTACCAGGCCAATAGGTAAAATAAATCCTCAAAGAAAGTACAGATCTTAACTAATAAATGAAGACACATTATTATAGAGCTAGAATCAGAGCAAGGAACGATACTTATTGGTTGTAAAAAACCGTGAAGACCAGCAAAAGAACTTGAATAGAGAAGGTTTAACTCGAGGATGACCAAGGATGTGTAGTAGATTTTCAAAGAAGTGCAATAGAAAACAGTATCATTTTTGAGATCAAAGTGGTGAAAACCAAGTACCATCAAAACTCAGGGATAAAACTTACCTAGCTCATCAAACAATGATACTAGACCAACAGAACCAAGCTCTAAGAGAAATAATCATGGTGACCAATAGATCATAGAAAGCTAGACACAAAACATCACACAAAGATCCCCAAATCACATAATGACCGAGTTTCAGAACTCATGCATGCAACCGAAGGAGGAAACCCCTTACCATCTTCCACATAAAGCTTGAATAGAGCGAGACAAAGGGATACAAACCAAAATGAGCAACCAAAAATGAGTTCAAAGTATAGGACAAAATAGAAAATTACCAAAGTATTGCAAGTAATCCTTCAAATGAGACAACTGTGATACAAACTAGGCTCGAAATCTCATACACTCAATGATTGCAGAGAACTCACGATTCAAAAGAAGGATAACAAGTGACGGCTTAATAAAAATCTTCACAAATCCAAAAGCCAAAATCATCGATGCAAAATTAGATAGTGAGATATCACATGGATATTTCAAAGACCGTAAGCCAAATAGAGCCAAGCTTCAGGAAATAACAATGGCATCCAAGAAAAATTTTGGTAGGGCTTCGCCACTCTCTACGAGCAAGCCAAAAAATGATCAAAATGAAAGGGTTCGAGCATTTTAACTCATTCACCTCAGTTGAGTTTAACCTAACTCAACCAGATTTAGTAATTGACAACCACAGATCAAAATTACAAATATCAAAGGTTGAGGATTAAGCTCAGAAATCAAAATAGGTAATTGGGGTTAGTTCTCACCAACCATATTTAATACAGGCCAAAAGCAATCAACCAAAAGTCACAGATCAACGGGCACCATGAAAATTACAGAGATTGATGATCATCTGTTAAGGAAAGTTTGAATTCAAACTAAAGGAGTCAGAGAAACCCTAACCACATTTAGATCAGCATTAATTAAGATCCACCGACAATATTTCCAAAGGGGTGAGTCACTGTGGGGAATGGGCTAGCCCACTTGTCCACAATTTAAATCATTGCAAAAGACTTTCAAATTCTAAAATATATACCATTTAATATTAATAAAAGAGGGTAGAGTGATCAAGTACTAATTATTTTCAAACCATGGTCTAAGATAGCCATGTGTGTTATCCAAGGTGGTCCCTTGATCTTACGTCAAGAACCATGGTAATATGGTAAGTCTACAAGATGGCCAAAATCAAACAAAGACAAATCCATATATCAAAGGGTGGTCCCCACAAGGAACTGACACAATACATAGGAGTATTTTTGCATGCCTCCACAACAGGACAAAATAGAGAAAGAGACAGAGTTGCATAATCAATGGAGAGAGACTTGCCTAGCAAGCAATCTTATTTCTAGAAAATTATTCACCCTTGCCTTATTAAAAATAGAACAGTCAACTTCAGTTTGACTGCATTGTAAACAAGGCTATTAATGCCTATTTGTAACTGCATGCTCTAGTTTGTATTATTTTATCCTTTTATTTATTATTAAATAAAGGATAAAATTAGGATGCATGGGCGAGTACAAGCCTTAGGCTATTTTTAGGAAGGGTGGGAAAAATTTATTTTGCTATATATTGTGTGCCTTTGCAAAGCACAGGGGGATTCTAGCTAGAGGACTTTTGGATATATGAGTACTGAAGTAAATTTTGCCAATTTTTCCCTCTGAGTGTGAAGTATTTTCTGCCTTTCCAAGTTATTTTGTAGTCTTGTGTATGTTACATTAATCTTGTGAATGCAAATTCCCTAATCAACCACCTTACCCTGCTGCAAATTTCAGTCCTTTCTACTTAATTTTTAATGTGCATGTTAACTTATTAGTACTGTTGTGATCCTCCCTCAATACAATCAAGTTTTTTTCCTTAGATATTCTAGAGAGAATTTATTGGTTCGTGCATCAAGAATCCTTCACAAATCAGTTATGCATATACTCAGTCAAATCCCTCATACAAATTTGGTGTATCACCTTAGTTTTAATCATTTTTATAGTCATCTTTTACTCTCAAACTCCCAGAAATCAGTTTAGGATACACCAATAAGGAATCGACCTTGATATCTCGGAGACTCAACTCGAGAATAGGTATACCCACGACCTGAGGTGTTTCCATTGTATCTACGAAAGAGAGAGATCATTTGTGCAAGCTTAGAAAACCTGTAGCCATCTCTCTATAGGGTGCACTTTCGAGAGATAACACAAAGTGTCCATAATGGCACTGTCTAAAGAGGATGGTGATATAATCTAAGTAGTACAATGAGTTAAGGAGGAAGAACAACTAGCTCCAATTCCCATTGAAAAGGAGCATCTAGGAGAGATCAAATCAAAGTTGAGGCCACTAAGTGAAGAAAGCATCCTTGAATATTTTTGCTTTCATTTCAAGGACTTGATTTGATTGATGAACCCATGTTGAGGAGGACCATAAAGTTTTAGAAGCTCCAAGTGCGAGTAGGTCACGAGAAGAACCTTTAGTTATTCCTCCTAATTTATTCCCTTCAAGATATAATGTTGAAGAGGAGTTTGATCTTTCAAACTTCATGTTTGAGGATAAAGGGAACCATGTTGAGCTAGTTGCAAATCAGACACCATGGAGGAGGTAGAGCACATGCAGTAGGGAAAAAAGGAGGCAAACTACCTTCGTCGAAGTAGAAGATTGCTTTGATGGAGAGGATCTGAGGTGATCACATAATTTTATCCTCCATCATCTACCTTACAAGCACATGAGCCTAGTGCCATGAAGGAGATAATTCAAGTATAATAGCCTACACTTCATAGCAGCTCTCAGGAACCAAGGTTGGAAGATATGAATCTTCCATGTTCTTCTCGGGAGGAGGAAAGAAATAGGCAAGAGGATATCATCATCTCTCTCACACCATCCACCTAGTAATGTCAACAAGAAGAATCCATTCTTGGAGTTAAGTTTCAGAACAATAGGCACATTCAAAGGATCAAACCATGCCCAATTAGGTACTTGGCTTCATTGGAGCCAAAGGAGAAGAAAAAACAAGTCATGCCCACTTCGGGGTAAGGGGATGAGCTCCAATGTACCAAGGATCAGCTATAATGCCTCTTCAATCCAAATGAAGAGAAAATAAAAGAGGTATTTTTATTGTTTCCAAGTGACACCTTGATGATTTGGGTAGAGGACTTGATTATGGTGATTTTTTCAATCATAAAAGCAGCCATATTAATTTTCAAATCATTTGCATGGCTGCCCCTTTTGAGGAAGGGAAGCTACTTCTCCTTGCAAGTTATAGGATTTTTTTTGAGTCCCCTTTCTCTCTAGTTAGCATATAGTAGGATTAGGTTAGTTTTTAGTAGAAAACGTGCTTCCGCACACTCGCATAATTCACTTGGAGCATGTATGATTTTCTAGTTTTGTACATGGTGTGTCATGGTGTTTCATTTCTCTAAGTTGTAGACGTATGTATTTAAGTGTGCTCACAGTCCATTTCGAAACGGGTAAAATCCTTGGTAAAGACAATTTTTCACTCTCAAAGATCTAATGTCCATGATTTTCTTGACAAACCGAGAGTGTGAAGAGAAGGGTGAGTTGTGGGTCTATTCTGGTTCTAGCAATTACCGGATGGCTCAGATTCAAATTTTCAAAGTTCAGGGATCAAATTTTTGTTTACCAACAAGAATCCATGCCCAATGGATGATTTAAGGCCACTGATCATTTTGCATAGTAAGAGGCAAGTGATCCCCATGAGTCACCAAATTGTTGACCAAAATAAGCTCACACTTATTTTGGGTCAACTGACACCATTTCCCCCCTTTTTTGCTTCAATCTGAATTCTTGCATATTTTAAGAACTTAAGGACCCTTGAAATTATTTCAATCAGATAGGAAATTTCTTCCCCTTTCCAGAGATATAAATAAGTCCTAACTCTTCATATTTTTCAAGTTACATGCCAACGAGACTCAAAAGGATTTTTGCCAAATAGAAATTATGGACCGGCGCGGGCAAAGTGGGAGACATTTTGACATTTTTTCCTTTTTGAAAAAAGACACAAGTATAATTGCAAGGCTGTGGGCAGAGAAAGATTACTACGCAAAATGGAAAAAGTGGGCCGATGAGTCGGGAAATGTCTTTTCGCCGAAGTGGAAACTACGGGCCGATAGGCTTGAGGATGACTTTTGCCAAAAGAGGGTTTGCGGGGCCAAGGAAGAAATTTTCTCAAGTCTAAAAGCATGTTGGTAGGTCTGCAGGGACTTTGAAACTTTTTCAACTTTTCGCAAATGGCTTAATTTTCAAGTGTGGGACCGCAAGCCCGCAAGGTATCGTCGTCCATTGAAAATTCAAAATGGGGCAAAACTGATGGAAGGAGCCACGCATCAACTTTACACAACTTCAAAGGAAAAATTTGAAATAGAATCCTAAATAAACATAGGCTCGCCATGTGTCCCAAGTCCAAAGAGGGGACAACTACAGCCATTTAAATCGTATAAGTATAAGAGTGGTGGCGAAGCCACCACGTGTCTCAT
Organism: Taxus wallichiana var. yunnanensis; assembly: GCA_018340775.1. Lineage (NCBI taxonomy): Eukaryota > Viridiplantae > Streptophyta > Pinopsida > Cupressales > Taxaceae > Taxus > Taxus wallichiana. The sequence goes on from CM031239.1 coordinate 977,099,724, forward strand.
CGATGTAACTCCAAGGACCGGTATAAAGTGTAGAGAATCATATGAGTGCCAACTCTCCATGTGTCAAGAGTTTAACAGAGTCAAAAAGGGAGATAAAGTGGGCCCAAAATGACTAAGTGTAGAAAGCTAGTGAGATAGCATCATGTGTCAACATGGTGCAATTTTAAGAGTAAAATTCAGAGTGAGTTCCCAAATTTGCACTAAGCCTTCCTGTGTCTAGGGTTAGATAAATGGCCCCACCAAGAAAAAGGGATTGCCAAAATACAAAGAAAGTAACAAGCCAATGGAGAGATCCACGTCTCTCTTCAAAGACACTTTAAGGAGGTGAATCCAAACGCGGTCCCCAAACATGTGCCAACTCGCCATATGTCTCATCGGCACAATTTTAAAGGCATGACCCGAAAGGAATTTCCCAAACAAGCGTCATCTTGCCACATGGTCAGAGTTTGAAGAGGTAAGGTTAGCCATTGAAAATTCTAAAAGCCTGCGGAGGCCTCCACATGTCTCGACCGTGTAACTTCAAAGGTAAAAAGTGAGGGTAGTTTCAAAAAAAGCACGATGTCTCCACATGTCCAAGGTCGATATATGGCCCCGCCAAGAAAGAGGGCCTAGGAAAACACAAACGAACACCGAGGAGCCCACAAAACTGCCACATGTCAATCCGATGCGATTTCATGAACAAAAGGAAGGATCTTAATCTTCATGATGGGTGAGGCTGCCACATGGACCCAAGATGGACAAACTCTTTTAAATATTCCAAACCCACTCCTCCGATCTTTAGGAAGCCATATCTTTCGATTTGAAATTCATATTTGGATGGGAGAGGATTTTTTGGAAAGATCTCGACACTGGATTCTCACCGCCTCCATTAATGTTTCATCCTACTAATTTTGGGGGCTTTCAAGTCTCTCACCTTCCGCCATGATGAATAATGGGGCTCTTTCTTGTCCAGTAAGGGACAACGACAAAGGCATGGGTGTTATAATGAGACTCTTTAGTGTGGCGGTGGAATTCAATGCATATCTTAAGGTGGTTGAAGTAGGATTTAGATTTTCCCTCTCTCCTTCTCTCTTTTAGTAGGTAGAATTCAATGCATTGCAGGGGTGGTTGGAACAAATTTCGATTTTCCCTCTCTCTTTCTCTCTCATTCTTCTATATATTGTAAAAAGAGGGCATACTCAAAGGTTTGTTCATCTTTCCTCTCTTTCCCCTCTCTCTTTCTTCATTACGGTAGAACATATAGTCTAAGCCTCTTTCCGGCTTTGTAATGGAATTTCCTTTTCCCTTTCCCACCGATGATGTAATCTTGTATAAATTTTGGAGCAATAAAATATATTTCATGATGCATCTATCCATCCTTGGCTCATTTTTTTATCTCTTCTTACCTCTCGTCATTGTAGGCTATAATGTGCATACTTTGATGTTTATTGTAGGTTCTGGAAGATGTGCTTAATGGGTTTTGAATTGGTGTTCTATGTGAAATATATCTTTGGTCCATGGTGCATCTTATCAACCCCTCCTCTCTGCTCACCTCTCTCCACTTCAGGTAGTTTGGGTCTGTGATCAGCCATTTCCTTTTATGGTGTATCACCACTTAGTGTAGGCTATATTTCCCTCTCTCTCTCTCTCTCTCTTCCTATACACTTCGAAGGTTAGATTAGGTTAAGTTTGCAATGGAGTAGCTTGTGGTAGGTAGATTAAGAAGTAGGAACCAACCTTCTCAAGAGGTCCATCTTAAGTTTGCAAGTCCCACAACTTGAGATATGGTCTACGATGTTGTGTAATCACACCGAATTACCCATTTCACAAACTAGGATATTCAAGGATTTTGTGATTCTACACTAACATCCCAAAATTACATAAGTATTCGTAGCCTCACTAGCCCGCAACCTTCTTATTTTTCATTTTTCATCCTTCAGCCCACTCGGCCCACATTTTCCACTTGGGTGAAAGGTATTCCCTAGGCCCACTGGCCGGGTGTAATTTAGTCCGACACGTTGCTTCTCCGGGCATCAATGGAGATGCATATTATTTTTATACTTTACGCCTTTTCGAAACAAAAGCCAAAAAATTCAAACTACCTCCGGTGACCCACCTTCCCACTTTGACTCGACTCGGGACATGTGGAGGCTCAGCGCATATTTGGGACCTGCCCCCATATTTTACCTTTGAAGTTGTGTGGACGAGGCACGTGGAGGGTTCCATTGAACTTTCTATACTTAGTTGATTTAAATGGATGACTCTGTCCTCCTTTTGACTCTTGGACATCTAGAGGGCATGTGTCGGTTTGGGGAATGCCTTCAAGGTTGATCTTTTAAGTGGCGTCGAGTCAACATGTGGCACCTTTCGCCGACTCTCTCCCATATTGAATCTTTAACTGTCGACTCTGTCCCTTTTCAGACCTAGGACACATGGAATGCCTATGCTTGTCTGTGAGACCCACTTCTACATTTACATTTAAAGATGTACCGAACTAAAGCATAGAGCCTTCCGTGAGTCTCGCGATACTTAGCCAATTTGGGCCAATGCTTTTCTCAAACCCTAGACATATGGAAGCCTCGAACTAATTTGATTTTATACTTTAGGTTGTTGGGAATATTATTATAGTGTAAACATTATATTATGTAATATATTATGAGTTGTAATAAACAAACTCATAATATCAAAGTTAGTATATTATATACGTGAGTTGTTTGGGAGTTATAACAACTCACATATATATAGATTTGTGGTTGAGATGTTTCCTACTTAATAGGAAACTATCTCCCTATATATTTGAAGCTTGTTCATTATGTAATGATCCGGAATGAATGTAATAGAATATCATTATTCCGTGTATTAATCTAAACAGTTTTATTGTGCTGAATAGAATATCTTTTGTTGTGATTAAATCTGGTTATGTGCTTACATTTGGCATCAGAGCGGTTTAAGACGTGTAATTCCTTACGAATTCATGTTTTATTTAAACACTCGTAAATTTCTCAATTCTCAATGAAATTGAGAATCATCAAGTTTTGTGGAAAGCTAGAGATGTGAGGAACAAAACCTAGAAATAGTTTTTGAAATCATTTTTGGATGAGTGAGCAGTTTTGTATTGAAATATGACGCTTTTTTTTTTAAAAAACGTAAATAATTAGACCTCACGCAGCCACACATTGCAATTCAATAGAGCGTTGTTATTCTGTGACATACGAAGTGTTCATTTGTCTTGATTGTTCATCCATGCATCGGAATCTTGGTGTTCATATCAGTTTTGTCAGATCTACAAATCTGGATTCATGGACCACCGAGCAGTTGAAATTGATGTGTTTTGATGGTAATGGGTGTGCACGTATCTTCTTTACACAACATGGTTGGACAGATGGTGGGAAGATTGAATTCAAATAGCTAAACGTCTTGATTCGATTCACTTGTGAGATCTCCATTCATTGGATAACTGAAATTTGATCCACATTGGTCTTAGTTTGAGCATTGAAAAAGGTAATATATGTTCTAATGCATGTTTATTACCAACGTGTAAATTACATGTGGTTTTTATTGAAGGGACTGTACATGTATTTTGGGTACAACTGATAGTGCAAATATTTGGTTTTGGAATAATATTTGGTTCGAATCACTTCTATAGCAGAAGATATTTTAAACATTCCTCTATATTGGAATCGCATTAGTCTTTCCTGTGCATGGTTGACACGTCTATACAGAATTGGATTATTTACAATTTTCTTCTCATCTGAATTCACCCTCGACAAGTGCATCCTCCACTTGATCCGTTGGAGCCTCTTGGCATTTAAGTGAGTCGTTCTATCAAATGTTAGATATTCAAAGTCAATTTCAAGTCTATTGTTTACTTTGCATATGAGTCTTTGTAGAATGTCACTAATCGTAGAGTCTCCATTTTTGTCAAAATTATATGTTAAAAGTCAAAAATTGTAAAAGAGTATTTTTTTAAAAAGTAATCTCATTTTATTACTTTTTACAATTTTAGTTGTGTCCTCTTGTCGAAGTCGTAAAAGTTGTGTCATTGTATTAAGTCCGAAAAATAAAAAAAAATTTCCCGCATTTCAATTTTGGATGCATTTTCGCTTGTACGCGACGTCCAAATTATTGAAGGTATTTTGAAGCTTCATGATCACATCCGGCTGAACTAGCAGCATGATACTGGAGGTAGGAGGAAATGGAGGAAGGAGGCTACTTAGTGCCTCTCGTCGATCCACCAACGATAAGGTCATATTTTGTGGTGGTGACATATTTATTTCTAGTTGTGTGTTTATTTTATCGGGTGTGCGAGAATGAAGAGAAAAGCTTGATTTATGTATGTTCGCTTGGTACATGCGAGTATTCCTATATGTTCTCTTGAAGTGTTTTGATGTGGCATAGAAGGTGTCGATCCTTCAAAAGCTTGATTGTATAGGAGGGAAGCTGGTGTCCAGAGGAGAGGAGAAGTATGCAGACCTAAAAATATGCGTAGGCATATGATTCTGGTTTCAACTACACTTCACCCCATGTTCACACTAAGGGGGTGTATGTTGGGAATATTATTATAGTGTAAACATTATATTATGTAATATATTATGAGTTGTAATAAACAAACTCATAATATCAGGTTAGTATATTATATACGTGAGTTGTTTGGGAGTTATAACAACTCACATATATATAGATTTGTGGTTGAGTTGTTTCCTACTTAATAGGAAACTATCTCCCTATATATTTGAAGCTTGTTCATTATGTAATGATCCGGAATGAATGTAATAGAATATCATTATTCTGTGTATTAATCTAAATAGTTTTATTATGCAGAATAGAATATCTTTTGTTGTGATTAAATCTAGTTTTGTGCTTACATAGGTCTCACCTTTGAATTTGCATTGATGAGACATGTGGAGACTTTTTCTGGTTCTTTATACTTAGTCTATTAAATAGCCAACTCTGTCCTTTTTCGACCTAGCACATGTGGAAGCTCCTCACTTGTCTAGGAGACATGCTTTTTGATTTACCTTTGAAGATTCCTAGAAAAGACACGTGGCATCTTCCACTAGATCATAGAATTTTCAACGGTTGGTCCAACTTTTTGGGGCTCTAGACACGTGGAGGTTTGACGCTTGTTTGGGGAATACCTTTTGGGCTTCGATCCTTGAAGGTTTGTAATTGAGACACGTGGCACCTTCCACTTGTCCTTTTATACTTAACCTATTTGGCCCTTCTCTCGAATCAAATGTGATGTCCAAAAGCATCAATCCTTTCCCCATTTTCCTCCTAAGATCCTCTGGCATCCTTGATGTTGTTTGATCCTTCACCGACCCTGCTCCTCCATTATAGATCCCACCTATCCCCTTGACTATTGGATTTGTATGTGAGCTCACATGACTGAAATGATCTTTCAATTTTATCTCATGTAGGGTCTGTTTGATAAATTTTGCCAGGGGGCAAAATTGAGATAATGGTTTAGCAACTCAAGTGGACATCTACCTACTAGATGAAGAGACTAGTAGCCTTGGAAGTATCCATTGGGCATGGAGTCTACATGGTAATTTCAAATCTGGTATGGAACTACCTTCCACCTTTGCACTTACTCTTAACTTTGCAAGAAAATATTGGATTCAAGATTTGTGAGAGTAGAGAGTTTTCTGAAACTTGGAAACTTCACCCTTATTTGATTTTCCACAAAACTAATCTCTTGGAGTCCAATGAAAACATCCAGACCTACTCCAATAGGAATAATCCACTGATTTAGTTTTTGTGGCCATAAGTCTTTTCCATGAGTGAGATGAACTGTATACAACATACAAAAGAAGCAATAGAGCATGTGCACAAGAACCTAGGGAAAGTGAAACCTAAACTATAACAAGATAATGTGCATACGCACTTGGAGAAATTGAAAAACCTAGGCTAATATTTACAAGGTTGATAAATTTTCCTTTTAGTAGTAGTGTTTGAGGTAGATACCATTGACTAGAATTTGCAATTCTTCGCCATCCAACTTAGCCAGCCGTAACGCATTGCTAATTTTACATTTTATGACCATGTAGGGGCCACTTCAAATGGCATCAAACTTGGATTCCCTTCCTAGTTATTCCCTATCTACATCCCACTTTAGATCTAAGTCCCCCTCTTGAAAGCTCCTTGTTCTTTCTTTCTTATCAAAGCTCTTCTTGATCGATGCTTGATATTTCTCCATGATCTATATTACATGTTCTCTTACCTCTCCTACTTCCATTAGCTCTACATACCTGATTTCCATAGGTTCAAACTTGGCTAGTTCTAACTGTTTCATGAGCTCCAAGGTGGGAACATCCAATGATATGGGCAACACGCCTCTTTTTGTATATAAGCTTGTATGGGGAGTAGTTTGTAGACATTTTGGATGTGATCCTATCAGCCCATAGAGCTGATTTGAGATTTGTGTGCCAAGTTCTCTAATTTTCATCAAGATTCATTATAATTCATAGTCGGTTCTTGTTTGTGGATTTTTCTTTACCATTACCTTGAGGGTAATATTTTGATGAAGTGCTTTGAGATATATGCCATTATTGACAGCCCATTCGGTGATCCTTATACTAAGGAATGCCAATGAATTATCTTATATGATAGTGGAAGGGGCTCCAAACCTAGTGATTATCCCTTCATAGAAATCAAAGATTTTGGATTCATTTTCCTCCTCAAGTGCCACTTCTTTCGTTAACTTGGTGAAATAGTTTGTTGCTGTAAGTATACACTTGTGACCCTAGCTTGAATTTGGGTTAATCACTTAAATCAAGTCTAATCCCCATTGCATGAATGGTGATGCACTGAAATTGGACGAAAAGGCAGGGCTGCTAACTTTTCCTTCCTTGTGAAGAATGCACACTTCTTGCACTTCTTGATCCATGAGTAACAATCCCTAAACACCGTAGGCCAATAATAACCACCTTTCATGATTTTGAGAGCTATTATTCGAGAAGAAAAGTGGCCTCCTCGCTTCTCCATTGTGAATCTCTCATGCAACACCCTCTCAATTTCACCCATCCAAATGCACCTTAATAGAATACTATTGATTTCCTTCTTGAACAAGACACCACTAATAAGAACATAAGGGATGGATTGTAACTTGAATTATCTCCTCTTTTCTTTGTTCCATTCTGGAGGGCAAAAACCTATTTGGAGATAATGCACCAAGGCTTGATTCCAACATGGAATAGGTACATCATTAGCTGGTTGCTCTTGATCATTCTACAATAGCAAGACAACCTCTTCTTCATATGTTGACTCATCCTATTGCTTGGATGTGAGCTGCTCACATAGTCCATTGCCACAAACCAGCTTGGTCAATTTGATTTCAATATCATACTCCATTACATGAGTGATCCAGCCCGCTCTCTTCTCATTCAAGTCCTTGTTTAGGATAAAATCCTTAACACCAACATGAGACACTAGCAGTTGAATCTTCTTGTTTTAGACCAAGTGTCCGAACTTCAAGTCAAAGTCCTAATAAAAGTAAGGAAATGCTTCTCAATGAAAGAATACTTTACCTTGTAATCCTCCAAGCTCTGACTGAAGAAGGCTATGGGCTGTTCTAAACCTTCCTTATCAAGCTTAACCAAGATAGCTGAGATTATTTTGACCCTCCAAAATCATACATCATGAATTCCTTTAAAATTTACGGGTTAATAAGTTGAGGCCTATGATATTGTGAGCTTGATGGCCTCAAAAGTCTATTTGCCTTATGTTATCCATTTAAATGCAAACTCTTCTTCAACATCATTGTTAAAGGCTTCACAAGAGTGGAAAAATCAAGCACAAATCTGAACAAATTTTATTCTCCCTAAGAAGCTTTAGAGAGACTTCTTATGTTGTGGTAATGGAAGTGTTCGGATGGATTTAACCCTTTCAAAATCAATTGTTAACCCTTATCTTGAGATAATGTGTCCCAACAACTTTCCCTCATGTTCCAAGAATACACACTTCTTTAGATTCAATGATACTCTAAACCTCCTACACCTTTGAAATACCTTCTTGAGGTGGAAGAGATGGTCTACAACATTCTTTGAGAAGACAATGATATCATCTAGATATGCCATGTCCTTAACTCTTTGAAATGCTGCTGCTCGGCATTTGACAGGTCCAAATGCCATATTTTTATAAGCATATATACCCCATTTGGTGGTTAAGGTTGTCTTGAACTGATCCTCCTCTTTCACCATTATCTTATTATAGCCACGAGTATCCATCTAGCAATGAAAATATCTCAGAGCCAGCCTACAACTGCAAGATTTTATCCATCAATGGTATTAGGTAGTGATATTTGAATAATGCTCTGTTTAGATCACAAAACTCTACACAAAATCTAATTTCTCTATTTATTTTCCTCTCAAGAACCAATTTTGCAACCCAACTTGAATTATTGATAGGGAAGATGATTTTGGCCTCAATTACTTTCTTCAACTCTTTCCTCATGAGTGGTTCAATGTGAGGGTTTACTATCCTTTTCTTTTGTCGAAAGGCTTAGATCTAGGATCCACTTGATAGTGTGTTATGCGAACCTTGGGTTAAAACCTCTTAAATCCTTATAAGTCCAAGCAAAGACATTTGGGAATTCTTGACAAAGTTGAATGAACTTAGATTTTTCTTTTTGGGTACTTACCTTGCAAATTCGAAATGTTTTTCCTTCATCTATAAAAATGGGATTTGAATCTTCACCCTTTACCGAATATTTTATTTCTCCTTCCGGAATTGATCATTTGGGTTAAAGATTGACTTTAAGGCTATAAGGCCCTTTTGTAGTTTGTTGGTTCTCAGCTGCACCACTTGCTCACCATAACTTTGTTCCAACTTGTCTTGGTTTTTAGTAGAGAACTTAGATTCTTCTTATATAAATTTGACAATTTGTTGATCATTCTTGAAGACTTGCCAACTTGTGTTGTTATCTAGGAAAACTAGTCTTACAACCACTTTAATATGCTGCTGGGATTTCTCACTCTTGATACTCTCTTCTTGATCAATTTCCGCCCGATACCTACCAATCATGTCTCGCTACTTCATTCTTCTTCCTTGGGATGGAATTGATGTCGAATGCTTCAAAATCTTCGATGAGATCCCATACCCGATTCTTGTAGTTTTTTAACAGATCATTCTTGGCAGCATTTTTCCTTGGACTTGATTTGCAACTAGCTCACTATCGCCAAACACTTGCAAGTTTTTAATCCCTCTTTTTCTTTCCCAATGCAGTCCATGGATCAAGGCTTCATACTCTGTTGTGTTGTTCGAGAAAGAAAATTGGAAATGGAAGGCTAAGTAATATTTCATACCTTGAGGTGAAACGAACATATCTCCTCCTTTGGATCCTTGTCTACTTCTTGAGCCATCCAATAATAACTACCATACCTCATTATCATCCGTGTGGTCTAGCTTAGTTATACTAGAGAGAGGATGATTCTCCTCATGTAAACAGTAAACTCCTAGCTGAGATTCCTCCATTTCCTTGTAAAGGTCAAAATCATGCCTCTTGTTCGCCCCTTCATCGAGAGTCAAGTCTGGAATACACCCAACCTTGGTATCTGCCTCATAAGTGCTTAGAAGGTCTCCTATCAAAGGTTGAACAATTCACATTAATTGGGCTAGGTAATGAGGCTCAATATGGAAATCCATAATGGTCTCAGATCTAATCATAACCTTAGCTTGATATCTTGTTCTAATAAGCATTTGCGACCAATCAATGAGACAAATAACCTCCAATTTTAGAGGTGAATTTTCTTGACAAACACAATGTAAAGTGTCGTGGCAAGTCTATGACTCGATACATTCTGCAATATGATCACATTGGGGCATGCATATAATGTGAGGATCAAATCCTTGATGACTCCAACTGTTGTTACCATTGTCCCATCTAATTGCACTACACCCTTAGAGATGACTTCGTATTGAAGACCCAGCTGATTGGCTATTTGCTTTGGCATTACAGAGCTACTTGCTCCTGAATCAATCATGAAATTATGCACTAGCTTGTCTCTAATGATCAATGAGACATAGAAGGGAGGAGGCTTCATATTCTTACCTTGTTGTCCTCCATGGTTTCCTTCAAGGTTGAGCTGCATTGGTAAGAACTTTCTCTTGTTTATTGGGGTGCTAATTTGAAGTTGACCAATTGGCCATAGCAACCTACAACAGGTCTCTCTATCCTGGGATAGCCAACGAATCCCACATTGAGATGTTTACATTTGTTTTCTTCATCTGTTCAATGATGTTAAATGGGAATGAGCTATCTTTTTTTCCCTTTTCCTTGCACACTATTCTCTTGAACATGGTTCATTACAACCGGTGCCTGAATGGGTCTGAAAGGTGGCTTGGGATGACTCTGCACATTGGGATTTTCACTTTTATTGCCAATACCTTATGGAGTAATAGAGGGTTTTGGATTGCCTGAGTTTGATGATTGCCCCTCTCTAATATTCCTTTTCTTGGACCATGTATTGGTAGCTATAAATTGAGAAGCGGCTTGGTTAACTCCAGAGAAGTCTTCAGCCTGCCAATTGACAAGTATGGTCTCACTTGGAGGTGCCTCTTTTTGGGTTTCTTGCTTCTGATTTTCCTCCTTACGGGCTCTTAGGACACCCCAATGGTCTGTGCCATCAAGTCCTATTTTAGTACACCATTGAAACACATTGACTTTTTATGAGGTCGACTGCATGGGAAACACCAATCATATTCTTGCACCATGTTGTTTTGTGTTTGAACCAAGGCCCTCGACGTTGAAGTTGTGTTTGGATCATATGGTCGGAAAGGCCTATCAGCTTGAGGTTGTGCTTGGTTTTTGTTTTGATTTGCAACTTTGATTTGGTGGTCTATTTTTTGGTATTGGGGCCTATCTTAATACCGAGTTTGAGGCTGATATGGCCTAGAACTCGGAGCTTGTTGCCTCCTGATAGTCATTAGCTCATTTCCTAGGTTTCTTGTTATTTCATAACCTCTTGTAGCTCTTTTGAAGTATTAGAAGATGAGGTGGAAGCTTCAAAAAATCGATTCCTTGGGGTAGGTATGTGAGCTAATGTGGGTGTTTGACTTGTGATTGGGGCTCCAAGTTCGGATATAGAGGCATAGGTGGCCTAGGTCCAAGTTTACCAGCCTAAATTAAACAATTTTCACCTCTAATGGAAATGTTATAGGTTGTAGGTAAGGTTACACCTCCCATAGATTGAATCATTAAGTAAATATCAGAATTTAAAGCTCTAAGGAAGTATAGAAAATAACCTTCATTTGTTGGTCATAAGGGCACCAAAATCCTATCCCATGTCCACTGGAATATGAAGTTGAAGTTGGTCAACTACTCATTAGGAGACCTCTTAATTGTTGAAATTTGTTATAACAACGATAGATTATCTCCCTTATGTCCAAATTGATTGTGAAGATCTCTTCACGGATGGTCCCATTCGAATAGAGCCTACTTTGTTAAACTCCTAAACCATTGCAAAGCTTTATCCTTAAATGAAGAGGCTAAAAATTTTCTTGTTGTAGTGCCCTACCCGGGACATTGGAAATCCAGACCAAAGTATAGAAAAAAATTAGGGTAATTTTTTTTAAAAAGTGAATTCTTAACAACACATATACGATTGTCTAATATTAATTAATTTAATGAAATCGATTTACCCAATTTCTAAATCACTAACCCCAAATAATTTTATTTATTTAAATTCTATTAAGTTACTAGAGACACCCTAGAAGGAGTCTACACCTCTTTCAAATTAAGTAGATTTCCCCCTTTTTATTTTATTTACCCACACACACACCTCTTAAACTTTATTTTCCATTCACATTTAAAATGCCCATGGCTTAAAAGTGAGCAGGGATAATTTTGGACCTTAGGATTAGAGAGCTCTCAACCCTTGATCTTATTTTGCCCTAAACTTCTTTATCTTTTTCTTTTCTTTTCCCACATTATTTTCTTTCATTTTATTTTCATCTCTTCTTTGTGCAGGTGGAGAAGGAGCTTGGTGATCTCATGGGTTGAAAGGATATTAACTTGATTTCATTTTTCTATGGAAATCAAAACAAAAAAACCATTATTAGAGTACCCATGTTTGGCGGATCTGTGTGGAGAGAGGAAGGATCCACATGAGGGAGGGGGTGTGTTTTGATTGTAGGTAGAGTGAGAAGGAAGGCAACGGGGTAGGGTCGCATGGGTAAGGGTTACAACGAGGGGGAGAGGTGCATGGAGAGGGGGACATTGGAGTGGGCTGCGCGAGGTGAGGGTGTTGCGCAGTGGGAAGGAGAGGGGGCGGTAAGTTGGAGGAAGCCGTAGGGGGAAGGGAGGGTGCATGGTGGCGCGATAGGGGCTGTCGGTGGTGGCAGCAGAAGAGGGGGCAGCAATGATGGCCGGGGAGGGGTTCGACCCTCCCCAACTTACATATTATTTTTTTGTTTATTTATTTTGTTTATAAAAATTTAGATTTTTAATTTAGTTTTGTATATTATGTGTTATACATACATACATACATACATACATACATACATACATACATACATACATACATACATACATACATACATATATATATATATATATATATATATATATTTATAATTATATTCATAAATATATTACATATATATGTAGGTATATATATTATACATATACCTACATATATATGCAATATATTTATGAATATAATTATAAATATATATATATATATATATATATATATTTATAATTATATTCATAAATATATTGCATATATATGTAGGTATATGTATAATATATTAATATATAGCTCATTATCGATTTAGATATTACTATTTTATCATATATATATATATATATATATATATATATAGAGAGAGAGAGAGAGAGAGAGAGAGAGAGAGAGAGAGAGAGAGAGATGAATATAATAAAAATTTCTTGAAATATTTAGATTAATATTTTGTAGAGACATTGCAATGTTGTATTTTAACTTTTAACTAAATGAAGTGTATTATAATATATTCATATTATAAGCTAAGAGACTAAAAGCATCCAAGTTGTAAAATGATGGATTGTACTTAATTTTTTTTGTAATACATCTTTATCACAAGATCTTCTCATTGAAGTGAGAAAAGGAAGAGAGTGTAGTATGATAGTTCACAAAGAGAGAAAGCTTGTAGTATGTTTACAATTTGTAAGGTATCACACACATTCAAGGCTGATTTTCTACTAAGAACAAGCCCTTAAATCTCACATGGAAAGGAATCTAGACTAGTCACATTCCATTCAATGATATTACAAACCAAACAAGAGGAAGTTCTCTCTTTCCATTGTAATGCCAAATGATCATTTCAGATTTTTAAACAAGTAAAACTTTCAACAAGTGATATTATTTCTTTGGTAAACACTTTTCCATTAAATAGTCTTTCTTTATCAAAAATATATTAAATCAATGCATGTCAAAGAAATTTAAATATATTCTACCAATGCAATTCTAAAGGAGTATAAATATTTTACAAGACTTCTCTTGCACAATTTCTCACTACATCATAATCCAAACATGCAACAATACACAAGATGACAATCCAACAAACTCCTTTCCAAGGTTGAAAGAAAGTTTTCAAATACTAATGGAAAACCAATCTTGCAAGTGATGTTCAAATACAAAATGGAAGAGGAATTACAATAAAGAGGAAATTTCCACAAGCCATGCTTTTCAAGATACAATGAGGTAATGTCCACAAAGGGAGAGAAGATGCCAAAGGAACTCCAACTACCACCAACTTCCATCTTGAGATCTAACTGCACATGCCTTCAAGGAATCCAAACAAGGAGAAGAATATTTCTTTGCCACCCAACCATAGACATCATTACATGCCTTTCCCAAGGTTGGGATGTATGCTAGCCTCCCCTAAGTCCATGGGACAGAGGACAAATATCCATAATGATGCACAAGAGTGAGGGTGAACAAACAACATTACATCCACACAAAAACAAGGCAAGGATTAAAAACAAGACTCCAAATTTGTAAAAGTGAAAAGGAGGAGAAACCAAGTTCTACCTCTAGAATGGGGAAGAGAAAAGAGAAGTTCTCCAAAAGTTATAACCAACATTAAGTGCACAAAAGCAAGATCTCCATATCCTCCTTATTTCTCCAATTTCATTCAACCCCTCCTTATTTCTCCACCCTTTCACCAATCCTTCTTGGAAGGATTTTCAAACCCCAAAGGGGTTTCCTCACCAAGAATGGGGAAGGAGGTTCAAGCCAAATGACCCACCTTCCCCACCTCAAACCATTTGAGGGGAGTAACTAAATCCTACAAGGCTTGCCCATCAAGCCTATAAGGATTGAGAGGGAAAATTCCCCTCTCTTCCCCCAAAAACTCCAAAACTCAAATAAACAAAAATCAAATACAACATGCTTGGCATGATGGAGGGAGAAAAATCAAATAAACAAAAAAATCTTCATACAACAACAAACATTTCCAAGAAAACAACTAATATCTAGCATGTTATAACAAATACAATGAAGCTCAAGAAGCCTACCTCAAAGAAAAGCTCTCCAAAATCAATCTCTTCCACTTCTTGACCCAAGCAAACTCTAGCTCCAAATCCACAAGACTCCAAGAAAAAGCTCCAAAAAAAGTTCTCTTCTTTTCCCATGAGGGGAATTTGAAGAGGAGCAAGAAAAAATCCTCACAAATGAGGGGGTGACATGTGTCACCCCTCTCCTCCTTCAAGGTCAAAGATGCCAAAGATAAAAGAGAGAAAGGATAAAATGACTTTTAGCCCTCTTCTCCCAAATTACTCAAAATGATAAAAAAAATATTTGTGTAACTTTTAACAAAGCACACTTATCCATACCCCTTACATGGATGTGACCAAAGGGGAGGCAAAAAGGGAGGGAAAATCCCTCTATGCCTTGGAATTAAGCCCCCTTACTATTAGGTAGGGTCCAAGGGCCCATTTTCATGCTAAGGGAACTCCCAAACTAAAAAGGGCTCCCCAAAAATGCCTAAAATATCCCAATTTCTTGTTTGAAAAAATTGGTACAAGGGTAGAGGGTGTGGAGCCCACCCAAGGGTTCACATGTGACCCTAATCCCTTTTGATTAAGTACATCATTAAAAAAATTCAAAACTTAATGCAAGTGGGGTCATTAATTCCCAAAACAAGTTTACAACATAAACCAATTAATCTAAGCAATATTTAATAATACAAGACATATTACATTACAAATGAGGGTCGCCCATGGTGCCCAAAACAATAATTTTAACGCTAACCTGACTCATGCAATGAACATGTCTAGGACTTAGCCCCGTGGGCTGCTTGTGGAAAATTGTGTAGCTGGCCTGAATCCCACATTCTCCTATGACCTGTGACATGCACACTCATTGCACACATTAAACACACCTGTCCAATACAAGAGTAAATTAGCTACTCACTAACTGAATAAATTCAAACATGTAAATTAACGATATCACCATCATCAACATGGAGTGCACAATCTCACACAATTCGTCCTATGTTAGGTATTACAATACATACAAATGTCTTATCATCATGCCATCGTGTATCTTTATCAGTAAAATGATTTCATTACAAAATCAAGGTACATGACTTAGCTAATTATCCAACGTATAAGAATTAGGCCCAAATCACATAGAAAAGTGTTAGTATCCACAATCTCAAATAAAGAGTGTCAATCTACTAATCTAGTCAAATTGGCGTTTCACACCCCAATTCACTATACAAGCCCATGAAGGCCAACCAAGATGTCATAACGTTAAAAATTATGTAAAAAAAACCATATCAAGTCACAACTATGGGTTAAGAATTCAACAGGTAATTGAGGCTAGAAAATGTGGGCACTACAACTGTAATGTCCTTCTCAATGATTTCATGAATTACACAGACATTTGTAATGTACCGAATGTGGTCACTAATAGTAGTCTAGTTCTCTCTAGTGAAATATGGAATTCTCTTCGATTCTGTAATTGGGAACTGGATTTTATGCATTGAGAGTGAGTGCATTGCTACCAATGAAATTGACATAGGGGTTGGGTGGTGGAAGTGCCATTATGATTGGCCTAAGAACCCTTATTTATTGGATGAAAGGAATACCGGGGAAGTGTCGAAAAGGTTCTATTTGGTGGAGATGGACACCTTTAAGCTCTTCTCCCCCTTCTCCCTATTTCTGGGAACAAGTGCATATAGACAAACAATCATTCTTCTCTAGTTCTTGATCTGGTCTAAATCCTTCTCATGAATCTACCGAGCCTAGGCTACTGAAACCATTGGACTCTACCTCTTACGGAGTCACCAGATGTGTAATTTGAAAGCTCCTTACAAGATGAAAACTTACAAAAAATGCAATCAATCTTCTTGTAGTAAAAATATAGACCTCTCTGGTCCCACTCGGCATGCCAAAACTATTAGTGTAAAATCACAACACCCCTAAATGTCTCCAACTAGACGGGTTGAGACTCTCAAAGTGATTGCATAACATAGAGAATCTCTCAAATTTTGGGACATTGAAATCGAGAGAGCTCTCCGGATGAAGGCTACTTCCTATTCCCTGTCGGGTGCACACATAAGATTTGTAGAGGATCTATCCTAAAATCTATTATAACTTTCCAAGGAGACAAGGTTAAGAAGATGCAAGTATTCAAAATGTAAACTAACAGAGGTGATGCACCAAAGGAATGTTGAACGATGGCTTTTCTATCAAACACATACCATTAAAATTTAATACAACCACCATGCACAGATAACCAATATTGTAATGAAAGATCGAGATAAGAATACAAAGCATTATTGCTTCATGATTGATATAGAGCATTACAATGGCCAAAAGGTGAAAAAAATTACATCACAAAGTGTTAATAGAATGTTCGGACTCCATGAATTTATCTCGTCGAATAGAGAAGAAGGGAGGGCACAAAACCAAAATGTCCAACCCTTTATAATGAGTCAAGATCTTACCTTTATAGATGAAGCAAAGAGAGGAGAAGAAAAGAGGCGGGAAACCTAATTTGGAGCTTAGCTACTAGCCATCAATTCCCCCTGTAAGTCCTCCCACAATATTTCAAGTCCACCTATCTATGCCTTTTTGGTGTGTCAAAGAAGGAAGAATGGTGGATCAAATCAAATCTGATCTGGGTGTTGAAGCAATCAAATAGTATATTAATGGCATGAATACATTTTTGGTTTTTCACCCACCTATCATCATCGAAATTAAAGTTTTAGGTTTCCATGGTGTAGGCAAGGTCAAGACCCTTGGAATGGTACCAAATTTGTTGGAGTTTTGGCATTGGATCGAAAGATATTCCCATTTGAAAATTTGAACCGGATCGGTACAAAAATGGTAGAAAAACAAGTTTTACAAAAAGGATCCACGGGCTTGAAATTCAATTTTCGCCTTATGCAAAAAATGCCAAAATTGCAAAACCCCCATAGCCCCACAAGCCAAAAATTTACTTTTGGAAAAAATTTCTCCACAAGACCGAAATTGAAATTGTGCCTTTTGTAAAAAAATCTATTAATTGCAAAATTCTCTTGCAGCCCCGCCACCCTCAACCTTCTTATTTTTCGTTTTTCATCCACTAGCCCGTCATCACACATTTTCCACTTGGGTAAAAAATATTCCCAGGACCTATAAGCCCATAATGTAATTTAGGCATTGAAAGCGTGACTTTACGCCTTTTCAAAACAAAATCCAAAAAAATCAAAGCGCCTCTAGCGACCCGCCTTCCCTCTTTAACTCGACCAAGGACATGTGGAGGCTCAGGGGAATATTTGGGACATGCCCATAGATTTTACCTTTGATGTTGTCCAGATGAGGCACATGGAGGGTTTCATTGAACTTTCTATACTTAGTCCCCCATCTTGACTTTTCAACTATTGACTTTGTCATTTTTCAGACTTGGGACACGAGGAAGGACAATGCTTGTCTGGGAGACCCGCTTTTAGATTTAACTTTGAAGATGCACCGAATGGATGCGTGGTGCCTTCTACAAGTATATGATACTTACCCAATTTGAGCCGATGCTTTTCTCAAACCCTAGACACCTGGAAGCCTCCTACTCATTTGAGTCTCCGCTTTGGGTCATGCCTTTGAATTTGCGCTGATGAGACACATGGAGACTGCCACTAGTTCTTTATACTTAGTTAATTAAATGGTGACTCTGTCACTTTTTCAGATCTGGGACATGTGGAAGCTTCATGCTTGTCTTAGAGACCTACTTTTGGATTTACCTTTGAAGATGTGCAGAAGAGACACGTGACATCTTTTGCTAGCTCGTAGACTTTTCAACTATCGATTGCAACTTTTGGGGGATCTAGACACGTGGAGGCTTAGCGGTTCTTTGGGGACTACTTTTTGGGCTTCGATCCTTGAAGGTGCGTCATTGAGACACGTGGATCCTTTCGCTGGTCCTTTTATACTTAACCGATTTGGGCCCGCTCTGAATTATATGTGAAGTTTGAAAACTTTGAGCCTTTCCCCATTTTCCTCTTGAGATCCTCTGGCCTCCTCGATGTTGCTCTGTCCTTCACCAACCCTGCTCCTCCATTGTAGAGCCATTCTGTTCACTTGACTGTTGGATTTGAATCTGAGCTCGCATGACTGAACTGATCTTTTTATTTTCTCTCTTGCAGGGTCGTGTTTTATGAATTTTACCGATGGGAAAAATTGAGATAACAATTCCTTATTCAATATTGTATTTCACAAATAGTAAACATAATGGGTTTGCATCTCTTTCCAAAAAATTCTAATCATTATAATGATGAATCTAAATATAGTAGCACCTTATGGGTACATGACATAGGTCATCCTATATAAGGTCTTTTGGAAAAAATTGCTCCTATATTTGTTGATAATGGTGTGGTTTGTGGATTTAGTTTAAAGTAATAACATTAGCTTCGTAAACTGATATTCCCCTTCTCACACCATATATTCAAAAATTAAAGATTCAAAGCAAACCTTAGAGATTTGTAGACTATTATTTCTTGCTCTCTCTTTGTATTCTCAAATATTGAAGGAAACAAATTACATGGATCCTTTGTAATCTAATCCTTCCTTCTTTATTATCTATAATGGCACAACACTAGTCGGTGATCACCCCAAATCCTCCTATAGCTCTAAAGTGCACTCCAACTATCAAAGGCATGACAACAATGTGAACTCCTCCCTATAAAAACAAATAGGAGTTATATTTCCATATTTTACATCTCATTTACGTACTTTTTGCAATGATTCAAAGATACAATACACTATGTATAAAGATAAAGTATATTTTCTATAATAGAAATTGACTATAATTTTTTTTATATGTTTCATCATGAAGTAGGCTTACACCAACATATTATGATGTTTATTTGAATGAAGGGACAATGTGTGCACACATTTAGGTATGTTTTTCTTTTGAGCATCCAATTTTAGATTACATGATTAAAGGAATGAAAATAAATACACTATAATATAGTAACTTTCCATTTTATTTAGCCAACTTTGACCTTGTATTCTTGCAAAGAAAATTTCTCACATTAGGATTCCAATATTTCTATCTCTATATCTGTAATTCCCACTTCTCTTCAAAATTTATTATACTATGTTTTGATTATTGTTTAATATAAATGTGGACATTAGCATATAGTTGATCAGACTATTTGATAGACAATATGGATGTTTAATACTTTTGACATGATGTGACTTATATGATGGATTACATGCATGGTTTGATTCAAGTATTGATGATCTACAATTACCACTTTGTATATACATGCTTTGACACAATGTATTTGACATATGGATTGTTATTAGATTATCCAATTATTCTTGTGATCTCATTATTATTGATAAATGATAGAATTGAAATATTTTTGAATTATAAAAAATTGGTGAAACTGCTTGATTTTAGTGATGATTTAGTTATGTTATTTGATGATGTGAATTGATATGTATATGTACATTTTATTGTTTTTATGTCATTGATATGGCCACAAGGCCAAAGAGGTATTGTTTCTATTTTGGAGGAAATTGTAACACAACAAACAAAAGGGGATAGGAGACCAACAATAAAGGAATGTTGGGTATTGGCAATAGGTCACCTTAGTAACTTGTGTTTTTGTATGTTGTTATGTTGATAAATTTTAGGAGGTCCCCATTGGGCGGTGACCCAAAATATGATCTTGGGTAAATGTGTTATTTTTCCTTCTTCGTTTTAATTATTTTATGAGTATGTGATTTATCATAGTAATGTGATTCCCTTTATTTTGTTACTTAATGTACCCTTATATAAGTTAATTAAAAATTTTAGTTATTGTAAATTGGATGTGACCAAAGGGGTATTATATTGGGGTAGGTTTTCCTTGATTTTATTATGGATTTGAAACGGATTTTTATTGGTTTTAGTGTTGTGTACTCAAAATTGCATGTCAAACTCATATTTGTGCTTAAAGGCTAATTTTGGAGGCTTTTGGGAAGGCTTAAGCTTGTCCCACACCTCTTAAAGCCACCCACAAACTCTACCAATGAGGAGATAGGCTATTTAAGGCTTCATTGTGTGTTTTGGGGGAGAAAAGAGGCAACTGATATCTCTCTCTTACAAAATATGTTAATTTTGTCCTTTGGAGTATGGCTTTTGGTTTGTGTGTAAGGAGAACTTTTCATTTCTCACCCACTAATTTATTGAGCTTTGGATTTTGGGTTTGACCATGTGATGTGGAGTTGAGGAGAAGTGATGTGGCATCCTACATGGAGCCACCTCACCCTCCTCTTCTCTTTTTAATTTATTCAAGTTCATTTGATGGTTTTGGGGTTACATGTTTTGTTTTCACTCTTGCATTTTTGGAGGATATTTATTTTGGAGCCTTTGTTTGAAACTTGGAAGACTGGTTTGTGATTGTTTTGGACTTAGAAATCTTGGATCTTGTGCTTTTGGATTAGATAATTTTGCAATGGCAAGGTAGGAACTTCAACCATGTATTTTTATTTCTATTTGTTGTGCAAATGGTTGTAAATGAATGTATGTTGTATGTTTTGGTTCGGGATTAGAATGACCTTAAGATTGCGTAGGAGAAATAAAATTTGGATATATATTGAGGAGGAATAAGATTTTATATTATGCATTTTGAGGAGCTTGGGTTAGGTTCCCCATCTTTTCATAACAAGAAGGATTTCTTATTTATCTTGTTATATTTATTGAGGGAGGGATAAGAGTTTGTGGGAGACATAAGATAAATTGAGGGAGGGATAAGAGTTTGGTTGTGGTTGTGAGAATGATTTTTTTGAGGCTTTTAAGGTGGGCACTTAACCCATTGGGAGGCATAAGTGAATCCTCATGTTTCTTCTCTCTCTTGGCTTGGATATTGAGCCTTTGTGCTTGGGAAAAATTGTATGCTTGTTGTTATTTTAGTATTGAGATTTTGTGTGAATGTCGTGTGAATGGTTGTTGTTTGTGCCATGTAATAGTTTCCTTTGTTTCTTTATACCTCATATTTCTTCATTGTTGGGGCTAGGGAGCAAATGAGAAGGATGGCTTCTCCTCCTTATTGGATTATTGGTTGGGTTGAGAGTGTTGGCTAAGCTCCTTATTTAGTTGTTGTGTTTGGATTTTGGGAGATATGGAGGAGCTAAAGTTTTCACCTTGGAAGGGTTTTGTATGGAAAATAGAGTTCTCCCCAATCTAAAATTTTATTTAAAAACATGTGTTATAAACTGATTTTGATAGGATAGTGTTCTTACATGGAAGTATACTTGATCTCTATGAAATGGATGTCATTTATTTTAACATGAAAGAAAGTAAATCTTTTCTTGTTTTATTATAAAAGTAAGCATATTGAAATGTTGAAATTATAGTCAAATTTTATAATAGGTTATAAGAATGTAGTTCTATATCTAGTAATTGCTTGCTTACTTTGGGTTTAATGAAAGGCCTTTAATTTTAGCTTTATCACATCTATAAATAGATAGAAAAAACTTACAACTATTTGCCTATATTATTTTACTATCAAAATGAACTTGAGTAATGTTTAAAGCAAAGTAAAACAAAAATATACAATTATAAGTATATATCCATATATAAATTTACCATATAAATTTATATATTCACATATATTATAATTATTTATAGATTTTAAATAAAAAAATTTATATTTTATACAATTATAAATATATATAGATATAAAAATTATTCTATAAATTTGTGCATTTATATATACTATAATTATATATAAATTAAAACAAAAACATTAAAAATAACATGACCTAACCGTATGATTATATTGGTTCATAGTTTATACTATACAAAAACTTATAAGTGAAATTGGCTAGGGTCGAAGGCCATGGCACGTGTGAGGCTTGTTTTAATTAAAAATGGTTGGGGGAGGGAGGGCGCCGCTTCCACCCACAATCCATATATTATATATGGGGTGGAGTATTGTCGGCACCCTCTGCCACCATAATATCCTAACCCTACACTTAACACATGCACTGCAAATGTTTAAACCACAGGCATTGTTTGAATCAATTGAAGCCCCTTTGTACTTATATATGTATGTATGTATGTATGTATACTTAAAAACTCATTTTTATTTAAAACCATCTGCATTTTCTTTAAAATCAACCCTTGAAAATAAGTATTTCTCATTATAGTTTTTAATCAAATGAAATATTTGAAAAGGACACACACACACACACACACAAACTCCTCATTTTGTGCATATATATATCGATTTTAAACCAACAATTAAGTGGGAAAAAATGCCCCTACATGAATAGGGTAACTCATTAAAAATACATAAATAAAAATTGATAATCTTGGAAAACCCTACAAGAGCAAAGAAAAAGAAAATAATAGGAAGGCGTGTGTCAACATCCAAGAGCTTTGAACAACCTTCCATGGCCTCCATCCTCATCTCTCCAAAAACTACAAAGTGAAAAAGAAAAAAATAGGGTAACATAATGAATAAGAAGACCTCTGTAGTGCCCACTTCCCTATGACACCTTTTGATACTTATCATGACACTTGTGACTATATTATGGACATTATTATATTTTTGACTTAGTATGGTGTTAGATGTTAGATCATGGACTATTATTGACTCGATTCCCATATGATGCATGATGATTGTTAGAATATAGAAGTTGACATATTGTTGAACATGGTTATATATATTTATTGATGTTGTTAGGACATATGATATTTGGATATATTGAGTAGACTAAGAAAATTGAATTAAAATTGATGATGAAATAGTTGTTACTGAAATTGTAAGTGATATTGTTGATTTTCTAGATATTGTTGTGATTCATATATATATTGATAATTTAGAAAACATATTTATATTCATTTGAATGTTATGATATCACAACAAACATCGGGGAGTGGAGACAACCACATTGGAATTCTAAATGAATTCAATAAGGTCACCATGGCAACAAGTATTGTTCCTGTGTGTGTGTGTTTTATTGTTGATAGGGATTCCCATGACGGGAATCACTTTTAAATGTGACCAAGGGTTACGAGTATTTATTTATTTGGTTCCTTTTTATTGGTGTTTGTATGTGTTTATTAAGTGATGTGTTCACCCCTTTTTATTTAAATAAATTGTGGTACATAATGTGAGTAATCATATTGTTAAAATAAATTAACCAACTTGGGTCATAAGAAAGTAATTATTGGAGTGGTTGAATCTTCTATTAAATTTTGTAAGATATGTGTAAGAAATGTGTAAGTGATGTGTAAGAGATGTGTAAGTTGATTTTGGATTATGAAACACTCCATCTTATTTGAAATTTGAATTTCTCCTTGGAGGATGATTTTGGAGGATTGTGGGACAAGTTAAACTTGTCCCATACCTCTTAAATTTTCATGCCAATATTACCTATGGTTGGAGGGTTTAAATCTAGCCTTAATTATACATTTTTGTAGGTCAACTTGTATGCTTTAATTGCACTTTTCTTACATGGTTGAATTTCAAGTCCTTTGGGGTGCGGGCTTGTTTTTGGAGTTTCTAAGTAATCTGTCATATTATTCACCTACTTATTCATTGTGCTTTGGAGATTGAAGTTGACTTAGGAGTTGGAATTGAGGATGTTTGATGGGGCATTCCACTTTGATCCATCTCATCCTCTTCTCTTCCCTCTCTATATATTCGAATTCATTTTATTGTTAGGGTTACACTCTTTTGATTGTTGTACTTTTTTATACTTCTTTTGGGGAGAATTATTTTTCTATTTGGAGCTCTTCCTTTTAGAGAAAGTTGCAAACTTTTTTTGAGACACTGTGTTTTGTTTATCTTGGGCTATTTTTGCATTGGAAAGCTTTCAAGTTAGAACTTGAAACAAAATCCATCATGGAGAGGTAAGAGCTTAGCTCTTGGAATTACTCTCCCTTTATTTGTATGCATATGTGAATGGTTGAATGTTTGAATGTGTTGTTTAATTTGTTGGGTGGTTAGGTAGATGGCCTAGGTATGGTGTAGGAGAAGATTATGAGGCATCTTTTGGGAGGCATAAGTGTTTTGGGGATATATAAGTGTGGAGGGATATAGGATTTGGGTTCCACTTACAAAGAAATAGCTTGCATTTTTTTACTCGTTATGGGGTTCCATAAGAGGTTGGAGAGGAATAAGTAAATGTGAGGTATAAGAGGTACTTAGGGGAGGTATAAGGGCATGTCAAATATTTGAAATGATATATATTTTGGTATTTTTTTCTCAGGTGGTGATACCCATTGCCCCCTTGGGAGACATAAGCAACATCCCCATAGTTTCTTCCTCCTTTGGCTTGTATGATGAAACACGAGTATTGTTTGTTGTTTTGCTTCTATGGTTACAAACTACAATTTTGTTTAGACTTCATTTTGAATGATAAATACGTCTTTATGTTGTGGAATATTGTTGTCACTATGTGTTTTTTTTAATATTGGCAAATAGTTTTTTGAAAGGGACTATACCCTTGAATACAAAAGAAGGCCTGAAAGCCGGAATAAGAGTGAGAAACAGAGCTGATGGAACAAAGTCCAAGTATTACAATGAAGTTCTACGTAGCCCAGAAACAGCTACACAAACGAGACATAACAGCAAAACAACAGCAAAAAAACAGTAAGCCGACTGCCAAGAAACAGACAAAAATAACAACTAAAAGCAGCAGAAGCATCCAGGACTACTTCTTGGCAGCTTTATCGATACTGATCTTGACTCTTTTCCAGGCATGAAACATACCCAATGCAGTCATGTGGGCAGCATCCGTCTTATCGAGCTCCTCGATGGTTCTTTTGCTCTCTTTTTCATTGCCCCAAAGTGCAGCCGGGACACCGCTGAGGTTGGAAACACTTTTGGCATGACCCTCGATGAACTCCTCGATGGCCCTAAAGGCGGAAATGTTGTAATCATGTCTAGTCTTAGCCTTCCCTAGGCGGGAGTCTAAGGAGGTCAGCTTCTTGTATATGTCTTCAATCTGACTGTTATCAATGCTCCCTTCCCCCTCCATGCTTTTCTTACCTTTTTGCTTAGCTAGGTTTTTGACCTCATCCTTCAGCAAATTTATCTCAGCCTCTAAGGCCTCCAGCCTCTTAGAAGAGCTATCCATCTGTACTTCCCGGGGACTGGCACTACTAATGTTCAGCAGGTCACGTGCAATGTCAAGTTCAATAGGCTCCTTCCCCACAGCAAGAGTCTCAAGGTTGAGTCTCCTGGAAGCCCTGGTGATTGGTCTTTTAGAGGTAGAGGCGAGGTGGGTGACAGGAGCAGCAACAGGAGGAATTGAAGGAGAAGCTTGTGCAGCCGGCATGGGGGTAGCAGCACCGGTGGCGGGGGCAGCAGCAAGGGCAGCAGGGGAAACAGGAGTGGCAGCAGCAGCCCATCAAAGGGGGAGCCGGGCTAGGAGAGGAAGGAAGACCAGGGTACTTAAGAAGGCAGCATTTGTGAATTAACAATATAAGCCCTTGATGCAAGGGAACCACCCGGGTGTGCTTCTGGAACTCCAAAATGGAGCGCTCAAGGGAGTTTAACAGATAATGAGGGAAGCAAACCAATCTATTCCTACGGAAGTGGTTTAAAAAGATGAGATGCTTAGCAGGGACAGTGACAAACCTACCTTCCAAGGAGATGAATCGAATCATCATGCGAGTGACTTCATCATAGGGTGATGGAATTGAGCTGACAAGCAGACCCGCTGTGCTAAATATGAGCTTCTCATCTTCCTCCACAAATCTTCTTTCTTCAGCTTCTTTGATAACCCTTTTGTTGAAGAAGCGGTACCCTTCCAAGCTGAGGCCGGTCGCTTCAGCAATGAGATCTTCATTGACAAGTATCTTCTGTCCCCCATAGTCGACAGTCCTCTCTTTCCACTCCTTAGCAAAGCATACAGAAATGCTTTGATCATGTCCCTGCACCCTATCAACGAAGTTGGTGAAGCCGCCTATGCTGAGAATGTTCCAAAGCTCAGTGTTTTCCTTCCAGTCGGGGTCCGCGCATGGCTCAATTTGACAGGGAGGTCCTCCCATCTTCTCTGTGGTATACTGGTTACAACAATTTCTCGAATGCCTCTGAGCGTGAAGAACAGTCCGTTTCTTGCTGTTGAAGGTCGCATAAGACTGGGAACTATAGCCATTGGTCTTCTCACGAACGGCTGCGTAACTGCTGAACTGAGCCTGCGGGAAGTCGCGTGTGATAACCCTTTCCCTGTCAACAATCACATTGCATTTATCATCGGTTTTCGTGGAGCTTAGCATCCGGATATCAACAGCTGTTGTACCTCCCGCGTGCGCGATTTTCAAATCTAGATAACTCCACTTGAAGTTCCCTAAATAATTCTTGCTATCATTTGAAATTGATATTATTTGCCTCGCCATATTCATTAAAGCAGCACGTGTGAAAGTATTAATGATTCTGATCTTCCTCCAAAGATTAAGGCTCATCTCTAGGGATTGCTTGCTTATGAAGGTCCGCATGGATGCTGTTGTGAAGCTGATTAGGGATACTATCATTATCCCAGACGGTGAAATTTATATTAATGCCATAATTGGCCAGTGCATCCGCCAATTTATTGCCCTCCCTGTAAGTATGTATGATTCTGATGCTATTGAAGGTGTGACTAATGCTTATGGATTCAGAGATAAAATCTTTAATACTCCAACTGGGAGATGAGGACTGATTAAGAAGTTTAATGATATTAAGGGAGTCCCCTTCAACAACAAGGTTCTGAATATTTTGAGCCCGTGCAACTCTCAAGCCCCAGAGAGCAGATAATGCTTCGGCAAAATGATTGGTTTGAATTCCCATTTTTCCAGCATATGCAGCAATCAAATTACCTTTGTGGTCCCGTATTGCTCCTCCTCCTGCTGCTGTCCCAGGGTTTCCCTTAGAGGCGCCATCAAAGTTCAGCTTGTACCAATTAGAGTCAGGAGGATGCCATTTAATCGAAGATCTATCTACACTATTCCCAGGGTTGCTCCAATTTCCAATCTGCCAATTAGATAAGATGTGTTCTTCATTCTCAGGATAACACTTGTTCTTGGGAGGTTTAAATCTGGCCATGTCCTCTTTGAGACCTTGAGAAATTTTGCCAATACTGAGTTTATAATTTTGCTTCTTATTTCTGAAAATGATATTATTTCTATCCTTCCAAATCCTCCAGATTAAATGTGGGATGGCTAATTTCCAGATTCTTTTGATAACACAATGTCTGAATGGTGGGTTCCATTGATTCCATAGCTGATTAAGATCCTTCGGCAACACCCAAAGAGCTTCGAATTTAGAAAGGACAAAGTTCCAAATTCTATTGGCATAATCACAATGTATGAACAGATGACTAATGTCTTCATAGTCATTCCTACAAAGGTGGCACCAATTAGGAATTATAAATCCTCTTCTCATCAAATTGTCAGTGGTGAGAATTCTACCTCTGATGGCCAGCCAAAGAAAGAAATTTATTTTGGGGGTTAACTCAGGCATCCAGATCTTGTTCCAGTTAAAATCAGATTGATTACTGTGAAAAAGATTGATATAACCAGATTTGACTGAGTATTTCCCATCATGTGAATTGTTCCAAACCAGCTCATCCTTGGAATCCAGCTGACTTAAAGGAAAGAGATCTAAAAGATCCTGAAGGGAGGAAGTAATTTGTTTCAGCTCAATACGCTCCACAGTAAGTTTTTTCCAAATATTTTTGGTGCCATTTCCTTCAATGTAGTCCTTGATTTTAGTTCCATACTTGCTTATAAGGCTGTCCTTAGCTATCCCAAATCTATCCAAGAGATTATCACTGAACCAGTTATCCTCCCAGAAGTTTATCTCACTGCCATCCCCCACTTTCCATTTGCTGCCCTGCTTGATGAAGTTTCTACTCTTGACCAGATTATTCCAAAAAATGGAGCCATTGGGGAGGTGTTCATCATGCAGATAGGAGTAAACAGCTTGTTGATTCAAGTATTTTGCTTTAATAACATCAATCCAGGGTTGTTTCTCAGATAGCAATCTCCAGCCCATCTTAGCAATGAGTGCCTCATTCATTTTCTCAATATTTTTTATGCCCAGCCCTCCCATAGATTTCGGGGTGCAGACCTTATCCCAGGCCACTAGGTGAAATTTGAACTTCTCTTCCATGCCTTGCCATAAATTTTTTTTCTGAATCCTTTCTATTTTCTCTCTGAAGGAAGAAGGAATTTTGAAAAGTGACATGATATAGATGGGCAGACTTTGGAGTGTACTTTTAATGAGTAGGCACTTACCAGCACTAGAGAGAGTGGCACCTTTCCAACCAGCCATTTTTTTCTGAAATCTCACCAATAATTCATCCCACACCATGTGAGAGACTTTCTTAGTGCCAAGAGGGAGGCCTAAGTACGTTGCTGGAAGAGCACCTATTTGACAGCCCAGAATTTTAGCAATCTTGAGCTGTCTTTCCCCAGGGGTGTTGAAGAAGAAAATGGTGCTTTTGTCATAATTAATCTCTTGCCCAGAAGCAGATTCATAGAGTTGTAATAGAGCCTTAATAGCCTTAGCTTCCACAACTGAAGCCAGAAGAAGAAGGATAGTGTCGTCCGCAAACTGTTGATGAGAGACAGCTTGGCTGAATGAAGTGGGTTTAGAACCATTTAAAAGGCCGTCTTCAACCGCTTTGCCAATTGTTCTACTAAGGCTGTCAGCTAAAAGAATGAAGAGTAAGGGGGAGATGGGGTCTCCTTGTCTTAGACCTCTGCTGCTGGTGAAAAAACCCACAGGCTCCCCATTAACAACCACAGAGAACCTGGCTGTAGATAAACAAGATTTAACAATTTTTCTAAATTTTTCCGTGAACCCAAATTTAGTTAAAATCTTGTCAAGGAAGACCCAAGATACCTTGTCAAAAGCTTTATTCATATCAAGCTTGAGGATCATATTTTCCTTTTTATTATTTTCCATGGAATGTATAGTCTCGTGCACCATAATCACTCCGTCTTGTATTATCCTGCCTTTAATAAAGCCACTCTGCTGCCTTGAGATGAGATCATTCATTATGAGCTGTAGTCTAGTAGTAATGATTTTGGTGAAGATTCTAAAGATAGCATTAACAAGACTGATAGGTCTGAAGTCCTTGAAATCTTTTGCATCCATTTTTTTAGGTGCCAGCACAATGTGCGTGTTATTGAGCTCTTTTAGAAGATTTCCCGTTCTATAGAATTCATTCACCACTTTGAGAAGATCCTCCGAGCATATTTCCCAGAACTTCTGAAAAAAATTCATAGAGAACCCATCCGGCCCTATGTGTTGAAAAGCATTTCTAATTGCAATATGGTTGGGGCTCGGGGGAAAATGAAGAAGGATGACTTCTCCTTTTCATTAGATGTCTTGGTTGGGTGGAGAGCATTTCCTTTCCCCCTATTTTTGGTGATAAAATTAAAATAAAGAAAAATGGAGGATATTCATGTTGTTATTCTAGAGTAGAGGAAAAAGAAAATTTTGATAGTCCTTGTTGAGGTTATTACTTATTATAACCCTTCCCACTTTAAAGTGGATGAACTTGTACATTATCTATGATGGAAAGATGGTTTGTATAGGCTATGAAAGTTGTAAAGTTGAATTTTATCTATATAAATAGAAGTGGTTACTTTGTTCAAATGATATTACTTTCATTGGAAATTTGATTGTTGAATGTAATTTGAAATCTCTGTTGGAAAGATGAAAAAGTGAATACATATGAAGAAATGTCATAATGCTCTGTTCTTTAGAAATGAAAATTTTAAAATTGAATTGTAATTTGGCATTTAAATATGTTGATTTGAATCAACTTAATGAGTTAGATTGGATCGAAATGATTTCTAATACTTAGAAGACGATAAATGGAAAATAGATCCTTTCAAATTAGATCTTTGTTAGATGTTTTCAAAACTGGAAAATGTTTTATCAAAATGCACAGATCGACCCTGCAACATCAAAAAGACAAAATGAAATATCAAATTTTATTTGTAAGTTCAAAATGACCCCAAACATACCAAAATACTTATGAAAATTTTATAGAACCTTTCAAATCGAGCAAAGGAAAAATTGCAGACTTCTTGTTGTATAAAATTGATAAATTTTGAATGCAAATCAATCAAGTAAACTTAACCTTGCAATCTATCCTAAAATATTCCAAGTAAAATCCTCTATGCCTGTTTGACAAGTGGAAAAATAAAAATAAAAATTTGAACAAAATTGATAAGTTAAAAATACCAGTTCACTTTCTAAGTGAAAGAAAGACATTTTCTCAAAATTGACCATATAATTTATTTTTTAAAATCAAATTCCTAAGGTTTTTATGCAAAGAGGATGTTGAGAGATTTCCTAGAAAGTCCTCGTTTGCAAAAAACAGAGTTCCCAATAAAAAATTATGGTCTTTTGAAGTTTTTACTTCATTTCGGGCTCAAAATAATCTAACTGTCAAATTTTAAATGAATAAAATTTTCCATGGCGAACTGTGGGCCAAAATTTCCCTTAGCACCTTTTTGGACAAAAATGCCAAAGGGATGAATTTTCTCATTTTTCGCTGACCCACAAGTGTTCTTTCATCAAATATCACCTAATTTAAAAAGAAGTTTTAAGGAAAATGTTCCTAATTTTTCCCACCAACCTACTCCCCAAAACCAATCGGGATGCTACTACATGGCCTCATGAGGCAACGACAGAGGTGCAGAACCCATTTAAACCTTAGTGTTTTCAAAATTAAAATTTGGAAAATTTTATAAGTTTTCTCTGTGGCCCCGTCGCCCCGCAAGTAATCGATTCTTGCCACATGGCGTCACGAGGCATTGGTGGAGGAGCGGATCCCTTAAAAACTTAGTGCTTCAAAAAATTTCTTTGGAAATATTTTTTCTAAGTTCTCCCACCGACCCGTGACCAATGGATGACTGACACATGGTGCCTTGGGCATCGGTGGAGGCGCGGATTGTTTTGATCCCTTAGCACTTTTGGCAAAAAAGAAGAAAATTCTAAAAATTCTCCGGTGGCCTAACTTTCTATAAGTGTTGGAAAATGCCGACACGTGTCCTTTCGGTCTCACGGATGCGTGGGGAAAATCATTATTTTGTCCCAAACGGGAAAAAGGTGCTAAAGTTCTCCCTGCTCTGTTGGCCTACGCATGGGGAAAATTTTCTTGCTTGCCCCTTTGCTGGTTCGCATTCCTCTTATGGGTGAAATTTCTCTCTGAATTCCATGAGACTCGAGTTGGGGTAAATTTTCCTCCCAAGGTCCGCCGACCCATAACTTGAAAAATATGAGGAGTTAGGAGGACTTCTATAAATCACACTGGAAAGGTGAGGAAATTTCCTATCTAATGGGAAGGTTTTTAAGAAGTTTTATTTACGTTAATCATAGGAAAAATAAAATTGAATCTTTAATCGAGTTCTAGGAGTGGGTAAGTAAGAATTTACTCTAATGATTTTAAATATGTATTATTTTCCCCCACTATAATTAAACCTTTCTCTTGTCTTAGATCTTGTGGAATTAAATACCTTGGGTATTTAATTATTTTGGTCCCTTAACCCTAAAATTTTAATCGGAGAATATTAAGTGAAAATGTTAATGTGATCAGTGATTAAATTAATCCCTAAGGATATTTGAGCTAGGTGTGGACTTATTACACTTGTTGCTTTATAATGTGGAATTAGTAATTATTATAATGGGAAAATTTATCAGTTGAATTTAATTGTCCTTGAGACTTTGGTTGTTAACACTTAAAATAAATAAATTATTCCATAATTTTGTAACTAAACCTAGGTTGTTCATGGGTCTCAAGTGGGAGATTTTAGCAGGCGTTACACTTGGTATCAGAGCCATGGGTTCAAAGCTTGGACCCTTGGGAACACTAGAAAACTTGAGACATGAACTGTAAACCTAGCACACTTTTAAATCTAGAAAAAAACCTTGTTTAAAAAAATTGAACAAAAATACGTATGAAGAAATATTACATTACTCTGTTCATTTGAACTACAGAATTAAAATCATAATAAAATAATAAGTTGTTTGAATTGTTGTGCTTTCTTAGTGGCATTTTTCTAAACCCGGGTAACTAAAAATGTTAAATTAAATTGATTTTTGTGAACTTCTAGTGTAGTGGAAACTTGGTTCTCCTTTGAAAATGTGTTGTTTTACAAGTCCTAAATCTTGATTTAATTATATGATGCATTAAGCCCTTTTAAGACCCTTCCTTATTGGAGTGGTTGGAATGATAAATTGTATGGTGTGATTCTTGTGGTTGGACAATAGTGATTGTGATCTGGGGTCGAGAAGAGTTAATTAAAAGTTGTTTAGAGCTTCCTTCCTTCAGTGGTTAGGAAATATGGTCTAGTTGTCAGTTTTTCCATTTTGTTACCTGTATGGGAGAGTGGACATTAAGTCTGAGTGTCGTTTTGGACCCAATCCTGCGTATGTGTCCTTGGAACTGACCTTGAGGTAGAGTACCCCTATTGGCAGCCATGAAGGGCTGTGGAGTGAATGTGGTGTTAAATTTTATGTTTTACATTCGTAATCTTGTGTTATTTTATCAAGGACCAGCATCTTATTTTATGATTGGATTGAGAAGCTCTGAGGATCTTTTAGTTATTTATATTTTTGTGAGAATTTTCAGACTTTGCAATGTGGCTACTTAGCCACTTTCCTTGATTGTAGACATTTCTTATATTTTATTTTGATTGGTGACTCAGAGCTCATTATGTTGTTGGCTATTTAGCTAAATGTTATGTGGTTCCTTCTTGCATGATGATGAGATGGTTTTATGCTTCTTGTATTGTGAAATTTCATCATATGGGGGTACACCCTTGGTGTCTTGAATGTCTTCTTACGTTTTTAAAGTTATGCCTTGGTTTTGGATGCATGGAACCTTGAGTGTGTCTATGATGTTAAAGTGACTTTTTGGTGCTCGACCTAGCTAGATAGAAAGTTCGTTGTGTTTTACATTCTAGTTGGAATTCTGTTAGTGGTGGTGGTGATTCTCATACAATCTAGTAAGATCTTGATCCTTATCGGGGTAGAAGTTTTTAATTATGGGATTTTTGATTCTCGTTAGTATCGGATTGCTTTTTTACTATAGATGTTAGTGGAGAAGTGGTTTTTTCGTAGTGACGTTTCATCAATGGCATGATAAGTTTTATCATGGTTTTCATGTTTCATTATAAAAAGTATTGATTTGTGGATTGTAGGAATCTTGATAATTATGATTAGATTTAAGCCCATTCAGGCAGTGTGTTTAAATTAAGTCTGTTTGTTTTACTCACGCCGACATATCAATCTTAGGGTTACGTGATGACACTTATGGATGCTTTAAGACTTTTGGATCATGCCACTGGTGATGTTAGTGTAATTAGACCTTGATGATTTAATCTCGGTGGTATTTTATAATGTGATTCTCCTTGTGAAGCTATAACTCTTGGTCGTATAGCCATGTTAAATAGATAGCTGATTAGATGCTTACATTTGATGCTTTCTAGTGAGTATATGGTGTTCTTATAGTTAAAATATTTCCTTGTCATTCTAATTGCTTGGTTGATGGTATCCTATGGTAATATGGGTGTAGATTTGAAAACTTTCCTTGTCTTATCATGTGAGTAAAGTGTTTTCACCTGAAACAACAAACATTGTTAAACCCTAGTAGATCAGTAAAAGTAATTATGCTTCTTAAATGGGCCTTCCTTGTAACTTCTTTTGAGAACTTGTAGAACCCACTAGGAATGTTTTAAGGTACTTGTAATTAGTGGAAAAATATTGAAATATTGTTGTGATCCATGTTGATTGATTGTTTCCTAGTTCTTACAAAATTAATAATGTGTTGCTATGTTGAATGCCTCTTATTCCTTTAGAATTAAAAATGTGATATGTTGTTTTCCATAAAAGTAATAGTGTGATATGTTTACCCTTCCTTCTCATTAAATTTTTAATTGACAAGATGACTCACCCAAACATCATAAAACTATAATTGAGGAGTTTTGGCCTAGAAGCTTAACAAATAAACTCGAACATAGAAAGAGAAAATGGTCCTTGCTTTAACCTTGGTAGATTAATAGAAGAAATAAAAACCATGTAGAAGAACAGAAAGGGAAAACTTTGTCCATCTACCTCCCCTAGGAGTAAGATAAACACTTTTTCTCTTTCCGCCTTTACAGAACGACGAGATATCATGCCCCCTTAGTGTTCCTTATAACAAAAACTTGGGATGTCAAAATAAGAGGAAGTTTAATTAAGAAAACTCATAAAAGATTGCGTTTAGAAAAAAATACTACAACTTTTGACTTAATTAGTTGCGTTATAAAATAAGTAAGATTTATATGTACTAAGTGTAATGCATAGTTGAACTTGTAGTTCGTTGCCTACCGAAACTATTAAATGCCTAGTGGATAGTAATATGTTGTAGTTTCTTAGTACCTTCTTGTTCATAGATGTATGTGCCTTTCTTGTGGAAGTTTGGGTCATCATACCCTTATCAACCCCTAGCTCGATGAGTGTGAGTTGTGGTCTTTTGGATTGAGACTTATCTCTATTTAAGAAGCAACCTCCTTGTGTGTTGTCACATCCTTGGAGACCTAGTTTATTGTAATTTTAAGGAAACATATGTTAAGGATATAAAATAACTTGGGCAAGTCTTTTTTTCTTCATATTTTCTTGGTTCACCTTGTTATTGATGCCCCTTTCCATTAGGATGGAAAGTGCACCCTTGGATTGTAGTTGGACCCCGTGTTACTTGTTCTTCTCCCTAGCTCTCTTAAGTGCTCCTTGGTATTTTTATTCTCTCTTTATGGTTATTTTGAGCTTTAGCAGGAAATAAGATAAATAAATCCCATTGTGTTATTTTGTATGGTGCTTCTTGCATTATTATTATGTTAGCTGTTATACTATATGGTGCTTCTAGATTTGGTTGGTGTGGTGTGTTCGATTCTTAAAACAAAAGTGTAAAACAAATCAGACTATAGGAAACCTTGTGGTCATAAATTTTCTTAGTATTACCATGAAAATTTAATTGTACCCTCTCTAGTTATGGAAGTGCTTCATTTGAATAGTTCCTTGATTGTAAATGTGTTGCTGATTTAGGTTTCCTTACTTGTTGATTAACCTCATCTTGTGTGACCTCAAATTGTGGGACCTTGAGTAAACATGTCTTTCATACAAAATTTTAGCTTTGGTTGATTCTGTTAGCCTTGTCTAAACAACAAACTATGAAGCATAATTCAACCTTAGTGGAAACCTTAATTTTTGTTACTGTAGTGTGTTTTATTCCTTTCGAAAATATGTGGTCTTTTTCAAACTCGTGGAATTATCTTTATTATTCCTCTACTTGGTGTTTACTCTTAAGAATATTTTAAACTCTTCATGTTATATTCTTATGTGTTGTATCTTAGTTAATAGCATAAAGTTACTCTCTAGATTTAAATGTTCATAGGCTTACATGAAGAAAGTTTAGAACTCATCCCTTACAATCTCCCTTCTTATTGTTGAATTGCATTAGACCAAACTTGGGTTCTATAGACCCACACTAGTTTGAAGCAAGCAATCCCATAATGGAGTGATCCTTTTTCGTTGCATTTGTTCCCATCTCTCTTTCCCTGTGACTTCCAAGAGGAAGTCAAGTATAAGGGGAGGGGATGTAGTGCCCACTTCCCTTAAACACATTTCATATCTGATAATGACATATTGGTGAATATATTATGGACATTATTATATATTTTTACTTAGGATGGTGTTAGATGTTACATCATGGACTCGTTATTGACTTTGATTCCCATATGATGCATGATGATTGTTAGAGACATTTTATATAGAAGTTGACATGTTTTTGGACATAGTTATATATATTTAATTATGTTGTTATTACATATGATATTTAGATATATTGAGTAGACCGAGAAAATTGAATTATAATTGATGATGAAATAGTTGTTAATGAAATTATAAGTGATGTTGTTGATTGTCTAGATATTGTTGTGATTTATATATATTGATAATTTTGAAACTATATTTATATTCATTTGGATGTTCTGATATGGCCATGAGGCCGAAGGAGGTATTGTGTTTACAGGTTAAAATATCAAAACAAACATCGGGGATTGAAGACAAACCACATTGGAATTCTAGATGAATTCAACAACGTCACCATGGCAACTTGTATTGTTCATGTGTGTGCATGTTTAATTGTTGTTAGGGATTCCCATGGGGGAATCAATTTTAAATGGGACCGAGGGTTATGTGTATTTATTTATTTGGTTCTTTTTTATTGTTGTTTGTATGTGTTTATTAAGAGATGTGTTCACCCTTTTTATTTAAATAAATCGTGGTACATAATGTGAGTAATCATATTGTTAAAATAAATTAACCAAATTGGGTCATAAGAAAGTAATTATTGGAGTGGTGGAATCTTGTATTAAATGTTGTAAGATATGTGTAAGAAATGTGTAAGTGATGTGTAAGTGATGTGTAAGAGATGTGTAAGTTGATTTTGGAGTATGAAACACTCCATCTTATTTGAAATTCAAATTTGTCCTTTGAGGCTAATTTTGGAGGCTTGTGGGACAAGCTAAACTTTTGCCATTCCTCTTAAATTTTCATGCCAACCTTACCTATGGTTGGAGGGTTTAAATGTAGCCTTCATTATGCATTTTTTTAGTCAAGTTATACGATTTAATCGCACTTTTCTTACATGATTTAATTTCAAGTCCTTTGGGGTGTGGGCTTGTTTTTCAGAGTGTGTAAGTAATCTGTCATATTATTCACCTACTTATTTATTGTTCTTTGGAGATTGAAGTTGACTTAGGAGTTGAAGTTGAGGATGTGTGATGGGGTATTCCACTTTGATCCACCTCATCCTCTTCTCTTCCCTCTCTATATATTTGAATTCATTTTATTCTTTAGGGGTTACACTCTTTCGGTTGCTGTACTTTTGCATACTTCTTTTGGGGTGAATTATTTTGTTATTTGGAACTCTTGCTTTGTGAGAAAGTTGCAAAATTTTTATAGACCTGTGTTTTGTTGATCTTGGGCTATTTTTGCATTGGAAAGCTTGCTTGTTGGAACTTGAAACAAACTCCATCATGGAGAGGTATGAGCTTAGCTCTTGGAAATACTCCCCTTTTATTTGTATGCATATGTGAATGGTTGAATGTTTGAATGTGTTGTTTTATTTGTTGGTTGGTTAGGTAGATGGCCTAGGGATGGTGTAGGAGAAGACTATGGGGCATTTTGTGTGAGGCATAAGTGTTTTGGGGAGGTATAAGTGTCGATGGAGTTGGGATTTGGGTTCCACCTTACAAATAAATAGCATAAGGAAATGTGAGGAATAAGGGTTACTTGGGGGAGGTATAAGGGCATGTCAAGGATTTGAAATGATATATATTTTGGTGGTTTTTTCTCGGTGGTGATACTCATTTCCCCCTTGGGAGGTATAAGCAACATCCCCCTTAGTTTCTTGCTCTTTTTGCTTGCATGATGAAGCCTGAGTATTGTTTGTTGTTTTTTTTTTTGTTACAAACTACAATTTTGTTTGGATTGTGTTTTGAATGAGAAATATGTCTTTGTGTTATGGAAGCCTATTTTTTCCATGGGTTGAAAAGTATTTATAATTGCAATATGGTTGGGGCTTGGGGCCAATGAAGAAGGATGGCTTATCCTTTTCATTAGATGTCTTGGTTGGGTGGAGAGTGTTGCCTTTCTCCCTTCTGTTGTGATAAAATTGAAATAAAGAAAAATGGAGGATATTCATGTTGCTGTTCTGGAGCAGAGGAAAAATAAAATTTTGACAGTCCTTGTTGAGATTATTACTTATTATAACCCTTCCCACTTTGAAGTGGATGAACTTGTACATTATCTGTGATGGAAAGATGGTTTGTATGGGCTATGAAAGTTGTAAAGTTGAATTCGATATATATAAATAGAAGTGGTTACTTTGTTCAAATGATATTGCTTTCATTAGAAACCTGATTGTTGAATGTAATTTGAAATCTTTGTTAATATCAAAAAGTGAACACGTATGAAGAAATGTCATAATGCTCTGTTCTTTAGAAATGAAAGTTTTCAAAATTAGAATTATAATTTGGCATTTGAATACGTTGATTCGAATCAAATTAATGAGTTAGATTGGATCTGGAATGATTTCTAATACTTAGAAGATGATAAATGGAAAATAGATCCTTTCGAATTAGATCTATGTTAGATGTTTTCAAAATTGGCAAATGTTTTATCAAAATGCATAGATCGACCCTGCAACATCAAAAATACAAAATGAAATATCAAATTTTATTTGTAAGGTCAAAACAACCCCAAACATACCAAAATACTTATGAAAATTTTATAGAACCTTTCAAATTGGGCAAAGGAAAAATTGCAGACTTCTTGCTATATAAAATTGATAAATTTTGAATGCAAATCAATCAAGTAAACTTAACCTTGCAATCTATCCTAAAATCTTCCAAGTAAAATCCTCCATGCCTGTTTGGCAAGTGGAAAAATAATTAATGACAAATTTGAACAAAATTGATAAGTTAAAAATACCAGTTCACTTTCTAAGTGACAGAAATACTTTTCCCAAAATTGACCCTTTAAAATTTATTAAAATCAAATTCCTAAGGTTTTTGTGCAAAGAGAACGTCAAGAGCTTTCCAGAAAGTCCTCGTTTGCCAAAACCAAGTTCCCAATAAAAAGTTATGGTCTTCTAAAGTTTTTACTTCATTTCGGGCTCAAAATAATCTAACTATCAAATTTTAAATGAATTAATTTTTTTGGCAGACCCATACACTAGAATTTTCCCTTAGCACCTTTTTGGACAAAAACGCCAAAGGCACGAATTTTCCCACCGCTCCGCTGACCTGTAAGCCTTTCTTTCATCAAATATAGCCTAAGTTAAAAAGATTTTTTTGGGAAAATGTCCCTATTTTTACCCGCCGCCCCCACCGCCTACAACCAATCAAATGCTGCTACATGGCCTCACGAGGCAACGGTGGAGGCGCGAAACCCGATTTAAACCTTAGTGTTTTTCAAAATTAAAATTTGGAAAATTTTATAAGTTTTCTCCACGGCCCCGCCAGCCCGCAACCAATTAGGTCCTGCCACATGGCATCACAAAGCATCGACTGAGGAGCATATCCTAAAAACTTAGCGCTTCAAAAATTTTCTTTGGGAAAATTTTTCTAAGTTCTCCCGTCGAACCATGACCAATGGATAGTGACACATTGCACCTTGGGCATCGGCGGAGGCGCGGATCATTTTGATCCCTTAGCACTTTTCAGCAAAAAGAAGAAAAGTCTAAAAATACTCGAGCGGCCCAAATTTCCACAAGTGTTGGGATTTACAGACACATGTCCTTTCGGGCTCGCGGGCATGCTTGGGAAAATCACTCTTTTGTCCCAAAAGAGGAAAAAAGTGCTAATGTTCTCCCCTCTCCACCGGCTAGCACATAGGGAAAATTTTCTTCCCTGCCCCGCTGGTTTGCATTCCTCCTCCGGGTGAAATTTCTCTCTGAAGTCCGCATACCTGTGTTGGGTAAAATTTTCTCCCCTAGGCCCGCAGACCCGCTCTTGGGAAAATTTGCCTCCAAAGATCTCATGACCCTTATAACTTGAGAAATATGAGGAGTTAGGAGGACTTCTATATATCAATGGAAATGTGATAAAATTTCCTATCTAATGAAAATATTTTCAGGAACTTTTATTTGTGTTGCATGGGAAAAATTAAATTGAATCTTTAACCGAATTATAGGAGTGGGTAAGCAAGAATTTACTCGATGATTTTAAATATGTATTCTTTTCCCCACCGTAATTAAAATTTGTTCTTTTCTTAGATCTTATGGAATTAAATACCTTAGGTATTTAGTTTTTTAGGTCCCTTAACCCTAAAATTTTAATCGAGAGAATATTTAGCTAAAATGTCAATGTGATAAGTGATTAAATTAATCCCTAAGGAGATTTGAGCTAGGTCTGGACTTATTACACTTGTTGCTTTATAATGTGGAATTAGTAATTATTATAATGAGAAAAGTTATTAGTTAATTTAATTTTCCTTAAGACTTTGGTGGTTAACACTTAAAAAAAATAAATTATTCCATCATTTTGTAACTAAACCTAGGTTGTTCATGGGTCTCAAGTGGGAGATTTTAGTGGGCGTTACAACCTCATAAGGAAATTTATGGCATTTCTAATCCAAGGGGCCAAAATGATTTAATCGAAGGGATGAGATTTCTCCCTACAACTTTAAATGATGTGATTTTTGTGGGAATGAATAATTAATTTCAAGGTTTGGGTAATGAGATGAAGCGGGTCCACTTAATGTGTAGGCTAAGTTGATACCTTAGCCTTAGGTTATTAAGTAAATAAATGACATTAGAATTATAAGGATAAATTAAATAATTTTGTGAAAAGGGACAACTTAAATAATGATTTATAAGAGTTAATTAATGGGAATTAACAGGAACCCTAGAAGGGGATTTAAACTCGAAATGATTTGGAAGGAATTAATAATATTTAATTATTAATTTAGTTACAATAACTTTGCAGATATGTGGAACTTATTAAATGAGAAATATTTAATCTAGTTGTTAGTTATCTTGTTGCAACTTTTTTAAACAAAAAAAGAATTATTCCGTAATTTTCCTAGTTAATTATTGAGTTTTATCTTGGATTTTGTGCGTAGAAAATGTGGGCGTACAATATCCATCCTTCAACTTACCTATCATTGCACCATTCTCTATCAACAAATATGGAAATATTATTCAATCAAAATGACACAAGAAATATAATATATGTTAATGCATAATCTTCATTTTAGAAGTTCCTTCGCGCTGCCCAAAATTCTAAAGAAGGGTCAAGATGTGGGGTCCATTCTTGGGCAACTTATATTTTTCTGCCCCTATTAAATCACAATATACTCTTCTTTCAATACTAACTATTTCTTTTGCTCATTTTATATTGCTAGGATTGGTCTTAACAAAATGTATCACCTAAGAAAGACTATATAAATAATTCATTACAACAATCTAACTAACATTGCATTCTTACAAGCTTTTATTGCAAACATCATTTCAATGTCACTCAAAGGCTTCCTAAATATCGCATTCTTCGATTTCATTGATATTTGTTGGATAAAAGTAATGAAAATCCTTGTTGTTTGATTCAAGATTACTAACTATTCTTTTGAATGATTCAGGCGTGGTAACCATTCTCTCTCTTTGTTTAATTGTTCATTTTATTTATCATGATCAACTTCGTCATGGCAGTGAAACTTGCTGTGTAAAACAAATACTATGATTTTCACTCCGCTGCATATCTTTTCCCTCCATTGTTTATAGTTTATTGAATTTGCAAAGTACCATACACTTTGATCTAAGCTACGTTGCTCCACTTTTGCTTGACTGGAATTGGAGAGTTCACGGGCGTCAAACTTATGAGCTTAATAGATATTTTGCTTTCTTGGAGCTGCAATATTTCTTCTAAACTAAACACCACTACTTTTATGCCTGGTTTAAAATCCCTGTCTGTTTCAAGGCATTCAATGGCCAAGCTGGCAACTACACCAACCATAAGGTTCACCTCATGAATTTTTGGAATCTTCCAAAACAGTTGTCATGATCTCTTCTATTGCCATAGTAACAAGGGATATAACTTAGTTTCTATTTCAGGTTGTATCCACCGCTTCTTTAGCATAGATAATCTTAATCAAAACAATCCTGAAAGGGTAAATATCAGAATTTTGGTGTATTCGAAACATTGATGGTGCTCTGGATCCAGTTACCCGGGTGTGCCTTGTAGAGTAATTAGTGATGTCGG
This sequence comes from Taxus wallichiana var. yunnanensis, assembly GCA_018340775.1. Taxonomy (NCBI): domain Eukaryota; kingdom Viridiplantae; phylum Streptophyta; class Pinopsida; order Cupressales; family Taxaceae; genus Taxus; species Taxus wallichiana. The sequence goes on from CM031239.1 coordinate 977,141,915, forward strand.
ATACCTTCAGTGGAACCAGTATGGAAAGCATAAAATCGACAACTTTTGTCCTGAAATTATGGTCTATAAAATGCTAGTCGATTTCACGTCTCTGAGATATATATGCTGTGGAGATAAGACAAGGCTTGAGCAATATGGGACTCTATGGATTTTTACAATCCTATAAACAAACAAGGTTTGGATGGCAAAGGGAGGACAAGAGTTTTACCTCGTTGATAAATTACGCTAAAAGAACCATGGTCAAGCCACTTCACCGCCACAACTCATGCGTCTTTGAATTTACGCAAATAAACTGTGCTAAATCCTCCATCTCCAAGTTCGTTCACGTTGTCAACGAAATTTGTTGCCTGCTTAAATTCTTGATAAGATATACACAAACTACCTAGTATAAAGCTTGGCGAACCTGCTTCCTTGTTGGTTCTGTGATAGTCGCTGAAATCGCTACAAAAATATAGTCAATCCCTAGGTGGACACGAAAATCAGTGAATCTGATGTAGACCGCTACACCATCCTCCTCCGCGTTTTCTTCAATTCCTAATAGTAAGGCACAAGATTTAAAAAAAAAAAAACTCATGTCGAAGGAATAGTGGTAGTATCATAGACCGGCATAAGTGGAGCACTATAATAACATAAATGGAACAATACATATTCATCCAAACACTATATATAAACGAGAGTCAATGAGACTAGTCCCTGTCTTAATATTGAATTGTTGAATTGTTTGAGAATAAATAGCAATTTATTGTTTAAAAATAATTAGCATTAGGAATAAGAGTTTTTGGGTGCTTGATTCTACGGTACCTTCTGCCCGGTCACACTACCTTTCTTGCAAGGAAGGACATTTATTTCGCTACATTTTTAATTTTTTCCCTTTTTCGCCCTTGGGGTGGTGACGTTTCCTATTTTAATGGCAGCAACCATTATTATTGCATCTCTTGATGCAGATTTAGGCAACAAGAGCTCTATCAATCATGCCTTCGATAAAAAAGCGAGTGAGGAAATTCATCCCGAAGGTTTACGACAAGGTAATGACCCTCTTACGCCTAATATTGATGTTATTTTAAATGATTCTCAGTTTGATAAGGCTTGTACATGGCTTGAATTGTTTACTCCATTTGATTATTTTGTTGGTTGTGTCCCCCGGAGAGTATTCTCAAATAGTGGGTTCACAACCACTGGCAAGGCCATGGTGTCAAACTTGAGGGTGTCCAAAACCTTTCCAAGGTTTTTTTTTTGATTCGGTTTAATAACCCTGAACATTGTAAAGCCATTGTGAATCACGGGCCTTGGTTTATTCAAAATACTTTAGTTATCTTTTCCCCATGGATGCATGATTTTCAAGTCTCTGAACATGCCAAACTTAAAGTTCCCATCTGGGTTGAGTTCTCGGTATCCCTTTGCACCTTTGGAGTTTTATGGAAGAGCTAGTCAAACCCATTGGTTGATTTATCCGCCATCATCGAACAAGTTATATGTTGCTCGCCGCACATCGGGTGCGTGTGGAAGTGCATTTGGCCAAGGACCTTAAGGAGACGATTGATATTCGGATGGTTGAAACCTATTTTTTTCAATGTGATTTTTCTATCGGTTTTTGACCACATGATTCGAGAATTCCCTTTAATGGTTTCGTCGGCCTAGGTGCCTCGAAGAATAAAAATCCAATCAAAACCCTGTTCCACTTCTTAAGAGGGTTCGAAAAAGGTCAAACATAAGAAAAACCCTAAACCCCATCCTTTGGTTTATAGGACTATTGGGGGTCTTCCTCATCTCCAAATCCTTCGCCTAGTAAATAGTGCATGGTTTCTCCACCCCCTGCATTGTTACCCGCTCATAGTGTCCTCAATTCCTCCAACTCCAATGAACTCACAACTACATTATGAGGTAATTATTCACACTAGATGCATCAAGTCTGCATGCACGCATTCTCACAACCCCTCTCCTACAGAGGATTATGAATATGATTTGACATTCGTCGCCCTTTTAAGATGAGTGATTTTTTTTTTTTTTTCAAACATCACTAGCTGCTCCATCTCTGCGAATAAATATGTGTTAGGGAGTGTCAATGACAAGCGGGGCATGAATCTTGAATGGTTATCAATGACTTTTTCTATTGGAATGTACGTGAGTTTACTTAACCAACCCATACATACATTGTTCAATACACTTGTCATTCGGAAGTTATCTAGCATACATGTTTTCTATTTTCAAGAGGTTAAGCTTGTTGGTTTTCTTCTCGAGTTAGTAGGTCATACTATCTAGCTAGGTGTCATTTTCCATCATCCCAATCATGATCCCGGGAAATGGGGCCTTCTTACTCTTGTTTCTCATTCCCTGTGAAATTTATTATTTCTTAGGGTTATGACCCATCTCATTGAGTTGTGTGGTCCCTTTTTTATTTTCATATTTAGATTATTGCTATTGCTAATATTTATGTCTTCAATGATGTTGTTGAGTGGGAAATGTTTTGTTGGTGGCTTGGTGACAAATTAGCGATGCGCATTCAATCGTGTATGGTGATTTCAACATGGTAGAGTCTACAAAGGATAAAGTGAGATGCCTTCCTATATGGTGGTGTATTAGCGAACATGAAGTTTGGTTCTATATGCACAACAAGCTTGGAATTTTTAGCCTTATAACCACTTTAGACATGCCTCCGATGCAACTGGTTTACTTGGACTAACTTTAGAAAGGGTCGGGACAAAGTTCTCAAATGGCTTGATCGAGCTTATCTTCTAGAGTAATGATTATTTTCTATCACTAACAATTTTGGTCGGCGTGTTTCTTTTTGGAAGGGGGCCTTACATTCTAACCACTCTCTCTTTTTTTGAAAATTGATGGGCTCTCGGCTCCCACCGAACCTCACAATTCTCAATTCTACCTTAAGACTACCCATCTTCATCATCAAATAATTTTGGAACACATCCTACGTATTTTGAACTTTTTGAATGTCCCTCCTGGAATGTATGCGTTGATTCATTGGTGGGGAAGCCATTGACATAACTACTACTTTCATTCACATGTATGGTTAGCAGGATGCCTTATTATGAAGACAAGAGCGTGTTTAATATTCCTCATGTTTACTATTCCTCTGTTAAGCTCTCTCAAAGGCTTCTTATGCCAAGCTGGAGAAATTACTTAGATATTTCTTGTGGACCAACACCAATGGTCATAAAGGCTTTCACAGAGTGGCCTGGGATATTTGTTGCTCTCCCAAAGATGTTGGGGGCTTAGGGCTAATTGACATTCAGCTCCAAGGTATTGCCCTTAGTGTCAAATGGATCATTCGAGGTTTACACGGGTTTAGGGATTGGAAAATATTTCTTCACCATTGTATTTTTCAAGGCACTCCTTTTGGAAAACAAGCTTGGAAAAAATGGGTTTTAAAACCTTACTACTCTCCTGTCGTTAAAATTGGGGGAAATTTTTTATGTAGAGTATTTAGAAGGAATGATATTCAGTCAAATCCCGGTGATATGGGTAGGGGATGGCTTTAGAATGGGGCTTTCCATAAAGCATCATTCCTTACGGTCATCTTCTGTTCTTAATTTTCACAATGTCCCATTTTCTAGGCTGTCATGGATTAAAAGTATTTAATTGTTTAAGCATGGTATAAATTTGATAAGTGATTTATTTTTCAAATTCACCCATTATTCGAAACCCTGGGTTCTCATTAAAGCTCAATTTAATCTCAACAATAGAGATAAAAACTCTATTCAGGAAGTTCAAAATGCCATACCTGATGAAGTGCTCCATAAGGTTGGAGTCTCTCCTCCTGCTCATTTGTGGTGACACTAGCATTGACCTATGGTGACTCCTTGATCAGTACAATCGTCATCTTGGGTACTAGCTTTTAGCTCCTTCTCACATTCCTTATGAAAATTTGAATAACTAATAGAAGATTAAACCCCCCACAGGGTTTGGAAATGTAGGTTCAATCTCATTTGGAAGGCTCACATTGAACCCAAAAAGGCTCATTTTCTTTGGTCTATTTTATATCAAGGTTTTCCGGTTGGCAATCGTCTTCAACATTTGGGAGTTGTTAATCCCTTGTGTCCTACTTGCCACGAACCGGAAACTCTTTTACACTTTTATTGGTATTTTATTTTTGCATAGCTGGCTTAGACATGGATTCATTCCCTCTTGCAACCCTTTCTCCCTACACCATTCACCTAGAAAATTGTCTTGTGGGGAACGCGATTTTACTTCTTTTAAAATACAAAAAAAAATAAGAAAATCTTTCATGTAAAATTTTATTTCAACCATGGAATATTATAAATGAATCTATTATTAATCAAACTATTCTTAGCATGGAATTTTTGTGCACGGTAAAACAAGTATTATTTTTCATGTGTTACTTGAGATCCGAGTTCAGCTACAAAAAGTCTCGTTAGAGGTTGAGCACTTGTAGAATATCCTCTCTCATCGAGGAAGTTCCCCTTGCTATGTAGTAAGGTTTCTTCTCGATTACGCCGTCATTCCCAAGCTTAGCATCTTTCTCCGCCTCATCCTATTTTTGGCCATATGGCCATGGTGCCCATCAATGAATTCTCTCATAGGCTTGATGAAGCTCCCCTCCACCCTCAATGATAGGATGGTGGTGTTTTTCAGCATCTTGGAGGTGGTGATGGGTGGAGGCCTCCTCCCTTCACCCAAGATGGAGGTGGATCTTCCTAGGGGATCTTCCTCTCAATGGTCATAGAGGCTTTGGTTGGCCTCCTTCTTCTCTGGATTCTGGTTCCAAATAGGGTGTTCTTCCCCTACATAAATTTCCTCACTTGAAGTTATCTATCTCTCCTTACCAGTAGGATACTACTGCCCTCGACTACGAAAATGATTGGAATCTTATGTCAACCTCTCTCGACACCCCGCTTTAGGTTGGGCAGACGTTCTATGCATTCCACCTTCTCCTCCCCCTCCTCAAGCCATCATATTTTCTTCTTGATTCTTAACAAGTTTCCTTCTACATTTTTGTAATTGCTTCTTTCCGGAATTTTTTCATTGTACGTGTTTCCTAGTTTGATGTTATCCGGGGTGCGACTTCTCCACCCAAATTTTGATCTGAAAGCTGCAATGTAATTTTCATGTTATTATCAATATAAAATCTTGCTTTCAATAAAAAAATAATTAGCATTAAATTATCTCAAAGTAGACAATATTTTACTTATTTAAAGAAAATCATTATAATATTTGTTTTAGCTAAAATAAAATAAAATATATGTAGGATGTAATATAAGGAAAAAGTGGCACTATTGTCTATGTTTTTGAAGAAGTCCTTTGGAATATTTAGGTGGAATATTCTACGAAATATGCACTCCAATTTAAAAAGCACTTAAATGTGTACCATTAAGTCTATACATAAAATATAATTTTAATATTTTTACAAATATTATAAGAGACAAAATAGTCCATAGTTATAAAATATATTAATTATTTAAAATAATAAATTCCAATAAAGTAAATTATTTCTAAAAATGTAGAAATGACAACCACAATAAATATGATGGCATCATGGTGCCCCATTTTACTTGAAGGTGGGGATAATGGGTAAAAGTTTTTAGTCAATCACAAACTAGATAAATACATTTTAAAGAATTTTTGGGTAAAAATGAGTAATTCCAAATTTTAGGACATTTGAAAATTGATTTAGGAAAATAATACTAATTTCTTATTGGTTGAAAATATGTTTAATAATAAATTGTTAAAGTGGAGTTAAAGGTATAGTAACCCGCCAAAGACATGGACTAATAATATGCACAATTACAATTGCCTAATGAATTTTTCCCATCCATTATATGTGCAACAACTTTCTAGCACTTATCACTCAAATTAGTGAGACGTGTGATTATTTTTACGAAAAATATATTTAGAATATAATATTCAAATTGATACAAAACTTTACACATTAAGTAAAATATGGAAAATGATATAATACTATTGATAAGCCAAACTATTAATAATGATTGTTAAAGCTATGTAAGTTCTTTCTAGAGTATAATTAACAACTAATATCATCAAGTGTCAAATTTTGATATAACATATAATTTTAATTTTTTTGAGACATTGTCTTATTTATTTCAAATATATTGGTAATATAACAAGTAAGAATTGTTCTTAAAATAAAAAATTGATACATCAACGACATTAATTATGCATACCAATAAACATAGGGTGCCCAATACATGATACTGATCTGTTATACATATCATTCGGATTTTCAAATTACAACATTTTCTTAACTACAGTTATAAGCATTTTATCAAACTAGAGTAGAGTGATCTAATTCTAACATCTGTCAAATGCTAAATGCAAATGATTTATTTGGTCATTGATCTTTGGTCATATCACAACTGTCTATGTATATAAACATTCACCTCTTCCATAAGCTCTCTCCTTTATCGGGAATTACTAATCATTTTTGTACAATATATTTATTAAGGTGTTATAAAATTGTTGTTTAAGGGAATGGTGCTATATTTTAGATTCCTCTATGTGGATCCGCAAATCTTAGAAGACCCTCACAAATGTGAATAAAAATTGTTATTTTAATTGTATTAGAACATCTCCCTACTTGGACGCTGCTCAAAAAAAAAAATCAAATAATATCATCACTTTTGCTACTGATATCGAAAATTTTAGATCATGCAATCAATTCAAAACAATTGAGAATGGTATTTGTCAAATTTTTCACTTATCAAATATCATTCTAGTTATGGATTTTATATTGATGTTTCCTTACTCGTTGTCACTTTTGGATTCCCATTTTCTATTGAAATAGATTACACCTTTTTGGATGTTTGTCATATTTCATGTGGTCCCTCACCACTCTTCCAAAAAGATTCTACATAAGAGAAAATCGTCTAGCCCAAAGTGTTTCTTCATCTAGAATTTAAATTTTGCAACCACCTTTTCTTACCAAACAATGTTTATCAAACAATAATTTAACAATATTTGCATTCAGAAATGTGGACGAATAATAATATATAGTATAAAGTGTTTGATACTTAAGCAATATTTAATCTATACATTTGTATATTAATGTACTTTAAATATAAAGTTATATTAGAAAATAATGGGTATATGTTAAATATGCAAGTTATATCATATGGTTATTTCAAATATTTAAAAGCATATTATCATCAATACACGACTATACCAAAACCATTCACACGGAATTCTTTTTACGTATCTAAAGTCGTATCATTATTTTTTAGAATTTTTATTGTCCTTATGGCATTGTTCTCATGCTTTGTTGTCATCTCAAAAAACATACTTGATACACCACTTTTTTGACATAAATTATATATTTACATGCTCTCTTTTCCGGCACTTGTGTCCATAGGCATAGATAAAGATGTTTATAGAATGCTCTCGTCATGCACAATAATAACGTTAACCTTGATCTTAGTTTTAAGAACCGATAAAGTTCATCAAGTATCCCATCTCACTAACATGAATGATGAGACACATACCTCATCAAGTAACATAAAACCCTCCTATAGAAAATAACATTGGTGAATGAGAAGTGAATCCTTTTTGCATAGTTCTTGATGTGGTTCATCAAACATGAGATGGATTTTGTTAAGGGTGAAATTCTTCAAAACACATGTACCTTTACTAACTTCAAGTAAATGAAATGTTGTAAAATGGTAATAAATTCATGTAAATTAGATAGTGTGTGATTGATTTACTCCATTGTGTTTTAAACAAATTATGATTCTCACCCTTCTACAACACCCCGACGCCTCTTGTTTTCTTGATTTCTACATTAAACTAGCAATCACATGTAAGAAGTGCAATATGAAGGCCGAAAGGATTGGGTGGGTAGTAAATAGTGGTGGAGGTGGGAAGGGTCAATTTAGGAAATTCTAAATTACCATGCCATAGATATATTAGATCTTTCACATTAAATAAGTAAAACAATCTGCTAAACCAATAAATAGCATCTTGCTTCAGGATCCTTCACCATCAAATTTATTTCAATTTCTGCGGCGACCTCAAATTTACTAGCATGATGGTTACAAATTGGACAATGGGTAAAGTACATGCAAATATGTTCTCCCATTTTACTCATATTTGTAGAGATAGGAATCTCGGGGTTATTTCATTTTTCTTCAATAGGTAGTTAGTTTAATTCAATTGTGTATACATGAATGAAAATAAATATGTTACACTTAATGATTGTAATCTTTACAAATACTAAAAGAGTGCTACCATCCCAAATAATGTAATTTACTGAAAATAATCTATCCATTACATATGTTGAATTTCGAAAGTAGAATCCAAGTATAAATACAAAAAAAGAAAAATTCCATGCATGCTTGACTCAATCGATTAAAATTTATCCTTATTTCCTTTCCCTTCAAAATTAAGATTAAGACCCCCTCCCATCTCTCTATATCTATATCCCATACAAATAAAATACAACATATTGACGATATGACTGGACACATCTCATATACATGTGGCTCCACAATGAAATATTCATTTTGGACAATACAATTTACCAATAGCTTGCCATCGCGAACCAACATTTAGAAATAAGAATTAAAAATGAATATGAGAAATTGAACTAAAAAAAATTGATCTTTATCGGATGCATAACATAAAAATCACTCACGAAGATGGATAAAATTATCGTATCATTTTTCTTACCAGATATTCCTATCATAGTTAATCATGAATCCCTCACATTTCAATCTTACTATGTGGAAGAGTTGTGGTGGAGAACAATTCAATCTATTTTATCAATTTACAAACACCTTACACTCTATGTGGTGGGAGATTTCATTTATTTCAGTGATGGAAAGAGTGATGTCATCGGAGCCTAATTAGGACACCAATTAAGATCCATGGTGAGAGCCCATAGAACTTGAATGACCTTTGCACTAGCCTATCCACCACCTATTTAAGTGAAAGAATATACGCGGCAGGGGGTTCTACTTCTCTTTCTCATAGGGCAAGTGCCTTTGAGCGTAACTAGATTTTGTTGCATTTGCACTTTACAAAATACTCCTTAAGCTCCTTGTGTGTGTTTTGATAATCTAGTGTCAAATATTCCCTTTCCTAAATCCTAATTTATTTCAATGCATAGTATAGTACGAATACAAATATACTACATTACATATGTGAGAGATATCAATTACTAACATGTGCTTCAATCTCATAAGCTTTCTACACAAACTTTCACATCATCTTGCATCTTTGAATATTATTTCATTTGATAAAGACCATACCACCGATTGGGCATTCCAAGTTCTTTTTCGCACATTTTTGTTGCTTATATTATCATTTTCTATGACTTCTCATGCACTTTGTAGTGCACGATTTCTATACGCTTTACAAAAGTTTATTAATCTTCTTCATTATGCGGTAACTATCTCATCTCCCCATTGCTCATAGGTTAATCCCATAAAAATATGGGAACCTACGTATTATGTATAATTCTATTTATGAAATCACAAATTCCACACATATAAGTAAATTCAAGGCCTTTATTTTTAAATTAGTCTTTGAGTGATACAAAAAAGGCCTAAACCTCGCTTTCCTATCAAATTAATTATTATAAATAAAACAAGTATTTCTCATGATTAGAGCGGAGAAAACATTTAAATGAATGTTAGAGGAATCAATATTCCTCCTACAAGCAATGAAATGTGGCATCATATAGAAACTATTCACCACAAAAAAAAACGATTCTGCTCAAAAATTACAAATTAGCTTTTACACATGATTTGAATCATTCCATTTCCTCAAAGCGTTGAAGACAAATATTTGAATTTTTGTGTCAAGGTCCATCGTCCCCAGTAATGCCGTGTAACATTTACATGCAACATTTCCATTCCCATTCCCACTCAACTTCAACCAGCGCCATTCCATACCATATTCTTTGCGTTTCAGAACATCTCTAACCACCTATGTAATTTTCCCTTGGCGATGGATAACACAGGTTTGTATGATGCTTTTCCCAAACATTATAACAACCCCCTCTTCATTTATACACCTGCGCTCTCTTCCACCTCTCTTTCACGATGTTGCACCACTATATTTTTCCCATCCATTGTTCACTCCATCCCTCTCCCACACCTCGCTCATTTCTAACGCGTATTCCTCGCTCTTAAAGAGGGATAAACCCTCGCCATTTTCCCATTCCCTGAGCACATGAGGAGGCATCCAAATACACGCAGACAAATTAATGGCACAACCGCCTCCCACCGTAGTGCCTGCTAGAACGCTAACCTTTGCATATGTAGTGGTCAGGAGTCCACCTTGTACGTACAATTGATCCATGGAGGGCCCTTCTATCAATAAAAAAATATCCTCCTATGAAGTAGTTTACTTTTTCCACCACCAACACAGAAAACCCTTCGCCTGTCAATTGTCATGCCACCATGCCACCTCCTTACTCTGATCCTACCACCACACACTTTCACTTCATCACCTTCCACAAAATATGGTCACCAATCTCTCTACTTATTTCAAATCCTGTGTCATGAAAGAAACGCTGAAGATATGCATCGGTTACAGAAGATGCATTGATAATTCCCCCATCCAACGCCCTCATCTCCATCTCTGGTTTTGGTATATATGTCAGACTGTAACCGATTTCTCTCCACGATGGATTCCAACCTCTTTCATCCGCCTGTGAGCCCAGTCCCACCATTGTCAATAAAATTGCAAATATTATTAATCTCCACAAACACTTACCCCAAAGATTTAATCGAACTAGAAATGTATACTGCTGGCCAAACCTGTGCCCATCGATTTCAACGCATATAGCAAGAGGCAATGTGATCCACCAATTTTCTCACATCTCTCATAATCCGCAAGGCAAACCCCAACTGGAAATGCGTTCCAACATAATAACATTTATGATTTTATGTTTTTTTGAAGTCCGCCAATAGGTATATGTATTTAACTGGATTTATAAACCAAACAAATGTCAAAATTAATTCTCTCACATTCGTTGGCCTGATGTTGCACGAACAAAATCTCGAATTATATATAGGCTAAAGTGTATTTGTTTCCACGTCTAGAAAACATTCTTAAAAGCCGAATCACATAAGAAAAAATCGACAAGAACATCAAAATACAAGTCTCATCTACTAAAAAGCGGCAATCGGAAAACATTTTAAATTTTTGAGACATCGCAAAACAAACACCCTCATAAAAATTTAAGTTTTTGTTGTAGATATTCCAAATCCATACCACATTGTAGTTGATGTGGTGTGTTTTTTTACCAGTACGTCACTTAGTAATAGTGGAAGATTGTGATATGATGTGATACGATATGATGTGGTTCTAGATATCTTTGGTGATATAGTGTAAGATTATGATATGATGTGGAATGTCTTCACGAACATATGCATTTTTACTCTCGGATAGAATTCTACAACGGCCTACCTATGTTACTTCATGTTTGTGATAGACTCCAATAATAGAGAGTACGAGAATAAGCTAGTGGTTTTCGTAGCCTTTAACGAAACTACCTCTAGTTAGAGTTCAACAAAACCTTCAAACAATTGTTAAGGAGAAAAGGTGATGAGCTGAAGAAAAATCCAATTCAATGGAAGTTCTACAAAGAATGGGCATAGCCATGTTATCCTCTACCTACATAGAAACCCTAAGAATATAAACTAGATGTTTATCTTCAAGTTCTATGTTGAGGGAGTTTCCATACATGGAAAACTGTATCTTCCCGATGCATCAATTATATTTTCCTCGCTCATTGTATAAGTGTCATGTTGTTTATAACTTTTGGTGCATGGTAGAGGATTGTTTCGTGGATGGTCAATGTTGAAACATCTAGAAAACACACTCAATAGCCACAAATATATTGTGGCTAACAAATCCATCACCACCGTGATATTTCATCCTTCGCTACATGGCCTTGACCTATCACCTCATCATCTTCTTGAACACCTCTAAATGATATATATGTTTGCATTAGTCTACAATTTTCCCCTCTAAATCACCTCCCATCAATAAATATTTCACCGCCACATTTTCAATGGTTTATGGCTACAAAGATTCCTATTTCCCACTTGTCTTGCTAGGAAACAACTTCAAAAATTATGTTGAGTAGAGTAGTTATCATTTCCATAACAAAACTATAGAGCTAGCCATGAGTAATGTTGAACCATTCAAATTTATATAAATTGAAAGTAACCAAGGAAGACACCATGATTATTTGTTGCCAAGACTTGGCTAGTTTAGAGGGATTTTAGTGATTCTACTTGAAAGAATGTTTCATGAAGGAAAACACTTGATATTAATTAACAACTTCTACTAGTTGTTTTTGTTATGTACACTTTAAATAGCCATAGTTGCGAGAGAAGACATAGGTTGTTTTCATTTGAATACGATGTCAAATGAGTTTGGCATGGGCATTATTACAAGAGTGATGATGTTATTTTTCATTATGAAAGCCAAAGTGGGTGTTAACTACCTTACGATAATCATTATTGAAACCTCGCTACCAACATTAATATTGATCATGAAGTTATGTTTTATAACCTTGCAAAGAAAGATTACTTAGATTTTTTTATGAGTTAAATGTATAAACATATCATAAGTAAAATTTTTGATTCTCCTATGACAACATTAATTGAACCCATTGATAAATATGTGCTAGTAATACATTAACTACATCCATTTTAACTATTATGGAAAAAAAAGCACCCTTGGATATTGGTTATGGATTTCTACTTTTTCTAACTTTGGTCCATCTCTCAAGTTGTGGGACTTACAAACTTGAGATGGTTCTCCAAAGAAGGACGGCTTCCTATTCCTAATCTCAATACAACAACTAATCCTAGTGCAAGAAAACACCTAATTACACCTATCCTAATAAATCCAAGGATATAGGGAGAGAGAGAGTTCATGCGAAGGAAATCCTACACTAAGATCTAATAGCATCTAGGAAGGGGATGCTAGATAGTCCAAAATGTATGAAAATAGAGGAAAATGAGTGTGGGAAGGATGGTCAAGCATCACACACCACATCTGCGCTCAAGAGCATATTCGGATAAAAATAACATCTCTAAAACCCTTTAATAAAACAATTAAAATGCAAATAATCTGATATAATAATGATAGACAAGAAATAACAATCAAAATCATGCATTGATAGATATAGTTATCACAAAACATTGATTTTCATTGCTCAAGGATATGCACAATACATCATTTATTGGGAAGAAGACATGAAGCCCATTACAATGCTTAGGAGAGAAGGCTTGAATCCCTACAAATACCCTATAAAAAAGGAGAAGAGGGGGGTGCATGGAGGAAAAATATCTAGCTTTTGAAAAATTCTCCTCCTTACTGATATATAAGATGAACGATGAGAGAGAGAAATAAAATCTTGAAATATACTTCAACCAGCCACAAAATATATCATGGAACTTGTAAAAATTATGGTCTAACTTTCAAAATAGATGCTTAGTGTAGTTTAACTTGTGGAAGAAGGAATGACCTTCATACTTGCTTTCATTTAATTTCTGCACTGGTATGGCCTCAAATATCTTGGATATTGAGTATTATTTTTCTCCTACCTAATATTCCTATTTATTTATTTTTAATCATTCCATTAGATGGGTGTCTGAATTACTTTTCCAATGCCTATATTTTTGTGTAAATCTATGGAGTATACTGAAAGTTATCATTAATTTTGTGAGGGGTCCATCTTAGGTTATAGGCTTGACTCACTCCACACTTGACCGAGCTACTTACACCTACTCGCCATAGCTCCTATCTACCTCAATGGTCAAGTCATGTTATGCATTTTCAGATCCTTCTCACTATCTTAATTTCTCCTCTCGTATTATGCATGGTGCACCAACATTTACATGCCCTCCTCTAACTTCCCCCTCGTGACTCGGTCCCACCTCACTATGTTCCACGAGATGTGGAACACGCTTTACACATTGCTTCAACCCACGATCTGCTCGGTTTCCATGCACCCCTAAATATACTTCCACCTTGCTCATTAGGATGGGATTCTAAGTTGCCTGAGACATCACCCTATTGCATCGGGGTGATTCCTCAATGTGTAAGTCCGACTTGCCACCTGACATATGTCAAACTTCTCGCCATGTTGGTTTGGCCCACAACCCATTCAGAACCAACACCTACTTGATCACCATACCATATGTTGGTGTAAACCGATTCCACCCCCGACTTACTTGTTATATATATCAACACCCAGGTAACTAAAAACCCGACACAAAGGAAATATGTCGGAGAGGTCTAAAAACCCGACACAAAGGAAATATGTCGGAGAGGTCCAAAAACACGACACAAAGGAAATATGTCGGAGAGGTCCAAAACTTGACACAAAGATAATATGTCAGAGAGGTCCAAAACACGAGACAGAAATATGTCGGAGAGGTCCAAAAACCCGACATAAAGGATTTTGGGTTTCGGGTTTTGGGAAACATGAGACATGAAGCATGAAAATCACAAGGCATGTCCTAATGCTTGGGAGTTCTAAAACCCGAAACACTACCTAGGCAAATCAGGTTTTGGAGTCAGGAAAGCATGGGGTGAAAACATGTTGAGGCACCCTCCAAACCCGATGCAAATGCAAAGGAGAATCCCGAACCCGACTAGAAACAGACCCTGACTTGGGGAATATTCAAATGGCCATAACTTTTCACAGAGAGCTCGGATTCAAGCAAGGTTGGACTTTTCGAGAAAGATTACAAGGTCTTTAATTGGGTGAGAACAACTTCTTCAAAAATTCAAAATACGAGTTCTCCATTTTTGGGTTTTCTATGGTTCTCACCTACCACCATAATGAGATGAATTAAATGCAACACGGAGGTGGTTGGGGTAGATTTGGAATTCCTCTCTCTTCCCCTCTCATTCTTCCTATAAATTGTAAGGAGGGGCTTCTTTCTAAAGGTTTGACATTCTTGTTTTGCCCCTCCCTTCTTCTCTTTGGCAGGCGAATTTGTGGAGTTCAAACCTCCCATCTAAAACTATAATGCAACTTTGCCTCTTGGCATTTTGTAGTGTATTGTATCAATCTTTGGAGCAAATAATGCATGTATGTGGATGATTCTCAACCCTCTCTGTGTTCATTTACATCCTCCTGATCTTTCACTGCAATTTTGGTTATCTGTGCATGATCTTGCATTGCATTTTAATGGTTTGTGTTTATTGGCAAGACAGGTGTTCTTCATTCCTCGGTGCATCACCTTTGTTATTTTAGATTTATTTTTATGCATATTCTTATCCTATCAACTTGGAAAGTTAGATTAGGTTTTTGAGTAAACCCTCTACATTTTTATGTGTGCATCTAAACAGAGGAATAGGAACCAGCCTTCATTCGTAGAGCTTTCCCGATTCACAAGGTCCCACACTTGGGAAAAGCTCGATGTTATGCAATCGCACTGAGAGTCTCAACCCATCAAGTTGTAGACATTCAGGGGTGTTGTGATTCACCATCAACATTTTTGGCACACCCGGTGGGACCAAGAGGTCATTACAAAATATTTGAAGGAATTTTCAAGAAATTTGGACTTAGAAATTGCAAGTTTTACAATTTTTGGATTTTCACCTTCTAGGATGAACTCTGAAATTGATTTTCAAGGGCTTAACTTGCTCAAGACAAGTCAAAATTTCACCAGTTGGTAGATCGGGGAAAAATCTTCAAAAGGGTAACCTTAGATTTTTGAGATTTTGACTTTCAAAATTTCACGGTTTTTTGTGTGTTGGGTTTTCCTAGGTGTTGAGCATGTCCCAAGTTCGACACATGGCAAGTTGAGTGTTGTAAGTTACATTACATGACCTAAGTTTCTTCTGTACCTTTCGGGGATTAGCAGCTGCACAACAAGACCCAAATTCCAAATTGAAGATTGTATCCTTTGGGTCCATCGAAGTTTTAAATTCGATTTTTAATATTGTCAAGTTTGGTGTGTAACTTGGCAAAATATAGCCTTTTGAGGCTCGTTCCCCAACACATCTGGAAACTCCGAAGGGATAGAATTAAATGGTGTAGTAGCACAAGTTGCCCAGGCACATGAGAAGAATTTGAACCAGGTCTGATACTCGAGAAGAGGGGCTATTTGTCCACTTGCAAATATCACCGGAGTAGAGGAGGAGAGAAAGAAGACCACAAAGATCACCATCTCCACCTAACAGGACTTTGTCTACACCTCCACATGGTAGACCTTTTCTCGCATCAACCAGGATTCTTAGGCCAATCATAATGGCACATCTACCATCGAATCCCTTTTTGAATTTCACGGGCAGTAGTCCACTTGCCCTAAATGCTCATAATCAAGTTCCAGTTGTAGCGTTAAAGAATATCCCCTATTTCACAGGAGAAAATCATACTACTCCTATTGACCACATATAGGATATTGCTAATGCATGTGCAATCCACGAAATAAATGAAATGGATGTTGTAGTCAAGTTGTTGGCTTCATCTTTTAAAGTTAAGGACTTACAATGGTTTAGGAGCCTAGAATAGGGTCTATTATGAATTGGAACGAACTTTGTTCAGCTCTTTGCAACCAATTCGGGCGAGAGGCGGACAATTTGTCTTTATTGGAACAACTGACAACAATCGAAAGGGCTCTAATGAACAAATAATATATTTCAATGGACATGGGACAAGATTCCAATAGATTTTAGACCAACCGCCGAAGGCGCATTCCTTTATTTCTTAAAGGCTATAAATTCAGACATAGCCATGATGATCCAATCAATGGGAGGGACAACGCTACCAGGGGCCTATGACATAGCTATCAGAGCGAGAGAACTATTTGATCCAAGCTGGCAAGCTTACACCAAGGCCACCAATGCCTCTCTATCCTAGATATGGGAAATCCTACAACCAGTCAAGCACAAAACCGAATCCCATTCCAACCCCTAGAAATCAAAGCAATAATGAGGCATCGACTCTTTCAAATACTTCAAAGGAATTGCAAGAAGTTATGAAACAGCTACAGAACCTTGGAAATGAGATAGTGACTATCAATAAACAACAAGCTCAAAGTTCTAGACCATATCATCGGCCTCAAGCATAGTACCAAGCTAGGCCCTCATACCAATAAAATAGACCACCACCTCAGCTACAAATCAAAACCAAAACCAGGGGACAACTCAAGTTGCTTAGGCCATTTCGACTATATGATCCAAATGTAACAACATCCTCAAGAGCCTTGGTCCGAACACAAAATAACATGGCACAGAGTACTGTTGGTGTTACCCTTGCAATCTACCTCACAATCGGTCCACTTGTTTCAATGGTCCACTAAATTAGGCCTTGATGGTGCAAACTATTGGTGTGCCTCAAGAACCAAGCCAAGAAGAGAATCAGCAAGAAAACGTAATAAGAAGGACCTCCAGCGAAACCACATTGGCCAATTGGCAAACGGAAGACTTCTATGGAGTTAACCAACAACCTTTTCAAGGCATGGCTACCAACACATAGTCAAAGAAGAGAAGCATAGAAGAGCGATAAGCTGTCTAATCTAATTTTTTTCCGGCCCGATTCCTACACAACAAGGGGTGAGTAGACCAAACACAGTCCCAAATGTGCCAAATCAGCCTAAGGTACATGTTGTAGCAACGCATGCACTTGTTCAAGCTCCAGAAAAGGTTGCACCAAGTAAGGGACAACAAAAGGACAATTCACCCCCTTTTAACATCATCGATCAAATGAAGAAGACACATGTGAACATTTCCATGTGGGAGTCACTGGCGATCTGAGGGCAATAAGATTTATTGCAAGCTGCAATGGCTAATTGGTCTGCCTCAAATGTATCAAACTGGGGACATAAGAAAGTTCTCACTAATGCAGTGCAACATGATGGGGGCAAGACAAGCAAAAATTTGAAGCCTCCACCATTCTATGTGTCATTGGTTGTTTGAAACCACTTGGTACACAACTACATGATAGATTCAGGGGCAAGTAGTTCAGTGATGCCGAAGCAAATAGTCGATCAACTAGGTCTGAAGTATGAACCAGTGTTGAAAGGAGTAGTATAGCTAGATGGAACAACAGTTCGAATAGTTGGGGTCATAAAAGGGTTAAGCCTAACACTACATGCCTGTCCTAATGTTATAGTTTTGCAAGATGTGTCTTTGATTGACCTTCCACCACTCTTTGCGTTGTGTCTATCAAGAGACTTCACTGTAAAAATAGGCGGATATTTATCTGCAGATTGGTCAAACATGATTTTCGGGACGAGTTACTGAGGGCAAAGCAACAATCAGGAGTCGAACCAATTGCCAATTTCCATATTGAGCCTCATGTACCAAGTCCTATCAATGCAAATTGCTCAACTTTTGATCATGAAGAGTGTTCAAATGATCTAGAAACAGGTACTAAGGTCGAGGGAATTCGTGATTTGAATTTGGATGAATGGGCAAACAAGATTCATGAATTTGACCCATCTACAAGGAAATTGAAGAATTTCAAATTTGAACAAAAGGATGAAAATGAAGTTTGGAAACTATTTTTGATGGTCCGAGAAGAAGACAAGGTGTTGGAGGTGGTGCAATGTTGATTTCACCACAAGACATCAAATATTTTTTAGCTTTTTGTTTCCAATTTTCCTGTTCAAACAACACATCTGAATATGAGGCATTGATTCATGGACTTCATTGGGCCAGGAAAAAGGGCATAAAGAACTTATAGGTGTTCGGAGATAGTGAGCTAATCGTTAACCAAGTCAGGGAACAACATGCTACAAAGAATGACCTGCTGAAGAGCTACAAGAATAGGGTATGGGACCTCATTAAAGATTTTGAAGCTTTCAACATTGTGTCCATACCTAGGAAGAAAAATGAAGTCATGGATAGGCTCGCAACAATTGAAGCAATGTTTGATGTGGTTGAAAACATCAAAAGGGAAAAAACATAGCCACATATCCATGTGATTGTGAGTCCAGTAGTTCCAGATAATAACACGAGTTGGTAGGTGTTTGAGAACAATCAATAGATGGTCAATTTCTTCTAGGAAGAGGCTGAATTCTTAGCTAGGAATCAGGAAAGACTAGAGCAGCAGTATGGGGATGAAGTAGTGCAGCTGCGGAAAAACAAACTTCCCAAGGGTTTAGTAACATTGGAATCCATATTCAATCCTAACGACCAGTTCCGTAAAGAAAAGGCTAACATACAGGTCAAAGGAGAAGATTCAGAGCCGATTTCAGTTAGGGAAGGCAAAATAATTCAAATTGGTAAAGTGGCCACTGAACAGGAGAAATCAGATTTCATACAACTTTGGCAAGAAATTTCCTATGTCTTTGCTTGGAGCTATGAGGACCTGCAAGGATTTAACCTGAAGTTGGCACAACATACAATAGAAGTAGATCTAGATGCTAAGCCCATCAAGCAGAAAAAAATACCAGTCAACCCTCACATCGAGCCTCTAATGAAGAAAGATCTACACAAACTAATAAAGGTAAGCATTATATTCCCGATCAAGAACTCAAGTTGGGTTACAAACCTGGTACCGGTCAGGAAGAAGAATGGAGAGATCAGGTTGTGCATGGACTTCTGAGACCTCAACAGGGCATCTCTCAAAGACCATTACCCACTTCCTTCAATGGAACAAATATTGCAAGTGGTATCCGGTTTGGAGAGATTCTCTCTCCTAGATGGTTACTCGGGGTATAATCGAGATAATGGTGAAAAAATATGACCAGTTTAATATGATTTCACCACCAAATGGGGCATTTATGCCTACAAGAAGATTCCATTTGGGCTATCAAATGCTGGAGGCACTTTCCAAAGGGAAATGGATATGGCATTCAAGGGGTTGATTGATAAAATAGTTCTGATATATCTTGACGACATCACTGAATTCTCCAAAAATGCAGTGGATCACCTCTTTTTGCTGAGACAGGTATTTTAGAGATGTAGGAGATTTGGGGTATCATTGAATCCCAAAAAATGCATATTCTTGGCTCACGAAGGAAAACTTCTAGGCCATATTGTTTCAAAGGAGGGGTTGAAAATTGACCCAGAGAGAGTTGAAGTAATTAGAGCATTGTCATTACCAAGTCACAAGAAGGCTCTTCAAAGCTTCTTAGGAAGGATCAATTTTGTCTGCAAGTTTGTTTGAACTTTGTATCTGTCATAAAGCCAATAACGCTGATGTTAAAGAAGAGCGTGGAATTTAACTAGACATTTAAAGGCAAGAAAAGTTTTGAGGCAATAAAAGGGGCTATATCTTGACCAAGCTCGACTCTCGTCAATCCAGGACTTCTCTAAGGACTTCATTTATATGCCTTCGGTAGTGGAGACACAATTTCTGCAATCTTGGTACAACAAAACAAAGAGGGATTAGAACAACTAGTTGTTTTCTTCACCAAGGCTTGGAGGAATACGAGACTAGGTACTCTTTCATTGAAAAGCATGTCTGGTAATGATCGGGAGCTTAAAGAAATTCAAGCACCTAGTCTCAAACAACAAGATCCAATTATTGGTCTCTCACGCAGAGTCAAGGACTTCCTTCTAAACAAGGATCTACGAATGAGAAGGGAAAGATGGATCACTCATGTCATGGAATATGACATCAAGATCAAGGTCACCAAACTAGTACGTGGAAAAGAACTATGTGAACAACTAGCGTTGAGTCCACAAGTTGAAGCAGGTGATGAAAAAGAGACTATCTTGGTACTTTAGGATGGTCAAGAATAGGAAAATGATGATGTGCCCACTCCTTCTTGGACTCATAATATGATACACTTCCTACGTGAGACAGCCTATGACCTCCAGAAATGAGCAAAACAAAGAGGAGATACTTTAGACTACAAGCCATTCCATATGCGCTTGTTGACGGTGTTTTGTTCAAGAAGGACATCAATGGAGTTCTATTGAGGTGCATTGGGACAGGTCAAATTGAGAGGGTGTTACAATATTTTCATGATGAATATTAGGAGGACATTTTGCCCCATGGGAAAGCTTGACTCTCAAGATAATGAAGGTAGGGTATTATTGGCCCACGGTGTTCAAAGGATCTGCTATACATGGATAAGAAAATGTAAGAAATGTGCACTCTTCACAGAAAAGAAAGACTAGCAGAACTTTCATTGCACCCAATTTTGGTTGACCAACCATTTATGCAATGGGGATTGGAATTTGTCGGGGTCATCAATCTGAACTCAAGCCAAGGCCACAAGTGGATTCTCACGAGTATGCAGACTATTTCGCCAAGTGGACCAAGGCAAGTAGTCTCAAAGAAGCAAATGAGTCTAACATACTAGACTTTTATGAAGGAATAGTGACCAGGTTCGGTGTGCCAACCACTATCATATCAGAAAATGCATTGGCATTCATACGTTCTAAGATTACATAATGGGCTGTCAAGAATGGAATCTACTTGAGCACCTCTTTCAACTATTATCCACAGGGTAATGGACAAGCAGAGTCCACGAACAAAAATTTCTTAAGAATCATCAAAAGGACTCTAGATGTAAATCAAAGAACATGGCATACCAAGGTAAAATCAGCATTATGGGCTAATAGAATAACACCAAAGAGGTCTACAGATAATTCACCTTACAAGTGGTCTACATGGGAAAGAGGCGTATTGCCTATATCATTAGAACCGCCTACATTGGAGCTCATGAAGCGGTTGGAGTTGGTGAGTTCAAACCAATGGAAGCTAGGTATGCAACATTTATGGAATTAGAGGAAATTAGAGAACATGTAGTTTAAATGATTGAGAAATATTAGGCCTTAGTAAAAATATGGTTTGATAAGAAAGCAAGAAGCAAGGACCTTCAGGAAGGGGACCTAGTTACGAAATGGGATGCAGATCGGGAAAACCAGGAAGGCATTCCAAGTTTGATGCCATTTGGAGTGGCCCCAACATGGTCATGGGATGTAAGAATAGTAATGCCTTCCAATTGCCTACATTGGACGGAGAAGAACTCCTGATTCTAGTTAACGAAATCTATCTTAAACATTGCTACTGAAAAGAAAAGGTTTACCCTTGTAAATAGTAGCCTAGGGTTTTTAATTCCTCTAGGTGCGTATGCACATTGTCTTGTTGTAGTTAGGTTTCAGTTTCCCTAAGTGATTTGGCATTGGTTTTGTTGCTCCAAGGTTGGATTTCTACAGTTCAACATGCTCTCGGAGAAGGAGTTGTGGTATCAGGCTCGGGATCAGATATCAGGTTGGTTTCAGGTCATTGCTTATGACTCCATGCCCAATGGATCGCTAAAAGGCCACTGATCTTCTACCTAAGCAGCAAGTAATCTTGTTGAGTAGCAAAATTGTTATATATATCTACCCCCCGGGTAAATAAAACCGACACAAAGGAAATATGTCGGAGAGGTCCAAAAACCCGACACAAAGGAAATATGTCGAGAGAGGTCCAAAAACCCGACACAAAGGAAATATGTTGGAGAGGTCCAAAAACCCGACACAAAGGAAATATGTCGGAGAGGTCCAAAAACCCGACACAAAGGAAATATGTCAGAGAGGTCCAAAAACCCGACACAAAGGATTTGGGTTTTGGGTTTGAGAAACATGAGACATGAAGCATGAAAATCGCAAGGCATGTCCCGATGCTTGGGAGTTCCACAAACTGAAACACTACCTAGGCAAATCAGGTTTTGGAGTCGGGAAAGCATGGGGTGAAAACATGTTGAGGCACCCTCCAAACCCGATGCAAATGCAAAGGAGAATCCGAACTTGACTAGAAACAGATCCTAACTTGGGAAATATTCAAATGGCCATAACGTTTCATAGGGAGCTTGGATTCAAGAAAGGTTGGAATTTTCAGAAAGCTTACAAGGTCTTTAATAGGGTGAGAAAAACTTCTTCAAAAATTCAAAATACAGTTCTCCATTTTTGGGTTTTCTATGGTTCTCACCTACCACCATAATGAGATGAATTAAATGCAACCTCGGAGGTGGTTAGGGTAGATTTGGAATTCCTCTCTCTTCCCTCTCTCATTCTTCCTATAAATTGCAAGGAGGGGCTTCTTTCTAAATTTTGACATTCTTGTTTTGCCCCTCCTTCTTCTCTTTGGCAAACGAATTTGTGGAGTTCAATCCTCCCATCTAAAATTGTAATGCAACTTTGCCTCTTGGCATTTTGTAGTGTATTGTATCAATCTTTGGAGAAAATAATGCATGTCATGGATGATTCTCAACCCTCTCTCTGTTCATTCCATCCTCCCGATCTTTCACTGCAATTTTGGTTATCATGGCATGATCTTGCATTACATTTTAATGGTTTGTGTTTATTAGCAAGACAGGTGTTCTTCATTCCTCGGTGCATCACCTTTGTTAGTTTAGGTTTATTTTTATGCATATTATTATCCTATCTCCTTGGAAAGTTCGATTAGGTTTTTGAGTAAACCCTCTACATTTTTACGTGTGCATCCGAACAAAGGAATAGGAACCGGCCTTCATCAGGAGAGCTTTCCCGATTCACAAGGTCCCACACTTGAGAAAAGCTCCATGTTATGCAATCACACTAAGAGTTTGCAACCCATCGAGTTATAAACATTCAGTGGGTGTCTTTGTGATTCGCCATCAACACTTACTTCATACCGACGATGAACCCGACTCTCAGAGATGGCTCTATGAGAAAACTTTTCCCCCATGTTGATTTGTTCAACTCGGTCGTTTAGGGTCCTAGCTCATCCTGCTTCAACCTAGCTCACCTAGGCCCTTTTCACGTCAACCTACCTATTAATGCATTTAGCTCATCAAGCTATTTTAGCTCATTCCCGCCTCATGCTAATTAGACATTTTTATCATTTTTTTCATTCCTCTCATAATTTTATCAAATTTTCTCGGTGTTAGAGGCCATGGGGGCTGAAAATCTTAGAGACTAGATTTTCAATTTTTCCCATTTTTTATTTTATTTTAACTAGATGTGGGCCCGAGGAGCCCATTTTCACTAGTTAGCAGAGTTATGAGTCTTAGTAACGTAAAAGAGGATAAAATGGATCTGAATTACCTAATTGATCCCAAATATTCCTAGAAATTCTACAAATTCTCCGAAGTTTGAAATTGTGCTTGTAACCTCGAGTTCTCTGTGAATTTCCTATCCAATCTTTAGTCCACTTCTACGTTGTTTTCCATTTTTCTTGGGGAAAAAAAGGGATAACAATATGGTGACTCACAGAGAAATTTTCCGCTAGATGTTGTTGACTAGTTTTCTAAAGCCTTCATTAGGCATGGACTCATTTTTGATAACTTGAAATTGATCGATCCCTTAAAACCCGACCTAAAATCTACGAAGAAGGAATGATTTTGAAATGGACTGAATTTACCATCTCACTTACAATACTTATGAATTAAGATTTTTGTGAGAATGGAAAATTGTCTCAGTAACCTAGAGTCTTTATTTTCTTTCTTCATAATTTTATCTCGAAGCACCGAAAGGAACGATAACCGAGATCGTACTCAAGCAAAGAACACAGATGCTAAACAAACACCATGATCAATAAGATCAAAGAAATTCACTAGAATAGCTTTACATAAAACCTTTGCAAACAAATGAGCAACAAATACCATATATTATTATGGAACTCAATGCAATACATTGAGAATTGGACTTGTTTAAATAGGCAAGGAATAACAATCTAAGAACCAGCCAAGGTCGTAGATCAAGACATAAATCAAGGAAATAACTAGTCATCAAAGAACTAGTCAAGACCATAGATTTAGGAGAGAACTACACATCAAGGATCTAGTCAATACCATAGATCAAGGAAAGAACTATACCTAACAACTAGATAATATCTCCTAATATCTAAATAAGATAAAATATATATACCCACATAAGTGGGTGAGGATAAATACAATAAAGGTAAATAAAGTACCTAGGTGAATATGAGCTAAGGTAAATACCTACTCTAACACCCCCCCTCAAGTGAAGATAGGGGCTAAAATAGAAGTGGCATGTCCATAGTATGAGTCCCGACAACTAGGCCTGATGAGGTACTCATGTACAATAACTAGGAAAAAGGAACACCACAAGGTACCCAAAACCAATAACAACAAAGTAAAGAAAGAGAAAACCTGCTATAACGCATCCCAAGAAGCTCGGCTCAAAAAATCATACAATGTTGAAGAAGTTTGGTGTGCACTATGGTCTAAATCCATGACTCGATCATAGAACTCAAAAAAAACGACACTGGGTTTCACCAGAATAGCTCCATACAAGGAGATTGTCAACGGAGTGATGTCAAAAGTGTAAAAAAACACCAAATATAATTTGATCAACTGCTGCAAATAGGTGTGCCACGATCTAAGAACAAAACCCAAAGCTACAAGGCAAGGACACAAAATCCAGAGTGTCACGATCCAAGAAAAGCTAAGGTAACAAGGCAAGGACACGAAACCTAAAGAAGCAGGATCATCAACACACCCTCTCATACTGCTGAATGGGTGGAGTGGTGTTATAAATCTGTATGAGTTGTCAAAATAACTACTCGAACACTGAAAAACTAACACTGGGCTCCACCAAAATAACACCCCCATAAGAGAGACTGTCAACATGTCAAAAGTGTCAAAAATACAGATACAAAATCTCTCAACAAACAAGAGAGATACACTACACCTGCTAAAGAAAAATTCTCAAAACAAGAAGCATCACAATGCATAAGGTATAGAAAGTGGAGCAAGAGGCCTAATGGTGGAGGAGCCATGCCTGTAGATTCCTCTCAACGAATGCCTATGTTGCCGCCATGAGTGATCATATATCCACCCCAAATCAACACGGATGGATGAAGAAGATGCTTGTATATGACTTGGTGCAAAATGCACAATGGGTGCATGTAAAAGAACATCAGAATGTGTGTCAAGTTGATCATGTTTGATAGCTGAAATATCAGGTTTCTCAAGCCTAAGTGAAGGTGCATAACTCATGTGTTGCTCATGATCCTCAGAAAGATTCAAGTGAACAAAAAAGGAGCTCTGTCAATGTGTGATCCCAATGAAGTATCTCTCGAAAGCCAATGTCTTGTGAAAATTCCAGTTAACATGTGGAATAGAGGAAACAATACCCTATGAATGTCTTCTAATGACTCCGCTAGTGAGACCCATAGAATGGAGCATGCGAGAACTAAATGCAGTGGTATGCTTCTCAAAAAATCCATGCAGTTGAGTAGAAATAGGATACACAACATGTGGTACTGTAATAGGCACAAATGTGGAAGAGCATGTAGTAACAAGCCTCACAGGTTTAGAAGCATCAGGAGTAGGTTAAGTCTCGAAGACTGGCAGATCAATGTCAGTGGGTACAAGAGAAACAACTACAAGTGGACTAGGAGCATGGATATGGTTGTCCACAATATGATGGTGATGTTGTAGGCTAGCAAGTTTGTTTTGCAGGGAGTGTATTATTGTATCCTTATCATGAATGAGTGATTGTAGAAGAGAATTTCACTTCTTGAGTGATCTATTTTCTTGCACAAATTATATAATATCCTCTTGAAGTCCACATACTTTAGAGATAAGCATATCATCCTCATAATCCATGATAGGTACTGTTGTAACTCCCAAAAGTTTAGGACGTTGGGCTCAACCGAAATTGTGTCCACAATTGATTACAACACTCCTCCATATTTGGCACTTTAAAATTATAGTGCAAGTCTCAAAATAAATATTTTTAATGGAAAGAGCACAAAAAAGAAGCACTTTTACAAAAATGGCACTCAAAAACAAGTTCTTGATCAAAAGTTACAAGCATTTTACAAGCACCAGTTTGAGCTTTTGGTGTGACGACAAGTCATGTGGCTCGATACCATGAAAGGAATGATAACCAGATCGTACCAAGCCAAGAATATAGATGTTAATCAAATACATTGATCAATAAGATGAAATTAATTCACGAGAATAGCTTTACATAAAACCTTTCCAAACAAATGAGTAGCGATATCATATATTATTATGGAACTTAATGCGATACATTAAGAATGTGCCATGCTTAAATATGCAAGGAATAACAATCCAAGAACCAGTCAAGGTTGTAGATCAAGCCATAAATCAAGGAAATAACTAGTCATCAAAGAACTAGTCAAGACCATAGGTTTAAGAGAGAACTAGACATCAAGGATCTACTCAATACCATAGATCAACGAAAGAACTAGTCAATACCATAGATCAAGGAAAGGACTATACCTAACAACTACATAATATCTCCTAATATCTAAATAATATAAAATAAATATCCACACACATAAGTGGGTGAGATTAAATACAATAAAGGTAAATAAAGTACCTAGGTGAACATGAGCTAAGGTAAATACTTACTCTAACAAGAACTTGGGACCATATGTTCTAACTATTTTTTCCATTCTATATGATGCTTCAAACACACATGAGGCAAGAAAACTTGTGACATTACAAGATTAACCCCAAAATTGAATTTTCTTTTTCTTGCATGTGGCATTAGAAACTCAAATGTGATTGATCTACTAAGAAAAGAGAATAAAACTATCGAATAATGCCCCCAATCTGGTTTACTTGCTTTGTATTTGGATTTTCTTGAAGATGCAACTATTCACTTGTAACTTTTGAGCTTCCTACAACATTGTTACTTGCCTGGAAACATGGTTCACTATATTAGAGAAAATACAAAGAAAAATATTTCCAAAATAGAAAATCATACATGCCTAAGTGGGACATGTAGAGTTTACAAAAGAACTTGTTTTGCTGGAAAAAGACCTATCTACTCTACTCTAATTGAACATGAGGAAAAATCAATCAAATCCTACAACCAAATAGGAGAAGTAGCTTCTCTTCCTCAAAATATTAGACCATGCAACTGATTTTACAATGAGCATGGTCATATTTATGAGTGAGAAACTAATATGAGGCCAATCTTCCACCAAACTTGCCATGGTATCAACATCAAACAAATAAAATACCTCTTCAATATGTTCATTCTTTTCATCTTGGAGGCTTTGGCACTTACCCTTGGTGCTTTGAGAATCATCTTCGTACTCGAAGGTAAGCATGAACAATTGGGCCTCCTCTTTTGGCTCCAATGAAGCCAAGTACCTGATGGGGAAAGATCGTATCCATTGAGTGTTCCCACTACTCTGACTTCTAACTTCAATATGGAAGTCTTTTTGCAGACATTCTTGGAAAAGATGACTGTCTGTGAGCTTATTTTCTCTCTCCGCTCATCTAAATAGAACTGATCTTCTACCTTGATGAATGGTATGAAATTGTTGTTATCCTTGTTTCTTTCTCCTTCCTTGACCACATGGAACTCATCCTCAACATTCAACTACTTAGAATTGCTTACATCATCCAATGGGATCATTTATGGATCCCTGTATGTAGTTGTATTTTGCTGCTCATTTAGTAGTCCCTCCATTTCAACTTGAAGAAAAAAATGACCTAGACATCTATCCTCTTCATCCAACATGAAGTTTAAAAGGTCAAACTCCTATATTCACTTCTCTTGAGATTGTAATGGACAACGAGGTATTCCTGGACTTTCCCCATAGTGGATAAATTAAATAGAAAAATTTCATCAAAAGATAAGGAGAGAGGAAAGTCTAGATTTTCATTACAACATGAGAACAAGAAGCTCTCTATGATATCCTCCTCTTATAGGGCCTCCAAATTTGGTTTGTTCTCTTCTGTGACATAAATATGCTCCTCTAATTTTGGATCTGGAGCTTCTCTCCCTTCCTCAACTGATTCTAAATCTTGTGGTTGATCAATAATTCCTGAAAATAAGGTGTTCACATGAAAACTGCACTCGAAAGACACTAAGTGTTGTTCACCATCTATTTTTTATTTCTCTTCTCCTACTGTAAAATAAACTTTCAACTCTTGTTTTTTAACCTTGGCATCATACGAAGGCTTAAACATCAAGGGAAGTTTTTCAATTACAAGTCTTAAAGCACAACTTCTTAAATTTTTATCATTTCTTCTCTATTGGGCTTCACTTCCTGTCATGCCTCTTGACTGGTTCTCTAAGTTTCTTCCCAACATGGGTTTGAGAATGCAAGAATAGGGGTGGGTTTAGTGAAAAGTAATTTTTGCATTGCTTTTGGTGATGGAAGGGAAGGTATTACATTTTATTTGGTGGAAGGGACTTGGGATTGGAAGGGAAAAGGGAAGAAAAATCAATATGGGATGGAAGGGTAGAAGGTGGAAAAATCAATTCCACAATGGGGACGAGTAAGTAAGAAACTTGGAAACCAAGTTTCAAGTTGAAATGGCATTGATTGGGGAATGGGGAGGGATTGTGATATGGTAATGCGGGGTTTCCTATTGAAAGTATTGACTAGCATTATATTCATGAGCCTTTATCTCTTCGACTCATATTTGAAGTTGGGAAGCATTTCGACCATGACACCAAGCACAGTGCGGGATGTAGTGTTCGACATAGGATCAACCCATGGAAAAGGGACCTTGAAACCAATCTTGAATGCTTTTATTTGAGTTGAAGCATTAGATTACACCATTCCAGCCTCCATTGATTGGATCTTGGTTGTAACTTAGCATCTCCAGTGTAGGATAGCCTCCAAAATTTGCATACTCCTACTCTCAAAAATCCACATTATTTTTGGATAGCCAAATTGATCTGCATATCTCTCATAGTGATATGCAAACTATTGATTTTCATTAGAGTATAGATATGAAGGTGGTTGATAATATCCAGGGAATGAAGTTTACAAATGCGGAGGTGTGTTGAGCTTATATGGCTATTCTTTGGAAATGTAAATTCCATGCGGGAATGAAGTAATGATTACACAAATTCATGGAATGGAATAAAATGATAAGATGTGGAAGGAAAAATGGGTGGAAAGAAATGAAAGTGTACAACTCAGAGAGTGGGTTACTAAGACCAATGAATTTTCTAGTTATGCTTTGCATCTACCTCTGAAGGCTAATATTTTATCAAGAGCACAACAACTTGATTAAAAGGAAATCGTAATTTTGAAGGGCCTAAAATTGATTTCGGGATTTGGATAATGTTCGTAGATGTTAATCCCCAAAATACACAAGGAAGAACTTAGCTCATGCAATGCAACCTCATAACAAGAAATACCCTTATTTCAGAAGTCGAGACTTGTTCACACATGTAAAAACTAGAAATACACTTCAAAAGCGAGGGCATGTAATAAAACATCTGAAACCCAAAATAAAAGAATTAGATCTTATTTTTTGTTTTCTAGTCTTAAGTTCGATTTAGCGTATATATTTCTCTAAAGTTGTGAATCTCTGCCGAGGACACAATAATCTTGATGGCGGTGGTGTAGATCAATAGAACCGATGTGAAGTGTAGATATTTCACTTATCTTTGGTCCCATTTGGCATGCCAAAAGCTGTTATGGCAAAAACGTTGCACCCTAGGGTATTTGGTTGTGGATCTATACTTTTTCTAACATTGGACCATTTCTAAGGATGTGGTACTTTCAAACTTGAGATGGTCCTATTAACAATTTTTTCCCTTGAGCAAAAATTGTCAACTCAAAATTTCATTACAATGGATGACATTGGTGAAGTGACCCTAAGCTAGGGAGATTCTTTCCCTTCAATATTTGTTGTTGGATTAATTAAGGACTCCATGTAATTTGTAGCTATGTGTGTTGTTAATAAGCATAACAGATCATAGAGTCTATAATTTCATGATTGTCTTGGAAAAATAACACAAATACTCGAAGGACATGTGTGAAATCTTGATGAAGATTGAAAATATAGAATAGATGAAGTGTTAAGTTTTGGAATAGCAATCATAGTTGAAAATCACAAAATTATTAAAGTTCATTCCTAAGGATTACATGTATTTTAAATTTATTTCCTTCATGATTAAATACATTCAATTATGTTATTGAGTTGTTTAATTCATTATACAATCCATATACAATGTAGAAATGTAGAAAGAAATACACAACTCGTTTTCGAATTCAATGTTTTCTTTCATAAGGAATTTCAAATGTTCCCACACAAGTCATGGGATGTAACTTAAAAGTAAATTACAACTACTAAAGTAGGAGGTACATATGCATGAAAATTAAAGTAAAGGATTATGAAAGAACCATCATTTCCTTGGGTTTCTTTTGTTCTAGCTGAAGCATTTCTAGCTCCATATTTACTCCATCTTCATCCTAGCTTCTTGGAAAATGACATTGTACGTGAAAGCAAGAAAAGAAATATTGTAAATCACAAGCTCGGGGTTGATTCATACTCCTATACTATCCAATTTTGTCCAAGTGGATCTCCTAGCATTGGTGGGCATAAGTTACACGAAAATCAAAGGCATAAATGATAAAAGCACTATTCTATAGTAGGAT
Organism: Taxus wallichiana var. yunnanensis; assembly: GCA_018340775.1. Lineage (NCBI taxonomy): Eukaryota > Viridiplantae > Streptophyta > Pinopsida > Cupressales > Taxaceae > Taxus > Taxus wallichiana. The sequence continues at coordinate 977,173,161 of CM031239.1, forward strand.
ACATGACTCATTCACTCAGAAATTAGGAGAGAGAAAATTATGGAATAAAAGAGAGGCCAAAAATCCTAAAATTTTCTAACTAGTTTATCTAAATTTACAGATACAAGTAAGAAGAAAGAAGTGATACATTCTATAACTTGAATCACAAAAGTACATTCATTTCAAGTCGACTAACATCCGAATGTGTAAATATTTGCTTATACGAATCCATAAAATAAATGCAGTTTAGTGAGCTACATTTTCTAACAATTGGAATAAGAAAAGTTACAGCTGAAAGAAAAAGGAAAAGGGAATTTGAGAATATTTTGATAGGGCTTCGCAATGTAAAATGGACATTTTACATATTTCCATCATGTTATTTCATAAGTAATACATTCTTGAAAGCTATGACATAAGATAAAATACTATCGATTAAATACTAATCGAATAAGGAGAAGTATTGTAGAAATTCAACTCAAATTGAACAAAGAATAATGTAGCATGTCCATATATTATAGGAGAAGAAATGAGAGTTACAATTGCTTTCAATTTGTAGAACTTATTAAGTAATGCTACATAAGAGTTACAAAATATTTAGGTTTCACTCTTCATTACAGGAACTTACTGTCCATTTCAAGCCAAATTAAGGAAATATGCCTGATTCAGATTCAAGAAGAAATAAAAAAATCTAATGCATCAAGGCTACTTTCAGAAACACAATGTTTGAGTACAAATTTTCAGAATAGTGAATCTTCAAAGAAACAAGTTACAACTTTGCAAAGCTTCATGGAACATTCATGCACAAAAATATCCAGTTTTAGAGCTTCAAGAGTACCAGAATGAATTATACATTGGAATACTTGGACAAGAAAAAGTGGTTACATTGCAATAATATTAAATCTTATTGAGAAATTTGAAAGTTGTAGTTGCAGAAGCGAAACAACAATAAAGTATTTATTTCAATATGATAGCAATAAACCAGTTTGGAGAGTAAATTATTCAAAGTTACATTTTTCAAGCTTTTCTGAATTATATATGTACAGATACATCTTGCACAAAGGAAACAAACTGCAACATTTAAGGAACCTATCATTTAGGTAACATGTTCCTATTTATAAATAAAATTTCTTTTACTACTACACGATATATATGAGGAGTACAGAAACAAATAAAGGATGCAAGAATCAAAGACCCAAGTCATTGAAAGAAGACAAATGTGAATATAAGGTTATAACTCAACTCAAGAACCACACTCCTGAACAACAAAGGAAAATTTGAATAAAACTTTAGATATCATCAAAGAAAGGATCAAAGTACAAGACTGAAATATTCAAAGTAGAAGAAGTAGATCACAAAATGCAAACACATTTTGCATCATTTTCAATATTGTCTAAGTTCTAAAACATACAAATTATGCAAGAACAATTTCAAATCCTCACGATTGCATTTACGTAATTGATCTTGAAGCATACAAATACAAACAAATTATAAAATGTGCAAATAATACAAGCCCTTGATCAGAAGGTACGACAGAGAAAGATAAATTACTTGAGTATGCAAGGAGCAAGCCTAGTTTCAGTTAAAATATCAAGATTTCATAAATACAAGGATGACTTCAAAGCTCGATAATGAATTAAAAATGGAAACCACAACTTCAAATGAGCATGAGACAGAGTAGAAATGATGACGATGTTCAAAGTAAGAGTAAAATTAGAAAAGTCTTGTACTAGTAACCAGTGGAATCCCAGATTCAATGGTTTTCTAGATAAAATTAAACCCAATAGTAGAGGTTCTAATCAAATAGAGAGCTCACAGAAAGAGAAATGGTGTTAGATCCGAATGCAAGGAAAACTAAAACAATGCACAACAATAAAGCTCGAAAGAAGAAAAAAATGGCAAGGTATAGTAAGTAAAGTTTTTTAATATAGTTGTACAAAACACAAGTACTTAGACAAGCTATAGCTTCAGAAATATAAGCTTGAACAAGTATCAAATAATAAAATAAACCCAACAAAACTCGAATGGAGAATATAAAAGACCGAGTTTGGATCGAAACAGAAGAAATACAAGGGGATTTCAAGATTACCCATATAAAATAGATCTAAGATTATGAACAAAGTGCTCAAGAATCTATCACTGAAAAAGATAAAGGAACATTTGTAGCTTCAAATCCATTACATTGTTCAAGAAGCCAACATGGAGCTATAAAAGAAAATATCATTTGAAGATATGCAAAACCATCAAGACTTAAGGAGTAAGCAAATTCATGGTGTAGTGATGGATAACAGTGTATCATTTCTCCAAGCAATGAAACCGTCAAGCAATCAAGACAAAAAAATATTGAAGATCATTAGAGTCATGAAAATGAAAGACTTTTGCACACTTCCACAAGAGTAAGGAAAATTTTCAAGATGTTTATGTTTCAGAACAAGAACAAGAAAGACATCAATTATTTAGACTCCTTAAGGACATCTACAACATTCTGAGAAAAGTTTGCAGAATCTAAGGTTATCAAAAAATGCATGATTAAGTAAGCACGTTGTACAAGAGCCCTTCTCAAGAATAGTATATTAGAGATAATAAGTGTTACACAAAGGCTGAAATCACATTCACAGTACAAGCTGTAAGTGTGAAGCAACCATCAAGGAGTTATAGAATGTTTTGAAAATACTTATGCATAATGCAGAATCGAAAGAATACATTCAAAACCCCTTGCACAAATCAACACAAGAGTGTCAAAATTCCTCATTTTCAAACAAATAATGTCAAGAAATGAGAAAACACAGATACCCATCAACAATTATACTCTTCTATTTCCATTTTCAAGAAAAATATCCATCTTCAAGTGTTAAGGAAACAAAAGGGAAATATTTCAAGTACCCATCAAAGACAAAACAATGGTTTATTATTTTGATCCATTACAAATATACTAAGACTTTTATACAGATATTTGTGATGAAGTGAAACTCACCAGGTTAGATTCAAAACGATGAAACCATGGTGGGATGTCAACAAGAACAAAGACCTAGAATGGTTTATAAGCTCGTAATGGTGTCACATAGCAGAAAATGACAAGAAAACCACAGGGGTTTCAGAATCAAGAAAAACATGATAACAAATCTTAAAAAATCAATAATGGAAGCATTATTTATAGTTGTCAAACAAGAAGCTTACCTTTTTATTTCATGGCAGCCATTAAAGCTTCCACATAGCCCTTTCTCAATGATAACGAAGTGCAAAACAAATGTTTCATAAAATTTGAAACCATGCTTCTGTAAAGAGGGAAAACCACATCAGAGGACCAAATAGTAATGAAGTATGAATGAACAAAAGACTCAAAATGATCTTAAAACATTGAGAATGGTGGTCATCTTACAAATATTTCCATTACAACCTTAAATTTCACAACAACGATGTACCATACAAAGAGCCAACATGAGAAAGAAAATTTAAAGTAAATGCTCACTAACATCAACCACCACTAAATAATCTTGTACAAAGCTCGGAGAGAACATAAATAGGAAAGATATGCATGTATCTCGAGCCCACCGAGCTTCATAGAATGAAAATGCTTACATTGTTCCACCGAACAACTAGGACCACTTTTGCAGAGGAAATGAAACAAATAATCAATCTCCTAGATCAATAATGGCATCACCATAACCACACGAGATCTATAAATAGAGTAAAAGCCACACAATACGTGTGTTCAAATGGAATAACCAAGCTTAAGAAAGAAAGAAAAAAATAATGGAGACCGACATCTTAGAAATGTGTTGTAGAGAAGAAAAAATGGTAGAATTTCTCACTTATTTTCATGCCGAAGATATACAAGAGCTCTATAGGATTAGAACTGATCTCAAAACAAAAAAACGGTGAAAAATGAGTAAAACTTAGAGTTACAGGAATCTCAATAGGCACTTTCATGGCAACAGAGAAGTTACAAAGATTGCAGTAAAGCTCAAAATGATGAAACACGGAAACAAAATCAAAATATGCATGCACAGGACTTCACAGAGCTTCCCATCAAGATTCAAAATCACAGTCATGGCATCTGCTAAAATTTTTCTAGGGCTTCGTCACTCAAAATGATAAAATCACAAAGACCAAGTTACAAGCTTGATGAGCTTATACGCAACGTAACTCACTGGAGTTACCATCAATGGCTAATTTCAAGTCATCCAACGATCAACGGTTGGAGACCAAAACCACAACTAACCATAGGGGTTTCAAAATCAATCAAATCTGAATAATGGAAGCATTATTTATAGTTTTCAAATAGGAAGCTTAATTTTTCTTTCACGGTGGCCATTAAAGCTTTGACATAGCCCTTTCTCAATAAGAACAAAGTGCAAAACAAATGTTTCATAAACTTCATACCATGCTTGTGTACAGAGGCAACAACCACACTAGAGGACCAAAGTGTAATAAGGTATGAAAACACGAAATCCTCAAAGTGATCTCAAAACATTGACAATGGTCATCATCTTATAAATATTTCACTTAGAACCTTAAAATCCACAACAACAATGACCATACGTGAAGCTATGAAGAAACTTTAAAAGAAATGCTCTGTAATGTCAACCACCACTAAATAATCTTGTACAAAGCTCAGAGAGAACTGAAACTAGAAAGATATGTAAGTATCTTAGCCCACTGAGCTTCATAGAATGAAAAATGCTAATGTAGTGCCTTCAAACAACCAGAGACCAATTTGCAGTGGAAATGAAACAAATAATCAAGCTCCTAGATCAATAATGGTAGTACCATAACCTCACAGAGGTCAAAACAAAGTAAAATCCATAAAATACGTGCATTCAAATGGCATAACCAAGCTCAAGAAATTTTTAAAAACAAGGTGTCCGACATCTAAGAAATGTGTTGCAGAGAAGAAAATATGTCAGAAGTTCACTTCTTTTCATGTTGAAGATATACAAGATCATAACCGATCTGAAAATAGGAAAATGGAAAAAGAATGAGTAAAACTAAGAGTTGCAGGAAGCTAAATAGGCACTTTCACGGCAACATAGAAGATATCGAGATCGAGTAAAGCTCGAAAGGTTGACACACAAAAGTAGAATAAAAATGCATGCATAGAACTTCATAGATCTTCCCATCAAGCTTCAACATCACATTCATGGCTTCCACTAAAAAATTTCTAGGATTCACTAATCATAATGATCAAATGACAAAGACCAAATGACAAGCTCGATGATATTATACCCAACCTAACTCAAGTGGAGTTACCGTCTGGCTAAGTTCAAGTCGTGTAACGATCAAAAGTCAAAATCCAAAACCACACTAACCAATATGCCAATCATAGTTAGAACTTCAACGACGGGGAGGATAATAGTACACAGAATCAATAGCTACCATTTCATTTTCCAAATTTGAGGTAATTGATAACCATGACCCACAACATCGACCGTCATAATTGTAGAGCCAAAGCCCTAACCAAGGGTAGAGAGGATCAATGGTGTGAGATCATCAAACACAAAGATCGGTGGCCAACAATCAATCATAAACTTCAAGCATAATCCTAATTTACTTCAAACGAAACCAGCTTGAAAAGTATCATCACGTTTTAAGAAAATAGAAACCCTAGCTAACTCAAGGTTAGTATCATTATCACCAAAAAACTCATCAGGGTGAGTCATCATCACGAGGGATTTGGCCCATGTTTATTTTAATTATTCCCATTGACTTTAAAAAAAGTGGTTCCAAACTATAGTCCCGAATATAATGATTCAAATCCAACCACAATAATTGGCAAAAAGGGTTAGCCTTACCTTATATTACCCAAGATCAAAAGGTTGAATAAGATTACAAAACCATAGTCTATGTACTAACAAGAAAAAGGTAAACCTTATGTTTCTTGCTATGGGTCCTTCATCAAAATGCAATCAAACTATGCCATGAAATAATGAAAAATTTATATCATCCAATGATTATTCAAAACAAGGTCAAATCCAAAATAAAAACAAGTGCTCACATTTGATAGTGGTCCCCATAGTGGGATATTTTAAAAAGGGAAACAATAGCATGGTTCATTATTCATGTGACCATTAGAAAATGAAACAAATGTCTACATCTAAACCAAAGGTGGTCCCCAACAAGATGGATACATGGGAGAATATTTTACGAAATATTGCTAATTTAGGATTTATTTTTCTCACACACAAAGACACATTATTTTGCATGAACATCCAAAGGGAGTAATTTATGCATTATATTAGTGTGCATGTGTATCTTAAATAGTATTGTTGTGAATTTTCCCTCATTACATTAAGTTTGTGCCTTAATATTCTACTGAGAAATATTGGTTAAGAATTCATTCTCAGATATTGGTGCATGTACTTAGTCAAAGCCTTTAACAATTCTGGTGTATAACCCCAGTTTTAAATTCATTTATAGCCATATTTTTACCCTCAAATCCCCAAAAATTAGTTTAGGATACATCAAGAAGGAACCAACCTTAATAATGAGGAGACTCACCTCAATAATAGGTATACCCACAAACTTGAGGTGTTTCAATTTTATCTATGAAAGAGAGAGATCCAGAGAAAGCTTACAACACACTGAAGCCACCTCTCTATAAGGTGAACTTTAGAGAGATAATAATTTTTGGCATGGCTGGTGGGACAATGAATCATATCTGCTATAGGATTGAAATAATTTACAGAAAATTCATAGAAGAAAGGTTACTTTCGGACAAGAAGCTACAACAATATATTCTAAAGATTAAAATATTTATTTGGTGACTCTATAAGGCTGATTTCATACCAGTTTTAAAGCATGTTCTATGCCTAAAGTGACTACAAGATTATCGGTAAGAGAAATTCCTTCTGATTTTATTTCTTTACCTTTGAATTCTGTAAGAAGAAGAAGAGTTGGTAACACCCTACCTTATAACAGGCATGATTTTAACAACCCTCCTCCTATTCTTCCATAACCACGTATCAATTTTTTTGTACAAATCCCGCTTTTCCAATGGCTATTCAACCACCTAGGAATTTTGTGACCTTTACTAATGGCAGCCCATTATTAATTTCGAGTCTATCATGACATCCCTAAAAATTCCATGAAATGTTTACCTACCTTTATCCTGGTAAAAATTAGGTTACACCTATAGAACATATCAAAGTTGTTTCATCCCTATGTGTAGTCCATACTATTACTCATAAAGAACCGTGGCTTTGAGACTTTTAGTTGCATCCTTTAAGGGGTGAGCCTTGCAATGGTATAGAAATTTAGAGATTGGAAGCATAAGAACTTGGGATGAGTTAGGTGGTAAATTGCTAAAACAATTTCAAGATAATTCAGATCATTTATCCCTCATAGAGTAGATGTCTACAATTAGAAGATCCCCTCATGAATTTATGGCTACTTTAAATATTTGTTTTTTCAGAACATGGGAAATAATTCCAGCAAGTGTCAAGCCTCAAGTGATCATGATTTTATTGGTTATCTTAGAGCCATGAACAATGATATTTCAACCATGATTCATTCTATGGGAGGAGAAACTCTCCCAAAGACCCTATGATATCGCTTATCCCACTAAAAATAGTCTTATTCAAGTCGGGAAGTTAGCACCAAGGAATTTAATGCCTTTATTAGCAAATTTACAAGGTGAACATGCTTTTGCAACAACATCATGTGATGTTTTTAAATCTTCTGAGACTATGGGAAATAAGCTATCTTCAATTCAAAATAGACTTGCATTACCTAGCAGGCCTTATCAATATCCTTATCAACAAAACAAGCAAAATAGGCACCCTTATCAGCAGAATCAAAATCATAGGCAACCTTATCAGAAAGGTAGTTCGACCCAAAGGATCCTAGTTCATCTAACGCTTTATTCCTAGTTAATATGGCTATAGAAGAATGGTGTCAACCTTGTAATCAACCTCATTCAGCTACAAGTTACCTAAATGATTTCTTGAATATAAGTCTTGTTGCACAACCTCAACCTGAGACATTGTTCATGCCTCAAATGGAAGGTGGGCAGCAAGAAACTCATGTTCAAAAAGCACTTGAACAAAAATTGGTCAGTTTTAGTGAAGATGATTTTATTGTAGTTACGACTAGAGCTCAGGAAAAGGCCCAGGAGAGAGGAAAACAACAAAATAGGCCTATTCTACCCACACACATGATAAAAATGTAACTACAGGCCAAAAATTAGCTAATAGTACTATTGTTCCACAAAATATAGGAGGTATTTTATCTGGTAAAGAACAACAAAAATAGCTACAACCTGATCCAAGAAGATTATTTATACCTTAGATATCAAAAGTTGTTAAAGCAAAGTCATTTTTCACTAAATCCTATGCTAAAATAATAGAGTTTGTTTGAAAAATGTTTTTATTTTAACATTTTTATGTAATGAAAAAGCATAATGTTAATATCTAAATGTGGCACACTCTAAGTATTCCAGGATAGCAAGAGATTCTTTCTCATGAACTTGTTAAGCTACAAATTTTCTCAAAAATAGCAAAAAGGAAGTTCATAAAATATACATGGTCCTTAGAAAAATGGAACATGACTACATTAAAGAATTTAAACCAATGGTCCAAAAGGTGTTAAATTCTCATGATATCAAGAAACCACTCCAATTTTACTTATGATTAATTATTAGGGAACATCTTGCTCATAACTACATGGTTGAAAGTGGTGTAAGTAGCACGAGTTATGCCAAAAGCAATTACAGCAAAAAAGTAGGTCTGCGGTATGAAACCACGAGAGAAGAGTGTGCTATAGCTTAAAGGGACTATAAATAATACTGATTCGCATCAACATAAATCTAGAGGTAACATTACATGCTTGCCAAAACGTTTCCATTTTGCAAGATGTTACTATTGTAGATTTACCTCCTTACTTTGTTTTATGCCTATCGAGAGATTTCATAGCAAAAATAGGAGGTTATTTCTCTTGATTGGTCCTTTTTGTTCTTTTGTAAATGTTATGGGATCAAAGTTACCATAAATTCTGAACCATTGGCCAAATTTCATATTGATCCTCATGTTTCTAATGTATTAGCCAATTATGCAACCATAAACCGATCGATTTTGATAATACAACTCCTATTTCAGCACTAGATGGTGTTTCTAATCTGTTCATGGATGAAAAGACACATGAAGAACATGCTAATGATCCTTTCAAAGAAGCCGAAGAACATCTATTTGGTGTGTATTTCTGCATGAGGAAAACACACCAATTCCTCTTTGTCTAAAATTGAACATGTAGCATAAGGGATTTGGAAGTTTCATTTTGATGGATCTAAGAACAAGAAAGGACAAGGAGCAATTTTGATGCTCACTTCCCCCACAAATGAAAGGTATTTCTCAAATTTACGTCTCCAATTTTCTTACACTTGTAATGTAGCCAAATATGAAGTGTTAATTCATGGCTTACTTTGGGCGTAAAGAGAGGTAACATGTTCTGATTTTTGGTGATTCCGATTTGGTTATTAATCAAGTAAGAAATTGTAATGTTTGTAAAAATCCATTAATGAAGTATTATAGACATAGAGTTTTAAACTTAACGGAATATTTTAATGCTATTGATATCCAATCCATTCCTAGAACATAAAACTAGCATGTAGATAGATTTGCAACAATTGGTGCTAGTTTTGAAGTATTGGAAGAGATTAAAAACATTTTGATTCAGCATCACATAAATCTGATTATCATCTGTTCTATACTTGATAATGATTTGAATTGGAATGTTTTTGAAAATGATGAATAAATTTATAGGTTTTTGTAGCAAGAAGATGAATTTTCTATAATAAATCAAGAGAATTTGCAACACTTATATGGTGGACAGATTGTTCAATTGAAGATGAATAAACTACCTCAAGGTTTGGTCATGTTGAAAGACATATTAAGTAATCGATGATCGAGTTAAGGAAATACAAAACAAATATCTCAACACATGCAGACAATTATGAAGAGATCTAAGTTGATGATGGAAAAAATATATTTCTTGGAAAGGTATGTTCTTTAGTTGATAAAATTTCCTTTGTCAATCTTTGTAAGGAATTTAAGGATGTTTTTTCTTGGAAATACCAATATTTGAAAGGGTTTGATCCAAATTTGGCACACCATACTATTGAATTATAGTTGAATTCCAACCCAGATTAGGCAAAAACAGAGGCATGCAAATCCCAAGATAGAACCTTTAATGAGAAAAGAGTTATCTAAGATGATCGAATCAACGATCATTTTTTCAGTTAAGCATTCAAGTTGGGTAGCCAATCTTGTTCCGGTTCAGAAAAATAATGGATAAATTAGATTATGTGTGGATTTTAAAGATCTTAACAAGGATTCATTGAAAGACCATTATCCACTACCTAACACGGATCATATCTTGAGAAAAATTTCTAGTTCTAATAGACTTTCTCTTTTATATAGTTATAGAGGATACAATCAAATTCTAGTCTAAGAAGAAGATAGGTACAAAACATCTTTTACCACCAAGTGGGGTACTTATGCTTACAAAAGAAGTATTTTTGGACTTTAAAATGGCGCAATGTTTCAACATGCAATGGACATGGATTTTCATAGCTTAATAAATAAATGCATACTGGTTGATTTGAATGATGTTATTGTATTTTAAAAAAAATTAGATGAACATCTAATACATCTAAGGCAGAATTTTTAGTTATGCGAGACAGTTATTAATATCTTTGAATACCAAAACATCTATTTTTTCAGTATATCAAGGTAAATTGCTTGGCCATATTGTTTCTAAAGAAATTTTAGTAATTGACCCTTTCAGATTGAAGCCATATCACAACTATCATTTCCTCATCACAAAAATGCATTACTAAGTTTTTAAGGAAAAATCAACTTTGTTAGAAGATTTGTTCCATATTTTGCAGCATTAGTTAAACCTTTGACGACTATGTTAAAAAAAGAAGACTTTTTCATGGACCAAAGAAGGGAGAGAAGGTTTTTAAGCAATTAAAATAGCCATTTATCAAGCTCCTACTCTTGCAAATCCAAATTTTGATAAATATTTCAAAATGTATGCACTTGCACAAGATGAAACATTCTTAGGCATTATTATCTTAGGTTAATGATGAAAATATTGAATAGCCCATTGCTTTCTTTGGATAAATTTCACATGACTATGAAACAAGGTACACATTTCTTGAAAAAAAAGTACTTTCATTCGTCGGAAGACTAAACAATTTTGGTACATTCTTTCATCCAAGTGTAAAAGCTTTCTTGTTAAATAAAGGATTGAATAAGAAGAGAAAAGGATGGATAACGAAATTCGTGGAATACGATGTTGATATCCATGTTGCGAAGGTAGTTTGAGGTAAAGGTTTGTGTGAGCATCTAATTATTAATATCGAAAAATAATAGGATGTAGAATTAGAAGATCTAGAACAACATGCTGAATTTACGTATCAACAATCAGATGGTATGGTGCAACTAGAAAATTAACAACCTAAGCTTGTTCAAGAAGTTCGAGAGATAAAGATGGATGACTGATTTCGTTAACTATTTAAATCTTGGCACTTATCCGGAAGGTATGGACAAGAACAAACATATATATTTCAGGTTACAAGTTTGTGTCTTATGGTTTTATTGATGGTGTGTTATTTAATAAAGATATAAATGGAATCTTTCTACGATGTGTTGACTATGATAGAATTCAAAAATTATTATCCTAATTCCATGAAGAACCTGTAGGAGGTCATTTTTAAGCACATACCTGAGACTTAAAAATTATGAAATCTAGTTACTATTGATCCAAAGATATTAAGAAATGGTTTCGAATGGATCAGAAAGTGTAAGAAATGTGCTTTCTTCATTGGAAAATAATGTTTAGCTTTACTACCCCTATAGGCTATTTTGAGCAACAAGCCTTTCATGCAGTGGGGTCTTGACTTTATTGGCATGATAAACCCACCTTCGTCATAAGGAAACAAGTGGATTTTGACTACTATATATTACTTTACACATTGGAATGAAGCAATAGCCTTGAAATATGCTAATGAAACTTCAATATTATCCTTTTATGAAGGTATAGTTTGCAGATTTGGTGTTCTAGCAACTATCATTTCAGATAATGCCTTATAATTTCTTGGTAAAAAGGTAATAGGTTGTGTTGTCAACCACAAAATTTATTTAATTACATCATCTAATTATTACCCACAAGGTAATGGGTTAGCTGAAAGTACTAACAAGAATATTTTAAGGATCATCAAAATAATACTCAAAGATAACCAGAGAGCTTGGCATCTAATGTTGAATTCAACACTTTGGGCTAATAGAGTGACTCCTAAAAGATCAATTAGCAATTCACCATACAAGCTTGTTTATGGAAGAGAAGCAAGAATTCCTATTTTAGTTGAGTTACCTACATTAGATTTTCTACATCAGATGGAGCTACTTGAGAATGAATTAGTGCAGAGTAATTATGTAGAATTGATGGAGTTACAAGAGATAAGAGATCAAGCTCATGTGAACATGGAAAGAATTAGAAATAGATGAAGAAAACTTTTGATAAGAAAGCTAAGTTTAGAGTCTTCAATGAAGGAGACATTGTGTTGAAATGGGATGTTGATTGTGTAAAGACAGGAAATCACATGAAGTTTATAATAATCTAGAGTGGTCCTTACATGATTTCAGCTTGTAAAGAACATAATACTTTTCATCTTTCAAGGCTGAATGGAGAGGAAATCCCCATTCTTGTGAATGGTATGTTTCTCAAACAATGTTATTGAAAATTCTACAGTGTCTATTTAGAGTAGGATTTCCCTTTCAATAAGTGCAGTTCCTAGACATTACAATGTTTCTCAATTCAATAAAATGCATTCATGCACATGATCTAGTTTACTAGATCCTTCCAAATTTTTGTTTGTTTTGGAAGGGTTGGACCTTTCGAAAGGGATATTTTTGTTACATACTATGGATTCCATGCCCAATGTACAAGAGCAAGGTACAGTCTATAAGCTAAGAGGAACCTTTCCCCACAGGATCACCAAAAATGTTGACAATTTTTACACACGCAAATATGGGAAACTTGAAACTTTCTTATGATGGATGGAATTGGTGAAGTGCTCCTAAGATAAGGGTGATTGTTTTAGTTCAATATTTTTTTGTGTAGGGTTAATTAAGGACTCCATGTAATTTGTAGCTATTTGTCCTGTTACAAAATGTAATAGATCACACAGTCTACAATTTAATGATTATCTTTAGCGAAAGAACACAAATCCCCAAAGGAAAGATGTGAAATTTTGATGAAGACTGAAAATACATAATAGGTGAAGTTTTAAGTTTTGGAACAACAATCGGAGTTACAGATCGCAATAGAATCAAATTTCATTACTAAGGATTATAAGTATTTTAAAGTTCTTTCCTTCATAAATAAATAGTTTCAATTATGTTCTTGAGTTTTTAATTCATTATATAATCCATATAAAAGTTTAAATGCAGAAATAAATACGCAACTCGGTTTGAGAATTCAATTTTTATTCATAAGAACACAAGCCATGGGATGTAACTTGAAAGTAAATTGCAACTACTGAAGTAGGAGGTACATATGCATGAAAAATAAAGTAAATGAGTATGAAATAACCATAATTTACTTGGGATTCTTTCATTCGGCTGATGCATTTTCAGCTCCATTTTTGATCCATCTTCATCCTCGATTCTTGGCAAATGGTATTGTACGAAAACAAGAAAAGAAATATTGTCAATCACGAGCTTAGGGTTGATTCGTAGTCCTATACTATCCAATTTCATGCAAGTGGTTCTCCTAGCATCAAGAGGTATAAGTTTCAAGAGGATGAAAGGTATAACTTAAAAATCACTATTCTGTAGCAGCATACATGACTCATTCACTTAGAAATCAAGAGAGAGAAAACTATGGAATAAAAGAGAGGCCAAAAAGCCTAATATTTTCTAACTAGTTTATCTAAATGTGCAGATACAGGTAAGAAGAAAGAAGTGATACATTATGTAACTTGAATCAGAAAAGTACATTCATTTCAGTTCAAATTTATTTTAGTTCAAACTAAAGGTTGAATGTACAAATATGTGCCTATACCAATCCATAAAAGAAATGTAGGTTTAGTGCTACATTTTCTAACAACTGGAATAAGAGAAGTTACAGCTGAAACAAAATGGAAAAGGGAATCTGAGAAAATTTTGATAGGGATTCGCCATGTAAAATAGACATTTTACATCTTTCCATCATGTTATTTCACAACTAATACATTCTTGAAAGTTGTGACAAAAGATAAAACTGATCAAATAGTAATATGAATAAGGAGAAGTACTACAGAAATTCAACTCATATTGAACAAAGAATAATGTAGCATGTTCATATATTATAGGAGTAGAAAGGAGAGTTACAATTGCTTTCAATTTATAGAAATTATTTTGTAATACTACACTAGAGTTATAGAATATTCAAGTTTTCACTCTTCATTACAAGAACTTACTATCCATTTCAGGAAAAATGAAGGAAATATGCCTGATTCAAAATCAAGAAGAAATAAAAAAATCTAATGCATCAAGGCTACTTTCAGAAACACAATGTTTGAGTATAAATTTTCAAAATAGTGAATCTTCAAAGAAACAAGTTACAACTTTGCAAACCTTCATGGAACATTCATGCAAAAAAAAATCCAGTTTCAGAGCTTCAAGAGTACTAGACTGAATTATACATTGGAATACTTGGACAAGAAAAAGAGATTACATTGCAATAATATCAAACCTTAATGAGAAAGTTGAATGTTTCAGTTGCAAAATAGAAACAACAATAAAGTCTTCATTTCAATATGACAACACTAAACCAGTTTGCAGAGTAAAGTTTTCAAAGTTACATTTTTCAAGCTTTTCTAAAGTACAGATTTACAGATACATCTTGCACAAAGGAAATAAACTACAACATTTAAGGAACCTATCATTCAAGTAACATGTTCCTGTTCATAAAGATTTTATTGGAGCTACTACAGGATGTATGAGGAGTACGGAAACAAATCAAGGATGCTACAATAAAAGACCCAGGTCATTGAAAGAAGACAAATGCAAATATAAGGTTACAACTCAGCTCAAGAACCACACTCCTCAACAAAAAAGGAAAAGTTGAATAAAACTTTAGATATCATCAAAGAAAGGATCAAAGTACAAGACTAAAATATTCAAAGTAGAAGAAGCAGATCACAAAATGCAAACACTTTTGCATCATTTTTAATATTATCTAAGTTCTCAAACTTAAAAACTTCACTATAGGAAGAACAATTTCAAATCCTCATGATTGCATTTTACATAATGGAGCTCAAAGCATATAAATACAAGCCCTTGGTCAGAAGGTACGAGATAGAAAGATAAATTACTTTGAGTATGCAGAGCAAGCCAGTTTCAATTAAAATATCAAGATTCCATAAATACAAGGACGACTTCAAATCTTGATAATGAATTAAAAATGGTAACCACAATTTCAAATGAGCATGAGACAGAGTAGAAATAATGACGATGTTCAGAGTAAGAGTAAAATTAGAAACATCTTGTACTAGTAACCAGTGGAATCCCAAATTCAATGGTTGTCAGATAAAATCGAGACACAAAGTAAAGGTTCTAATCAAATAGAAACCTCACGAGAAAGAAAAAGATGTTAGATTGAAATGCGGGAAAACTAAAACAATGCACAAAATTAAATCTCGAAAGAAGATCAAAATGGCAAGATATAGTAAGTATAGTTTGTTAATATAGTTGTATAAAACACAAGTAATTAGACAATCTATCTTGAAAAATGTAAGCTTTAACAAGTATCAAACTCTTGAACCGACCTTATTGAAGAACAAAATCAACCCAAAAACTCAAACGAGAGAATAGAAAAGACCGAGTTTGGATTGAAATAGAACAAATACATGGGGATTTCAAGATATTCCATATAAAACAGATCTAATATTACGAAAAGTGCTCAAGAAGCTATCATTTAAACACGAAAGGAATATTTGTAGCTTCCAATCCATTATGTTGTTGAAGAAGATGACATGGAGCTATAAAATAAAATGTCATTTGAAGATATACAAAACCATAAAAACTTAACAAGTAAGAAAATTCATGGTGTAGTGATGGATAACAGTGTATCATTTCTCTAAGCAATGAAACCAACAAGTAATAAAAATACTGAAGATCATTAGAGTCATGAAATGAAATACTTTTGCACACTTCCACAAGAGTAAGGAAACTTTTTAGGATGTTTTTGTTTCAGAACAAGAACAAGAAAGACATTAACTATTTAGAATCCTTAAGGATATGTACAACATTCATGAGAAAATTTTGCAGAATCTAAGGTTATCAAAAAAATGCATGATTAAGTAAGCACGTTGTATAAGAAACCTTCACAGAATATTAGATTAGAGATAAAAGTATTACACAAAGGTTGAAATCACATTCACAAGACAAGCGGCAAGTGTTGAAGAAAACATCAAGGAGTTATAGAATGTTTTAAAAATACTTATGCATAATTTAGAATTGAAAGAATACATTCAAAACCCTTTGCAGATCAACATAAAAGTGTCAAAATTCCTCATTTTTGAATAAATAATGTCCGGAAATGAGAAAAAATAGATACCCATCAACAATTATACTCCTCTATTTTAATTTTCGAGAAAAATCTCCATCTTCAAGTGTTAAGGAAGCAAAAGGGAAATATATTTCAAATATCCATCAAAGATAGAATGATGATTTATTATTTTGATCCGTTCTGAGATCTACTATGTGTTTTACACAGAGATTTGGGATAGAGTGAAACTCACTAGATTGGATACAAAACGACAAAAAAATGGAGGAATGTCAACAAGGACAAACACCTAGAATGGTTTATAAGCTTTCTGGTGTCGTCAGAGAAAAAATGACAAGAAAACCATAGGGGTTTAGAATCAACCAATATATGATAAAAATCTCAAAAAATCAATAATGGAAGCATTATTTACAGTTTTCAAACATGAAGCTTACCTTTTTCTTTCACGGTGGCCATTAAAGCTTCCACACAACCCTTTCTCAATGAGAACAAAGTGTAAAATAGATGTTTCATAAAATTCGAACCATGCTTGTTTATAGAGGAGAAACCACACCAGAGGACCAAAGAGTAATGAAGTATGAATGCACAAAAGCCTCAAAGTGAGATCAAAACATCAACAATGGTGGTCACTTATAAATATTTCACTTAGAACCTTAAAATCCACAACAACAATGGCCATACAGGAGCCAACAGGAGCAAGAAAATTTAAAAGAAATTCTCAGTAACATCGCCACCACTAAAGAATCTTCTACAGATCTCGAGAGAATAGAAACTAGAAAGCTATGCAAGTATCTAATCCCATCGAGCTTCATAAAATGACAAATTCCTCTCGTAGTTCCTTTGAACAACTAGAGACCAATTTGTAGAGGAAATGAAACAAATAATCATGCTCCTAGATCAACAATGGCCACACCATAACCTCACAAAGCTTGAAATAGAGTAAAATCCATACAATATGTGCGTTGTAATGGCATAACTAAGCTAAAGAAGGAAAAATAAACAATGGTGTCGACATCTATGAAATTTGTCATACGTAAGAAGAAATTGTAGAAGTTATTCACTTCTTTTCATGCGAGAAGATATACAAGAGATCTATAAGATCGAACCGATCTGAAAACATAAAAATGGTTAAAAATGAGTAAAACTCGGAGTTACGGGGAAGCTCAATAGGAACTTTCATGGCAGCGTGAGAAGTTACCAAGATCACATTAAATCTCTAAATGATGATGTTATCTCTCAAAAGTGCACCTTGTAGAGAAATGGGTGATGAGGCCATAAATTGTCCATAAATTACAATTATTTTGTCCTTCCAAGTTACCTATGAAAGTGGATTTAAATATAACCTAGGAACTTATAGTTTGCTTAAGATAGAATATAAGATATATATTTTGTTCATTCTTTATAAATCTTTTATTATCTATTTTTTGGCTAATCGATTGATTATTTGGGGAAAGATGCAAAGTCTTGTGTATGCATGCCATAAAGGAAAGATAATGTTAGTATTGGGAATATTTGAATTGATCACTTAACAAGTACATTTAAAATCAGATTTGATTTGATATTAAAATTTCTCTTGAAAAATTATGCAAGTTCAAAATAAGAATCATCTCAATCCGATGTCGCATGAAAAGTTATAGCTTTTTTAAATTAGTTGCAGAACTCGTAGAGTTAGTTCTGGAACTCACAGAGTTAGTTCCGGAACTTGCAAGTTTAGTTCTGGAACTCACAGATCTAGTTCAAGAACTTGTATTAATTCAATGATAGTTAGTTCCTAAACTTTCAATTCATGGAAAAATTAGATTTAGTTCTAGAACATGCAGATTTAGTTTTAGAACTTGCTTAAAAGGAATGATAGCTTTAGTTTCGGAACTTGCATCAACAAAATGACAGTTTTTGAGGGATTGTGAAAACTCATAGATTCCAATTGGAAATATGAGAGAGGTTTTTTTCATAGAAATGTGTTTAACAAAAACCTCATTCAAATTTGTTACAGTTTTACCAATCAAGATAGATCTAACTTTTAGTGAGCTGCATTCCGAGGAAACGTGTATCAGACGAGCACTAAAAGTTCATAAACATAAACAAAAAATTCAAATGGAAAATATGAGAGATATTTGAACTTTTATGGAAAAATTAGATTTAGTTCTAGAACATGCAGATTTAGTTTTAGAACTTGCTTAAAAGGAATGACAACTTTAGTTTCGGAACTTGCATCAACAAAATGACAGTTTTTGAGGGATTGTGAAAACTCATAGATTCCAATTGGAAATATGAGAGAGGTTTTTTTTCATAGAAATGTGTTTAACAAAAACCTCATTCAAATTTGTTACAGGTTTTACCAATCAAGATAGATCTAACTTTTAGTGAACTGCAGTCCAAGGAAAAAATGTATTTGACAAGCATCAAAAGCTCCACAATAAGAAACAACCAAGTCAAATGGAAAATCCGAGAAAGGTATTTGGTCAAAATTATATTTTGAAGAAAATTATTCTTCCAATAATATAAAGAAATAAAATCATTATGATTCTTGTTACCGAAAAGCAAGGATAAGATTTGGGAGCAAATCTTCCTAAGCAAATCTTCCTAAAATAAGTGAGATAAGATTTGACTTCAATAATATATCTCTCTCCATATTTTGTGGAGATGGAGATATTAGTTGTTAGGATTGGAATAAAGATAAGATCATATTGTATTTCCTAAAATAATGAGTTGTTTGGATGCATGAATTATAAATGTAACCTTCCACACTTAGATATGTAATGCTTTTCTCCAAAGAAATAAAGATCTATTCTTTCCTCTCAAATATTCTGTAGTTTTGAGATCTCAAAAGTATGATTTAAATCCTCTTCCAAGGAATGAGTTGGCCACTCATTCCAAGGAAGATGGATCTGTGTTTTTATGTTTATGTTTATTCATTTTTCTTTAATTCATTTTGTTGTATTGTTTTTATCTTTGTATTGTGAAAATTCAGTCTGTTGTAAACCTGCAGGTGTTTCATTCAATTATGTTTATTTTTAATTCAGAAATTTCAATTTATGCAAGTGTGATTTCCTTTATGCAAGCATGCCTTTATATTCCTACAAGTGTGATTTCCTTTATGCAAGTGTGTTTACATTTCTGCAAGTGTGCTTTTAAATTTCTATATGTGTGATTTATTTTATGCAAATTTGGATTGTGTTTAAAGGATTTGTTTTCCAAGATCTTCTTCTCTTAATGCATACAACCTTTGGAAACCAACCTAGATTGACATTTTTAATGGTGAGGATTGAAGACCCTCATCAATGGCAGCATTTTCTAATCTTGCACAATTGATCTCTCTCTTTCGTAGATATAATGGAAACACCTCAGGTCTGTGGGTATACCTATTTTGAGGTGAGTCTCTAATATCAAGGCCGGTTCCTTGTTGATGTATCCTAAATTTATTTTAGGATTTACGGGTAAAAGATGACTGTAAAATAATTATAACTAAGGTGTTACACCAAATTTTCATGAGGGCTTTGGTGAGTATATGCACAATAGATATGTGAAGGATTTTTATGCACGAGCCAATAGTTTTCTACAAAGTTTTAGGGGTAAACACTTTGTTGATGCGAGGGAAAAATATCAAAACAACACCGATAAGTTAACATGCACATTAAAATTATGCATAAAATACTCAATTTTCATTCACAATACTAATAGAAACATACACAAGACTTCAAATAATTGGAAAGGTACAAATTATTCACACTCGAAGGAAAAGCTGGAAAAAATTGCTTCAAGACTCCTATATCCAAAAGTCCTCTAATAGTTCTCCTTGTGCTTTTAAAGGCACACAATATATAGGAAAAATAAAATTCACCCCCTTCCTAAAAATATCCTAAGGCTTCGCTCGCCCATGCATCCTATTTTTATCCTTTATTTAATAATAGATAAGGAATAAAAATAGAGCATGTAATTACAAATAGGCATTAATAGCCTTCGGTTACAACTAGTCAACTATAGTTGACTGATCTATTTTAAGAAAAGCATGTCTATTTTTAAGAAAAAGCATGAGTGGATGATTTGCTAAAAATAAGCTTTACTTGCTGAGCAAGTCTTCTTCCTGTGCATGTAGACTCTATCTTTTCTTGGATCTGTCCTTTTCTGAATTTTGTGAAGGCATGCAACTTTACTCTTTGTGAGTGAGAAAAATTAATTATTTTCTGACCATGATTGAATCTGGTGAACTCAGGGCTTGGATTTAGATGCAAAAATATTGTAGACTTAGTCATTTTTTTGGTTAATAAATTATTGAGCTCCATTCGAGCTAGCCAAGCTCTGTAAAAAAATAAATTATGACCGCCATTTATAACTGCTCAAGCTTCTTGTGCAAGAAAAGAAATTCGGCCATTTTTGCAGACCTTGATCTCGACTAAAGGCTTTCTAAAGAAAACTGAAATTCATCACTTCATAAAAGACAGTCCATGTAGGAAAAAATTGATCCAAAATGGCCTGGAAAATATTTTTTTATCATTTCTGATAAAAATTATGAATTTCACAATATTCGGCTTTCCCATTCACTTTTAATGGGCCCTATACGTGTTCGAATATCTCTTGATGTAAGTGTGACTAAAAAAACAATCAATTTGCCCCTTTTTGTAAAACCTCAAAGCGGAAAAATTCCGACGGCCCGCTCATCCAATCCTTGTTCTTTGTGAGCTTTGAGACTCTTGGTCAATTTAGAGCTTTAATTCCATTATGGGCCTTTGGAATTATTTAACAATTTGAAATTTTGTTTACGAGCCTTAAAGAAAAAAATTCCTCCGGCCTTCCACCGAGGGGAAATGCGGGCACATGGGAAAACTTGGAATTTTAATCACATTTGCAAAAGGTAAAATGTTTTTTAAAAAAAACCCATGGTTCCGCCAATGGTCTATGGAATTGATATTTGACCTTTCCTTGATTTGACTTTCTCCTCATGTGCTTGGGCTTGCAGGAAATTTTGGAACTTTAAACTTTTGTACTTTTAAATTTTTAAAACTAAAGAGACTCCCACTCTCCATTGTTCTCGCCATTGCATTGTTATGCCATGTGTACTCTGCAGACTTTCAGGGCCTATGAAGGAAATTTTGACAATTTACAAATTTGAAAATTGAATAAGTTGGTCAACAACCACCATTTTGCTTGGACTATTTTGCATTGATTCTGATGATCCATTTGTGAGCGTTGATCTCTGTACTTGTCATTTTTTATCATTGATCTTCAAAGCATGATTTAGGGTTTCTGACTTGCATTGAATGCATTTTTTGAAGCTTGAACCGTGGTTTGCATTGTTTGTGGAGATCGATCCTCAACCTTTGATCTTTGTACCTATTGAATTTTGATCATCGATGTATTGACCGTGGTGATTTGCATTGAATTCTGTTGATCGGTTTTCAATCATTGATCTCGTAACGAGGGATCTCAGGCCATTGATCTTTAACTCATGGTTAGGTTTCACTAACTCACCACCCGAGTCTGCATAGTAAAGGTCAATTCGACCCTAATGGTCATTCCATTTAGATTTTTAATCTTACAGGTGAATCCTTGGAAAAAAATTTCTCGATGCCTTTGTTGAAGCCTTTCTGAGCTATGTTATTTCAGCTTTACGAATCCTCATGCATGTACTTCTGTGGTTTGTTACTCTGTCTGAGTTCGATTCATTTTTGAGCAAGGTTTGAGCTTAGGTTTATAGCTCCCTACCTTCTTCAGAGCTATGTGAGCTTCGGGTTTTGAGATTTTTACCTTTTCCTCGGCCGCCATTGTTCAAAGTTCTTTGAACTCTCAACAAATTTTATGTGCCATCCTTCTGATTGAAGCCACTTTTGTTTTTGAGTTGACTGTGCAAATGGTGTCGAAGTCTGGTAAGTTCTTGATCTTTGAGCATGGTAATCGATTTTTGTTCTTATCTTTGATTTTGGAGTATTTGATATTCATTTCTTTCTTGCATTTCATGTGACCCCTTGGTTTGACCTTGGCCATTTGAAACTTGTTTTTGAGTTTGGTTTCTAAACTAGATGACCCTATTTCTTACTCTGATTTTGATACCCCTTAATGGGTTCTCCTCTGGAGCCTGAAACTGTAATTTTCTCTTGGATTCACCACTTGAAACTGATTTTCAATGGGAATGTAAACTTCTGAAAGAAGACTTTGAAACAATCCTTAGCCTAAATGTGCATATAATTTGATTCAAGGGTTTTCTGACCATACCTTATGACTTTGGTAATATCATCATCATATCTAATATATGTAGTGAAATTTCTTCTTTGATTGATTCTACCCCTGGAAGTATGATTGTTTGGAAACTGAGTATCCTCTAGTTAGATGTAATAGGCTTGGTTTTATCATTTGTTGGTACTGTATACATTCTGATATTCAGATCTTGAGCCTTTAACAACTTACTGAAATTCTGAGCCATGTATCTTTTCAACCACTATAACCTCATAACTTGTAGAAGTTTACTACCTAGTTTGATCGAGTTCCATATGATTATCTGGATTGAAGCTCTATTACTTTATACTTGTGCCTGATAGCTATAATAGATGTGTTTTCTGAAATTTGAAATCACAGAATGTATAACTTTCCCTTTTGAAACTGATTTGTTGTTGGAAACTGAAAATGGTAACTGTTATTTGATCATAGTCGGCTCTTCTATTTTCAGTATCACTTATTTGATTTACATACATCGTAGAAGCATGTATTAGTTAAAAACAACATGATGGAATGGTGTAAATATCCATTTTACATGGCGAAGCCCTGTCAAAATTTTACTAAAATTCCTTTCCTTTGACTGAAATCTGGAAAATGTACCTTGTCTGCAAGCATCTTCTTTGTTTTGTACATTGTAACCCTCTTCCATTTATAGACAATATCTAAGTTTTAGTTACATTGTTCATCCTTTTTCAGCATGTATATGATTCTTTCTTCTTTTCTGTAACCTATATCTGCACACTTTAAGAAAATAGTTAGAAAAATTAGGCTTTTTGGCCTCTCTTGTGTCCATGTTTCTTCTTTTATTTTCTATCTCTTCTTTCTGAGTGAGCTATGCAGTATGATATTTATGCACTCCATATCTTCTATTGGTTAGAGATCCATATGCATGAATTAGGATAGTTTAGGAATATGGATTAACCCGAGCTCTTTATTGATGTTTCTTTTCTTTTACTTTTTAGGTACCATGCTTTGAATTATGGAGACAAAGATGAAAGAAGTTGGGAAAGAGATGCTTTGCACAACAAGGAATATATAAAGGAAATGATGGGTTCACTCATACTCCTTTTCTTTCTATTTCATGCATGTGTACCTCTTACTTTAGTAGATGTACTTTACTTTTCAGTCACATCCCACGACTTGTGTGGGAAACATTTGACCTTCCTTGTGAATAAAACATTGAATTCTGAAAATGAGTTGTGTATTTCCTTCTGCATTTCAAGCTTCTAAATGGAGTGTATGATGAACTAAACAACTCAGTAACATAATTGAATGCCTTAATCATGAAGGAAAGAACATTAATGAGAACCTGTAACATTTAGTAATGAACTCTGATTTATGTAATCTACACTTATGTTTGCTATCCCAAAACTTAACACTTCACCTACTCTATAATTTGGTGTCTTCATCAAGACAACACATCTATCCTTTGGGGTGTTTGTGTTCTTTTCTTTGGAGGTATCATGAAATTTCACACTATGTGATCTTGTTAAGTTTTGTAAATGCACACATAGCTACTGATTTCACTTAATCATTAATTAATTCACTAGTAACTAATAACATTAAAACTTCCTTAGCTTAGGTATACTTCACCCATGAATCTCATCGTAACGACGAAGTTTCAAGTTTCCCATTTTTGCACAATTACAAAAATTGTCAGCAGTTACACACGAAACAAAATCAAGCTTCAACATCACATTCGAAGTGCTTCCGCTAAAATTTTTTCTAGGGCATCACCGCTCATAATGAGGAAATGAAAAATACCAAGTGACAAGATCGATGAAATTATAACCAACCTAACTCAACTGGAGTTAGCATCAGTGGCTAAGTTCAAGTTGTGTAAGAATCGAGGTCAAAAATGAAAACCACATCTAACCATTATTCTAATTAGAGTTAGAATATCCATGGTGGGGAGGATAATAGTACAAAGAACCAATGGCTCTTTGCTTCATTCACCAAATTTTTGATAATTGATAACCATAACCGAGTCACCGAACTTCATAATTGCAGAGCGTAACCCTAACCAAGGGCACTAAGGATCAATGGTGCAAGATCATCAAGGACAAAGATCAGTGGTCAGTAATCAATCATCAACTTCCATGTAGACTCTGATTTACTTCAAACCAAACCAGGGTTGAAAAGTATCAGCATGTGTCAAGAAAACAAAAACCCTATCTAACTCAAGGTTAGCATCATTATCACTAAAAAAATCAGAAGGGTGAGTCATCATCACGAGGAGTTTGTTCCATGTTTTTTTAATTATTCGCATTGACTTTGAAAAAGGGGTTCCAAAATATAGTCCCAAATATAATGATTAAAATCTGACCACAATAATTGGCAAAAAGGGTGAGCCTTACCTTATATTACCCATGATCAAAAGGATGAATAAGATTAAAAAACCATAGTCTATGTACCAACAAGAAAAAGGTAAACCTTATGTTTCTTGTTATGGGTCCTTCATCAAAATGAAATCAAGCTATGCCATGAAAGAACTATGTTAGCCGACCAAGTGAAAGAATGAAAAATTTATATCATCCAATGATTATTCAAAAGGAGGTCAAATCTAGAATAAAGACAAGTGCTCACATCTCACAGTGGTCCCCACAAAGTGGGAGATTTTAAAAGGGAAACAATAGCATGGTGCATTCTTCATGTGACCACTAGAAGACGAAATAGATGTCTACATCAAAACCAAAGGTGGTCCCCAACAAGATGGATACATGGGTGAATTTTTTCCAAATATTTCTAATTCAGGATTTATTTTTCTCATAGAAACATTATTTTACATGTACATCCAAAGGGGAAAGTGGATAAAAATGATAGATGTCACATAATGCGAAGAAGACAATGATTGAATGCATTGAGAAGACTTACTTATCAAACAAAGTCTATTATTAGCAGAATTATTTACCTAACTTTATTAAAAATAGAAAAATCAAATGTAATTTGATTGAGTTATATTTTTGTAACCAAGGTAATTAATGCTTCATTGTATTAACATGCTTATTTTAATTCCTTTATTTATTCATGATAAAGGATAAAATAGGATGCATGGGCAATTATAATTTTAGTCTGTTTTTAAGAAGGGTCGATTGATAATTTGCTTTATATATTGTGTGCATTGGCAAAGCACATGTGGAGGAATTTTGCACATAAGAGTCTTTGAAGAAGATTTTGCTAGTTATTACCCTTTGAATGAGAATTATTTTCTCCCTTTCCAATAAATTGTAGTCTTATGTATGTCTTATTAATCCTTGTGAATGAAAAATTCCCTAGTTAATCATCTTATCTTATTGCAAATTTAGTAATTTCTGCATGATATTAGTGTGCATGTGTATCTTAAAAATATTGTTGTGAATTTTCCCTCAATACATTAAGTTTTGACTTAATATTCTACTGAGAACTATTTGTTTATGCATTCAGAATTCATTCTTAGATATGTGTGCATGTACTTAGTCAAATCCCTCAACAAGTTTGGTGTATCACCCCAGTTTTCAATTCATTTACACTCATCTTTTCACCCTCAAAGCCCCAAGAAAATAGTTTAGGATACATCAAGAAGGAACCATCCTTGATACCAGAGACTCAGCTCAATAATAGGTATACCCATAGATCCGAGGTGTTTCCATCAGATCTATGAAACGAGAGAGATCCAAAGAAATCTTAGAACACCTTTAATGATCTCTTTATAGGGTGCAATTTTGAGAGATAATAATTTTTGGCATGCACGGTGGGATGACAAATCAGGTCTGCAAGTAGATTAAAACAATTTACAACATATTCACAAAAGAAAGGTTACTTTTAGGACAACAACCTATAGTAATTCATTCTAAAGATTAAAAGATTTATTTGGCGACTCCGTAAGGTTTATTTTAGACCTATTTAAGAGGTATTCCTTCGAGTTTATTTTTTTACCTTTAAATTCTGCAAGAAGAAGAATATTTGGTAACACCCTACCTAATAATAGGCCTAGTTTCAACAACCCTCCTCCTAATCTTCCATCTCCACATATCAATTTCTTTCTTTAGATATCAATTTTTCCATTGGCTATTCAACCACATAGGAATTTTTGACCTTTACTATTGGTAGCCCATTAGTAATTCTAGTCTATCATGACATCCCTAATGCTGCCATGAATTTTTTTCCTACCTTTATTGGTGAAAATCAGGCTACACCTATAGAACATATCGGGGCATATTTTCAGGGATAGTGAAGTACTAAGGCCTTTCATCATCTTAGCTCAGCAAAAGTTTCTCAAAAGAGAAAAAATCATGTTGCAGTAATAGAAATGATATCAACAAGCCACCTCATTTATCCATATCAAAGGAAAAGAATGAAACAACACCATCAACAAGAATGCTTTCATATTTATACATGAGAACAAAATGAACTTTTTATAGAAAGCTATAAAATTTTAGATATCCTTGCATGAATTAACAACTTCAAACACGCAGTTCATGAATAAAGATTGATATTACAAGATCCGGTATATGTTGCAGCCATTAATATATAGAAGTTCATAAGTGAATGATCCATTTTATGGCCAACAATAAGCTGCTCTATAAATGGACAATAATTTAATCTCCACGAAACAATGTAGATTGTTATGACATGTCTTTGCAATATTTTTCAAGATTCAAAAAAGGTTCCAACTTGCAAAATATTTCAAATATTTAAGAGATCAAGAAGGATACAATATCAAGGTTGTGATAGACTGCTGAAATTATATCACAAATACATTAAAATATATATGTTGTTTTTATAAACTTTCAATTTTCAAAGCATAAAGAAAAAAACTCAAAATTACATCCAGCAGGCACAAGTACACAAGTAAAGGTTCCTCATGAGAGTTACAATCAAAACAAAATTTCCCCATTATGAGATCAAATAGGGCTATATAGTCAAAACTACATCTACATCTACATATTTCAGTTCTCCTACAACATCAAAATGACCATATAATCAAGGTGGATCAACATAAACAAAGATTTGCAACTCAGTAAAGGACAAAATAGTGCTAAGGAGCATCACATATCCTTATTCACAGAAAATAAATACATAGGCACAATATCCTCAAGGAAATAAGCTCACTATTGTGAAAATAAATGAAGAAAAAGTTAGCAAAATCTTGGTTATTATATAGCTATGCAGAGATTTGAACAGGGTCCTGATTCACTAAGAAATCGAGATTCAAAATTGAATAGAAGAAATATAAACCAAAAGATAGCAAATGTGGCAATACAGAGCTCAAAATAACATTTAGAATGGCGGCTGAATACAACAATACCAAACCTTGAAGGCATTATAAACTAAAACCCCAACTCATTTTCAAGAATAGATTCAGAAATGAGAAAATCTGAGTTGAAAACAACCATAATGCTATCCAACTCAAATACAGAGGAAAATAAAAGATCAAATTTGGAAAAATAAAACACAAGAAAGCTTCAAACACTGAAAGTTCAAGATGAAACCCTTGTTGGATATAAAGTGAAACACTCAAATCGGGTCACGAGAAATCAAAGCATAGCTTACCCTTGTATAACCATATCTTACAAGGTAAAGCCTCAATCATGGACTACCAGTGTCACAACCAAAATTTAAGGAAAAGTGTGGAAAGAAAATAGACTTCGAGCTTGCATGTACGAATGATGATCATTTCAAAGGAAAATTATCTTGGGAAAAGAATTCAAGTTTTAATATCAAACCCAAAATCTCAAAATGATTTTCAATAGAGCAAGGTCTCAATGCATATAAATATTCAACATGCCCATTTTAAAGGAAGATCAAAATGGCCACAAGCCATGAAAGCTTAAAGAACTCATCAATGGCTCATGCACCAGTCCACAAAAGGGGAAATAAGAAACAACCCCAGATCTAATTTAAATAGAAACCCAATTTTTCCTTTGGTTCAAGTAGAAGTTACCTCAAATATGGCAAGCAATAAAGCTCATATTTACCCAAATTTTGAGATCAAACTTTCTCCAATGGTGCTACTTTGTGGCTAGAACAGAGTCTCCAAATCTATGTGAAAATTTCATAACAACAAATAATACAAATCTCAAAATTTGATATCGAGACAAAAACACTAATACTAGGCATGAATAAGTACTAGGCTTGAGGTTTCAAACCGAGATTTATGAAATTTAAATGTAAATAGAGACATAAAAGATCCGAGAATTTATAAATACTTACAAATTTTCACAAATAACAAAACCTTCACGCAGTAACCAAAAACAACAATTTGAGCTTTGGTGGCATGATAATGTCAACCGCACATCAAATATTTCTACAGAGTTTCTTCCATAGTAGCCTCACAAAATGAGCTTGAAAGCTTCAAGAAAAAAACAATGGTCTCAAAAAAAAATTTCCATAGAGCTTCTCTAATCGAAGAAGAGCTCAAGTTATAATGCCAAAAATGATTAGGGTGTGGAGTTTTACCATCTAACTCATTGAGTTTACCATTAACTCACCTGAAAATGAAAAGTACCAGTGTGTCAACATGCCACAAACACTAAACTAACTAGGGTCACAATTAATGGTGCTCATCAAATTATGATAAATCAATGGATAAAAGGTACCCACCATTTTAATTGTAGGGTCAAAACCCTAATTGAAGGTACATCTGAATCAATGGCGTGTGATCATGCATAGAAGATCAATGGTCCTCACAAAAAGAAGTAATTCAACCATGTTTCAAACTTAACCATGGTCAATGTCTCATCCAATCACGAAAGATCGAAAGGATCAAGCCATCGTTAGAGGGGGACCTTGTCCCAATTTTGGAAATCATTGTGTTAACCTTGGAAAAGGTAAGAAAAATCATACTATACAAAAATCCAAATTATATGCCATGATGTGGTCAAGAAAATAAAATAATCAAACAATTATTTGTAAATGTGCCATGTGAGATAAACCCGTGACCTTATGTGTTAGTCAAAAGTGCCCATGGTTAAAAGTATATACCTCAACTTTCCGAAGTATACCTCAAACTATGTTAAGGTGATCCCATTCAAAGGGAGGAGGTTCTATTACCACATGTGCAAACATGGCCCCAAAATCTATAGAGCAAAGTGTGCACTCATCACATGTGGTCCCCTCAAAAGGAGGGTTTGAAAGTGAATAAATTGTTCTTACAAAAGATAATTTTTTATGTAACCACAAGAAGACAAATAGGTGTCATCATTAGAACTTACAGGTGGTCCCCACAGAGGATGAATGCATGGGTGAATTATTTTTGCAAAGTATTGCAAATAAAGAAATTATTTTACTCACACACAAAGGGATTTATTTTTGCATGTACAACCAATGGGCAATATTAAATGCAAGTAAATAAAGTTGCAGATGTCACATCATCAGCTAGAAGATAGATATTACATGCATTGGAGAGAACTTACTCATCAAGCAAAGTAGTTGTATACCTAATTATTTCTTGTGAATGTAAAATTCCTTGATTAATCATCTTACCTTGCTGAAAATTTAGTTATTTATACATATTATTAGTGTGCATGTTTACTTCACAGTATTTTTGTGAATCATTCCCTCAATACATCAAGTGTTTTTCCTTAATATTCAGTTATAAAATATTCATTTCGCACCTAGAATCCATTCTCAAATATTTGTGCATGTACTCAGTCAAAGCTCTCAACAAGTTTGGTGTATCACTCTAGTTTTCAACTCATTTTACAGTCATCTTTTACCCTCAAAACCTCAAAAATTAGTTTAGGATACATAAAGAAGGAACCGACCTTGATACTAGAGAATCACCTCAACAATAGTTATACCCACATACCTGAGGTGTTTCTATTGTATCTACGAAAGAGAGAGATCCAGAGAAAGCTTACAACTCTTGCAGTCATCTCTCTACGTGGTGTAATTTTGAGAGATAAGAATTTTTGGCATAGCAGGTGGGACAATGAATCAGATTTGCAAGCAAATTACAATAATTTACAATAGGTTCACATCAAATAGGCCTAGTTTTAACAACTCCCTCCTAATCTTCCTTCACCACGTATTAATTTCTTTGTTCAGATCCCAATTTTTCCAATGGCTATTCACCCACATAGGAATTTTGTGACTAGTAATTACGAGTTTATCATTATATTCCTAATGGTGACATGAAAATTTTATCTTCATTCATTGGTGAAAATCAGGTTACACCTACAGAGCACATCAAATATGTTTTAGCCCTATGTGTGTTCCATAATATAACACATGAAGATGTGGCCTTGAGACTTTTAGCTACATCATTTAAAGGGAAAGCCTTGCAATGGTATATAACCTTAGAAATTGGAAGCATAAGAACTTGGGATGAGTTAGGTGAGAAATTGATGAAACAATTTCAAGATCATTCGAGATCATTTATCCCTCATAGAATAGTTGTCTACAATTAAGAGAGCTCCTCATGAATTTATGGCTAGTTTTAATATCCATTTTGCTAGATCCTAGGAAAGAATTCTAGCAATTATCAATCCTTAAGATAACCATGCTTTTCTTTTGTTATCTTAGATCCTTAAACATGTGAAATTTCAACTATGATTCAGTCTATGGGAGGATATACTCTCCCAGCAGCTTATGATATTGCTATCAGAGCTGAAAACAACCTTATTCATGCTGGTAAATTAGCACCAAGGCCTTCAATGCCTCTTATAGCAGATTTTTCACCTATTTTGTAGCCTATTACCATTATAGAGCCTAATGTTTTAGCTCCTTTAGATGATGTATTTAAAGTTGTGCATACTATGGGTAATAAATTAATGTCAATTCAAAACAAACTATCCCAGCCTAACATTCCATATCAAGCTCATTATCAACAAAACCAACAAAATCAATTGAATACGAAGCCATTATAGTAGAATTAGAGTTATAGACAACCATATCAGCCATGGCAATTCGACCTAAAATATCCTACTTCATCTAGTGCTCTTGTTCCGTTAACATGGTTTCGAGGAATGGTGTCAACCTTGTAATCAAACTCATTTAGCTTCCAACTTCCCAAATGCATTCCTAAAGATAAGCCTTGTTACATGTACCTCGGCCTCAAGCATTATACATGCCTCAAATGAAGGGTGGGCAGCAAGAAACTCATTTTTAGAAAGAACCCGAACAAAACTTGGTGAGTTATAGTGAATATGATTTTAATGTTGTTACTACTAGGGCCTAAGAGAAGGCTCGGGAGAGAGAATAACAACAAAATAGACCTGTTCTACCCACAATCATTGATAAAACAACAACTACAAGCCAAAAATAAGCTAACATTTTTGTTCCTCCTCGAGAAAAATAGAAGGTGTTTCACTGGTCATGACTAGAAAAAATAGACACAACCTGATCCAAGAAGATTGTTTATACCTCAAATATCAAAAGCAACCGAAGAAGAGTAATTTTTGCCAAATCCTATGCTAAATGTAGACACCTAAAATATGGTTACACTTAGCATTTCCTCCCATTCAACTGATTAACAACACTTCGTTAATTCCCCCTTCTTCACTCCACTCTCGGATGCCCATTCACAACACCTTCTCGGTCGTATTCCTCCTATAATCAACTTGTTTGGCTAATATCTCTCTTATTAGCTAAACATTCCTCCTTTCGACCATTCAGAACCTCCCTAGTTCTCTCTAGAACACTTTTGTTGGCTTTGTAGGCTATTTATCGGTCACATTTGGTTATCCATACCCCTCCAAACTCTCAACTTTTCTCTAATCACTTGTTAATCAAGTTTAACTAGACTAAACCCTAGTTAACTAGCCTAAAGCATGTTTATCCTAATCTAATCCTAAATTTCTTTTAGACTTTAGTCCCACATGCACCCAAATTCCAAATTCTTCCAAACCAAAAACTATAAATACAAGGCTAAGCCTACCCATTCAAAGACACAACTTTACATAAGCTAAAGCCAAAACAAGCCTAAGAAAGCTTAAGAGCTCATTTGCATTAGCCAAGCTAATAAGGCATTTGATCTTGGCTATCCACCATTAAAATAGCTTCATCTTGCACCCATGATAGGTTAGTAATGAAATAGCTAAACTTGGCCATGTAGCCATTTAGTGAGATTCATTCACCCTCATGGAGTAAACAACAAAACTGATTGCTTAAGTCTTTAGTAGGCATGTTTTATTAAGCTTTCAAGAATAGAGGTTAATGTTATTTGTTAGATTTCTTTTTATTTCAAGTTTTAATACATGCAAATAGGATTCCTTGCTCATTTCTTATCATATGGTCCATAAAGGGTCTTTTGCACAAAGCTTTGGGGTCTTGCCCCATATCCATAGCTCTTTGCAAAAATATTTCATTGAACACACTAAAAGGTAGAATTTGTTTCCAAAATTGTTGCTTCTTTTAATATTATTGATGTAATGAAAAATCATGATGTTAATATCTAAATATGGGATGCACTAATTATTAGGGACACCAGAGTTGCTTTCTCATGAACTTGCTACATTACAAATTTCTTCAAAACTGACAGAAAAGGAAGTCTAGAAAGCAGACATGGTCCTTGGAATAATGGAACAAGACCACATTAAAGAATTTAAATAGATGGTTTAAAAGGTCTTAAACACTCATGATATCAAGAATCCACCACCATTTTATTTATCTCTTATTATTGGAGACCATTTAGTTCATAACTACATGGTTACCAGTGGTGCAAGTAGCATAGTTATGCCAGAAGCAATTGAAGAAAAGTTGAGCCTATAGTATGAGCGTACAGAGAAAGGTGTTTTGCAGCTAGATGGGACAATAACTAATACATTTGGTATTGTCAAAAACCTAGAAGTAACTTTACATGCTTATCCCAACGTTACAATTCTACAAGATGTGACTGTTGTAGATTTGCCTCCCTATTTTGCCTTAGGTTTATCACGAGATTTTACAGCAAAAATAGGAGGTTACCTTTCTTTAGACTAGTCATTTTTTTTCTTTAATAAATGATATAGAACTAAGGTTACCATAAATTCAAATCCTCTGGCTGGATTTCATATTCAGCCTCATGCTTCAAATGCTACGGCAAATTACTCAATCTTAGATCAACGTGATTTCGATGTTACAACTCATGTTTCCATACTATATGTGTTTTCTAATCTGTTCATGGATGAGGAGACTCAAGAATAAGATACTTATGACCCTTTTAAGGAGATATAAGAAGAAATTTTCGGTGTTTATTGATTGCATGAAGAAAATGCACCAAAGGTGCCCTTAATGTCCAAAATATAAGAAGTGGTAGAAGGGATATAGAATCTTCACTTCGATGGAGCTAAGAAAAAGAAAGAACAAGGGGTGGGTTTAATGATTACTTCTCCTTCAAATGAAAGGTACTTATCAGCTTTATGTTTGTAGTTATTTTGTACTTGTAATGTAGTTGAATATGAACCGTTAATTCATGGCTTGCAATGGGCCGAGAAAAGAGAGGTATCACTACTTTAAAAGTCTTTGGTGATTCATAATTAGTGATTAATCAAGTGAAAAAAATTAATGTGTGTATGAACACTTTTTGAAGTCTTACAAACATAGAGTTTCAGACTTAATGGATGATTTTTATGATATTAATATTCAATTTGTCCCAAGAGCTAAAAATAAGCATGTAGACAAAATTACAACGATTGGTGCTAGTTTTGATGTACTATAAGATATTGAAAAAACCAAGGTACATCCACATAATAAATCAATTATCAGACATTGGTGCTTGATAATGAAAAGAATTGGCGGGTTTTCAAAGATGATAAACAAATTTGTAGATTTTAATAGCAGGAAGCTGAATTTTTTGTAGTAAATTAGGAAAAACTGTAGCACTTCTATGGTGACCATATTGTTCGATTAAAAACAAACAATTTACCTCAAGGATTTTTCACTCTAGAAGACATATTCAGTTCGATGATCACTCAAGAAAGGAAAAATGCAAGATTTAAACTCATGCGAGATAACTACAAAGACATCTTGGTGGATGATAGAAATAATAAAATTATTGGAAAGGTATGTTCTTTAGTAGAGAAACAATCAATTATCAAATTATGTAAAGAATTTAGAGATGTTTTTCATGAAAGTATCAAGATCTTAGATGATTTGATCTAATTCTATCTCAACATACAATAGAGTTACAACCAAATTCTAAGCCAGTTAGATAGAAGCAAAGGCTTGTAAACCTAAAAATTCAGGCATTTATGAGGATAGAATTATCTAAGGTAATTGAATCAGGTATTATTTTTCCAGCTAAGCATTCAATTTGGGCACTTAATCTTGTTCATATTCAAAAAAAAGAATGCTAAAATTAGACTGTGTGTGTTGATTTTAAGGACCTTAATAAAGCTTCATTAAACTATCATTATCTACTGACAAATATGGATCATATTTTCAGAACATTTTCTAGTTCGATAGATTATCTCTTTCAAATGGCTACAATAGGATCCTTGTGCATGAGGAAGACAGACATAAAACAACCTTTATCACTAAATGGGGCACTTATGCTTATAAAAGAATGTCATTCGGTCATTCAAATGCCAAAGCAACATTTCAAAGTGCAATGGATATAGATTTTTGTGTCTTATTAAATAAATGCATATTGGTTTATTTAGATGATGTTACCGTGTTTTCAAAAGATTTCAATGAACATATAATGCATTTAAAATAGACTTTTAGCTTTCCAAATAGTTTAGAATATCTTTGAACACCAAAAAGTCCATTATTTTAGTTCATCAGGGTAAACTTCTTTTTCATATTGTCTCTAAAGAAGGTTTAGCTATTGATCCTTCTAGAATCAAAGCTATATTACAATTATCCTTACCTCATCATAAGAAATCATTGTAGATTTTTCTCGAAAAAATCAACTTCTATAGAAGATTTGTTCTAGATTTTGTAGCATTAGTCAAACCTTTAACAATAATGTTAAAGAAAGAGAAGACTTTCTCTTAGACTAGCGAAGGGAGAAAATGATTTCAAGCAATTAAAATAGTCATCTCATAGGCTCCTACTCTTGCAAATCCAATTTTTGATAAATATTTTATAATGTATGCAATTGCAGGAGCAAAGACTATTTCATCCATTTTAACTCAGATTAATGATGAAAACACTTGAGTACAATTGCTTTCTTCAAACAAATTTTACATGACTACAAGATGAGGTACACCTTTCTTGAAAAAAGGTACTTTCAGTAGTTAGAGGATTGAAAAGTTTCAAGTATATGCTTTCCAATAATAAGATACATGTCTTAGTCTCTCATCCAAGTGTGAAATCATTCTTGTTGAACAAAGAGATGAAAATCAAATGTAAAGGATTCTTTATAAGTACTATCTTTGAGTTTTGAAAGAGAAAAAAATGTATATCTTCTCAAAACTATCAATCTACAACTGAAGCCAAAAATGAAAAGAATAAATTGATAAATACTCGGATCACAAATAATAAATATGAGCATTTGGTAAGCAGACAATCGAAAAACAATAGTCATGTGCGGTGAAAATACAACCCAACATGTATATCAAAAGAAATGCATCTAATAAAAGAGAATTTCGAAATGAAAATGTTTTGAAATCCCAAAGCATGGTTATGTTGGAGCTTCAAACCAAAATTAAGCAAGCACAAATAATCTATGGTCGAGTTTGATAAACTCACGGTGAAACATTAAATCCCTTGAAGCTGAAATTCGAGAAGAACTTAAATGGAAATAATGGTCACTATAGAACAAAATGTCACAAAAGGAGAATAATTCTTCATTTACCTCTTTGAGGTGGCTTTTAATATAAGAGCATACATAATATTTTCTATTTATATGAAATCATAATATCATAAACCGAGCCCTTAATGTTCAACAAAGAGGCAAAGAAGAACGAAGTCTCCAAAGTAAAGCGGCTTTAAAGAGAACTCATAAATTTCATCAATGGTGGATGACTAATAAAACCCTCAGCTAGAAGAAATAGATAGAGAGTTTCACCAAATAATTAGAGATGGAGAGTATTAATTTTACATGGTAAAATCATATGTAAATGGCAGCATGGCCATAGAAATAACAGTAAAATCTCTCGAGATAGCTTCCATGGCAAAAGATACAAATCCTACGTCGAAATAGATAGCTACAAGGTAAAATAAATTACAGAATGAGCACAACAAAGAGAAATATGACCCTTATCAAAGATGAGTTATGTATAAACAGACATCCAGTTCAAAGCCCCAAATTTCAGCACAGAGCCAATATCAGAAACATTGTCGAGTATATAAAAGGAAAACCAAAAACTTACCTTCCGATAGGTTTGCCATGAATAAGAAAGTTCCCCATACACTTTTCAATGGCGAACATATCATACAATAACCAAACCCTCATGGAAACTAACATGGCAACCAAATGATCATAATAGAGGTGAGAGAAATGGCTATATAATGCACTCATCACCACAACATTGATTCACGGTAGAATTGTTATTACAAATTTTTAGCTCGGTAATGTTAAGAATAATGCCCCTTAGAAAAAGCCATAGAGGGCTCAAGAGCTCACATATTCATTTTGACTACATTGTATAGGGAGATATTGAATTCCCTCCATGATGATCCAAGTTGTTTATGCCAAACAGATCAAAGGAAATGAAGCTAAGAAAATAAAATAGAAATATCTCATACAACTAGGTCAACAAATACCATTTTACATGTTCAAGGGTTCGAGTGTGTAAAATTGTGTGAATGTAAATCAAGCTTTCCCAGCCCTTAAAAAGAGAAGATATATCAATAAATGATGTAAAAACCATTTTAATGGAAATTAATGAGTTTTGCCTTATAATGCAAAGCTAGATATATAGAATGAGTATAAAGGTGGCCATATACCTTTCAACAAAGAAACCAGAGCTCGTAAAAGATACATAATATGAACAAGTGCATTACAAGATAACACAAAAATATTTCCCCATTATGAGCTCAAAAAAGCTATACAATCCACATTTACGCTACACAATACACAACTTAATCTATAGGTAAGCTAGTGTTGGAGACAAAATGAAAACCCAGATTTGGGTTTGTACCGGTTCCATCACGAGTAGATATATTCATACAAAATATGCAAGGTATACTTTTTAAAAATGGAAATAAAATTCTATAAACACTTCCATTCAGGAGTTCAGTACGTAACCAAATTCACCCAAATTCGGGGAAAGAGTAGATTTCTAATACCCGGTTTCATTTTCGAGAAGACCAAGTGTGTGCGAGAAGATAAAAGATGACTTACCTATTTCTCAAAAGATGAATTTGATTCATCAACACCCAACTCGATGGAGACAATACCGGTTTGAGTATCTTAGATCCATAAAAAATGAATTCCTTTCAAGTCTAAAATAGAACTCAAGCACTCAAAGCGAAAACCAAGTAAGTCATTGCAAACTTCCCAACTTAAAAACCCTTATGGTGGATAACCGTAGCTTGAATCACTAAAATATTCTAATGAAAGAAACAAACAAAGAGTTTCATCACGAACAGAGCACCATAACACAAGTAAAATCCAATAGAAATGGTGAAACAGAAACTCTATTGAAGGAAAGAAAATTGAGCTCAAAATATCTAACAACGACCACCAAAGAATTTTTTACAGAGCTTCACCTTGCTTAGAATGAGCTCATAAAAATGCGAAGAATGTTTTAGGTTTCGAAACCTAATCCAAGCCTTACCATGGTTAGAGGAAAGTACCAACATGGCAAGCATTCAAAAACCCTAACTCCATTTTAGTTAAATACCACTGACTTGCCGAGGGTCAAGCTCTCATGAAAGGGGTACTATAATATTAGTCAATGCTTATATGCTTTGATCTTAGTTTCGAATCATGGTGGTCAACTAATGTTCAAAAGGTAATCAAATAATTAAAACATAATCATTACCTCAACCTTATTAAAAGTCTGTTTTATATGACTAAAAGGGGGACAAATCATTATGCATATGATAACCAAAGGAGGTCAAATTGGAGCCTTATCATTACCTTGGATAAAGGTTGTAGTAATAAATCAAGTATATGCCACATTGCCAAGTCAAGGAGGGGTTAAGGATTTACCTTACATTTTTCAAAAGAACCTCGTACCTTTCAAGATGGTCAAAAGGAGAAGATTATTTTTGCACATGTGATCACTAGGTGGTAAAAGGATATTTTGTGGACTTGTTATTGTGCACATGAGTAAAGGTGGTCCCCACGGTGGAGGAATAATTTTGCGAACTATTAAAACCACAACATTATATTATTACATAGGAGTATCTTTTGCATATGAACACAAGAAGACATAATAGATGTCACATCATCAGCTAACAAAATAATAATAAGTTGTATGCACATTCAAGGAGATTTACACAACAAGCAAGTGCTAATTTTAGCAAAATATTCACCCAAAATTTATTAAAAATAGATTAGTCACCTACATTTTGACTAGGATATATATTTGTAATCAAGGATATTAATGCCTCATTATGTTAGCATGTTTATTTTTATTCCTTTATTTCTTCAGGATAAAGGACAATTATAGGATGCACGGGCGAGTACATATTTTATCCTATTTTTAGGATGGGTGGGTGGATAAATTTTCTATATTTTGTGTACAATTGCAAAGCATAGAGGACTTTTGGACATATGAGTGTTGAAGTATATTTTTAAGTTTTTCGTGTTGAATGAGAATTGATTTCTATCTTTCCAATTATTTGCAGTGGTGTGTATATCTCATTAATTCTTTTGAATGTCAAATTCTTTGATTAATCATCTTACCTTGCTACAAAATTTAGTAATTTCTGCATAATATTAGTGTGCATGTTTTTCTTGTTGTATTGTTGTGATTCATTCCCTCAACACATCAAGTGTTTTGCCTTAATATTATGCTGAAAACTATTGGTTTGTGCATCCAAAATCCATTCTCAAATTAATTGTGCATGTACTCAGTCAAATCCCTCAACAAGTTTGGTGTATCACCCCAGTTTTCAATTCATTTATAGTCATCTTTTCACCCTCAAAACCCTAAAAATTAGTTTAGGATACATCAAAAAGGAACCGACCTTGATACCAGAGACTCACCTCAACAATAGGTATACCCACAGACCTGAGGTGTTTCCATTGTATCTATGAAGGAGAGATATCTAGAGCAATCTTAGAACACGTGCAATCATCTCTCTATAGGGCATACTTTCGAGAGGTAATTGTTGGTGCGGGGAGCCTGTTTTTACTTTATGGTGGAGTTTTGAGTCTTAGTAACCTAAAAGAGGAAAAATTTGATTTGAATGGCCTAACCGAGCCCAAATCTTCCCAAAAACCTTTCAAATGCTCAAAAATATTGATATTGTGCTTTGCAACTTTGAGTTCTCCTATGAATTCCCTAACTAGTGTCCGATCAACTTCTATCAATTATCCATTTTTCCTAGGGAGAAAAATGGATTACATTAACTTGATCAAAACGTTTAAGAAGATATTATTTTTCTTTCTTATAAAAAATTTGTTGTTGTCTTTCTTGATGTTTCCAAATATATAATTATAGATGGCATGTAATTACTTTCCATAACATGTTGATTTATAAGTAAACATCATTATTTTTTTATATTAATAACTCAAAAAATTGTTATATGTAGTTATAACATAAATAGATCTTATTTTAAAATGTTTTATAGGTGTTTTGATATTGAGAAAGTTACCAAACACACATGAATATTTAAAGTTATAAATTAATTACATCCGAGTAATTTTTGTTATGAAAAAATTGAATTAGACAACCTTTTCAAGTAATGTTAACCCCAAACCATTGCCAAAATCATTAGAGAACCTTAATTGTGAATGGTGTTGTAGAGAATGGCAAGTGTGCTCCATGGTAGATTAGATGGTAAAAAGAATCACCATCAAATGTGTATTGGAGTTACAATATGCCCTTATTTCTCCTTTAATAATGTTGTTTCAAACGTATAAATATAGGTGGTGATCGAAAAAAATAGATAAAACCCACTTTTCTCTTCCAACCCTATGTGAGTGAAGGAAAGGGATGATGACATGTTGGAGGAGGTAGGGTTTCTTTCCATAGAAGAGTTCAATGCTGCCCTATGTATCATGGAATACACAGAGGTGTCGAGATGCTCCTTGTGTTTTTCACTCCTCTACTCGCTCCATTGTTTCACAATCTACCCCTACAATTTATGTTACAAGGTCAAATAGATCTTTTTAGGAGGGGGTCGAGTTGGAAAAGGGTGCTTTTCCCATGTTCACTTCTTTGTACCTCTTTCTCCTCCTATGGTGGATTTGGACAATGGGGATGTGGCTGCTAAAATCGGGCTCATACCTCAACCGTAATAATATTATGAGATTCATACAAATCGATCCTTCATTGAGGTGTTGAAGGGAAGGATTGATAGGCCCATTAAAATCATGTTTCCCATTTTCTATATACCCAAAGTGTTACTTTGGGGAATGAGGTGTTGGAATATAAGATCTTTAATCGGGATTACACACTCATGTATAGATTGAATGGTTGTTGGCTCCACAAAACATTGGCTTCCTCCTCTAGAAGTCAAGCTATAAATTTACCATTGTGCAAGGAGAATTTTTATTGTTGTTTTTCTTTGATAGCTAATACGGATATTGTTGACATTTATTGCACCCAGTGTAAGAAAGGTCAACTTGAAACTTTTAAAGTTTCTTAGATTGGTCATTTACGAGTTTAGTTATGTTTGGGATAACCACCTTGGATTTAGATGTAGTTTTTAACTGTTTGGTTCTGGACAATCTTGGAAGTCATTTGGGATCAAAACTACAACTTGAGTACAATTTAAGAATGACATGCCTCATAGATGTTGCCTTTCCATTTGAAACCCTTGTCAGAACTATGAAATAGTTGTAAAAACCTTGCAGGCCCTAACGAAGGTAGGAATGGCAGCATGTATCAGACATGATGTTCTAAAGCTGCAGACAGATGGCAGTTTTGAAGGACAATTTACAGTTTTACAAGAAGCTTGCATTTTCAATGATCAACAATAAGGTACACTTGATTGTTTATTTATTTCTATGATTAAGTGAAATATTTAAGTGTTTTTAGTTGATAATTTCATTCACTATCCATACAAATGAAAGGAATGACATACATCTCATAAGATGAATTGTTTTTATTTATTCATGAGGAATAATAGTACATATTTTTGTCACACAAGTCATGTGAGAAATAAGCGAAAGGAAAAAAATGCATATATTTATGAAGCTGAAAATGTAAAGAGGTAAAAGAAACCCGTCACTACCTCGAGGGAGTGTTCTTCTCCTTTTGTACTATTGTTCTAGTTGTCCACTACAATTACATCATGGTACCTGAAAAGGGAGAAAAAATGATCATCAATACTGAGCTCTGGGTTTAGTTTAATTCTTTATACTTCCAACTTCATAAATTCATGCATTGAAAAGTGTAACAAAGGTGAAGTAGAAGACTCAGAATTTAAAGGTTGAAGTTGAGCTGAAATGAGATAAAATTGCAGCTGAAACAGAACGAAAGGGAATTCTAGGAAAAATTTGTCAGGGATTCGCCATGTAAATTGGATATTTATAACTTTACAATATCTATATCAAGCTGAAATCAAAGAAATGTAGTAAAAGTAACAGAACAAAGTATTTGAATCAAGGCTTATGCCTGAGAATGATATTACAATGAAGGAAAATTGCTTGTAAATCCCTAGAAAACTACTGCAGGGTACAAGGCATCTTAATTATAAATATCATAAGTATATTTCTATGGCAGTTGGCATTTTCAGTCCAATAATCAATCACAGTAACCATCAACTTCAGGATCAAAGAGTATAAGTGCAGCTACAGGTTACAAATAGGCATTTCAAAAGTGAGCTGAAGAAAGAGATGCACAAGCAACCATTTCATTTACAGATTTTATCAACATCATTCAACCTTGCAAAACTCACATGAGGTCAATAAGTAGATCTGAGCAGGACAAAGTAGATTATTGAGAATTCAGTCATGAATCAAGCTTGAGATGTCAACCCCAGATTTGAAAACTTCACCAAATATTATCAGAATGCAATGTGGAAATCCTCAAAAGTGATTGAACGAGACATATAACTTAGTATCATTGAAGAAAAGAGATATTCATGTATTTTTCTTATTCCCATGGGCTAGTTCCAGTTAGAAAAATCAAAAGTGGATAGAGGGGAACTCTATGGTGAAGAATAACAATACTGGAATGTCAAATACAAAGGATTTTGCATATATCAGAGCTCAATTTTGAAAGAAAATGTGAATGGAGTCTACATCTATCTAGGAAGGATCCAAGGTTCAAACTCTTTTAAAAGTAATGTTTTGGAAAGTTATATAGCACAGATCACATAAGAAAATGATACTCGAGAACACAAGATACACAGATCTACAAGTCATGACTGCAGGTTGAAGCCCCAAAATGAGCTTGAAGGTTTTAGAGAGGAACAATGATCCATTTCTTAAGGAAACCCAAGAAGCATAGCATTCAAAATACGCTACAAGAACATCAATTCGAAAAAATGAAAGCCAGTAATCCCTTAGATAGAAAAACCAAATACCCATGAGGGGAAATGAACTTACCAGTCATAGAAGTCAGGTTAAGTCGAGAGTCTCCAAGTTCAAAGCATGAACAAAGGAACAAAAATACAAAGAGCTCCATATTCACTTTCCATGACAGACTCAATCGAGCTCAAAGAATCATTTATGCAAAGGGGTCGGGTTTCAAAAGTAAACACAATGGCAAAGCATAGTGATGCTCATCACACAGAGACCATTTTAAAGAAGGAGCCGAGCTCTAAAAGCTTCAATGGTGGAAAAATATTTACCAACATTCTAAAAATAGTTTTCCCAGAAAGCCCAAAATAACCAGATCTTACGAAAGACAAACTAACAAATCTCAAGAA
Source organism: Taxus wallichiana var. yunnanensis (assembly GCA_018340775.1). Classification (NCBI taxonomy): domain Eukaryota; kingdom Viridiplantae; phylum Streptophyta; class Pinopsida; order Cupressales; family Taxaceae; genus Taxus; species Taxus wallichiana. The sequence continues at coordinate 977,216,742 of CM031239.1, forward strand.
AGCTTCTCCAATGGTAGAACCTCTCAAATTTTTTCTCAGAAGATTCTAAGGAAAAGTGCAGATGCTCAAGGGCCATTAAAATGGGTTGAATCGAATTGCAGAAACACTATCAATGGCATTAGAAAAAAATTCCAAGGCTTCACCCACAAAACCAGATGCAAAGTGGAGAAAATGAATAATGTTCAAGTTATTTTAACTCACCTACCTCAACCGTGGCTTAACAGAACTCAACCTTGGTCAATGGATCAACGATTGAAAATCAACAAGGACATAGATCAACGCTTGAGAATTGATCTCCAAGTTCAAATAAAACCATGGTTCGAGCTATTAAAATGTATTTATCACATGGAAGAAACCCTAAAATCATGCTTCATAGATCAATGGTTGAAAATAAATAAGTACAAAGATCGACAATCACAAACGAGTCTTCAAAATCGAGGAAAAATTCATCAAGTTGGAGTGGTGGTTGAATTTGGTAAAAATTCAAATTTTTCAAGTTGTAAAACTTTCACACATAGGCCCGCAGCTCCTCAAAAGTGCAATGATGGAACAATGGAGGTCGGGAGTCTCTTTAGTTTTAAAACTTTAAAAGTACAAAGGTTAAAAGTTCCAAGTTATCCCGAAGGCCCAAGCCTCCGCGATGAGAAATTCAAATCTGCGAGGGAGAAAGGTCAAAATCAATTCCATGTAATACTGGCGTGGGCGGCGGGTCTTCTTAAACTTTTGATACTTTTCACCAAATGGAGTAAAGTTTTAAGTTAACCCCGTAAGCTCGTAATTCCTCTAAGCGGAGGATCGGAGAGACTTTTGTCTTTAAATCTTTTTGCAAAAGAGTTAAAATGTTAAACTCATTCTAGAGCCCGAAAACCCACAAAAGAAGTTAAAATGCCAAACTTTCTTGTAGGCCCTAAAAAGGCAAAATGGAAACAGGATTGTTAAGTCATCCACGGACCTACAGAGGTAAATTAGAGTTAAGTTATAACGTTCCCTGTAGCCCTACCATATCACTAAAGAACAAGGATCGGAGGAGCGGGCCACCAAGGATTTTCCCAGTTTTGAGGTTTTTTCAAAAAAGTGGAAAATTGTTTTTTTTAGCCATGCTTCTGCTGAAGTGAGATTTGAAAATGTTCAGGGCTCGATCAAGAGAAAATGACAGGCCGAATTTTTCAAAATACGCATGTTTTTTAGAAAAATGATGAAGATGTATTACAGAGGTATTTTGGATCAAATTTTCAAGCATGGTTATCTTTTGGGGAAGTAAAATATAGAGATTTCCAGCTAATATTTTTAATGGGAGTTTTCAGAATGACAACCAGGGGAAATTAATTACCAGAAATAGCTCAATTTTTGTGAAATATTGCAAGTATTATAATTTCTTTTACCCACGAATAGAGAGTTAATTTTTGCATGCTTCACAAGAGGACAAAACACACAAGATGAAAAATTTACATGCATAGGATAGAAACTTACTGAGAAAGAAAAGCTTATTTTTAGCAAATCATCCACTCCTGCTTTTCTTAAAAATAGATATGCTCTTCTTTCAAATAGATCAGTCAACTTTAGTTGACCAATTGTAATGAAGGCTATAATGCCTATTTGTAATTGCATGCTCTATTTTTATTCCTTTATCTATTATTAAATAAAGGATAAAAATAGGATGCATGGGTGAGTACAAGCCTAGGGCAATTTTTAGGAAGGGGGTGAACTTTATTTTGCTATATATTGTGTGTTTTTGCAAAAACAAGGGAAACTTAGAGGACTTTTGGATATAGGAGTACTGAAGCAATTTTTGTAAGTTATTCCTTTTGAGTGTGAAGAATTTCTACCTTGCCAATTATTTTCAGTCTTGTGTATGTTTCCATTAGTCTTGTGAATGTAAATTCCCTGATTAATCATCTTACCCTGTTGAAAAATTCTGTAGTTTTTGCATGATATTAATGTGTATGTTTAGTTTAGTAGTATTTTTGTGATAATCTCCTCAATACCTCCAAGTGTGTTTCCCTTAATATTCTCGTAAAAGAACTGTTGGTTCGTGCACCAAAAAAATCCTTCACATATCAATTGTGCATATACTCATTTAAAGCCCTCATACAAATTTGATGTATCACCTTAGTTTTAATCATTTTACGATTTAGGATACACCAATAAGGAACCAGCCTTTTAATCCAAGAGACTCACCTCAAAATAGGTATACCCATAGATTTGAGGTGTTTCCATTATATCTACGAAAGAGAGAGATCAAATTTTGCAACCTTAGAAAACCTATAGCCATCTCTCTACAAGGTGCACTTTCAAGAGATAACATATACTATTATATATATCTACCCCTGTAAATATAGACAACAACAGAATATGGAAAGGAAGGAAAATCAAAAACCTTCATTTCAGGTTTTGGAGTGTGCATTGCATGTCTCTACTCCCGCCAAGGTCATTTCAGGTTTATATGCATGCAAAACAAGTCTGGAATTCTGAATCCTTCATTTCAGGTTTTGGAGGTTGCCAAACAGGTCCCCAGTCCCGAAATCCTTCATTTCAAGTTTTGAAAGATGCATCTAATGGCTAAAAACCCAACACAAAGAAAGGGTTTTGTGCATGGTCAAAAACCCGACACAAAGGAAATATGTTGCACAGTTCTAAAAACTAGACACAAAGGATTTCAGGTTTTGGGTTTTGAGAAACATGAGACATGAATCATGCAAATCGCGAGACATGTCCCGATGCTTGGGAGTTCAGAAAACTCGAAAAACTACCTAGGAAAATCGGGTTTTGAAGTCATGGAAATAAATTGGGAAAGCATGGGGTAAAAACATGTCAAGCCACCTTCCAAACCCGATGCATATGTAGGTCCAACTTCCAAACCCAAAACAAAGGGAAATCTTGGCAACACTAGAAGAAGTGGGTTTCGGGAAAACACAAGCATCAAACACATGTTGAGGCACCCTCCAAACCCGATGTAAATGCAAAGGAGAACCCGAACCCGATAGAAGCAGACACGACGCGGGTATTATTAAGATGGCAATAAATATTCACATAGAGCTCAAATTCATGCAAGGTTGGAATTTTCAGAAAGCTTACAGGTCCTCTATCCAATTAAAATCTGATATATTTATTTGGGTGAGAACAAGTTCTTCAAAAATTTAAAATGAATTTCACTATTTTTTGTAGTTGTTAGGGTTCTCATCTACCACCATAATGAGATGCATTAAATGCAATCTGGAAGTGGTTGGGGTAGATTTTGAATTACTCTCTTCTCCCTCTCTTTTTATTCCTATAAATTGTAAGGAGGGGCTTCTTTCTAAAGGTTGGACATTCTTGTTTTGCCCTCCCTTCTTCTCTTATCAGTAAGTGGATTTGTGGAGTTCCAAACCTCCCATTCAAACTGTAATACATGTTGTGCCTCTTGGCCATTGTAATGGATCAGTATCAATCTTTGGAACAATAAAAACCAAGGTTTTGGATGATTTCAACCCTCTCTTGTATTCATTATGTTCAAGTGATCTCTCATTACAATTTTGGTTACCTGTGCATGTTTATTGTAATGCATTTTTATGGTTTGTGTTTATTGGCAAAGCAGGTGTTCATCATTCCTTTGGTGCATCACCTTGGTTAGATTAGGTTTATTTTCTTGCATCTTCTCAACCCTATCTCCTTGGAAAGTTAGATTAGGTTTTTGAGTAAATCCTCTGCATATTGTTTGTGTGCACCTGAATAGAGGAATAGGAACCGGCCTTCATCCGGAGAGCTTTCTTGATTCATAAGGTCCCACACTTAGGAAAAGTTCCATGTTATGCAATCACACTGAGAGTCTCAACCCATCGAGTTGTAGACATTCAAGGGTGCTGTGATTTTCCATCAATAGTTTTTGGCAAGCCGGTGGGACCAAGATGTCATTCCACAAGATTTGAATGGAATTTTCAAGAAAATCGATTTTCAAGCTCTCAACTTTCTCAAAAAAGTCAAAATTTCACCAGTTGGTAGATCCGGAGGTAATGTTCAAAAGCACATCCTCGATTTTTGAGATTTTGACTTTTAAAATTTCATGGTTTTTAGTGTTTCAGGTTTTCAAGGTTAGAGAACATCAAAGAAGACCCAACTCCTTCATTTCAAGTTTTGGGGGATGCATTGCATGGTCCTATTGCCGAAAATAGTCATTTCACGTTTTCCTAGGTGTTGAACATGTCCCAAGTTCTAACACCATGTATTTCAGGTTTTCCTAGGTGTTGAGCATGTCCCAAGTTCTGACACATGGCAATTCAGGTTTTGTAAGTTGCCTTGCATTACCTAAGTTCCACCTATACCTTTCGGGGATTAGCACCTGCACAACAAGACCTGAATACCAAATTAAAGATTGTATCCTCTGGGTCCTTCAAAGTGTTAAATTCCATTTTTAACATTGTCAAGTTTGGTGTGTAACTTGGCAAAATCTAGCCTTCGAGGCTCATTCCCCAACACATTTGGGGACTCTGAAGGGATAGAATTCAGCGGTGTAGCAACATAGGTTGCCCGGGTATATGAGAATAATTCGAACTAGGTTTGATACTCGAGAAGAAGGGCTATTTGTCTACTCGCAACTATCACCGGGAAGAGGAAGGAGAGGATGAGGACCACAAAGATCACCATCTCTACCTCACAAGACTTTTTCTACACCTCCACCTAGTAGACCTTTTCTTGCATCAACCATAATTCTTAGGCCAATCATAATGGCACATCTACCACCGAATCTCTTTGTTAATTTCACGAGCAGTAGTCCACTTGCCCTAAATGGCTAGAATTAAGTTCCGGTTGTAGAGCTAAAGAATATCCCCTTTTTCATAGGAGAAAATCATACTACTCATATTGACCATATCCACGATATTTCCAATGCATGTGTAATCCATGAAATAAATGAAATGGATGTTGCAATCAAGTTCTTTGCTTTGTCTTTCAAAGGTAAGGCCTTACAATGGTTTAGGATCCTAACAAAGTAGGGTTTATTATGAATTGGAACCAACTTTGTTTACCCCTTTCGCAACCAATTCGGGAGAGGGCAAACAATTTTTCTTTATTGGAACAACTGACAACAATCAAAAGGGCTCCTAATGAACAAATGATAGATTTCAACTTCAGATTCCAATAGACATGGGACAGGATTCCAATAGCTGTTAGACCAACCGCCAAAGGAGCATTCCTTTATTTCTTAAAGGCTATAAATTTAGACATAGCCATGATGATCCAATCAATGGGAGGAACAACATTGTTAGGGGCCTACGACATAGCTATCGAGTAGGGAAATGTTTGATCCAAGTGGTAAGCTTGCACCAAGGCCACCAATGCCTCTCTATCCGGATATGGGAAATCCTATGACCATCAAACACCGTAATTGTTTCCCATCCCAACCCCTACAAATCAAAGCAATAACGAGGCATCGACTTCTTCAAATGCTTCAAAGGAATTGTAGGAGGTAATGAAATAGCTATAGAACCTTGGAAATGAGCTAGTGACTATCAAAACACATCAAGCTCAAAGTTCTAGACCATATCGACCTCTAGTGTAGTAGTACCAAGCTAGGACCACATATCAACAAAATAGACCACTAGCTCAAAGTTACAAATAAAAACCAAAACCAAGGACAACCTCAAGCTGCCGGGACATTTCAATCATATGATCCAAATGAAATGACATCCTCAAGAGCCTTGGTTCCAACACAAAACAACATGGCACAAGAGTACGACTGGTGTTACCCCTGTAGTTTACCTCATAATCAATTAACGTGTTTCAATTGTGCACTAAATCAGGCCTTGATGGTGTAAACCATTGGTGTGTCTCAAGAACCAAGCTAAGAAGGGAATCAACAGCAAGGGACACAAAAAGGACTTCCAATAGAAACCACATTAGCCAATTAGAAAACATAAGACTTCGTGGAGTTAACCAATAGCCTTTTCAAGGCATGGATACCAACACATAGTTAAAGAGGAGAAACATAGAAGAGGGACAAATGTCTAATCTAGTTGTTTCTAGCCCACTCCTACACAACAAGGGTCGAGTAGACCAATTGTAACTCCAAATGTGTAAAATCATCCTAAGGTACTGCTCTAAAGCAACACATGTGCTTGTTGAAGCTCCACAAAAGGTTACGCAAAGTAAGGGACAACAAAAGGACAATTCATCCCCTTTCAACATCATCGATCAAATGAAGAAGACACATGTGAAAATTTCCATGTGGGAATCACTGGTGATCCTAGGGCAACAAGATTTATTACAAGCTGCAATGGCTAATTGGTATGCCCCAAATGTATCAAACCGGGGACATGAGAAAGTTCTCACTAATGCAGTCTGCAACATGATGGGGGCTAGACAAGAAAAAAAAATTAAGCCTCCACCATTCTATGTGTCATTGATTAATTTTGGAAATCAATTCGTACAATAAAATCGCATGATAGATTCGGGGAAATAAGTTTAGTGATATCAAGCGAGATAGCAGATCAACTGGGTCTGAAATATGAGCCAGTGTTGAAAGGAGTAGTACAACTAGATGGAATGGCAGTAGGAATAGTTGGGGTCATCAAAGGGTTAAGCTTGACACTACATGCCTATCCTAATGTCACAGTTCTGCAGGATGTGTCTGTAATTGACCTTCTGCCACTCTTTGCATTGTGTCTATTAAGAGACTTCACTGCAAAAATTGTTGGATATCTATCCACAGATTGGTCACACATGGTTTTTAGGATGAGATATGGGGCCAAAGCAACAATCAGGTTAGAACCAATTACCAATTTCCATATTGATCCTCATGTACCAAGTCCTATCAATGCAAATTGCTCAGCCTTTGATCAAGAGGAGTGTTCAAATGATCTATAAAAAGGTACTAAGGTTGAGGGAATTCCTGATTTGACTTTGGATGAATTTGTAAACAAAAGTCATGCATTTGACCCTTACAAGGAAATTGAAGAATCTGAATTAGGTGTGTATTATGTACACGAAGAAAATTCACCCATTCCTGACATCATTAAGCCTAAACAAAAGGATGAAAATGAATTTTGGCAACTATTTTTTGATGGTTCAAGAAGCAGACAAGGTGCTGGAGGTGGTACGATGTTTGTTTCACCACAAGACATCAAATATTATTCAACTTTTTGTTTCCAGTTTTCCTATTCAAACAACACGGTGAATATGAGGCCTTGATTCATGGACTTCATTGGGACAGGAAAAAGGGCATAAAGAACTTGTAGGTGTTTGGAGATAGAGAGCTAATCGTCAACCAAGTCGGGGACAACATGCTACAAAGAATGACCCCTCGAAGAGCTACAAGAACAAGGTATCGGACCTCATTGAGGATTTTGAGGCTTTCAACATTGTGTCCATACCTAGGAAGGAAAATGAAGCGTGGATAGGCTCATAGTAGTTACAAAGCAACATTTGACGTGGTTGAAAACATCAAAAGGGAGAAAACACAGCCACATATTCATGTGATTATGAGGCCACCAATGCCGATAACAACACAAGCTGGTAGGTGTTTGAGAATGATGAACAGATCGTCAATTTCTTACAAGAGGAGGCTGAATTCTCACTAGGAACCGGGATGACTAGAGCAGCAAAGATGCACGGGGATCAAGTAGTGCATTTGTGGACAAACAAGATTCCGAAAGGTTTAGTAACATTGGATTCTATCTTGAATCCTAACGACCGATTTCATAAGGAAAATGCTAGCATACATGTCAAAGGAGAAGATTCGAGATCCAATTAGGTTGGGGAAGGAAAAACACTTCAAATCGGTAAAGTGGCCATGAATAGGAAAAATCATATTTCATACAACTTTTCCAAGAATTTTAAGATGTCTTCTCTTGGAGCTATGACGACCTGTGAGGATTCAACCCAAAGTTGGCACAACATACCATAGAACCGGATCCAGATGCTAAGCCCATCAGCGAAGAAAAGACCAGTCAACCCTCACATTGAGCCTCTAATGAATAAAGAGCTAAATAAGCTAATAGAAGCAAGCATTATATTCCCGATCAAACACTCAAGCTAGGTTGCAAACTTGGTACCGGTCAGGAAGAATAACGGAGAAATTAGGCTATGGGTGGACTTCCAAGACCTGAATAGGCCATCTCTAAAAGACCATTACCCACTTCCTTCAATGGAGAAAATATTGCAACTAGTATCTGGTTCGGAGAGATTCTCTCTCCTAGATGGCTACTCAGGGTATAACCAGATAATGATGAAAGAAGATGACCATTTCAATACGACTTTCACCACTAAATGGGGCACCTATGCCTACAGGAAGATGCCATTTGGGATATTAAATGCTGGAGGCACTTTCTAAAGGGCAATGGATATGGCATTCAACGGGTTGATCAATGAAATAGTTCTGATATATCTTGACGACATCATTTTATTCTCCAAAAATCTAGTGGATCATCTCTTTCATCCGAGACAAGTATTTCAGAGGTGTAGAAGGTTTGGGGTATCATTGAATCCTAAAAAATGCATATTCTTGGCTCACGAAGGAAAGCTTCTTGGCCATATTGTTTCAAAGGAGGGATTGACGATTGACCGAAAAAGAGTTAAGGCAATTAGAGAATTGCCATTGCCAAGTCACAAGAAGGCTCTTCAAATATTTTTTGGAAGGATCTATTTTGTTCGTAGGTTTTTTCCAAACTTTGTAGCTCTCGTAAAGCTAGTAACGCTGATGTTAAAGAAGAGCATGGCACTTAAGTGGATAGTTAAAGGCAAGGCAATTTTTGAGGCAATAAAAGATGCTATATCTCAAGCTCCAACTCTCATCAATCCAGATTTCTCCAAGGATTTGATGTTATATGCCTTTGGTGGTGGGGACACAATTTTCGTAATTCAGTACAACAAAACAAAGAGGGATCAAAACAAATACTTGCTTTCTTAAGTCAACACTTGGAGGAATATGAAACTAGGTACTCTTTCATTGAAAAACATGTCCTCACAATGATCGAAGCTTAGAGAAATTCTAGCACCTAGTCTTAAACAACAAGATCCAATTATTGGTCTCTCATGCAGGAGTCAAGGACTTCCTTCTAAATAAGGATGTGAATGTGAAACATGCGGGATGGATCACTCGTGTCATGGAATATGACATCAAAATTAAGGTCACTAAGTGAGTCTCGTGGAAAGGGATTATGTGAAAAGCGGCCTCGAGTCAACAAGATGAAGTAGGCAATGAAAAGGAGACTATCTTGGTACTACAGATGGTCAAGAGACAGGAAAACGATGATGTTCCCACCGCTTTTGGACTCAAAATATGATACACTTCCTATGGATAGGCCTATGTCCTTCGAGAAATGAGCAAAGCAAAGAGGAGATACTTTAAATTACAAGCCATTCCATATGTGCTTGTTAATGGTGTTTTGTTCAAGAAAGACATCAATGGAGTTCTATTGAGGTGCATTGGGACACGACAAATTGAGAGGGTGTTATGATATTTTCACGATGGAGATTTTGGAGGACATTATTGGCCCACAAAGTGTTCAATGACTGCTATACATGGATAAAAAAGTGCAAAAATGTGCACTCTTCACAGCAAAGAAAGAATAGTAGCACTTCCATTGCACCAAAATTTGGTTGACCAATCATTTATGCAATGGGGATTGGACTTCATCGGGGTCATCAATCTGAACTTAATCTAAGGCCATAAGTGGATTCTCATGGAAACAGAATATTTCACCAAGTGGACCGAAGCAAAGAGCGCTTAAAGAAGCAAATGAGTCTAACATACTAGACTTTTATGAAGGAATAGTGACTAGTTTTGGTGTGCAAGCCACTATCATATCGAGACAGCGCATTGGCATTCATAGGTTCCAAAATTACATAATGGTCCATCAAGAATGGGATCTACTTGAGCACATCTTCAAACTATTACCCATAGGGTAATGGATAAGAAGAATCCATGAACAAGAATTTGCTAAGAATCATTAGAAGGACTTTGGATTAAAACCAAAGAACATTGCATACCAAGCTAAAATCAGTGTTATGGGCTGGCATGATAACACCAAAGAGGTCTACAGGGAATTCTCCCTACAAGCTGGTCTATGGGAAAGACGTAGTATTTCCTATATCATTAGAACTACCTGCATTGGAGCTCATGAAGTAGTTGGAGTTGTCTAAGTTTGAACCAATGGAGGCCAAATATGTAGAGTTGATGGAATTAGAATAAATCAGAGAGCATGTAGTTCAAAGGATTGAGAAAGATCAGGCCTTAGTAAAAAAATGGTTTGATAAGAAAGCAAGAGCAAGAGCAAGGAGTGGCCCCTATATAGTTATGGGATGTAAAAGTAGTAATGTCTTCCAATTATCTACATTGGATGGAAAAGAACTTCGATTCCGATTAACGAAATCTATCTTGTTGTAGTTAGGTTTCAGTTTCCCTAAGTGCTTCGGCACAGGTTTTGTTTCTCCTAGGTTGAATTTCTATAGTTCAGCATGCTCTTAGAGAAGAAGTTGTGGTATCAGGCTCGGGATCAGATATTAGGTTGGTTTCAGGTTATTGCTTATGACTCCATGCCCAATGGATTGCTAAAAGGCCACTGATCTTCTACCTAGCAGGCAAGTGATCCCGTTGAGTCACCAAATTGTTATATATATCTACCCCCCGGGTAAATATAGATAACAGCAGAATATGGAAATCAAGGAAAATCGAAAACCTTCATTTTGGGTTATGGAGGGTGCATTGCCTTTCTCTACTCCTACCAAGGTCATTTCGGGTTTTTATGCATGCAAAACAAGTTTAGAATTTTGAATCCTTCATTTCAGGTTTTGGAGGTTTCCAAACAGGTCCCTAGTCTCAAAATCCTTCATTTTGGGTTTTGAAAGATGCATCGCATGGATGAAAAACGACACAAAGAAAGGATGTTGCGTATGGTCGAAACTTGACACAAAGGAAATATGTTGTGCGTGGTCTAAAACCTCGACACAATGGATTTCGGGTTTCGTGTTTAAGGAAACATGTGACATGAAGCATGCAAAGCGCAAGACATGTCTCGATGCTTTGGAGTTCGAAAAACTAAAACACTACCTAGGAAAACTAGGTTTTGAAGTTGGGGAAACAAGTTAGGAAAGCATGGGGCAAAAACATGTCGAGCCACCTTCCAAACCCGATGCATATGCAGGTCCAACTTTTGAACCCAATACAAAGGGAAATCTTGGCGACACCGATGGAAGCATGTTTTGGGAAAACACAAGCATCAAACACATTTTTAGGCACCCTTAAACCACGATGAAAATGCAAAGGAAAACCCTGTACTCGACAAGAAGAGACTCGACATGGGAAATATTTAGATGGCCATAACTTTTCACAGAGAGCTCGGATTCACACAAGGTTACACCTTTCGGAAATCTTACAGGGTCCTCTATCCAAATACAACTTGATATATTTATTTGGGTGAGAACAAGTTCTTCAAAAATTCAAAATATAGTTCACCATTTTTTGGGGTTGCTAGGGTTCTCACCTACCACCATAATGAGATGAATTAAATGTAATCTGGAAGTGGTTGGGGTAGATTTCAAATTCCTCTCTTCTCCCTCTCTTTTTCTTCCTATAAATTATAAGGAGGGGCTTCTTTCTAAAGGTTGGACATTCTTGTTTTTCCCCTCCCTTCTTCTCTTATTAGCAAGTGTATTTGTGGAGTTCCAAACCTACCATTCAAAATGTAATACATGTTTGTGCCTCTTGCCCATTATAATGGACTGTATCAATCTTTGGAGCAATAAAAACCAAGTCTATGGATGATTTCAACCCTCTCTTGTATTCATTGCATTCAAGTGATCTCTCATTACAATTTTGGTTACTTGTGCATGTTTATTGTATTGCATTTTTGTGGTTTGTGTTTATTGGCAAAGCAGGTGTTCATCATTCCTTCGGTGCATCACCTTGGTTAGATTAGGTTTATTTTCTTGTAGCCTCTCAACCCTTTCTCCTTGGAAAGTTAGATTAGGTTTTTGAGTAAATTCTCTGCATATTGTTTGTGTGCACCTGAACAGAGGAATAGGAACGGGCCTTCATCCGGAGAGATTTCCCGATTCGTAAGGTCGCACACTTGGAAAAAGCTACATGTTATGTAGTCACACCGAGAATCTCAACCCATCAAGTTGTAGACATTTATGGGTGTTGTGATTCACCATCAACATGATACTATTGCTAAAAATCTTTGGGCATGTAAATTTCACTATCTTGTCATGAAATCTTGGTTCCCCTCATTTAATCTAACCACTAAATCATTTTCTTGCAAACCAATCTAGAATACATTTTCGCACTTACTACTACAATTTTTGGCCCATCCTTTACTTTTTTGATTCAAAATGATCTAGGAAATATTTTAAACATTGAGTCCCACACAAATTATTTTACCCATACAAGCTATTCCCGATTCTAGTTTATCTTGATACCTCCAAGAATCTCCTGCTAACATTAAGCTTAAAGGTCAAAACATAACTTCAACCCTACCTATTTATTATGAATGTATTTCATTTAGATGCGAGAAGATGCTTCACCTTACGACATATCCTTTTTGTTTGTAGAATGGTAAATCATAAGAATGAGAGAGCCAATTGATGGAAAAATGTACTTTTGTATAATTTTTCTATTGATGTTAAGGAGATTTAGATCCCAAAGTACATATTTAGAGGACATAAAGAATTTGGTTCATGAAACATGACTTAGAAAAATTTTAGTTTAAGGAAACAAGGAAAACTTAATCGTTAGAACTCAAATGAAAAAATTGTAGAACTAAATTTCAATGAAGTGGCTAAGGAAAATGTTCCTCATGTTTTTCCTTTACACAACATTACATATTAGCCTATTAAAGATGTTAAAGTGAATCTTCCTATTTAGGATGTGTTGGCAAGAAAAATTTTCAGGGAAAAATTTGTGAGATCCTTGTTAACCATGTGGGAGTCTAAGTCCCTCTACTTAAGTGGTGCAACTGTTGTATATGCATGCACGAGTGAAAGTGATTTTTCTCTGGGTGGCCTTATGGCCGGGGATCCAACAGGGAACTCAACTGATCCTATGAGGAAGCTATCAATCTCTTTCTAGGGAATAATTTATCTAAAGAGTTGAAAAGGAGAGTGAGAACTGAGATGGGAGAACTAACGCAGAGGTAGAATACTAGATTCCCACACACACTAGTTAGAAATTTCAACACATCCATTTATGGGAAGAAACAACTCTACAAATAGCAACAAGACAAAATGTAATTTATTGATCACAATGTATCGAGAAAACCCTTAGTCAAATAATGTTATACAATCCTTCTTGTATTGATTTCTTAAACAAAAATTTTACGGTGTGGGAATGTAGGAAAACTAGTGAGGGGGAAAATTGAAGAAAATGTGCATCTCCTTTGTTCTCTCAAAGTACAATACACTCTTTATTTTAAAATAATCAATCACCAAATGTTATAAATGGGAATGACTTTACAATTTATAGAATGAAAGATGTCTCATCATCTATCCCCTATTCCTTTTCATATGTCCTTACACAACTTAAAACTTTTCAACTTCCTAGGAAGCTTTTAATTCCCTTTTATAACATAAAGGTGACTTATTACATTAGAAAAATTAATACATATAAAATAGTGCAACCTCAATGCAAAATTAGAACATTTAGAAGAGAGAGAAAGTTGTGGATATGAAGAGGAGAGAGAGAAGAAGAGAAGATGTTTCCGCTGATGAATTCTAATGATCCTTGTTCATGGAAATCCCCAATGTGATGAAACTATGAATCTTCAAAATTGTGTTTAAATCCTTCAACTTAGCTCAAAGATTCTTTGGAATGACTGTTTAAAACAAATTTTGAATGGTTCTTTCGATGACCACAACTTTCACCCCGAAAAAGATACTCCTACAACTCGAGCCATGAAGTGAGTGTCAGGAGATACTGTTTAATTAGCTGACATGAGTCTTGAATTCCCTATGAGAAATGCCCATGTATGATCCCAAATAATAGTATTGACTTGAATGATCATCCCTCTATTTCCAATTGTTCCAAAACTGACCCTTGAGCATAACTTACCATTGGTAGCGAGTACCCACATGGGATACTTATTTTTTATAGTAAGAGGTGATTATTGCTTCTTCTTGACCATCTTGATGTGATGAAGTTCTTCGTTCAATCATGTGCACACTTCCTTCGCCTTGGCAACTTCTTGTGTTGACTTACTATTTTTAGTAAGCACCCATATAGAGAGCTTACTATTTTTAGTAACGGTCATTTTTATTATTTTATGCCCAGAAAATCATTCTCGGCTTCTTGGTGATCTTAATCAGTAAACTTCCTTTTTCATAACCAATTTTGATGACAACTTTCCAAACATAGCACATTTGTATAGGAAAAAATACTATTTGTAGAAAGTGGACTTCCACTGCTCGGTTTGTGATGGAACATATTTTTCCATACTTGGCTCATCATCGTGGTCATGTCCTTCAAATTTCAGTTGATTTGTCCCACTAGAATGGCTTCGAGCACGGAGGTGCCATGGCAGCCATTAATGGAGCTTGAAGTATGTAGGTCTATTTCTAGTCTCCATTCATGAAGAAAACAACTCCATTGCGATAGGTTTTTCATTTAGAGTCTGTGTGAAATTTTTTTAGCTTTTTTCCATTACGGGATTGATGGGAAATCCAACAAATGTGAGCTAGTTCATGGAATGGGGATGTTTTTGGAACAAATGTTTAAGTGAACCATTCAACCTCTCATTGGTTGCATCTTGATTGTCATGAAAATTTTAAAATCCTGTAAAAGATAGCACCTCAATCCGACTTGTATTTTTCAAGATATGAGGATTTTTCGATTTGGTGACTTCGTGGTTATCTGGTGAAAAGTGTTCGTTTTTCTTCATTTCTTTGTCATTTCTCAATTTTTGAACCATTTTTTCTCTAAGACCTATGTATTTTCATGGATTGGATAGATTTTTTTCAATGGCGAGCTATTTCAGAACAAAAAATGTTTGACCGGGTGTGTGGATAGTCATGAACAAAGCCATGACAAGGTATGAAGTTGTGAAGAAGAAATGGGGAAATGGCTAAGTGCTAGATTTTAATTATTCAAAAAGAACGCATAGCAAGGGTGGGGTGAATTTTTTCATGTTTTATGTTCCTCAACTCAAAGGGATGTGAGGGACATCAAATTACATGGTGAGTAAAGTTATGATACATGGCGAGTTCGATGGTTAAGAATGGAGGCTTGGCGAGCACCTAGGGTTTGAAATTCACTTTTGAAGATGTCACATGAGTGACCAGGAGTCTCCTTAGAGGTTAGGTGACTTTTTCCATGTTTTATTTCCCTAACCTCAAATGGAGAAAAGGGACGTCAAATTCCACGGCACTTGAGGTGATGACACGTGGCAGTGATCCAAAGGTGAAGGCTTGAGCTCCCGTAAGCACCTAGAAGTGAACCGGTGATCCTGCAGGTTTTATGTTGATTCAGATGGATTCATGGGGGATGGGAAAATTGTCCCAACCTTGATTTCCCTTACCCCGAGGGACATGAGGGACACAAATTTCTGCCAAGCTCCTACAATTGAAAATTTTACTAACTCCCGAACCTTGAGGACAACTTGCGATGGCAATATCGTGAGCTCTCGATGGATGTTTTTGATGGAATTTCATATTATAGTGACTTAAAACGACTTTTAAAATCCAATGGTGGGGGTCACAGGTATTTATTCATCCATTTGATCCTTAAAAATGATTTTTTATCTTGTACTCCACCTATACATGAAAACAACAACTTGCAAAACCATTGCATCAAATTGTTGTGAAGAAAATAATTTCACCATCTTATAAGTATTGTAATTACATTTACATATATATATATATTTTTTCTCCTAACTCCATCTAGAGCTCATAGAATCACCTTCGAAGTTCGGCATCTTTTAGGCCTATACACCGCTCGGGCCCGTGAACCCTAATTTTTGTGAAACTATCCGACTTCTCTAGATCCTCCCGAATATTTATGAATCAAATCCAAGACATTTTTAGGAATTTTATTAACCTTCGAGTTTGGTTTGGATTTTTGTTACACTCCATGGAGTTGCTCCAATCCAAGGAAGGTCGGTGATAGCCCATTCCACTACCTAGAGACAACATTTTTCAAGAACTCTAGAAATCACCTAGGGGGTGATTTGACTTTCCCAAATAACCTAGGGGAATGAATTGACACCATTGGTAGGTTCTTGGACTTACTTGGAAGACATGAGGTGTTTAAGAATGATAAAAATGAAAAATTTATTACGGGGTATCGTTTTCATGCTTGGAAATTGTCAATTTCCATGTTGCACATTTGCATGAAAAAAATGGCTCTAGCTTGGGGACATCAAATGGACTCAATGCTATGAAAAAGGACATGGATAATCTAGAATCTCAACTTTAGACCATATGATACGTTGATCGAGCCTTATCCATTAGGCCCCGCCTTGAGTGATGTACAACTTACAACAAGGGAAACATAGAGTGAAGAAGGAAACGTGGAAACACGAAGAAAATGAAAGGAAACACACACACACACAAAAATGAAATGAAACACACAACAAAAATAAAAACACAACTAACAATCATCTATGGTACAAGGCGGGGACAACCCGCATTCATCGAAGTACTTTTCATTCTGAAAAGCTACCCCTGAGTGGGCAACACTAAGTGATGTTGTTCTGCAAAGCCATTGACTGGTTTGAGAAATTAGCCTCCTCTCCTTAAATTTTTATAAAATTTGTGTGATTTAATGACCATCTATGTTTTTAAAGGAGTGAGTTCACATGAGCTTCTTGATACTCAAATCTTTGCTTGGCAATTACACTACCTTCATGTTCTTTGAAATTGGTTTCATAGTGCTAGTTACCTTCTGTGTTTATCCACATAGGTGATTATTCATTGAGCATCTCATCAATTCCTGGAAGCTGATTTTCAGTGAAATTTCTTTAATATTCCGAGTTAATTTCTTTCCTAATTCTATGCTCATTGATATCTTCTTCATGAGAAAGCGTTAGATTCATTCTTTATATCTATTCCATTATGAGGCATTTGAGAAATGGTGAGAGGATCGGAAGAAACATAATATTTGTCTTGTATGGCTATGGCACATGTTAAGAGATCAAGAATCAACTTTTGGTCTTCCATAGCTTCCATTGCATCTAATAGTTATTGCACGAGATATCTCCTTTGTTACTTCATCCACTCATCTGTATGCCTTTGAAGGATCTTTATTTCGCAGCTCATGGAAACTATACGGAGGAATTACTTTATCATCTTAGGAATCGCTGCTTTTGATCACTCCTTTGTCCAAAGGAGCTTCAACTTCAAAAGCCTCAAAATTCCCCACTTAAATTTGTTCATCATGGAAATATTCTTCGTCTTAAAATGGGAAAGAAAATACCTCGATTTCATCATTGTATCCTTCAACCATTGGCTCGAGAGGGACATCATATTTCTCATCTAGATTTATTTCAATATAGCCCATATTTGCACTATTTTAGGCTTCCAAGTCAGCTTCATGCTTGTCTTGTAGCTTCATGGCTTGCATCAAGAGTTCAAGACTGATCTCAAGGTCTTTTGTTTCTTTCGTGGCTCTTAGCAGTTCTTGTACATACCCACTATTCAGGGGCTCATTTCATACTAGCTTGGTCTCTTGTTGGGTTACATGATCAAGGGAGTCCTCATCTTAAAATTTGAATGAGAATATCTCATCATCATGGATAAACACATAAGTTGAGTTTGCTCTTTGAAAATCATCAAGAACCATTTCCTCGTCTTCTTGCTTTGCATCATTGAGAAATTCGGGGCTGCCCTCTTATAACTTAAATATCCTCAATGCTTCTTCAAGGTCCATGCCTCTTTGAGAAAGCATGTCTGGCCATATCAATATGGGAATATCATCTCCCTCCTTGGTTGTCACAAATTTATTCAAATACCTCTTATTTTTAGACAAGATGTTGGTTCCAGGACTTCTCATTTTGCAACATATACCTCAGCCTCTTCTCTAGAAGAAATTTATCCATGCCCCACTTCACTAGTATGGTTGTGAAGACCAATTCATCTCAATTTTCCTCCTAAGTCTCGAGAAGATGCTTTAACTTAGTAACATTCCAAATGATGTTAGAATGTCTACTATGAAGATCATCACTGAAATTTTCTTCTCTAGAAATCACTTTGAGAGTCACCTATGCATTTTTTTCGTTCCCTAAAAGTGAGACCTCTTTTGACTGAAGGGATTAACAAGAGCAACCATGTGAGTTATGGTGAGTTTGAGAGACTTGGCGACCTTTTACAGAAGTATATTTGTTAGTGTGAAATCACAAGCACCTCCAAATGAGTTATGGAAAAATACGTTTCTAAGGAAGAGTCATCTAGTGTGATTGCATAAGATTGAACTTTCCCCAAGGTGTGGGACCTTGCAAAAGTGGGAAATATCTCCAGAGAAGGCTGGTTCCTCTTCCTAAACTACCTACCATAAGCTATTCCAGTGCAGTCAAGAAAATATAATCCTAATCTAACTATTCCAAGGAACCAAGGAGAGAGAAAGAAGGAAAACCAGATCCTACACTAAAGTGGTGATACACTAGCAAAGGAAGCGAGATATTCTATTGAGGGAGAAAGAAATAGAAAAAATGGAGATGAGGGAGGTTAGAAAGAAGTGACATGGCCCAGATCTACAAATCATCCATTAAACTCCATGAAACACAACATCCTGCACCTGTAAATGTGAAATACATGCAAAGAAAAAAATCTAAAAGGGAGAGGCACAAAGAAAAAAAAAAACAATGCAAAGGGTTGAAGACCACCACAAAAACATGTTTTATTGATATAGAAGGTTCACATACCATAACATTTCTCGAATAGAGGCACAAATAAATTTTTCAGGGCATAGGAGAAGGTTTTCTAGAAACAAATTAGACAGAGTTTCTCTATGCCCAGAATGTCTCTCTTCTCCAACAAAAAGTGTTATAGTATATATAGAAAGAAAAAATATAGAAGAGGGAAAATTCCAATCCTTATTTGAAAGTTCAATCGCTTGAATATCAATGCCCTCATCAAATCTGCCCATAATATGTCATTTATGGTTCCCCATGTTTGCTTGTCATATGAGAGAAGATTGTAGACCAAAATATTAATATCTGGGTAGTGTAAGCCATCAGATCCCACACTAATGGACAGGAAAAATGTTTGAAAAATAGGGTCCCCTTTAATATGGGACATGTGACAAATGCATTAGGGAAAAATTAGGTTTTCATGGGTCCTGTAATTTATCCTATCCCCTTTTTCCTCAAGAATTGTGAAATCAAGAAAACTCTCGTGGCCCCAAAGCTCGCTTAGTCACGTGGCACTCTTTGGTTAGTTGGGAGATGCACTTCCATGTTTCCTTTATGCCCCTTTTTTATTTTATTTTAGATCCTACTTGATTCTTTCAAATAGATTTAAGACATGGATTCTTGTGATGATTCGTTTCTTCTCTTTCTTCTCACATAGGGTAATTTAAACATTCATAGGCCCCACCATTCCATTGTAGAGTCCCTCTACAACTAGTTTTGTCTTCCTATAATTTGAGCTCACGGGTATGATTCATTTCCTTCATAATTTCCTTATGTGGAGGAGTTGTCTTGACCAAATTTTCCGGGTGGGCTGAATTTGGGATAACAATTTGGTAACTCACGGGGACATCTTCTGCTATATGAAGAGACAGTGGCCTTGAAGAATCCATTGGGCATGGATTCTTCCCGATAAAAATGAAACTGATTTGAACTTTTTAAGATCTTATCCTTGAATCAATTAGAAACTCGCTAATATTTAAAGTTGAACTTCAGCAAAAGCCAACCGAATGCACTGTGCAAGAGCAATACAATAGGACCAAAAACTATACACAAACTGAAAATCATACATTCTCCAAATGGAACATGAAGAGTGTGCAAAAGCATTTCTTCGTGGAAACAAAGTCTACTCCTACTCCTACACTAAATAGATAGAAATAATGCTTAAACAAAGCTTGTTATAGGTAGGGAGAAGTAGCTTACCTTTCTCAATAAGGTTAGGCATGCCAATGATTTGACACTAAATATAGCTGCCTGTATGAGTGAAAAATATATAATAAGCCAGTCCTCCACCCAAATCATCAAGGTATTAGCATTAATGGAAAATAACTCCTTAAGATGAATTTATTTCGACTTCTAGAGGTATTGATGATGACCCTTGGTATTTTTATGCTCATCCTCATGCCCCGAAGTAGGCATGACGGTTACGCTTCTCCTTTGGCTCCATTGATGCCAAGTAACTGATTGGGCATGATATGATCCTTTGGATGTGCCCATTTCTCTAAAATTTAACTCCAAAAATGTATTCTTCTTATGGACCTTCTTGGGTGGATGGTGTGAGAGAGATGGGGTCTTCGTTGTTTCCTTCCTCCTCCTAAGAAGAACATGGAAGATTAAGATCCTCCAACATTAGTTCCTGAGGGCCATTGTGAGATGTAGGTTATTATACGTAGATGTTCACCTCCATGGCACTAGACTCATGTTCTTGGAAGGTGAATGATGGAGGAGAAAATGACGTGATTTCCTCGGGCTCCTCTCCCTCAAGACAATCCTCCAAGTCAGACATATAATCTGCCTCCTCGTTTTCCTGTTGCGTGTGTTCGACCTCCTCCATGGTGTCTTCCTGATCTGTAACTTGATCACCATGGCTCCCTTCACTCTCAAACATGAATTTTTCAAGATATAACTCTTCTTAAACATCAGATCTTGAAGGGGATGAAGTGGGAGGAAGAACTAATAGTTCTTCGTAGCTCTGGTCCACATTGGGGCCTCGAAATTATATGGTCCTCCTATTTTTCTTACTCTTTTTCTACTACAAACTCAGCCTCAACCGCCACTAGTTCTTCAATATTGAACTCCTCTATTGGATTTACCATCAAGGGGATCTTTGTAGACCCAAATCTAGCAGCCCAACTCTTGATTGTCTATTATTTATTTTTCTGTTTGGCTCCTCTTCTTGTTGTCCTTGACTAGATTCTTGAGTATCTTCCAAACACAGACTTGGGAAAGCAAGAGGAGTGGCAAGTTGGGGTTCAACCAAATTTGCAATTGTTTGTTATGGGGGGAGGAGGTGGAACTTCTTGTTCATTTGGAGGAGATGAGTGCTTGTAAGGGAAAAGGGGAGAAGAAATGAAATGGGATGGAAGACTATGGGATGGAGAAATGAATTTCACACTTGGGGAAACATACAATGGAAAGCTTCAAAATTGAAGCTCAAATTGAGATGGTTTGCTTGAGGAAGGGAGATAAAATTACCGAGATAATGGTGTAGGATTTACCCATTGACAAGGTTGTCTCGATACCAAATTCATAAGCCTTGATCTCCTCGGTCCATTGTGAATGTTGGGAAAACATTTTAAACATGAAGTCTACCTTCTCATGAGGGTTGTAATGTCTAGGAAAAGGGCCTTCCCATGGACAAGATGCCTATGCAACCAATCTCAAATGCCTTCATTTGTGCTATGGCCGTAGATTGCACCATGCTAGCCTCCATTTTTGAATCTTCTCCAAAGTATACCAACATCCTCTGCATAAGTGTTACCATCATATGCATACCCTTGTCCTTAATAAGCTTCATAGTCAAACTATTTTTGACACTGCAAATATGGGTAAGCATAATGGTCTTGGATTTTATTATAATGTTGACTGGAGGAGTTGCGAAATACATTGGAGGTGGGATGCATTGTTGTAAGTGTGAGTTCGATGAAGGGAATGAATTCATGATTGTACAAGCTTATGGAATGGGAAAAAGTGAAAGAGATGGAAGAAGAAAATGGATGAAAATGAGTGGAAATGGATGGAAAAGGTCCGCAACTTAGAGAATAGGTTTTTGACCAGATGGAGTAACTAGATGTGCTTGTATGTGCCTCAAAATCTGACCCTTAACAGAACACATAAACCCGTTAAGCTGAATTGGTAACGTGCTTCATACCTATCCCACTCGGGCATGCCAAAACTATTAGTGTGAAATCATAGCACCCCAAAATGGGTTATGGAAATCTAATTTTCTAAGGCAGAGTCATCTGCTTTGTGATTGCATAACATTGAACTTTCCGAAGGTGTGGGTCCTTGCAAAAGTGGAAAACCTCTCCGAGAGAAGGCTGGTTCCTCTTCCCAAACTACTTGCCATAAGCTATTCCACTGTAGGCAAGCTAGTCTAATCCTAATCTAACTATTCCAAGGAACCAAGGAGAGAGAAAGAGGGAAAAAAAAGACTACACTAAAGCAAAGTGATACACCAGCAAAGGAAGCAAGAAATTCTACCGAGGGAGAAAGAAACATAAAAAATGGAGATGAGGAAGGTCGAGAAAAAATTGACATGGCCCAAATATTCAAATCATCAATTAAAATCCATGAAACACAACATCATGCACATAAAAATGTGAAATACATGTACAGAAAAACAAATCCGGAAGGGAGAGGTGTAGAGAAACAACAAAACGATGCAAAGGGTTGAATAACACCACAAAAGCACATTTTTATTACTCTACAAGATGCACACACCATTACATTTCTGAAATAGAGGAACAAATACATTTTCCAGGTGTAGAAGAAGGTTCATTGCTCAAAAATGGTGTCAAGAAACAAATTTGACAAAGTTTCTCTGTGCCCAAAATGTCTCTCTTCTCAAATGAGAAGTGTTACAGTATATATAGAAAGAAAAGAGAGAAGAGGGAAAAGTTGAATTCTTATTTGAAATTTCAACCACTTGAATATCAATTCCCTCTTCAAATCCACCCATAATATGTTGTTTCTGGTTCCCCATGTTTTCTTGTCATATGAGAGAAGATGGCAAACCAAAATCTCAATATCCAGGTAGTGGAAGCCATCGGATCTTGCACTAATGGATGGGAAAATAGTTTGAAAAGTTTAGTCCCCTTTAATATGGGGCACATGACAGCCAGATTAAGGAAAAATCAAGTTTGTGGGTCCGTAATTTATCCTTTCCCCTTTTCCCACAAGAATCATAAAATCCAGAAAACTCCAGTGGCCCCAAAGCTTCGCTTGGACACGTGGCACTCTTTGGTTGGTTGGGGAGATGCACTTCCATATTTTCCTTTGTGCCCTTTTTTTAATTTATTTTAAAGCCTTCCCGAGTCTCACAAATAGATTTAAGACATGATTCTCACGACAGAGTCTTTTCTTCTCTTTCTTCTCACACAAGGTCATTTAAACTTTCGTAGGCCCCGTCTTTCCATTAGTAGAGTCCCTCTACAAATTTTCTCATCCTGGAATGTGTGCTCACGGGTCTCGAGTTGTTTCCTTCATAATTTCCTTATGTGCAAGAGTTGTATTGACCAAATTTTTCAAGATAACAATATTAGCGAAGGCACTAGAATAAATTATGCAGATTGTTCAATACATGATATATAACAAGGTGAGACACATAGAAAGGTTTGACCTTATCAGTCTTGGATGCACTCAATGAATGCATGTTCTATGATGGAGGTGTAGTTGGGTTTCGTAGTATTCCTTTAGAACTAGGAGATATAGTATTGGGTGTTAAACTAAGTACTACTCCTAATGTATTGAATAAATATCTCTAATTTTTGGGGTGAGTCTGCACATATTCAATTTCAGTAATCTTCACTTTGGCTTTTTTTGCGTATTATATGAAGTCAAAAGGAGAAGATGTAGGTGAGGGTGATGAAGGGACTACTTTTGGATTTAGGATAGGTTTGGAAGCAGGAGTATATTTTTGGGGAATAAAGGGGATCTTGAAAGGTACACTAGGATATTTCAAAGTACTAGATTTTATAGGAGTAGATTTAGATTTAGAATTAGAAGAGGCATCAAAAGACTTACTTGGAATTGCTAGAGACTTCTTATTTTCTATAGGATCAAGCTTCAACAATATAGACTCCATGGATGGTGGGAGCAGAGATCCTTGATCTGAATATTTTTGTTTGCATAATCTCCACAAGAGAATCATCGTCCTTCTTTTTCTTTGCAGCGGTGGATGGAGGTGTTCCTTTCTTAGGCGAGAAGGATTGAATACCGCACTTGAAAAACTAGGTAAATCTTCTTCCTCATCTTCATCACCTCCAGAATACTCACATAATCTGATTTTTGTATCATTTTCAAGCTCATCAAATTCTAGGACATCATCACCTTCGCTTTCTTATTCAAGTTGTTCTTTAATTTCCTGAACCCTGCGATTTGCATTTATAGGTGGGGATTCCATGGAAAGTTTTCAGGTTGCTTCAGTAATTTTATTTATGATGTTTTGTTGAGAAAATACTCGTTCAGAAAATTCCCTTTTCAATGATGCCATCTCATTCACCAATTTTTGTAGCAATGAGGCTTTACTCTCATCTCCAAGATGTTTGGCCTTTCCCTTCGATGGATTGTCGATATTTCTAGAGAGGATGAGATCATCATCAAGTTCAATGGCCATTTTTCGTGCTTCTACTATGTTCCTTGGTTGAACTCTTGGTAGGATAAATTCTACCTTCGTTGATTGAGCATTGATGAAGAATCTCTTGACATTATTTTCAGATGCCAAATCCTCTTTAGGTATCCTAGGAAGCAACCATTTGAAATGAGCCATGAAGTCTCTCATAGTTTCACCTTTTCCTTTCTTCATTTGAAACAAGTGCACCAACAGGTCTTGACCGTCTTTAGTTGATTTAAATCTTTCCTCGAAGGAAGCCTTGATGTCGTTCCAACTAGTGATGGATCTGGCAGGTAGGAGGTAAAACCATTATGTTGCTTTGTCTTGGAGAGAAGATATGAAAAATCTTATGGAAACGCCTTCATGTTCAACTCTAAGAATCACGCATGATGTGGTGAAAGCATGTCTGTGTTCTTCATGTATCTATGTGCCATCACCTTTTAACTTTGGAAATTTCTCACAAGAACCTATTGGTAGATCATGAAGATGGGTTTCAAGAGCACATAGGCCTATATTTCTTCCAAATGGAATAATGGGTTGGATTCTTTATAATTTATCTTCCACTTTCATTTATGCTTCTCCTTTAGCTCTTACTTCTACAAATTATTCTTCTTTTGGGAACTCAATGCTCAATTGTGGTTGAAAAATAGAGAGAATTTGAAGGGGGTATCAACGGGAGTTTGGATAGGATTTCAAGGTGAACTTCTGAAAAGCTAGATGCAGAGGAGGCTTGAGAGAAGAATTATGGAATATCTCTAATTCGGTCTTGTTGATTTTGCAAAGCGGTAAATTGGAATCTACAATAGCTTTCGACCTACTCAACTGGTGTATCTTCCTTCAACCATCATTTTGAAACTCTTGCTTTAGGAACATGAAAGGACACTGTGGAATATGAAAAGTCACATACAGGAATTTGATAGTGTATCTTTCAACAATGGATTTTCATGAACTCTTTTTCTTTTTGTTTTTTCAATATTTGATTTTTTTGAGTTTTGGACCTTGTGGTCATATTTTGGGTGCAAATGCTACTAAATCTACCCCATAGTGTGTGCCAAAATTGTTAGAGAAATAAAATTTGTTGAGGAAAATTTTATGGGTTCCTTCTCAATGCTCTAGGAGTCTAAGTCCCTCTACTAAACTAGTACAACTACGGTATATGCATGTGTGACTCGAAAGTGAGTTTTCTCTAGTTAGCCTTATAGTTAGGGATCTGATAGGGGAACTCCAATGACCCTATGACAAATCTCACAATCTATTACTTGGGAAGAAGTGGTCTAAAGTGGGGGAAAGGCAAAGTGTGATGATGAGATGGGAGAAAATAACGTTGGAGCTAGAAAATCATATTCCTACACACACAAATTAAAAATT
Organism: Taxus wallichiana var. yunnanensis; assembly: GCA_018340775.1. NCBI lineage: Eukaryota > Viridiplantae > Streptophyta > Pinopsida > Cupressales > Taxaceae > Taxus > Taxus wallichiana. Next base: position 977,242,527 of record CM031239.1, read on the forward strand.
TCGACACATACATTTATGGGAAGAAACAAATCTTCAAATATAAACAAGACAAAATAGAATTTATTGATCACAAAGTATCAAGAAACCCCTTAGTCAAAGAAAGCTAGAAACTCCTTCTTATATTGATTGCATAAATTTTTTTAAATAGTGTGGGAATGGATAAAAACTAGTGAGGGGGGAAATGGAAGAAAATGGCTATCTGATTTGTACTCTCAAAGGTATGACTTTACAATTTATAGAATGAGAGGTGATTCATCATCTACCTCCCAATGCCTTTTCATATGTCCTCACACAACTTAACACTTTTCAAATTCTTAGGAAATTTTTAAGTTTCTTTTTAAAACATAAAGGTGACTTATTACATTAGAAACATTAAGACATATGAAAAAGTGCAACCCCAATGCAAAATTAGAACATTGAGAAGAGAGAGAAAGTTGGGGGTATGAAGAGAAGAGAGAGAGAAGAAGAAGAGAAGATGTTTCCCTAATGAATTCTGACAATCCTCGTTGATGGAAAGCCCCAATGCAATGAAACTCTGAATCTTCAAACTCATGTGAAACTCCTTCAAATTAGCTCACAAATGCTTTGGAATGAGTGTTTAAAAACATTGTTGAATGGTTCTGCCGATGACCGCAACTTCCACCCCACACAAGATACTCCTGCAACTCAAGCCATGAAGTGAGTGTCGAAGATATTGTTGAATTCTTTGAGATGAATCTCGAATTCCCTATGAGTAATTCCCATGGATGATCCCGAATGATGATATTGACCTGAATGATCATCCCTCTATGTCTCATTATTTCAAAACTTCCCATTGAGTATGAGTTACCATTGATAGCGAGTACCCAAATGGGAGAATTACTATTTATAGTAATAGGTGATTCTTTCTTATTCTTGACCATATTTATGTGATGAAGTTCTTTATTCAATCTTGTGCACACTACCTTCACCTCGACCACTTCTTGAGTTGACTTACTATTTTTAGTAAGCACCCATATAAAGAGCTTAATATTTTTAGTAAGTATTCATTTTCACTATTTTATGCTCTAGATAATCATTCGACTCCCAACAGATCTTCAGTGCACACTTCCTTTTCCATACCTACTTTTGATGACAACTTTCCAAATATAGTGAGTCTATATAGGAAAACTTACTATTTCTAGAAAGTGGACTTCCACTACTCAGTTTGTGACAAAAAATATTTTTCCGGACTCGGCTTGTCATCACGGTCATGTTCTCTCGAATTTCACTAGAGTTGTTGCCAATAAAAATTAATATTTTCACCTGCAATGTCTTGAGTACAAAGTTGCCATGGCGGCCATTAATAGAGCTTCACATTTGTATGTTTAGTTTTTGTCTTTGTTCACGATGAAAACAACTCCATTGTGATAGGTTTTCTATTTGTATTTTGTGTGCAATTTTTATCTTGTTTCCATTAATGGGTTGATGGGAAATCTGACAAATGTGAGTTGGTGCACAAAATGGGAATTTTTTTGGAACAAATGTTTCAGGGCACCATTAAACCTCCCATTTATTGCATCTTGATCATATTGAATAATGTGAAAGTCTGCAAAATACAACATCTCAATATGACTTATATTTTGCAAGATATGAGAAATTTTTGATTCAGTGACTTTGTGCTTATCTTGTGAAAAATATTCATTTTTCTTCATTTCTCTGTTGTTTCTCATTTTTGACCCATTTTTTCTTTGAGACCTATACATTTTCATGGAAAGGAGTTTTTGTAGCCATTATGGAGCTGGTTTGGAGAAACAATTTTGCATTGGGTGTGTGGAAAATCATGAACAAAGCCATGGCAAGGTATGAAGCTCTGAAGAAGAAATGGGGGGTAATGGCTAAGTGCCGAATTTAAATTATTCAAAAAGAATGCACAACAAGGGTTGGGTACATTTTTCATGTTTTATGTCCCTCACCTCAAAGGGACATGATGAGCATCAAATTCTATGGTGAGCAAGGTGATGACACGTGGCAGAGATCTAACAGTTGAGAATGGAGGCTTTGACAAGCATCTAGGGGCTAGAAATTTTCTCTTGAAGAGGTCACATGACTAACTAAGAGTCTCATTAGGGGATGGATGCATTTTTTCATGTTTTATGTCCCTCACCTCAAATGTACATTATGGACATAAAATTCCATGGTTTTCCAGGTGATGACACATGGTAGCGATCCCACGGTGAAGGCTTTGAGCTCCTGCAAACACCTAGGGGCTAAACTAGCAATCTTGGAAGTAGTAGTTTGGTCCACAGGGATTATTGGGGGCTTGGAGAATTTCCCAACATTTATTTATCTGACCTTGAGGGACAAAAAATCCCTTGAAGGTCTTGGAGCTGAAAATTTGACTAACTCTCGAACCTTAAAGCAAACTTGTGATAGCAATATATTGAGCTCCCGATGGACTGTTTTGATTAAATTCTATATGATATTGAATGGAAATGGTCTTATGAATCCAATGGTGTGGGGTTTAGGTATTTATTAACCCATTTGATACTTGAAAATGAGAATTTGTTATCTAGTACTCTACCTATACATGAGAAACATTGCTTGCAAAGCTGTTGTTCCTAAGTGTTGTGAAAAAATAATTTCACCATAGTGTAGGTCTCAGAATTCCCTTTTCGAAGATGTTTATTTTTCTCCTAACTCAATTCAAATCTCCCGCAATCACCTTCCGAAGTTCGGTAGCTTTTTTGTCCTATATACTATGTAGGCCTGTGAACTCTAATTTTGGTGAAACTACCCCAACTTCTTTAGTTCCTCCCTGAATCTTCCAAAATCAAATCCATGATGTCACTAAGACTTTGATTTACCTTTTTGTTAGGTTTGTATTTTATGTTATGCTTCATGGGGTCGCTCAAGTCCTAGGAAGGCTAGTGATAGCTCTTCCCACAACTACCTAGAGATAACATTTTTCAAGAACTCCTAAAATCACCTAGGGGGTTGATTTGACTTTCCTAAATCACATAAGTAAATGAATTAATCCTAATTAAGAGGTATCTGGACTAACTGGGAAGACCCGAGGTGCCTTGGTATGATAAAACATGAAACTTTTGCTACTTGGAAATTATCAATTTCCATGTTGTACACATTGCACGACGACAATAAGACGTATCAAATGGTTGGCAAACATTGCATATAAAGAAAAAATATTACCCCAAATAATTTATTTCTCCTACAAAGTTATTTCTTTTTGCTTGAGGAAGTTGTTTTTGTTTAATTTCTTGTTGTGTTAAAGATTTTATTTGGAATTTCAGGCCTTCTTTGTCCCTAGGTAGGATCCCCGCTAAACAACCACCTTTTACCATTTATCCTTTAAAAAAAGTATCAAACAATATGTTGCCAATAAGAGGGGGATTAAGGCCTAGGTAGACTAGGCAATTGCCTAGGGCACCAACATTTAGGGGGCATCAATTTGTTTTATTTTATCATGGTTTTTATGAAGAGTAGATCAATTTATTAACCATATATGCTAGTAGAATTAGTGGCCACCCTTACATACCAATTTGATTCTCTTTGTTGAAAATAAAAATAATTTTAAATAATTATATTAAGATTATGATATTTAATTAGCCCTAAAACCTAGGCAAGTGCCTTTGTTGTTAAATTTAATTCATACATTTGTATTTTAATATTTTGTATTGTTTTAAAGTTTTGAAAGATATTTTCAGGGGACATATCAAGAAAGGTGAATTGGAATAGTTGAGAAAGATATCGATAAAAGAAGATTATGATATATTATATGTTAGAGAATTAGCTGAGGAATTTACTCAGTGACACCTACAACTAAATTTATTAGAAAAATTTTCTCTTATAGTTGAGTCATAACATATCAAATAATCCAATATTTTAATTATGGTTGATTAATTTTTCTACTTTAAAATTCATTTTTTAAATAGAAGGCGTTAGCTCTAATATTGCCTAGGGTACTCATAGCACTAATTCTTCCCTAGTACAATAACTACTAGTTGTAAGACTTCAATCGTTAAAATATTCAACATTCACATATTTTTATTATCTCAATTATATTTATATTTCGGAGGAATACGAGTTATCGATCTTTGCCTCTTACATGTCATGAGAATACAACAGAAACTCCTAAACTGAAAGAGGGCTTGAAGTTTTGTACGGTAATAAAAACATTTCAATAAGCCGAGTTCGATAAATTTAAAGATCCCACAACTGAAATGGATCCCCTTCCTCGTACATGATATTGTCAATTGGTTCAGATATGGCATTGCCAACGTCAAATACAAGTTTCGCATACTCGCAATGCATATTCATGAGTTCTTCTTGTTTGGCTGTCAACTGGCTTTCCAACTCGGTAATCTGCTTCTTCATTCCATGGATTGCACTTGCAGTTCCATGTACGGGGTCCTTCAATCTTGCACTTGCTTCATACACCATACTATTTACTGCATCCGCTCTATCAATATCCTGAACACCCTGAAAAGCAACAACACATTTATAGTTTATGAAACACTAAAATAGACATATATTATAGGCGTTATAAGGATCAAATTGCACGGTGGAACCTGTATAATGTGTCTATCCGCATTAGAATATGGAAACAGATACTGTTTTATACATGTATGATGAAAAAGTAGAAATAGAAGATGCATACTTGAAGCATTTTGATAACATTGCCGGTTCCAAACACTCTCTGAACCATTGCAAACTTGTCTGGTTCATGAGCTGGAAAATGAGGAGCGAGTAAACATTCTTCGGAACATTTCTTGCGTTGCATTTTGCATGCTGCACACGCGGGAGATTCCGTCTTTCTGTTTCCCATGTAGGATTAGAATAGTTTTTGCAGGTTGCAGTAAGGATTCTTATTTATAATACTATCCACCTGAACAAATCAATGTCGACGTAAGCACCAACGTCAGAGTGACGCCTAGTGTTTTTATAATACACGCCATTATTTGGATCACTCAAATCCAAGTCAAGTCGAGTACAATGTTTTAATCTTATTTTTATTGCTCAAGCCCGTGGTGAATATCATGTGGGATATGACAAGTCTTTTTCCAATGACGATATAAATCTTTTGAGCCTTATACGTGTTCGATGTCTACTTGATTTTTGAATTTTTAAGGATTTTTTCACTTTAAGAGTGTGGTCTCATGATTTAGTAAATGCGGTCTTATGTAAAAGAACTTAATTACTATGGCTAAAATCCAGCCAAACTCCTAAAATTTCTAAACAATTATATTTTAGAGAGCATTTGTAGCCCCATAAAGTAATTGGGGTCACAAAAAAACAATCCACACCTTAAATGCTAAAGACTCCTATTTTGTCTATGTAGAAAAATTAAAAATCGTGGGACCCTATAAAAGCTAAAATATCCTATTTTTCCTCTCTAGCATATGCTCAAAATTTTTAGCTTGTTCCTTGCATGGGATAGCAAATTAAGCCTACTAGTACCATTCTTCGTTCTATTCATTGTAGTGATCTCGCATGTCTATAATTGTTTTTACACTTTTTACAAGTTGTTTTGAGGGATGAGATTTCACAATCGAGAAAATGTTATCATTTGATTGTTCTCATATAAAATAAGAAAACCATATGATTATATATTTAAAACATAGTAAAGTAGTAGCATAAAGTTGGTAGTGGGTCCCAGTTTTCTCTTTTTCACTTATTGTGTAACGCCCGCAAAAACGACGTTCTAGGAACTCACTTCAATCAAACACTTAACCCGAAAATGTGACTAATTTTTTTTTGTTTAAGTTAAAAGAGAAGGTTACGATACAAGGATGTTACAAGGGTACTTAACCTTTAGAGTTCATTAATTTACTTACACTACTTAGCTCAGTTTTACGATTGAAGAAATGGGTCGAGTTGAAAGTTACATGTTAGCACAATTATCTCTAGGGTACATTTGTCAATAGTTCTATAGGAAAATAGTAAGGTTTAAATTCACTTAATTAGATATTTTCTTCTTTCAAATTTAGTTCAATCCTAACAAGGTTAACCTTATGCTAAATTATTAAATCCATTACTTTAATAGCTTAAAGGATTATTTAATAAGTTTCTACACATACTAAAGGTTAAAAGGAACATCACACCCCTAGGTAATTAAATGGGCCTGTTGACAATTTTTGAACCTGTGCAAAAATGGCCAACTAGAAACTTCGTTATGACGGACAACTTTGGTGAAGTATACCTAAGCTAAGGGATTTATGTCGATTATTTTGTTATTGCTGATTTGTAATAATGATAAAGTGAAATCTACAAACTATGTGTTTGTTACAAAATGTAACAACTCACATAGTCTGCTAATCTCACAATTTCCTTAGCAAGAGAACATAAGCCTCAAAGGACATCTGTGTTATCCCAATGAAGGCACCATATTGCTAGAATATGTAAGGTGTATAGTTTTGGAACAACAGACATAGTGGCAATTTTTAGACAATCAGATTCATGGTTATTATCTTGATGCCTATCAGTTTTATTGCTCTATGTTCATTAAAGTTGTTATGATTTATAAGTCTACATTTACCTATGCTGCCATAAAAGATTACAATTGATTCCTTTCCTGCTACTTCCATCAAGAAAATATTGACAAACAAACAGTGACAATAATGTCCAAATGGAGATAGCAAAAAGGAGTCAAAATGAAGAATGGAAACTAAGGTAATGAAACGGCTTATAATGAGACACATTTCATTCAATGATTATCCCTTTGGAGTTACATGTATTCACTTCAAGTTATCCCTTATGTTAATTGATTTCATTGAGATATTGAGTTGCCTACATCATTGTACAACCAAAAGAAAACTGAATGCAGAAAGAGATAATCAACTCATTATTTCAATTTAATGCTTTATTCATAAGAGATCATAAGCTTTCCCACACAAGCCGTGGGATATGACTAAGTGACTCATCATATACATGGAAATGAGAATACCATGTGTGCTAAAGAACAAGAGAAGAGGAGTAAAAAGGAACCCATCATTGCCTTTTCTGTCTTCTGTCTCCACTCCTCACCTTTCCATCTCCATCTCAACTCCTCCATCTTCCGCTTCCATCTCCATTTCTTAACACCTACAAGACAAAGAGAAGCATATGTCAAATTGAGCTCAGGGTACAATGTTATTCCAATACTCATGTTCTAAAGCAAATACATATTCTAAGTTCAATGTATCTAATGGTACTTAAACGAATGAAATACAGAAATGCATGACATAGGATAAGAAAGAAATATAGATAGGATGGCAGCAAAGGAAAAAGTAGAGTACATAAAGTGAAATGAATGGCAAGAGAAAATCAAAGAAGCTAAGGATTGGTTCAGAAAAGGGAGAATCTGAAGAAGTTTTAAAAGAAAAGATGTGGAGATAGCACATGAAAGAATTTTGTAGAAACAACTTGCAGAAGAAGGAAAGAAGAAGAAATAAACCACATGGATACAAGAGAGGCCAAAAAGCCTATTTATTTCTAACTTATTTCTGAATTTTGCAGGAACAGTTTGCAACATTGAATAAAATCAGTTTAACTAGTTAAGAAGAAAGCAGTGACTAAAAGGGAATAAGCATTAGTTTAGATGATTTGCTAGGAAGCATCAAGCATCAGAATGGGTCAAGAAAGATATATTTTTGCAAATCAGAGTTGGAAATATGGAAAAGGAGAGAGAAAACATGATTTTTGGAAATTTTTGCCAGAGTCTCCCCTTGTAAAATTGACTTTTTATTTAAAACAAAATTGAAATACATGGTTTAAAAGCTATTACATGCTTAATAAGCTATCTGAGCTTCAAAAGGAACAAAAAAGTCAAAAAATTAAAGGAGAATTTATTTCATTATACAAAATGGAATGCAATCATGTTTGTAACAAAGAAACAACATATAACTTCCAAAAGGTCATTATTCTGAGTGAAAATGTTAAAGCTACAGAACACATAAGATGGTAGTCACCTTATAAACTGAAGAAGTGAACTACAGAGCTTAACAATATCAAATAAACATTTGCAGTCAAGGCTACAACAGGTCAACTACTACTGCAAACAAAATGGAGAACTTATTTTTCAATCCTACAAATGTCTAGTTGGAATTTACTATTCTGCACAGGAATGAAAATGATTTACAAAATGCCAAGAATGGAGTGAATATCTAGACAAAGTTCAACACAAATCAAAATATGCATCTATAGGAAAATAAAACGAGACAGGTTGGCAAAGCAAGAGCATCAAAATCCAAGCTCAGAAGTGAAATTTTTCTTTCATTACATCAGAAAGGGAAATGAATCACAAGAGAAGTGGACTACTAGTGCCAGGTATTCATCTACTAGATATGGCTCAGCAATATCCAATAAACAAGTCAAGTATGCATTCACAGAGCTCACAAAAGTAAATTGAGTTGCATTTACAGAAAGAAGGAGTTGCATTTACAGAAATAAGAATGAATCTACAGGAGCTTGAACTCATACAATACTACCCAGTTTTTAGTTTTAGAAGAAACGAAACGCAAATGCTCACTTATCAGAAGATACAGGTATACAAAGAAAGCATGTAAAAAACTAAATGTACATCTACAGTCAAGGTTACAATGACAAGTCAAGTATACATCTACAAAAGGAAGAAGAAATGTGACAGTCCTGCAAAGAAGGAATACCAAAAACCAATGCTAAGAAGTGAGGTTCCTCTCACTACATCTTCAGACATAGTTAGACAAATACCAAGCATACATCTACTACATGAAGAAACAAAACTCGTATATCGAAAACAAAGAACCAAAACAGGAAACACTTCCAAGTACCAGGCCGGTCTACAAGTGAAATACCAAAACATCAGCACAGAAAGAGTTCTTCTACAAGTGTCAGTGGCTTGTCAAGCTCGAAAATTCATTAAAGAAGAAAGATGAACTTCATACACACAGAAATAGTTCATTATCAAATGAATAACCAGAGATCTCTATGTTTCCTTTAGGGGTACAGAGGTTAAGCTCAAATTCGAAAAGGAGAAGCTATGATAAGAAAATGGTTAAAGAACTCACCGTGCCCAAGGACAAAGACAAAACAAACAAGCAAAATGATGGCGGCACTTCCCTCTGCTAGCTCATTTTTGAGCTCATTAGCAACTGAATCGAAAAACCAGACAGAAAACCAGAAGCAAGGTAGTCATTCGAATGGTCTACAAAGGATAAAAAACAAGTAAATAGATTAAATGATCTTTAGATCATACTCAGAAAAGAAAATCCAAGCTACAAGTCGAGCTACAGGAAACGAAATACAAAAGAATACCTTCGAGTTCCTCAAAATGCACACCCAGTCATAATCGAATGGCATCAAAGGTCTCCAAAATGAAAATACAGGCTCAAAGACCTCCAAGATCTCCATGCTTTCATCAAAAAATCTAGAGCAAAAAAAAATTCCAGGGCTTTGCCCACAAAGTAAAAACCGAATGAAATGACCAAGTGCGAGCTCGAAATGTTTTAACCTTCCATCGAGACTAGGGTTCCAAAACCCTAACCCATGATTAGAGATCAACGGCCTAGAAATGCCCAAGTACAAGATCAAATGGTGATCGGTCTACATAGGGTTCAAAGTGATAAGCCCAAATTAAATGCCACCAACCAAATAAATGCTAGGGAAAGATCCTAAACCATGGTAAAGAATCAACGGTGGCAGAGAAACCAAGGACGAAGATCAAGGGCTGTAAGAGCTCACAAAAACCAAGTTAACCAAGCCCAGTTAGGGTTACCACCGCCTAAGACCGCAAGGGTCGAGTCATCGTGGAGGGGGCCAGCCCATGTGGACAGAGCAATAATCATTTTCCAAGACTTTAAAAAGTCTAAACTATGCATGCCCGCAAAAATCAAGACATCATTATATGCCAAAAGCACCGAAAAAGGTAAAGTTTGTATTATGTGCCAAACCAAAGGTGGCGGATCAAACTCATGGTGGGCTAGCCAAAGGGTGGTCCCCTTTTAATCAAATACACATACAATTTCCTAAGTCCACAAGGTGGCAGCTTCCAAACTTCACAAGCCAAAGGTGGTCCCCACTTCAATTTTATTGTGCAAATATTGCTAAAGGTTGCATCCTTTTTCCTACACACAGGAGATGATATTTTGCATGCCTTCACAACAGGACATAACAGAGAAGATGATGAGTTTGCATGTGCAAAGAAAGAAGACTTGCCTAGCAAGAAATTTGTAATTTTAGCAAATTGTTCACCTTTCTTTCTTAAAAATAGAATAGTCAACTTCAGTTTGACTAAATTGTATCTGAGGCTATTAATGCCTATTTTTATCATGTACTTTAGTTTGTATTATTTTATTCCTTTATTTATTATTAAATAAAGGATAAAATTAGGATACATGGGTGAGTATAGCCTAGAGGCTATTTTTAGGAAGTAGAGTGAACTTTTGCTATATATTGTGTGCTCTTGCAAAGCACAAAGGAGGGGGACTTTTTCAGAGATTTTTCCCAGAAGAGCTTTTGATATGAGTACTGAAGCAATTTCTACCAATTTTACCCTCTGAGTGTTGAATTACTCTTTCCTTTCCAAGTTTTTCTATAGTTTTGTGTATGCCAATATTAATCTTGTTAATCAATATTCCCTGATTAGTCACTTTACCCTGCTGCAGATCTACTATTTTCTACTAAATTTCATTGTGCATGTTATCTTACTAGTACTGTTGTCATTTTTCCCCAGTACAAATTAAGTGTCTTTTGCCCTTACATTCTACAGAAAGTAAAATTGGTTCGTGCACAAAAATAATTCTTCACGAGTCAGTTGTGTATCCCACTCAAGTCAAGTTCTTCACTTAAATTTAGTATATCACCTTTGTAATTATTTCATTTTTTTGGTCACCTCCTAACCCTAAAACTCCCAGAAAGTAGTCTAGTGAACACCAATAAGAAATCGACCTTTTAACCCCGGAGGTTCACCTCAAAATAGGTATACCCACAGACCTGAGGTGTCCCCATTGTATCTACGAGAGAGAGAGAGAGAGATATTTTGCAGACTTAGAACACCTGCTACCATCTCTCTTCCAGGTGCACTTTCAAGAGATAATAGGGCCCACTCACCCATCTACACATACCCTTAAGGATTTTACATTAAACATTTAAATTACATTTGTACTTAATAAAGGTAGGGTCAATCCTCCACCATTGGATCAAATCCATCTAAGCCACTAGATCCTAGGGTTCCCATCCTTGCCCTAAAATCCTTATGAAATTCTATTAAAACCTATTCTCATTCTATTCTTCTCATTTGATTCATTTTCTTTTGTTAAATTTACAGGTTGGAGAGGAGGAAGCCATGAGAGCAAAGGGAAGAAGCCATGAGGGGATTCTATAAGAAGATTTAGTCTAGGCTTAGCTTAGTTTTGTCTTTTATTTATGTAATCTATTTCCTTCAAGGATTGGGAGGAGTTTCCTCCTCCAATCTAGTTTTTATTCCAAGATTCTAGTGTATTGGGTTTAAATTTGGGGCAAACCCTACCCCCTTTGATATAAAGAGAGAAAGCTTTAAGATTTACCATTTGTGTGTTTGTTTGTTCCATTTTAGTGTATTTTTCTTCTTTGGCAGTAATAAATTAAATTTTACAACTTCAAGCTTAGTGAAAACTTGTTAAAATTCAGTCATAAGTGATAGGACTACTGCCCAGAGAGTGCACCGGTAGTTCTGGGACCACCGCCTTGCCAGAGTGACAAACATCGAACCACTACCCTCTAGAGCGGTGGTTGTGAAACCGCCGCCTTACCTGGGAAACAAACACAGGACCACCACCCTACTGAGAAACAGTTTTGAGGCTTCCACAACTACCTGAGCGGTGGTTATGGGACCCCGCCCGCATAGGGTGTTGGTCCTATTTTTGAGAAACATAACCTTAAAGCTGAGATTTTTACAAAAACTTAAAGTTGTCAAAGGATGTAAAAATGCATTATAAGTTGTCTTTGTTCATTTTAAAGTCCCAGAATTGAGATTTATTGCTCATTTACTCATTTCTTAGTTAATTCTAGTCATTTTAAAGTGTTTCCATTTTTAATAAAATTCATCTACTTACAAGAATAATTTCTACTTGTTTAACTAAATTCTTCTTTCCATTACAAGAGAGAAAAGGACATAAATCTATTTCACTACTTTTTCATTTCCTTACTATACAATTAACATTGCTAAATGCAATAAAATCTAACTTAGTTTCCTCTTTGTTTCAATACAATGTACATACATTCAAAATAGCTAAAATAACTTTATTTTTCCATTCAAGTTTACTACACAAGTAAGCTCAACTTCTAACAATCTCTACATTTTCTTCTTTCTCACATTTACAATACAATAACTACTCAATGAAAATATACTTTCCTTTCCATTGTAAAATAACTTAATCTTTTAATACAAGCACTACTTTTCTCACAACACATCCAAGATTTCAACAAGGAGAAAATACTTTCTTTTATATTTGCAAAACTAACTCTACAATATTTACAATGAAGAAGACTTCCTTTTTCCATTTCCTAACTAAACCATACAAATCTTTCTTTCTCTTTTCAATATACAAATATTAAATGTAAACTCCTTTCTACAAGATTACAACAATGTTCTCCACTTGATGTGGGAAGTCATACAAAAGTAAATACAAGAATGAAATACATTATTACAATTTCTTCCACTCTAAGTGGGTAAAATACAAGAAAGTTTCACATGGCCACCAACAAGACTCCATTCTCCAACTCCAACAAGATAGCTCCTCCAAGGATTTGCTTGATTCACAAAAATAGGGGGAGAGGCAATGCTCTCCACCCAACCAAGATACCCAATGGAGAGGAGAAGCCATCCTCCCCATTGGCCCCCGAGCCCCAACCACATTACAATGGGAGAAGATCTCAACTCATGGCAACTACTAGCTTCCACAAAACTTAACAAATAATTTTCACATTCAATCCATTTACATACAAACACAATAACAACTCAACAAGAAGAAATCAAACAAAACAACAATATAACAAGGCTTATCAAGGAAGCTAAAAGAGTAAGACCTATGGGGAGGCCACTTATGCCTCCCAATGGGAATGAATACCCACCCAAAAGGCTTCAATGCAAAGTGAAATTTCCCTCACAACTCTTATGCCTCCCTTAATTACCCCTTATACCTCCATAACTCTTATGCCTCCCTACATTTCTTAGGTCTTCCTCATAGCAAGAACAAAAAGGAAATGCAAGCATCCCTCAAAACAAGGTGGAGCACCCAACCCAAAATCCATCCTCAAGAAAGTGATCTCTTATGTATCCCTACAAGTAAAGCTCCCCATAGTCTCCTCCCACTCCCAACTTAGGCAATCTACCCACACCCAACAAGCATTCCAAAGAGACAACAACATAAAACACAACATATAACACATATAATAAAGCAGAAGAGCATAATTTAAACTAAGGTGAAGCTCTTACCTCTCCATGGTAGATATTGTTCCAAGTATGAAGTTCCAAGCCTCTCTAAAGATCAAGCAAGCATCCAAAAAGCTCCAAAAATCCACAAATCTCTCAAAAATACTCCCTCTCCAAAATTCAAGAGACAAAAATGATCATCCAACCCAAAAACAAGCAACATGAATTCAATAAATAAAGAAACGAGAGGGAGGGATGATGTGGCTCCAAGTAGGATTCCACCTCATTTCCTCTTCACTCCACATCACTTGATCAACCTCATATTCCAAAGCACCATTAATAAGTGGTTGGAAGAATGACAAGAACCTTACACACTCCATCTAAGCCCACTCCCCAAAGGAAAAATTAAATATTAGAAAGAAATTGCAATTAACATTTTACATTTTTATCACCCCCAAACACCTAAAAGATTCTAAATTTTATGCCTCGACTAATAGGTAGGGTTGGCATGGGCATTTAAGACGTGTGGGACAAGTTTGACTTGTCCCACAAGCTTCCAAATTTGGCCTCTAAGGCCAAATTTGAGTTTCCCATGAAGGGTAGAGTGTGCTACACTCAAAAATCAAACACACTTCACTCAACACAAAAATCCAAGAGTAAATAAATTCTAATAAATGAACTCCTTTTTGGTCACATCTTTAATTTGTTTAGGAAAAATTCAAATTAGTTTAATTAAGACACTACAACCCATGAATAATAGAAGGGGTAAACAAAAATCCAAAAATCTAAATAATAAAACATGTAAATTTCATTACTAAAGGAAACACATACCAATCTTATAAAAAGGGAAAATTAAAACAAAACAACACATGACCCCTAGGTCACAATTTTCTCCTAACCAAATAATTCTAACACACACAATTACATGTTGCCATGGTGACCCAAGTTAAATTCTTCTCGAATTCCAATGTGGTTGGTCTCAATCCCCGATGTTGTTGTGAATATAATATACCTGCAAAACAAAGACTACCTCATTTGGCCTCGTGGCCGTATTAAAAATTCATGTCAAATATGCAATATAAATTTGAAATCAACTATATATGAATTAATATCATCTATGCAAGATATGATATCACTTACAATTTTCTAGCACATTAATCCAATTATCAAGATCTACTCAATATGACTAAATATATCACATGTCAGAATTACAACTAAATAACCATGTCAAAAGTATATCAATATCAACATCAAATGTCCTCAGTAGTCCATATGCTTCATATAAGAATCAAATAAATAACAGTTCAATATCTTTGATACCTCCCAGCATGCTAAATTAAAGAAGCTACAATAGATCCATAAGTGCAGTCGATAGTATCTAAAACAATAATAAAAAAGGTGTCGAAGGGAAGTGGGCACTATATCTTGTCTACATTTACTCAAGTACTCTCTATTTATGAAAATTGTCTCGAAATTATGATAAAATTTGTAATAATATGAAACCTTATTTCTTCCCATCATCTCAATTATATCAATTTCCTATGTATTTGTGTATTCCACTTTAACAACAAAGTATAATTTAATGAGTTATAACAAATGAGTCCAATATAATGAGTTATATATAATAATAAAATATATTTTAAAAACAATTTAACCAAATTTTATATTTTTCAGATTATAAAATCACATAAATAGGAAAATCTGTTAAAATTTTATGTAATAATAAACTCAATTTTTATTATTTTGAGTTAAGCATAAACAACACATGCATATCAGTTCGACTACTATCCGGACTCGACCACTGAATCTACGGGTATTGACCATCGCATCCCCACCATCCCATCTACACACAACTCATATCTACAAAGTGACCCCACTTTTATTTAAAATGATGATTTTGACTTCTTCCCAAATTTCTTTGTCGTTCCAAACTTGGCAATGCAGGCAAACGTTTTTACGTGTTGGTTAAGGCTTTCCATTCTTTATGAGTAAGTGATTAAGCTAATTTTTTTTAAACTTGCATATGTATTGATAATATTACGTCATAAGGTGTTACTATGTGAGGTGCAACCTGGAGGCTCTGACAAAATGTCACATTTTCGATGAATGAGATTTGATTTTACATTTTTCGTTGAAATAAAATGGCTTACATTGAGTATGGATGTGGCCAATGGAATTGTAACAAAAATATTTTGTTTGTTGAATGTTAATATGAAAATGGAGGTGAGTGGGTTATTGATAATAATTGATGGGGGATGTACTTCCTAACATCATTAAACATTTTCCTACTTCGATGCAGGTAGAAATTTTCGGAGGCATGAAGTTTTCATGTAATTTCGTATGCAGAGTTTACATGACCTAGGGATTTCTCCCATTTACCCTTTGTATTTCACTTGGACTTCACCTTGCATTTATTTTTCCTGTGATGGATCCCTGATCGTTACTGCGATTTAGATTTTGATTTAATGAGCCATGTTGGAGAGCATGCATGAAATTGGATTGCGAATGGAGTGAATGTGAAATTTAATGGTGCTTTTATTTTAACAGTTCATGATGATTTTGCTTCGTATTTGTGGATGATACTTTCTGATATGAGAGTGGAGAGGTTATGTGCTACGTGGAAAATATTTGAGAGGTGATTTGATTTTAATGGTAGTTTTAGCTCCTATAAATATATGGTCTTTGCACTTCTCCATATACGTGTTCATGATTGTTTCCCGATACAATATGTTTGTGTTTGGTAAGTTTTTTTAAAATTTTTTTGGGTCGAATAAATCCTACTTTCTCGTGTGGATAATAGTGTCTTTCTTGTGTTGTAGGTTTTTGTGTGAGTAGTGTTTTCACTTTGTTGGATTCACTACATCTTCTCTGCTGGGGTGGGTTTCTATAACTATTATTTTGAAGTATTTATCTTCTTATTGGTAGTTTATTTCATTTCGATGGGGATTGAGTCATGTCAGATCATTGGAGTTTTTCCTAATCTAGAGTGGGTATTTATAGTTTGTGTGGATAACAGTGTGTTTCTTTTGTTGCAGGTTTCTGTGTGCGGAGTTTGTTTTCTTTATGGGCTTCAGTATTTGAAAACATTCTAGGAAACAAGTAAGGAAATTTCCCTTTCTAAGACATCCTCTCTGCTAAAAATATCTAACCTGGTATAGATGCCAAGATTAAATATAGTTTCCAATGAAAGAGCTCCAAACATATATCCCAATAAGTCAAATGTATTCCTTCGAGGCAAAATATTGAATACAAAAAAACTAAGTGATAGAAATGGTACCTTGACATCAAAATGTGAGAGGAATATCCATCTTTGAGATGATATGCCATTACATCTATAAAATATTCTTGTGGCCCTATCATCTTTGACAATGATTCAACTAATTTCTAAGAAGAGCAGGGTATATAGGCTGCTTGAAAAGAACCACTTTCCATTTCCATTGGATGATTTTATTTTCCTACAAATCTCTTTATCAACTCTTCCTCATTTTCCTCAGAAAGTGGCTCTTTTTACCAATCCAAAGGCTATCTAAAAGAGAATCTAAGAGGCTGTAGGAATTAGCAGCTAACGCAAGATCTTTTCCTAAATTTTTATTTATGGATTTGCATAAACTCACTATCTTGTTATCATATGTACAAAAAATTCTGGCCGGAACCTTTCCATAATTCACACCTTTCCTTTGAACAACTTCTCTGAAGTGAGAAACCAATGGGCATTTTGACAGATGAAACTATGCAATGGAAAAGTGACAAGTGAGCATGGGAATCTACAAGTAACTCTTCCTCGCACCTGACCTCCCGAGGTCATGCCAAGACAGTTGGTGGGGATGGAATATACGTGGGATATATGTAAACTTAGTAAGGAAATCTTATATCTTCGACACGCACTAATGGAATCTGTGAATCTAAGGCAAAGAAGGCCCTCCTAACCTGAATTGGCGTGATAGATCGGTCGGCGAGGATGACTGCTCGAAGGATCCAATCAATATCGAGCTCTGGCATAATCCATTCTTTACGTTGTGGGATACGGGGAAAATGACCTGGAATTGTTTCGTGTATATCTCCAGATAGGGTCATAGGGTAGATGATGGATATAGTGGACTCTACGGGTGATTCTCTAGTCTAGTCCATAAATCCTTAGCTTCATTAGCTGCTATGTCTAACAAGGATAACTGTGCGATAATGGTTGGTGGAAGTGGAGTGGATCTAAATACTAATGTGCGTAAGCCAGTGTCAACATCGGATTGACCTGTGGACTCATTGGGTTGTGGGATTTGTGGATCACAACCATAGATTCTTGGTTGTTGTGGACCTGCTATGGTCATACGAGGAATCAATCTCTAATCCCTAGTATCCAAGTAGTTGTATGCCTTTTCGGCCTCTATATTTAGAACTACAAGTTGTGCAATCTTCTCAGAGTACCTTACAGGTGTTCTGGCAACCTGAATTCTTAAGCCAGTGTCTATGTCAGTGAGAATGTCTCCTGCGTCTGGCTATGGGACCAAAGGGTCACAACCTGAATGTTTTCTCTCTTTCAAGCCCTTCTAAAGTCATGTGGATATTTATCTAGGGTGATCTGTAGTCTGGATGGTTTGACCAAAACGTGTGTGATTTGTCGTCTTCAATGTGTAACCCTCTTAATTGTGAACTGATCTATTGTAAGTTTGTTGTTTGGAAGACTTGGATTCTAAGATTCTAATCTATATCATTTATTTCTGTAACAAGATTGGGTTGAGGCACGATTGGTTCGAATACGTATTCTCTGGGATCTCTAGGTCCCGTGATTGTCATGTAAAAAGAAAAGATATAAGTCTAACTAATGACAGAATAAATTAACTACGCAAGATATATCTATGTATATTCCTAAATCTGATTTTATTGATAAACTACTAAATAGAATTTAAAAGAGCAATTATCTAATATATCTAGAAATTGACAACTAAACTAATGATGAAATTTAAAACAAACAAAGCAGTTGAGTATGGCTACTTGCCTATGCAGTTGTAAATCTATTCTAAGTAACTAGATAACTAATCTAATCTATTTGAAAGACTCTCGATCCTACCTCAGAAGTGAGGAGTGAATCATAGTTTCTCAGAAACTATCAATCCCCATAGCTTCCCGTAAATATTGAAAGTGAGATTAACTGAAAAGAAATGATTGACTACTCTATTTGATATGTTTTAATTAGAACTTTGAAAGCTTGAACCTAGACTTTATAGAACAGTGGTGAATCTAGTTGTGTATGGCTTTGTCCCCTCAGTGTGATCTCCTCGTTCCTTCATGCTCACATGAATCTAGAAAAGTGTGTGATGTTAGCATCAATAGAAGTTGGTATCAAAATAATGGCAGCTTAGGATGCAGAATGAATACAATGCGAGTAGGAGAGGGATAGCACAAGAGAAAAGAGCTTGGCTTATGTAATTCCTAGCGGGATTTATTGCGAGTCATGCAACACAAAACATCTAGAACCTGAAACTATTCTTTTTGACGAACAAAACCTGCAACTTTAATGGCTTCCTACTTATAATTAAATTTTCCTACTCCAACCGATTTGTATGAAACAAGAACAAAAGAGGACAAGAAAATTATGTGGCTTCCAAACAACAAAACAACACTAACTATGCATGCAATAAATAAAACTATGAATCCTAGGAAAAATTGAAAGACTAAGCTACTACAATGAGAAACTAAGAGGAAAATTTGAGGGGCCATTTTCTTGAGCACAAGCCAGCTATTTTTAGAATCCCATTTACCCAAAGGTGACAACCAATTTGATCTCTTAAACCATAAACAATGTAAAAACACTATTCCAAGGAACTAGAATCATAAATACAAGAAAAGGTAGTGAAAGAAAGCTGGTAAAAATTGATTTTTATGTGAGTCATGATAAAAGAAATGTTCGGAAAAACACATGCAAGACCGCCACCTTGAACAGGCGATGGTTACAGGACCGCCACCCGCTGGGCGGTGGTCACGAGACCGCCGCCTGTAGGGTGCGATTTAAATCAATGAAGGCTGAAAAGCAAAGGAAAATAGGTGAAGGAAAAAGAAAAGCATGAAGGTGCTAATCGGGGCATGCAGGATGCTAATGCATACATGGAGATATTTTTGGATCCTTAACACCTTGCGAGGAGACCTGTATCATCATTGGAGCACGTGTAATGTTGTTTTGGCAAAGGCAAGACTCTAAAATTTTTGGTACATACGTATTGCCCCCTTGAGAGAAGCGTTTTAGCCATAAAGAGGCGTAAAATGGTGTGTCCGAGTATGGAAGTCCCGAAATGGGAGGCTAGAAATTATACCGACGCCAAAGATGTCGAAACGACGCCATCCAAAATCCCCGCTACTGGAAAATGAAAAGAGGACTCAAGTGTAGATAGACAAAATAAATCAAAAAATAAACACTAAAATAATACAAAACCAGGATGTACCATTTGTGCAGGGATAAGAACTTACCTACGTCGGTGTTCCAAACCTGTGAAAAGGGCATTCAATAACAAGTCAGGATGCTATATATGTAAAAGTGGGCCCATTTTCCTATTCATTTATGCGTGTTGATTTGATTGATTTTGAGCTCTGGGACCTACGGTGATGGTTTCTGATGAGAGTATAGTCAAAACGTTTGGGACGAGATTGTGATCATGCCTCCATGAGCGGAACACCGACCTCGCGAGATCACAGGTTAGTTTTTCTTGATTTACCATTTTTTTGCTGAAAATGTTAAAATGGTGAAATCTTTGTCATGGGGGATTATTTTTGAAAATGTCAGTTTTAATAGGGTCACTTAGGGGGGACACCTAATGGGTAGGCTTTGTTTTGGTCAAAATGGTCGTGTTTTTACATTTTTAGGCATTTTTAGGGCACATGACCCATGTGGAATTTTGGACACGAACGCCGCCTGAGTAGGGTGGCGGTTACACGACCATCACCCTGATTAGGGCAGTGGTTACAAGACCGCCACCTTTAAGGCGGTGATTACGGAACCGCCGCCCTACTCAGGGTGGCGGTCCTTCACAGAATGCATAAACAATACTTATTTGAATTCATTTTTACATTTCTAGCATTCTTACCTGCTTTCATGATTTTTCTAATGTCATTTGAATACTAACTTACTTCTTTTTGTGTGTTTTGGGTGTATGCGGTGAAGGAGGAATATATCCGATGGAGTCGTGAGAGAGAGTGTGATTGGCTTCTATTAGTATTGGATGCCCTTTCTCAGGATGAGCATGACACTCTTCAGAGGGCGGTATATTGCGCATATCACAGTCCCGCATGTTACACCTTCTAGTCACATACTTTGTGACTTTTTTCATATTGGGATGCTGATCGGAACACTTTCCAATTTCTAAGAGTCAGGGGTGAGTGGACCATCACTTTGGAGGATTTTACCACATCTTGGGGGTCCCGATCATCGGGAGATGGCTCACACTTGAGACAGCAGGGTCACGGGCTCGAGATAGCACAAGGTGGGCACGATATATGTGAGATGTAGTTATCTCCATTGGTTCAAAGAAGGGGGTGAGTGTCGATCTATTCCTATCCTACCTATCCCCTTGATTCATCAGGCCATTATGGGGATCCTTGCCTCGAGATTGATCGGGGACAAGGGAGGAGACAACTTACTGTATTTTTGGTCCCCCATTATTACACAGATTGACGGACATGGCCAGATTTATGCTTGGGGGCGACATTCTTGGGACCACCTATCATGATTTGTATTGGGTGGTTCGTTTACAGGGGCAGTCATTGAGTCGTCCGACCCTGGTTATGAGATGGGTCTACGAGCGTTTCATCCCTTATGGGAGAGGTGTAGAGGTGGTAGATCCCGGAGCTGTGAGGGCAGCCAGATGGATAGACATGTCAGTGCTCGAGCACGTCACTAGCGATTGCCTCTTTGACCACTAATGATATGAAGGACACACCCTATTAGGCCATGGTAGGGTTATGGGGTGAGGAGGCTCTTACTATGATCTCTTGTTCCACCACAGGGCAGCTTATGGATAGAACAGGGAGGGTGGAGATACATCCTTTTGGTCGAGTGCCTTAGCAATTTGGTCTTCCTTACATGGGTATGCTTCCCCCCGGTTGTGCGCAAATATACGATCACTTCCGGAGGCCATGGGAGGTCCTAGAGGTGGGTTTGGACCGTTGTTACTCCTAGTGTCCCCATTGCAGCTAGGAGGTAGCAAGACGCGCTCGAGGGAGAGCCAGTGATCCTTAGGCACCCTTACTTCAGATTGCCGCTAGTCCCACCCACAGTAGCGATGACCCCATTGACATAGAATCTGAGTCTGAGGAGTTCACAGGGGGAGAGACAGAGGAGGAGACCGAGGCTGAGGTATGTGAGTCGAGTGGAGAGGAGGAAAACGATCCTTAGTGGCATGAAACTTAGGATATCTTACAGGCGGAGAGGGCGGAGAAGAGTGCAGAGAGGGTGATGCTAGTTTCAGAGGATCCACTTTCTTAGGGCTTGGGTGGAGAGGATGAGTCCATAATAGGAAGTTATGTGGCCCCAGGAATAGGAGGATCGCATCGGTCAGTGCGGCATTGGTGGGCAGTGCTGACCCTAGGGATCCCTCTTGGAGGCCTAGAGATCCGAGTGAGTTATCATCCTTCTCTTTAATGTTTGTTTAGGATTGCCTTAGTTGCTATCTCTCCTTTTGTTTACTTTTATTTCTATCTTTTGAGTATTTCTAATTCATTTTTCTCCTTTTCTTGCAGAGACATGACTAATGAGTAGCGAGACTCGATTCACCGGTATGCACTGATACCCTGATGATCCCCATGGAGAAGACCCATGCATAGCTATCTGTGGACGCAGGGGAACCTTCAAAGAACTTGTAAGCATACAAAAATTTTTCCCTGTCGGCATGTGGCCAGGATGGTGTCTACCCTCCATACCGAGTTGGCAAGATACAAGACAACAGAGTGCTTGATGAGGAGTCACTCTCATGGTCGACCGCATCGCTGCTCGTCGAGATCGTGAGCCCTCTCGTGCACTCGCAGTACCGGCGTAGCGAGTCCTAGATGTGGGCGTGCACCTCGGGAGGGATCTCATAGGGGTTGAGAGGCCACTTGGCTCTCATAGATTATTTATATGATATATTTTGTATTTCCCGAGCTCTTTGAGCATTTGACCATGCTTACCGCATGATGGCATTGTCATACAAGAAATGTTGATATATATATATATATAATTTTTGGATCAAACTCTTGGTATCTATGTTCTTGTGATTTGTTTTCTCATGTAAACTATAATTTTGTTTTCATATGCTCTTCAGAATGTATGCAATGGAGGACAAATGATACAAATGATTTCTTTCTTTTCATATTTTGTGATCTTTGATATATATGATAATGTAGACACAATGTGATCTTGAACTTAAGTTTCTATAAGCAATTTTTGGTACTTCATATTTGTTTTGACAAAATGTGATGATAAACCGGTATGATGAGCAGATGAACTTGCCCACTCCTAAATCCATGCAACTAGTAAGATGCGAGGGCTCATCACTAAGAGCTAGAAAGGGCACAAGCTATGAAATTTGTTGAATGGTAGTGATGAGAGATAGACAAAGATTTGATGGAACCAAATTAGGACACTACAAACCTACTCTACTCAAGTGACTCCATAGTTTAGAATGCTACTTGCTTTGCGGTTTATCTAGACTTAGATCCGTAGATGGCCACATGGTAGACAAAATCTAGTTTTCGGGGTTTTGAGCTCTCTTGGAATTTTGGACATCTGATTCATTTGTTTTTGACTCAAGATTTCAAAGGTTCATTTGAACTGTTTTCTTACGACCTTTAACATTTATTGTCAAGAGGACCCCCCACACCTTGCCCCATGCTACTAGTAAGAAGCATGGGCTTATCACCATCAACAAGGCATAGGCGAGTAAGGGCATTCACATCCTTTCCCAACCCTACGTCATTAGTAAGAGACGTAAGCTCATCACTGAAGGTTGGTAGGGTAAGGAAATGTGTAAAAATAAAATTTTCTGTTTGATCTATGTTTGACTTATATATTTGAGTAAAATGTAAGTATGTTCTTATCTCCAAAGAGATATATGTACAGGGTAGATGTGACACTATGAATCTTCTAAAATAGACCATAGGAAAGACACCTATCCTAGGAAGAAACCAAAAGTGAGAACAAGCAAGTAGATCTTGGTACAGTTACCATTAAGACTTTGTCATATCTAGCTTTATTTGATGAAATGATTCAGAAATAGGTGACGTGACTATAAAAGTGAAGGAGTATGATTTGAATGATTATGCCAATACCATCGAAGTTTGTGATGAATTGCTTTGAGAATAAGTTCCTTGATCATAAACCGTATGAAACAAGCGGATAAAATATACCTAACTACATGAAGATGCAATGTAGATATAATTATACAAATAGTATTGGTTGCTTATGCATAGAATCATTTAAGGTGTAGGGAATTGACAGTTTCACCAAATTCCTCACCTTCCAGTGTACATAAGAGATATGCACCATTTCCATAGTCTTTTGTGACTCGGTATGGGCCCAACCATTTGGGCCGGAATTTCCTTCCTTCATCGGTCTTTTTGTCAATCTGGTTGTCTAGTCTTAGAACTAGATCTCCTTCATATATATCTCATTCATAGACCTTTTTGTTATACTGCCAGTACATCCGGTCAAGCATAAAATCAATACTGCTATTCGGCGTCTAACTGGCCTCATCTAGGATTTCTAGTTGGGAGATACGTGCTTCTCTATAAGCGTCTTCATCCATAATCCCTTGTAATGAGATGCAGAGACTGGGTATTTCAACCTCAAGTGGGAGAATTGCTTCCGCTCCGAATACCAGTGAGAAAGGAGTTACTCCTATTGGTGTTCTTATTGAGGTTCGGTGGGCCCACAAGGCCGGATATAACTTTAAATGCCAATCTCATTTGTTTTCTTTTACCATTTTAAGGAGAATAGCTTTTAATGTTTTGTTTGTTGCTTCAGCCTATCCATTAGCTTGAGGGTAATACAGGGAGGTTGTATGATGGCTTATTTTAAATTTATTGCATAATTCATGAACCTCGTCATTCTTAAAAGAAGTCCCATTATCTGTGATAATGATTTGTGGGACACCATACCTGCAAATGATCTGGTTCAAAATGAACTTGGCGATCACGGAACCTGGTACAGTGGTGAGAGGCATAGCCTCTACCCATTTGGTAAAATACTCGGTGGCCGTGATTATGAAGTTATGGCCATCTATAGACGAGGGAGAGAATTTCCCTATCAAATCTAGGCCCCACGTAGAAAATGGCCATGGAGTAGCGATTGGTTGCAGAGCTTGTGCCGACATGTGAATCTCGTGGGAAAATTCTTGGCATTTATGACACCTGCGTACAAACTCTACTGCGTCGTGTTCTAGAGTGGGCTAGAAATAACCCATCCGGTGTATTTTGCAAGTGGTGGCATGACCACCGAAGTGGCCTCCACATATTCCAATGTGAGATTCGTGGAGGATCTTTTTGGATTCTTTTGTTTCAACACACCTTAGGAGCATTCAATCGAAAGCCTTACGATAGAGAACTTGTTCTATAATAACGTATTTAGCTACAATAATATGTAACCACCTTCTTTGTTACGGTGTAGCACCTTCTGTCCATACGTATGGTCCATGATATAATTAACAATATGAATATACCAAGGACATTCGGAAATAGGAGGTCTAGGTTTGACGTAATATATGCATTCATCGAGAAAGTTCAGATCTACTAGATCACCTCCGTATAACGGGTTATCAACTAACCAATCTGTAATGATTTGTCCTTAAAAACTTCGATTTACAAATGTTAATTCGAATTGACCCATTAAGGTTATAAAGCGTCCAACCTTTTTAGACAAGGACCCTTATGTGAGGAAAGTTTGTAAATGGTTTGTTTTGACAATGACCCTTGTTTCTTGGTTTACAATGTAATGTCTTAAGCATTTGGTTGCAAAGACTATGGCAAGGCACTCTCATTCTGCTTGCATATAGCATGTTTCATAGTCAAGCAATGTTCAGCTAATAAAATAGATCGTGCGTTCTCTCTTATCATCGTCTTCTTGAGCCAGCATGTAGGCTAGCGAGACATTGGTAGCCCGTGAATATAAGATTAAAGGGTGATCTGGCTTAGGAGGCATTAACATAGGTGGTGACAACAAGAAATGCTTAACCACTTAAAAAGCATCATTGTAGTCTTTGGTCCAATTGATACCATAATCTTTCTTGAGTAGATTGTTGATTGGGTGAATGGAAAAGCTTAAATCTGGGATGAATCTTCGGATTACACTGAGTTTCCCAAGAAATGACCTGATTCCAGATTCATCGATGGTGGGATCATTTCAAGGACAACCTAGATTTTGGCTGGGTCTACATCAATCCCTCATGACGATATAATGTAACCTAGGAGCTTCCCTCCTGTCACACCAAAGATGCATTTTTTTGGGTTTAGTGTGACTCCGTATTCTATTAGACGTGAAAGAATGATGTGGAGCACTTCAGGGTGATCACAACACTTCCTGGCCTTGGCCAACAAGTCATCTACATAGGATTCCATGATTTTGTGAATAAGATCATGAAATATGTATGTCATTGCCTGCTGGTATGTAGCACCAGCGTTCTTGAGACCGAATGGCATAACAACGTAGTAATAAGTTCCCCAAGGAGTTATAAACGTGGTTTTGGCTTGGTCTTGTTTAGATATTCTGATTTGATTGTATCCCGAGAATCCATCCATGAGAGACAAAAGCTCAAATCCAGCTGTTGCGTCAACGATGATGTCAATGGATGGTAACGGGAAGTCGTCCTTGGGACATGCCTTGTTAATGTCTCGGAAGTCTATGCAAATGCGTATCTTCCCATTATTTTTGAGAACGAGAACGATATTAGATACCCACTGAGAGTAATCGACCGGTTTGATGAATCCTACTTGGAGGAGTTTCATTACCTCTTCCTTCACCATGAGAGCTACCTTGGGTTTCATTGGTCTTAATTTTTGTTTAATTGGCTTTGCATCTGATTTGGTGACGAGGTTATGTACCATGATGTGTGGTGTAACCCCTATCATTTCTTTATAATTAAATGCAAAATCCTTCTGATGTTCTTTGAGGATTCGAGTGTGTATTTCTATTTCTTCTAGAGTTAACGAAGATCCTAGTTTCAAGATCTTCGGTTCTTCCTCCGTTCCAATGTTAATATCGATTGTTTCTTCGATTAAAGAAGTGTTACCTTCTTCAAACTCAGGCAGAGCTAGAGGTAGTTCCAGATCGTCTCCATTCTCTACCATGTATATGCCAAGTTCCTTTTGTGGGGGAAGCTCTATCATGGGATTCCGAAGTAGGAAGATGAATGTGGGATTAAGGACAAATCTACCACGTGATGGGTGAGATGTAACACTGCATAGGTGTTTAAGTAATCAAGAGTGGCTCTATCACTATCAACGTGATCTAAGATAGTAGATTTGTTCTTAGCTATGTTCATTAAGAGAGGATTTGACATTTTCTTTACTAATGGTTTAGTACAAAGGGATACTGTGAAATGGGTATCCTCCAACTCACTATTTGGAGTGAAGCGTGATGCTGAGGTTGCTATCGAATCTGTAAGAAGATTTTGTTCTCGCGGGATTGCTTCAATGGATATGAAGTCAAATTCTTTGCTCAAATTTAATACTGCTGTTTTGTAGAGTTGTAAGTGTTCAGCTCTGGTCTCATACACCTCAGAGACTTGGTTTGCTACTAATTGCGAGTCTCCTAATACTCTGATGTTGTCAACCCCAAACCTCTTAGCTATGATGAGACCAAGGAGGAGGGCTTCATACTCAGTGCCATTGTTTGTACATTCAAAGTTTAATTTAAAGGTGAATGGTAAGATCTTTCCTTCGGGTGAAGTAAAGATCACACCTTTGACCCCATAATGACATCTAGCTCCATTGAAATGGAGAGTCCAATATTTAGTTGGGAAGATGGATGTTGGGACATTTGCTACGTCAACTTTTTTGGTTTCGGTTACTTCTACCATGCAAAGATCCTCTGCTGGAAGAGAACCAACACCTAGGGTATATCCCATGCCTACAGAATCAAATGGTAGGAAAATTGGTAGATCCTGTTCTAGCAATTTGACAATCTTTGTAGTAGTTCCTAATGATACTATTTCGAAAATGTTAGCCTCATCCTTGAGGGCTGGGATATTCTTGATTAGGCTCATAGTTTCTAGTTCTATTATAGGTACCAAATTTTCTTCCGGTTTCACGTCGGTTGGTTTATTAAGTTGGTTTGTTGGGAGTTCAAAACAGAGTGAACGCCTATTATTTTCTTTAAGTCATCTAGGTGTATATCGAATTGTTTTGGATCACCTTTGGCTACGAATATCTTCCCTAAGTGCAAGAACCTTACTTTTTGAAATAACGTAGAAGGGATTTCCTTTATACGGTGTATCCTCGGTCATCGAGGATCATATTATAGTTGGTTTCCTGATCTATAATATAAAACTTAGTCAGGATTGTTTTGGGTCCTAAGGTGACTGGTTGTATTATAGTCCCAATCGAAGTGGCCTTAAGGCTATCATATCCTTTTAGTGTATTCCAAGTCGTGGAACAATTTGTGTCTCCATACCCTAGCTTTTTAAGGAAAGAGAAGGGGACTATGTTAACTTTTGCCCCATCATCAACCATTGCACATTTAACGTAATTGTTATAAACCCAAACTTGCAAATGTAAGGCTGGATCACCTCTGCGTGCAATCTCAGCGTCTATTGGCATCTTGTTTATTTCAAATATAAACTCGGTATCCTTATCCGGCTGCCCCGGAGGGTGGATATCAAAGTCTATATGGTTTACATATGCTTCGGGGAGGTGGAGTGATGTTAATTAAATGACCTAAACCTAATTCTCCTAAAAGAGCAGCCCTATGGGCGGGAGAGTTCTTTAGCAAGTTTAAAAGGAGATGTGAGATAAGGTTTATTTTAGGTAATTAATTAAATCATAGGCACCTATGGGTTTTACTAATATTTGTTGGATGTTATCTATCTCTAGTGGGTAACTTGGATTTGGCTGAGAGGAATACTCTCATGTCCTTGCTATAGCTTCCATGGGTGGTTCGGTGTCTAACTCCACTAAAATGACTATCTTGGGTCATGGCTGACTTCCTAATTGTGGTGCAACAGGTGGATTTATTGAAGTCGAGGCTTCATGATCATTGTTTCTTGTCATTACACCCTTGTTTTTCCCATTCAGATTTAATTTGTTGTTATTGTCATTTCGGAGCAGATTGTTGAAGATCTTGAGGGGTGTATTTTGAGGGGAAACCGCCCTTGTGAAAGTATTTGTATTTGGTGATGCGGGATCTGCGCAAGAACATATCTATGAAAAGTTGTCTTTATTCTTCGGCATATGTTTCATGAAATTATTATAATAACAAAGACGTTCTAGTGTCATGGCCTTGAATCTTGTGGAAACCACAATACAAGTTAGGATTTTAATTCCTAGGTTGCTGGTTTGGCGCATATTGTGGTCCAAAACTTTGATTAAACTATTGACCATTAGGATTAAAGTCTTACACTTATTGTTTTTGGTTTTGGTTCTGGTTTTGATATCTAGTTGAGTTTTGGCTTGGACCCTATGTCTGGATCCACCGTTGTTGTTGTTGTTGTTGTGGATGATTAAAATCCACTGTATTGATTATTGGGGTAAAATTTTTGTTTCGTTGATTGTTAATCAGTGGTGGAGTATTTACAACATTTTCCCTTTTAGCTTGGTTAGTTACTCCATCTGTTGTTGCGCCACGATTTTTGTTAAGGATTTTAGGTCCTTGATTAACGTTTGTGGTAGTAGGATAAGTCGTAGTATTCTAGTTAGGGGTGATCAACCTCCCATTTGTTCCATACGTCTTGCGACTGCTATCTATTACTGCTTGATCTATTCGGAGGGCGCTCTTGAGTACTTCATCATAAGTCCTTGGTGGGAACTTTTGGACTTCTTCCTTCACTTCTCTACTGAGAGAATGAAGGAATAAATCACATAGATCCATCTTATCCATGTTTGGAGTACTTGCCGAAGAATAAAGGACTGTTTGCCATCTTTGGATGAAGTGAGCAACAGATTCATTGTGTTCTTGTTTAATGTGCAAGAATTCCCTGATTCCTGTTCTCAATAGTTTGTTCATGTCGAACACCTTGATGAACTTTGAAACGAGTTGTTTAAAGGAATGGATGGAGGCTTTAGGTATTCTATAGTACCAATCAAGGGCAATGCCCTCTAAAGTTTTGGGGAATATTTCAGTAACAACCCCATCCCAAGGGAGCAGTTCTTGAATGGCTGTGGCGTAGGCCTTGATATGTACATTTGGGTCTCCCTCACCTTTGTATTTGGGAAAATCGGGAAGAGGTCTTGGAAGCATGACGCTTCATATAGTGAAGTCCAAGGGCTCTTTCAAATATTTTGAATAAGTCCCTATCGCATAGGTTTCGACCATTGATGGCATCTACTGAGGAGGTGGAGGTGGAATGGGTTGTTGATATGGCGTAGCGTATGCATTTGCAAGGGTATAAGGAAATCCCTATGGTTGAGCGAACATGCTGGGAGAAGAGAACATATCTCCTTGTGGTGATTTGGAATACATGTTCAAGTAAGGAGTATTGCCTAGGAATGGATTATTTTGTACTAGACCGGGAGGTATCATATTCTCCACCTGGAATAGTGTTAGAAATAGCAGTTCTAGTTGGAGTTTGTTGTGAATACTGAGGAGGCATGCCCAACGTGCCTATTCCTGTGAGGAGGTCTACTTGGCTAGGATGATGTGGAGGATTGGAAATTCCTGCCTACATGAATTGAGAATTTTGACTTGCTTGAGCAAGTTCTAATCCTCTAACCTTTTCTACTAAAGTTGAGATGACTTCATTTGGTGAAGTCACAGTACTCTGCCTTAGTGGGGTTCATTGTATATTCTAAGGTTGTATAGGCATATGGTACCCTGCTATGAACTGATCATTGCCCTGCCAAGTCTCACCAAGGGAATTTCCCATAGGTAGTGGCATGGAGGTGTTTTCTTGAAAAGAGACCTCGGGTTGTGTTTGTAAACTTCCTATAGGTGGGTACATACTCTATGAGTGTTGCTCATTTCTGGCATAACACACTAAATGTTCATCATCTATGAACATGTATGGATCTGATTGTCTACTAATTTGTGGTCTAAACAACACCTAAGGAGATGAACCAGATTCTCTCAAAACGTCATGTTGTTCGAGCCTAAAGGCTCTGTTTGTTGCGTTTGAGCAAGCTGATCCAACTCCTCTATTTGGAAAGAAGAACTATATCTAGTCCTTGGGGGTGGAGTTTGTGTTGAAAATCGGTTAGTTGAATAATTGTCACCCCATGCTGAGAGCGAGGGTGATGGTTGTCTATTCAGTTGATCGTAGTATGCTTCAAGACCTAGAAGAGGCGCCATATGCATTAAATCCTGAAATATTCGGGGTATATGAATACCCACAGAATAATGGGAAAGAGCGAAGGTGGATGGAGAAATAAAAAGTAAAATAAAAGAACTGTGTTGTTCACGTCGGGTTCACCAATTTTGTACGATGGAAAAGTGACAAGCGAGCATGGGAATCTACAAGTAACTCTTCCTCGCACCCAACCTCCCGAGGTCGTGCTGAGACAGCCGGTGGGGATGGAATATACGTGGGGTATAGGTAAACTAGTTAGGAAATCTTATATCTTCGACATGCACTAATGGAATCTATGAATCTAAGGAAAAAAGGCCCTCCTAACTTGAATCTGGCATGATAGATCAGTCAGTGAGGATGACTGCTCAAAGGCTCCAATCAATATCAAGCTCTGGTGTAATTCGGTCTATAGGTTGTGGGATACGGGAAAATGACCTAGAATTGTTTCATGTATATCTCCAGATAGGGTCATAGGGTAGATGATGGATATAGTGGACTCTACTGGGTGATTCTCTGGTCTAGTCCAGAAATCCTTAGCTTCGTCAAGTTATTACATCTAACAAGGATAACTGTACGATAATGGTTGGTGGAAGTGGAGTGGATCTAAATACTAATGTGTGTAAGCCAATGTCAATGTCGGATTGACCTGTGGACTCATTGGGTTGTGGGATTTATGGATCACAACCATAGATTCTTGGTTGTTGTGGACCTACTATGGTCATACAAGGAATCAATCTCTAATCCCTAGTATCTAGTAGTCGTATGCCTTTTCGGCCTCTATATTTAGAACTACAAGTTGTGCAATCTTCTCAGAGTACCTTACAAGCGTTCTGGCAACCTAAATTCTTAAGCTGGTGTCTATGTTAGTGAGAATGTCTCCTGTGTCTGGCTATGGGACCAAAGGATCACAACCGAATGTTTTCTCTCTTTCAAGCCCTTCTACAGTCATGCGGATATTTATCTAGGGTAATTTGTAGTTTGGCTGGTTTGACCAAAACGTGTGTGCTTGGTCATCTTCAATGTTTAACCCTCTTAACTATGAACTGATCTGTTGTAAGTCTGTTGTTGTTTGGAAGACTTGGATTCTAAGATTCTGATCTATATCAGTTATTTCCGTAACAAGATTGGGTTGAGGCACGATTGGCTTGAATACGTATTCTCTGGGCTCTCTAGGTCCCGTGATTGTCATGCAAAAAGGAAAAGATATAAGTCTAACTAATGACAGAATAAATTAACTACGCAAGATATATCTATGTATATTCCTAAATCTGATTTTATTGATAAACTACTGAATAGAATTTAAAAGAGCAATTATCTAATATATCTAGAAATGTACAACTAAAGTAATGACAAATTTTTAAACAAACAAAGTAGTGAGTATGGCTACTTTCTGTGTAGTTGTAAATCTATTCTAAGTAACCAGATAACCTGATATAATCCATTTGAAATACTCTCGATCCTACCACAAAATTGAAGAGTGAATCATAGTTTCTCGAAACTATCAATCCACATGACTTCCTCACAATATCGAAAGTGAGATTAAGCTCAAAAGAAATAATTGATTACTCTATTTGATATGTTTTAACTAGAACTTTGAAAGATTGAACCTAGAATTTGCGGAATAGTGGTGAATCCAATGTGTATGGCTTTGTCCCCTTAGTGTGATCTCCTCGTTCCTTCATGCTCACGTGAATCCAGAAAAGCGTGTGATGTTAGCATCAACAGAAGTTGGTATCAAAATAATGGCAGCTTAGGATGCAGACTGAATACAATGCGAGTAGGAGAGGGATAGCGCAAGAGAACAGAGCTTGGCTTATGTAATTCCTAGTGGGATTTATTGCGAGTCATGTAACACAAAACATCTAGAACCTAAAACTATTCTTTTTAACAAACAAAACCTGCAACTTTAATGGCTTCCTACTAAAAATTAAACTGTCCTACTCCAACTAATTTGTATGAAACAGTAAAAACACTAGCACAAGAAGATTATGTGGCTTCCAAACAACAAAACAACACTAACTATGCATGCAATAAATAAAACTATGAATCCTAGGCAAAATTGAAAGACTAAGCTACTGCAATGAGAAATTGAGAGGCAAATTTGAGGGGCCATTTTCTTGAGCACAAGCCAACTATTTATAGAATCCCATTTACCCAAAGGTGAAAACCAATTTGATCTCTTAAACCATAAATAATGCAAAAACACTATTCTAGTGAACCAAAATCATAAATACAAGAAAAGGCGGTGAATGAAAACTAGTAAACGTTTATTTTTATGCGAGTCACGATAAATGAACAATCTTTAAAAATGCATGCGCAGGACCGCCACCCAAAGCAGGGCGGTGGTTTCGTCACTGAAGACCAAAAAGCAAAGGAAAAGAGGGGGAAGGAAAAAGCAAAGCACGTAGGGGCTAAGCGGGGCATGCGGGATGTTAATGCATACTTGGAGAGCTTTTCCGGATCCCGAACACCTTGCGAGGAGACCTATATCATCATTGGGGCACATGTAACATTGTTCGGTGGTGCAGTACCCTACAATTTTGGGTACATATAGAAACTTCATCCAAGTAAAGAAAAGATTAGACAGTAAATATCTTCTAATATATCTTCATATAAAATTTCCAGCCAAGAGTGGAATTTTTGAATCTGACAATCATCTTCAAAATGTACCTTAGATACAACATGTTTCTCATGCATTCCATAGTGAAAATTTTATTTTTTGTGAGAAAATACACAAGAAAACATCAATAGGTTGGAAGCGACTATAGAAAATTGATTTCTGTATTTATGTATATTCTATTTCAAGTTTTATAATCACATTTCAATATGTTTATAGATCCTAAATTTCTAATAATTGTATAGTGAGCCATCTATTTTGTGTAAAGATGATAATAGTGATTTTAATTTTCACACCTATTTCATTATTATAGGATAGACAGATGATTAGATTTTTATTTTTTTTGTTCCAATAGTCAAAGAAATGTATACTTCTGGATTACCTTGATAGATTTTTTTGTTTCAATAAATGTATATGGATTACCTTCATTAAAAAAGTAAATGAGTGTCAAAATTATTTGGCCATCCATTGAGAAATTTAGAATGATTTATAAAATAAAATTTCTTTTTGATATGAGTGTTTCTTGATTGCATTCCCAAGTTTGTGTTTTATTGATAGAGAGTAATTATGAAAATTTTAAATTATATTGCTATTAAATTTAGTTTATTTGTAAAATTATGAAACCATTACTAACTATGAGAGTTCATAATTGTGTCTATGTTCGTGGTTGTCAACATTAATTGTAAGTTTATTTCATAATGGTGTTCTTTATACATTGCATGAGTAGTATATTGTTTTTCATGGTAAGCTGTTGCATTTCGTTAAACTCAAGTGGACATATAGGGGCATGGGCCTTACCAATGTCGGAATTGGAGTGTGCTTTGAGAGGTTCTATTTCCTTGGGAGGCCAGTTCAATACGCCCCATGTAGGGCGTCACACCGCACTTTGGCAAGGCTATTTAAAATTGTATGTTTTCACTATTTTCAACCTGTTTTGCTTGCGATTATGGTAGTTGATGTTTTATTGTTTCCTCTCAAATTGTACTAATGAAAACACAAAATCAAATTTGCATTCCCCTATTGGTATTACTATGACAACACCAAAACTACATAGGCATGATGTAACGACCCAAATAATCACACGAACAACACAGTGAAATACAAGATAACTTTTTTTTTTACTTGCTTGACACATAACATGACGCAACATGTTGTCACCAAGTATACAACTAACACTGTGAACAACTTGATACAAGGATGGCCATAAAGGCAGCACGGAAACGTTCACACATATCAAGGACAATTTACTTTTCTTTTTGACAAGACAACATAGAAGTCCAATCACAGAACACACTTACAGTTAGGGCCAACCACAAGGAGATATTCTTGAGGGTTATTTATTTTAAAAGGACATCTTGCAATTCTTAGCTTATGTTTTCAAGGAGGCTCAAGATATGATCCGTATAATTCAACTTGCCAAGCCAAGATTATTCCTTTGACATTGAGTAATTATCTTTAAATCTTCTCTATTATGGCATTTATTTACTTAATTTGTTTATCAAGAAAAAGGAGTATTTAAATTGAAGCTAGGGCTCTTAACCAGAATTAACAACAACTTTACTTAAGCTTCACTAAAAGTAATAACAAGGAGTAAAAAAATTTACTTTCCAAACGGCGGAGAGAAAGATGGTGAGGTCTCCAATTTGTTTTCTCTAGCTTATTAAATCTTATCATCTTCAAACAACTAATAGTTCATTTCACCTTAGGGTCGTTTTACAAATTTCACCATAAAAGGAATAATATTCACTAGAGGAGCTAGGGTTATCATGTTATAAAGTTTACCTGCAATGATAGTCTTGCCCTTGATTACTTACAAAATTTCTTACTCTCAAGTTGGTGACCCCTACGTTACTTTATTTGAATACAACTTTAAATTTAACTTCCAGAAGTATTAAACAATCCTATGTAGTTTACTTATGAAACTTTATTACTAAGTCATATCATGGTTTAACTCAAAATTTATTCTCAAGGCAAGGTTGTAGCAACACTCATTTACAAGAACAAAACAAGATTACATCAATTCTTAAATTACTGATACTCCAACAATGTCACTCAACAACAATAACCAAACTTTCTTATAATTTCAATGATGGGCACACAATGCAAGGTTTCCAAAGTTCAGAAGACAAGTCCACAATACATTATACTAAGACAATAATCGTCTTTTAAACTTTCCACTGGACGTTAACAATAGTTGAACAACATAAAAAAGGTTTCGAGCAAAGGAACTTCTCAACTGAGGTTGATGACAAAAGTCTACAAATCTATCCCTCATCTACACGCAAAATCCATCTGCAAGCAAATTTTCTACAAGAGTCAGTTCACGAGAACTGAGCAAGATAAGGCTACACAAAACCACCATAACTATTATCTAACAATATCATGAAAAGAAGCACTTTATTACAAGAATTTGGGTCAAACCTCTAAACACTACGAGCACATCAAGTTAAAATAAAGTCTTCATCATGCCAATCAAAGAAGGAGAAGACCTTGTACTTCAGTTAGGAGTAATAACAACGAAGGTATAGCAATCGTAAGAGAATGGCCCTTGGCCCTATAAGGAGATATAAACAATCTAGCAAAGAACATAATTCCCATCAAGTAAGTAAATAACAATAATTACAAGATTGAGATTTGATATAAATAGACCAACCATCTAGAATTTTATCAAAGGTACCGATGCATAGGCTAAAATAATACATTTCTAAAAGAACAAAAGTTGATCAGCCCAAGAAAGGGGAAACACGGGTTTCAAAATTTAACACAAAAAGTCACGTATAAAAGAGTTTCAAACCGGAAATCAATTAGAGTATACACACATCATAAGTTTCGAAGTGAAGGCATAGTATACTAGTTTTGACCATTAACTACAAATAGATTTACCAATCATCCAGGAAGGGTCAAAGTCTTACAGGCTAGTAGCAAACACGCGAGAGAAGAAGGGGGTTCCGTCTAACAAGAGTATACAATAATGTCATCAACAAATTTTTATAACACTAAAGATTTGCAAACTTCCACAACAATTCTAATGTTTGATTAATTTAAAATAAATTATCCATTTCCCGAAACAACCATATTTTAAGGCAACCCTTGGTAACACAGTCAACCGTCACACAAAGATACAAACATAACTTCTAAGTGACATTATCAAAACAAAACCTTCCGCTATGAATCCATAAGACTATCGAATGAAAGCTGAGTTTTTCCGAAGGTTAGTCACATTTAAGGAAATTTCTATCACAACTATTACGGTAATTACGTGCATAAAAACCGACCAATATTAATTAATAGCGTTAACATTACAAGGGACAAAATAATGCAAGTTAGGAAAAATAGAAGAGCGCCATCAGTAATAATTCTGAGAGGGGGAATTAGACCAAACTATTCTAGTGTCAACGAGGTACTGTATTCGCACAATGAACCCTCCAGCTTAGTTGATCTGAAAAGCTAGTTATGGTTCAAGTTGATAGGGATGGCCAAGGTACTTCTTGAGGATGGCCTTAAAAGCCTAGAAACAAGATGAAAGATATTATAAGGGTCTAAAGACGCGAGATGGAAAAACACATTACACACAAACCTTTTCATTCTACCAGTTTTAATACCAAAACTCTACGCTGGCTAGCCCACGCATTGCTCACACAATCCTACAACCTTTCTTTCTCGATGCAAAAAGGTTATCAAAGGGATTTGCGAAGGAGCTAACAAAAACATCAAGGACAAACTTGGGTGCTAGGAAGGGGGGTTTCATAGTTATTGTAAACTTACTTCCATGATATCGAAAATAATAGCTTGATCAACATAATAACTACGCAACTCAATCGCAGAGAGAAGAAAAATACATAAACAAACGAGACAAAGTTATATCATTCGAGTAATATAACATTCAAAGGAGAGGGCACACGCATCCTTTCGACCCACATACTATCAATGATAAAAGCTAAAACAAGAAGAAACTAGCAGAAAGGAAAATCTCCCATCATGACATCCAACTGACAAATCAATGTAAGGAAAAGTGGTTCGATTTCACAATAATTTTAAATAAAATAACAGTAGAAAAGTGTAGAAATATCTTGCCTATTTCTCCAGCTTCAACAGGTCGTATAGACTCCGCACGGGTCAG
Source organism: Taxus wallichiana var. yunnanensis (assembly GCA_018340775.1). Lineage (NCBI taxonomy): Eukaryota > Viridiplantae > Streptophyta > Pinopsida > Cupressales > Taxaceae > Taxus > Taxus wallichiana. The sequence goes on from CM031239.1 coordinate 977,280,059, forward strand.
CATAAGAACTGTAGGTACTGGAATCCGGGTGCACCAGTTCTAAGCGGTCCACATTCACGATCCGTGAGACCATGCAATTGAAGAGGATTTTTGTCAAACAGTTCACGAGCATTGTTGTATTCGAAGTGACTCCATGCACTTGTGCTCAACTATTGCTTTCCTTGAGCTTCTACTTCTTGTGGGATTCGACAACCAACTCACATACCCTATACGTGCTACCACAAACACAAGTGATCTACACAAGGCTGGAGGAGATGGATTTACCCAAGTTACTCAAATTTGTTTCAACTTCCTATGCCTCCTCAACAACCCATTCCAAAACAACAAAATTCCCAAGTCATATTTTCCTTACCTCAAATATATAATAAATATGTAGCACCTATGGCTTCACCTATTGACATAGAATTCAATGCAATTAAAGATTTCCTGAAGTGGCATTCATCTTCAGTACAACTCGCAAGCAAAACCCACCATGCATCAGATGAAATGCATCATTGATTTGGTCTAGTGTCAAATTGTGTGTAACGCACTCGTCAACTTGATCTCCTTATTCATGTATTTTTCAACAAGCCATGGTACTTGAGAGCGACTTTTGAAGCCACCTAAAAGTAGTTCCTTTCCATACATGGCCTGTAACCAGCTGAAAAGGTCGGGTAGAAATCTCCTGTCCAGAGGCTGCAACACCAACAATAACAGATGACATCCCCCAACCCTTATGACAGCACTCTAGAGCAGCTCGCATTATACTAACATTTCCAATACACTCAAAGCTGTAGTCAACACCTCCATCGGTCATATCAACAAGCACCTGCTGAATGGGTTTATCATGATCTTTAGGATTAACAAACTCTGTGACTCCAAAATCCTTAGCAGTTTTCAAATTTCTTAGAATCAATGTCAATGCCAATAACACGTGAAGCACCCGCTGTTTTAGCACCCTCTGCAACCACGAGTCCGACTGTACCAAGACCAAATATTGCAACTATTGATCCAGCTTCTACTTTTGCTGTATTGTTATTCCCTAGACTTAGCATCCTCAATTAAGGCTGACCAGTCACTAGATTGCTTCAATGCAGCTGCTTTGCCCTTAACCCAAAGTGCTCTGCGAGCTCGTGCTAGTGCCACATTTTTTAAAAGGGCGGAGTCTCCTAAATCAGATGGTATTGGACCAGGCAAATTATTGGAATTGAGATGTATCTCTCTGAGACTGGTGAGACCCCCAACGCCCTCAGGAACAATCCCAACGAAGGCATTGTGAGACAGGTCGAGTGATCTCAGATTTGTCAAAGACCATATCTTTGGAGGCAGAGAGCCAGACAAATAATTGCCAGACAAGTTCAAAGCCGTTAAACTGATGCATGAACTTACGGTGTCGGGAACAGTACCTTGCAGTGTATTGTAAGCAGGAAATGACTCTGAGAGCGGTGGAGCATTGTTGAAAGAAACGGGCAGGAATTGTGCCAGAAAGGGCATTGTGGTTCAAATTCAGAATCTTCAGGCTTTATAGTACCAGGCTGTGTAAGCTAGCATCGGATCAGGGCCTCCACCCTCTACCAGGGGCTGACTCGCACCTGACAGCTCCCATATGAGTGCCTGCGCATCATCTCCAGCGGTGCAAAACTGGCAGGGGCTGTGAGGAGCCCACGCAAGGGCATTCACACTAGCTTGATGCCTTTGAAGCTCTGCAAAAGGCACAGTTGGATACCTGATATCCAAGACAACCACCTTACAGCTATCCATCAAAATAGTGGCCATAAACCTTGGATCCTGCTTGTTCCATGCTAATCGAAGCAATGGAGTATCAGGTTGCGAACTTTCATATATGATAGCAGAATGCTCCTTGTCCCTCAAATCAAACACTCTCACAGACCCATCAGCAGAAACAGAAGTGAAAACTCCTACTCCTCCCCAGGCAATATCATACACCTCCTTATCGTGCGCAATCAGCTGTGTATCCACCACTGCATCCGCAAATGCTGCAGGGTCCAAAGGAGCTGCAATATTCCGTTGCGGGTCTTAATCCGCGCACCTCCAAGAGTGGGCTTCTCCTTCGAGCTCAAAAACTACGACTGGGAAGGATCAAAAACCTTAAACAATCGGAAGCCAAGAGGAGCAGCGAGAGACCTTTATGCCTGCCAACTTAGTGACTCGTTGAGGAAGCTCATATAATAGCAAAGCAAATCGTGCTTCATGGATACACTGAAATGAAACAGATCCACGCCAATGAGATTCTCTTCCATGAGTTACCTCGTAGACAAGTAAGAAATCAATAGAGAATCTCTGTAATAAATTTCATCGGGTCTCCTGGTAACACTCTCACTATCACTTAATCAATTTTGAAACAAATATCTTGAAGGAGAATCCCGAATTTGAGGATGCAGGTCGATGCTGATCAGATAACAACAAAGTTGGATAACTCGCTTTGCTTGTTGAGGCGCTCATGAGCTTCTACCATGCTGCGACATGCCTGTTGCCTAGCTATACACTGTTGCTGGCTATTGTTGTGGATTCCCAAACAAGACACACCTCGCAGCACCCAAGGACACATTTTCCCTCCTTCCAACACCTGCAGCCCCTGAAAAGACGCGTCCAACACCCACCCATATGCATTTAATAGAGGATCAAAAAGAGATCATGGCAAAGAAAAACGGGACTCCACCCGCTCCTCACGCAAGGACAGACAAAAAAAGTTGGCAGGTTGGGTGGTGTGAGGAGGCCAAGGTGGCAAAGTGGAGGGCGTAGTAGCAAAAAAGAAGCCGATGCCAGCGGGCATTACACATGAAGAATTTGGAAGGACTCAGTTTTTGTGAATCTATACCATCCTAAACAACCATGCCTAAAACCACATATTGTAGAAATTGTGAGCGAACGCCTTAACTTACAAAGAGAATCTATTATCTATCATTCAAAATATCACGTAGTAGATTCATTATTGAAAGGGTTTGGGATGGTATACAACATAGTTGCCGATGCCAAGAAGTGTGATTCCCCCTTCAAATTGAAGAATATGGGTGTCTTTTTTGACAAGGGGAAAAACGGATTTAAAAAATATGACCATGCAAAAATATCCCTTTGCGTAGAAGAATCTTTTCAGAAAAAAAAATGATGTTTAACGTTCTACATGTTCTTTTTGGCTTCAAAATTCTTTATATATAAATCAATATTGTAAGTACCATTTGTTAGTTTTTTGGCAAGCTACAAATACATAATGCAAATTTTGTAACGTAGTTAGTGTTTCTTCGTAATGTACTTACTTTTAGTTAGTATTATTCCAATATGCACGTTTATGTAAATAACCAATATGTTATTGAAATTATTCTTTCAATATTTTAAATGCTAATATGTCTTTTACTATTACGCTGTTTTTATATTGTGTTGAATTTTTACTTAGGTTCATTTAATTCTTACATATGATTAAGGAAAATAGAATAATAATCACAGATTGTATGTTTAAAAATACCCACTGTCTTTGCATTTTGTGTTTCCACATTGCATCATAATTGAATATCATTTTCCACCAACACGCAAATTTTCTCAAGTCCATCTTCTTGACCCATTATATAAAAACTTGCACGCAGAACCATTACACGGTAAAGCATTCATTGCCCCCACTAGAGATGTAATTTCATGCCTTAATTAGGAAGACAATCAAGCTCTCCTAAGTCGCTAACCCTTTTTTCACATATTTAACCAGTTATCATTGTTAATAAAAAAACAATGGAGATGACCTTTCTTCAAGCATTTGAAGCCATCAAAATCGATGGCAATTGACATTTAAACATCCATATGAAATTTCTGAGGTGCAAGTTTTTGACATACTTGCTGACAAAACCAAACAGGGTGCTTGGAGCATAAAAAGAAACGATTTCAAAAATCTGTCACTATTTACGATATCCTCAGCTCTAAAATTACCCGAAGGGTTTGATAAGAATTTTTGAAAGTGGGCTCTATTTCCATGCTTTGAATTTGGTTGTATATTTGTAATGCTTTCTTTGTATGCAGCACACTGCTTCTCAAATACTGCAATTTGATTGAAGGAAATATTTCCAGGGAATGTTTTACAATGGATCTTTAGGCTGTCCTGAAATTAGTTAGTTGTCCATAACAATTTTTTGTTTCCATATGCCACCACTGTGTGGAGGGGTTAAGAACCAATTAGTGGAAAATATGATTTCTCCACTCTCTTTTACGGTAATTTGTCACAACTACCCACGCAGTACTTACTTACCCCTTTATCTAATTCCTCTGTATCGTGACCAGGCTTGACAAATTTCAATGTTCATTGCGTACCACGAGTATGTTGTGGTCTTGTTTCAATGCACTTATAAATATGGCAATGACTATTTCTAGGAGGCTAGCAGAGAAGCCCTACCTATTACAGTTGAACAGACTGTTCATTTTGCATTGAAAGAAATACAATCAAATGACCAGCTAATTTTTCAACACAAGCACCATGCCAAGTATTGAATGACACAAAGTCATTTACCTCAACAAATATGCTTTCCACCATGATGCAGGACCGTCGTTGAGGTCATGGCAATCTTGCTTTACTCATAAATACTTGATGGGTGGTAAGTTTGGTGGCTAGAACATGCGTAAACAACATCAGCCGCATATCTGCAAATTTAGGTCATTTTTGGGAAAATTATCCATTGGAAACGTGGGGAAAGTCACAAGCAAAATAGTGATTTACTTTTAATGTTTATTCTTTTGGCTGAAACCCAAACGATTTGTTCACTCTCTCACATACTTTGATCAAGACCACCTTGTAATTCATTGTATTCTTGTTTTCACCGCTTCATACATCGCTGCCTGTCGCCACCTCCCATTTCATTCCTGCATTTTCAAATTATATCACCCCTCTTTTTACCATTCCCGCTTCGCTCACATCTCAAATAATATCAGCCCCTAGTATGCACATGAATATTTTTTCATTCTTCTTTTATCGATATAAATGGGGTCTGTCAAAGCTGGTTTGAGCACATCTTTAATATTTAAAATTTGAATCCATTCTCAGTATTTTTATCTTCCATGAATTTGGTTTATGTAATTTTTCTACATTAGTTATGTTAGGAAGAAATCTATGATACTGAAATTTCACTTAAGTTAAGGATGTGAAAGAAATAATAGGAAATATAGTGGCTATGATGCCCGGTAACAAAATGTTGTTTACACCAGGAAACCATAAAATTCTATTTTTTTATATTTTCATTTTAAGGCCCTCTTGACTCGATTACCCTAAAGAGTCTGACTAGCTTTTCCGGGTTGAAAATTCACCAAACAGAGCCCATCACCTTTTAATCAGGTTCCAAAGGCTTTTTCAAAAGGGTTGTATCGAGGTACAATTGCAAAGTTATAGCCCCAACAAGGTGAGTTAATTAGGCGAGAAAATAAATGACACAAGTAGTAGTGCAAAACCATAACGAACTTAGAAATGTGCATGGCCCTGCTTTTTCTTGTCATGATTTCTGATACCGGAAAAGCTAGATGATAAACAACAAAACCATAATAATCAACAGGAACAAAACACAGCGATGATTACTTGCTCCCACCTTAACCATGAGGCTTGGAAGTACATCTTGATGAACTCCAAGTCCAAGTCTTCTACTCCTTTTACAGGGTCATCAAACCTTGCCTATTCTATCAGAAGCTCATGCTTGATTGTTTTGCAGGTCTGTCTCAAAATTGGATATAGCTATCAAATCTTTTATGACTAGTGTTTCATCATGTTCGTATGAGCTTTTGGGTGCCTCACGGATTATTGTAATATGATTTTCTATGCATTTTACCTTTGTTCCACTCGTCCTTATTTTATCTTTAAAAAAACAAATAATTCTCACTTAAATGTCCTCAAATTATTGTGGCTTGATTTCTAAAATTGAAAAATTAAGATACTCCTTCAAGATAGAGACGTACTAAAAATAAGATTTAATTCGGCCAAAATTTATCTCAGGAATTGTTTGCTGGTCATGTCACAACTTTTAAAGACCGGATTCTTAGTGTGCTAAAAAATTACGAAGATCAATTTTGTTTGGTATAATGTTCTTATAGACTTGACAATTTTGACTGCAGATGAGTAGGGTAATCAAAGTGCAAATACTTACACTACAAAACCCTTAATGTCAAGGGATGCTTGTCATATGGAATCCCTGCTACACTAACCTTGGCTATATTTATTTGCTTCATGAGATATTAATGCATTATATTGCACGGTCCATATTTGTATTCATGAATTCATTTTGAGAGTTCACTCGCAAATGAATCACGTATTTTTCGGTAAAGCTTAATTACAAAAACTGCTATTTTTTTTTGGCGACACAAAAACTCTTCTAATATTTGGCAGGTTGTTCTAACAGAAAAAACTCGTGAATTGGCTATTTTATTGTCAGTGGCAGTTGCTAGAAGAGTAATTGAAGCACATCTATTATATCATTGTCATAGATTAAGGTATTTTAATTTTTTTAGCATTTATAACAATGATAACTTTTGAACTACGTCATCTACATTGTTCCCTCCCTCAATACATATAATGCTCCTCAAGAATTGCAAAGGCTAAGAAAAACAATTGATGAAGTACGTTGATTGAATTTGTTTATTGCGGTGATTGCAAAACACATATTTGACTGGGCCAAAGACTAATTCATTGTGTAGTGCCCACTTCCCTTCAACACCTTTTTGATATTGATTATTACACGATGACTACATTAGGGACATTCTTATAATTATGATTTAATATGATGTGGATGTTAGATCATGGATGATTGATGACTTTGATTCATATATGGTGCATGATGATTATTGGAAACTTTTTATATATTGATAATGATATATTGTTCGACATGATTATATTTATGAATACTATTTAGACATCTCATATTGGATATAATGAGTAGACCTAGAAAATTAATTAAATTTGATGACCATATAGTGGTTGATAAAATTACAAATGATATTGTTAGTTGCCTTGATGTTGTTGTGATTCATATATATATGGATGATTTTTGGATTATATTTATATTCATTTTGGATGTTCTAATAAGGCCACGAGGCCGAAGGAGGCATTTGTATTTTGTAGGTTTAAAATATTTCAAAAAACGTTGGGGGATTGGAGACCAACAACATTGGAATTCTAGATGAACTCAACAAGGTCACCCTGGAAAATTGTATTTGTTTGTGTGTGTTTGATTGTGTTAGGGATTCCCATGGAGGGGATCACTTTTAAATGTGACCAAGGGTTATGTGTATTTATTTATTTGGTTTCTTGGTATTCATGTTGTATGTGCTTATTAAGTGATGTGTTTAACCCTTTTATTTAAATAAATTTTGGTATATAATGTGGGTAATCATATTGTTAAAATAAATTAATCAAATTGGATCATAAGAAAGTAATTATTGGAGTGGTTGACTCTTGTATTAAATATTATAAGGTATGTGTAAGCAATGTGTAAGTGATGTGTAAGAGATATGCAAGTAAAATTTAGAGTATGAAGCACTTCATCTTCTTTGGAATTCAAAATTATCATGAAGACCGAGTTTGGAGGATTGTGGGACAAGTTAAACTTGTCTCATACCTCTTAAATTTGCATACCAACCTTACCTATGGTTGGAGAGTCTACATGTAGACCTTCTTTCTACATTTTTGTAAGTCAAGTTAAATATTTTAATTGCACTTTCGTACATGTTATTAATTTATGTCCTTTGGGGTATGGGCTGGATTTGAATGTGTAAGTAAAACTATCATATTATACACCTACTTATTTATTGTGCCTTGGAGATTGAAGTCCTGCTTGTGAGTTGGAGTTTAGGATGTGTGATGTGGCATCCTACATAGATCCACATCATCCTTCTTTCTTCCCCCTTCTATATATTAAAATTCATTTTCTTGTTTTGGGGTTAAACTCTTTTGGTTGCTTCATTTTTGGATATTTCATTTGGGGTGAATTATTTTGATGTTTAGAGCCCTTGCTTTTGGAGAGAGTTTGTAGGCTTTTATAGGCTTGTTTTTTGTTGATCTTGGGTTGTTTTGCATTGGAAAGCTTGATGTTTGGAACTTGGAACAAAAAACATTATGGAGAGGTAATATCTTGGCTCTTGAAATGATTTTCTTTTATTTGTGTAAATGTTATTGTTGTGAATGTTTTGGCATTTGTGTGGGCTGTTTGGGTAGATGGCTTAGGGATGGTGTAGAGAGAAGACTATGGGGCAGTTTTGTGGGACGCATAAGTGTTTTGGGGAGTTACAACTTGTGTGGAGGGAGTTGGGATTTGGGGTTCCACCTCACAAAGAAATAGCTTACATTTCTTTACTCATTATGGGGTGCCATAAGAGATCGGGGAGGCATAAGGAAATGTGAGGAATAAGGGGTACTTGGGGAGGCATAAGGGCATGTCAAGGATTTAAATGATGTGTGTGTGTGTGTGTGTGTGTGCGTGCGTGTATTTTGGTGGTTGTACTCGGTGGTGATACCCATTTCCCCTTTGGAAGACATAAACAACATCCCCATAGTTTCTTGCTCCTTTGGCTTCGCATGGCGAAGCTTTAGTTTTGTTTGTTATCTTTTAATATCATTGTAAATTACATTCTATTTTGTACTATGTTTTGAATGAGAAATCTTTCTTATGTTGTGAACCATGTTGTTGCCATGTGTTGAAAAATATTTCTAATTGCAATATGGTTGGGGATCGGGGGCTAATGAAGAAGGGTGGCTTCTCCTTTTCATTGGATGTCTCTAGTGGGTGGAGAGCATTTCCTTTTCTCCTATTTTGTTGGGATCAAATTGGAGAATGATGGAAATTCATACTATTGTTTTGGAGCTGTGAAAGAAGACAGAGTTTGGTTGTCCTTCATTAAAATTCTTTTTGTAAAACCTTTTCCCCACTTCAAGTGGATGACTTGTAATATTATTGGATTGGATAGTATTTTACTGTGGAAATAAAATTCTATTTGAATGTGAAAGGAAATACACCGTAATGTTATTCTGAGAAAGGAAACGAAGATTTATATGATGTATTTTGAAATGAAATAGAAAATAAAGACAAGTTTGACAGTCCTTGTTGAGATTATTCTTATTTTAATCTTTTTTCACTTGAAGTGGATGACCTTGAACATTATTTGTGATGGAAATATGTTTTCTTTTGATTATGAAAGTTGCAATTCGAAATGTGAAAGAGATATGCTCTCTTTTCTAGTTTTGAATAAACGTGGAAGAAATTGTATCCTATACATTGTAATTAAGGAGGAACATAGAGTTCTGAAGGTCCCTTGTGAAACTTATTTTATGACCTTTCCACTTTAAGTGGATGATCTTATATATTACTTGTGTTGGAAAAAATACTCTATTTGTAACACTTGTTAACATAACCCACCCGAGACCCAAGAACAACCTAGGATTAGTTAGGAAAATTATGGAATAATTTATTTTGTTTTAAAGAGCCTACAACTAGGTTACAAAACAACAATTGTCACTAACAAGTTCTAGAATAATTCTAATCCACTAGAAAATACTTTTCTCTTATTAACCATTATTAGAGGTCACAATGTCCCAAAATTTAGGGTTATAAAGTTCAATTAGGTTTTGAGGGTAATTCCTCACCATACCCACTCTCTAATAGTATTTAAATATTCCACCTATTTTTTCTCAAATTTAGTGCATTCAAAATTTCCCTAAATTATTCCCATTGGAAAGGAAATTTTCTTAGCTTTCCAGTGATATAAAGAAGTGCTCCTAAATCCTCATATTTCACGATTTATGGGCCGAAGCGGGCCTTGGGGTGAAAATTTTCCCCAAGAGCAAGTATGTGGGCCCATAGGAGAACATTTGTTGTAAGGGAGGGTCTGCAAGCTATGGGGATAAATATTTCCTAGAGTAGTTGTTGGGTCTGCAAGCTATGGGGATAAATATTTCCTAGAGTAGTCGGCAGGCGGTGGGAGACATTTTGAAATTTCCGCACTGAGCAAAAATCCATCTTTGCACCCGCGTTCTCGCAAGTCCACAAGGGACACGTAGCACCTCCTAAGCCAACACGAGGAAAGCGGGCCGGAAAGGTTAAAAAGGTTTAGCACCCTAAATGTAAAAAGGGTAAAATTCATCCGTGCCTCGCAATGCCTCGCGATGCCACTTGGTAGCTCGATTGGGTGTAGGCTAGTGGGGTGGCAAAGAAAAGTTTCTAAAAATTTTCTGAAATTCCAAATGTAAAAAGGAACCAGCTCCTCTGCTGATGCCTCGTGACACCATGTGGTAGTTCCGATTGGTGTGGGGCGGTGGGTAATGCAGGCAGAGAAAATGTAGAAAATTTTCCCAATTTGTTTTTAAGCGCTAAGTTAACAAGAGATCCATCCTTTGCTAATGCCTCATTGTGCCACGTGGTAGCCTCTGATTGGCTATGAGTCGGCGAGGAAAAATTAGGAAAATTTTCCCCAAAAGTGCTAAGCGTAAAGGGGTTTGCCCTCGCCAATGCCTCGTGGTGCCACGTGGCAACCTCTGATTGGTCATTTGTGGTCGGCAGGGAAAATTAGGAAAATTTTCCCAATTTTTTTTTTCTCAAGTACTAAGTGTTAGTTCTCATAATTGTCTCACCCCATTTTCACCCTTGAATATTTATTGATTCATGGCCTCTGTCATTTTATTATTCCCCACATTGTGTTTGGCAGTCTAGGTTTCCATTTTAATCTACTCTGGGTTGAAGATCATGTGTGGGTCAATATTTGTCTCATGATTCCTTTGTTCCTCCTGGAAAAGCTCGTATTTTGAGTCTCTACGGTGATCTATTCCTTCAATACTTGTGTTTTCTTGTTTCCTACATTTTCCACAGTCAAGATCTATTGTCCTTGCCATTTTTTCCCTAAATACTCAAAGAGAAATGAATTGATGTGTCCCCGAGGAACATATTTGAGTCTTGCAACATTTCTAAAATCTTTTTCCTTGAAGAAAAGTTCACTTTCAGGCTCAAATGGTCATTTCTCTATGTTTTACGATTTAATGGCGTTTCCCTAGTCAAATTTGCATCCTTGCATCAACAGGGAAACATGGCATCCTTTGGTTGGACGCGGCTTGGCTGGACACTTCAAAAATTCTATAAAAGGCCTCAACTTTAAAATGTGTCCACGTGGAGGAACGACGCTCGTTTGAGAATCAACTTTTTGGTTTGGCTTTGAAGTAGCACCAGGAGGACACGTGGAGGGTTGGCAGGAAAGAGACATGTGGAGGCTTCCGTTGGGTTTCCCATACTTAGATAAATTTCAAAAGGTTTTGGGAAGTCTAGGACATGTCGAGGAACGCCACTCATTTGAAGATCTACTTTTGGGATTTACCTTGGAGTAGCGCTGGGAGGACACATGGAGGCTTCCGCTGCTTTCCCATAGTTAGACAAATTTTTATGCAGTTGGAGAAGTTTGATGGAGTGGGACACATAGAGCCTTCCATTGGGTTTCCCATACTTAAAATTTTTAAAAAGGTTTTCGGGAAATCTAGTACACGTGGAGAAATGGTTCTCATTTGAACATTTTATTTTGGGCTTTGCCTTGGAGTAGCACCGGGAGGACACATGGAGGCTTATGCAACTTTCCCATACTCAGACAAATTTTTATGTAATTGGAGTAGTTTGGCATAATGGGACACATGGTGAGCTTGCACTCATTTAGGGTCTATGCTTTGGACACCATCTTGAAGTTGTGCTATGGAGACACATGGAGGAACCGTGCATGTTCAAGGACCGGCCCTTGAGTTTCATTCTAAAGAAGTGCCATGCTGACACGTGGAGGCCTTTTCTCACTTTGCATATTTTCTTGAACTTTTCAACGACCATGGAAGACTACCTCAAAGCTTGACATGTGGTGCACTCTACAGAGCTTCAAGCTTTCAAACAAATTTTGTCGAGAGCGGGACACGTGGCAAGCCATCGCTCATTTAAGTATCAAATTTTTGGGAGCACCTCAAGCTACACCATGGTGAGATATGGAAATTTGAAAAGTCATAGGGGTGGGTAGGTGGACCATCGGAGGCAATTCAAACTTTTCATGTATTTTGCTTCATAAAGGTTAAAATAGAAAAAGTGACCCATGAGCCGGATGGGAAGTAGTCAATGTTTTTCCTTGGTCAATGGTAGAGGTGTGGACCAAAGGAGGAAAATTAAAAAAAAAAATATTTTTAGAAAAAATAGTTAAAAGTAAAAGGAGAAGTGTATTTCCGTTGGGACCCACATTGGGACATGTGTCAAAAGTATTTCTGAAGCGCGGAGCTACAGGAAAACTTGGAAAATTTTCCTTTTCCAAAAGAGAGTCAAATGGTAGAATTTCTCTGCGTTTCTTTTGGGGCCCACCTCAGGACACGTGTCAGGCCAATTTTCGAAGTGAAGGTGCAGAGCAAAATGGGAAATTTTTCCATTTTTTCAAAAGGGTCAGAAAAGGTCAAAGGAAGCCCCCGAGCCTATTTTTGGATCTTCCACATGGACGACCCACATTCAAAATCAAAGATCAATCATTGCTTGAGCGTCTAAATCTGATTTTCCCCCATTTTTTCGTAAAACTCTTGGGAGTGCGAGTCTTCATGATTTATTTCTATTTTCTACATGCCAAATAGAGGAGTGAGTTAATTTTGATATCTAGAGTTTTGTGGGAGAGATCTGGAGACGTCTTTTGCCATTAAAATGGTCTGACTCTCAAGCCCGATATGGTTTTCCATTTTTCTTCTCCTGAGCATGCAAGGGCCAGAATTTATTGATATGGGGTGAAAGTGGTTGGAAAATGGATGGAGGCATGTTTTTCCTAAGAAAGGAGTTGAATGTGGGAAAAATCAGGGATTTTACCCTCGAGCACCTAGAGACTTTTACAAAAATGATTTTGTGATTCACCAAAGAATTATGGCAAGCACTGGTGCATTTAAAGTTTTTGTCTTTTCGGAGGAAGGGGATCTATTGGAAATGTTATAAATGGCACAAAATTTTCGTGCAAATGGTTGGGATTTTTTGGAAAGATCAGGACTAATTTTATCTAGTAGAAAAATCTTGACAAAGCCCATCCATTTTGAGAGGCCATCTAGAGAATCCTGTATATCTCTCTTTGTGTCAAATTTGATCGTGTCAAGGTGGTTGCTATTGGTACCCAAATTTGTTCTCCTTTTTAGTCTGAGCAGCATCGGAGATATGGCATGACGCTTGAATTCTCGATATATCTTGATGTGTGTCGTTTTTTTTGGGGATATGATCTAACCGGAAATCAGATTTGTGGATAGATGGATAGCACTTTGAAAGGATTTGATCTAACCCTCACTATTTTAGGTTGTGCCTTTTCAACCAAGGTAAGATAACCTATATTGTAACCCCCAAATGGTGAAAGAGATGAGAATATCCCTCAATTTATGAAAATAGTATGAAAAGGCCTTGGGAAAATATGATCAACACTCCAAATTTGAATTTCACAAGTTGTCACTCCCAGATCATGGAGAAATTTTCAATGCAAGGCAAGGGTTACTTAAGACATTGTATAATCCCGATTTGCCTTGAGCATTTTGTAGATGGGTTAGATCCTTTTGTTGACACACAATGCAATGTAGGGGTAGTATGGGGTAGGATGGGTTGTTTAGAATGTTTTTTTGGTTGGGTGTTGACAAGATAATCTAGGATATATCGGATCTTTGACAACCTCTACAATACTTGAACAAATATCACATAAAATGCTTCAAATAATAAGTATATTCTTTCAACCGGGAGAGGCATAAATGGAAGCCCAAGTTACACTCTTCACACAATCTTTGAGAATTCACCACAAAATCTTGAAGTAAAGAAATCAATTAAAAACAAAAATCCATGATCAAACCACACCTAAGGTACCCCCAAAGGCTTACAAGCAATCTCTGCAGTCAATGAAGGTAAAGTGATTTTAAATTTGTTTATCTCTTTATCAGATGAAGGCTCTTCTGAACATGAGATTGCAAATGCCACAAAACTATCAACAAGAAATGGAGATTCTGTGTGATTTCTAAATACTTTCAATGCAAGATTGCAACAAGAACAATGGAAACTTTTACAGACATTTAAAAATGATAAAAGACATCATATTGCCTAGAAAACACAGATTAACTCAAAATCTTGTTAGATTCACCCAGATGAGGGAGAGTTTTATGAACAATCTTAGAGTCATCGATGGCTATGCACTTATAACTAAGTCACATACATGAAGATCCAACACGAAGAAATTATTCTAGTTCTTTGGTGGGTTTTGAGAAGAAAATGAGCTTTCTCTCGAGAATTTGCTTGTTATTTTCAACTTTCCCCCATCTGCAATTCTCCCTAAATTCATTATATATCTCTTTCCACATTTGAACATTCTTTCCCAAGAAAAGAATTTTTAGGAAATAAGAGATAAAATATGCGGAATAATCCCTTACATAATCGCAATGCAGTAGAAACTAATATGCGAGAAAATATTATAGATCTCAAATAAAAGTGTTGAATAAATAACACAACACACGAGAGAGACAAGATTTAACGTGGTTCACCCAATTTGGGCTACGTCCACCAAGAATCACTCGCTCATATTTTATTACAAACATCCACTCTCTCAATACAATACCCATTTGTTTGGAGTTATGCTCAAAAAACTCTACAAAATTCACACTCAAATTCAAAAACACATCTGCAATACATTTGCTTGTCTATCTATCATATGCATAAGACCATATAAATAGACAACTACTTAAGCAGTTTGATACAAAACCGTGGGTATCAAAATAATGGGTACCGAAAAAACCATGGGACCGCCATAAAAATACCCAAGTGTAACACATAGAAGGTGTACCACACTCTAACATGAAAATAAGCTCCACAAACATAACAATAAAATGCCAAGGGATCAATTATGTTACAACAATTCTTTATGATTCAATGACAATTACATCGAATAGAAACACATTCGCATGCTTGCAGTGTGCCCAAAAGATTAAATCATTACAAATATCCAGATCATTATCCATCCTGGAGGAATTTTTTTCATCATTGAGGCATGTAAACACCTTCTACTCATCATTTTCACTTTTTAACCTTTTTATATTACCTCTCGCAACTTTTAATTTCACATTTCGGTGTTTGCTTGGGTTGGGGTAAACAAATTACTTCAAAAACATCTCAAATATAAGAGTTAAGCCATGAAAGTGATGCCAATGACCCAAGAAGGCCAAGAAAACACAAAAACACTATAAATTTAATGAATTTTGATGCGAAAATCGTGATTCCAAGCTTCATGGAGCTCTATGGTGGTGAAAACAAATGGGTGCATAGCGGCCGTTGATCTTATCCATCTTTTAATATTGGCCCTCCACGTGGAATATGTAGCCTAGAAATAACCTTGAGTTACATTTTTTTATTTTTGGAGAAGGCCGTACACATGGTAAAAATGATTGAAAACCAATTCGGGTTTAATTTTTGACTTTTTGACAATTTTGAAAAAATGGAAAAATTTGACTTCTTTTACGCCCCTCCGGCTTTTAATTTTGGAGCTGACACATGGCACATGGTGGGTCCCATTAGGATCACACTTCAATTCTATGCATTTTGACCTTTTCAGAGTTTTTGGAAATTTTTCACTTTTTGCCCCGCGGGCCCACACCTCCAATTTCTCCCTCGCCATGTGTCGCTTCCTCTATCACTAAAATCTACAGGGCCAATTGTCATTTTAACTCCCTTTTTTGCTAAGGGAAAAAATTCAATTTTCCTTCCACCAGGCTGCCTTCCCGCTTTTCCTTTGCCATGTGTCTCCTTGTGATTCGCGGTGCGCCATGCTTCAAATTTTAATTTTAAGCATTCTTTTGTGAAAAAGGGAAAAAATCCCCTTTTACCTCCATCGGCCTGCCGATCCGCTCTACGCCTGTCATGCTGCCATGTGTCCTCTTCTAATTGTCTACGGAGTTTGGGGCCAATTTTTGACTTTTAAAATTTTCATTAAGTAAAGTCTAAAATTTCCAAGGGAATATGACTAGGCGCCATCCCCCTACCAATCAGAACATGCCACGTATGCAAATTTAGAAAAAACAGTCCACAGGGCCGAAAAATGCCCCATTTGTCAAAAAAGGTGGAAAATGAAAAGTTACAACACTTCCCTACCTTTACTCAACCAGTTAGAAGCCCAAGAACAAGGGTAAACCACACACCAACAAGACAACAAAAACAAAGCAAAAACAAAGACTATCTGACTATACTGATTAGTGCATACCTCAGATTTTGGGATTAATCCAAGAAATGCTTCAAATGTATGCCATTAATAGGAAATTCAAGCAATTCCCCATCTTAATATTTGAGAAAAAAGGTATGCTCACCAATTCTGATGTCAATGGAATAAGGGCCCATCCATAATGCAAAAAATTTTCCATGCTTTCCCTTGTCTTCATGCCTACTATCCCACAACAAAACCAGATCTCCAAAATTGGAGGCTTTAGGAGTGACCTTCTTGTCAAACAATCTCTTCAATTTTTTCCTAAAACTGACATGCCTTTGATGGGATGCTCTTCTCTCCTCATCCAGCTCAATAATTTGATAGATCCTTGATTCATATGGGCCAAGCTCTTAATCTTCCAACTGTTGGGAAAAGCTGAAATGAAGATAAATGCAAGTGCAAGGGCAGCAAAGCCTAAGTTCCATACACAAATTCAAATGGGCTTTTACCAGTAGCTCTTTTAGGAGTTATCCTATCAGTACAAACTATAAATTTCAATTGTTCACCCCATTTCTTCTTGTTTTGCTCCAAGGTTCTTCTAATGATCTTAAAAAAATCTTATTCTTTGGACCGACTTGTCCATTCCCTTGGGGGTTATAGTTTGAAGAACAAGTCAAATTGATTCCATATTCATTGCATATTGACATTAAAGGTTTGGCTCTAAAGTACATGGAATTATCAGCTACTGATCTTATTTGGGACTCCAAATTTGCATATGATTTGATTCAACAAGAAGTCCATAACTATTTGGTGTGTTGCTTTCTTGATGGCAATTGTCTCTACCGACTTTGTAAAATAATCGGTGGCGATAAGGATTCACTTATGGGAAGCACTAGAAGGATCTGAAATCTCACAAATAAAATCCATCCCCCATTACTTTAAAAGAGCTTCAATTGATACATGCTGCAAAGGAAGGGAGCTTGAAGCTTTCATTCTTCCATAGAAGCGTTGAAAACTATCACATTTTCTAACCGGTGGGTTGCATCTTTGAAGAGGGTAGGCCACCAATAACTAGCTCCCAAAATATTATGTGTTGTTACTCTTCTAGCAAAGTGTCCTCCACAAACTCCCCATGGAAATCAACAACTATCTTGAGAGCTTCATCTCAAGTTATGCATTTTAAGAGGACACCTTTAGGGTTCTTCCAAGCCAGCCCAAGGTGCGTGATGATATATTTTGAGAAGCCAACATGAGGGCCCTTTTCTAATTTTTATTTAAGTGACTAGGGCAGCACAAGTGTCTAAGGTAGAAGATCACATATTTGTACCACTCAGAACTTACCAACTTTGCAAGCACATCTACCCTTTCTTCCTCTAGTTGATTCACTTCCACATTCTGCAAGTTGCTCTTAGCCATGAGCTTTGCAAGAGCCAAACCTCTTACCAACTTTGTGGTTTGGATGTCCATATCATACTCCTATAGTTTTTCACTAATATACACCTTTTAGTTGAGATCTCCATCTCGATAATATGTCTTTTACCATGGTGTGGGGAACATAAGCAACAACCTTTGAACTTAAAATATAAGGCCTGAAAACTTTTGTTTCTTTCACCAAGGAAAATGCTTGTTTCTCCATGATTGTATACTTCATCTTAGCTGCTTGTAAAGCCTTACTAAAGAAGGCAATAAGCCTCTCAGCCCCATTCTCATCCTTTTGCAGAAAAATAGAAGCAATGGTATACTCAGAGGAAAAGGAAAAGATTTGGAAAGGCCTCTTATAGTTTGGGGCTGCTAAAAAAGTGCATGTTTAAGTACATCCTTAATTCCTTCAAAATCTTGAATGGCAGCCTCCTCCCATTTGATGACTTGGTCCTTCTTTAGCATGCATGTAATTGGAAGAGTTAACTTAGCAAAGTTGGAAACAAACCTTCTAAAAAAATTAATTTCACCAAAGAAAGATTGGATGCCTTTCTTGGTTCTTGGGAAAGGTGCTTTGCTGATTGCTTCCACTCTCTTAGGGTCTATCATAACACCATATTTAGACACAATATGTCCCAGCAGACTTGCCCTTTTGGATGCAAAAATGAAACTTCTTTGGATTAAGAGAAATTTCATACTCCCTACATCTGATCAGTATCTTCTCCATGTGCTGCAAATGATCACCTCTCTACCTTGAAAACACAGTCACATCATCTTGGTAAAGCGTAATGAACAATTTGATGTAACCAAAAAAAAGCAACATCTATTTCTCTTTGAAAAGTGACACCAACATTCATTAAACCAAAGGGCATCCTAATAAAAACATATGTCTTTCTGATTCTTTAACAACCACTTGATTGTATCTGGAGAATCCATCCAATGTAGAAAGTAACTCAGACCCTATCATAAGCTGCAACATATTTTCCATATTTGGCAAGCGATAGTTATCCTTCATGGATGCTTTTTTATATTTCTAAAATCCACACAAAGTCTCGATGTCTGTTCTTCTTTCGAATGGCATAAGGTTTTGCAACCCAAGATGAATATCTAGTGGGCTGAATAATACCTCCATCTCTCAACTTATTTAACTCCTCTTGCATTTTCATTGAGAGAATTTGATTAATTAGCCTTTTCCTCTGTCTAAATGGCTTATTCTTGTCCTTAAGAGGGATCTCATGTTGAAACACGTCTTCTCTGTATGCTTTTAGCTTGGAAAAGGACCAAGCAAGACATTCTTGATATTTTTTCAAGAGTTGGGCATAGGACTACTTTTCCTCTTTACTTAAATTGATACCCAAAAAAATCCTCCTTGGCTTACCATTAGTACCCAAGTTATGCTCTTCCAAATCCCTTAAGGCAGACATGTTTCTATTTATGATGCAATCAACATTGTTAAAATTTGACTCAAGTGCAACAAGACCTCTAGGAATGGTGTTTGTTTTCAATTGGATGATGTCTTTCTCAAACAAAGTTTCTCTTCCTTCAGTCATGCATACCATTGGCTCCCAATCAATATTATGATTTGCAAACTCACCTTGGTTTTGCAAGAACCTTAGCACTTGATCATCATCATTGAAATCTTGCTAGTGTTTCACATTATCGGGGATAGCTTGCTGGTTAGCACTTCAATGTTGTATTCACAATAAGGTGAAATGGTGCAATTTCGAAATCTAGAACCCAACATTGCTAACTTTTTAGCAGCAGCATTGAGACCTCTTTCATGATACAAAATGTTAAAGGAATCAAATATTTCAATTAGATCCCAAACTGCATGCTTGTACTGTTTCATACACTGATTTTTTGTAGCATATAGTTTTCTTATTTGTTTGACAACCACTCTGAATCTCCTTTTGCAACAATGTATTTTACTCCATATTTCCATGCAATTCTTAACCCTAACAACAATGCCTCATACTCAGCAATTTTGTTAGTGCATTCAAAATTAAGTTTGAAAGAAAAATTAAACTCTTCCAAACTAGGAGAAAGCATAACTATACCAGCACCATTTCCAAATTTGGAGCAAGCTCCATCAAATAGTAAGGTCCAAGGAGAACCTACCACCTCAAGGCACTTTGATTTTTCCATCTTCTTTTCTTTTCCATCAGCAAAACCAATGAAATTCTCAGCATCTACATTAGCAAACAACGCTTCATAGGAAGCATTGTTTGCGTCCTCAATTAGATGCAACATTTTATTTTCTCCATAGAGCTTGACTAGACTGCCCTTAATGGGAATGGTGGAAAAATATATATCCATTTGGACACTCCCTCCAAAACTTGCAACCCACTTTCTTGACAAAAGCATACCCCATTTGGCAAGGCAATCAACAATCAAAACATTGAATTTTAAATTCCTCCTAGATAAGATGCAAGTTACACTACCAAACATTTCACACAACCAACAATCGACACTTCTCTTGAGTCCATGGCAATACATTTTCCATTGGATTTTATCACTTTGATTTCCAACTCATTCATGACTTCTAGAGGCATTAAATTACATGATGCATCGGAATCAAACATATAATTTTGAAGTAGCTTATACTTTATGACCAAAGTTATGAAGAATGGATCAACATTCAATTGGGAATCAACCAAAGATGTCCCCAAATATACCTCGAGATGTCTCTCCAAGATCTTCTACTGTAAGTGGTGTTTCAAGGTCAACAATGATCTAAGGTGGAGTTTTAATAACATTTACATTTCTACCGGAGTAACCTTCTCTTCTTTCAATCCCAAGTAATCAAATGCTCTCTTCTTATGCTCGGGAATTATAAGCAACTCAATGATTGGAACACTCACTTTAATTTGGCTCAATACTTGGGCTATAGCATAGGGAAACTCTTTAGAAAAACATCATTGGAAGGAAGACAAGAAGATTCATTAGATAACAATGGATTCTTCGCAGCTTGGGCATGAGGAGGGCTATAATTTTTTCTTGGGAAAGTAGAGCTTTTAGCAAGTGTATCTTTCTAGGAGATTCTTTTGAAATTCTTGTGAGCAAGGGTGTTTTAGGTTTGGATTGAGGCCCAAATCCCTTAACAACTTTGCTTCTAGTATTATACTCTTTATCTTGACCAACAACAACATTCATTAACAACTATGTATCTTCCTCTCGAAGGGATACCACCATCATATTTCTTAATCATCAAAGCTCTTAAGTATTCAAAGTCATTGTTAGGAATTTCAAAAGCTTGCACTACATCAACTTTAAAAAGAATGAGGGGGAGAAATACTTATACCTTTTTTATGCTATCCCAAAAGGTAACAGCAGTCCTAACACTTATTACTTCAAAGTGGATATTTCTCTTCTTGTGATCTTGAAGAACAACCCATCATGCAAATATCATCATCAGTACCATCATCATTATTAGCTTCACCTTCTTGCTGGTCCACTTCACATGGAGGATGGGGTGGAAGACAGCTATCACACCAATCAATATCAGCAACCTCTTTAACAACGTCAACCCTAGCAGTTAAGGGATTAGGCAACACTCTTCCTTCATGTGCTTGAGGATGTCTATTTGCAGATCCAATAGGCCCTTTACCTTTGTCATCAAACCTCTGCTCATTCCTATGGTGATTGTGAAATCTATCTTGTGTTTGTTGCCTAGCGACCTTGTGAAGTTTTTCCAATTCCCTTCTCAACTCTTTCCAACTTGTATGAGATTTCTTTGATAGACCACGCCAAAGTTTTCACAACCTCTTCTAAATCAGCACCTTTGCTATCTTGAGGTTTTTCAAGGTTTATCAATTTTACACCATCTCTCTTGAGAGATTTCCCAATTGCTTTGATATTGTTCTCAATTTGAAGTGCCATGGTGAAAGCTTGTCTTAGATTGGTTGGGTTGTTGTCCCTTATGTAATAGGCTGCCTTCTTATCAAATGCATCTACATATTTGATTGGACAAGATTCATCACAATGCCTAAAATTAACAGACAACCTTCTCAAAAAAATTTTAAACCTTGTGTTGAAGTCATGGACCGATTCATTAGGATTCTTCTTGATATTCTCAAACTCGGATAAAAGAAATCTAGGATCAGTCTTGTTGCCATATTGCAACCTAAATGCATTTTTCATCTCTGCCCATGAGTTAATGGAATTATCAGGTAGATTCTTGTACCAATCCCTTGCATCCTCCTCTAAGGTGTGGATGAACAATTTGACATACAAATCCTCAAACTCTATCTCAAAATCTTCCATCATATTATCAAAAATTTTGAGATGCTGATCTCCAGTCATAACATTCTTACCTTGAAACTTTGGTAACCTATTTCTCACATCTTGTAGGACAACATTTGGGTAACCATCCATTCCTTTAAAATTTATAGGACCAAAGGTGTTAACAACAAATGGAGGTCTAGGCTAAGCCATATTGTTTGGTGGAGGTGATCTTGGAGGTGAAACAAGCAGATGAGGAGTAAGAGGTCTTTGGGGAATGGGAAGGAAATATTCAAAAATATATCTCTTAAGGGCTCTCCTTCTTGATGATCTCTAGAAAATTTAGAAAATACAAGAGCAGATTTAGGAGTAAGCCTTTCAAATGCATAAGAAGGTCCCTCACACGATGAGGAATTTCAATCAGCAATAGGATTATCTCGAATAAGATCCACTTAAAGAAGAATTGCAGTCCTCAATAATAGGATGCTCACTTTCAAACTAAACAATAGGGACCTCCTTTCTTGCAGGCAAGTCTCAAAAAGCTTCCACACCTTTCTCCCCTCTAGCTTTGAGTTTCTTAAATCAGTAAACAACTTCTTAAAAATTCCTTGAAGAAGAGAGATCTTCTTCCTTCAAGTTTTGCAAGGATTAGCAACACAAAAGTAAATGACAGAAAGTTAAGACAACGGTATTTATCAATATACAACATGGAGTCGCCACTAAGGATTTTCACCCTAGTTGTGCAAATGCACTAAAATACTCTGTCAAATGTTTGCTAGCATTGAACTTTGCAAATCCTTATAAATAAGACATTCTTCTTCTTAAATCAATCAATCACAATGCACCCAAAGTGTATGAAGCTGCTAGGAAATGGAAAAAGGGAAGAAAAAAATTGAAACCCTTGTTTTAAACTTGCAGATTTGAAGCATAGAATGATATTTTAACAATGTAGCAGCTCAAATACTTGAATACACAAATGCTCAAAATCTTCAAACACTCTATAAACACCAAGAAATTTCCAATAAGTCCTCTGCAATGGCACGAGAATGTGTTGGTACCCAAATTTGTTCTCCTTTTCAGTCGAGAAGAATCAAAGATATGACATAAGGCTTGAAGTCGGATAGATCATGATGTGTGTTGTTTTGTAGTCATGGGATGTGATCTAACTAGAATTTAGATTTGTGGAGAGATGGATAGCACTTTGAAAGGATTTGATCGACCCTCACTTTGTTTTAGGTTGTGCCTTTTCAACCAAGGTAAGAGAACCTATATTGTAACCCCCAAATGGTGAAGGAGATGAAAATATCCCTCAATTTATGCAAATAGTATGAAAATGCGTTGGGAAAATATGATCAACACTCCAAATATTACTTTCACAAGTTGTCACTCCTAGATAATGGAGATATTTTCAATCCAAGGCAAGGGTTCTTGAAGACATTGTATAATCCCGATTTTCCTTATGCATTTTTGTAGATGGGTTAGATCCTTTTGTTGAAACACAATGTAATGTAGTGGTAGTATGGGGTAAGATGGGTTGTTTAGAATGATTTTTGGTGGGTTGTTGACAAGATAAAATGGGATATATCAGATCTTTGACAACCTCTACAATACTTGAACAACTATCGATAAAATGCTTCAAATAATCGGGATATTCTTTCAACCAGAGAGGCATAAATGGAAGCCCAATTTGCACTCTTGACACAATATTTGATAATTCACCACAAAATCTTAAAGTAAAGAACTCAATTAAACAAAAAAATCCATGATCAAACCACTCCTAAAGTACCCCCAAAGGCTTATAAAAAGATTCGTAGTTAAGTAAGGTAAAGCAATTTTAAATTTGTTTATCTCTTTATCGGATGAAGGCTCTTCCGAACATGAGATTGCAAATTCCACTAAACTATCAACAAGAAATGGAGATTCAGTAGGATTTCTAAATAATTTCAACGCAAGATTGCAACAAGAATAATGGAAACTATTTGTAGACATTTAAAAATGATAACATACATCATATTGACTAAAAAAACACAGATTAACTCAAAATCTCGTTAGATTCATCAATAGGGAGAGTTTTATGAACAATATCAGTGTGTGATGGCTATACACTTGTAACCAATTGACATAAATAAAGATCCAATATAGAAGAAATTATTTTGGTTCTTTGGTGGGTTTTTCAAAAAATGAGCTTTCTCTTAGAATTTCCTCGTGATTTTAAAATTTCCTACCGGTCTTTAATTCTCCCTAAATGCATTATATATCTCTTGCCAAATTTGATCCTTCTTTCCCAAGAAAATAATATGCGAAGGGATCAATTTTGTTACAACAATTCTTCACGATTTAATGAAAATGACATCATAGAGAAAAATATTCGCGAGGTTGCCATGTGTTCCCAAAAGATTAAATCATTACAAATATCTAGATCATTATCCATCCTCGAGGAATTTTTTTCATTATTGAGGCATGCAAACACATTCTACTCATCATTTTCACCTTTTTACCTTTTCAAATTACCTATGCAACTTTTGATTTTGACATTTCATGTGTTTGCTCGGGCTAGGGAAAAAAATTACTTCAAAAACATCTCAAATTAATGAATTAGGCCATGAAAGTGATTCCAATGATCCAAGAAGGCCAAGATGACACAAAATCACTATAAATTTGATGAATTTTGATGCAAAAATTGTGATTCCAAGCTTTTTGGAGCTCCCATGGTGGTCAAAACAAATGGATGCATAACAACAATTGATCTTATCTATCTTTTAATCTTGGCCCTCCATGTGGAAGATGCAGACTTAGAAATAAGCTTGAGTTACTTTTTTTAATTTTTTGATAAGGCCGGACACGTGGAAAAAATGATTGGAAACCAATTCGGGCTTACTTTTTGCCTTTTTGAAATTTTTGAAAAAATGGAATCATTCGAATTTTTTCTCCGCCCCTCCGGCTTTGAATTTTGAAGCTGACACATGGCACATGGTGGGTCCCATTGGGATCATGCTTCAATTCTACGCATTTTGACCTTTTTGAGTTTTTGGAAAATTTTCACTTTTTTCCCCATGGGCCCGCACCTCCGATTTCTCCCTCACCACGTGTCACTTCCTCTATCACTAAAATCCATGGGCCCAATTCTCATTTTAACTCCCTTTTTTCTAAGGAAAAATTCAATTTCCTTCCGCCAAGCCACCTACCCGCTTTGCCTTCGCCACATGTATCCTTGTGATTTGTCGAGGGCTAGTGTTCTAAATTTTGATTCTCGATCAACTTTTTTTAAAAGGGAAAAATTCCTCCACCGACCCGCTGACCCACCTTGTCCTCTTCCACATGTCGCTCGATGATTTTAATTTTAATTTTAAGCCTTCTTTTGTTAAAAAGGGAAAAAATCCCCTTTTACCTCCGTCGGCCTCTTTGCCGACCCGCTCTGCTCGCTCTTTGTCTACCACGTATCCTCCTCTAATTGGACTAGGACTAAAAATTATTTTGAAAATTTAGAAAATTAGAGCTAAAAAACTCTTAAGTCCCTTTTTTCCTTTTATGGACACGTGTCCACTCCCGATTAGTCATTTGTGAGGTTTCAGGCCAATTTTTGACTTTTAAAATTTTCACAAAGGAAAGTCTAAAAATTCTAAGGAAATCCAACCACCGCCATCCCCCTACCAATAAAAACATGCCATGTATGCAAATTTGGAAAAAATGGGTCCCTGGGCCCGAAAATGCCCCATTTGTCAAAAAGGGTGAAAAATGAAAAGTTACAACACTTCCTTGCCTTTCCTCAGCCAATTAGAATCTACCACATTTCCAATACCTTTTGACGATGAATTTGATGGGCAAATGACAACCATCTGATCGTCAAAATGTAAAAAAATTCAGGGATGCCCTAGAATTCAATTTTTTCACCAAGGATGGAAAATTTTTCGATTTTGAATCAACTGAAGCATGATTTCTGAAAATTTTAAACCTTGGGATAGGATTTTCAATAGCAGACAAGTAGGATTTGATCAATTTTGATTTTTCCATGATCCGGCAAAGGTAAAAACAACATAGCCCACAAAATTGGAAAAACAAGGGCATTTAAAAAGGGAAAACTTGGACTATTCTTTCAAATTAGGGAAAAATAACAAGTTTGTGAGCATTTTAAAGCATTCAAATGGAGGGGAAGAATTTCAGACCATCAATTCAAAGGGTAAAACATTTTTTTAGCACATACAAATTTGGAAAATTAGGGCAACATAGTGGAAGCTCAAATGGCACCAACAGGTTGCAAGTGTACAACCGTTGACAAGCTTTGAGATTATTCTAGAAACTTTGCCTTGTTGATAAATTCGATCAAACTTTGAGTTATTCTATGTCAATCTTGATTAAAGTGTATTTATTTCATTTTTGAATGCATATGGGTAGTTTTTGTTGTTTATTGTAATCTTATACTAGAATATAGTCCAATCACATAGATCTCGAGTCCTTGTGATAGTTTAGTGTCATCTGCAATTTCATTTCTTAGAAGAGCCTTCATCTAGGAATGGGATAAATGGTTTAAAATCACTTTTCTTTCATTTTGTTGATAGAGATTATCTGTAAGCCTCTGGTTGTACCTCAGGCATGACTTGGTTTAAATATTGGTGCTTTATTTAGTCCTCTGACTCAAGCCTTTGTGACAGAGTATCCCACATGTTGTGTGAAAGAGTGCTGATCTAGGCTTCTCTTCAAGAACATATTCTAGTTGAGGAAACAATTTAACTTTTTGTGGAATTTTGTTGATTAAATCTTTCCATTTTTCATAAGCTCTCAAGGATTTGGTGAGTCAAGTCCATCTTGTCTCCCCTCCCACCAAAATTCATTTAACAACAACTAATCCTACCCATAATACCCTTGTTTGTCATGTGTGTACACAAATGCATAATCTCTGTTACCAAAACATGCAGAAATAATCAGGGTCTCAAATGTCTTTAGTAACCTTTGCCTTATTGTGAGAATATATCCATAATCTAGAAGTGACAACTCGTGAGAGTCAGATTTGGTGTGTTGATCATATTTTCCCCAAGGCCTTCTCTATAAAATTTATGCAAAAGAAAGGTACTTGTATCTCCTTTCAAATAACAGAGGTTACAGAATAGGTTCTCTTACCTTGGTTGAAAGGCACAACATAAAATATTTAGGATCAAATCACATCCTTTTGCATGTGCTACCCACTCCCTTTAGAGCTTGAGTGCTAACAAGTTAGATAGATTGCTTCCCTGGCTACAAAATGACATACATGATTGTCTATCTACCTCTGAGTGTCCTATCAAACCCATGATGTTGCTCGGTATCTGAAGGAGGTTAAATTTGGGTACCAACATAAATGGTGAAATTGTGGGGATTTGGTTTAATTGTAAGGAACTTATTTCAATTTCATCCATGTGCATACATATTTTAAGCCATATCTATTTGACCCGTCAACAACACCAATGTAAATGGTGTCATTTCCAGGACATTGTGATACAATTCATACTCAGACCCTAGTAAACATTTCTTGTATTCTCTAAAGTGTTAGAAATCCATTTTAAAAATCATCCTGTGTTCAGGTTTGTAAGAGGTTTCAAAGTCACAAGTGTTGTATGCAACTTCTCCAGTTTCCACAAGTTTTGCAATGGTATTTATTGATAAATTTTGGTAAAGAAAGGTCATATTTTTCATTTCCAGTTTCTAGTGCTGACAGACACTTGATAGAACATTTTAATGCATTTGCACAACTAAGGTGAAAATCCTTAGTGGCGAATCCCTGTTGATTTGATTTTGATAAGGACCAGTGTCTTAAAACTATGTCAAGTAAGATTTGCTACTAATATTTGCAAAGATGGAAGGAAGAAGATCTTTCTTTGCTAGGGATCCTGCTAGGACATTATTTCTGAGTTAGGAAAAGCAAAGTAAAAAGGAAGAAAAGCACGGAGAGTTGTGGGAGATCAAAATACAAGAAGGGGGATCTCAATTGATGAAAGTGATCAGCCCATCATTGAATCATTGCCATACAAGTGACTCGAATCGGGTAGCCTTTTTGTGGAATTGAATTTTAAAAGCGGAGAAGGGCCTTCATTTGGTTTCCAAATATTTGCTTCACATTCGAACTGTCTTTTCTTAATTTGATAGGGTTTTTCATGAAGCAAGGCCTTTAAAGGGTGTCCATTTTGAAAACTACACTGATGTTTTCTAGTGACCCTCTACCCCTCATCAATTTTTCACCCCTCCAAGATCACCTCCTAGAATCGATATGGCTCAACCTGACCTCCATTTCTTGTAAACACCTTTGGACCTATAAATTTTTTGGGAATGTCTTATTACCTAAATGTAATGCCCAAGATGTAAGGAACAAAATGCCAAAGTTCTAGCGAAACAATGCCATAACTGGTGACCAACATCTAAAGCTCTTCCTCAATATGATGGAAGACTTTGAGATTGAACATGAAGATGTATACATCAAATTGTTTATTCACACTCTAAAGGAGGATGTAAGGGACTGGTACAAAGCATTTCTAGATAACTGTATTGAATCTTGGGATGATATGAGCAATGTATTCAGATTACAATATGGTGATAGGACTGACCCTAGGTTTCTTCTATCAAAATTTGAAAATATCAAGAAGAATCCCAATGAGTTAGTACATGACTTCAATACAAGATTCAATAATACCTCGAGGATATTTCTTGTTAGGATGAGGCCATGTGATGATTCATGTTCGATCAAATATACCTTGATGCATTTGATAAAAAGGCTACTTACTACTTTAGGTACAAGAACACTACAACTTGAGACAAGCATTCACTACGGCCCTACAAATAGAGAATAATATCAAGGCAATAGGAAAACCTTCTAAGATGGAAGGTGTGAAGTTGGTTAACCCAGAAAAATCTCATACAAGAAAGGATGCTAATTTGGAAGAAGTGGTGAAAACTTTGGCAATGGTTGTCAAGGAGATCTCCTATAAGCTAGCCTGAGCTGAGAAAGGAGTTGGGTAGAGTTCGCAAGGACAACACAAGCAATAAGGCCAAGAAAGATTTAATAATCACCAAAGATCTGATGATAGAGGCAAGGGACCTTTTGGGTTTGGAAATAGATAGTCCCAAGCAGGGGATAATGGAACAAGTTGATCCTTTTTCGGCTGCGATAGTTCTTTATCGTGGAGGAGACAAATGTCATTGATTGGTGTGATAGATGTTTCATGCCCCATTCTCCTTGTGAAGAAGATCAACAAGAAGAAAATGTAGCTGATGATAAGAGTGATGATGATGTTTGCATGATGGGATGCTCCATCAGCTCACACCAAGGGCAATCTCGGCTTAGGTGATAAGTGCAGAACGATGCCACTTTTTAGGACTGCATTCATATGGTACATATTCTTCCTCTCTCTCATACTTTAGAAGTAGATGATATACAAGATTTTTAACTGCCCAATAATGACTTTGAATATTTAAGGGATTTAATGATAAATAAGTATGATTGAGGAATTCCGCTCGAGGAGGACTGGAAGTTATTGATGAATCTTTGGTGTGGCTCAAGAAAAGGAGCACAACACACAAGTAGGGCAAGTAAAGGTGCATGCCCTCAAGCCAAACCAAAAACTCCCTTACTTTCAAAAATTTCTAAAGAGGCTTCTAAGAAAGATACAGCTGCCAAAGGCCCTATAATTATAAGTAAAAATCACAACCTCCTCATGCTCATGTTATCAAGAGTGTTGTACCACCTAATGAGTGTGTTAGCCTTTCTTCCAATATTTCCTTGCCCAAGAATGTCCCATATGACATTGCCCAAGTTTTGAGTCAAATAAAAGTATTTGTTCCAATTGTTGAGTTTCTTAGGATTCTTGAGCACAAGAGGAGAGCATTTGAATACTTGGGATTGAGTGAAGAGAAGACAACCCTAGAAATAAATGTGAACATTGTGGAGAATCCTGTAGTCATTAAAGAGTCTCGAGACACCATCGCATCGAGACAATCTATGAACCACATGAAGTTTATTTGGGGACATATTTGGTAGACTCTCAGTTGAATGTGGAACCATTCTTCACCACTCTGATCATCAAGGATAGGCTACCACACAATTCCATGTTTGACTCATGGGCATCATGTAATGTCATGCCTTTGGAGATCATAAATGAGTTGAATATTAAATTAACAAATAGCATATGGGAAATGCACTACCATGGACTCCATAGAAGAGCTAGTATTGGGATGTGTGAAGGGTTTGCTAGTGCAGCTTGTAGCCTACCCAGGTAAAAATTTAAAACTTGATGTTGTCATAGTTGATTGCCCAACCAAGTGGGGTATGTTCCTATCAAGAAAGTGGGTTGCAAGTGTTGGTGGTAGTGTCCAAATGGACATGTCTTATGCCACCACCGTTAGTTGAGAGAAGCCTTTTCTAGTTATGTGGGGATAATAAAATTTTGTACCTTATTGAGGATCCCAACAATGTGTCCTATGAAGTATTATATACAAATGTTGATGATGAAAACTATATGGGATTCACTAAGGGAAAAGAGCTTAAGATCAAGGAGTTTAAGTGTCTTGAGAAATCAGATCTCCTTAGACTCTATTGTTTGATGGAACTTGCTCCAAATTTGGAAATGGTGCCGGTGTTGTCCTAATTTCTCCAAGCTAGGAAAGGTTTGTTTTTTCCTTTAAGCTTAACTTTGAGTGTACTAACAACATTCTTTGAGTATGAGGCATTGTTGTTAGGTTTAAGAATTGCTTAGAAGTATTATGTTAGGGACTCGGATTTAGTTGTCAAGCCCATCAAAAACTATATGTCACAAAGAATTAGTGATTGAAACATTACAAACATAGAGTTTGGGACTTCATTGAGAATTTTGAATCCTTCAACATTATGTATCATGACAAAAGGTTAAATGACTTGGTAGATAGGCTTGCAGTGTTGGGTTCTCGCTTTGACAACTGTACAAAATCCCCTTATTGTGAATATGAGGTGGAGGTATTGACAAGACCCTCTGTCCCCAAAAATATAAAACACTTGGTAGGTTTTTGATGATGATACTTAGATCAGAAGGTTCCTACAAAATGGTGGAGAGTTTACTGATCAAAACATTGATTGGGAGCTAGTGGTATGTGCAACAAAGGGGAAGAAAACCTTGTTTGGCAAAGGCATCATCTAGTTGAAGACCAATACCATTCCTATAGGGTTGGTTGCTCTTGAATAGAATTTTAATAATGCTGACTACATTATTAACAGGTATATGGAAGCCTCGAGGGATGTTGAGGAGCATGACCTTGGCACAAAGGAGAAGCCAAGGAAGATTTGGATAGGCAAAGACGGGGGTTCATTAGCTAGGCAATATCCTAGCACGTGGGTTCATATTGAGGTAATTAAAATTAATAAAATTAAACTCAATATACCGGTAGACATGAGGGGGTGAAAGGGTTTAATTTATTAATGTTTTGAATCAGGTATTGGGGGTAGGTTAGAGAGATGGGCCAAAGGAAATAGAGGTTTACTTTTAATATAAAACTAAAACGTTTGAACCCTAGTTTTTAAACGTAAATACCTTAAAATTGCAAAAGGAGTGTGGTCATAAATTAAATTATAATCTCTTTTTAATAAATAAATCTAGATTCTTAACCAAGAAATAATAAGATGGTAGAAAACTAGAATTGAGTATGCTTTTCAACACAAGTGATATTATTTCACCATCTTAATTATTTGAAGAACTATTGATAAATGCATAAAGCTTAACATATATAAGGTGACTTGTAATATGTATTCAATGGCTTCGAACTATCTTTCGAAAGGAAATGCATATTAAAAAAAATTGAGTGAGAAATATAATATATTTTTGTCTAATATATTGGGGTAGAAATAAAAAGGGGTAAATAAAATTGTAATTGAAAAATGGGTAGATAAGGTACATGGAAAAAATAGGGGGTATTTTCATTCTAATAATATAACAGGAGGGGGTATTATCAATTGAATAATTAGAGGTAGAAACTAGAATTAAGGGTATTCTTTAATACCCTTCGAACGCAGGTGATATACCATACTTTTACTAAGTGAATCCCCGTGATAAAAAGTAACCTCTGCAAGGAGGAAAAGCATTCTTACATCTAGTTGTTGAGAAAATACCAAGATTGCATGGCTTGGACCTATTCTAAGCTCAAAGCATACAGAGAAGACCTGTTCTAGCAAGAGATTACCTTGGATCTTAGTGCTAACCCATTCGGGAAGTAATAGAGGCCCATCAATCAAATCTTATCCCTCAAGATGTAAGAAGAACTTAAGAAGCTAAGAGATGGAGGGATTATCCAGCCCACAAGGTATTCCTCTTGGGTTGCCAACCTAGTAACAATAAAAAAGAATAATAGTGATATCAGGTTATGTGTGGATTTCAAGAATTTGAACAAAGATTCAATGAAGGATAACTATCCTTTACCTAACATGGAACACATGCTGTAGTTAGTGACTGGTTCTAAGTTGCTTTGCACCTTAGATGGTTTCTCTAGTTATAACCAAGTTGTGGTGAAGGAATTAGAAAGGATCAAGAAAACCTTTACTACTCCTTGGGGACCTATTTCTTTGTAAGGATGCCCTTTGGTATGATGAATGTTGCAGCCACCTTTCAAAGAGCAATGTATGTTGCTTTTTTTGGTTACATCAAAAAGTTTATTAAAGTTTATTAGGATGATGAAACTGTATTTTCTAGAAAGAGAGGTGATCACCTACTGCACTTGGAGAAGATGCTTTGATAAGATGTTGAGAATATGACATCTAACTCAATCCAAAGAAGTGCCATTTTGGAGTGTAGAAGGAAAAGTTTCTTGGTCACATAGTGTCACAAAATGGAGTGATGATTGTTTCAAAAAGAGTGGAGGCAATCATCAAGGTCCCAATTCCAAGAACTAAGAAAGGAATTCAGTCCTTCTTTGGGAAGATAAACTTCATTAGAAGTTTTATATCAAACTTTGTTGATTTGACTATCCCAATCACTTCTATGTTGAAGAAGGATCAGATCATCAAATGGGATGAAGTTTCCATCCAAGATTTCAATGAAATCAAAGAGATATTGAAGCATGCCTCTATTTTGGCAGCCCTGCATTATAAGAAACCTTTCCAGCTTGTTTTCCTTTGCTTAAGAGAAAACTGTTTTTCTATCCCCATCAGAAGGATGGTGAAGGGGCTGAGTGGCCTATTTCCTTTTTTAAGTAAGGTGTTGCAGGGGCTAAGCTGAAGTACACTCTCATGGAAAATCAGGCATTTCCCTTGGTTAAAGCAACAAATAATTTCAGGCCTTATATTCTATGTTCTAAATTTTTGCTTGTGTTCCCACACCATGGTCAAGGACATCTTATCAGAGATGGAAATCTCAAGCAAGAAGTGCAAGTGGGTGAACAAGTTGCAAGAATATGACATGGACATCCAAACCACAAAGTTGGTGAGAGGTTTGGGCTTGGCTAAGCTTATGGCTGAGAGCAACTTGCATACTATTGAGGTAAATGAGGTTAAAGAGGAAAGAATGGTTGTTTTTGAAAAATTGATAAATTCTAAGTGGTATAAGGATATAATATTCTATCTCAAACACTTAAATTGCTATAATGATCATTTGAATAAGAACCATAAAAGAGCTCTTAAGTTGGCTTCCCAGAAATATGTCATTACTGATTTTTGGTTGGCATGGAAGAACCCAGAAGGGGTCCTCTTAAGATGCATCACTGAAGATGAAGCCCCCAAAATAATTGTTGATCTCCATGGAGGAGTTTTTAGGGGGCATTTTGGTGCAAGGGTCACAACACATAAGATCCTAAGGGCTGGTTATTAGTGGCCAACTCTTTTCAAGGATGCAACCATGTTGGTTAGAAGATGTGAGAGTTTCCAGCATTTCTCTAAAAGACTAAAAGCTTTAGGCTCCCTTCCTTTACATCCTGTGTCAATTGAAGCCCCATTCAGGAAATGGGGAATGGAATTCATTGGTGAGATTTTAGACCCTTCAAGTGCTGGTCATAAGTGGATTCTTGTAGCCACTGACTACTTTAGTAAGTGGGTGGAAGCAATCCCCACCAAGAAGGCTACACACCAATTTGTCATGGATTATGTGCTAAATAATATTGTTTGTAGGTTTGTAGTACTAGTCAAAATCATAGTTGATAATGCCATGAGTTTGAGGGCTAGAACTCTAGTGGAAATGTGTAAAGGATATGGGATCAATCTGACATATACCTATAATTATAATCCCAAAACAAATGGACAAGAGTCTAACAATAAGAATTTACTAAAGATTATCCGAAGAACCCGTGATTTGAACAAGAGAAGGTGGGGTGAACATTTGAAATTTTCTTTACGGGCAAAAAGGATCATTGTCTAGAGGGTCACCTGGAAAGAGTACATTTAAGTTAGTGTATGGAACTCAGGCCTTGCTACCTCTTCATATGCAACTATCATCATATCGTTAATGCAGAGTGGAAGATCAAGAGGTAGGTCCTTATGATGCCCACATTAACCATATTTTTGAGCTGGATGAAGAGAGGAGGGCATCCAACTAGAGACATATAAAGTTTAAAGAAAATATGAAGAAACTATTTGATATGAAGGTTACTCCTAAAGCCTTCAATATTGGAGATCTTGTGCTACTATGGGATAGCAAGCATGAGGATAAGGGAAAGTATGGTAAGTTTGACTCATTGTGGATGGGCCCTTACTCCATTGACATCAAAATTGGTGACCACAACTTCTTCTTGAAGAATCTAGATGGTGAATTTCTCGAAATACCTATTAATGGTAGGCATCTGAAGCATTTTTGGATTGATTCCTCTGAATCAAGGTAAACACCTCTTGTACAGTGTATAGTTTTTTTATGTCCTCTTTTTAGTGTTTTTTCTCTTCCTGGTTTGTGGTGACGTGTTTTTGTTGGCTTATTTGTTTTTTTTGGAGATGGCTTTATTTCTTTGCTTTGCGAGATGACTCTATCGGCTAATGGATATTTTGGCACTTGGTCTACTATTGTTCTATGGAACTTGCAAGGAGTGCCCATCCCCAGTCAAAGCCAATGTTGGTTCTCTAGAATTATCTCACCCCATTTGTGCCCTTAAAGATTTATTGATTCATGGCCTCTGTCATTTTATCCTTCCCCGCATTGTGTTTGGCTAGTCATGGTTGCCATTTTAATCTACTCCTGGGTTGAAGATCATGTGTGGGTCCGTATTTGTCTCATGGTTCCTTTGTTCCTCTGGAAAAGCTCTGTATTTTGAGTCTCCTGTGCTTTTTTCCTTAAAAACTCACATTTTCCCATTTCCTCCATTTTCCACAGTTAAGATCTGCTATCCCTATCATTTTTTCCCTAAATACTCAATAAGAAATGAATTAATGTGTCCCGAGGAATGTATTTGAGTCTTGCAACATTTCTAAAATCTCTTTCCTTGAAGAAAATTTCACTTTCAGGCTCAAATGGTTGTTTCTCTATGTTTTACGATTTGACGGGCATTTCTCCTGGTCAAATTTGCATCCTTGCATCAATAGGGAAATGTGGCATCCTTTGGTTAGACGTAGCTTGGCCGGACACTTCAAAATTCTATAAAAAGCCTCAACTTTAAAATGTGTCCATGTGGAGGAACAACGCTTGTTTGAGAATCAACTTTTTGGTTTGGCTTTGAAGTAGTGCCAGGAGGACACGTGGAGGGTTGGCAGGAAAGAGACACGTGGAGGCTTCCGCTAGGTTTCCCATACTTAGAAAAATTTCAAAAGGTTTTCAGGAAGTCAAAGACATGTGGATGAATGACACTCATTTGATGATCTACTTTTTGGCTTTGCCTTGGAGTAGCATGAGGAGGACACGTGGAGGCTTCCGTTGCTTTCCCATACTTATACAAATTTTTATGTAGTTAGAGTAGTTTGGCGAACGAGACACGTGGAGGCTTCTGCTGGGTTTCCCATACTTAGAAAAATTTCAAAAGGTTTTTTGGAAGTCTAAAACAAATGGAGGAATGACACTCATTTGAAGATATGCTTTTGGGCTTTGCCTTGAAGTAGCACCGAGGAGGACATGTGGAGGCTTCTGCTACTTTCCTATACTTAGAAAATTTTTATGTAGTTGAAGTAGTTTGGTGGAATGGGACACGTGTCGATCTTGTGCTCATTTAGGGTCTTCGCTTTGGACACCATCTTGAAGTTATGCCATGGAGACATATGGAGGATCCGATCATGTTCAGGGGATCTTCCTTGAGTTTCATTCTAGAGAAGTGCTAGGATGACACATGGAGGCCTCTGCTCCCTTTGCATATTTTCTTGGACTTTTCAATGACCAAGGAAGACTTCCTGAGCTTGACATGTGGTGCCCTTCGCATAGCTTCAAGCCTTCAAACAATTTTTTTGAAGGAAACGTGGCGATCCCGTGCTCATTCAAGGTATCAAATTTTTTTGACCTCCTCAAGCTACGCTGCGTGGTGACACGCGGTAATTTGAAAATTCATACGGGATGGCAAGGCGGACCATTAGAGACAATTCAAACTTTTCACCTCTTTGCTTCATAAAGGTTAAAATAGTGAAAATGGCCCGTGATCCCGATGGGAAATAGTCAATGTTTTTCCCAGGTGAATGGTGGAGGTGTGGATCCGTTAAGGAAAATTGGAAAATTTTCCTTTTTCCAAAAGAGTGTAAAACGGAAGAATTTCTACATGTTTCTCTGGGGCCCACCTCGGGACACGTGTCGGGATCATTTTAAGAAGTGGAGATGCAAAGCAAAATGGGAAATTTTTCATTTTTTTCAAAAGGGTCGAGAAAAGGTCAAAGGAAGACCCGAGCCTATTTTTGCATCTTCCACGTAGATAGCCCACATGTAAAATCAAAGATCAATGGTCATTGAGCGTTTAAATCTGATTTTCCCCCAATTTTTCTCAAAATTCCTAGGAGTGTGAGTCTTCATTATTTCTTTCTATTTTCTACATGCCAAACAAAGGATGAGTTAATTTTGATATTTAGAGTTCGGTGGGAGAGATCTTGAGACATATTTCGCCATTAAAACGGTCTGACTCTCAAGCCCTATCTAGTTTTCTATTTTTCTTCTCATAAACATGCAAGGGGCTAGATTTGATTGATATGGGGTGGAAGTGGTTGGTGAATGGATGGAGGCATGTTTTTCTTGAGAAAGGAGTTGAATGTGGGAAGAAATCAAAGATATTTTCCCTCAAGCACTTGGAGACTTTTACAGATTTGATTCTGCGAATCATGAAAGTATTATGGAAAGTACAGGTGCATTTAAAGTTTTAGTGTTTTCAAAGGAAGGGGATTTGTTGGAAATGTTATAAATGGCACGAATTTTTCATGCAAATGGTTGGGAGTTTTAGGAAAGATCGTAACTGATTTTCTCCAGTAGGAAAAAGTCTGACAGAGCCCATCCATTTTGAGAATCCATCTAAAAAGCCTATATATCTCTCTTTATGTAAAATTTGATCATGTCAAGGGGTTGTAAGTGTACAATTCATTGACAAGCTTGAAGATTGTTCTAGAAACTTTCCTTGCTTTGATAAATTTGATCAAACTTTGAGTTATTTTCATGTCAATCTTGAGTAAATTATATTTGTTTCATTTCTCAAAGCATATGGGTATTTTTCTTGTTTCTATTGCAATCTTGTACCAAAATACAGTCAATCACACAAGTCTTAGTCCTTGTGATAGTTTAGTGGCATCTACAATTTCATTTCTCAGAATATCCTTCATCTGGGAATGGGATAAACGGTTTAAAATCAATTTTCTTTCATTTTGTTGATAAATATTATCTATAAGCCTCTCGGTGTACCTCAGTGAGACTTGGTTTAAATATTTTCACTTTATTGGGTCCTTTGACTCGAGCCTTTGTGATAAAATCCCGAGTTTGTGTCAAAGAGTGTTGATCTAGGCCTCCATTTAAGCACATATTCTAGTTGAGGAAACAATTTAACTTTTTGTGGCATTTTGTTGATTGAATCTTTCCATTTTCATAAGCTCTCAAAGGATCGGTGAGTCATGTCCATCCCTGTCTACCCTCCCACCGAAATTCATTTAACAACAACCAATCCTACCCATAATACCCCTGTTTGTAACGTGTGTACACAAATGCATAATCTCTAATACCAAAGCATGCAGAAATAATAAGGGTCCCAAATGTCTTTAGTAACCTTTTCCTCGCTGTGAGAATATCTCCATAACTGAAGTGATAACTCGTGAGAGTCGATTTGGTTTCTTGATCATATTTTCCCCAAGGCCTTCTCTATAAAATTTATGCAAAAGAAAGGTACTGTATGTCCTTTCAAATAACATAGGTTACAAAATAGTTTCTCTTAACTTGGTTAAAAGGCATAACCTAAAATAATAGGATCATATCACATCCTTTTGCATTTGCTACCCACTCCATTCAGAGCCTGAGTGCTAACAAGTCGATAGATTGTTTCCCCACCTAAAAATGACATATATGATTGTATCTTACTCTTAGTGTCTTTTCAAAACCATGATTTTTCTCGAGTCTCGAAGGAGGTTGAATTTGGGTACCAACACTAAGCAAAAATTTGGGCCCGCATGAGCCCACCAAGGAATTTTTTCTCAATTTTTTTTTACGCCAAGTGAAGAAAAAAATTCAGAAAGCCATAACTTTTGATAGAGAGCTCAGTATTGGGAAAATGAGGACTTTATTGAAATATCTCAACTTCGTCTTTATTCAGGAATCATTAATTTTTTTGATAACTTTTAAGGAATAAATTGCAAGAAAATGATCTGCAGGGTTTTACAAAGTGTAAATTGGTAAATTTTAACTTGTGAGATTTGTCCAATTTGATCTCGATTCCTCTCTTAACATGTCAAATAGACATGGAGAATTCTTCTTAGGTGGATTTAGGATAATTTTGTGAGGTAGATCCATTTGATTGAGTTCAAATTTGAAATTTTACAATTTTGACAAAAAAACGAGTGTGAAAGATTCGAACTTGGTTTTGCCAAGTTTTGAAAGATTTTCTTTTAAGTGTTTTTGTCTAATTAAACTCATTTATATCCTGGCATATTAAATTTTAATGTTTCATTATTATTTCTAGATTGCAAGTTTGGTCTGTCCATGTATGGTAAAAATTACAGAGTTTAACGTGAAGTAAAAATGGAAACATCAAAATTAGCTCTATGGTTCCCATTTTACTTTCCTTGCAAATGAATTTTATTTCATGTTAGTTTCAAAAATGTTTCATTCCTTCAATCAAATGATAAAGACAATAACATAATTTTTAAATTCTTTTCAAATCATGCAATTCACGAAACATTGTACTACATTTCCTTCATACGCATTTTTTTCAATCGAGATTTCAATTACATTTAAAATATCAGATTCAATACCACAGTGTAAATTGGAGAAAGGTAATACATCATTTATTGATTCCAAAAGACAACTTTGTAACATCCTTCTTTTATTCTTTCCAAAATCATATATTATATACAAGGCAAAATAATACATTTTCTTCTCACATGTTTCACTTTTCCACTTTCCCAACAAGGATTTCATAGTGCATACTAAACACAAATTTCTAATGGACTAATATCATATGGACAAGACAAAACCATTTCCATTAATTCAAATGAAACTATTACAACTTCCTTTCCATTTTATTTCAAAATACAACATACAAACTATGTATCATTCTTTCACATTCCAATTTACACTTCCATAACAACTACAACATCTTTCCATTACAAACATATAAAATTTCATCCAATTCAAGTGGGAAAGGTTATAATAATATTTCATTTCATAAGGGACTATCAAACTGTCTTTATCTTAGCTCCAACAACAACATCTTGATTTCTCAATCTTCCAATTTGATCATAA
Source organism: Taxus wallichiana var. yunnanensis (assembly GCA_018340775.1). NCBI lineage: Eukaryota > Viridiplantae > Streptophyta > Pinopsida > Cupressales > Taxaceae > Taxus > Taxus wallichiana. Next base: position 977,319,646 of record CM031239.1, read on the forward strand.
TAAGAGCAGGGAAAGGTAAAACTCTCACAATAACCAAGACATCCAATGAAGAGAAGAAGCCATCCTTCTTCATTGGCCCCGAGCCCCAACCACAATGCAATAAAAGATGTGATCTAACTCATGGCAACAATAGGCTTCCACAAACACACAAGTAGTATTTTCACAATAAAAACACAATCCAAAATAGAATGTAGTTTACAACTACATTAAAACATGACAAACAATACTAAGGCTTCATCAAGCAAGCCAAAGGAGCAAGAAACTATGGGGGATTCTTCTTATGCCTCCCAAAAGGGGAAATGGGTATCACCACCTGAATTTCAAACCACCAAAATATAGTATATCAAATCCCTGACATTCTTTATACCTCCCATAAGTACCCCTAATTCCTCACATTTCCTTGTGCCTCCCCAACCTCTTATGTCACCTAATAACGAGTAAATAAATGCAAGCTATTTCTTTGTAAAGTGGAACCCAAATCCCAACTCCCTCCACCCTTATACCTCCCTAAAACACACTTGTACCTCTCATAAAATAAACCCCGTAGTGTTCTTCTACACCATTCCTAGGCCATCTACCAAATAGCCCACAAGCATATCAAAAAATTCACACATTAACATTTACATTCATAAAAGAAAATTGATTCATGAGCCAAGCTCCTACCTCTCCATGATGGAGTTGTTTCAAGTTCCAAAACAACAAGATTTATCCCAATGCAAGCAATCCAAATCAGCCAAACACAAGCATGTAACAATCTTCAAAAAAATTTGCCAAAGTAAGAGCTCTAAAATAGCAAAATAATTCACCATCAAAAAGGATTTTTCCAAAACTGACGCAACCCCAAAATAAGACAAGGAGTTCAAATTTAATAGAAGAGGGAAGGGAAAAGAATGAGATGGGTCCATGTAGGATGTCCCATCACACATCCTCAATTCCAAACCCCAAAGTAAACTTCATTCTCCATGTATAATAAATAGGTGGGTGAATAATATGACAATTTACATACACTCTCAGATCCAACCCACACCACAAAGGACTAAAATTAAATCATGCAAGAAAAGTGCAAATAAAACCTACAATTAGCCTTCTCAAAAAGCATTATAAAAGTCTAATCTCAACTCTCCAACCGTAGGTATGGTTGGTAATCAAATTTAAGAGGTATGGGACAAGTTTAACTTGTCCCACAAGCCTCCAAAATCAGCCTCCAAGGACAATTTCGAATTACCAAGAAGGTAGAGTGTTTCACACTCAAAAGTTAACTTACACATCACTTACATATCTCTTACAACACTTTAATTTAAGGTCAACAACTCTATTAATTACTTTCTTTTGACATATTTGATTTATTTATTTCAATAATATGATTACTCACAACATTACACACCATTTAATTAATAATGAAAGGGTAAAAGCACCACAAGATAAATAGATGCAATCATAAACAAATGGACCAAATAAAATAAATACATAAAACCCCTTGGTACATTTAAAGGTAATTTCCACCATGGGAATCCTTAACACACACAAACACACATAAACAAATACTAGTTGCCATGGTGACCTTGTTGAATTCATCTAGAATTTCAATGTGGTTGGTCTCTAATTCCCCGATGTTTGTTGTGATATTTTAACCTACAAAACACCAATACCTCCTTTGGCCTCATGGCCATATCGAACATCCAAAAAATATAAATATAACTCGAAAATCATCTCAATATATGAATCACAAAAACATCAAAGCAATCTAACAATACCATTTACAATTTTATAAAAACTATATCATTATCCAATAATTTCTAATTCTAGGTCTAATCACAATATCCAAACATCACATGTCCAAACAACATCCATAATATAACCATTTCAAACAAGATATCATCATCAATATCCAAAATGCCTCTACTACTCATCATGAATCATAACTAAATCAAGTCAACAATATTCCATGATCTAACATCTAACATCATACTATACTAAAGTCCATAATCATGTCCATAATATAATCAAGCAGTATCATGATTAGTATTAAAATTTTCAAAGGGAAGTGGGTACTACATCCCCCTCCCCATAGACTCAACTTCCTCTCAAAAGTCACTGGAACAAATGTGGAAATAGAACTCATAGAAAAGTAGCATCCTCCTATGTAGATGCAGTCTCATCATATTTGTCCCACCGCACCGGCACTGATCTACCTCTCTACCTCGAAGGCCCAGTGGTCTTATGATCTAGGATGCAAACGGGCTTCACCATCACTTGCCCCGATCCCGCACTCCGCAATGATGTCCAATCTAACACATGAGAAGGATCTACAACATATATCCTAAGAATCGAAACATGAAACACATCATGTATGCGAGACAAGCTATGTGGAAATGTTAGACGGTAGACCAAAGGGTCAATACGCTCTAAGATCTCAAAAGGACCCACTAACCTAGGACCTAACGTAGAACCTTTTCCATAACGGATAGGGATCTTATGTGGCCTGATATGAAGGAAAAACTTCATGCCCACATCAAAACTATGGTCAGTCCTATCTTGATCTCGCATACTTCATCCGCCCGTCATGTGCCTCCTGTAGTCTCTAACTGATCAAAACCACATGTTGCTCTATGTATTGCAATAGAGCTGGTCCAAGATAAATCCTATCCTCTAGCCTATCCCAGTTAAGAGGTGTCTTGCACTCTCTACCATAAAATCTACGAAAGGAGCCATGCCTATAGAACTCTGGAAATAATTGTTGTAGGAAAACTCCACCAAGTACGGGTAGTCCTCCCATCTAGACTACTAATCCATCAGATAAATCCTAAGCATGTCCTCTAAAATCTAATTCACCAGCTCAGTCTATCCATCTGTCTCTGTGGTGATATCTTTGCTGAAATTGATCTCCGTCCGAGGCATTTTGCATGGTAGTCCAAAAATGGGAAGTATATAAACGATCACATCACAAATAATCTTTCGCAAAATCTGTGTAACCTGATAATCTCATGCAAATATACCCATGCAACCTGCAATAGCTGATAAGTGGTCTTCACCAAAGAAAAGTGAGCCACTTTTGTCAATTTATCAAGCGTGACCATAATGGTGTCGTGGCGATATCTCAATGTCGGTGAGGCCAACAATAAAGTCCATGTAAATGGTGTCCCATTTCCACTCTAGTATAGCATGAGGAAAAATAAGGCCGGCTAGATGTGATGCTCAATTTTTACCTTCCTGGGCAGTCTAAACATTGTGACATGGCTCGGGCCACATCTCTACGAAGTCCTCTCTAATGATACAACTATCTCAAGGTGGCGTGCATCTTTTTCACCCTAGAATGGGTTGAATAGGGTGCATGATGTGCCTTTTCCAAGATGTTTAGCCTCAAGCCTCCATCTCTAGGAACATAAATCTGACCTTTTTTCCGACAAGGCCATCCGCCTAGTGAGAAACCATCAAACTTCCCCTCAAGGGGTCTCTGAGACTCGATCTCTGCTCAAACTACAATGTAGAAGTTGTCAAGAGGAAGTTGCTGAAGAATCCTACTCCGCAAATCTATGCTCATTGAGGTGGCCATAGCCACATGTCTCTGTCTATTGAGAGCATCTACCACCACATTCTCCTTCCCCTTCACATGCTCTATCTCCATATCATACTCACAAAGAAACTCAGTCAAACGCTTCTGACGATCATTGAGATTGGGCTACGTGAAGAGGTGGCAAAGACTTAGTTGATATGTTCTAAGTGTGAATCTCCGACCAAGTAGAAAATGCCTCCATTGAACCAAAGTGTGCACAACCGCCACATGCTCAAGATCATGTCACATTATTAAGCTCGTAATCTAAGTTTGTGAGATTCAAAAGCCACTACTCGCGCCTCCTACATCAACACACCTCCAAGCCCTGCTAAAGAAGCATATGTGTAAATGAAAAACTCACCATGTGGATCTCGACACTACAAGAATAGGTGATTTAGTGAGACATTCCTTCATTGTATCTTGAAGGCCTACTCACACTTTTCTCGACAAAACAAACTTCTTCACTTTGCTCAAGGGAACCGATGGGTGCACAATCCAAGAGAAATCCTAAACAAATCTTCTATAATAACCTACTATTCCCATAAAGTTATGCACCTCGGTCAGAGTAGCGGTATTGGCTAATCCATAATAGCTTTAATCTTGGAAGGATCGATGGTGATACCTTCCCCGTAAAAATGATATGACCCAAATACTACACCTCGTCTCGAAAGAATGCACACTTTTCCATGTTCCCGTAAAGATGCTTCTCTCAAAGACACTAAAGAACCTAGCGAAGGTGCCCCTCATGCTCCTCCCGCATACATCAGTAATTTAAAATTTCATCAATGAAGATGATCATGAAGTGATATATCAAGGTCCTAAATACCCCATTCATCAAACTCATAAACACTACGGGGGCATTCGTCAAACCAAAAGGGACCACTGTGAACTCATAGTCGCTATATCTCGGATGAAAGGCAGTCTTATGAATGTCTTTCTCTGAAATCCTCAACTGGTGGTAAACGACTTAAGGTCTATCTTAGAGAAAGTTGTGGCTCCCTTCATCCGATCAAAAAAATCATCAATGTATGGAAGGGGATAACGATTCTTGATCGTTACTTTGTTCACTAGCGGTAATCAATACACAACCACAATGATCCATCCTTCTTCAAAAAAAAATCCTTTGGTGCACCCCAAGGGGATACACTAGGATGGATAAGACCTTTCTCCAAGAGGTCCTCCAGTTTACAACTTGAGCTCGCAGAGCTCTAGGGTGGTCATCCGATAAGGTGATCGTGATATAGGCTCTCCTCTCGGAACCAAATCTATATGAAAATCAATCTCACGGGGTGGTAACCCCAAGTAGATCCCTAAGAAAGACATCTTCAAACTCTCTCGAATGGGGTGATCATCTAGTGATGGTGCACTTGACCCCTCCTCGATCTATCACTAACCGTAACAACATACATTTGACAACTACGTCGCACACCCCGCTTAGGATACATAATAGAGATTGTGTGAATAGAAATGGGTCTCCTAACCCCTGAAATCATCAACTCAAATCCCACATAATCTGTACAAGATATAATCTTGTGGTAACAATCCACTCTAGCCCTATGTGTAGATAACCAATCCATACCCAAGATGACTCCATATGAGCCCAAAGGAAGGATATGAAGATCCGAGGTAGTGGTGAAAGGTCCCAAATCCACTACACACTCCTTAACTAAGGAGTCTATAGAGTTCTTGGCTCCATAAGCCATCTCAACATCCCATCTATGACCCTGTCAAACTACCACCAGCCTACATCACTCTACTAGAGATGGTGTAATAAAAGAATTAGAAGAACCAGAATCAAACTTAATGGAGGTAGGAATACCACCAATGTTACCTATAGTCTCAATAACTATAACCCGATGCTCTACCTAAAGCAGTTCTCGAATGATGCGTACATCCTATGATTTGCACCCCATATCACCAATACTAGGCTCGATATACGTGTCTTACCTTTGTTATTAGGGTTATATGGGCGGTATCTCAAAAAACGTACAAAACACCACAACCAAAACAACTCCCGATTCTCTACCTGTGTAGTAGGTCTAGCCCGTAGTCTAGAGGTTTTTGAGTGGATACCGATGATCCGGCTGCAGTTTGTTGAGGTCTCTACTTTGGAAAAATCCTACTCGAGTGAGCTCTCTGGACACCTGTGTCCTGATGGGACCCCTAAGAGGAGGCCCCATACTCGACCTCTTTGTGCATCAAAACTTTGTGGAGGTCCATAAGGTAGGTGGGACTACTGCTATTATTCGCTATGGTTTAAAAGATGACTGTGTTAAACCATGTCCACCATGAGGAAGAGGTATGTACCCCCTCGATCTATTGTCTTGCATTTGCTGTATGCAGCTCTGGACTCGGTATTCAGCCTGTTGGGTCTTTCCCGACTCTCCTCTACTATATAAGCCTTCTCGATGTCCTCGGCTAATGTCCTGTGGATAATGGATCCACACTACACCTCTAATGTCTAGGTTCATGCCCCGAGATAAACCTATGGATCGACACATGCTCGTCCTGCATGTAATAAACATACTAGAGTAGATCGAAAAATCTACTCTCATACTCAGCCACTATAAGAGATGCATGTCAAATTTCATGGAACTCATCTATTTGCTACTGAATGAACCTCCTCAAAAATATATGCTCTGGAAATGCTCTTCAAGGAGCTCCTAGTAACGGTCTCGTAATCAAAATGGAGCTTATGTTCCTCTCGTCAGCCACCAGACACTAGCTCCATCCCTCAATAGATGGATTACAACATGAGATTTCATATTTCTAAAACAAGGACAGAGCTTGAAACATCCACTCAAGCTCACCAACTAGGCCTCTACCTAAAATCCACCTATATCACCAGAATAATGTGATGGCCGAAGCTTCAGGATCTCCTTGATGTGATCTGTAGTTGTGGTCTGACGGCCTCTAGGCCTCTCGGTATGCTCATACCTAAGCATAGGGATTTGAGACCTCTCTCTATGTCCTAAAACTCAGTCACCCTATCCTCTCTATACCAACTCTTCTCTAGTTGACTATGCATGGATTTTATTTCCTCCATTCTTCTCGCTTAGGTCAAGGAGATACATGACCCTCAATGGAAGTGACTCTATCATGTCTCCGGCCGCATGTCCTCCTACCGATCCTCCGTGTAGAGTTGCATTAACATCTTCAAGTGTCTTTAAAATCTTGGGTAGGATGGCTGCTACAACATGATATGGTGGTGGTAAGTCTAGGTCTGTGTGAAAAAATCCTCATCCCATCTACACCTCCTGCCGAGACAAGGTGAGAGTTAGTTCATCTTTCTAAGTTTTATTCAATTTCCATGATTACTAAAATATGTGATTTCTAAACTAAGTTGTTTCCTAGATTTACAAGTGTGTTAGATTTAAGGTTCATGTCTCAATTTTTCCGGTGTTCCCAATGGCATAAGTTTTTGAACCACTACTTTGATACCAAGTGTAATCCCAGTTATAACAACCCACATGAGACCTAAGAACAACATAGTATTAGTTAGGAAAATTATGGAATAATTTTTTTGTTTAAAAGAGTCTACAACCAGGTTACAAGACAACAATTGTCACTAACAAGTTCCAAAAAAATTATAATCCACTAGAAAATAATTTTCTCTTATTAACCATTATTAGAGGTCACAAGGTCCCAAAATTTAGGGTTAGAAAGTTCAATTAGGTTCAGAGGGTAATTCCTCACCATACCCACTCTCTAATAGACTTTAAAGATTCCACTTAATTTTTCTCAAAATTAACACATTCACAATTTTCCTAAATTATTCCCATTGGATAGGAAAGTTTCTCACCTTTCCATTGATATAAAGAAGTCCTCCTAGCTCCTCATATTTCTCAAGTTATGGGCGGCGGGGCCAGGGTGAAAATTTTACCCAAGAGCGGGCTTGCAAGCCCTGGGAGAAAATTTGCCCCAAGGGCGGGTTTGCGGGCTGCAGGGAGAAATATTTCCCAAAGGAGTTTTTAGGTCAGCGGAGTGGTGGGAGACATTTTAGAAATTTCCCACATGGGGTTAAAAGCCGACTTGCGCCCGTGCTCTCGTGAGTCTCGTAAGGGACACGTGGCACCTCCTAAGCCAATGTAGGTAAAGCATGGCACCGGGATAAAAAATATTTAACGACCGAAGGTAAAAGGGTAAAATTCACCCATTCCTCCACCGATGCCTCACGATGCCATGTGGTAGTTCCTAATAGGTGCGGGATGGCAGAGATAATTTTCTCAAATTTTTCTGAAATGCAAAAGGCAAAAAGGGACCTGATCCTCCGCTGATGCCTTGCTATGCCACGTGGAAACACCTAATTGGTTACGGGAGGCAGAGAAAATGTAGAAAATTTTCCCAAATTTTTTGTAGTACTAAGTTAAAAAGAGATCCGCCCCTCTTCCAATGCCTTGTTCTACCATGTGGTAACCTCGATTGGTCGGGTCCGTGGGGCGGTGGGGAAAATTAGGAAAATTTTCCCAAAAATTTCCAAAGTGCTAATCTTAAAAATGGGTTCACCCCTTTGCCAATGCCTCATGGTGCCAGTGGCAACCTTTGATTGGATGCGGGCTAACAGGGAAAATTAGGAAAATTTTCCCAAAAACATTTTCAAAGTACTAAGGGAAAAATTTGGGCTCTGCAGGGCAAGGAAAAATTTTCCTTTTTTTTTATGCCAAGTGAAAAAAAAACTTCAAAAGGCCATCAATTTTCCCTTTTCTCTTGATGTCCTTTTTACCTGTGAATCATTAATTTTTATTTTGACAAAGTTAAGGTGGTCAATTGCAAGAAAATGATCAACAAGCTTTTACGGTGCAAACTAGTAAATTTTAACTTGTGAGATTTATTCAATTTTATTTGATTCCTCTCTCAACATGTCAAATATACATGGATAATTTTTCTTAGGTGGATTTAGGATAAGTTTGTGAGGTATATCCATTTGATTGAGTTCCAATTTTAAATTTTACAATTTTGACACCAAAACGACTGTGAAATCTTCAAACTTGGTTTTCCCAAGTTTTGAAATATTTCTTTTAAGTGTTTTTGTCCAATTGAACTCATTTATATCATGGCATGTTCAATTTTAATTTTTATTTATTATTTCTAGATTATAGGTTTAGTCTGTTCATTTATGGTAAAAATATAGAGTTTAACGTGAAGAAAAAATGGAAACAACAAAATTAGCTCTATGGTTCTCATTTTACTTGGAATGCAAATGAATTTTATTTCATGCTAGTTTCAAAAGGTTTCATTGCTTCAATCAAATGATAAAGACAAGAATGAATTTTTTTATTCTTTTCAAATCATGCATTGACAAAACAGTGTATTACATTTCCTTCATAAGCATTTTTTTTTCAATCAAAGATTTCAATTACATTTAAAAGGTCATATTTAATACCACAATCTAAATTGGAGAAATGTAATACATCATTTATTGATTCCAAAAGACAACTTTGTAATATCCTTTCTTTTATTCTTTCCAAAACCATATATTATATATAAAGGAGAATAATACATTTTCTTCTCACATGTTTCACTTTTCCACTTTCCCAAAAGGGATTTCATAGTGCATAATAAACACAGATTTCCAATGGAATAATGTCATATGGAAAAGATAAAACCACTTCCATTAGTTCAAATGGAAATCTTACAACTTCCTTTCTATTTGATTTTAAAGTACAACATAAAAAATATGTATCATTCTTTCACATTCCAATTTACACTTCCATAACCACTACAACATATTTCCATTACAAATATTTACAAGTTCATCCACTTCAAGTGGGAAAGATTACAATAAGATTTCATTTCATAGGGGACTGTCAAAATGTCTTTATCTCAGCTCCGAGAATAGTAACATGGAGATTTCTCATTCTTCCAACTTGATCACAAGAAAGCAGCGGGGAAAGGCAATGCTCTCCACCCAACCAAGACATCCAAAATAGAGGAGATGCCATTCTTATTTATTGGCCGCCAAGCCCCAACCACAATGAAATAAAAGATGTGATCCAACTCATAGCAACAAAAGACTTCCACAAACACACAAGAAACATTTTCACAATAAAAACAAAGTATGAAATAGAATGTAATTTATAACTACATTAAAACATGAAAAACAATACTAAGGCTTCATTAAGAAAGCCAAAGGAGCAAGAAACTATGGAGGATTCTTCTTATGCGTCGTAAAAGGGGAAATGGGTATCACTACTTGAATTTCAAACCACAAAAATATAGTATATTGAAGCCCTGTCATTCATTATTCCTCCCCAAGCAACCTTTATTCCTTACATTTCCTTATGCCTCCCAAAGTCTTATGTCACCCCATAATGAGTAGAGAAATGCAAGATATGTATTTGTAAGGTGGAACCCAAATCCCAACTCCCTACACCTTATACCTCCCTAAAACACACTTCTCTCTCTCACAAAATAAACCCCATAGTTTTCTCCTAAACCATTCCTAGGCCATCTACCCAATAGCCCACAAGCATATCAAAACATTCACACATTAACATTTACATTCATAAAAGAAGAGAATTTCTAGAGCTAAGCTCCTACCTCTCCATGACAACAAGTTCCAAAAATCAACAAGCTTTATCCCAATGCAAGCAATCCATATCAGTCAAGCACAAGCATGCAACAATCTTGCAAAAATTTCTCCTAAGTAAGAGCTCAAAAAGTAAAAGAAATCACCCCAAAAAGAGTTTTCCAAAAGTGAAGTAACCCCAAAACAAGGCAAGGAATTCAAATTTAATAGAAGAGGGAAGGGAAGAGAATGAGGTGGGTCCATGTAGGATGTCACATCACACATCCTCAATTCCAACCCCCAAATTCAACTTCATTCTCCAATGCATAATAAATAGGTGGGTGAATAATATGACAATTTACTTACACACTCAAATCTAACCCACACCTCAAAGGACTGAAATTAAATCATGCAAGAAAAGTGCAATTAAAACCTACAACTTACCTTCTCAAAAAGCATTATAAAATTTTAATCTCAACTCTCCAACCGTAGGTATGGTTGGTAATTAAATTTAATAGGTATGGGACAAGTTTAACTTGTCCCACAAGCCTCCAAAATCAGCCTCCAAGGACAATTTCGAATTTCCAAGAAGGTGGAGTGTTTCACACTCAAAAGTTAACTTACACATCTCTTACAACACTTTAATTCAAGGCCAACAACTCTATTAATTACTTTCTTATGACATATTTGATTTATTTATTTCAACAATATGATTACTCACACAATTACACACCATTTAATGAATAATGACAGGGTAAAAGCACCATAAGATAAACACATGCAAACATAAACAAAGGGACCAAATAAAATAAATACATACAACCCCTTGGTCATATTTAAAGGTAATTTCCCCCATGGGAATCCGTAACACACAAAAACACTCACAAACAAATACTAGTTGCCATGGTGACCTTGTTGAATTCATCTAGAATTCCAATGCGGTTGGCCTCCAATCCCCGATGTTTTGTTGTGATATTTTAACCTCCAAAACACCAATACCTCCTTTGGCCTCATGGCCATATCGAACATAAAAATATTCTAAATATAACTCCCAAAATCATCTAGATATATGAATCACAACAACATCGAGTAATATAACAATATCATTTACAGCTTTATCAACAACTATATCATCATCCAATAATTTCCATTTCTAGGTCTACTCACAATATTCAAATATCACATGTCCGAACAACATCCATAATATAACCATATCAAATAGTATATCATCATCAATATCTAAAATACCTCTAATACTCATCATGCATCATAATTTGAATCAAGTCAACAATAATCCATGATCTAACATTTAACATCATACTATAATAAAGTCCATAATCATGTCCATAATATAATCAGCAGCAAAGCATCATGATTAGCATCAAAAAGGTTTCAAAGGGAAGTGGGCACTACACTGTTTTAGCTATGAAAGTTGTAATAGATTATGGAATAATATATCTAGCATTCCATTCTCGTGAATAGAAAAGAAATATATGCTTTTGGTATATTGTATTTAGAAACTAAATGGGAAAGAAGTTGTAAGAGATTCCTTTGAATTAATATAAGTTTTTTCCTTGTTCATACGATATTATTTCCTTTGGAAATCTGTGTTGTATATACGGTAGGAAATCTCGTTGTAAAAGTGAAAAGGAAGCACGTATGATGAAATATTACACCGATGTCTCATTTGAAATGTTTAAATTAATATATATATATATATATAGAAGTTGCATTATTGTCTTTATCTATTGATTGAAGAAAAGAAAACTATTTAAAACTAGCATTCTTGTTTCATTGCATGGAAAAAGAGATAGTTTGCTCTTTGTTCTTGAAATGTAGAAACTTCATTTCTACTTCGCCGTATACTTTGAAGATTCTCTTTTATGAAATGTCCAAAACAACCCTACAAATCTATTAGAGACAAATGAAATATTCAACTAGACTTACTGAGATCGAAATGATCCCCAAACTAAACTAAAAGACTCAAGAAATTTTTAAAGAACCCTTCAAATCAAGTAAAGGTGAAATTGTAGATCTTTTGCTGTGTGAACATTGGTAATTTTTGATCTGCAAATGCATCAAGAAAATTTAAACTTGCAATCTATCCTAAAACCTTCTAAGTGAAAGCCTTCATGCCTGTTTGGTAAGATGGAAAAGAATTAATGAAAAATTTGAACAAAATTGATAAGTTAAAAATACCAGTTCACTTCTAAGTGATAGAAAGACGTTTTCTAAAAATTGACCCTTTAAAATTTCTCAAAATAATATTATTAAAGTTTCGTTCAACGAGGATGTCGAGAGCTTTCTAGAAAGTCCTCGTTTTCCAAAACCAAGTTCCCTATCAAACGTTATGGCCTTCTAAATTTTTACTTCATTTCAGGCTCAAAATAATCTAATCTGCTAAATTTAAATGAATAAAATATTCTTGGGTGGACCCATGGGCTAAAAATTTCCTTTTTGCTTTTTGTCCAAAAGGTGAAAATTCATCAAGTTTCTGTCACTTTGCTAGTCCGAAACCATTATTTTTGTCGAAAAATTATCTAAGTCCAAAAAATTATTTGGCAATTTTTACTCCATGGCCCCGCCACCATGCAGCCAATCCTTGATCGACACGTGGCTTCACCGGGCACCGGCAGGATGCTCGGATCAATTTTTAACCTTAAATGCTTTCAAAATTAAATTTGAAAAAATTTATAGGTTTCCTACATAGCCCCACCGGCCTACAGCCAATTAGGTGTTGTCATGTGGGTTCAGGAGGCATCGGCGGAGGAGCGGATATTTTTAAGCCTTAACGCTTCAAAAAAATTTGGGCAAAATTTCCTAATTCTCCCCGTCGCCCGCCACCCCATGGTGAATGAGGCACTACCACATGGCTTCCTTAGACATCGGTGGAAGAGAAAAATGTTTTGAAACCTTGCACTTCAAAATTCAAATTTTCCATCGTATCTCCGGTGACCCACCATCCCGCCGAGGCTAGGATTTTAAACACGTGTCGTTAGCGGACCCCAAGTTCAAAATTTCCCTTCTTAGGCGTGAACCCCGCCACGGACTTATAGGCACGTGGAATACAAATGTGCTTTTCACCCAAAATCACCAAGGGAAAAATTTCTCTCGAAGCCCGCAGCCGAGTTAGTGAAAATTTTCTCCCAGGCTGTGCCCACAGCCTGCTCTTGGGGAAACTTTTCACCCCAAGTCCCGCCGGCCGATAACTTGAGAAATATGAAGAGTTAGAAGGACTTCTTTAGATCACTAGAAAGGTGAGGAAATTTCCTATCTAGTGGGAATGTTTTTAGGAAGTTTTACGTGTTTTTAATATAAAAAAAATCAGGTTGAATATTTTAAGAGAGTTTTGGGAGTGGGTAAGTGAGAATTTACCCTGTTAGTTTAAATGTGTATTCTCCCCCTGACTATTAGACACTGTTAATTGTTTAAACCTTGTAGAATTAAATACCTAGGGTATTTAATTGTTTTGGCTCTTCTTACCCTTTGAGTTTAATTAAGAATTGTTTGGCTTAGTGTTAATCTAATTTTAAATAGTTATATTATCACCCAAGGGAAATTTTATTGTGCTCGGGATAAATTTCTCTGTCTTAGTGTTTTGTAAGGTGATTTGATAATTGTTGTAATGGACTCTGAAATTTTTTTGTTAACACTTAAAAAAAAAAAATTCATAGTTTTCTAACTTAACCGAGGTTGTTCATGGGTCTCAAGTTGGAAATTTTAGTGGGCGTCACACATCGATTCTCAAATTGCTTGCACTTTCTAGAAGGTGACTTTATAAGGTCATCAAATGGTGGGTTTGCTTCTCAATTAATCAATAAATTCATACGTGCCACATTCAAATTGATCAATTTGAAAATCTAATTTATCTTTTCATACCATTCAGTCATCAAATTTTAAGGGGTCCCCATATTTCAAATTGATATGCAAGGTCGAGCTTGAATTGAACAAAATGATAGTCTTCAATTATTTTCAATATATATTCCATTAATGACCATTGAATAACTATAGAGAAGTAAAATTTATTAAATATGTACCAACTAATAATAATATCCACATTTATTTAAATTAAATAATCTAGACAAATAGCTGAATGGCCAGATTACAAAATAAAAAAGGAAACTGAGAATAAACCAACAAATTCCAAATAGGATTTGTAACGTTTGCCAAAAGTAAGGCAATATTACACACAATTGACACAAACTTGACTGAAGGAGGTGTACTGAGTATCATTAAAGGATCCCCCATAATGGCTTGACACTACAACTATTGAACTTGTCCTTGTTATGTTCATCATTAAACTCTACATTTCACCACCATGTGGACCTTCAGACGGAAATCATATTCAACCTTCCCTACTTCCCCTCGAACTTTTAGGCCATGTCCTCGAAAAAATACTACAAAAAGGGTCCATTGTGCTGCTCCGGAAATATGTTTGCAAAATTTTTAATAAAGACATGTAAGTTGAATCTTGGTAATTCTTCTTATTTTTCCAAATCTTGTTTTCAGGTTTTCGATGTTGATTGTTCTTTCTCTAGGTTGTATGATGCTTCTTATTAGTGACATGGAAAACATTGTCTCCACTTGGCAAAGGCAAGGAACACATGTTCCCATTCCTGAACACATTTTACGAGGGAAAGAAATAGTACTGAATCGATGCCCCTTGCACACACACAGTTGTTTCAAAACACACCTTCCTATTATAGATACGCTATTGCAAACAATGAAAAATTACCACAGAGATATTTCTCCTTTGAGTACAACACCAAGGGTGTGGACTATAGAAGGTAGTGCTCTTGCTAAAACAACTCTTAGAGAGTATCGAAATACAAGGGGTAGTGGCATCATTTTTTCCTTTGATTTCGTGGACAAACAAAGGCAGAGAGATAAGGATCACTTCTTTCAATGAGGCTGCAAACAAATTCTATGCACAAATAGAAAATGCAGGCCTATACAATATATCAAATGGTAGAGTGGGTAAAGAAAATCATGCTTACAACCATTTAAACAACCAGTTTGAAACGTTTTTGCTTCCTTCATCTATTGTAACTCTTATAATTAAACTACAAAACAATTTCCCCCTCCATCACTTCCATTTCAAAGATATTAAAGATATACCATCCATCCCTGCATGCTCAATGGTGGAGTTAATTGGTGTTGTGATGGCCATTTCTCCTTTCTCGAATGTTCATCACAGAGACAAGTCTGATGTTATAAGGAGAACATTAGTAATGTGAGATATGTCTAGATTAAGTATCTCTATCACCTTATGGGGTGAACATTTACATGATCTTTGCAAACAATTATCGAGAGATACTCTAAGTTCCAGATTTTCTATTCTTGGAAATAAAATATGGCCATGTTTCAAATTTCAATGGCACCATTGTTGACACCATTTCAGCTTTGAAATGTTACCTCAACCCTACGATTATCGAAACATGGGCTCTTGTTGATTAGATATCTTCTTCAAATTCACATGTTTTGTGCCAATCACCAACATATTTGGGCCTCCAATCTATAGCTAGTGATGCTACTTTGTTGAAAATTTTAGAGATGATAAATCTCAAAAACAATGAGTGTGTGACTATTGAAGATGAATTATCAAACATCAACATGGATAATTTCTTATACATGGCTTGTTCAACAATGGTGGGTTACAAACAATGCATAAACAATGTTTAGGAATAACCAGATGATAAATTATTTTGCAAAAATGCAATATTCATGTTCAAAACTCTAATTACAAGTACATTGTGTTTATAGATTATATGGGAGCTTAAAGAAGTTACTGCATTTGATGATATTACAGAAATGATAATGGGAATTATAGCTGCAGACTTGCAATTTGTTTCGATTGATAATGACGCCACACAAAAGATTTTTTATCACATCATTGGGCACATGTTCCTTTTAACTCTTTCCCTTAAAAAGGAAACATACAACAGAAAACCCAGTTCAAATGTGTTATTCTTAATTCAAAGACAACATGATATGTCCTAAAAAAATCCAGCATATGCATGTTCTATATTTTGTTAATGCACAAATGTTCCCTTCGCAACTACTCTTTTTCTGTATTTCTTTTCCCTGGTAATACCATTTTGTAGGTTTATCTTTTTCGTAATATTGCAACTTCCTAGCTACATGTATTCCAATAATATAAAAAGAAAATACTATTTATGTAAATCAACTACGATACTCCATTATTTTCCATATATGAGGGTATATAACAAATAGTGCAGAGGAATTAGGTCTTTGAAAAAATGGATCATTTGGTGTGAATGCCCATCCGTGGAATTGCATTTATTGCTATCTTCTCAAGAAAAATATAATGTTTATATCTTATCATGCATGCACCTTGATATTCATGCTTGTATAATTAGCTAGGCAATGATTGCTTGGTGTTCATCTCATTTCTTGCAGAAAGCTCCGACATTCTACTTAGTGTCTTCCAAATGTATCCTCCTGAAAAAAACAGCCTAGGTGTGAGTATTATACAAAGAAATAGGTTACGCATCACTAAGAAATAACGTCAAAGATACCGCACTCGCAGGATGACAGGTGTGCCTCAAATCTTTCTTTCTTCGCACCAGCCACAAATTCAAGAACCCCCGCCAAGTATTTCTGCTTCCTCTTCCTATTCCACATCGCCTTGCCTCAATAATCATCATACAAATATTCTAGATGACGACTGAAACTCTCTTCAAGAAGGGTCCCCATCTGCCACCTTCGCTTCTACTTCAGTGAACAACATTTATGGATATACTCCCTTGCCTTCTCTTAACCCAAAAATATCATTGCCCCTTCTATTCTTCAATCAAGCACAACAATGTTTTCGTAAAAGAATAAATACCTTTGCAAATATGGATACTTGCTCTTTCTGTATGGAAAGCTACCTAGGAATCGTGGGGAAAATGAGTGAAGAGAAATACGTATGCAATAGATGCTTGGCCGAGAAAAATGGTCACCACTTCTCTACATGGAACAACATGAATCCAGGTCATCAACATGTAGTTCTTAAATTCCTTACACAAGTGGAGGAAATTCTTATCGCAAGATTCAATCCAATATTACAGGTTAGCAAGGTTCGTGGGGTACAAAACAAATACACTGTCCACACTATCAGTTTCCCACAAAACATTGAATCTATTGTTAAATATTTTTTCTAACATCTTGGCAAAGTGGACATCTTGCTTCTATAATGAAATGAGTAGAATAAATAAATTATGATTTCTATGTCAGCAAGTCACCTCTTTGGTATGTACTCTAATTAAAACTTGCAAACAACCCATATTACAAAGATGTTCTAATCGACTGTGATGCCTTGTCCTCTTTACCGGATGAAAAAACCAATGTTTCTTCTGTATTGCATACTTTTAAAATCGATAATCCCTCCTATAAAGAGGATATTCCCCTGTATCTGTTGCTGAGGAATTTACATCACCCAATATTCAAGCCCTTTCATCATCCTTTGTCCCGATTTTCCCTAACTCAGGTACTAAGGAGGAGGACAATTATTTTTCTTGGTTGGGTCAGCAAATGGTTCACCATTATATTTTCCTTGGCCTCAAATCAATCTTTGATTAATCAATGAATACAACATAGAAGGCTTGTTTTCAATTGCATTCCCAACTTTGTTTCCCACAGATTCAGCCATGCTTAAATAACCTCACATGTAAGAGGTCAAACTTCATGATTATACACTACACTTCCTTCTTTACTTTGAAAACCACTTTGGAAGGCACCCCATGTTCAAGAAGTTTTCTCAACCTCATCATGCATTATCGCAGCCAAGCAACAACGTTTTTTTTTTCATGAGACATGATATCCTTCAAAACATTCAAACAACTATAGGTGCACTACGACAATGCCTTCAAGATAATCCAAATTATGCACTCTCAAAAAATATTATGTGGTTTGGCACCAAACTTCACGGAACTAGGTATTACTGGTTGAAAAAAAGAGGAAAAAATTCTGATATGATTAAACAAATAGAAACACAAACTTTGTTCTATAATTTAAGTGTTGCTGAAATAAAATATCTAGACCTTCATAGTGTGATACCCGGCAAGTAGCCCTGTAGATCCTCGTGAAGCACAAAGGTGGAGGAACCATAACATTGTCTCCAACCCTCATCAAGTTTCTACATACTTACATCAAAGATTCACAATATTCTGTGAAGAAGTCTTGTAAAAATACTTCGCAGCAACAAACTATTGCTATAGGTAAACAAATGTGTTTTTCATTCTTTCCTCTTCCACAAAATCTTCCTCATACTTGTTCATCTCTTTCCATGTACGAATGGAAACAAAAACCTTCCTCTTACTTATTCATCTCTTTCCAAGTACAAAAGGAAACATAGAGGATCTACACATGTGAATGGGTTCCTTTGGCCTCCAGAAGCCCCAAATGTGGAGACTATTGACTAGAGTGACTCATCGATGTCAACTAAGTTAGAGAGTACTTCAAAAATTTGTTTCTGCATGGAATCCCTATTCTATTTCATGCAAGTCAGAATACATATACCGTCTGCTCGAGGATGGTCTCTTCTTATTAAACACATCAAAAATATTGGTAATTGACCCTCTTTTAGACTTGGAAGAAATCTTAAATCAAGTGCATATGAATACCAAATGCATTAAACGTACGTAGGTAGACCTATAAATGGCATGGAATATATGTACAAAGCACCTTGGGAACTTCTTGAACAGTCATCACTAGGACTCCATGAGACACATAAAGTCCAATACATACCAACTAGAATTGATGACAAATTAAACATCCACAACCCCACCATGTTGTCAATCTTGAGAGCGATTTTTGATTTCCATCCCATAATCTCTAATCATGCAGTCCTAAAGTATATTGATGAATATGATTCCAAAGTAGAGAAATGTTCTTAATCGTAACACCAAATGCTCTCAACACTATCTTCAACAATTGATCCTAAGAAGCTAACTAGGGTTTCCTTCCAAAAATGCTTACATATATTGTCATTGATCATGACATGAACACCCAAGAAACATGTGACATACCGCAAAAGTTGCCTCATATTCTTTATAGCCAATCCTTCATTTCCCTGAATGTTGGAAAGAAAATTTTGCATCACATCTTTAACATAGATCAACCGGAGACTGAGCTAGAAAATTTCTTAGATGCATACATGAAATGCCCTACCCATATAGGATCAATGACACTTGTTGAAGCAGCCGAGCCTCACCTCACAACAAGCTCCGAGAAGGTGCAAAATGGAAGAAACGGTCAACATATGATATTGTGTGTGTCTCTCCTAGATTTTATTCCATCCCCAAAGATCATTCCCCTTCCTTTGAACTCTTCTCTTCGAGTGAACTCCTCTACAAATATTTTTGCAACATACTCACACACATTGGAACCACATGAAAGAAAATAATTTCCAATTGGCTATTATTGAAAAACTTCTATAATTTTTGGCATGTCAAGTGCATCTCGATATCAAATAATTTTTCTTCCTCCGATGAATCCCCTTCAAATTCTAAAATCTTAGGGCCCACTCCATTGTAAGTTGAATGGGAAATTTTATCCTACTTACATCCTGTTGATTCCATATGCCTTGACAAGTTCAATGTGCTAGGCCTTCAAGCCTTCGACCTGCATCACAATTAGATCCACAATGATGTTACAATTTCTTTGGATGGCATTTCCCAAATTTCATTGATATGTGCAAGAGCACTATAACTATCCCTTTCCAAATGTAAAATTCCACATCCAGCACAACACCTTTCTCTCCAAAACAACACCAGGATTTTAATACTATACTCAACCTTTAGAAGAAATGAATTAATTTTCCCCCTCTACAAATGATTATATAAGGTAATTCAGACACATGTATATCTTATCTCATAAACAATATCTTCTCCGCATTGTCCTTTGCATGCCCGTAATAACCATCTCCTCTCCTGGTCCTCGTACCTATAGGAGTGAATGCATTCGACATTTCTATATCATTAATACACACCAGATTGCACATTCCAATAAAGGAAATAAAACCACTCAAAGGCATGTCAATTTCCACTCTCAAACAATCCTTATGACATGTTCATTACATTCTCATTGACGAGATGAGCTTCATAGGCCCCATACTCCTTACCAAAATTGACTTCCGTCTTCGTGAGGCCTTCCCTCACTTTAAATAAAGCTCTTTTGGTAACATCTCCATCATTCTTGTTGGTGACGTTAGCCAACTACCCACTATCAATGACGTTCAACTCCATGTCATTCACTCCTATGGAACAAACCTATGGTATAGATTCATAAGATGTATCACGCTTACTACAATCTTTAGGAAACAAGGTTCAAATGATGCTCATATTTATTTTGAGAGCTACTACTAAATATCAGAGATGGAATCCCACTCCTCTAAGACTTAAAAACACTTATCCAATGAATAGACTCCCAAATATATAGCACTGACATTGCACCATTTTTTGTAGCTCCACATTAGTTTACAAAAAATTACCTTGTTGATCAACACAACCTCATCATGCTAAAATTCCTCAATGCTCCAATCGCACACTCTAATGATGATTAGACCAGGCTAAACTATTCATAGGAACATGATGAAGAGAAACTCAAAGAAATTATTCTCCTCTGTAAACAATAAAAGGTTATGCTCACCGCAAATTCTTGGGTTGAAGTTGGCCTTGTGAACAACTCCATTGGCACCATTCTCGACATTTTCTACACCCCATATTTTTCTCTTGCAACTCTTTTTTTTTTTTTTATTGTAAATGACTTTAACAAATTCGACCACCCTCCTTGGAATCCACATTTCCCCACCCATAACCTCATACCCCGAATCTCAAGAGAAAACCGTAGCCAACTTCCTTTAAAAATGGTCTAGGCCACTTACAATCCATAGATCTCAAGGCCTTACTCTACATAAAACAACTGTGGATATATGTTCTTTAAAACCACAAGGTCTTAATTTCATTGGAATTTAAAGATTCCCTTCCTTAGAAAACTCCGCACATTTCACCCCCTTGTCTTTCGAACGGTACTCCAAAATGTCCCTTTCCCCGTCACCTCCTCAAAAGAAAGGAAGAGGAATCACAACTACAAAATCTTTAATTCCCTACTCCATAAAATAATCTTCCCGACCCTTTCCCCCCTCCTCCCACCATATTCATTCACAGTGCCTTCCCCATTCCTCTTCTTCTGCTCTAATGCACGTAAGTATTCCTTTAAAAAATAAAAAATTGGTGACAATTGCAAAATTAAAAAAACATGATAAATTACATCATACTTTGCTTCACATTCTTGCAATCACAATGCGCAAGTTTTGGTTGGGTTGTGGAGACACTAAAGGCTATGGAGAAGTGACTTGCAAGACCTAAGAACATTGATATTTGTCTACTATTTTAAAATTTTCTTTTTGGGAAAGTAACTTTCATATGTGAAGAGGAGTGAGACCGAATGAATATATGATCAATTATGTAAAACGATGTTACTTTGATTAGCAAAGAAAATAATTGACAATCTAAATATAAGAGAAGGCACAAGTATCTTTTACTTCGTGGATTTCATAACTATATGGTTTTAAATGTGGTGCTTCTCATTTAGGTAGTTGGAACCATCACTTAACAGATATTCATTTTGGTTCATTCATACATTCATATATTCATCATGCTTACTAATCAGCGTGAAATTCATCTACATACAATTACTTATACATTTCCTACCTATGTTATGTTCCACTCCTAAGACAAATATAGCCCAAATTATGGAACAAAACATTCTCTTATCCCTTATGTCATCCACATCGCACGCTCCATCGCACAATTGCTAGTAGATTAGTGAAAAAAATTAGAAACTTTCAAAAATCAATTAAACAAAAGAATAAATAAAAACATAAACGAGTTAACTTGAAGTAACCCAATATGAAATAATTAAATAAAATTTAAGTCGCTCCTGTTAACAACTATATTCATTAATTTTAACAATATTCTATATTTTCAGGGCTTCCACCGTACCATCATTTATTAACATCTTACAAATTTTAATATGTTCTTTACAAAAGTCCGTATATTCGCTTGCATCACGAGGATACATCAGTAACACTCAATAAACTCAGCTTGTAGCCTTCTTAAAAATTGTGTTCCCAATAATTACAAGCATTGCATCCTTTCTCCATGAATTAAAGCAACTGAACTACAACGGCATGGATTGCAATGACCGAGCTATTCTATCCCAGCTTCTTTGAAATTTTTGTTTCATTTATGGAAACCCAATAATACGTTACCTACCCTCAATTGTATTGGAGATTACATAGTATTGGGTACGAAGAAAAGAGGACAGAGAGAGCACTCCTGAACCAACAAAAATGAATCTCCGCTCTGGAAATAAGATTAAATTTAAAGGTTAGCTATACTGTCTTAAGGTAGACTGATTGTTGCTCTAAGGGCTTCACGTGTGCTATCAAAGTGACAAAATAATTGTTAGAGTTCGTATAAAGATGAAAGGATCTCCACGAATTTTATTTTTATGGACGTTTGGTTAGGTATGAGCTTGCTACAAGTTTTCTGAGTGCATTCTGTTAATGTTGAACTGATTTCTTTGTACTTTGGTTTGGTTGTTTTAGTCTCTCTTTGTATCACATCGCTTAAATATTTCAGTTTTCTATAAAAGTAATGGAGACCTTTCAAAACCTGATATTTATCCATATTAAAGAATCTTCAGGATCAAACTTATACGATTTGAATGGTAGGGAGTGTGCTGAAATATTCTCTCTTATCTGTTGCTCTTGTTATGAAAATCATTCGGGATGAAACAACCAATTTACACGAAGTACCTGTAGCTAAAATTCTGCATTACATTAACAAAACTAGTTTTATGAACTATGAAGAAATGATATAGGGTTGCAAAATTTCGTTTATATGGTAAAAGAAATAAACCAAAATGTTCCAAAACTAGCTAGGAAGCTACAAAACAATTTGTATATGTTGAGATGCATGATCCAATCTGGGATCACTTTAATTTGAAGAATTATGTCTTCGTAAAATATCTGCAATGAAAAGTTAAACAATTACGGTCTACGTTCTAAATGAGATGATTTTTTTCACCATATACCATCCACAAGTAATGTTTTTATCCTTGACAATGTTACCTCTCTTTCTTGGAGATTGATTTCAAAAATAACATCTTTAAAATTAATTTTGTTATGATACCTCAATTCCTTCAAATCTCTATTAATAGACCATGTCACACTTCTCGGTGTCGTGGTATTCCACTTAGATATATTTTATTTCTCCTCAAATACACATGTTTCTAGGGTAAGGTGGGTTATGTTATAACTCGAGATAGTTTTAAAAACTTTTTATCCATTATTCATAATTTTAAATCAACGGAAGAAAATAGCTATCATCTATAGAAATTAGGCATATAAAATAAAAATTAACACAAATAAAATAAAGAATTGAAAATAAAATATATTATTGCAAACTCAAAGTTAACACTTATGTACATATATTTCATCTTCCTTGTCAAAGCTTCAGCTAAATACAATCTTTCGAAGGTGTTATTTCAAAATATTTACAATTGCCTCTAATAAATAGATGACGTTTATCTAACAATAAAACACTCAACTCTTAAAAATAGAACATCAATTAAAAAGCATATTCTTTTATGCAATACAAAGCTTTTAACTTATTTGCTCTATTAGCTTTTCCTGAAACTAGGAAAATCTATTTAAAAATAACCATATGCATGAAAAAGAACTTGTTTTTTTGTTTTAAAAACTTCTTCAATCAATAAACCACGGGAAAAATTATACTCTTTTACTAACACTCCCCTTAATTCGACGTTAAAACTTTTATTATTCTAGAGTTGAGTTTGCACTTCTAGATCTAACCTGTTCCTGATCGAAAACTCCCAAACAAATTTTGAATACTCAAAACTTCATTTCCGTAAGCTTTCATAAAAATATCAGCAAACTAATCTTCAAATCTATAAAATTCAAAACAAATTTCCTTGTTGTTAACCAACTCCTTGATGAAGTGATACCTCGTGTCTATGTGCTTGCTCCTCTTCGAAAACTATTATTTTTGATACTATTATTGCTAAATTTTTGTCACAAATAATTTGTGTAGCATCCTCTTTATTCTACCTCTAATCTTTCAAGGCTATTCTTATCAAAACAACTTGACATGCTACCGCTGTGGCTGGTACATACTCTACTTCTATTGAAGATAGTGTGACTATGGGTTACTTCTTCGATGCCCATGAAACTACACCTATTCCAAAGTGAAAATCATATCAGGATGTTCTCTTTCTATCATCAATACTTCCGTCACTATCATGTCTTATGTAACATATGAGTTTGAACTCATATGATGTTGAATACAAAATTTCATGATTCTTAGTTCCACATACATACCTCAAAATCTATTCTCTAGCTTTCTAATGTGAGTCTTTTGGATATTTCATGAACATTCGGATGAGACAAAAACCATACATAATATCCCACCTTTTGGACAATGTTGGATCATTAAATGATATTCTTTCATCTTTTCTTAACTTCAAATCTACTCGCAACGGTGTTGGCTCGTCTTGTAATTCAACATGTTACATCTGTTCAAAACATCATTAGCATACCTTGCCTCTCGAAATAAAAAACTTCAACTTCTAATTTTTGAACTTCAATGCCCAAATAATTGTCCATGAGGCGTAGATATGTCATCTCAAATTCTTTCTTCATAGCTGATTTTAATGAATCTTTAGATAGATTTCTAGTGATAATTAAATTGTCGGCATATAAAAAAATCAAAATTTTACCTTATTCATTGATCTTGATGTATAAGGTAGGCTCACTCATCTGCTCCTACTAAAACCATTCTATACTAAATAAGAATGAATCCTAATGTACAAAACTCTACATGCTTACTTGAGACCATAGAGATCTTTCTTCAAATTGTATAATTTCGTTCATGACCTTCAATCTCATAACCTTCTAGCTAATTTACATAAACTTATTCTTCAAGAAAACAATTCGAGAATGTTGATTTTACATACATCTGATAAACAAGCCATTTGTTTTGAGTTGTAATTGATAAAAACATTCTTATTGTGTCCAAACGTGATACATGTACAAACTTCTCATTGTAGGCTACTTCATATTGCTATGAAAAACCTCTTCCGGCCTAGCCTTAATTTATGTTTTGGTACTTTACTATCAGCATTATATTTGGTCTTATAGACCCACTTCACTCCTATCACGTCCTTTCCTTCCAAAGAGATCTACCTATTCCCATGTCCGATTCTTCTCTATAACATGTATCCCATTATCCATGGCTTGAACAAAAATTCATTTTTATAGCCTTTTAAAAGTATACTGGATCTCTGCACGCTTGAGAAAATAATGCAAAAAGATTAGTAGTATCAACACTATAAGTCTCACTAAGACTTTTTGTTTTCCATTGCAAAGAGTTATCGATGATGGATTTTTTTGAATCTGAAGGAGTTTCATATGGTGTTCTTTGTAGTGTCTGTTGGATAGTTGAAGATGAATTAAATCTTGAAGACCTCCTAGATGTAGATGTAGCATTTGCTACAAATTGTTGTGCATGTCTAAGATTCAAGAAGATACAATACCTTGGTTCTCTATGATTTCATCTACCATATCATCATGATGAATAGGTGTTGCTACACTAATTATCTTCTCAATAATTCCATTTCATTTGTCATTTGCAACAAATTTTACATCTCTACCGATTATGAACTTTCTGTAAGCTGGATTAAACAACTTGTAAGTATTTGTATTCTTTGAATATCTAATGATTTGCACTTTTCTTATTTATTGTCTAACTTATTCCTTATTTCATAAAGCACATGTGTGTATCCCACACAACCAAAGATTCTAAAATGAGAAATGTTGTGTTTCCTCTTAGCCCAAGCTTGTTGAGGAACCATGTTTCTAATAATTATCTTTGGACACTTGTTAATGATATAAACAATAATTTTTACTGGTTCTTTCCAATACGTATTTGAAATATGTTTCCCATTCATCGTACTTATCTCCATCTCCATGATGGTTCTATTATTTCTCTCTGCCATGCCATTTTGTGTTGCAGTGTATACCGGAAGTAAACTACTTATATATACCATGATATTTACATAAATTCATAAAAGCATTGGAAATATACTCACCCCTTCTATTTGTCCTTGGAAATTTGATGTAATACCCACTTTTCTTTTCCACTAAAGCCTTGAACTATTGAAATATATCAAAATCATTTGATTTGTGTCTCAAAACATACACCCATGTCTTCCTTGTATAGTCATCATTGAATGTCATTAAATATGAGAAACTTCAATAGAATTTGTTTGCATCGGTCCACATAAATCTTAGGTAACAATTAAGAGTGGTGCACTTGTTATTTGGTTTTTCCAACTAGGAAGGACTCTCTGTGTTGCTTCCCAAAATACAACCTTCAAAAACTCTATCTTGTTTCTAAATCAAAGGAAAACCTTTCACCATACATTTTTGTGTAATAAATTCAAACCACTAAATTTTACATGACCAAACTTGAGATGTCATACCCACGATTTATCCTTTTCAACCGACTAAATAATTGATTCAATCTCCTTAGCTCCAGATTGATCTATATTATGAACTCTAGATGTGGTTTGTCTAATCTTCAAAGCAAACATTCTATTGCTTGTCATATTCACTTTAGCAATCACTTGGGTACTTGGATCTTTATCCATGATTACACATTCATTATCTTCAATATAAAATATGTATTCCTTTTGTACCAATTGACCAATGCTCATAAGATTGTGCTTTAAACCCGTAACATAATAAACATCATGCATTATATTTTGCTCCCCATTTTTAGTTAGAATGTTGATTGTTCCTTTTAATTTTTACTGATTACTATATTATTATTCCCAAGGGTAACCTATGTCTTTATTGACTCATCCAAATTAGAAAATAAATATAAGTAACTTCGCATGTGATTATAGTTATCTCTCGAAAGTGCACCCTATAGAGAGATGGTTGCGAGTTCTCTAAGCTTGCAAAATTTGATATCTATCTTTCGTAGATACAATGTTAACACCTTAGGTCTGTGGGTATGCCTATTTTGAGGTGAGTCTGTAGTATCAAGGCCAATTTCTTGTTGATGTATCATAAACTGATTTACGGGCTTTAAGGGTAGAAGATGACTATAAAATAATTAAGACTAAGGTTATACACCAAAATTGTATGAGGGCTTTGACTGAGTATATGCATAATTAATATCGAAATGATTCTTGGTGCACAAAGCAATATTTTTCTACATAATGTTAAGGGAAAAACACTTGAGGCATTGAGGGAAATTTTCACAATGATATGCGCTAAGCTAAACATGCACATTAATATCGTATAGAAATCACTGAAATTTGTAAGAGGGTAAGATGATTAATCAGGGAATTTTCATTCACAAGACTAATAGAAACATACACAAGACCGTAAATGATTGGAAATACAAAAATACTTCACACTCGAAGGAAAACTGGCAAAAATTGCTTCAAGACTCCTATATCCAAAAAACTCCTCCCTTTTTCTTTGTAAAGGCACACAATATATAAGAAACTAAATTTCACCCCTTCCTAAAAATAGACTAAGGCTTGTACTTGCCCATGCATCTTATTTTTATCATTTATTTAATAATAGATAAAGGAAAAAATAGAACATGTAATTACAAATAGACATTAATAGCCTTGATTACAATAATACGGTCAAACTAAAGTCAATTGTTTTATTTTTAAGAAACCAAAGGTGAATAATTTGCTAATAATAAGCTTTCTTATTGAGCAAGTCTTGTTCCTTGTGCATATGAATTCATCTTCTTGTCTGTTTTTTCCTCTTGTGAAGCATGCAAAAAAATATACTCTCTATTGTTGAGTAAAAATAATTGCAATACTTGAAAAAATAGACATCCACTGTGGGGACCACTGTCCATGTCCACATGCTCTGATGTTGACATCTCTTGGCTTCTAATTGTCACAAGGGTGACATATTGCAAATCATCTTTAGCTCCATCAATAGTAGGGACCACCTTTGCACTCCACCATGGTTTGGCCACCTTTTTGGACTTAGCAAACATAAAAGGGGTGACCATTTTACATGGCACATGCCACTATAGTCTTCATCACCTTTTGATTAATACATGTATGTGTATACTTATCGGCCTTTGCATATTGGATAATGTATGTTTTAAAAGATCCACCTTTTGGTGAACATTGTACTACATAATTTCATCAACTTTTTCATACTTGAAGCTTGGACTATATTCGATAAGTCAATATTTCAATGATTAATTGATTGACATGTGGGCTGGCCCCTTCTTCACAATGAGTCGAGCCTTGGTATGTTGATATATGATATTTTAAATTTAACCCTAATTAGGGTTTTTTTGGGCTCACCACGTATATGTATTTCAACTCTGGTTGAGTTAGGCTCATTGATAGAAGTCTTCAATCTCTGTACTTCTAGATTTCTCATCATCAATTTTGTAACATGAAGTTTAGGGTTTTCTGTGGCTTTTAATGTGGTTGTTGGCATCTAAACTCAAATGGAGTTAGGGTTTTTTGTATGCTCACCATGTTGGTACCTTCTTTTGACCATGATTGAGTTAAGGTAACTAACTTACTCAGACGATAAAACTCTAAAACCTAACCATTTTCAGCATTTCCACTTGAGCTCTTCTCGAGCTAGTGAAGCTCTGCTCAAATTTTGATTTGCCATCATTGTTGAATGCTTCATGAGCTTGGCTTCTCCATGGAAAGGACTGTGTGGACAACTTCATTCTTGCTTGAATCTCCCTATTAGATATTTTCATGGAAATTCTTTGGGCTATTTCTTACCGAGCATTTCAATCTCTTGTTTCTATATTGATCGCCATCATCAAGCAAATAAGCTCATATTTGTAAGTCTATTTGAATGTACATTGATTGAGCTCTAATATTTTGCTGCTATTATTTCTGTGTCATTTCTTAGTTCAGCCCTCTACAAGTATGAGTGTTGTCATCAATGCTTTGGAAAGGGTGAGCTTCTTTATCTTTGAACATGAAAATTATTTCATTTTCACTATTTCAGTGACCATGCATATACTGATACTTGTTTTCTACATCGTTTTGTGTTTCCTAGTGACCATGAGTTCAAAAATCACTTCATGAATTGCTGTCTGATCTATAACTTTGAGGGCTTGAAAATTTATGATTCAAATGGTGAGTTATTTTTCTTACTCTGATTCTTTGCTACCCATTAATGGGTCTTCGTTCATTGGCTGAGATCTGTACTTTTGAGTTCCATTTTCTTTGGCCAAATTTGTGTAAATCTTCCCAATGTTGTGTTGAAACACCACTTTTGAAGGAGTTCAAACATTGGATATTTTCTGGTCTCCTAGATAATGCAAGCCTATTCTTAATTGAAATTATCTTATTTCCCATAGTTTGCAATGCTTTAAATACATCATCGATGGGGTTGCAATAATAGGTTCTATAATCATGATAGTATGAGGAATATGTGCTAAATCTACCAAAAAGGTATAGAAGGCCTTAGCACTAATTTTCCAACATGATGTATGTTGTAATGTGACAAATGTTGTAATTGTGATATTATGAACATGCATTTGGTGCACGATTCTTAGTGTGTGCTTGTTATTGTGGGGATGTGTCGTGATGAGATTATTCTCTCTCCGTTTTATGGATTCAACGAATAGTTCATGTGTGATGTGCCACCTTGTTCTATATCAAAAGAATGTTATTATGGATTATGGACTGTTGGACTATGTTTTTATTTTGTGATATGAAGGTGTGTTGATGTGTTGCATGAGAAAATTAGTTTATAGTGAATTGGATTTTATCATGAAGTTTCCACCATGTTGTGATGAATCATGTGTGTCACCATGTTTTATTGCAATTTATTATATGTTGTAATGTTAGTCACTGTTTTCATCAAACGTATAATTTGTGTAATATATGATGGTTCATTTTGTTAATTTGGGGCATATGGTGATCATATGACCCCTATTGTGCAAAGATACTTGCACCTTATCATTATTATGTGGAAAAATGATGTATCATAACCATGAAAGTAGTGATTTTTGATGCCCCGTATATATACCATGCATAAGAGGCTATGGTTGATGTGCATGAATCACGATTGTGTTAGTAATGTACTTATGTGTTATGTTGTGAACCTTACACTAGATGTCCCTAAGGGAAGCAACCATCGAGAGTGTGTCTATGGAGAGAGGAGGCATGAACCAAGTTTTCATAATATTTAGCTTGAAAGTACGAGTGAGGAAGTGGAGTCTTATATGGATTGAAAACACACTTCTATTTGTTTATTATACTTTGAGCTTTCTCAAGTATATTATGGGTGCGCACCACCTTAGGGTCAACTTATGGAAACTAACATCCCCTCGCTCTTTCCTATTGGGTTTTCCATCAAACAATCCTATGTTATTTTAACTATGTTGAACCTTGTCGAAGTATGGCGGGATGATTCCGGAGGAGATAATGATAGTTATATTATTTCATATACTCATTTCTGGTTACATGTTTTTTTAACAAGTTGGGGCTCAATATCCTAGTGCTAAAGCAACTCGATGAGTATCCCTTTGGTGGTCATGTGAGGACACATACTGATTTTAAAGTGTTATTTATCAATACGTATTTTATTCATAAATTGATCATTATCTCTTTTCTTACAAGAACCAACAATTTTCTTGATTGATGTGTTCTTATATTTTGGGCATTTTATTTGGTTGTACTAACATGTAGATTTTTGCACTAACTATGGCTATTTAGCCATTTGTTTTACTTATTTTTAAATTTTATTTTCATATTTAAAATTTTTATAGCCTAGCCCAAGGCTTAGGATTTTTTCCACTTGGCATTATAAACATATTGTTGTGTTGGTTCTAATGTCATAATGTACGGGAATAGGGTCATGGGATTCACCATGGAGTGGTGGAACCTATGGACCTATTTCATCATATAGGGTATGCACCAAGGAGTTACGAGATAAATAGTGGGGTTTTTAACCATGAGTTATTATGTCACTTGGGTGGGGATAATGGGGCTCTATGTGCTAAGGGCCATAGGGTGACCCGACCTCATTATATGGTGAAAGGAGATGGGACTCTATTGTTGATTGACCTAATATTCTTGATGGCACTCTATGGTTGAGTGACCCGATGTTCTCGATAAAACTCTATTATTGAGTGACATGATATTCTTCATGGGGCTCTATGGTTGAGTGAACTCGGCTTAGTTTTGGAACTACGATTCTTTCTCTTTGGGAGGTAAATGGAGTTGGTAGGTGATGTTTTGGGAGCTATATGGAAATATTTTGTGATGCTTTGGATTATATATGGAGATTTGTTTGTGATGTTATGTGTACTCTTGTGAGTCTTGTTACACATTGTTATGCTTGAGGCTTGATGTTCCCCTTGGTTGTTATGGAGTATTGGATATTTTCGTAGCACTATATTAGTGCAGTCATGATTTTTTTGGCTCATGTGATACTATTTCCCTTTGTATCAACCTCATCATTCACTATTTTTAGTCACTTATGTGAGTTAGATATATTCCTATGATATAATTGCCCAAAATTATTTGTTATTTGGAGTACTTTTTTATCTTTCCATGGTGGACTTAGAGGTCTTGTGATGTGATACGGTCATGAAAGTATGTAGCAAGATGTCTCATCGCTCATTTTTGATGTGTTGATTTTTGTGTCACATCTTAAGTCTAAGTAAGGTTAGAAACCCACGAACATAAGACAATTGAAATTCTAAATAATGAATTTTAAGAACTTGAAATTTAGAAATTCTATAATAGAAAAGTATAAGTAGTTAAGTAAGAGAGAACTCGCCAATCTTTAGAGAACTTTAAAATTAAGTTACCTGCAAAAATTAATTTTCTTCCTTGTCATGGAGATGTACCATTATTTTAATTTGTTAAAAAACATGTGTCATCTTTTATTTTCTTTCCTACTTTTCCTTCGATCTTTGGTATTGTGTCACATTGAGGATGATGCTCTTATAAGGGGAGGAGATGTAGTACCACACTTGAGAGCACACCATTACAGGGGGAGAGAGACATATCCTAAAATCCATTTTATTACATATTAATCTTGTTACATAATTAGTTAAACATTGCGTTTGAGATCCGAAGGGTAACCACATTGGAACTCAATTAAATTTTTTAATTTAGTAGTAATAAGATATTGATTGTGTACATAATGTGATAGGGAGTATTTAATTACATTGCCCCATTTTTACCCTTGACATTGCTTGGGAATATGTATCCATAGTAAGATTTAAATTGGTTACTAAATTAACACTAAGGGTGAATAAACATGCTTAGTCAAATAAAATTTATTAACAATATAATGGGGATTTTAAATATTATGTTATCTTGGGAAATTATTTATTAAAAATTATTACGAGAAACATTAATGTGGTAAGCTCGTTGTTTTCAAAAAAATTGTGGGCATGATATTCAAAAACAATTATTCCTTAATTTTTCTAGCTAACCATAGGTTTGTTCTTGCGTCTCGTGCGGGAATTTTTAGTGGGCATTACAATTGCCTTACAAAAATGCTTACTGAGATATTGTCATTGATCATGACATGAGCACCCAAGAAACATGTCACATGCTGCAAAAGTTACCTCTTATTCTTTGTAGTCGATCCTTTATTTCCCTGAATGTTGGAAAGAAACTTTTGTGTCACATCTTCAACATAGATCATCTAGATTTCGAGCCAACAAATTTCTTGGATGCATACATGAAACGCCCTACCCATATAGAATCAGTTACACTTATTGAATAAGTTAGATCCTGGTGTCACCACAAGTTATGAACATGTGTAAAATGGAAGTAACAGTCAACATATTTTATTGTGCGTGTCTCCCCCATATTTTATTCCATCCCCAAAGATCATTCCCCTTCCTTTGAACTCTTCTCTTGGAGTGAAATCCTCCTCTGGAAACATTTTCGCAACATCCCGGAAAACATTGGAACCACATAAGAGAAAATCATTTCCAATTAGTTATTATTGATAGAATTTTATCATCCTTTGCATGTCAAGCGTATCTATGTATCAAATGATTTTTATGCCTCCCACAAATCCCCTTGAGTCCTGAAATCATAGGGTTTAGTATAGGTTTTGAATCAGACTTGCACAGGTAAAATGCACAAAATAATTATATTATTTCTCCATTCATTTTAGTGCAATACATTAGGATATTATATAGCCATCATAACAGCTAAACAACCTCCTAGAAAATAGGAAGGAGTTACAATAATTAACCCGGAATGTTATTCACGGGTATAACAAACTCTAAGAATAATATATTGTTAACTATAACAATATAATAATTATACTAACAAACTATATTACCGTATTTACTCACGGTAACAGTAAATAATAATTTACCCATGTAAATATTAATTTCCTAACATTCCCCCCCTTAATGTTTACATGGTAACATTAGAACTTTCACACTTCCTTTGTAGCTTGCCCCCTCTGTGCGCTCATGATCTTGGCACACTCGAACTGAAGGTAGAAGAAGGAACACATCAACTTCTTATCGACCAAGAACTTTTGGGAACACTTCGATCGACGAGGATGGGAACATGCTCAGGAATCATCTGCTTATCAACCAGTCACTCTAGGGAACACATCTGATCTAGCAGTGTGGGAATTCAAGCAGGAACACATCTGAACAGCCTTCAATGGTTTTTAGGAGGCTAACCACAAACCTAGGTATGAATAGGAACACATCTGACTGTTCTACCTCATCAAGCCTCATGATGCTGCGTTTCACTATGTTATTTGTTTCGCACTATGTTTTTACATTTGGGGAAATAGGAATAGCCACATACTCAACTGATAAACTTGAAAATGGAACATTGGATCATGTTGATCACATTCCCCCCTCAATGTGAACATTTCATTTATTCAACACACAATAGGAACTCAGAAAAATAATCACACTAGACATCAAATATTGAAAGCACAATCTCACCAAAAAATGTGCCACCATAGCTAAATGCGGCCCCCCGTCATTGGTGATCGACGAGAGGTCACTTTCGACCTCCATTTCTCCGATGCCTCCATCCTCCAGTGTCATACTACTAACTCAACAAGATGTGAACATGAAGCGCATTTGTTTCCACATTGATCTTATTCTTTTCTTCCCTCCCTCAATGTGAAACACTTTATTTTTCTAGATGTCGGGTAACACCGAAAATGCATCCATGAGGCATTTTTTTTATTTCAATATTTTTCACTGACTCTTGACACCACCTAAAATCACCTATTTGACATGAATTTGACAAAACAACAAGAACTACATAACATATGATGACTTTATGACACTTTGACACTATAGACTATGAGAATCAATTTGATGACAAAAATTATAAAAAATTTTGACGTTAATGTACTCCATAACCTATTGTTCACCTAGACACATTTTGAAAATAAAATAACAATTATTTATTTTACATTGATGACTCAAATTTTTTTAAAAAAACACCTAATCACCTATACTCAATTTTATCCCCTTGACATACAAAAGAAACCGAACCTTTATTTACTCGTGAGATTGTAATGGACATAAAAAGATTTGGATTTGACTATCTTAAATATTGGACCGACTAAAACAAATAATGCTTTGACCGACCATAAAACTGAGAATTTGATAACAACTAAGAAAAATCAAATTAGCTTAAAGGATGGACCTGTGTGGATGCAATTTACGGTCTTTAAACCAAAACACATTGATTGTTGAAGTTCCACCGATTGAAATAAAAAACTATTTGTTATTGGATACAAAGAATGGTAAATCCAACCCAAGTTCCCGTGATGTGGAGCCACCAAATCAAATAAGTTATAACTGAGGAGAACGGGAGAAGAAATTTGAATAGCTTAGATCTGACGGGAGAAGAGATTTGTGTGCTCAAGTCTTCAAATATATTCTTTTCAATAGTAAATTGGATCTATCATGGTTACAACAAACTAAACATAAAAAACCCCACACTCCACACCAATTTCTCGATTATTGCCACAACATTGTCCTTGAAACGTTGATATTCCTCATCTGTCAATGTCTATGCAGGGATGTTGGCCATATAAGGAAGAGATAAGCTTTACAAATGAAGCAAGGTGAATCAAAAAGACTGATTCTTGAGAACTCTATGAGTAAAAATATTACACAGATGCAAAACTGGCTTACCAAATTATTCAATACATAGTGACAATATCAGATGTTTCTGTACTAAGGTAAGTTTTTGATTTGAGACTACATGCACAACTATTGAATCCAAGTTCTATGTTGATAACCTTTGAATAATCCCAGATAAAACAAAGCACATTCTAACTACAGAGGATGGAATGGTTTACGCACAGATCTGTAGACAAATGAAGCTCTCATTACTGGGGCAAGTCAAACTATAGTGCTGCCCCTACATGAAAGTCACTCTTCCATTTGAACGCCCATCGCTCTGATACCAAATATAGGTTTTCAATCAGACTTGCACAGGTAAAATGCATAGAATAATTATATTATTTCACCGTTCATTTTAGTGTAATACATTAAGATATTATATAGCCATCATAACAACTAAACAACCTCCTAGAAAATAGGAAGGAGTTACAATAATTAACCCGAAATGTTATTCAAAAATATAACAAACTCTAAGAATAATATATTGTTAACTATAACAATATAATAATTATACTAACAAACTATATTACCGTATTTACTCACGGTGAATAACAGTAAATAATAATTTATCCATGTAAATATTAATTTCCTAACACTTAGTCCATTCCAAGATGAATGGGAAATTTTATTATAGTAACATCTCGTTAATTCCATATGCCTTGACAAGTTCAATGTGCTAGGCCTTCGAGACTCCGACTGCATCACAAATGTTCGAATTTCTTTGTATGGGGTTTCCCTGTCTTTCATTAATATGTGCAAGAGCACTACAAATATCCCTTTCATAATACAAAATTCCACATCTAGCGCAACACCTTTCTCTAAAAATAATGCCTATATTATATTATTATACTCAACCATTACAAGTAAGGAATTACTTTTCCCTCTCTACAAATTATC
This sequence comes from Taxus wallichiana var. yunnanensis, assembly GCA_018340775.1. Classification (NCBI taxonomy): domain Eukaryota; kingdom Viridiplantae; phylum Streptophyta; class Pinopsida; order Cupressales; family Taxaceae; genus Taxus; species Taxus wallichiana. The sequence goes on from CM031239.1 coordinate 977,355,866, forward strand.
ATACAAGGTGATGCAGCAAATGTAAAAATTATCTCATAAACAAATCCACTCTACATTGCCCTCTGCATGCCCACAACAACCATCTCCTCTCTTGGTCCTCGTGCCTATATGAGTGGCCGCATTCGACATTTCTACATCAACAATACACACCACATTGCACATTTAAATAAAGGAAATAAAACCACTGCGTTCGGGCATGTTGATTTGCACTCTCCCACAATACATATGACATGTTCATTACATTCTAATTAATGAGATGAGCTTCATAGACCACACAATCCATGTCACGGATCCCTCACTTTAAATCAAGCGCTTTTGGTAAAGATCCATCATTCTCGTTGGTGACCTTGGCGAACTACCCAATGTTAATGACGCTCCAATCCATGTCAAGAATTCCTATGGAAAAAACCTATGGTATAGCTTTACAACATGTACCATGCTTACTATAATATTTAGGAAACAAGGTTCAGATGATGCTCAGATTTCTTTTCAAGAGATGCTACTAAATATCAAAGATGGAATCCCACTCCTCCAAGACTAGAAAACACTTATCCAATGAATAAACTCCCAAATATCTAGCACTGACATTGCACCTTTCCTTCTAGCTCCACATTTGTTTGCAACAAATGACCTTGTCGATCAACACAACCTCACCATGCTAAAATCCGTCAATCCTCCAATCGCATGCTCTAATTATGAGAAGACCGGCTCAACTATTTAGAGGAACATGATGAAGAGAAACTTGAACAAATTATTCTCCTCTGTAAAAAATAAAAGGTTATGCTCACTGTAAAGTTTTGGGTTGAAGATTGCCTTGTAAACAACTCCATTGGCACCATTATCGACATTGTCTACACCCCATCTTTGTCTCCTCCAGCTCTTCCATTTTTCTTATTGTAATTGAATTTAACAAATTCAACGGCACTCCTTGGGATCCACATTCCCCTACCCATATCCTCATACCCCAAATATCAAGAGAAAATCGTAGACAACTTCCGTTAAAATTGGTTTGGGTAATTACAATGCACAAATCTAAAGGACTTACTTTACATAAAGCAACGGTGGATATAGGTTCTTTAGAACAACAAGGTCTTACTTTCATCGGAATACCCAAATTCCCTTCCTTAAAAGAGCTGCACATTTCACCCCCTTCTCTTTCGAATGCTACTCCACAATGTCCCTTTTCCATCACCACCTCAAAAGAAAGGAGAAGGAACCACGAAATAAAAATTTTCAGTTCCCTACTCTGTAAGATAATCTTTCCCAATCATTTTCCCCCCTCCTCCCAATATATTCATTCACAATTGCATTCCCTATTACTCTTCTATTGCTCTCATGCACATAAGCATTCCTTCAAAAAATTAAAAATTGGTGACAATCGATAAATTTAAACAAACACGATAAATTACATCATACTTTAGTTCACATTCTTACAATCACGACTGCAAGTTTTGGTCAGATTGTGGAAACACTAAAGGCAATGGAGAAGTGACTTGCAAGAACTAAAAACAATGATATTTGTCTCATTTTGTTTTTGAATTTTCCTTTTGCAAAGTAACTTTCATATGTGAAGAGGAGTGAGCCCGAATGAATATATGATCAATTATGTAAAAACCATGTTACTTTGATTAGCAAAGAAAATAATTGACAATCTAAATATAAGAAATGGCATTGTATCTTTTACTTCGTGGATTTCATAACTATATGGTTTTAAATGTGGTTCTTCTCTTTTAGATATTTGGAACCATCACTTAATGAGATATTCATTTTAGTTCATTCATACACTCATATATTCATCATGCTCAATAATCAGTCGAAATTCATCTACATATAATTACTAATACATTTCCTACCTATGCTATGTTCCACTCCTCGACAAATTTAACCCAAATTATGGAACAAAACATTCTCGATCCCTTACGTCATCCACATCACATGCTCCATCACACAATTACTAATAGATTAGTGAAAAAATAAGAAACTTCAAAAAATCAATTAAACAAAACAATAAATAAAAACATAAACGAGTTAACTTGAAGTAACCCAATATGACACAATTACATAAAATTTAAATAGCGCCTCTTAACAACTATATTCATTAATTTTTACAATATTCTATATTTTTAGAGCTTCCACCGTACCATCATTTATTAACATCTTACAAATTTTAATATGTTCTTTACAAAAGTCCATATATTCACTTCCATCACGAGGATACACCACTAACACTCAATAAACTCAGTTTGTAGCCTTCTGAAAATCTGTGTTCCCAATAATTACAAGCATTACATACTTTCTCCATGAATTAAAGCAACTGAACTACAAGTTTTCTGAGTGCATTCTGTTAATGTTCAACTGATTTCTTTGTGCTTTGGTTTGGTTGTTTTAGTCTCTCTTTGTATCACATCGCTTAAATATTTCAGTTTTCTATAAAGGGAATGGAGACCTTTCAAAACCTGATATTTATCCATATCAAAGAATCTTCAGGATCAAACTTATACGATTTGAATGGTAGGGAGTGTGCTGAAATATTCTCTCTTATCTCTTGCTCTTGTTATGAAAATCATTCAGGATGAAACAACCAATTTACACGAAGTACCTGTAGCTAAAATTCTGCATTACATTAACAAAACTAGTTTTATCAACTATGAAGGAATGATATAGGGTTGCAAAATTCCCTTTATATGGTAAAAGAACTAAACCAAAATGTTGCGAAACTAGCTAGGAAGCTACAAAACCAATTGCATATGTTGATGTGCATGATCCAATCTGGGATCACTCTAATTTGAAGAAATATGGCTGCGTAAAATATCTGCAATGAAAAGTTAAACTATTACGGTCTACGTTCTCAATGAGATGATTTTTTTCACCATATACCATCCACAAGTAATGTTTTTATCCTTGACAATGTTACCTCTCTTTCTTGGAGATTGATTTCAAAACTAACATCTTATAAAATTAATTTTGTTAAGAGACCTCAATTCCTTCAAATCTCTATTAATAGACCATGTCACACTTCTCGGTGTCGTGGTATTCCACTTAGATATATTTTATTTCTCCTCAAATACACATATTTCTAGGGTAAGGTGGGTTATGTTATATCTCGAGATAGTTTTAAAAAAATTTATCCATTATTCACAATTTTAAATCAAGTGAAGAAAATAGTTACCATCTATGTAGCAGCCACAAAGACGACGACGGCACTTACGATTTACGACGATGAGAACTTGCTTCCACAACATACATCCTGAAATTCGAATAAATATTTTTAATTTTTAATTTTTTTATATGTTATACGCTACCATATTTTTTTCATTATACACAAGTATAAGTCATTGGAGCATATTAGATAATCATAATAAAATAAATTGATTATTGATATAACATATCAATGAGAGTGTGTAGCAGTGTTTTGAAATTTGAAAAAAAGTAAAAGGGACAGGAGTTATTGATTATATTGCGTTGACGATATAGTTCACGTATCTTGCTTATGCAATTCATTATTTTTATTTTTTCCTTAATGGAAGTTGCGTTCTCAAAGAAATAACATCAAATGTAAGGTTGTTATATTTTGGTAACAATTAAGTAGATGTCTCGCCGATAGCCCCACGGCAAACAAAACCAAAATTATATATAATTATATATGCACCAAAATCTCTATAATTATATATACATTACCAAAATTATTCCAAACTTCAACTACATGTTAGCTATTATGGTGTTTACACTATTGAATACAAATGGATAGTCAACTAGAGAACAATCTCAACTAGTAGTACTGATAATTGTGAAAATCGGTCGTTGGTGCAATATGAATTTGGGTTTGAAAACAAGATTGGGGTGGGTGGCTTTAATGGCCACCTGCCATAACACTAAACCTCCTCTCCTTGCGTGCAAGTGACGCCAACTCCTGCTGGGCCGCATCAAACATTCATTCACTTAGATTTGCAAATCTCTAGCTTTGCACAGTCGGTTGGCCGTTTTATACTGTCCTGGCCACGTGGTTTAAAGTGGTGGTTGAAAATGAAGCTACAACCCAGTGTAGCAGTCGTGAAAACTGATCTATTCACCCTGACCGCATGAGCAAAAAGGGAGAGAGAGAAGAGGAAGCTACAGGCGAGGGGGGCGGGGATCCACGGCCTTGGCTCGCCACAAAGAACGCGACCAATCGGTGGCGATCACAAGAGGTAAGAAACCCTTGGCTTTGGGTGCTTTAGAATAAGCGGGTCATCCAACTATGTTGTTATCTGTTCAGTATCGAATGCATTCTCAAAATCGGAGTTCTCCTTCGAGATATTTTAATCAAGATCGATTAAGGAATAGTGAGAGTATTACCAGAAGACCTGGTGAAATTTATTACAAGGATCTTCTATCTTGATCTCACCTGTTTTATAGTGTAGCTCGTGGAGGAGAATCTCAAGGCGGCGGATCTGTTTCATATCAGAACTCAAGAACACAGTCTGCCTTGCAATAAAATGGACTTTTCAGCGCAATTTTTTTGGACAGTCTTATTACATGATAGGTTTACAGAGACGTATCATTATTTTTAATTGTTTTATATGATATGAATGTATGATTTTATATATAATCTAGCACAGTTTGTTTGGCAGACCTGTTACGGCCATGCCGTGGGTTTGGTTTTAAATATATATATAATTATTAGTATACTTTTGTTAATAGACATAAAAAAGTATTAATAATACACTAATATTAATATAATTCAATAATAATAAATCCATTAGTTTTGGTATTACTTTAATATGAGTAATATTCAAATTATTAGTACCTTTATTAGGCATTAAGGACATATGGTAATAAACTTAATAAGTTTAGAGCTTAATATTGAAATTTCTTCCTACACAAATTAAATAGGCATTGCACGGGTTTTCACATAGGTTGATTTCCTTTCCCTTACTAATTTGCAAATAATTTTACAATGAATTCTTAAATGAAGATAAACAAAATAGAGCTAGGACATAATTTACTTTATTTGCATATTGGGAACCATTTAAAACTTAAGTCTTTCCATCCACAATACAAGAAGAGAATATGCACTATATTCTCACTTTCCAATACATCTCTTTTAAACAACAAAATGGAATTTAAAGTATATATTCTTGTAAGGTAAAATTTCCCAACATCCCTCAAGAGGGTTTCAACCATATTTCCATTAAGTTTTAGAGTAAGAATTACTAACATATCAACAAGATCAACATCCTCATATGAGGTTCCAAGCCAAGTTAAAGGGGAATAAATAGATTGCCTTTCTTTCAACTTATAATTCCATTCACATTACAACCTTACTAATGAAGTTCAAAAAACAACTTTCCTTCAACATCTTGTTACAACATTTTCTACTTAATGTGGGAACCAATTTACAATGATGGAAGCTAAAGTACAAAGCAATATTACATTTTTCCTCCACTCAAGGTGGGTAAAAATACAAGGTGGTTTCACATTGTCATCAACAAGGCTCCAATGCTCCAAACATCAACAAGGTAGCTCTTCCAATAGTTTTCTTGATTCACAAAAAAATAAGGGGAGAGGCAACGCTCTCCTCCCAACCAAGATACCCAATGGAGAAGAGAAGCCATCCTCTCCATTAGCCCCCGAGCCCCAACCACATCACAATGGGAGAAAATCTAACTCATGGCAACTACTAGCTTCCACATAACTAAACATAACATTTCACATTCATTCCATAATTCTTCAAAACAAGATCTACAACACAATAAGAGGGAAAACAATCACAACAACAAGTCACAAGGCTTATCAAGAAAGCCATAAGAGTAAGACATATGGGAAGGCCACTTATGCCTCCCAATGGGAATGGGTGCCACCCAAAAGCCTCCAATGCAAAACACAATACCCCAAACAACTCTTATGCCTCCCTTAAATACCCCTTATCCCTCCATCCACTCTTATGCCTCCCTCAACTCTTATGGCTCCCTCAAAGTAAAAACAAGAAGAAAATGCAAGCATTTCTCTTACAAGGTGGGCACCCAACCCAAACTCCCTCCTCAAGAAAATGATCTCTTATGCCTCCCTCAAATAAAATCCCCAAAGTCTCCTCCCACTCCCAACTTAGGCATTCTACCCATTCCCAACAAGCATTTGAAACAACAACATTCAACACAACATAAATACACATTCACATAACAAAAAGGAAACATAATGCATACAAAGGTGAAGCTCCTACCTTTCCATGGTAGAGCTTGCTCCAAGTATGAAGTCTCAATCCCTCCAAAGACCAAGCAATCATCCACAAGCTCCAACAAAATTCCCACAAGTATCAACAAGCTCCAAAATCCACAAACTCCTTCAAAATCCTCTCCTCTCCAAAATACAAAAGACTAAAAAAATGAAACTTCCAACCCCCAAAACAAACAAGAGGATCAAATAAATAGAGAAAAGAGAGGGAGGGATGATGTGGCTCCAAGTAGGATGCCACCTCCTTTTCCCTCCACTCCACATCATTTGGTCAACTTCATATTCCAATGCACCATTAATAAGTGGTTGAAAGAAAGGCAAGCACCTTACACACTCCAACTAAGCCCACTCCCCCAAAGGACAAAATTAAATTTTGAAAGAAAGTACAATTAATATTTTACCCTTTTTATCCCCCCAAAACACCTAAAAGACCATAAATTTGGCCTTCCATCCCCTAGGTAGGGTTGGCATGGGGTTTTAAGAGGTGTGGGACAAGTTTGACTTGTCCCACAAGCTTTGAAATTTGGCCTCCAAGGCCAAATTCGAGTTTCCCATGTGGGGTAGAGTGTGCTATACTCAAAACTCAAACACACATCAATCCACACAAAATCCCAAGTAAATCAAATCCTAATAAATGAACTCTCTTTGGTCATATCCTTTGATTAGTTTAGAACAATTTCAAATTAGCTTAATTAAGCCACTACAACCCATGGCTAACAAAGGGGTAAACTCCAATCCAAAGAATATGAATAATAACACAAGTAAAATTTCACTTACTAAGAGAAACACATACTAACATAATAAAAAGGGAAAATTAAAACAAAACAACACATGACCCCTAGGTCACAATTTTCCCTTAACCAGATAATTCTAACACACACACAATTACTTGTTGCCATGGTGACCCTAGTTGGATTCTTCTCGAATTCCGATGTGGTTGGTCTCCACTCCCCAATATTGTTGTGAATATAATATACCTGCAGAACAGAGAATACCTCCTTCGGCCTGTTGGCCGCATTAAAACATTCATGCCAAATATACAATATAATCTAAAATAAACGACACATGATTTACTATCATCTATGCAAGTACGATATCACTTACACTTTCTAGCACATTTCTATTCCACATTTCATTTATGTCAAAACGATCATCACATTAGTCAAATTATCAAGTTCTACTCAATATGATTAAATATATCACATGTCATAATTAAGATAAATAACCCTGTCAAAAGTATACAAATATCGTCATCAAATGTCCACCAGTAAACCATATGCATCATATAAAGATCAAATCAATAACAGTCCAATGTCTATGATATCTACTAGCATGCTAAATCAAGAAGCCATAATAAATCCATAGTGAAGTAATCAGTCTCGAAAACAACAAAACAAAATGGTGTCGAAGGGAAGTGGGCACTACGATCTATACAAATTAGGCACATAAAATAACAATTAACAGAAATAAAATAAAGAATTGAAAATAAAATAGATTATTAAACTGAGGTCAACACTTATGTACATATATTTCATCTTCCTTGTCAAAGCTTCACTCAATACAATCTCTCGAAGGTGTTATTTCAAAATATTTACAATTTCCTCTAATAAATAGGTCACTTTCATCTAACAATAAAACACTCAACTCTTAAAAATAGAACATCAATTAAAAACATATGCTTTTATGCAATAGAAAGCTTTTAACTTATTTGCTTTATTAGCTTTTCGGAAACTAGGAAAATCTATTTAAAAATAACCATATGCATGAAAAATAACTTGTTTTTTTTTTTTTGTTTTCAAAACTTTTCAATCAATAAAACACAGGAAAAATTATACTCTTTTTCTAACACTCCCCTTAATTTTGACATTAAAACTTTTATTATTATAGAGCTGAGTGTGCACTTGTAAATCTGACCTATTCCCGATCAAAAACTCCTAAACAAATTTTTGAATACTCAAAACTTCATTTTCGAAAGCTTTCATAAAAATATCAGCAAACTAATCTTCGGATCTATAAAATTCAATAAAAATTTCCTTGTTGTTAACCAACTCCTTAATGAATTGATACCTAGTGTCCTGTGTGCTTGCTTCTCTTCGAAAAATATTTATTTTTGATAATGCTATTGCTAAATTGTTGTCACAAATAATTTGTGTAGCATCCTCTTTATTCTAGCTCTAATATTTCAAGGCTATTCTTATCATAACAACTTGACATGCTGCCCCCGTGGCTGGTACATACTCCATTTCTATTGAAGACAAGTGTGACTATGGGTTACTTCTTCGATGCGCATTAAACAACACCTATTTTAAAGTGAAAATCATATCCGGATGTTCTCTTTCTTTCATCAATACTTCCGGCACTATCACTGTCTATGTAACATATGAGTTTGAACTCATCTCGATGTTGAATAAAAAAATCCATGATTCTTAGTTCCACATACATACCTCAAAATCTATTCTCTAGCTTTCTAATGTGAGTCTTTTGGATATTTCATGAACGTTCATATGAGGCAAAAACCATACATAATATCCCACCTTGTGATCATTAAATACATGAGACTTTGATCTATCCTTTTTGAGAATGTTGGATCTATAAATGATATTCTTTCATCTTTCTTAACTTCAAATCTACTACAACGGGTGTTGGTGTTGGCTTACAGATTCAACATGTTAAATCTCTTCAAAACATCATTAGCATACCTTTCTTGTTAAATAAAAATCTAGCTTCTTATTTTTGAACTTCAATGCCCAAATAATTATCCATGAGGCATAGATATGTCATCTCAAATTCTTTCTTCATAGCTGATTTTAATGAATCTTTAGATAAATTTCTAGTGATAATTAAATTTTCGACATATAAAAAAACAATAAAAATATTACCTTGTTCATTGATCTTGATGTATAAGGTAGGCTCACCATCGGTTCTATTGAAACTATTCTATACTAAATAAGAATGAATCTTAATGTACAAAACTCTAGGCACTTGCTTGAGACCATAGAGATCTTTCTTCAACTTGTATACTTTTCCTTCATGACCTTCAATCTCATAACCTTCTGGCTGATTTACATAAACTCATTCTTCAAGAAAACCATTCAAGAATGTTTATTTTACATCCATCTGATAAATAGGCCATTTGTTTTGATCTCGTAATTGATAAAACCATTCGTATTGTGTCCAAACGTGATACAGGTACAAACTTCTCGTTGTAATCTACTTCATATTTCTATCAAAAAACCTCTTGTAACTAGCCTTAATCTATGTTTTAATACTTTACTATCAAGCATTATATTTGGTCTTATAGACCCACTTCACTCCTATCATGTCCTTTCCTTCTATAATATTTACCTATTCCCATGTATGATTCTTCTCTATAACATCTATCTCATTATCCATGGCTTGAACAAAAAATTCATTATTCATAGCCTCTTCAAAGTATACCGGATCTGCTACTTGAGAAAATAATGCAAAAACATTAGTTGTATCAACATTATAAATCTCACGAAGACTTTTTGTTTTCCATTGCAAAGGGCTATCTTCGATGGATTGTTTTGAACTAAAGGAGTTTCATATGGTGTTCATTGTAGTGTCTATTAGATGGTTCAAGATGAATTAAATCTTGGAGACCACTTTGTCCATGTGCACATGCTCGATGTTGACATCTCTTGGCTTCTAATTGTCACAAGGGTGACATATCGCAAATCATAGTGGGGGACCACCTTTACACTCCAAAGCATGGTTTTCCCACCTTTGTGGACTTATCAAACACAAAATGGGTGACCATTTTACATGGCACATGCCACTATAGTTTTTATGACCTTTTGATTAATACATGTATGTGTATACTTTTCAGCCTTTGCATATTGTATAATGTATGTTTTAAAAGATCCACCTTTTCACCGAACATTGTACTACATAATATCATCGGCTTAGATATATTTGAAGCTTGGACTATAGTCGATAAGTCAATATTTCAAAGATTAATTGATTGACATGTGGGCTGGCCCCTTCTCCACGATGAGTCAACCCTTGGCACGTTGATAGATGATATTTTAAATTCAACCCTAATTAGGGTTTTATGTGGGCTCGCCACGTATATGCATTTCAACTTTGGTTGAGTTAGGCTCATTGATAGATGTCACAATCTCTTTACTCGGATTTGTGATCATCAATTTTGTACCCTCGAAGTTTAGGGTTTTATGTGGCTTTTAATGTGGTTTTGGCATCCATACTCAAATGGAGTTAGGGTTTTTTGGATGCTCGCCATGTTGGTACCTTCTTCTGACCATGATTGAGTTAAGGTAACTCACTTACTCAGATGATAAAACTCTAAACCCTAACCATTTTCAGCATTTCCACTTGAGCTCTTCTCGAGCTAGCAAAGCTCTTCTCAAATTTTCATCTTGTTATTGTTGAAAGCTTCATGAGCTCAGCTTCTCCGTGGAAAGGAATCTCTGTGGATGACTTCATTCTTGCTGGAATCTCCCTATTAGAGATTTTCGTTGAAATACTTGTTATCCAATTTCACCCTGTGGTTGAATTGATAACATACATCAGAATTCTCAAGTCGAAGGCAAATTGATTGATCCAGGGCAAAAATCATGTTTCTAGGGTCCCTTCAGAAATTTTTCTAACTCTCCTGTCCAGGTTGAAAAGAACAAGCTCTGAGAAAATGTGAGAAAGTTGTAGAAAACAAGCTCGGGCCAGAAAAAATCATTAAAAATGGCTAAGTCCTAGTCCTCGCAACAGTCGGGACATGAGGGACATCGGCGTGAACCGGTGCCGAAAGACTACGGTGCGGTCTCGCGCGCAGCATTTGGGACAAGTGGGATGTTCGGACGCGTGGGACGCAGAAATCCGAACCGGTGAAAAATGGAAAAATTGACTAAGCACAAACAGTGACTGGGACATCTGGGTAGTTAGTACGCGGAGGACGCGAGTCGCCAAAAAGACTTAAGGTAGTCCGGAGCAGGTTGGGAAAAGGTACGTGAAGTACGTGAACCGGCCGGATTGGCCGAAATAAGAACTTTCGTCGATCGGGACAAGCTTGGGACAAAAGTACGCGAACCACCAAACCAAGGCGCGATCGGAAGAATTTGTCCCAGATAGTCCGGAAGCAAGCGGGACATGAGGGATATTTGGGCGCGAACCGGCCTAGCCGGGCGTATCAGAGGACTTTTTTACTGGGAAAATTGGGATGAAAGTACGCGTGGGACGCGGAAAAGCTGAAGCGGCCGACAACAAGGAAGAAAAGTCAACGTTTGGTCCGGAAACTTCAAATGGCCATAACTTTTGACTCCGAGCTTCGATTTTCACAAAATTGGACTTTCTGGAATGAGCACGACGTCCTCTATGCCACAAAAATGGATTTATTATTTTTGATGAGGGTAGATATATTTAAATAAGAGAAATATATTCGGCTCCAGTCAGTTAATGCTCATTCCCGTCAAATGACAGAAAACGCCTGCCAGACCCAAAATAGTTGCCCACACTTAGAAGGCCATAACTTTTGCATTTCTCAATGAAATCACACAAAATTGGTACCGTTGGAATTGTGGCTCTAAGCCCGATGCATAGAAATCAAGAAATTCTAGATTTTATGAGAAATTGATTGATATTTTTAAGAAAACATGGCCGGGTTCATAACAGTGTTTTATTTGGTAGTTGAGAGTGCAATTAAGAGGCATGGTCATCATTCTTTCTCTGCTGCAGCACATGGGACAGTATGGGGATCATTTTGCAAGTAATTTAAAATCATTTCACTCCATTTAATACCTCTTACAGGTGGTTGAAGGACAGATTTCGGGATTTCCATTTTCCCTTCTCTTTTCCTTCTCATTTTTCTATAAATTGGAGTGTTGGGCTCATTGTAAAGAAAGAGAATTTTTGGGTAGCAAATCTCTCGCCAAAATTTCTTTGTGAAGCTAGTGTGTTGCAGGCCCTTGTAGTGGACTCCTTGCATGGTGATCCAGGCCCTTATCTTGTAATAGACCGAATGTACATATCATGAAGTAATAAAATATCGGTTTGTGGATGTATCTTCCTCTTTGTGTTTTCATGCATTCTTCTTGCCCCTTTAATCTTTCTACAAGAATATTGTGTCTATTATTATGTTCTTGCAGGGATCCATTATCATTGTGTATGCTTGGAATATTGTTGTGAATGCATTTTGCTAGATTATGGAGAACTGTCATCACCTCTTCTAGTGTGTACTTTGCTTCTGTATTTCACACATTTGGAGACTACTCTCACACCCTCCTTTTTTGGTGTATCACCACTTTAGTGTAGGATTTCATTTTATGCATTCTCTCTCCCTGGTCCCTTGGAAATTTAGATTAGAACAGTTAGCTTATCCTGCATTAGAGTAGATTGTGGCAGGTAGTTTAGGAGCAAGAACCAGCTTTCTCTGGAGGTCTATCTCAAGTAGCAAGTCCCACAACTTGGAGATAGTACCCATGTTATCCAATCACACCGTGAGTTCAAGTATATGCACTTGTATAAACACAAGGGTGCTATGATTCGGTGATAACAATACTTTAGGCTATTTCTTACCAAACATTTCAATATCTTGTTTCTATATTGGCCACCATTGTTGAAGCCGTGGAGCTCATATTTTGAAGTATGTTTGAATGTACATTGATCAAGCTTTGAAATTTGACCGCTATTATTTCCTCTGTCATTTCTTAGTTCAGTCCTCTACAAATTTGAGCGTTATCATGAATGCTTGAAAGGGTGAGGTTCTTTATCTTCGAACATGGAAATTATTTCATTTTCACTGTTTCGGTGACCATGCATATATTGATACTTTATTTCTACATCATTTTGTGTTTCCCGGTGATAATGAGTCCAAATATCACTTCATGAATTGTTGTCTAATCTAAAGCTTTGAGGGATTGAAAAGTTACGACTCAAATGGTGAGTTCTTTTTAATACTCTTATTGTTTTCTACCCATTAATTGGTCTTCCTTCAATGGCCGATATCTATACTTTTGAGTTCCATTCACTTCAGCCAAATATGTGTAAATCTTCCCAATGCTGTGTTGAAACACCACTTTTGAAGGAGTTCAAACATTGGATCCTTTCTGGGTAGATGTATATTTTGTTTACACCTGTGGTTTCATAATTAAAAAGCTGGATTTGGATCTTTGAATAATGTTTCAGATCCGTTATTTGTATTCCCAAGATCTTTTTTTCGATTATATATGACTTTGATGGGTCGTCTTGTGGTTTCCACTTTGTCTGGCTTTTAAGAAATTTCCTTTCACTAGTTGGAAACCATTATCTTGAATATTCTATTTCAATCTCTATTTTATAGAAAACTCTGGGTCTTGTTATCTGAGATCATAATACTAAAATTTGGTTCGTTAATCATCACCGCATTCTTGGTTTTAAGCATTTCTTGAGCCCGATCTAGTTTTCTTCGATCACAGTCGAGATTTGTTAACATTATTTATTTCATGCTTTGAGGTTCTGCTTTTAAATATCATGAGGGTTTCAGCCATTTTCTCTAATGGTGAGTCTACCTAGCTCCGAACTCGTAACTTTTACAAAAGCTAGCTCTAATTTTCTAGGTCATGATAATGAATAATCTTCTCGTATAAATTTCTAACATATATCTTGGATCCCCGGGCATAAGATTTTGGGGTTCTCTATGCTTTGACTTGTGCATTTATCACTTCGTAGTTTTCTGCTAATTTCAACTCAGATCTGGTTGTAAATATCATCTCATTCATTAGTATTATTGTTTATGACTGGACTTGGCCGTGTAGATATTGCTACCCGATATGAACTTGTTTTCTCTTTCGAAATTGAGTAATATTACCTACAAAATACTTTACATTTCATGTTTTAGTATTGAATTTGCTTCACTATAGAGGTTTTTTTCCATCCACCTTTGATTTCTCCAACTGTATGTTGGAAATGGTGAGAATATTTTGTTGTGAATCCACCATGGCTCATTCTTTCTGAGATTCGACTCATGCAACTTTGAATTAGTTAGCCTGGTTTTGATAAAATTTGTACCTGAGAATGGCTTACCTGGAACTCTATATTGGGTGATGGATCTGCATCACTTCCTCTAGCTAGTAATTTCAGGTATGCTTGTTGAGAAAGTCCATCTATTTGATTTTTTCATGTAATTAAACATTTGTATTCTTCCATGAGTTTCTAAAATTCATTAAAATGTTATAGTTGAACTTGTAATAGTTATCTAAAAACATGTTGATTTGCATTTGATCTAGTTGGGATTTTGTTTTTACCCTAACTATGTAACCATGTGCCTCTTACAATAAAACCATGTAAATCTTTTCCTCTTGTTTATTGCTTTAGTTGAACTCATTTCCCTTTGCAACAACAAGTTGAAAGTAATAAGTGTCTTCATTATGTTTTATACTTCCTTGCACAAATATTTGTAACTCTTTGATATGGTAGCATTTCTAATTTTATCATTTACTTATTTAGAAATTTTTAAGTGGCTTTCTTGAAATTGCAAGTAGTTCTTCATTTGTTTTTTATACTATTTTCACGTATAAGCCTTGATTCAGATGCTATGTTAATATCTCTGTAACATGTTTCTTTTACTTAGATGCTTTACTTCCTTTATAGTAATATTTCGGTATGATAGAAAATTTAAAATATTGATTTTTCATAGCGAAGCCCTAGAATTTTTTTCATAGAATTCTTTCTTTCTTCCATTTATAGCTATAGTAGTTGTATTTTTCTCGGTTGAGAATACAAAGTAAGTAACACTTTTCATTGAAGCTGATTTGGTAAATAAAACTAAAACATCATAATCTGTTTATCTTTAAAATGTCATGCTTTTCTAATTTTCTCGTATCACTTTCTTGATTTAAATAATTATTTTAAAGCATGTAGTATTTAAAATAAGATGATGAAAAAGTTGTAAATGTCAATTTTACATGGCAAAGCCTTGACAAAATTTTTCCAAAATATTCTCTTCACTCTGTTTCAGCTCTAACCCATCTTCTATTTGCAGAAAATACTAAAATTGAGTCACCTTATTACTTCTTTACAACATGTTCTTATGACTTGTCTATTTCTTCTTGGCCGCAACCCATACCTACACACTTAAGAAAACAGATTATAAAAATAGTTAGTCTTTTTGGCATCTCTTATGTCCATGTTTCTTCTTTTGTTTTCTCTTTCTTCTTTCGGAGTGAGTAAAGCATGTATGCAGTTTGATCTTCAAGTAAATTATATCTCCTATTTTTTAAAGAGATTCATATGTATGAACCAACACAATATAGGAATATTAATTGATATCTAAGCTCATAAATTTTATCTTTTCTTTTTTATTTTTAGGTACAAGTGAATTTTACAATGAAGATGAAGAAGGAACAAAATATGGAATGGACATACTTCGAACGACGAAGAAAACCCCCAAGGAAATGATGGGTTCACTCATACTCCTTTACTTTCTTTTTCATGCACGTGTACCTCTTATTTCAATAGTTTTAATTTACTTTTTAGCTACATCCCACGGCTTGTGTGGGAACATTTGAAATTCCTTATGAATAAAACATTGAATTCTGAAAATGATTTTTGCATTTCTTCTTGAATTTTAGCTTTATGTATGGATTTTATGATGAACCAAACAACTTAGTAATATAATTGAATTTCTTAATCATGAAGGAAAGAAACTTAAGAAAACCTATAAAATCTAGTAATCTACACTTATGTTTGCTATCCCAAAACTCAACATTTCACCTATTTTGTGACTGAATGTCTTCGTCAAGACAACACAACTTTCGTTCGTGGCCTTGTGTTCTTTTGCTAAAGATAGTCATGAAATTGTAGACTACATGATCTGTTATGTTTTTTTATAGCACGCATAGCTATAGATTCAATTTAAACATTAACTAATTATCGAAACAATAATATCAAAACTCCTTAGCTTAGGTATACTTCACCAATGAATTCCATAGTAACGAAGTTTCGAGTTGCCCATTTTTGCACAAGTGTAAAAATTGTCAACATCTTCAGCGATCCTACGGGAATGCTTCATGTTAGCTTTTAGACCAATGTTTTTCTCTCGTCCATCCTGGGCATGGAGTCTAAACATGTAACAAATATTTTCCTTTCCAAAAGGTCCAACCCTTCCAAAATGAGCTAAAACTTAGAAAATATCCGTAAACAGATCACGTGCACAAATGCACTTATTGAATTAAAAAATAATGTAATGTGCGAAACTACACTTATTGAAGTGAAATCCTACTCTAATAATCACTTTCAAATTTTCAATAACAATGTTTGAGAAACATACTATTCACAGGAATTAGCAGTTCCGCTCCATTCAACTTCAAAAGATGAAAAGCATTGTGTTCTTTACAATATGAAATCATGTAAGGGCCACTCCAGATTGTATCAAACTTTGTGTGTCTTCCTGGATTTTCAAGATCAACATCCCACTTTAACACAATATCTCCTTCATTGAAGATTCTAGATTTTACTTTCTTGTCAAAATTCTTCTTCATCTGTTTCTAATTCTTTTCCATATTCAAATGGGCTTGATCTCATAGCTCTTGTAATTCCATTAACTTTGCATAATGAATCTGTAATAGTTCATTCTTAAGAAACTCCATTTTGTGTATCAAATCTAATGTAGGTAACTCAACTTAACTAGGCATTCTTGATTATTTTACGTACACAAGTTTGTATGGTGAATTATCAAATGATCTTTTAGGAGTCACCCTATCAGCCCAAAGTGCTGAATTCAGCATCAAATGCAAAGCTACTTGATTATCTTTGAGTGTTCTTCTGATGATCCTTAAAAGGTTCTTGTTATTACTTTCAGGTAAGCCATTACCTTGTGGGTAATAATTAGATGAATAACTTAAGTAAATTCCGTGGCTAACAGCCCAATCTGTTATCTTCACACCAAGAAATGATAAATCATTATTTGATATGATAGTTGTTGGAACACAAAATTTGTAAACTATTCCTTCATAAAAGGATAGTATCGAAGCTTCATTAGCATCCTTCAAGGCTATTGCTTCAGTCCATCGTGTAAAATAATCTATAGCAGTTAAGATCCATTTGTGTCCTTGTGACAAAGACAGGTTTATCATGCCAATAAAGTCAAGAGCCCACTGTGTAAAAGGATGATCAATGAAATACATCTAAAGGAAGCGCATATAAACGTTCTTTTCCAACAAAGAAAGCACATTTTTTACACTTTCTGATCCATTCAAAATAGTCCTTGAATATGTTAGGCTAATAGTAACCAAATTTCATAATTTTTAAGGCTATGGTACGTGCTAAGAAATGACCTCCTGCAGGTCCTTCATAGAACTCTGACAATATTTTCTAAATTTTATCATAGTCAACACATCACAACAAGATTTCATTTATATCTCTTTTGAACAACACACTATCAATAAAGGTATAAGGTATACCTTGTAATCTGAAATATCCTTGTTTATTTTTGTCCATACCTTCCGGATAGGTGCTATTTTGTAGATAGTTAAGCAAATCAGTCATCCATCTTGATTTCGGATCTCATAAGAAAGTTCAAGTTGCTAATTTTCTTATTTAACCATGATGCCTAATTTTTGGTACGTAATTTCAGCGTGCTATTTTTCCATATTAACAATTAGATGTTCACACAAGCCTTTCCCTCAAATTTCCTTTGCAACACAAATATCAACATCATTTTCCATGAACTTTGTTATCTATTTTTCTCTTTTCTCATTCAATTCTTTATTTAGCAAGAAAGATTTCACACTTGGATGAGAAAAAAGAACATGGATTTTATTGTTCGAAAGCATGTACTTGAAATTATTTTGTCCTCTCGTGTAATCTTGAAAGTACTTGTTTTTTAAGGAATTTGTACCTTGTTTCCTCATCATACAATATTTTTCCAAAGAAAACAATAGGTTGCTCAATATTTTCATCATTAACCTGAGTTAATATAGTTGAGATTGTTTCAGCTCTTGCAAGTGCATACATTGTAAAATATTTATCGAAATTTGGATTTGAAAGACTAGGAGCTTGAGAGAGAGAGCTGCTTTGATCGATTCAAGTCCTTCTCTCCCTTCACCGGTCCAAGAGAAAGTTTTCTCTTTCTTTATCATAGCTATTAATGGTATAACCAATGCTGCAAAATATGAAACAAATCTTCTAACAAAGTTGATTTTTTCAAGAAAACTCTATAATGCCTTCTTATGATAAGGCAATGATAGTTGAGATATGGATTCAATTTTGAAAGGATCAATTTCTAATCCTTTCTTGGAAACAATATGACAAAGAAATTTACATTGGTGTACTGAAAAGATAGACTTTAGCAAATTCAAACGTATCCCAAATTGTCTGCATAACTGAAAGGTTTGCCTTAGATGTATTAGATGTTCTTCTAGATTTTTTGAGAATACAAGTAATGTCATCTAAATAAACCAGGATGAATTTATTTAACAAGCTAAGGAAAGCCATGTCCATTGCACATTAAAATGTTACACCAGCATTTGAAAGCAAGAAAGGAATCCTTTTGTAAGCATAAGTACCCCACTTAGTGGTGAAAGTTTTTTTGTACCTATCCTCTTCTTAGACTAAGATGTGATTATATCCACTATAAACATCTAGGAGAGATAATCTATCTACACAAGAAACTTTTGTTAAAATATGATCCATATTTGGGAGTAGGTAATGATCTTTTAATGAATATTTTCCAAGATCTCGAAATCTATGCATAATTTCATATCACCATTCTTCTTCCTAAGAGGAAAAAGGTTGGCTACCTAACTTGGATGTTTAACTAGAAATATAATACCTTATTCAATTAACTTAGATAATTCTTTCCTCATTAGAGGCTCTATTTTGGGGTTCACAAGCCTTTGTTTCTGTCTAATAGGTTTAAAATTTGAATGTAATTCAATAGTATGTTATGCTAAATCGGGATCAAACCCTTTGGTCTTGGTATTTCCAAGCAAAAACATTTTTAAATTCCTTGCAAAGATTAATGAATGACTATTTTTCGCTAAGGAACATACCTTTCAAGAAACATATTTTTTCCTTCATCAAGTTGAATTGATCAATAGTGTTGAAGATGTCTTCTAATGTGACCAGACCTCGAGGTAGTTTATTTTTCTTTAATTGAAAAATCTGATCACCATATAAATGTTGTAATTTATCCGATTTCTCGCAGAAAATTTAGCTTCTTAATGTAAAAACTTGCAGATTTTGTCATTACTTTCAAAAATTTCTAATTCAAATCATTATCAGGTATCAAAGGTTTGACAATTCACTTTATACGAGGTTGAACTTGTTGTTCTCTATCTATTCATTCCAACACTTGAAACTATCACCAACAATTGTAAGTCCTGTCTCGCATGCTTGATTTAAGTTCTAGGAATAGACTGAATATTAATAGCATCAAAATATTCCATTAAGTCTAAAACTCTATGTCTATAAGACTTCATTATTGGATTGTTACAAACATTAAAATTCTTTACTAGATTGATAACCAACTCAGAATCACCAAACATTTGTAATGTGTTGATACCTTTGTTTCTGGCCCAAAGCAAGCCATGAATTAATGCTTCGTATTCAGCTACATTACAAGTGCATGAAAATTGGAGACCCAAAGATGAGAAATAGCTTTCATTTGTTGGGGAAGTGAGATAAAACCTTCTCCTGTCCATTTTTGTTCTTAGCTCCATCAAAATGATGCTTCCAAGTCCCTTCTACTAAATCATCTATTTTGGACAGCAAGGGAAGTGGTGTATTTTCTTCATGCATACAATACACATCAAACAACTATTCTTAAAATTCCTTAAAAGGATCATGGGCATGTTCTTCAACCTGTATTTTCATCCATAAACATGTTACAAATACCATCTAATGCTAAAACATGAGCTACATCATCAAAATAAGATTGATCTAAGGATGAATAATTAGCCACTGCATTTGGAGAGTGAGGCTCAATGTGAAATCGGCTAGTGGTTCTAAATTGATAGTAACCTTGGTGCCATAACGTGTAGTGAAAAATAAGAATGACCAATTTGAAGAGAGATAACCTCGTATCTTTGTTGTGAGGTCTCTAGATAAGCATAAGGAAAAGTATGGAGTTACATCTACAACAGTCACATCTTGTAAAACAGAAACATTTGGGTAAGCATGTAACGTTACCTCTAAATTTTTATTACACCAACCTGTATTAGTTGTAGTTCCATCAAGTGTAAGACACCATTTTTGTAGGCTCATACTGTAGACCCGATTTTTCAGTAATTTCTTTTAGCATAACTATGCTACTTGCCTCGAGTTGTCTACCATGCAATTATGAACAAGATGTTCTCCAATAATCAATAATAGATAAAATGGTGGTGGCTTCATGATGTCATGAGTAGTCAAAACTTTGTGAACCATCCATTTAACCTCTTTTATGCAAAGTCTTGTTCAAACGTCCGAGGACCATGTCTACCTTCTAAAATTCCTTTTCTATTGTTTTTGAAGAAATATGTATCTTAGCTAGTTCATGAGAAAGTAAATCTTGCTTTCTGGAATACTTCTTGAGCATCCCACATTGAGATGTTAAAATTATGCTTTTTCATTATATCAACAATGTTAAAAGAAGAAACAAATTTAGAGACAAATTTGATTGTTTTAGCATAGGCCTTAGCAAATATTTATTCTGCTTCAGCTGCCTTTGATATCCGAGGTATAAATAATCTTCTTGGGTCAGGTTGTAGCTATTTTTTATGTCCTTTATCAGCTAAAAAACTTGTTGTTTAATGAGGAACACCATGACTATTAGATGGTTTTGGGGTTGTAGATGTTGTCTTATCGGTGTGATGGCGAGAAAAGTCCTATTTTGTTGTTTTTGATTTTCAACGTCTTTCCTTGAGCCCTAATAGACTACTAATGAAATCATCCTCATTGAAACCGACTAAATTTTTTTAGGTGCTTTCTGAACATGATTTTCTTGCTACCTACTCTCCATTTGAGGCATGAACAATGCTTCAGATTGAGGTTGTGTAACAAGATTGATTGAGAAAAGTGTTTACAAAATTTCCAGGTGAATGAGGTTGATTGCAAGGTATATACCACTCGTATGTAGTCATGTTAACTAGAATAGAGCATCGATGAACTAAGAGCCTTTGGTTCAAATTGTCTTTGTTGATAAGGATCCCTATAATTTTGATTATGTTGGTAAGGCTGCCTATTTTGCTGATTTTGTTGATAAGGAGCCCGATAGTGTCTACTAGGTAATGAAAGCCTATTCTCAATTGAATTCATCTTACTTCCCATAGTTTTCAATGATTTAAATACATCATCTAATGGGGCTGTAATAACAGGTTCTATAATAATGATAGGATGAGGAATTGGTGCTAAATCTACCAAAAAAGGCATTGAAGGGCTTGGCGCTAATTTTCCAACGTGATGTATGTTGTTATGTGACAAACGTTGTAATTGTGATATTATGAACATACATTTGGTGCATGATTCTTAGTTTGTGTTTGTTATCATGTTGATGTGTCTGTCTCTCCTTTTTATGGATTCAATGAATAGTTCACGTGTGATGTGCCACCTTGTTCTATATGAAAAGAATGTTATTATGGATTATGGACTGTTGGAGTGTCTTGTTATTTTGTGATATGAAGGTGTGTTGATGTGTTTCATGAGAAAATTAGTGTATAGTGAATTGGATTTTATCATGAAGTTTCCACCGTGTTGTGATGAATCATGTGCGTCACCATGTTTTATTGCAATTTATTATATGTTGTAATGTTAGTCACTATTTTCATCAAACGTATAACTTGTGTAATATATGATGGTTCATTTCGTTAATTTGGGGCATATGGTGATCGTATGACCCCTATTGTGTAGTACTTGAACCTTATCATTATTATGTGGAAAAATGATGTATCATAACCGTGAAAGTAGTGATTTTTTTATACCTTGTATATATACCATGCATAAGATGCTATGGTTAATGTGAATCAATCACGATTGTGTTAGTAATGTACTTATGTGTTATGTTGTGAACCTTACACTAGATGACACTAAGGGAAGAAACCATCGAGAGTGTATCTATGGAGAGAGAAGGCATGAACCAAGTTTTCATAATATTTAGCTGAGTACGAGTGAGGAAGAGGAGTCTTATATGGATTGAAAACACACTTCTATCTATTTATTATACTTCAAGATTTCTCAATATATTATGGGTGCGCACCACCTTAGGGTCAACTTATGAAAACTAACATCCCCTGCTCTTTCCTATTGGGTTTTCCATCAAACAATCCTATGTTATTTTAACTACATTGAGCCTTGTTGAAGTATGGAGGGATGATTCGGGAGGAGATAATGATAGTTATATTATTTCATATACTCATTTCTGGTTACATGTTTTTTTACAAGTTGGAGCTTAATATCCTTGTGCCACCAACTTGATGAGAACCCCTTTGGTGGTCATGTGAGGACACATAGTGATTTTAATGTGTTATTTATCAATACGTATTTTATTCATAAATTGATCATTATCTCTTTTCTTGCAAGAACCAACAATTTTCTTGATTGACATGTTCTTATATTTTGGGCATTTTATTTGGTTGTACTAACATGTAGATTTTTGCACTATGGATATTTAGCCATTTGTGTTACAAGTATTTTTGAATTTTATTTTAATAATTAAAATTTTTATAGCCTAGCGAGAGGCTTAGGATTTTTGCCACTTGGCATTGTAAACATATTGTTGTGTTGGTTCTAATCTCATAATTTGTTGGAATAGGGTCATGGGATTCACCATGGAGTGGTGGAACCTATGGACTTGTTTGATCATATGGGGGTATGCCCCAAGGAGTTCTGAGATAAATAGTGGGTTTTTGAACCATCGAGTTATTATGTCACTTGGGTGGGGATAATGGGGCTCTATGTGTTAAGGGCCATAGGGTGACTCGACCTCATTATATGGTGAAAGGAGATGGGACTCTATTGTTGATTGACCTAATATTATTGATGGAACTCTATGGTTGAGTGACTTGATGTTCTTGATGAAACTCTATTGTTGAGTGACATGATATTCTTCATGGAGCTCTATGGTTGAGTGAACTGGCTTAGTTTTGGAACTACAATTATTTCTCTTTAGGAGGTATATGGAGATGTTTTTGATTCTTTGGGATATATATGGATATTTATTTGTGATGTTTTGTTATGTAAGGAGTTAGTGTTATGAGTTATGTGTACTCTTGTGAGTCTTGTTGCACATTGTTACGCTTGAGGCTTGATGTTCCCCTTGGTTGGTATGGACTATTGGATATTGTCATAGCACTGTATTAGTGTAGTCATGATTTTTTTTGGCTCATGTGATACTAGTTCCCTTTGTATCAGCATCATGATTCACTATTTTTTCGTCACTTATGTGTGTTAGATCTTTTCCTATGATATAATTGCTGGAAATTCTTTGTTATTTGGAGTACTTTTTTATCTTTCCATGGTGGAATTAGAGGTCTTGTGATGTGATACAGTCATGAAAGTATGTATCAAGATGTCTCAGGGCTCATTTGAGATGTGTTGATTTTTGTGTCACATCTTGAGTCTAAGTAAAGTTAGAAACCCAAAAACATAAGACAATTGAAATTCTAAATAATGAATTTTAAGAACTTGAAATTTAGAAATTCTATAATGAGAAAGAATAAGTAGTTAAGTAAGAGAGAACTAGCAATCTTTAGAGAAATTTAAAATTAAGTTCTGCAAAAATTAGTTTTCTTCCTTGTCATGGAGATGTACCATTATTTTGATTTTTTAAATAACACGTGTCATTTTTTATTTTCTTTCCTACGTTTCCTTCGATCTTTGGTATTGTGTCGCATCGAGGATGATGCTCTTATAAGGGGAGGGAGATGTAGTACCACACTTGACATCACACCATTACAGGGGAGAGAAACATATCCTAAAATCCTTTTTCTTACCTATGAATCTCCTTACATAATAAGTTAAACACTATGTTCGAGATTCAAAGGCTAACCATGTTGGAACTCAATTAAAAATGTAATTTAGTAGTACTAAGATATTGACCGTGTACATAATATGACATGGGAGTATTTAATTACATGTGCCCCTTTTCACCCTTGACATCGTTTGGGGAATATTTATCTATAGTAGGATTTAAATTGGTTACTAAATTAAAATTAAGGGTGATTAAACATGCCTAGTTAAATCAAATTTATTAATAATATAATGGGGATTTTAAATATTGTGTTATCTTGGGAAATTATTTATTAAAAAATTATTACTTGAGACAAATTCATGCGGCAATTTTTATTTTCAAAATCTTTTGTGCGCATGATATTCAAAAGCAATTATTCCATATTTTTTATAGCTAACCCTAGGTTGTTCTTGGGTCTTGTGTAGGCATTTTTAGTAAGCGTTACGAGTTACCTTACAAAAATTACTTACAGATATTGTTGTTGATCATGACATTTGCACCCAATAAACATGTCACATGCTGCAAAACTTACCTCTTATTCTTTATAGCCAATCCTTTGTTTCCCTTAATGTTGGAAAGAAACTCTTGTGTCCCATCTTCAACAGAGATCATCCAGATTTCGAGCAAGCAAATTTCTTGGATGCATACATGAAACTCCCTACCCATATAGAATTAATTACACTTATTGAAGAAGCCAGAGCCTGGTGTCACAACAAGCTATGAACATGTACAAAATGGAAGTAACGGTCAACATATGCTATTGTGCATGTCTCCCTGATATTTTATTCCATCCCCAAAGATCATTCCCTTTCCTTTGAAATCTTCTCTTAGAGTGAAATCCTTCTCTACAAACATTTTTTCAACATCCCCGCAAACATTGGAACCACATCAGAGAAAAACATTTCCAAGTGGTTATTATTGATATAATTTTATCATCCTTGAAATGTCAAGCGCATCTATGTATCAAATGATTATTATACCTCCCTCAAATCCCCTTCAAATTCTAAAATCTTAGTGCCCACTCCATTGCAAGATAAATGGGATATTTTATCCTAGTAACATCCTACTAATTCCATATGCCTTGACAAGTTCAATGTGCTAGTCCTTCAAGAATTTGACCTACATCACAATTAGATCCACAACGATCTTCCAATTTCTTTGGATTAGGTTAACCTATCTTTCATTAATATGCGTAAGAGCACTACAAATATCCCTTTCAAAATGCAAAATTCCACATCTAGCACAACATGACTTTCTCTCAAGAACAACGCCTGGATTTATTATCATACACAACCATTACAAGAAAGGAATTACTTTTCCGTCTCTACAAATGATTATACAAGGTGTTGCAGGCACATGTAAATATTATATCATAAACAAATCCACTCCGCATTGTCCTTTGTATGCCCGCAACAACTATCTCCTCTCTTGGTCCTCGTGCCTATATGAGTGGCCGCATTCGACATTTCTACATCAACAATACACGTCGCATTGCACATTCAAATAAAGGAAATAAAACCACTCATTCGGGCATGTCAATTTGCACTCTCCAACAATACCTATGACATGTTCATTACATTCTAATTGACGAGATGAGCTTCATAGACCACACACTCCTTTCAAAAATTGACTTCCATCTTCGTGATGCCTTCCCTCACTTTAAATCAACCGCTTTTGTTAACAGATCCATCATTCTTGTTGGTGACCTTGGCCAACTACCCAATGTTAATGACATTCCACTCCATGTCGAGCATTCCTATGGAACAAACCTATGGTATAGCTTTACATCATGTATCATGCTTACTATAATATTTAGGAAACAAGGTTTAGATGATGCTCGGATTTCTTTTCGAGAGATACTACTAAATATAAAAGATGGAATCCAAGTCCTTCAAGACCAAAAAAAACTTATCCAATGAATAGAATCCCAAATATATAGCACTAACATTACACCTTTCCTTCTAGCTTCACATTTGTTTGCAAAAAATGACCTTGTCGATCAACACAACCTCATCATGCAAAAATCCCTCAATCCTCCAATCGCACGCTCTAATTATGAGAAACCGTGCTCAACTATTCAGAGGAACATGATGAAGAGCAACTCGAACAAATGATTATCCTCTGTAAACAATAAAAGGTTATGCTCACCGTAAAGTTTTGGGTTGAAGATTGCCTTGTGAATAACTCCATTGGCACCATTGTTGACATTGTCTACACCCCATGTTTATCTCCTCTAGCTCTTCCAATTTTTTTATTGTAATTGAATTTAACAAAATCAATGGCCCTCCTTGGAATCCACATTCCCCCACCCATATCCTCATACCCCAAATATCAAGAGAAAATTGCAGACAACTTCCATTAAAAATGGTTTGGGTAATTACAATGCACAAATCTCAAGGCCTTACTTTACATAAAGCAACTGTGGATATAGGTTCTTTAGAACAACAAGGTCTTACTTTCATCGGAATATCAAGATTCCCTTCCTTTAAAGACCTACACATTTCACCCCCTTCTCTTTCGAATGCTACTCCAAAATGTCCCTTTTCCATCAGCTCCTCAAAAGAAAGAAGAAGGAACAACGAATACAAAATTTTCAGGTTCCTACTCCGTAACATAATCTTCCTCGATCGTTTTCCCCCCTCCTCCCACAATATTCATTCACAATGTCATTCCCCATTACTCTTCTTCGCTCTCATACACGTAAGTATTCCTTCAAAAAATAAAAAAATTGGTGAAAATTGCAAAATTAAAACAAACACGATAAATTACATCATACTTTAGTTCATATTCTTACAATCACGATCGCATGTTATTGTCAGATTGTGGAAACGCTAAAGGCTATGGAGAAGTGACTTGCAAGGCGAGAACAACGATATTTGTCTATTGTTTTTAATTTTCCTTTTTGCAAAGTAACTTTCATATGTGAAGAGGAGTGAGAGACAGAATGAATATATGATCAATTATGTAAAAAGCATGTTACTTTAATTAGCAAAGAAAATAATTGACAATCTACATATAAGAAAAGGTATTGTATCTTTTACTTGGGATTTCATAACTATTGGTTTTAAATGTGGTGCTTCTCATTTAGATATTTGTAACCATCACTTAACAGATATTCATTTTCGTTCATTCATACACTCATATATTCATCATGCTCCCTAATCACCCGAAATTCATATACATACAATTACTAATACATTTCCTACCTATGTTGTGTTCCACTCCTTAGACAAATATAGCCCACATTATCCGATCCCTTACGTCATCCACATCACACGCTCCATCTCGCAATTGCTAGTAAATTAGTGAAAAAAATAAGAAACTTTCAAAAAATCAATTAAACAAAACAATGAATAAAAACATAAACGAGTTAACTTGAGGTAACCCAATATGACACAATAACATAAAATTTAAGTCGCGCCTCTTAACAACTATATTAATTAATTTTTACAATATTCTATATTTTCAGGGCTTCCACCGTACCACCATTTATTAACATCTTACAAATTTTAATATGTTCTTTACAAAAGTCCATATATTCACTTGCATCACGAGGATACACCACTAACACTCAATAAACTCAGTTTGTAGCCTTCTGAAAAATTGTGTTCCCAATAATTACAAGCATTGCATCCTTTCTCCATGAATTAAAGCAACTGAACTACAACGGCATGGATTGCAATGACCGAGCTATTCTATCCCAACTTATTTGAAATTTTTTGTTTCATTTATGGAAACCCAATAATACGTTACCTACCCTCAATTGGATTGGAAATAGTTATCCCAATAACCAATGATGACGAGAACAAGGATTACATAGTATTGGGTACGAAGAAAAGAGGACAGAGAGCACTCTTGAACCAACAAAATGAATCTCCGCTCTGGAAATAAGATTAAATTTAAAGGTTAGGTATACTGACTTAAGGTAGACTGATTGTTGCTCTAAGGGCTTCACGTATGCTATCAAAGTGACAAAATAATTGTTAGAGTTCGTATAAAGATGAAAGGATCTCCAAGAAAAAAATTTGTATGGACGTTTGGTTAGGTATGAGCTTGCTACAAGTTTTCTGAGTGCATTCTGTTAATGTTCAACTGATTTCGTTGTGCTTTGGTTTGGTTGTTTTAGTCTCTCTTTGTATCACATCGCTTAAATATTTCAGTTTTCTATAAAAGGAATGGAGACCTTTCAAAAACCTGATATTTATCCATATTAAAGAATCTTCAGGATCAAACTTATACGATTTGAATGGTAGGGAGTGTGCTGAAATATTCTCTCTTATCTCTTGCTCTTGTTATGAAAATCATTCGGGATGAAACAACCAATTTACACGAAGTACCTGTAGCTAAAATTCTGCATTACATTAACAAAACTAGTTTTTATCAACTATGAAGGAATGATATAGGGTTGCAAAATTCCCTTTATATGGTAAAAGAACTAAACCAAAATGTTGCATGATTAATAGACCATGTCACACTTAATAGAAAATGTAGCAAAATTCCCTCTATTAATAGACCATGTCACACATTTCGGTGTCGTTGTATTCCACTTGGATATATTTTATTTCTCCTCACATACACATGTTTCTAGGGTAAGGTGGGCTATGTTATATCTCGAGATAGTTTTTAAAACATTTTATCCATTATTCATAATTTTAAATTAAGTGAAGAAAATAGTTATCATTAGGCACATAAAATAACAACTAACAGAAATA
This sequence comes from Taxus wallichiana var. yunnanensis, assembly GCA_018340775.1. NCBI lineage: Eukaryota > Viridiplantae > Streptophyta > Pinopsida > Cupressales > Taxaceae > Taxus > Taxus wallichiana. The sequence continues at coordinate 977,384,723 of CM031239.1, forward strand.
AAATAAAGAATTGGAAATAAAATAAATTATTGCAAACTCGGTCAACACTTATGTACATATATTTTATCTTCCTTGTCGAACTTCAACTCAATACGAGTCTCTCGGAAAGTGTTATATGAAAATAATTACAATTACTTCTAATAAATAAATGATTTTCATCTAACAATAAAACACTCAACTCTTAAAAATAGAAAATCAATTAAAAACACATGCTTTTATGTAATAAAAAGATTTTAACTTATTTGTGTTATTTTTTTCTTGAAACTAGGAAAATATATTTAAAAATAACCCTATGCATGAAAAATAACTTGTTTTTTTTTGTTTTCAAAACTTTTCCAAACAATAAACCGTGGGAAAAATTATACTCTTTTTCTAACACTCCCCCTTAATTTTGACGTTAAAACTTTTATTATTCTGGAGTTGAGTGTGCATTTCTAGATCCGACCTATTCCTTCTCAAAAACTCCCAAACAACTTTTCGAATACTCAAATACTTCATTGCGAAAGTTTTCATAAAAATATCAGCAAACTGATCTTTGAATCTATAAAATTCAAAATAAATTTCCTTGTTGTTAACCAAATCCCTAATGATGTGATGCCTCGTGTCTATGTGCTTGCTCCTCTTGTGAAAAACATTATTTTTGGATAATGCTATTGCTAAATTGTTGTCACAAAAAATTTGTGTAGCATCCTCTTTATTTTGCCTCTAATCTTTTAAGGCTATTCTTATCAAAACAACTTGACATGTTGCCCCTGTGGCTGCTACATACTCTAGTTTTGTTGAAGACACTATGACTATGAGTTGCTTCTTCGATGCCCATGAAACTACACCTATTCTAAAGTGAAAATCATATCCGAATGTGTGCTTTCCATCATCAATAATCCGACACGATCATCATCTCATGTAACATATGAATTTGAACTCATTTGATGTTGAATACAAAATTCTATGATTCTTAGTTCCACATACATACCTTAAAATCTATTTTTCAGATTTCTAATGTGAATATTTTGGATATTTCATGAATGTTAAATACACGAGAATTAAATAAACGAGACTTTGATCTAGCCTTTTGACAATGTCGTATCTAAAAATGATATTTTTTCATCTTTTCTTAATTTCAAATCTATTGCAGCGGTGTTGGTGCTTGGCTTGCAATTCAACATGTTAATTCTCTTCAAAACATCATTAGCATACCTTGCTTGTGAAATAAAAACTCCGACTTTTGATTTTGAACTTCAATGCCCAAATAATTGTCCATGAGGCCTAGATTTGTCATCTCAAATTCTTTTTTCATAGCTAATTTTAATGAATCTTTAGATAGATTTCTAGTGATAATTAAATTGTTGACATATAAAAAAAAATCAAAATTTTACCTTTTTCATTGATCTTGATGTATAAGGTACGCTCAATATCGTCTCCTACTAAAACCATTTTATAGTAAATAAGAATTAATGTTGATTTACAAAACTCTAGGTGCTTGATTGAGACAATAGAGATCTTTTTCAACTCGTATACTTTTCCTTCATGACGTTCAATCTCATAAAATTTTGGCTGATTTACATAAACTTATTCTTCAAGAAAATCATTCAATAATGTTGATTTTACATCCATCTAATAAATAAGCCATTTTTTTAGCTTTAATTGATAGAACCATTCTTATTGTGTCCAAACGTGCTACATGTACAAATTTCTCATTATAATCTACTTCATATTGCAATGAAAAATTCTTGCAACTAGCCTTGATTTATGTTTTGGTACTTTACTATCGCAGCAGTATATTTGGTCTTTTAGACCCACTTCACTCCTATCACGTCCTTTCCTTCAGGAAGATCTACCTATTCAATGCTCGATTCTTCTCTATAATGTCTATCTCATCATCCATGGCTTGAACAAAAATAGCCTCTTCAAAGAATACCAGATCTGCAACTTGAGAAAATAAGGCAAAAACTACAAAAACATTAGTTGTATCAACATTATAAATCTCACAAAGAATTTTTGTTTTCAATTGCAAAGGTCTATTTTATGATGGATTTTTTAAACTGAAGGAGTTTCTTATAGTATTCTTTGTAATGTTTATTCCATGGTTAAAGATGACTTAAATCTTGGAGACCTCCTAGATGTAGATGTAGGCATAGCTTCTGCTACAAATTGTAGTGCATGTCCAATATTTGAAGAACATACAATAGCTTGTTGCTCTATGATTTCATCTACCATTTCATTATGATGAATAGGTGTTGCTATAGTAATTATATTTTCAATACTTCCATCTCATACATCATTTGCAAAAAAATTTACATCTCTACTGATTTTGAACTTTCCTGTAAGTGGATTAAACAACTTGTAAGTTTTTTTATTCTCTTAATATCCAACAAATTAGCGAGTTTTCTTTTTTTGTCTCACTCATTCCTTTGTGTGTATACAACACAACTGAAGATTCTAAAATGAGAAACGTTGTGTTTCCTCTTAGTCCAAGCTTGTTGAGGAACCATGTTTCTAACAATTTTTATTCGACACTTGTTAATGAAATAAACAACATTTTTTACTAGTTCTGTGCAATATGGATTTGAAAGATGTTTCCATTTCATCATACTTCTCTCCATCTCGATGATGGTTCTATTATTTCTCTTTGCCACGCCATTTTGATGTGGTGTATACCTGGAAGTAAACTACTTGTGTATACCATGATATTTAATAAAATTCATAAAAGCATTAGAATTATATTCACCTCCTCTATCATCCTTGGAACTTTGATGTAGTACCCAATTTGATTTTCCACTAAAGCCTTGAATCTGCTGAAATATATCAAAATCATTTGATTTTTGTCTCAAAAGATACAACCATGTCTTCTTTGTATAGTCATCTTTGAATGCCACTAAATATGAGAAACTTATAATAGAATTTTTTTGTATTAGTCCAGATAAATCTTAGGTAACAATTTAGAGCGGTGTACTTGTTCTTTTGTTTTTCCAACTAGGAAGGACTCTCTGTGTTGCTTCCCAAAAATACAACCTTCACAAACTCTATTTTGTTTCTAAATCAAAGGAAAACCTTTCACCATATATTTTCTGTGTAATAAATTCAAACCACTAAAGTTTAAATGACAAAACATGAGATGTCATACCAAAGATTTATCCTTTACAACTAACTAAGAAACCGATTCAATCTCCTTAGCTCTAGATTGATCTATATTATGAACTCTGGATGTGGTTTGTCTAATCTTTAAAGTAGACATTCTATTGCTTGTCATATTCACTTTAGCAATCACCTGGGTACTTGGAGCTTTATCCACGATCACAAATTCATTATCTTCAATATAAATTATGTATCCCTTTTGTACCAATTGACCAATGCTCATAAGATTGTGCTTTAAACCTGTAACATAGTAAACATCATGCATAATATTTTACTCTCTATTTTTAGTTAGAATGTTGATTGTTTCTTTTCATTTTATAGTTACTATATTATTATTTCCAAGGGTAAACTATGTCTTTACTAACTCATCCAAATTAGAAAATAAATGTATGTAACTTCACATGGGATTACTTGTTATCTCTTGAAAGTTCACCCTATAGAGAGATGGTTGTAGGTTCTCTAAGCTTGTAAAATTTGATCTCTCTCTTTCTTAGATACAATGGAAACACCTCACATTTGTGGGTATACCTATCTTGAGGTGAGTCTCGGTATCAATGTCGGTTCCTTGTTGATGTATCCTAAACTGATTTCTCGGGGTTTAAGGGTAGAAGATGACTGTAAAATAATTAACAGTAAGGTGATACACCAAAATTGTATGAGGAATTTGAATGAGTATATGGTCAATTGATATGTGAAAGGATTCTTGGTGCATCAACCAATAGTTTTCTCGTATAATGTTAAGTGAAAAACACTTTGAGGTATTGAGGGAAAGTATCACAACAATATCGCTAAGCTAAACATGCGCATTAATATCATGAAGAAATCACTAAATTTTGCAACAGGGTAAGAATATTAATTAGGGAATTTTCATTCACAAGACTAATAGAAACATACACAATATTGCAAATGATTGGAAAGGTAGAAAATACTTCACACTTAAAAGGAAAAACTAGCAAAAAATTGCTTCAGGACTCCTATATCAAAAAAGTTATCCCTTGTGCTTTGCAAAAGCACAAAACATATAGCAAAATAAATTTCACCCCCTTCCTAAAAATAGCCTAAGGCTTGTACTTGCCCACACATCTTATATTTATCCTTTATTTAATAATAGAAAAAGAAAAAATATAGAACATGCAATTACAAATAGGCATTAATAACCTTGATTACAATACAATCAAACTGAAGTTGACTATTCTATTTTTAAGAAAACAAAGGTGAATAATTTTATGAAAATAAGCTTGCTTGTTGAGAAAGTATCTTTCCTTGTGCATGTGAAATTGCCTTCTTGTCTATTTTGTCCTCTTGTGAAGCATTCCAAAAAATCAACTCTCTCTTTGTGAATAAAAATAATTACAATACTTATTACAAAAAAAGACATCCCTTTGTGGGGACCACCTATCCATGTGTACATGCTTTGATGTTGACATCTCTTGGCTTCTAGTTGTCACAAGGGTGATATACTACAAATAATCTCTACCTCCTTCAACAATGGGGACCAACTTTGCACTCCACCATGGTTTGACCACCTTTGTGGACTTAGCAAACATAAAAGGGGTGACCATTTTACATGGCACATGCCACTATAGTCTTCATCACCTTTTGATTAATACATGTATGTGTATAATTTTTGGCCTTTGCATATTGGATAATGTATGTTTTAAAAGATCCACCTTTATGGTGATCATTGTACCACATAATTTTGTCAAATTTTGCATATTTGAAGCTTGGGTTATAGTCGATAAGTCGATATTTCAAGGATTAATTAATTGACATGTGGCTTGGCAAGTCTTCGTGGGCTCACCGCGTATATGCATTTCAACTCTAGTTAAGTTAGGCTCGCTGATTGATGTCATCGATCTCTATACTTTTGGATTTCGATCATCGATTTTGTAACCTGAAGTTTAGGTTTTTGTGGCTTTTAATGTTGTTTTTGGCATCTAAACTCAAATGGAGTTAGGGTGTTTTGGCTTCTCGCGATTTTGGTACCTTCTTCTGACCACGGTTGAGTAAAGGTAACTAACTTAGTCAGATGATAAAACTCTAAAACCTAACCATTTTGAGAATTTCCACTTGAGATCTTCTTGAGCTATGCGAAGCTCTTCTAAAATTTTGATCTGCCGTCATTGTTGAATGCTTTGTGAGATCAGATTCTCCGTGGAAAGAAATCTCTGTGGATGAATTCATTCTTGCTCGAATCTCCTTGTTAAAGATTTTTGTGGAAATCCTTTGGGCTATTTCTTACTGAGCATTTCAATCTCTAGTTTCTATATTGGCCACTATCATTGAAGTAGTGAAGCTCATATTTCGAAGTTTGTTTGAATGTACATTGATTGAGCTCGAAATTTAACCACTATTATTTCCTGTGTCATTTCTTAGTTCAGGCCCTCTACAACTTTGAGCGTTGTCGTGAATGCTAGAAAGTGTGAGCTTCTTTATCTTCGGACATGGAAATTATTTCATTTTCACTTGTTTTTGTAACCATGCATATCTTCGATACTTGTTTTCTACACTTTTTTACATTTCCTAGTGACCGTGAATTCAAAAATCACTTCATGACTTGTTGTCGATCTATAAATTTTAGGGCTAAAAAGTTACGATTCAAACGTTGAGTTATTTTTCTTAGTATGATTCTTTGCTACCCATTAATGGGTCTTCAATCATTTTCTCAGATCTTTACTTCGAGTTCTATATTCTTTGGTCAAATCTATGTAAATCTTCCCAATGTTGTGTTGAAACGCAACTTTTGAAGGAGTTCAAACTTTGGATCTTTTCTGGGTAGATGTAGATTTCATTTACACCTATGGTTTTGTAATTAGAAAGCTTGATTTGGATCTTTGAAGAATGTTTCAGACCCATTATCTGTATTCCCAAGATCTGTTATTTGATTATATATGACTTTGATGGGTCATCTTGTGGCTTCCACTTTGTCTAGACTTCTGAGAAATTTCCTTTCACTGGTTGGACACCATTATCTTGAATATTCTATTTCAATATCTATTTTATAGAAAAATATGGGTCTTGTGATCTGAGCTCGTAATACCAAAACTTGGTCCATTAATCTAACTGTCACTGCATTCTAGGTTTTGAGCATTTCTTGAGCCCTGATCTAGTTTTATTTGTATGGATGAGCTTTGTTAACATTATTTCTTTCATGATGAGGTTTTGTTTTAAATATCATGAGGGTTTCGACCATTTTTCTCTAACTAGTGAGCCTCCCTGGCTCCGAACCTGTAATTTTTACAAAATCTAGCTCTGATTTTCTAGGTCGTGACAATGAAAACTCCTCTGTATAAAGTTTTAACAGATATCTTGGATCCCCAAGCATAATATTTTGGGGGTTCTCTATGCTTTGACTTGTGCATTTATCACTTCATAGTTTTGTGCTCATTTCAACTCAGATCTGGTTGTAAATATCATCTCGTTCATTAGTATTGTTGTCTATGACTGGACTCGGCCATGTAGATATTGCTACACAATATGAACTTGCTTTCTCCTTCGAAATTCAGTAGTAATACCTGCAAAATATTTTGCATTTAATGTTCCAGTATTGAATTTGCTTCACCATAGAGGTTTTTCTCTCCATCCACCTTTGATTTCTCCAAATGTATGTTGGCAACTGGTGTGAACATTTTATTGTGAATCCACCATGGCTTGTTCTTTCCGAGATTCAACTCATGCAACATTGAATTAGTTATCATGGTTTTGATAAAACTTATACTTGAGAATGGCTTACGGAACTCGTATTGGGTGATGGATCCGCATCACTTCCTCTAGCTAGTTATTTCGGGTATGCTTGTTGAGAAAGTTCGTTTGTTTTATTTTGTCATGAAATTTGGACATCGTATTCTTCTATGAGTTTCGAAATCCATTCAAATGGTATAACTAAAGTTGTAATAGTTATCTAAAAACATGTTGATTTGTATTTGATTTAGTTTGGATTTTGTTTTTACCCTGACTATACAACCATGTGCATGTTACAATAAACCCATGTAAATCTTTTCCTCTTTTTTATTGCTTCAGTTGAACTTATCTCCCTTTGCAACAACCGGCTAAAAGTAATAAGTGTCTTCATTATGTATCATACTTCCTTGCATAGATAGTTGTACCTCTTTGATATGGTTGCGTTTCTAATTTTATCATTGCCCTAGTTGGAAATTTGTAAGTGGCTTTCTAGAAATTTCAAGCATAAGCCTTGATTCAGATGCTTTGTTAAGATCTCTCAGTAATTTTTTTCTTTTTCTTAGATGCTTTATTTCGTTGATAGTAATATTTCTAGCATCTTTGGGAAATTTAAAATGTTGATTTTTCATGGCAAAGCCCTAGTTAAATATTCCTAGAATTCTTTCTTCCTTCCATTTCCAGCTATAGTAGTTGTATTTTTCTGGTTCAGAATACAATAACACTTTTTTGTTGAAGCTGATTTGGTAAATAAAACTGAAACATCATAACTGTTTATCTTGTGTGGCATGCTTTTCTGATTTTCTCTATCACTTGGTTGATTTAAATAATTCTTTTAAAACATGTAGTAGTTAAAACAACATGATGAAAAATTCATAAATTTCCATTTTACATGGTGAAGCCCTGTCAAAATTTTCCTAGAATCTTCTCTTCATTATTCCGTTTATTCAGCTATAACCCTTCTTCTATTTGCATAAAATACTGAAATTGAGTCACCTTATTCCTTTTTTCAAGCATGTTCTTGTGAATTTTCCATTTCTTCTTGTATGTAACTGTACCTACACACTTAAGAAAATAATTAGAAAAATACTTAGTACTTTTGGCATCTCTTGTGTCCATGTTTCTTCTTTTCTTTTCTCTTTATTCTTTCTAAGTGAGTAAACAATGTACGTAGTTTGATCCTCAAGTAAATTATATCTCCTATTTTTAAGAATTCATATGCATGAACTAGCACAATATAGGAATATGAATTGATCTCTCGAGCTCGTAATTGACAGCTTTTCTTTTCTTCTTTTCGGTATAATGAATTTTACATTAAATATGAAGAAGGAATAAAAGATGGAATGGAGATACTTCAAACAACAAAGAAAACCCCCAAGGCAACATGATGGGTTCACTCAGACTCCTTTAAGTTATTTTTCATGCATGTGTACCTCTTATTTCAGTAGTTGTACTTTACTTTTATGTTACATCCCATGGCTTGTGTGGGAATATTTGAAATTTTTATGAATAAAACATTGAATTCTGAAAATGAGTTTTGCATTTTTTCCTGCATTTCAGCTTTCTATATGGATTGTATGATGAACTAAATAACTCAGTAATATAATTGAATGTCTTTATCATGAGTGAAGAAAACTTAGTAAAACCTATAAAATCTAGTAATGAACTCGATTTCTCTAATCTACACTTATCTCTGCTATGCCAAAACTAAACATTTGACCTATTTTTTGATGAATGTCTTCATCAAGACAACACAATTGTCCTTTGGGGCCTTGTGTCCTTTTCTTTGAAGATAGTCATGAAATTGCAGAGACTATGTGATCTGTTATGTTTTATAACATCACACATAGCTCCGATTCCATTTAATCGTTAACTAATTTATGAAGAATAATAATATCATAAATCCCTTAGCTTAGGTATACTTCACCAATGCCTTCCATCATAACAATGTTTTGAGTTACCCATTTTTGCAAAAGTGTAAAAATTGTCAACAATTATGGCGATCCTATGGGGAAAGCTACTGTTAGCTTATATATCGAGTGCTTTGTTCTTGTTCATTTGGGTATGGAGTCGAAACATGTAACCAAAATATTCCTTTCCAAAAGGTCTAACCCTTCCAAAACGAGGTAATACTAGGAAAATATCCGTAAACCGGATCACATGCATGAATGCACTTATTGAATTAAAAAACAATGTAATGTGCAAAAACTACACTTATTGAAGGGAAATCCTAGTCTAACAATAGTTGTAATATTTTTAATAATAGTGTTTGAGAAACATACCATTCACGGGAATGGGAAGTTCCTCTCCATTTAGCTTCAAAGCTAAAAACATTGTGTTCTTTGCAACGTGAAATCATGTAAGGGCCACTCCATATTGTATCAAACTTTGTGTGTATTCCCGGCTTTGCACGATCAACATCCTCCTTTAACACAATATCTCTTTCATTGAATATTCGGGATTTTTATTTCTTATCAAAAGTCTTCTTCATTTGTTTTTGATTCTTTTCCATTTTCAAATGGTCTTGATCTCTTAGCTTATGTAATTCCATTAACTTTGCATAACAAACTGTAATGGTTCATTCTCAAGCAGCTCCATTTGATGTGGGAAATCTAATGCGAGTAACTCAACTGAAATAGGCATTCTTGCTTCTTTTTTGTACACAAGTTTTTATGGTGAATTGCCAAGTGATCTTCTAGAGTCACCCTATCACCCCAAAGTGCTGAATTCATCATGAAGCCAAGCTCTTTGATTATCTTTGAGTGTTCTTGATGATCCTTAAAAGGATCTTGTTAGTACTTTCAGCTAAGCCATTACCTTGTGGGTAATAATTAGATGAAGAACTTAAGTAAATTTCATGGTTGATGACCTAATCTATTATCTTCGCACTAAGAAATAATAAACCATTATCCGATATGATAGTTGTTGTAACACCAATTCGTAAACTATTCCTTCATAAAAGGATAATACCAAAGCTTCATTAGCATCCTTGAAGGTTATTGCTTCAATCCATCATGTAAAATAGTCCGTAGCAATTAAGATCCATTTGTGTGCTTATGACGAAGGTGGGTTTATCATGCCAATAAAGTAAAGACCCCACTATATAAAAGGCTAATCAACTAAAGTAGGTCAGAAAGGCAGCGAAGCTAAATGATCTATACCAACAAAGAAAGCACATTTTTTACACTTTCTTATCCATTCACAAAAGTCGTTGAATATACTAGGACAATAGTAACCAACTTTCATAATTTTTAAGTTTGTGGTATGTGATAAGAAATGACCTCTTGTAGGTCCTTCATGGAACTCTGACAATATTTTCTGAATTTTATCATAGTCAACATACTACAACAAGATTCCATTTATATCTCTTTTGAACAACACACTATCAATAAACATATAAGGTACAACTTGTAATCTAAAATATCTTCATTTATTTTTGTCCATACCTTCAAAATAGGTGCCATGCTGTAGATAGTTAACCGAATCAGTCATCAATGTTGATTTTGGATCTCATAAGCAATTTTAGGTTGCTGATTTTCTTGTTGAACCATGATGCCCGATTGGTAGTACATAATTTCAGCATGTTGTTTTGAATCACCTAGTTTTGTAGCTTGCTATTTTTCCATATCAGCAATTAGATGTTAACAAAAGCCTTTCACTCGATTTTTTTTGCGACATGAATATCAACATCATATTCCATGACCTTCGTTATCAAGTTTACTCTTTTCTCATTCAATTCTTTTTTTTAGCAAGAAATATTTCACACTTGGATGAGAAACAAGAACATGGATTTTATCATTCAAAAACATGTACTTGAAATTATTTAGTCTTCTGGCTACTAAAACTACTTGTTTTGTAAGGAATGTGTTTCTTGTTTAAGAATCATGCAAGATCTGTCCAAAAAATCAATAGGCTACTCAATATTTTCATGATTAACCTAAGTTAATATAGTTGAGATTGTTTTAGCTCCTGCAAGTGCACACATTGTAAAATATTTATCAAAACTTGGATTTGCAAGAGTAAGAGATTGAGAGATAGTTGCTTTGATTGATTCAAATCCTTCTCTCCCTTCATTTGTCCAAGAAAAATTTTCTCTTTCTTTAGTATAGCTATCAATGGTTTCACCAATACTAAAATTTTGGAACAAATCTTCTAACAAAGTTGATTTTTCCAAGAAAACTTTCTAATGCCTTCTTATGATGAGGCAATGATAACTTAGATATGGCTTCAATTTTGAAAGGATCAATTGTTAATCCTTTCTTGGAAACAATATGACCAAGCAATTTGCCTTAATGTACTAAAAGAAAAACTTTAGCAGATTCAAAGATATCACAAATTGTCTTCATAATGAAAGGTTTACCTTAGATGTATTAGTTGTTCTTCTATATTTTTGAGAATATGGTAATGTCATCTAAATAAAATAGGATGAATTTATTTAACAAGCTATGGCAAGCCATGTCCATTGCACATTGAAATGTTACACCATCATTTGGAAGGCCGAAAGGAACCCTTTTATAAGCATAAGTACCCCACTTAGTGGTGAAATTTATTTTGTACCTATTCTCTTCGGAACTAAGATCTAATTCTAGCCACTATAACCATCTATGAGAGATAATGTATTTACACCTTAAAATCTGTTCTTACAATGTGGTCCATATTTGGGAGTTGGTAATGATATTTTAATGAATCTTTATTAAGATCTCTGAAATCTACACATAATTTGATTTCACCATTCTTCTTCCTAATAGGAACAAGATTGGCTACCCAACTTGAATGCTTACCTAAAAAAATAATACCTGATTCAATCAACTTAGATAATTCATTCCTCATTAGAGGCTCTATTTTGGGGTTCGCAGCCTCTATTTCTATCTAACATGTCTAGAATTTGGTGTAATTCAATAGTATGTTGTGTTAAATTGGGATCAAACCCTTTCAGGGTATTGGTATTTCCAAGTGAAAGCATCTTTAAATTCCTTGAAAATATTAATGAATGACTATTTTTGCTAAGGAACATATCTTTCCAAGAAACAACTTTTTTCCTTCATCAACTGAGATCTCTTCATAATTATCACCATGTGATGACATATTAGTCTTGACCTTCCTTAATTGATCGTCAGTCTGCTACAAATGTCTTCTAATGTGACCAGGGCTCGACATAGTTTATTTGTCTTTAATTGAACAATCTTTTCACCATATAAATGTTGTAATTTATCTTGATTTACTACAGAAAATTCAGCTTCTTTTTGTAAAAACTTGCAGATTTGGTCATCACTTAAAAAAACTTGCCAATTCAAATCATTATCAGGTATTTAAGGTTTGACAATTAACTTTATATGAGGTTGAACTTTGTTATTCTCTATCTGTTCCAAAGACTTCAAAAGTAGCAATAACTACCGCAAGTCTGCTCGCATGCTTGTTTTTAGTTTTAGGAATAGATTGAATATTAATAGCATGAAAATATTCCATTAAGTCTAAAACTCTATGTCCTGTAAGACTTCATTAATGGATTCTTACAAACATTAAAATTCTTTACTTGATTGAGAACCAACTCAGAATCACCAAAGATTTATAATGTGTTGATACCTTTCTTTCTATCCCAAAGCAAGTCATGAATTAATGCTTCGTACTCAGCTACATTACAAGTGCATGAAAATTAGAGACTCAAAGCTGAGAAATACCTTTCATTTGTTGGGAAAGTGAGCATCAAACCTTCTCCTTGTCCTTTTTGGCCTTAGCTCCATCAAAATGAAGCTTCTAAATCCCTTCTACCGAATCTTCGTTTTGGATGCAAGGGAAGCGGTGTATTTTCTTCATGCATACAATACACACCAAACAGCTTATTCTTCAACTTCATTAAAAGGATCGCGGACATGTTCTTCAACCTGTCTTTTTATCCATAAACATGTTAGAAACACCATCTAATATTGAAACCTAAGCTACATCATCAAAATCGGTGATCTAAGCCTAAATAATTAGCCACTACATTAGGAGAGTGAGTCTCTATGTGAAATTTGGCCAATAGTTCTGAATTGATAGTAACGTTGGTGCCATAACGTGTAGTGAAAATAAGAAGGACCAATCTAAATAGACATAACCTCCTATCTTCACTATGAAGTCTCTAGATAAGCATAAGGCAAAGTATGGAGTTAAATCTACAACAGTCACATCTTGCAAAATAGAAAAATTTAGGAAAGCATGTAACGTTACCTCTAAATTTCTGATTACACCAATTGTATTAATTGTAGTTCCATCACGCTGTAAGACACTCTTTTTTGTAGGTTCATACCGCAAACCCAATTTTTATGTAATTATGAACAAGATGTTCTCTAATAATCAGTGATAGATAAAATGGTGGTGGGTTCTTGATGTCATGAGCGTTCAAAACATTCTGAACTATCCATTTAACCTCTTTTATGACATCTTGTTCAAATGTTCCAAGGACCATGTCTTCCTTTCGAAAATCCTTTTCAACTAATTTTGAAGAAATCTTCACTTAGCTAGTTAATGGGAAAGTAAATCTTGTTTTCCTGGAATACTTAGAGCATCCCACATTGACATATGTTATCTCATTTTTAGTGATTCTAGCTAAAATTGAGATAACCATAGAAATTTTTTGACAAAATCTCCAAAAAATTCCCTTTGAAGGAGATTTTCGAGGTTTTAAGGTTTTCGTCGCATGCAAACATGTCTTTTACATCCTTCATGTTGAGTGTCTTCCAAAACCTGAAACCTGATTACATGCCAGTCTATCAAGTTTTAGAACCCGAGAGCATCAGAACATACCTTACAAAAAACATGTTACATGCTACTTGATTCCCAAAACCTCGAAACCTGAAATGATCCTTTGTATCAGGTTTTCGGAACCCGATAGCATCCAGACATGTCTTTTACATGCTTCATGTTGGTTGGTTCCCAAAACCTGATTTGTTAAGAAAACCTTTGTTTCAGGTTTTCAGAAGTGTCGAGCATGATGACATGGCATTAATGTCAAGTTGTTAGTTAGTTGGCACACATGTCGGAGGAGGTGTAATAAATGCTAGGGCTTTATAAATACTCTGATTTTACATGTCATTTCTACGACATAGTTTTGTTCACGTGGATTTTTCATACATGCTCCTTCGAACTTCAAACCCGACCGAACTTCTTGATCGATTTCGTGATCCATCTACAATCATTTTTCAAATTTATTGAAGGTATTTTTCTCTTCTTATCATTTTGTGATCTTCAGGTTTTTGTTGAAGCATTCTTTTGAGAGTTTTTCCTCTTTGCTTTTTCTTGCCTCTGGGTTTAGGGTTTAGGGTTGTATTCTTCATTTTTGTTGAATTTCCATGAAAACCCTTGTTTAAAAATCCATATTGGGTGTTCTCTTATTTTATTTCATGGATATAATCTTTTGGTTTTTGGGAATAATCTATGAAACTTAACTTACAAGCGTGGTGGAGATTTTACCTATTCTGACATCCCAAAACCCGACACCTATGTGTCAGGTTTTATAGGGTGTCCGACACCATCATTATTCCACATTATATTGGGTTTTGAATGTTACCTAACTTCCTTCAATTTCATTTGTGTTGGGTTTCAAATGGTACTCGACATCTTCTAACTACCACTTGTGTCGTTTCACGAAGTGTTCAACATCCTCAAAATTCCACAGACCATCAAGTTTTGTAAAGTGCTTAACACCCCCTAATTTCCATCTTGTTTCAAGTTTTAAAAGTGTCCAACACAACCTACTTTCAAATTATACTCTATAGTGTGTCAGGTTTCATGAATTTTCCAATAGGTCTCAAAGTTTGGTTGGTGTGGCGGGTCTGTGGGGTTTCTCGGCAAGCTTTACAAGTCTTACTGTTCAAATAGGAGTTATCTAGGCATTCTTTCTTTAGGACTTCTCATGTCAGATCCTGGATCATCTAAGGATAAGTCAAACAGGTTAGGAAAGATGAAATACAAATACAGAAAATGGAATCCCCTTCCTACATAGATTACAATTACGACATCCGAAATAAGGGGCTCGGTAACATTAACATGGAAGAATTTTGGAACATAACTAAGGATTCTTCTAAGAGTGCCTAGATGAAGTCAATAACCAATAGTGGCCTCCCTCTTGCAACAGGATTCCCAATGTCTACTCAATGCCCCGATTTAATTTTGGCCTATGCTTCCAATTATGACTCAGATTCCCGCTTAGTGAAAATTCAGCAGGAGAAACCATAGTGAAGTTGGACGGGGGCTACTTTGATGACTTCTTAAGATAACCCAACTTTGATGAATATTTCGATGTAGATCTTAAGTCAGCATAGAAATCCTGGGACAAAGATCAAGAAGATTGCATCAGGCATGTGAATAAAAAGTTCTTGATCAAGGCCAAGCTAGTCATCTCTAGGTTTCCCAAGTTTGTCCCCAGGAGTGATTTCATCCTTGAAATTAGTGACATCATCACCCTGTTGAGTCGAGTATTTGGACTCCCCGAGTCAAGAGACTTTCATGGGTGGATGTATCAATTCATGGTCCTTATAAAGAAGAATGAACAAGGGATTGATTGGAGTAGTCTTATAAGTAATGATATTGATTCCTAGATGAAGAAATTCTTGACTACTAGTAAGTTTTATATGTCATCATATGTCACCTATGTAACAGCCGGTATGAGGAATTATCCAGGGTTGGATGTGAAGGAAATAAAGTCAAAAAAACATATATATCGGTATTTCCTTCAGTTGACAATGAAGGGGTCCGAGGATCAATTCAAAAGAATGAATGATGCCTTCTTTTATGATAACATCTGCATGTTGAACCCTGACTTAAGAAAGAGAAGAATCTCTAATGAGGCATGGGCTGAAGTATCAAAATGGGGTTGTATCTTCTTGTAGTTCAAGAAGTTCACATATCCTAGGGTGGTCATGTACCTGGATGATCCTTTCCGATTGCCTAGATTCCCAGGTGATAAGCTGATCCTAATGGAGTTGGTAAGAAAATTGTTGGATTTCCACAAACTCCAACAAAGTAAACACAAGGTTGTCGTATCCTTCCCTATTTCCATCAGAAGGTACAAGTTCTCGACAGTGGTTAAAGCTAAGAATGTGTTGCATGAGCTTTAGGACAATTTGAAGAAGCACATGAAGCATAGAGATGGATTTGATTTCTGAGGAGTCCTTAAATTGTATGGTACTTTATATCTACATGTTCCCAACATAGAAGATATTTGGGTTGATCTTTGGGATGAAGTTGTCATCCAAAGAAAGGACAATAGTAGGTTGACAATTGAAGAAATCTAGATGTTAGATTTATCTGACACCCTAGAGGGCACCACTAATAATGAGAGTGTCCTTGGAACCTCGTATTATCGGTTAAATAAATATCGATAGGTATTCCCACCATCGATTGGGTCCATTGTTGAGAAAGCTTCTATTATGGGGAGAGCTACTCAAATTCTTTCCAAGATTAAGGCGTGGCTCATTTCTTGTGGAATGAGTTATAAAAAACGAGTTTTTCAAAATTAGATACTTTGGAAGTGGGACCCTCCAAGGAAAAAGGAAAAGGATAAGAACCCTTCAAAGAGGCCAATAAAGGTTATGTTTGTTAAAGGGAGAAGATCAAGTAACTACACCAAAGTGGCCACTCTCCCAAAAATAGTTGACATTCTTGATTCACCTCCACAACCAGAACAAGGAAATCATCCTTCTAGAGAAGAGATTGTTCAACTTTCCATTCCTCTCTTGACTAGCAGCTCGTCAGAGGTAAGTCTTCCTCTTATCTCTCAAAATCTAATTTCTCGTATCATTCCCTCCTCCCATTTAGCCTTTCTTGCCTCATATTTCTTCACCGAGTTCCTCACCCATGGCTAGTATCTTCTCTAGCCTCTCACCTCTCCCCACTGGACCTTAGTTAACCATGGATATGCCTCCTCCTTCTGCACCTTCATTTCCAGAGTCCATCATCATGGATACTACACTTGCAGTGGTCACCACTCCACAAGCTAACCTTCCTCCACCTATGGATGTGACTGTAACACCTACAATGGGAGAAACTTCTTCAAATACGCCTCAATGGTTAATAGATCAGACCCTAAGGAAGATGAAGGTGGTAGTTCCATTACCATCCTTTGATTTAAGTTCCCTCAAGGTCACTCCTACCAAGTCGGCCAAGAAACCCAAAAGAGTTTCAAGGATTTAAGTGGATGCCTCGAGGCATAAATTTGCAGAAATTACTACACCTACGGTGATAAAACCAAGGATGATATAATTTTCACATATTATAAAATGACAAGGGTTGATCTTGGTAAAGTATCGCGGAGGGAGCAAAACAGATGCACAAGATGCCATTAATGGTTAGTGTCAAGCAAAAAGGAAACTAAGGAAAAAAAGATGAGTTAAAAGAGAAAGTATAACAGCTAATAAGTACTACTCAAGATCTTAAAATATCCCGAGTCAACACCATCATCCTCTACTCCTATCGGGTTTGATTTCTCATTGGTACCCCGATCGAGAAGATTAATGACAAGGGAGAATGGACAATAAATGGATCCAAAGGCTACTCTTGCAAGAAAAAGAAGTCATCGAGGACACCGTGGAAGTCTACAAATCCTTGGAGGATATAAAGAATGATGGAGAGAAAATGAATGATGAATTTTCAGCAGAGGTCGGGAAACTAGAGTTAACTTTTGAAGCTCTCCAAATGTTGAAATAGGTTCCATCCCACATATTGGTCGAAGAAGGCATCATTCCACATGGGGAAAAACATTTTAAAATAACCAAAGCCATTAGATTCAAAATAAATATTCTCAATGAATCTTGTAGAAAATTGAGGGAATCAAGAGATCAATTGGTTGATGGCATGAATGACATGGAAGAAGATCTAATCATGATTTGCACTAAGGTGTTGAGTGAAATTTTAGGTATTCTGCTTGTTGATGATCTTTACAAGCAGATCCAGAATCAATTTAGCATGAACCAACTTATGGATTCGGCTTAGAAATCATTGACAATTTTTTCAAAATTGAAAATTCTTTGAAACCCCGAGGAAACTCAACAAGAGACTAAAAAGATTCTAGGAAATGCTAGAAATACTTCGGTAACATGTCAAGTTCTGAGTGATCATTTCATCGCACCTGATGAAAATGAGATACATGGTATAATCTGAAAGTTCCAAGAATTTCGGGACAGGCAAGCTTTGTTAGAGGAAGACAAAGATGATGAAATAGAATAGGCACAATGTTGAATGTCATTTCAATCCTAAAATCAACACGTCTTTTTCATTTTTGATTCGTCACATAGGAAGTGAATTTTGACTTGGTCTCTGCATGAGAGTCAAGCAAAGTAGGACTCTCATTAAAAAGACTATTTTCTAGGATTTATGCTATTTTCTCTCAAATCCTTTTATTATAAATAAGGGATGGTTATGCATTCGAAAAGGTTGAGATTTTTTTGAATATTGAGATCTATTGTGAAGAAGAAATACTTTCTGTTTTCTTTTAATCATTTGAGGAATAGGAGCTGAGCTATTTTGCAAACTTTGTGTTGTGAGATGTATGTTTCTTAAGATATTGTTCGTATGTTCATGATATTAAGCTATTCTTTGTTTAACATCTTTATTGTTCTAATCATTTCAAACATTACATTTGTTATTTGAAGGTCGTATGATTATTTCATGCTCTGTGTTTACTCAAAAGAAAATACGTTCCTCTCATTTCCTTTCCATTGTGTTTCTTTATAATAATAATTTCCTTTCTAATCCATTTCATTATGAAAGAGAAATATCTTCACATATTATGAATATCGATTTCAGGATTCTATCCCAACCCCAATGGTTAGATTAGTGTGAATATTGTATATATTATTTATTTTGTGTTTTAGATTAGTAATTGTTATCCAAAATTCACCCCCCAGGGTAATTTTGATAACATGCATTGGATTATTCGGTCCCGAGAAAGTAAGATTGATTCAAGGCCCAAAATCATGTTTTTCAGGGTACCCTCGGCCTTTTTCTAACTCCCCACCCAAGAAGAAATCCCAACAGGTTGATAAAATGGAGGAAATGCAAAAAATAAGGTTACAGGATTGTGTTAAGGCATTTCGGGTCTGAAGGGTTCAGGTCGATCGAGGTTTGTTGTACTAAGCTAGGGGCCAAAAAAATGAAGGAAATCGGCTAAGTCCTAGTCCAGCGGTCTGCATGGGCGAGTTGGGACGTCAGGACGTGTGGGACGCGAAAAGCTGAAACAGATGAAAGTGGAAAAAATTGTCAAAGTTTTGTTTCACGTGGTTTTGGGGACATTGGACCAAAGTACATGCGGGACGTGGATCAACCGGTTTGGCACAAGTCAGTCCATTTCGATCGGGACAAAGTTGGGACAAAAGTACGCAGAGGCGTGAACCGGCCGATTCGGCCGACACAGGAGACTTTTGTCCAAGACAGTTTGGGACATCCAGGCCAAAAGTACTCGTGGGATGCGGAAAGCTGAAAGAGCCGAGAGTGAATGGAATCTCGCCACGTGTCTTCACCTCAAACAGGAACAAGGAAGCCCGAATCGGTCAAAGCAGGAGATTTTTGTTTGGGACATCTGGGCCAAAGGTACGTGAGGGATGTGTGGGATGTGAAAAGGTGAGAGGGCCACAAACAGAGACAAGGAGTCCCACGGATGAATCAGAGCGTGCCACGTGTCAGAAGAGGAAAAGTTGGAAATTTGGCTAAGTGTTTGGCGCAAGGTAAAAATGCACCCCTCAGGCCCGAACCAATAAAATAGTGGCACATGTACAAGTTTAAGGGATCGAAAGGATTCTCGTGAGGATGATCCCATGGACGAATCAGATCCCGACACGTGTCATCCAGTGGCAAAGCGTGAAAAAATTCAAATATTTTCCGCCGATCCGTTTATGCGGTTTTTGCCCTAAATCTTCAAATCACCCTATCTTTCGATCCAGAGCTCAGATTTTCACGTTATTTATATCAGTGGAAAGCTGGTGAAATTATCTACATGATTCCAAGGTCAATCTTTCATTTTGGTTCAGTTTAAAGAGAGAAAATCAAGAAACATATTTGGCGCATGGTAATGGCCAGAACTGACGTTTCAACAACCAGTTTTAATGCGAAATGGGTCACATTCTTCTCCAGCACGGCCAAAAATGTTAGGGCATGGGTCTGTAAGGATGCCCATGCTATTTTAATGCATCTTCATTCAATGAGGAATGGCTCCCATGTTTTTTCACGTTTTCTCTCTCCTGGGCTCGACCCATGCATTGTAAAAAGCCAGATTTGGCTCATTTTTAAAAGGTTGTTCATCTTTTCAGCTCTGCCCTCCCTTCTTTTCTTCTCCAGGGTTGAAAATGGAGTTTGAACCTCCTCCCCTACTCTGTAATGGCATTTTTTCCTTTTACCATTAAAATGATGTTCTGTGTAAACTTCTGGAGCAATAAAAACGTGTTTCGTGATGCATCTGTCCATCCTTTCTCGTTTTTCATTTGTTTTCTTCTTGCCTCTCTTCATTACAGGAATTTGTGCATGTTTGAATGTTCATTACAGGGTTGGAGCTGTGTTTATAGTAGTTTTGATAGATGTTCAGCATTTTCCTTCTCTGGTGTATCACCGTTTTAGTGTAGGCTTTGTTTTTCCCTTTTCTCTCTCTCTCTGTCTCCTTGGCATGGTTAGATTAGGATTATATTAGCTTGCCTGCACTGGAATAGCTTGTGGTAGGTAGTTTAGGAATAGGAACCAGCCTTCTCTGGAGATTCCTTTCTCATTTTTTCAAGTCCCACACTTGGAGAAAGGATTCCATGTTGTGTAATCACATTGGATACTAGAGTGATCAACCTAGAAATCGATCAACATCCGGGGTGTTGTGAATTCACACTGACATTTTGGCATGCCTGTGGGACCTTAGAGGTCTTCCACTTCATCTTTTGTAGGTTGGTGTGTTCTGTGAATATTTAAGCCTTTGGAGGCACTTGCAAACACATCTGCGACTCCATTTGATGAGTAACCCATTTCGAAGTCACGGAGACCTATTTTTCATCCATTCCCATCTATCCTTCTTTCCATCCCTTTCATTCTTTTCCATTCCATGAAGTTGTGCAATCATGACTTCATTTCCATCATGGAACTCACATTTACAACAGCAACAGCAATGTTTCCCACCTCCAACATGTTTTTTAAATCCTCCAAATCAGCATACATACCCATATGAGCAGCAATGCCAAAATCAGTTTGGCTATGGAGCTTTCCAAGAGCACGAGTATGCATATAATAAAGACCATCAGATGCAAGATGTTGGTCTATTGGAGAAAATCCAAAAGATGGAGGTAAAGATGGTGCAGTCCAGGGCTCAAGCATAAATGAAAGCATTTGGAATCGGTTGTGGAGCACCCTGTCCATGGGTGAGACCTTTTCCAAGGCATTACAGCCCTCAAAAGAAGCTTGACTTCATGATTGCAACGCTGACATTGCTTGCAAAGTGGATTGAAGAAATAGAGGTGTATGAGAGGAGTATTCAACAACCTTGTCAACGGGTAAGCACACCATCTCATGCCTTTTCTTTTCCTCTTTCCCAATCTGTTTTATCTCAGCAGTGTCAAGTTTTAAACTCTCCATCTGCTGTCCCAAGTGTTGAATCCATTTCTCCACCCCCTAGTCTTCCACCTCATCTCAATTCTTTTGTCCCTTTTCCTTCCAAACAGTCATCCCCTCCACAAGAGCTAACAGAAATACCCCCTCCTCCAAAGAAACAAGAGTTTCTACCTCCACCACCATGAAAAATTGCCAAGCCATTTGAGTTACAATCCACTTCTCCTCTTGCATTCCCAAATCCATGTTGGGAGGATGAAAATCAGAATGCCAGTCAAGGAAAACAACAGCAAAAAGAGAAGCCAAACAAAGATGAAGAAATTCAAAGTCCAAGATTTGGCCTCTTAAATTTGGAATGGCAAAGATCCCTTGATCGTTAAGCCTTTAGAAGAGGTTGGATTTGGAGAACAAATGGTGGTCGGGACTAATTTTGTTGCAGCAGAGAAGAAGAAGTTCTCGCAGTCCCAACTTGTCCTCTAGAGTAGCAGAGATCGAAGAGTTTGACTTGAAAAACTTCATCTTTGGAGGAAGAGTTCAATCAAGAGCAAGATTGTCTTCAAACATTGGAGGAAGGAGAAGCTGCTCCAAATCCAAAAGAAGAGGAACACATTCCATTTGTGGAGGAGAAAAGTGCAGATCCAAGGGCTTTGAGCACAAAGCAGGCTATAGAAGAACCTTCAGTTCTTCTTTCTACTTCATCTCTCTCAAGTTCTAGTGCTGAAGAAGAGTTTGACCTCTCAAACTCAATGTTGGAGGATGAAAGAAACCATGATGATCAAGTTACAGATCAAGAGGACACCATGGAGGAAGTTGAGCATTTGCAGCAGGACAACAATAAGGTAGTTTATCTGTCAGATTTGGAGGACTGTTTTGATGAAGAAGAACTAGTTGAGTTTCCACCATTCTCTCTTTCATCATCCATGTTCCAAATACTTGAGCCTGCGGTCATGAAGGAGAACATTCATTTGCAGCAGCCTGCATCTTATAGCAGCTCTTTGGAATCAAGATTGGAAGATTTAAATCTTCCATGTTCTTCATTGGAGGAAGAGAAAGGGAAGAAGGGTTCTACCATTGCTTCCACACCATCCATTCAAGGTCTACAAGAGAACTCCATTCTTGGAGTTGAAAATCAGAATTATGGGCATACTTAACGGATCAGACCTTGCCCAATCAGGTATTTGGCTTCATTAAAGCCAAAGGAGAAGTCACAACCAGTCATGCTTGCTTCTAAGCGTGAGGGTGAGCTACAAAGTACCAAGGATCAGCTGTCATACCTCTTCAATCCAAATGCAAAGCAACTAAAAGAGGTATTGAATTTTCCTTCAGCTGATACCTTGATGATTTGGGTGGAAGACCAGCTTCTTGTTGATTTTCCATTCATCCAATCAACCATGTTCAATGCCAAATCAGTTGCATGGTTGCCAATTTTGAAGAAAGGAAGCTATTTTGCACAACCAGTGGTTTGTTTAGCCCACCTTTGCTTCCAATTAGAGTAAAGTAGGTAGGTTTGCTTTCAGTAAAAGAAGTGCTTGTGCACACTCTGCATGTTCCATTTGGAGCATGTATGATTTTCAATTTTGTACATAGTTTTTGTGGTGCTGGTCTTGCTCTTGCACGGTCCATTTCAGTGGGTTTCCAAGTGGCTCAGAGAGGAGGTTTTCAAAGTTCAGATCAGTTTGTAGGCTACAACTCATGACTCCATGCCCAATGGATGCTTCAGGCAACTGGTAACTTCATCCAGCAGGTAGATGACCCCACTGAGTCGCCAAAATTGTTATCCAAAATTCACCCCCAGGGTAATTTTGATAACATGCATCAGATTATTCAGTCCCGAGAAAGTAAGATTGATTCGAGGCCCAAAATCATTTTTTTCGGGGTCCCCTCGGCCTTTTTCTAACTCCCCCACCCAAGAAGAAATCCCAACAAGTTGATAAAATGCAGAAATGCAAAAATAAGGCATTTCGGGTCTAAAGGGTTTGGGTCGATCGAGGTTCGTTGTACCAAGCTTGGGGCCGAAAAAATGAAGGAAATCGGCTAAGTCCTAGTCCAGGTGGTCTGCGGGACAATTGGGACATCGGAACGCATGGGACATGAAAAGCCAAACAGTGAAAGTGGAAAAAATCGTCAAAGTTTTGTTTCACGTGGTTTTGGGATAGTTGGACCAAAAGTATGCACGGGACATGGATCAGCCGGTTTGGCACAAGTCAGTCCATTTCGGGCAGTTCGGGGATATTTGTCCCAAGCAACTGGGACAAGTTAGGACAAAAGTACGCAGAGGATGCGAACCGGATGATTCGGCTGAAATAGGAGACTTTCATCTGAGATAGTTTGGGACATCTAGGCCAAAAGTACATGTGGGATGTGAAAAGCTGAAAGAGCCGAGAGCGAATGGAATCTCGCCACATGTATTCACCACAAATAGGAACAAGGAAGCCTGAATCGGCCGAAGCAGGAGATTTTTGTTTGGGACATCTGGGCCAAAGGTATGCAAGGGGCACGTGGGATGCGAAAAGGTGAGAGGGCCGTAAACAAAGACAAGGAGGCCCATGAACGAATCAGAGCATGCCACGTGTCAGAAGAGGAAAAGTTGGAAATTTGGCTAAGTGTTTGGCGCAAGGTAAAAATGCGCCCCTCAGGCCCGAACCAATAAAATAGTGGCACGTGTCCAAGTTTAAGGGCCTGAAAGGAATTTTCAGAGGATGAGCCCACGGATGAATCAGATCCTGACACGTGTCATCCAAGTGGCAGAGCGTGAAAAAAATTCAAATATTTTCCCGCCGATCCGTTTTGGCCTTTTTTTGCCCTAAATCTTCAGATCGCCATAACTTTCGATCCGAGCTCGATTTTCACGTTCTTTATATCAATGAAAAGATGGTGAAATTATCTACACAATTTTAGTGTCAATCTTGCATTTTAGTTCAGTTCAGAGAGAGAAAATCAAGAAACGTCTTTGCACATGGTAATGGCCGTAATCAAGTTTCAACAACCGGCTTTAATGCGAAATGGGTCGCATTCTTCCAAAGATGGCCAAAAATGTCGTGGAATGGGTCTCGTAAGGATGCCCATGTTGTTTTAATGCATCTCGCATTTAATGAGGAATGGCTCCCACATTTTTTCATGTTTTCTCTCTCTTGGGCTCGACCCATGCATTGTAAAAACCCAGATTTGGCTCATTTTTAAAGGTTGTTCATCTTTTCAGCTCTGCCCTCCCTTCTTTTCTTCTCCAGGGTTGAAAATGGAGTTTGAACCTCCTCCCCACTCTGTAATGGTGTTTTTGCCTTTACCATTAAAATGATGTTCGTGTAAACTTCTGAGCAACAAAAACGTGTTTCGTGATGCATCTATCCATCCTTGCTCGTTTTCGTTTGTCTTCTTCTTGCCTCTCTTCATTGCAGAAATTTGTGCATGTTTGAATGTTCATTGCGGGGTTGGAGCTGTGTTCATAGTAGTTTTAATAGATGTTCAACATTTTCCTTCTCTACGGTGTATCACCGTTTTAGTGTAGGCCTGCTTTTTCCCTTTTTCTCTCTCTGTCTCCTGGCATGGTTAGATTAGGATTATATTAGCTTGCCTCGCACTGGAATAGCTTGTGGCAGGTAGTTTAGGAATAGGAATCAGCCTTCTCTAGAGATTCCTTTCTCATTTTTTCAAATCCCACACTTGGAGAAACGATTCCATGTTGTGCAATCACACTGGATGCTAGAGTGATCAACCTAGAAATCGATCAACATCAGGGGTGCTTTGTGGAATTCGCACTAACAAATAATAAATAGGCAGCCTCACCTATCTTTGACGAGGGATTTAATCCCATGTACTGTGGTTGAACCTCATATTTTGGCTTGAAAAAATATCCAACCAACATTTTTTTGGTGACTCTGCTGGGGATATACAGATTGATAAGACTAAGCTTATCCTTTTGGTGTCTGGAGACTCTGTATTTGCCCTATTTTCAAGAAGATCCATTTTCTAGTTCAAGCTGACCAGGAATATCTTAACTCGGTCAAGCCGAGCTAGGGGTGAAACTGATCCATTCTTTGATCTGATTCAACAAGATAATTTCAGGATTTCTCCTAACAGTGTTGCATCTAGTTGGGCAAGAAGTTCTTCGCCCATCCGAAGGACTCAGATTCCTCAAGAACAAGAAGTTTCTGCAACTTGTCGTGCATTATTCTTGTTAGATATTCATATTCCTATACGCACTTCATTTAGAAGAATGGCAACACAACCTATGCCTTGGGGCATAGCTATTGGTCCTCTTTCCCTTACTCCACCATTGCATGACCTACCTCATGGATCATAAAAGAATATTCCTAATTTCAATGGTGATTGAAACTAGTATCCTAATGAACACATTGCCTCATTCTTTATTGCATGCGGTGTTCTTGGGGTTGCTCACAAAGATGTCTCTATTTGAACCTTCGTTGAAACATTGCATGGTATAGCAGTAGAATGGTTTTACCATCTCCCAAATGCATGCATTACCAACTAAGCTACCATGAGATTTGTATTTGAAGAAAGGTTCAAACCAGCTAAATATTCTCACGCCTTGTTAGCATAGCTTACACACATGAAGAAGGAGTCTTACGAACCCATGTGGGACTTCATAGCCAAATTCAATAACTTGATCCGCAAGATTCTAGACCTAGCTATTCCTACCCTTGAAAATCAGAAGTGTTTCTTCATCAACACTCAACCCCTTGATGTAAGCTTCTTGTTGAGAAGATCTGTTATCCCCGATTTGGCCACCACTCAAGCTACAACCACCGAAATAAAAGACGATCTAATTCTTTCTCGAAAGATTAGAAGAGAATCATCTAAACCTAAAATTTAGATTTCTTCTCAACAAGAGTACTACCGATCCCATGATTCAGAATATTACCAATGACTTGATCAATTTAAAGAAGCAAATGTCTCAACAAGCACCAACATTCCTTATCGGGATATTCCTAGACAAAATTTGAACAATTCCAACAGCGCCCCACAAGATATTGGAATCGGTTGATCATCGCCCACCGGGCTAGCCATTGAAGATCCTCCCACAACGGAGTAGTTGAAATAGTTGTCAAGAGGATGAGGAACCAAAAGATCATGACTCTCATGAAGCCTTCGAAGCTTCAGGATATGTTGATGAGTCTTTTGATGATTCAGCTGGTGACTCCAACATTGGTTATTTGGAATATAAGAAAGATGAAGATGAGCATGATGGACAATCATTTATATTTTTCACTCGATCCCAATCTTAGAACCCCATAAATCTGGTTGAAAGCTCCAAGGATAAAAGTAAGGAATCTCCCGTAGTTATGGCTAAAAGAGGATCTCCCATCTCAGCACAAATTGAAAGGGAGATAACGAAAAAGGTAACTTCACCTTCCAACTCTCTTTCTTCTGCTTTCAAGGCTAGTACCTCATCTCAAACTAATGTAACTAGAATTGATCCCTCCATCATTCCTTCATATACCACTTTCAACATCATTGATCGCGTAAAGAAAACCAAAATCTAAATGTCGAAGCCGATACCTTCAGTCTAACCCTGAGCAATTTGAGAAACTTGCCAAATTCATTAGAAGCAAGGATGTTATTTCTTAATCTTCAAAAGTAATTTTGCCTAGCCCCACTCAGTCTTTACCTCAGATTAATATGACCTCTACCGCTTCTTCAGGAAAGATTGAACCATTTTATTTGGCTTTACTTATAAAAGGTTTCAAACTCAGCAATTACATAATTGAATCAGGAGTCTCTGCTAACGTTATTCCCACAAAAGTAGCTCATGCCCTTAGACTCACACTGACTAAATATTATGGGAGATGTTACTCCATGGAAACTAAACAAGTCCCCTTGATTGGCCAAATCAACGATACGTAGTTGCTGATATCTCACCGCTTATGGGATTATTTTGGGAAGAGGATTTTGCAAAGATGTTGTTGATGGTGAATCACAGCACCCATGAATGTCTGCAACTCGATGGGTTGAGACTCTCAGTGCGATTGCATAACATGGAGCTTTTCCCAAGTGTGGGACATTGCGAAATCGGAAAAGCTCTCCGGATGAAGGCCGGATCCTATTCCTCTGTTCAAATGAACACGTAAAAAATGTAGAGGGTTTACTCAAAAACCTAAACTAACTTGCCAAGGAGACAGGGTAAGAAGATGCATAAAAATAAAACCTAAACTAACAAAGGTGATGCACCGAGGAATGAAGAACACCTGTCTTGCCAATAAACACAGACCATTAAAATGCAATGCAAGATCATGCACAGATAACCAGGTTTGTAGTGAAAGATCAGGAGGACACAAATGAACACAGAGAGGGTTGAGAATCATCCACAGACATGCATTATTTTCTCCAAAGATTGATACAATACACTACAGAATGCCAAGAGGCAAATTTGCATTACAGTTTTAAATGGGAGGTTTGAACTTCCACAAATTCACCTGCCAAAGAGAAGAAGGGAGGGGCAAAACAAGAATGTCCAACCTTTAGAAAGAAGCCCCTCCTTACAATTTATAGGAAGAATGAGAGAGGGAAGAGAGAGGAAATCTAAATCTACCCCAACCACCTCGTAAGCTTTCTAAAAATTCCAACCTTGCATGAATCCGAGCTCCCTGTGAAAAGTTATGGCCATCTAAATATCTGCACTGTGTTCCGCTTGTCAACGCTCAAAATGTTACACCTCCCGAAGATGCACCTTGGCGCATCCAGCCTTATGTCGACATACCCTTATGTGCGCCAAGGTGCACATTTTGCCATGTTGAAACTAATTTTCATGCGCCCTTAACCTGTGCCTTGGCGCATATATTTTCATGTTGACATCCATTTTCATGCACCCTTAAACTACGCCTTAGCATATATATTTTCATGTCGACATCTTCTTTCATGCGCTCTTACTCTGCGCGCCAAGGGTGCATCCATTTTTGTTTCAACACCTTCTCGTCATGCGCCTTACTGTACTCAAGGGTGCATCCATTTTCATGTCGACACCTTCTCACATGCACCTCTTACCCGTGCCAAGGGCGCATCCATTTTCATGTCGACACCTTTTGTTGTGCGCCTTTTACCTCCACCAAGGGCGCATCCATTTTTGTGTCAACATCTTCTTACATGCACCTCTTACCTATACCAAGGGCACATCCATTTTTGTGTCGACACCTTCTGTCATGCGCCTCTTACCTGCGCCAAGGGTGCATCCATTTTCGTGTCGACACCTTCTGTCGTGCACCTCTTACCTGTGCTAAGGGCGCATCCATTTTCATGTCGACACCTTCTGTTGTGCACCTCTTACCTGCACCAAGGGCGCATCCATTTTCATGTTGACACCTTCTATCGTGCACCTCTTACCTATGCCAAGGGCTGTTGGTGATGCAATAAAAATTGGGCTCTGAGTTTCTTTGATTTCCATATTCCTCTATTTGTCTATATCTACCTGGGGAGATATTTACAACAATTTGGTGACTCAACGGGATCACCTGCCTGCTAGGTAGAAGATCAGTGGCCTTTTAGCAATCTATTGGGCATGGAGTCATAAGAAAGCCCGAAAACTAATATGAACTTTGAAAACTTCCTCCGAGCCACTTGAATTCCACTAAACTTAGAGTTGTTCTCACCAAAATTCCACTAAAAACAACCGTGCAAGAGCAAAACCAGCAAAGACCAAAACTATTTACAAAACTGAAATTCATACATGCTCCAAATGGAACATGCAGTGCGCGTAAGCACTTCTTTTACCGAAAGCAAACCTACCTACTCTACTCTAACCGAAGCAAAGGTGAGCTAAAAAACCTGCAAATGGTTGTGTAAAATAGCTTCCTTTCTTCAAAATTGGCAACCATGCAGCTGATTTGGCATTGAACATGGCTAATGGATGAATGGAATATCAACAAGAAGCTGGTCTTCCACCCAAATCATCAAGGTATCAGGTGAAGGCAAATTCAATACCTCTTTTAGTTGTTCTACATTTGGATTGGAGAGGTATGACAGCTGATCCTTGGTTCTTTGTAGCTCATCCTCATGCTTAGGAGCAAGCATGACTGGTTGTGACTTCTCCTTTGGTTCCAATGAAGCCAGATACCTGATTGGGCAAGGTATGGTCCTTTGAGTATACCCATTGCCCTGATTTTCAACTCCAAGAATGGAGTTCTCTTGTAAACCCTTTTGAATGGATGGTGTGGAAGCAATGGTAGAACCTTTTTGCCCTTTCTCTTCCTCCAATGAAGAACATGAAAGATTAAAATCTTCCAATCTTGGTTCCAAAGAGCTGGTATAAGATGCAGGCTGCTGCAAATGAATGCTCTCCTTCATGACAGCAGGCTCAAGTATTTGGGACGTGGAAGATGAAAGAGAGAATGGTGGAAACTCAACCGGTTCTTCTTTATCAAAACAGTCCTCCAAATCTGATGATACAATACCTCATGGTTGTCCTGCTCCAAATGCTCAACTTCCTCCATGGTGTCCTCTTGATCTATAACTTGATCATCATGGTCTCTTTCATCCTCCTACATTGAGTTTGAGAGATCAAACTCTTCTTCAAAGACTAGAAATCGAGAGAGATGAATTAGAAAGAATAATTGAATGTTCTCTTGTAGCTTGCTTTGCACTCAAAGCCCTTGGATCTGTAATTTTCTCCTCCACAACTAGAATGTGCTCCTATTCTTTTGGATTTGGAGCAGCTTCTCCCTCTTATACTACTTGAACACAATCTTGGTCTTGATATATCTCTTCCCGTAGCACAAAGTTTTTCAAGTCAAACTCTTCGCTCGCTGCTCTAGAGGACAAGTTGGGACTGCAAGATTTTCTTCTCGAGCTTTCTTCCTCTATGGCTGATTGTGCAACTTGAATTGAATCAACATTCCCTTCAAATAGAGTGCCAACATGGACACTACTTTCTGAGTAAACTGACTGCTGATCTGCTTCTTCTTTTTGCTCTTCTTCTGCCGCCACAAAATCAGTCTTAACCACCACCTGTTCTCCAACTCCAACCTCTTCTAAAGGATTAACCATCAAGGGGATATTTTTCATCCCAAATTTAAGATCCCAACTCTTCAGACTTTGAATTTCTTTATCTTTGTTTGGATTTTCTTTTTGTTGTTGTTTTCCTTGACTGGCATTCTGATTTTTATCCTCCCAACATGGATTTGGGAATGCAAGAGGAGAAGTGGATTGTAACTCAATTGATTTGGCAATTTTTCATGGTGGTGGAGGAGGTAGAAACTCTTGTTTCTTTGGAGGAGGGGGTATTTCTGTTAGCTCTTGTGGAGGGGATGACTGTTTGGAAGGAAAGGGGAAAGAAGAATTGAGGTGTGGTGGAAGACTAGGGAATGGAGAAATGGAATTAACTCCTGGGGCAACATTAACTACATTTAGAATTTTAAATTCCAAATGAGATGATTCTACTTGAGTAATGGGAAGAGAAAAAATGGATGACGGTGTAGAACTTACCCATGGACAAGGTTGTTCAACACCAAGTTTATAGGCCTCTATTTTCTCACTGTCCATTGTGCAAGTTGGGGCAAGATTCCATCATGAAGTCCATCTTCCCGAGGGCTAAAGTGTCTTGGAAAAGGGCCTCCCCATGGACAAGGAGTCCTACAACCAATTTTGAAAGCTTTCATTTGAGCTGTTGCTCTTTATTGCACCATCTTTGCCTCCATCTTTTGGATTTTTTCCACAAAATCTGCATCTTCCATTTGATTGTCTTCTATTGCATGTGTACCCTTTCTCTTGGTGGATGGACATGGATGAAAAAGTGGTCTACAACTCGAGAGAATGAGTTATTTACCAGATGGATTCGCCAGATGTGTTTTTGAATATGCCTCCAAAAGGCTGAATCTGTCCAAGTTACACACCAAACCTGACAAATATTAAAAATAGAATTTAAAACTTCAAAGGACCCAGAGGATACAATCTTCAATTCGAATTTGGGTCTTCTTATGCAATGCGAATCCTCGAAACACAAAAAACCATGAAATTTTGAAAGTCAAAATCTCAAAAATATAAGAATACTCTTTTGAAGATTATTCCCGATCTATCAACTTGTGAAATTTTGACTTGTTTTGAGCAAGTTAAGTCCTTGAAAATCGATTTCAAAGTTCATCCTGGAAGGTGAAAAATCTAAAATTGTAAAACCTACAATTTTTAGTCCAAATTTCTTGAAAACTCCTTAAAATCTCGTGGAATGACCTCTTGGTCCCCTTTGGACGTGCCAAAACTATTGATGGTGAATCACAACACCCCTGAATATCGTAACTCGATGGGTTGAGACTCTCAAAGTGCGACAGATAACATGGAGCTTTTCCCAAGTGTGGGACCTTGCGAAATCGAAAAGCTCTCCGGATGAAGGCCGGCTCCTATTCCTCCTGTTCGGATGCACACGTAAAAAATGCAGAGAGGGTTTACTCAAAAACCTAAACTAACTTGCTAAGGAGATAGGGTAAGAAGATGCATAAAAATAAAATCTAAACTAACAAAGGTGATGCACCAAGGAATGAAGAACACCTGTCTTGCCAATAAACACAGACCATTAAAATGCAATGCAAGATCATGCCTGAGATAACTGTGTTTGCGGTGAAAATCAGTAAGACACAAATGAACACAGAGAGGGTTGAGAATCATCCACAGACATGCATTATTTTCTCCAAAGATTGATACTATACACTATAGAATGCCAAGAGACAAATTTGCATTACAGTTTTAAATGGGAGGTTTGAACTTCCACAAATTCACCTGTGAAAGAGAAGAAGGGAGGGACAAAACAAGAATGTCCACCTTTAGAAAGAAGCCCCTCCTTATAATTTAAATCTACCTCAACCACCTCTAGGTTAAACATTGAATTTATCTCATTATGGTGGTAGGTGAGAACCCTAGCAAACCCAAAAAGTGGCGAACTATATTTTTGCATTTTAAAGAATTTTTAGACCCAATTAAAGATATCCAGTAGTAGTTGGATAGAGGACTTTGTAAGCTTTCCGAAAACTCCAACATTGCATGAATCCGAGCTCCCCGTGAAAAGTTATGGCCATCTCGAATATCTGCGCTGTGGTCCGCTTCTGTCAAGACTCAAAATGTTGTGCCTCCCGAAGATACGCCTTGGTGCATCCAGTCTTATGTTGACATACCCTTATGTGTGCCAAGGCACACATTTTGCCATGTCGACACTCATTTTCATGCACCCTTAACCTACGCCTTGGTGCATATATTTTCATGTCAACATCCATTTTCATGCGCCCTTAACTCCGCACTTGGCGCATATATTTTCATGTTGACATCTTCTGTCGTGCACCTCTTACTGCGTAAAGGGCACATCCATTTTCATGTCGACACCTTCTGTCATGCGCCTCTTACCTGCACCAAGGGTGCATCCATTTTCGTGTCAACACCTTCTGTCGTGCGCCTCTTACCTGCGCCAAGGGCACATCCATTTTCGTGTTGACACCTTTTGTCGTGTGCCTCTTACCTGCGCCAAGGGTGCATCCATTTTCATGTCGACACCTTCTGTCGTGTGCCTCTTACCTGCACCAAGGGCGCATCCATTTTCATGTCGACACCTTCTGTCGTGCGCCTCTTACCTGCGCCAAGGGCTGTTGGTGACGCAATAAAAATCGGGCTCTGAGTTTCTTTGATTTCCATATTCTTCTATTTGTCTATATCTACCTAGGGGAGATATTTACAATAGATGTTGGAGGAGAAATCAACATGGATTCAAGAAAATCAAAAATTCTAGTAAATGGAGTTCCTCGTGTCCTTCACCTCGAAGCACAAGCAAAGTACCTGGTTATTAAATCAGTTGATCCTAAGGCTCAAATTCTCTTTGAAGATGCAGCTTGGGTAATTATTTCCTAACATTAGAGGTGCCCTCTTTAGAAGTGAAAGATGAAGATCCTAACACCTGTCGGGACCCTTGTGTTTGACGGGAGTTGTTCAATTTCATTGGTTAAGGTCTTGGCGTAGTTCTTATATCTCTAGATTTTGAGATCTTTCCCTTTGCTTTCAAGTTGCAGTTTGATAATACTAATAACATAGCCGAATATGAATCTT
This sequence comes from Taxus wallichiana var. yunnanensis, assembly GCA_018340775.1. Classification (NCBI taxonomy): domain Eukaryota; kingdom Viridiplantae; phylum Streptophyta; class Pinopsida; order Cupressales; family Taxaceae; genus Taxus; species Taxus wallichiana. The sequence goes on from CM031239.1 coordinate 977,418,113, forward strand.
TTGTTATTAGGATTAGAAATAGCAAGAAAAAAGGAATCTGAAATCTCAAAGTACAAGGAGATGTCGAGTTGATTGTGAATCAAGTAAGGGAATTTATCGTGTAACAAATGACCGTCTAAAACATTATAGAAAAAAGGTTTGGGACAACATAGAATGCTTTGATGATTTTTCCATTAAAGCGGTCTTAAGAGATTACAATGATAAGGCTGATTCTTTAGTTGTTTCTACATATCTTCTTCTTCCTCATGCACATTTTTAATAGGACACATAGACCTCTCGAGATTGTGTATCGTCCAAGTGTTTGAGTATAACTCATCTCATGGCACAGGTGTTTAATGATGACCAACGGGTATTGTCTTTTACGGAGAAAGATGATAATCAAAGTGAGCTTTATTTTCAAGGATCGAATCAGATTTTTGTGAGTCCATCTTGAATTCATATCAAGAAATTGATGGTGAATTCATCCACTTAAAGGAAACAAGATTCTAAAGGGATTAGTTTCTTTGGAAGGTCCTGTTTGACAAGCATGACCGGTTCATTCAGTGGTAAAAGGAAAGTGAAGGTGCTTCCTCGTCGAGAGGTAGATCAAGTTAACCTAGGCTCTTACCGATCAACCATGGATGGTAAACATTAGTAAATGTTGTTCTTTGGATGAAAAGAAAGATTCTCTTCACTCTTGAAGAGATATATTGACATCCTAATGTGGTCATATGCAGATCTAAAGTCTTTCAAGCCCAAAGATGTGCAACATAGAATTCCTTTGAAGCTTGAAGTTAAACCCTACAGGCAGAAGCAGAGAGATCAAAACCCAAAGATCTCAAAGTGCCTATTCTTGTAGAAATTTAGAAAATGTTAGATGCAAGGATTATCTTTTTGATCCATCATTCCACCTGGGTTACGAACATTGTCCCTGTGAGAAAGAAGAATGGTGAAATCTATATTTGTGTTGACTTTTGGAATCTCAAGCAGTCTTCATTAAAGGACAATTATCCCTTTCCCATCATGGACCAGGTATTATAGACTATCACTGGATCAGAAATGTTATCCATGCTTGATATATTTTTGGGGTATAATCAGGTTGAGGTGGCTACTAAAGATCAACATAAAACATCGTTCACCAGCCCATGGGGAACCTTTTCTTACAGGAGAATGCCTTTTGGTTTGATTAACGTCAAAGCCATGTTTCAAAGGGCTATGGACTTAGATTTTAGATATTTAATGGAAAAGGTCATAGTTTTGTATTTAGATGACTTGACGGTCTTTTCTAAAAAGTGAAGTGATCATTATGATCACCTAGAATAGGTACTCTTAAGGTGTGCATTATGAGATTTCATTAAATTCTAAAAATCCATGTTCGGAGTGATAGAAGGAAAGTTGTCGGGTCATATTATGACGAGAGAAGGAATCAAGATTGACCCAGAGAGGATGAAGGCCATTCAAAGCCTTACCCTACCCACAAGCAAAGCGGGTGCACTCCTTTTCGGAAGGTTAATTTCCTATGAAGATTTGTACCAGATTTTACCAATAAAACCAAGGATATCCTTGGAATGATGAAGGATAAAATTCCATTTCGATGGAGCACTGAAGGGAAGCTTGTGTTTGAAGAAGTTAAATGGGTAATTTCTCACGCTCCTATACTAGTATGCCCGGACTTCAAGAAATATTTCATCATGTACAGCTACACTTCCGCACATACAGTATCGGCCATCTTGATGCAAGAAAACAAAGAAGGAATTGAAGCTCCCATTGCTTTCATGAGCTAACCACTAAAGGAACATGAATTGAAGATGTCGTAGATTGAAAATCATGCTTATGCAGTGGTGAGAGTGGTGAAACATTTCAAGTATTATGTCTTGAGTTCCCACACTCTCATTCTAGTTCCTGATACCGCAGTTAAATCCATTTTGACCCAACAAGAGTTGGGTAGTCAACGAGGTAACTGGATAGCCAAAGTGCAAGACTATGACTTGGACATCATACCTACTAAGTCGGTGTGAGGCAGATGCCTATGCCAATTAATTGCAGAGAACAATGTTGACACAAAGTGTGAAGAAACTAAAGGTACTTCTTCAGAATTTCCTAGAGTGCTTTTCATAAGCATGACTGATGAACGGTATGTAGATATCACTTTTTTTTTAACCTATGGAAAATTTACCCCACATTTAAGCCATAAAGAAAAGAGAATAGTTAAACTCATATATGCAAGATTCATTCTATGGGAGAATGGTATATACAAGAAAGGTATTGATGGTGTATTCCTGTGATGTGTTAACAAGTCTCAACAAATAAGGTTGCTAGAGTCCTTCCACAATCTAGCATGCGGAGGAAATTTTTCTTCTTTCGTAATGGCTTACAAGATTTTACGGGCTAGGTACTATTGGCCTACTCTCTTTTGAGATGTAGTGGAATGGGTGGCCAAGTGTGAATCTTGTCAACATTTCGTTGGTCTTCCAAAGCTGTCCACTCTTCCCTTAAAGCCCGTGGTGATTGAAGAACCTTTTTACTAATGGGAAATTGATTTCATTAGAGTATTGAACCCTGTCTCTAGTGCCGCTCATAATTATATCCTCACTACCGCAAACTATTTCACCAATTAGGTGGAAGCTTCTCCAATCAAACAAGCTAGCTCCGAATCTTTTTGTAATTTTCTCAAAGAAATTATAATTGTTAGATTCGGTGTGCCTCACAAGATTGTTGTTGACAACGCCTCCAATATCTCATCCCATGAGTTGATAGAATTTTGTTATGGATTTGGGATCATGTTGGCTCATTCTTCCAATTACTACTCTCAAGGAAATGGTCAGGTTGAATCGAGCAACAAAAACCTGGTGACCATAATTAGAAATTTGGTTGATGAGAATCAAAGGACATGGCACAAAGCATTGTATGATGCATTATGGGAAAATCAAATTACTCCTAATTGAGCTATTGGAATGTCCCCATTCGGGTGTTGTATGGAATTGATGCTTAGATACCTATCTTTGTAGAATTTCCAGCCTTATAGTTGGCTAAAGCAATTGAGGATGAAACTTTTCAAAGTTCTATTGAGAAAAGGATAATGTACCTAGCAGGATAGAAGAAGAATGGAGTAAGGTGGTGGATTGCATCACAGACCATCAGATCAAAGTCAAAAGAATATTTGACAAGAAATCAAAGCAACGTAATTTCCAAGTCAGAGATCTAGTACTTCTCTGGGACAAGAGAAGAGAAGAGAAAGGGATGTATGGCAAGTTTGATTTCTTATGGAAAGGTCCTTTCAAAATACATTAACCGAAGTGAAAATAGCTTCTATCTATCATACCTTGATGAATAGTTTCTCCCTCTACCTTTCACATGCCAACATTTGAAGATGTTCCACTAGTAATGCAAGATGCTCTCTTACATTGTATCATAATTTATTTTCTATTGTGTGTTTGCTTTCTTTCTTTCTTTCCTTGTTTGTTTTTGGTTTTTCTTCTTCAGACTTCGTAGCCCAATGGATAAAGCTTTTGATATGAGTTCTCTTCCTTTGATGTCTCAAAGAAAGTCCCGAATTGGAGCTAGATGTTATCTCGTTTTTAGTGATTCTAGCTAAAATTGAGATAACCATAGAAAATTTTTGGCAAAACATCCTAAAAATGCCCTTTGAAGGAGATTTTTAGGTTTTCAGGTTTCCATCACATGCAAACATGTCTTTTACATGGTTCATGTCGAGTGTCTTCTGAAACCTAAAACTCGATTACATGTCAGTGTATCGGGTTTTCGAAACTCGGGAGCATCGGAACATACCTTACAAAAAACATGTTACATGTTGCTTGATTCCCAAAACCTAAAACCTGAAATGATCCTTTGTATCAGGTTTTTGGAACTCGATAGCATCCAGACATGTCTTTTACATACTTCATGTCGGTTGGTTTCCAAAACCCAATTTGTTAAGAAAACCTTTGTTTTAGGTTTTCAAAATGCCGAGCATGATGACATGGCATTAATGCCGAGTTGTCAGTTAGTTGGCACACGTGTCAGAGGAGGTGTAATAAATGCTAGGGCTTTATAAATACTCTGATTTTACATGTCATTTCTACCTGACATATTTTTTCTGCGTGGATTTTTCATACATGCTCCTTCGACCTTCAAACCTAACTAAACTTCTCGATCGATTTTGTGATCCATTTTCAATCATTTTTGAATTTCCTAAAGGTATTTTTCTCTTCTTATCATTTTGTGGTCTTCAGGTTTCTTTTTGAAGCGTTCTTTCAGTGTTTTTCCTCTTTGTTTTTCTTGCTCTCCGGGTTTAGGGTTTAGGGTTGTAATCTTCATTTTTATTGAATTTCTATGAAAACCCTTGTTTTAAAATCCAACTTAGGTGTTCTCTTATTTTTTCTCATGGATATACTCTTGTGGTTTTTGTGAATAATCTATAAAACTTAAGTTACAAGCGTGGTGGATATTTTACCTGTTCTGACATCCCAGAAACTCGACACCTGTGTGTTGAGTTTTATAGGGTGTTTGACACCATCCTTCTTCCACATTGTATTAGGTTTTGAAAGCTGATTAACATCCTTAAATTTTCATTTGTGTTGGGTTTCACAGGGAGCCCGACATCTTCCAACTTCTGTTTGTGTCGAGTTTCACAAAGTGTTCAACATCCTCCAAATTCCACAGACCATCAGGTTTTGTAAAGTGATTAGCACCCCGATTTCCACCTTGTGTCGGGTTTTATGAAGTGTCCAACACAACCTAGTCTCTCGATTATATTGTGCAGCAGTGTGTCAGGTTTCATGAATTGTCTAACAGGTCTCAAAGTTCGGTTGGTGCCGTGGGCATCAGGCGGTTTCTTAGCAAGCTTCCAAGTCCGATTGTTCAAACATGAGTTATCTAGGAATTCTTTCTTCAGGACTTCTCATGTCAGATCCTAGATCATCTAAGGATAAGTCAGACAGGTTAGGAAAGATGAAATACAAGTACCAAAAATGGAATCCCCTTCCTACATAGATTGTAATTACGACATCCGAGATACAAAGCTTGGTAACATTGACATGGAAGAATTTTTGAACAGAACCAAGGATTCTTCTCAGAGTCCTTGGATGAATTCAATAACCAATAGTGGTCTCCCTCTTGCAGTAGGATTCCCAATTTCCACTCAATGCCCTTAGTTCATTTTGGCCTATGCTTCCAATTATGACTCAGATTCATGCTCAGTGAAAAATCAGGCAGGAGAAACCATAGTGAAGTTGGATGGGGATTACTTTGATGACCTCTTAAGATTACCCAACTTTGAGGAATATGTCGATGTAGATCTTAAGTCAGTATAGAAAGCCTGGGACAAAGATCAAGAAGATTGCATCAGGCATGTGAATAAAAAGATCTTGATCAAGGCCGAGCTAGCCGTCTCTACGTTTCCCAAATTTTTCCCTAGGAGTGATTTCATCCTTGAAATCAATGACATCATCACCCTATTGAGTCAAGTATTTAGTCTCCCGAGTCAAGAGACTTTCATGGGTGGATGTATCAATTCATGGTCCTTATAAAGAAGAATGAACAAGGGATTGATTGGAGTAGTGTTATAAGTAATGAGATTGATTCCCAGATGAAGACAGTCTTGACTACTAGCAAGTTTTATATGTCATCATATGTCACCTATGTAGCAGCCGGTATGAGGAATTATCCAAGGTTGGACGTGAAGGGAAGTAAGTCAACCGAACATATATATCAATATTTCCCTTGGTTGAAAATGAAGGGGTCCGAGGATCAATTCATAAGAGTGAATGATGCCTTGTTTTATGAGAAAATATGCATGTTGAACCATGAATTAAGAAAGAGAAGAGTCTCTGATGAGGCATGGGCCGAAGTATCAAAATGGGGTTGTATCTTCTTGTTGTTCAAGAAGTTCACATACCTTGGGGTGGTGATGTACCCAGGTGATCCTTTCCGATTACCTAGATTCCTAGGTGATAAGCTGATCCTAATGGAGGTTGTAAGAAAATTTTTGGATTTCCAAAAATTCCAAAAAAGTAAACACAAGGCTATAGTATCCTTCCCTATTTTCATCGTAAACGGTACACATGCTCGATAGTGGTTAAAGCTAAGAATGTGGTGCACGAGCTTCAAAAAAGTTGAAGAAGCACATGAAGCACATAGATGGATTTGATTTCCGAGGTGTCTTTAAATCGTACGGGACTTTATATCAACATGTTCCCAACATAGAAGATATCTGGGTTGATCTTTGGTATGAAGTTGCCATCCGAGGAAAGGACAATAAAGAGTTGACAATTGAAGAAATCTAGATGCTGGATTTATCTGACATCCCAGAGGGCACCACAGATAATGAGAGTGTCCTTGATGCCTCAGTATGATCGAAATGAAGATTGATATATATTCCCAAACCATTGATTGTTCCATCACCGAGAAAGCTTCTATTGCAGGGGAGAGCTACTCAAATTCATGGGGAATGAGTTATAAATAAGGGAGTTTTTAAATACTAGATACTTTGGAAGTGGGACCCTCCAAGGGAAAAAAGGAAAAGGATAAGAACCCTTCCAAGAGACAAATAAAGGTTAAGTTTGTCGTAAAGGTTGAAGATCAAGTAATTACACTAGTGGCCACTCTCCCAAAAATAGTTGAGATTCTTGATTCATCTCCACAACTGTAACAAGGAAATCCTCCTTCCGGAGAAGAGATTGTTCAACCTTCCATTACTCTCTTGAATGGAAGCTTGTCAGAGGTAAGTCTTCCTCTTATCTCTCAAACCCTAATTTCAAAATCATTACCTCCTCCCATTCAGCCTTCCTTGCCTCAGGTTTCTTCACCAAGTTTCTCAGCCATGGCTAGTATCTTCTTTGGCCTCTCACCTCTCCCCACTAGACCTCAGTTAACCATGGATATGTCTCCTCCTTCTATTACTTCATTCCCATAGTCCATTGTCATGGACACTACACTTGCAGTGGTCACCACTCCATGAGCTAACCTTCCTCCACCTGAGGATGTGACCATAACACCTACAATGGGAGCAACTTCTTCCAATACACCTCAATGGTTAATAGATCAGACTCCGAGGAAGAGGAAGGTGGTAGTTCCATTACCAATCTTTGATTTTAGTTCCTCAAGGCCACTTCTACCAAGTCGAGCAACAAACTGAAAACATTTACAAGGATTTCATTGGATGCCTCAGGCATAAATTTATAGAAATTCCTACTCCCGCAGAGTTGATAAAACCAAGGATGATATAATGGTCACAAATTATCAAATCGAAGGGTTGATCTCCGGAAAGTAACAACGGAGGGAGCACAATAGGATGCATAAGATGACATGAATGTGTTGTGTTAGAAGCTAAAGGAAACTAAGGAAAATAGAGATGAGAAAAAGAGAAAGTACAGAGGTTTGAAGTACTTCTTAAGCTTTCAAAGCATCCTAATTCAAAACCATCATCCTCTACTCCTATCATGTTTGATTTCTCATCAGTACCCATGATTGAGAAGATTAATGAGAAGGGGAGAACGGTCGATGAATGGATCCAAAGGCTGCTCCTAAAAGAAAAAGAAGTCATCGAGGACACCGTGGAAGTCTAAAAATCCTTGGAGGATATAAAAAAGATGGAGAGAAAATGGATGATGAATTTTCAGCAGAGGTCGGGATCCTAGAGTTAACTTGTGAAGCTCTCCAAACACCGAAATAGGTTCCATCCCAAATCTTGGTTCAAGAAGGCATCATTCCACATAGGGAAAACATTTTCAACTAACCAAAGCCATTAGATTAGAATAAAGATTCTCATTGAAGCTTGTAGAAAATTTAGGGAATCAAGAGATCAATTGGTCAATGGCACGAATGGTATAAAAGAAGAGCTAGTCAAGATTTTTGCTAAGGTGTAGAGTGAAAGCTCGAGTATTCTACATGTTGATGATTTTTACAAGTAGATCCAAGATTCAATTCAACATGAACCAACTTATGGATCTAGACAAGAAATCATTGATAGGTTTGTGAAAATTTAACATTCTTTGGAAACCCTAAGGAAACTCAACAAGAGAATGAAAAAGATTCCTAACAATGCTAGCGATACTCAAGAAACATGTGAAGTTCTAAGTGATCATTCCACCACACCGGGACAAGTAGGATTTGTTGGAGGAAGACAAAAATGATGAAACAGAATAGGCACAATGCGCATGTCATTTCAATCCTTAAATTGATATGTCTTTTTCATTTTTGTTTCGTCACATAAGAAGCTAATTTTGACTTTGTCTCTGCGTGAGAGTCAAGCAAAGTAGGACTCTCATTTAAAAGAATATTTTCTAGGATTTATCCTATTTTCTATCAACTCCTTTTATTATAAATAAGGGACGTTTATTCTTTCCAAAAGGTTGATATTTTTGGAATATTGAGATCTATTATGAAGAAGAAAGACTTTGTGTTTTCTTTTAATCATTTGAGGAATATGACTTGATGCTATTTTGCAAACTTTGTGTTGTGAAATGTATCTTTCTTAAGATATTGTTCTTATGTTCATAATCTTAAGCTATTCTTTGTTTAGCATCTTCATTGTTCTAATCATTTGAATCATTACATTTTTATCTAAAGCTCAAATGATTATTTTGTGCTTTGTGTTTATTCAAAAGAAAATGTGTTCCTCTCATTTCCTTTCCATTATGTTTCTTCCATAATAATAATTTCCTTCCCGATCCATTTCAGATCGAAAGAGAAATATATTCACCTATTATGAATATGGATATTAGGATTCTATCCCAACCCCAATGGTTATATTAGTGTGAATATTGTATATATTACTTCTGTTGTGTTTTAGAATAGTAATAAACAGGCAGCCTCACCTGTCTTTGAGGAGGGATTTAATCCCATGTACTGTGGTTAAACCTCATATTTTGGCTTGAAAAAATATCCAACCAACAATATGTTAAAATTATGCTTTTTCATTACATCAACAATGTTAAAAGAAGCAACAGTTTTAGAGAAAAATTCAACTGTTTTAGCATAGGCCTTAGCGAAAAATTATTTCGATTCATATGCCTTTCATATCTAAGGTATAAAAATCTTATTGGGCTTAGCTAAAGCTATTTTTACTATTCTTTATCAGCTAAAACACTTTCTGTTTAATGAGGAACACCAAGACTATTCACTGGGTTTGGGGTTGTAGATGTTGTCTTAACAGTGACAATAGGATGAATAGAACTATTTTTTTGTTTTTTATTTTTAGCAGCTTTTTCTTGAGCCTTAGTAGGATCGTAATGAAATCATCCTCATTGAAACCCACTAAATTATTTTTAGGTGCTTTCGAACATGAGTTTCTTGCTTCCTACTCTCCATTTAAGGCATGCAAATGCTTTGATTGAGGTGTGCAACAAGATTGATTCAAAAAAGCATTTGGGTAATTTGCGCATTGAATGAGGTTGATTACAAGGTTGACACCACTCGTCTCGTAGTCATGTTAATCTGGAACTAGAGCATTATATGAACTAGGATCCTTTGGGTCGATTGACTTTGTTGAAAAAGGGTTCCTATAATTTTGATTATGTTGGTAAGGTTGTGTATTTTTCTTATTTATTTGAGTTTGCTGATAAGGAGCCCGATAAGGTCTAATACGTAATGCAAGCCTATTCTCAATTGAAGTCAACTTATTTCCCATAGTCTACAAATCTTTAAATATGTCATCTAATGGGGCTGCAACATTATTTTTTATAATTGTGATAGGTTGAGGAATAGATGCTAAATCTGCCAAAAAAGGTATCAAGACCTTAGCACTAATTTTCCATCTTGAATAAGACTATTCTCAGCTTGAATGGTGATACCATAGGCTGTTGGAAGTGTATCTCCTCCCATAGACTGAATCATAGTTGAAATATCATTGTTTAGTGCCCTAAGATAATAAATAAAAACATGGTCAGCTTGAGGCTTGACACTTGTTGAAATTCTTTCCCAAGTTTTGGGAAAACAGATGTTGATTCCCGACATAAATTCATTGGGATTTCTTTTAATGGTAGACAATTGTTCTAGAAGAGATAAATGATCTTAATTGTCTTGATTTTTTTAGCAATTTTTCCCTAAGTCATCCCAAGTTCTTATGCATCCAATCTCTAGTTTTTTATACCATTCAGTAAGGCTTGCCTTTTAAGAGATGCAACTAAAAGTATTAAGGCTACATCCTCATGAGTAATATTATGAACTACACATAAGGTTATGACATCTTTAATGTGCTCTGTGGGTGTTGCTTGATTTTCACTAGTGAATGATGGTAAACATTTCATGGAAGAATTAGGGATGTCATGGTAAATTTGGATTACTAATGGGCTGACATTAGTGAAGGTCACAAAATTCCTGGCGGTTGAATAGCCATTTGAAAAACTAGGATGTTAATAGAAAAATTGATACGTGGTTAAGGAATATCAGGAGGATGTTTGTCAAAACCAAGTCTATTATAAAGTAAAGTATTACCAAATCTTCTCCTTCTAGTAGAATTCAAAGGTAAAGAAAAAAATTTAGGAGGAATTCCTCTTACTCGATTATATCAGTAGTCACTTTAGGCATGGAACATCTTTGTAATACTAGTCTGAAATCAAATTTACGGAGCCGCCAAAAGATATTAAAATATTTAGAATAAATTGCTACAAATTGCTCTCAAAAGAAAATTTTGTAACTACTATTAATATGTTGTAGATCTGTTATAGAATTTGTAACTTGTATGTAGATATGATTCATGGTCCCACCGGGCATGCCAAAAACTATTATCTCTTGAAAGTGCACCTGTAGAGAGATGGATGCAGGTTCTCTAAGCTTGCAAAATTTGATCTCTCTCTTTCATAGATACAATGGAAACACCTCAGGTCTATGGGTATACCTATTTTTAGGTGAGTCTCTGGTATTAAGGAAAGTACCTTGTTGATGTATCCTAAACTAATTTCTAGGCTTTAAGGGTCTAAGATGACTATAAAATAATAAAGACTAAGGTGATACATGAAAATTGTATGAGGGTTTTGACTAAGTATATGCACAATTGATATGTGAAAGGATTCTTGGTGCACAAACCAACAGTTTTCTGTAGAATGTTAAGGGAAAAACACTTCGAGGTATTGAGGGAAAGTATCACAACAATACTGCTAAGCTAAACATGCACATTAATATCATGCAAAAATCACTAAATTTTATAATAGGGTAAGATGATTAATCAGGGAATTTACATTCACAAGACTAATAGAAACATACACAAGACTGCAAATGATTGGAAAGGAAAAAAATACTTCACACTCAGAAGGCAAAAATGACAAAAAATTACTTCAATACTCCTATATCCAAAAATTCCTCCCTTGTGCTTTGCAAAGGCACACAATATATAGCAAAATAAATTTCACCCCCTTCCTAAAAATATCCTAAGGCTTGTACTCGCCCATGCATATTATTTTTATCCTTTATTTAATAATAGATAAAGGAAAAAATAGAACATGCAATTACAAATAGGCATTAATAGCCTTGATTACAATACAATCAAAATAAAGTTGACTATTTTATTTTTAAGGAAACAAAGGTGAATAATTTTCTAATAATAAGCTTGCTTATTGAGAAAGTCTCTTTCCTTGTGCATGTAAATTCATCTTTTTTTCTATTCTGTCTCTTGTGAAGCATGCAAAAAAATCAACTTTTTTTTGCAAATAAAAATAATTACAAAACTTGTCAAAATAGACATCCACTATGGGGACCACTTGTCCATGTTCACATGCTCTGATGTTGACATCTCTTGGCTTCTAATTGTCACAAGGGTGACATACTGCAAATCATCTCTAGATCCTTCAATAGTGGGGACCACCTTTGCACTCCACCATGGTTTGGCCACCTTTGTGTACTTAGCAAAAATAAAAGGGGTGACCATTTTACAGTGGCACATGCCAATATAGTCTAAATCATCTTTTGATTCGTACATGTATGTGTATACTTTTCGGCCTTTGCATATTGGATAATGTATGTTTTAAAAGATCCACCTTTTGGTGATCATTGTAGCACATAATTTGGTCATATTTTTCATATTTGAAGCTTGGACTATAGTCGATAAGTCAATATTTCAATGATTAATTGATAGACATGTGGGTGGCTCCTTCTCCATGATGAGTCGACCCTTGGCACATTGATAGATGATATTTTAAATTCAACCCTAATTAGGGTTTTCTGTGGGCTCACCACATATATGCATTTCAACTCTAGTTGAGTTAGGCTCGTTGATAGATGTCATCGATCTTTGTACTCGGATTTCTAATTGTCAATTATGTAACTTGAAGTTTAGGGTTTTTATGGCTTTTAATGTGGTTGTTGGCATCTAAACTCAAATGGAGTTAGGATTTTTTGCATGCTCGCCATGTTCGTACCTTCTTTTACCATGGTTGAGTTAAGGTAACTCACTTAGTCAGATGGTAAAACTCCAAAACCTAACCATTTTCAGCATTTTCACTTGAGCTCTTCTCGAGCTAGCAAAGCTCTACTCAAATTATTACCATCATTATTGAATGCTTCGTGAGTTCAACTTCTCTCGTGGAAAACTTCATTTTTGTTAGAATCTCCTGTTAGAGATTTTTGAGAAAATCCTTTGGGCTATTTCTTACCGAGCATTTCAAGCTCTGGTTTCTATATTGGCCACCATCATTGAAGTTGTGAAGCTTAGATTTTGAAGTTTTTTTAATGTACGTTGTTCGAGCTTTGAGAGTTGGCCATTATTATTTCCTTTGTCATTTCTTAGTTCAGCCCACCGCAACTTTGAGGGTGCGCGAATCTTTGGAAAGGTTGTGCTTCTTTGTCTTTGAACATGGAAATTATTTCATTTTCACTGTTTCATTGACCGTGCATATACTGATACTTGTTTTCTACATCGTTTTGTGTTTCCCGGTGACTATGAGTTCAAAAATCACTTCATTACTTACTGGCTGATCTACAACTTCTAGGGATTGAAAAGTTATTATTCAATTGGTGATTTCTTTTTCTTACTCGATTCTTTCCTACCCATTAACGGGTCATTGTTCATTGGCTAAGATCTGTGCTTTTGAGTTTGATTCGCTTCAGCAAAATCTATGTAAATCTTCCCAATGCTATGTTAAAACACCACTTTTGAAGGATTTCAAACTTTTGATGTTTTATGGGTAGACGTAGATTTCATTTACATCTATTGTTTTGTAATTAGAAATCTTGATTTAGATCTTTGAAGAATGTTTCAACCCGATTATCGTATTCTCAAGATCTTTTATTCGATTATATATTACTTTGATGGGTTGTCTTGTGGCGTCCACTTTGTCTCGACTTCAATCTCTATTTTATAGAAAACTCTAGGTCTTGTGATTCGAGGTCGTAATACCAAAACTTGGTCTATTAAACTGTCACGCATTATGGGTTTTGAGCATTTCTTGTGCCCTGATCTAGTTTTATTTGTAGGGTTGAGCTTTGTTAACATTATTTATTTCATGTTGAGGTTCTATTTTAAATCTCAAGAGGGTTTCACCCATTTTCTCTAACGGTGAGCCTCCCGGCTCTAAACCCGTAATTTTGCAAAAGCTAGCTCTAATTTTCTCGGGTTGTGACAATGGAAACTATTATGTATAAAGTATTAACATATACCTAGATACCCGAGCATAAGATTTTGGGGGTTCTCTATGCTTTGACTTGTGCATTTATCACTTCATAGTTTTGTGCTCATTTCAACTCGATCTGGTTGTAAATATCATCTCGTTCATTAGTATTGTTGTCTATGACTAGACTCGGCAATGTAGATATTGAAACCCGATATGAACTTGCTTTCTCTTTCGAAACTGAGTAGTAGTACCTATAAAATCCTTTGCATTTGATGTTCCAGTATTGAATTTGCTTCACCTTAGACATTTTTATCGATCCACATTTGATTTCTCCAATTGTATGTTGGCAACGGTGTGAACATTTTGTTGTGAATCCACCATGGCTCGTTCTTCCTGAGATTCGACTCATGCAACTTTGAATTAGTCAACTTTGGTTTTCATAAAATATGTACTTCAGAATGGCCTACCGAACTCTATATTGGGTGATGGTGTTTCACCTTTTCTTAGATTGTTTCTTTGAATTGTTCACGAAATAGATAAGGTAAGCGGTATAGGAGGAATACTGTTAAAATGTCATTGATGGGTTGTTACACGCGTATGACTTCGAATCCATAGATGATCGCGAGAGCTTGATTTTTGCTAGGAGGAACTACCTATAATGAAAACAAAACCACTAGAAGGAATTAAACAATATGGGCAAGTGAACTGCCTAGCGTGATCTAGATCTCGGGAAGTATGATACTTCCTAGATGGTCAGTCCACTATTTTAAACAAATTAATGCTATAAAAAAAGTAAATCCTATTGTTATTTTAAAACGATTTAGGTACCTCACTTAAAACACAATAAGAAACTAGATCTAATCTAACAAAGCTAAGATAAAATACAATCGAAAGGTCAAATGGTTGGTTCTGGGTTCTCTACTGTGTCCGATAAAGGTCTCCTGTAGGTCACAGGTGATTGAGGGTGAGGTAAAGTTAGGTGGGTAGGTGTCTATTTAAGGCTATGTGCAAAAACATAGAGAACAACGTCGGTCGGGGTAACCGACTCAGTTAGGTATAGTTGGCGCCGGTTATTGTGGGATCTGGAAATGTCACGAGAATAGGGCTTTTGTCTCCTTTGTGATTGTGCAAAGGATTTTGGTTATTCAGGATGAGGTAATGGGTGGTGGAGTAGGATTTTGCTAGGTTTCAATGGGTATATGGAGGTGAAAATGTTGGAGAATGTCAATAGGGAGCAAGATAAACAATGAGTGATAAAATAAAGATGAAATGAAATAAATAGGAAAGTATGATGTTGTACTTACTTGGATTTTGTTCCTGGTGGTCTGTGTGTGAAGGATGAAGGTGCTGATGATGGGTTTGAAGGCTGCAAGTGATCACCAACTAAAGAAACTCTTCTGCATGGGCTGCATGCACACTCCTCTTTGCTTAGATAGATCAAATTGTGGCTAGGATGGCTGTGCAAGAGAAGATGCCCAATCTCCTTCCTTGGATGTGAGTTTTCACTGGAATTGGCTCTCTGAAGATGCGTTATCTCTCTGAGATGTGTTCTTTCTCGTCAAATTTCTTGCTTCCAACTTCCAAGTTCCAAGTTCCAACCTTGAGAATAATATTTTTTGGGGTTAAAAGGGTTAACCGATGGCGGTCCAGCTTAACCAGTGATGGTTAAGGGTAACTGATGTCGGTCAAGGAGGGATTTCCTAGGTTTACTAAACGTAGGGAGATCCTCCTAATTTTCTCGATATCATGTCATTATTACATGGACTAGACTCAAAGCCACTTGTGAGCATGTGGGAATGTGGTTAGAGGGAATGTAGGAATTGATTTTTAGGGCTTGGGTAAGTCTTAGTTAGTTAATGGTAACTTGATAAGAATAGGTCTTAGGTTGAGTTAACTTGGTGAGGTGTCTAAGTGAACTATATGTGTAGATATTATTTAAATAAGATATTTAAATAATAAATATAGTGAAGATAATGCCTTAATTTAATTTAATTAATATTAATGGGGTGAAGGGGGCCATGACTAGGTAAATGTAATAAAGGGTGCTTATACGTTGAAGGACGAAGGAGGAGTGTGACCTAATTTTAATGTCTACATTTTTCCCCTTTTTGTTGCATAGCTTGTATTGGTAAGCAATGCTAACAAAAATAAGATGTGGTATTTGTGAAAAGGAGAAAAGGACAAGAAGAGAGAAAAGAGGAAAAGGACAAACAAGGACATCTGAGAGTTTGGTTGGCAAGCCACGTAGGCGGGGTTGGTTGAGTGAGAGGTGGGGTCATAGGATCAAATCAAGCGAGGTGATTGGTGTGGAGATTCAGTGGTCATTCTTAGATAGCAAAGGTCGGAAAGGGATTGGGAGGAGCAACACAGAGGCGGTGGTTCCATGATGACAACAACAGAGTGATCGTAGGTTTGGAACCTTTGTTATGGATTTTTAGTTAATTTGATTAAACATATAGAAAAATATGAAAAATGGGGGTTTGGGAGGGGAAGAATTGCAAAATGGGAAAAATAGGGGGAAATGGGAATAGGGAAGGGTAGGGGGTAGGTGAAGAGGAGGATTATAGGAATAATTAGGGGTGCAAAGGGAATTTGGGTGGGTAGGAGGATTAGGGGGAAAAGGGGTTGGGAAATCATGGCGGGTGGCTCGATAGTGACTGATGTTAGTCGGCTTGTGGCTGACATCGGTGGGTAGTGACCGGTATCGGTCACAAGAATAATGACTGATGCTAGTCAAGGGATAACTAGGGTCGGTCAACCAAAGGTTAAGTTGGGACAAAAAAGGGAATAGAGTAAGGGCAGGGTGGGAAAGTAGGGTAGGTGGGAAAGGATTAGGTGAGAGGGAAAAGGGTTAAGGGAGACTGGGAAGGGTTTAGGGTGGCTTGGGTGAGGGGTAGGGTAGATAGTTTCAGGTGGATGGGTTTGGGTAGGTTTGGGTGAGGGTTAGGGTAGATAGGTAGGGTAGATGGGTTTTGGTAGGGTAGATAGTTTTGGGTGGATGGGTTTGGGTAGGTTTGGGTGAGGGTTAGGTTAGATAGGTAGGGTAGATGGGTTTTAGTAGGGTAGATAGTTTCGGGTGGATGGGTTTGGGTAGGTTTGGGCGAGGGTTGTGGTAGATAGGTAGGGTAGATGCATTTTGGTAGGGTAAATAGTTTTGGGTGGATGGGTTTGGGTAGTTTTGGGTGACGGTTAGGGTAGATATGTAGGGTAGATGGGTTTTGGTAGGGTAGATTGTTTTGGGTGGATGGGTTTGGGTAGGTTTGGGTGAGGGTTAGGGTAGATAGGTAGGGTAGATGGGTTTTGGTAGGGTAGATAGTTTTGGGTGGATGGGTTTGGGTAGGTTTGGGTGAGGGTTAGGGTAGATAGGTAGGGTAGATGGGTTTTGGTAGGGTAGATAGTTTCTGGGCGGATGGGTTTGGGTAGGTTTGGGCGAGGGTTGAGGTAGATAGGTAGGGTAGATGTATTTTGGTAGGGTAAAAAGGGTTAAGGGAGACGAGAAGGGTTTAGGGTGGCTTGGGTGAGGGGTAGGGTAGATAGTTTCGGGTGGATGGGTTTGGGTAGGTTTGGGTGAGGGTTAGGGTAGATAGGTAGGGTAGATGGGTTTGGGTAGGTTGGATTAGTGACAAGGCCAATGAGATGGGGGTGGGGAAAGAGATTAGGTCGGGATGTGGGGTGAAATAGGGTAAGTTGGGAAGGTGTACTAATACATTGCTCTTATGGGATGCAGGCCCGAGATGAGCTGCAAAAGAGGGCCTATGCGCCGCCCTTATTATTAATAGTATGGGCGAGCACGATCTTGGAGGAGTGGCAGGATGTTGTAAGGTGGGGCTGATAGGAGTGAGGCACTATCGGTATGTAGTCTAGGTGAGGTGGTAATTTGATGGTTTCCATCATCGCAGTAGATGGGACGCGCGACCAAAACCTTCCATATGTTGATGGGTGAGATGACGATCACCCGGAGAATGTTTACAGATCTGCGGTTGCCCATATTAGGGGCCCATGTTTATTCTATCTCCTTAGAGGCGTTTGAGGAGCTACTAGCACCTATTTTTTAAGAGGGTGTAGTAGAACTGACATTCCATAGTGCTAGCATGAGCTATGGAGTGATGTATAGAGCTCATCCAGAGGAGATGAGGTTAGTGGTACTTTTGATGGAGGTAATGTACTACTTTTCATTGTCAGATGCAGAGGGTTGGAGATTCTTGAGGTCACTGATGGGAGTCCTTCATGACATGGTGATACAGTGGACATGGTTTTCATGGGAACCTACATTGCTGACACAGGTATATAGAGAGCTATGGGCCTACGGGTGACTGCAGAGGTTCAACATTTGTTACACCGTACTACTGCATTGCGTTGGGCTTATGAGCACATTGCTTGTGTTTGACTAGTGGGGATGCCCCGAGCAGATGCATTCCCACGGAGAGTTTTGAGAGTTGGGTACAGGCGGTGGGTATCGGCCATTGGAGAGGCCCGAGGTACTAGAGATACTCATGATGTAGCTTATTGCAACAGGTTGTTTGAGGGGTTGTTTGGGGTGGACATCATTTGGAGGTTGTATGTGGGCTTCCCCACATACAGACAAATGGCCACAGAGCTAGATGGACTATAGATATATCTATGGATAGAGGGGAGGAGAGAAGGAGAGCATGAGCAGATACCCGTAGATCTGGTTAGGTGCTAGTTTTGGTTGGTCCAGGATGTACCGCCTCTATTCCTGTATTACAAGAGAGATGACATGGAGACACCTATGTCTCCTCTATGATTTCTTGTGTTGATTGGATAGGAGGAGTGGCAAAGTGGATTCATAGATTGATAATTTTGAAGTGACAAATGGATATAGGAAGTGGTGGGTAGCATACCTAAGAGCCATACCACCAAGGCCAAGGTAGCAGACTTAGCCACCATCACAGTGCAGAGGGATGCCCTACAAGGGTGTGGCTACCTTGGTGATGTAGCTTAGGATTATGCAGGGGCAGCTGACAAGTACAGAGGCATAAGTTACCACATTACAGTCCTAGATAGTAATGTTATAAAGCTTAGGCAAGGTAGGGATAAGTACCTACATATGCGGAGGTAGGGGAGATGGAGATGGAGAGGAGGTAGGTGGAGGGGGAGAGAAGATAGCCACCCTACAGGTGTAGGTACAAGACTTACAAGGCCAGTTGGCCCACAGACAGGAGAGGTTATGGGTCCGAAAAGCTAGCTTTCAATAGCGTAGGCATAGATTACTACTCAGTAGGCCCGCATTTAGGTGCAGCACGCCTCAGGGCCGAGTCAGGCCATGGTACCGACATAGGGCATAGGGTAGATTCCAGGATAGGGTCCGTGGTACAGGCATCCACACAGGCAGGGAGACCCATGGCACCCCATAGACAGTGAACATGGTTAGATTCAGGGATTCCCTAGTAGAGGCACAATATTATCAAGATCATTTGTTAGTTGCTGGGATAGCTATTCCCTCCTATGCCTAGTACAAAGCATATCAGGCCTCCAGTGAGAGGACTAGATCCTGCACTCACAATGTGGAGATTACGGGGCCAGAAGCCCGAGAGACAGTGGTCGTGGTGAGACCACTAGTTTGCATAGGCCAGCTCTAGGTGAGGGGCCATCAACAAGAGGTGAGGCAAGTGCCGAGCACCAGACAGGTGCAGCAGAGGGGTTAGGAGAGACAGAGTCACAGGGAGCATTCCCCGACATCAGATGGGGAGATGATTGACTTGCTATGCACCACCTACGTGCCAAGTAAAATTTTTATGGATTATATATGATAGAAGCTTGCGTTCCAAAGAGATTTTGTATTTATTATGATTTTTTTGTACATGATACCACACTTGAGCGAACATATTTTTATATTGGATATCATCCTATGAGCTAGTGATGTACGAGAGACACATGTTTTTACGATGTTAGTGTACATTATTGTAATACACGGGTATTTATATGATGAGATGTATGAGGTTCAAATGATTATGTGTTGTGATGTGTATTTTATTTTAACTTCATTATGATATGAATGGATTAGGTGAGTTAGGCATGACAGAGTCAGGTCGGTTTAGGCATGGATCGAGTCAGGTCAATTTAGGCATGGATTGAGTCAGGTTAATTTTAGGCATGGATTGAGTTAGGTCATTTTTAGGCATGGATCGAGTTAGGTTATTTTAGGTATGGATCGAGTCAGGTTGGTTTAGGCATGGATCAAGTTAGGTTGGTTTAGGCATGGAATAAGTCAGGTTGGTTTAGGCATGGATGTGTATTTCAGTATTTTGGTAATACATGTTAATGCAAATG
The DNA here is from genome assembly GCA_018340775.1 of Taxus wallichiana var. yunnanensis. Taxonomy (NCBI): domain Eukaryota; kingdom Viridiplantae; phylum Streptophyta; class Pinopsida; order Cupressales; family Taxaceae; genus Taxus; species Taxus wallichiana. The sequence goes on from CM031239.1 coordinate 977,437,927, forward strand.
AATGTAATGGTGTTCAATGTTTAAATATGGGTTATATATGAATATGGGAAATAATGGTAGTGTTAAAAGATTATGTGAAACATGAGGAGTGTATGTAGGTTGATTGATGTGGATATGGGATAGATTTATTTGTTTTTGATATGAACAGAAAATTAGGTAAAGGTGGGGAAAATGGTTAGGGTAAAGAGCGGTGAGCTAACCTTTAGGGCCCCATGTCTTGGAAGTGCTTCCTACATAGTCTCGGTGAAAAAGGACCTCGAGACCGATGTAGTTCTTCCATGAGCTAGGGAAGAATATGAAAATGATTTGGTAGGTTTGTGGGCATGTAGTGGGCTTAGGTTTAATCGGTGTGGGTAGATAATACTTAAAATGTTGCGGTGAGGTCGATTATGGTGAAAGGGGAGGATTACCCCAAAGGTAAGCAACAAGGACCAATTACTTTATAAGGTAATCAAAATAAAAACAAAGATGGTTTAAAAGATAAGAGGGAGGGCAATAAAGCCCCCTGATTGCGTAGGATCATACCAAGTAGATCATACCTTGAAGGGGGTGATGAACATAAGATCCAAAAGGCATTGCATGATTAACTATTATACAAAGTGAAAGTAGTCATAGGATCTCTAAATGTCGAAATTCCAAGATGTCCCTTGAGGTGAGTTAAGAAATGAGAGTGGAAATGGTAAGGTGGGTAAAAGGTAGTTAATTTTACATGTTTGGAGAAGGTCTTTTGGGCAAGAGGTTCGAGGTCACAATGGGTAAGTCCATGACTAAAAAGTATGTTTGTTTCGATAGAGTGATCGATGTAGCAAGTCTATAAGGGATAAATAATATGGTACTCCTTGTGGTTTTCTGAAGTGATTGATGCGGGAAGCTTCGATTTCTCTTTTTTTTTTTTAAAGCTTCACATGGCTGTCCTTCAAGGAGCGATCTATTTATAGTAGAAATTTGGTCAAGAGGAAGATGTCCTTTTGAGGGAGTCATCTTTTTATTAGAAGTTTGACTTAATGAGTATGGTCCCATTGGAGGTCTTTGAAATCATAGATAAGAAAAAGGTGAAGGATATGAATCTTGTTCAAAAGGTGATGTGGAACGATCATGGGAAAGATAGATGAAAATTATCCATGTGTAGTTCCGTGGTACACATATTCAAGAGAAGATAACAAGTGACGGGTACTCACATGATTCTTGTTTAATCATTAGGGAGGTGTATGAAGTGAATAGTGCTCAATGGATGAGCCTATAAAGAGACAAAGGGTAAGGTAGGACAACGAGTCAACAATATAATTGTCAAAGATGTAATGCGTTAAAGGGCTCAAGTTTGGGTTTACCCTCAAGCGAGGACAAATGATAAGCACCGATCCATAGGTATGAGTTACGATGTATGGTCTAAGACAATTAGGAGGAAATTTTCCCGTTTACTTTTTTATGCTTGGGTTACGTGTTGATATTATTTCAAAACAAGGTCACACACTTGGAAGGTTTGTTCATGAACACATTTTTCATAAGCACGTTTGATACATTATTGGTAAACTTGAAGGTTATCCAGAGCGTTAAGACGATGTTCGTCTAATAACTCTAGTTGTGCTAATTAGTCCTGACAAAATTCATCATCAGTAAGCATGTCATGGAGAGAAATGTGGAGTGAGGGGATCTTGACTTCCAGGGGAAAAATATCCTCGATACCGTAGACCAATGAAAAGGGTGTAGCCACAAAGTGGAAGTGTGAATACTAGTGTAGTATGCCCATAGAGCAAAAGGAATGTGCGTATGCCAATCCTTCCCAGTATCGCCAACCACTTTCATGAGAATTTTATTGAGGATTTTGTTAGCAAATTCGGCTTGGACATTAGTTTGTGGGGAATAATGTGAGGAGAAACTAAAATGAATGTTGAAGGCATCACAAAAGTTTTTGTAGTGTTTTGTTTTTGATTGTTTTCCATTATGCTGTGATGAGGTGATGAGGACACTGAAGTGACAAATGATGTGATGGTTAATGAACTCACATATTTTCTTGGATTTTGTGGAGATGAGTGGTATGGCTTCTACCCATTTTATGTAGTATTTGGTAGTGGTTATGATCCATTGATGGCGTTGGGAAGAATGAGGATTGATTTCTCCAACAAGATCCAAACCCCATTGAGAGAAGGGCCAAAGGTCATGAGTGACCTATAAGTCATGACTGGGTGTATGATGAAGGTTGGAATTTTGTTGAAATTTCACACAGCATTTGACATAGTTGCAATAATCATGGTTAAGGGTCAGCCAATAGTAGCCTAGGCAAAGAATACGCTTAACAACAACAAGGCCACTAAAGTGACCTCCACATATGCCATCATGAACCTCCTCAATGGTATAATGAATTTCAAAACTTGTGAGGCCTCGTAACAAAATACCATCAAAGCCATGCTTATAGAGGAGTCCCCAGGATAACTAAACAAGAGACCTTTTTAAGGAAGGTTTGTTGTTCGTTATAGGTGAGATAAAGAGGTAAGATAGAGAGGGAAAGGTAGTCAGAGTATTGTTTATACCAAAGGTCACTCAGGTCAAGGGTGTCATTTCCGATTGAGTAAACATCATGATGTAAATAAGAAGGTGAATGGAGGCATTGTACAGTGACAAATATTTTGGAATCAATAGGGGTTCGAGGTATTTGGGAAGCTAAGTAGGCCATTGAATCAGTAAATTTGTTAGTTAAACATGGGATGGTTTGAAGGGTGTAACGATCAAAGGTGGTCAAAAGTATGTCTACATGATGTTTATATTTTTGAAGTATCTTGTTATGACATTGGTACATCTTGTTGACTTGGTTTATGACTAATTGTGAATCATGAAAGATGTGGATTGATTTGACATCTAGGGCATAGGTTGTTTGGAGACCTAGTACAAGCACTTCGTACTTAAAATTTGTTGGTGCATTCAAAGTGTAGTTTGAAAGATAAAGCATGGGTTTGCCATCCAGAGGAATGATAATATCACCAACCCCACCCTCACGCTGACACTTAGAACTGTCAAAGAATAGTGTCATTTGGTAAGGGGGTTCATCCAAGGAAAGGGTAGTAATGGATTCATTGGGAAAGTCAAAATTAGAGGGTTGGTGCCCGGAAATAGGTATGTCAGCCATTTGGTCAGCAATAGTATATCCCTTAATGTACTTTTGGTGATGAATTTGAGGTCAAGATCAGCTAAAACCATAATCCATTACGTGGCACGCTGATTTTGATAAATTTTGGTGTACATGAAGTGTAAAGGGTCAGTGTCAGTCACAACTTAGGTTTTGTGGTTGAGTAGGTAATGGCGAAGTTTGGTGGTGATGAAAACTAAGGCTAAGCAAAGCTTGTCTAGATGGTTGTATTGGGTTTCATAGTCCAAAAGAGTATGGCATATTAATAAACCGCCCGCTCCTTGTGTTGTTCATCGTAATGATTGAGCATGGCTCCCAAGGAATGATTAGTAGCTGATATGTATAGGTAAAAAGGTTGATCTTCTTTCAGTGGAATGAGTACAGGTGGTTGGAGAAGGTATTGTTTTAGGGCATCAAAAGATTTGTGACATTCAACATCCCATTTAAAGGAGACATCCTTCCTAAGAAAATGATTAAATGGTTGACATGGATCGATAGTTGTGAAATGAAATGGCAAATGGACTGCAATTTACCTTACAAGCTACGAAGTTGTTTAAGGCTAGTGGGTGGAGGCATTTCCAGAATGGCCTTGACATTAGCAGGGTCAACTTCTATATCACGGAGGGAAACAATAAATCCCAAGAGATTTCCTGAAAGAACCGCGAAGATGCACTTTTTAGGTTGAAGGCGGATGCAATATTTAATGAGGCGGTCAAAGATGGTTTAGAGGATGATGAGGAGCTCAGAACTTATATTTATATTTGGCAAAGAAATCATCCACGTAATCTTCCAATATGTGATGCATGATATCATGGAAGATGTAAGTCATAGCATGCCTTGATATGTAACACCAAGGTTTTTAAGGCCAAAAGGCATGACTTGATAACAAAAGGTTCCCCAAGGGGTAATGAATGTGTTCTTGTGTTGATCTTTCATGGCAAGGAAAATTTGGTTATAAATTGGGAAACCATCCATGAGTGAGAGCTTCTCATGACCAGGGGTAAGGTTAACTAGTTAATCAATACCGGTAAAGGGAAAGTCATCTTTTGGGTAGGTGAGGTTGAGGTATCAAAAGTTCATGCACATACGGACTCCCCTGTTGCTTTAGTAATACTGAGATAATGTTAGAAATCAAATGAGGATAATCAATGGGTAAGATGAAGGAACAATAAAGAAGGTGTTGATGTTCTTATTTGACATGAAGAGCAATGTGAGGGTGCATTTTCCTCAGATTTTGTTTCCTAGGTTTGGCATCGGGAATGGTTACGATATTGTGGACCACTATGGTGGGGTCAATACTGGGCATGTCTATGTAAGACCAAGCGAAAGCGTGGTTATGATCTTGGAGAAAATAAGTGATGGCTTTTTGTTCAGTAGCATCTAAAGATTTTCTGATCTTTAGGATGTGTGGGTCGTCATGAGTATGAATGTTGATCTCAATAGTTGATTCATTCAACATGGTTTGTGTCTCAGAGGGTAACAAACAATGAATATATGAGTCTTCTACACCAAGGTAGGTGAGTATGGATTCATCATCTTGACATTGAATGACGTTAATTGTAGGTGTGTCAATGTCAATCGTCTCAGGATATAAGAATGGGAGAGTGGAAGGGGCCTCACCTTTGCATTGATAAGTCAACGGCCCCAAGGAAATAGTGTTTATGAAAAAAAAATGTTAGGAGGAATAGATTCAGGTATCATCGACTCCGTTGGTGAGGGTGGTGATGAAGGTGGGGAAGGGCTAGGGTCCTCAATGTGTTCAATGAGGGCCTGTTTGGTAGAACGGTCAGGGAAGCCAATACCACTATGGTCATTATGTTTGCGGGTGGTACATGGAATAACAGTATGGTGACCTTTCTTGTAAAATCCAAAACCAAAACCCTTCCACACACAGCCGGTGCTAGAAGGTGTGGATGAAATGGTGAATGGTAAGTGATTACAAGTTAGTGGAAAATTAATGGGGTTGTGATGGTGGTTCAAGTGTGTAAGTGGTAGTATCAAGTCCCTCATAGCTGAGACTAGTACGAAGATGAGGAGGACCATAAAGGAGGAATTATCCTATACGGTGATCATAGCGAGGGTGTTGGTGAAGGCTTCCATGCGGAGTAAGGAATGTGCTTGACACTATATAGGTGGTACTCCCCCAGAGTGAGGCATTGAAAAACACCTTCTAAGGGATCAGTGGTTGGTTTGTGAGTAGCTGGTATGGACAATGTGTCGAGGTTGATACGGAGGTGATGTTAACATATTGGGAAGCTAATGGGTCAGCCGTAGAGGTTAAAGCAAAGCGGTAGGAATAGAGGAGGTATGTGCAGTGAAAGAAGGGGCTGTACTGGTAGGTGGAGGTGTAGGTGAAGTGGTAGTGGTTGCGGAGGTAGATGGATTGATAGGTATGAGCACATCATTGGGTTGGTAAAGCATGTTGCATGTTTGAAAGGTAATGGGTCACCTGCAATGGTATAAGTGTGTCCTTCATGTTTAAACTTTACATAATGATGCAAAGTGGAAGGAACGTAACCCATGACAAAGATCCGTGGTCTACCAAGTACTAAGTTATATTGGAATTTCCCCTCCAAAACATAAAACAATTCTAGAATAGTGTGGGGGCCACACAAAAGTGATGGATGACAAGATTGCCTAGTGTGGAGGTGATAGCGTCATTAAATGAACGTAACATGACCAGATGTTTATGCATGTAATTGTCGGTATGCACATTTGAGAAAATGCATGGGATGAAATGATGTTAATGTTAGCACCTCGATTAATCATCGATGGTGTACCCGTATGTCATCAATGTGGATAGAGATGAAGAGGGATGGGTCTATGTCATCGTTTTGGTATGGTGTGATCTCCGCCTCACGAAAAGCTAAGGGAGGCCACTTGGTGATCAAGGTGAAGTGAGGATGAAGGTGGTAATTTGGTGAGAGAGGCTACATGATGGGGTGTGATAGTGGAGGCTACAGGTGTAGGGTCATTGGGTAAAACCTTGATAGATTGAAGAACCTCCATGAGGGCTTGATGATGGGATTATGAATTTTGGATGAGGTCATAGAAGGACATTTTGAGTGGTGATTGGTGTAGTTGTTTAAGCATGGTGCAATGTGTGATACCATTAGAAATGGGGTATGTGGGGCTGCGGATAGTGATTTTAGGTATGGGTGCAGATGGTATGTTGGGTATAGGATTGGTTGGTGGGTTAGCTACCTTTTCTTTATCCTTCCATGCACATTTAGTGACATGTACCATGTTGATTTGAGGGAAATTGTCAAATGGAGAAGGTGTAGGGTAAGTGGTATAATGACATGAAGGGAAAAAACCTACTGGAGGAGAAAAGATCTGTGAGGTCAGTTGGGCATAATGAAATTTTGGTGGTGGCATGGCAAGTTCTTTGATGTGGACCATGTTAATTTCAAATTTTGTGTGTGGTTCGAGGAGATATGAGGGTGGATGTTGTGGTTGTTGAGTGGGCGGTGTGGGAATGGGTGTTGGTGAAGCATGATCCTTGTTAAGAAGGTCATCCTCATCAAAGTTGGTTTTAGGTGGAGACAAATGGGTAAGGACGGTTTTCAAGGTCTTGCAGTTCTCCACAAAGACATGACCTAGCACACGATGGTATGCACAAAATTTGGTATCATCAAACCCTTTTGGATTGGGTTTGAGGGGGTCAAGGTCGAGTGGTGGTAATGTGATTAAAAAATCTTAAGGAGGTTGGTTAAAATTTTGGCATAGGACCCTACCAGTTGATCACAATGGGAAGTGAATGTGGGTTTGGGTGTGGGTGTGGTTTGTTGTTAGGGAATTGTTGTTGGAAGTGTAGGAACGGGTCGAGCTATGGGTTTAGGCAACGGTGTTGTTTGATGTATCGGTCAGGTTTGTTTGGGTAGGGGTATAGTAGATGGAAGGGTAAGAGGGTGTGGGGTTGTTTGGACTACCTTGTTGTGGGGTAGTGGGTTTTTTTTTTGGTTGCACTTTCTTGGGTAAAGGTGATGTGGGTGTATGAGATCTAGAAGTTAAAGCAAATGGAGGAAGAGGGCGAGTTACTCACGGGGATAATGGGGGTGCTATGGAGGTATATGACATGGGCCGTGCTTGGGGTGTGAGGGACAATGACTTAAGGTATCGTGAGGTATTGGTGGTAAAGAGACTACAGTGCGGGTATGAGTCATGTTGTGTGCCTGGGTAGATTAGAGATTTGTGAGGAGGGAATGGGTGGTTGTGATATTGGTTTATGGATGGGTGAAGGGTGCTTGACCATGTTGGGCGAGATGACGTCTTAAGGTAGATGGGACAGTCAGGTGTGAATTGTGTAGTCCGGGTATGAGGCCGATGAGTTTGTTTCTTTGGTTTGGGTGTCGGGGTAGGTGTGGTATTGACATTGGAGGATGTAGCTAAATTCAATTTAATAGGTGGATGAGTTAGGTGGTAGTTAGGGTGACACCTAAAGTGGTAATAGGTTTAGTGGAGGTAAATGTTGTCGGTATGGGTTTGGGTTTAGGCATAGGTCGGGTTATAGGTAAGGGTGTGGTGTGACTACTAATAGGCATCATGGAAGGTGTTACAACAGCAAAGTGGTTATATGTGGTTTTATGGGTGGAAATTTGTTTGGGTAGATAGTGGAGGTGTCATCGAGGGATCTCTCCATCTATGTTAAGACAGGAGTAAGAGGCACCCCGATAATAAAGCCCTATCCACATAATCCAGTGATCGGCCAAACATGAGAATGGCATGTTTCAGGTGGAGTTGGTGAGGACCTAATGGGAATTTCTGTAAAATGGATCTAGAGATGGGGAATTAGACCTTCAAAGTGCTGTGGGTAAGAGAGCTGAAAGTAGGTTTGTTGGATGTTGGGTAGCTGATGGAGAATGCTCGCTAAGAGGCAAAGGTATCTCCACCGATTCTATGATGGGTGGAAGAGATGATGGGAGTTCCTTTATAAGTGGAGGAATAGATAGGTTCTCCTCTGTGGGTGGAGGAGGTAATGGGTGCTCCTCTACGGGGGAGAAGATAATAGGTGCTCTTGTGTGGGTGGAGATAATAGGTGCTCCTCTACGGGTGGAGGAGCTAATGCGAGATCCCGTATGGGTTGAGGAATTACGGTAGAGGTAAAGGTTCTCTAAGTGGAGAAGCTAGGGGTGAGATGGTCTCAATGTTAGCAGAAGACTCCTCCGTAGGTGATGTAGGAGATGAAAGGTGTTCTTCTATTGGTGAAGGAATGGTGATGGTTGGTTCCAATGTGGAAGGAGGATTTCGAGTGCTAGGATTTCATCTATGGAAGGGATGTGAGGTAATTGAGAGGTGGTAGGTACCTCGTTAAAAATGTGTGAACCTCACGGGCATGGGTATTGTGAGTGGATGTCTCACTTGGTTTGATTGGATGAAAGGGCATGATTGGTAAATGGTATTTTAAGGATTTGTAGATTTTTTCTGGGGGTGGCATTGGGATTATCCATAGTTAACTCGCCTTTCTTGAGCATTTCTTGGACAACATTCTTAAAAGTGATGTAGTTTCCGTCACTATGACCCTTCACTTAGTGATGGTTATAGAAATCATGTTCCTTATACCACATGGTCATGGGGTGAGGAGGGTCAAAACCGAGGTGTGGTTTTATGGGTGGAACGGTGATGACACCAACTTTGATAAGATTTTCTAAGACAAAAGAGTAAGGTTCCCCAATTGGGGTATATTTTCATTGCTCTTTTTTGAATCGAAAGGCCCGAACGAGTGATAGATTAGTTGAGGTTGTAGCCTGATTTGATGGATGAGATGGGCCGTCCTTGAGTACCACTGCGTTAGCGGTACCCTTATCCTTTGATTAATTGGTTGGAGGTTTGGAAGAAGAAGAGGTTTCATTCGACTTGAATGACGAATTCTTATTTCTTAATTGGATTTTCTTCTCTTCGATGGCCCAAATCTCTAAGTTTGAACCTACAAGGTTAGGGAGATATGTCTAGCATAAGCTCCGGTGAAGATCTCGATGAGTTAAGTTTGTGGTAGTTGAAAGGTAAGTTGATTGATTTGGTTGCGCCAACGAGTGAAAAAATCTGCGATAGATTCATCCTCATACTGATGTGTGGAATATAGATCGGTCATGGTAACATTCTTGGTGATATTGACAGAGAAATGATCCAAGAAATCTTGGGCTACTTGATTGAATGAAAATATAGAGTGTTTGGGTAACCCACTATACCAATCTAATGCAAAGTGCGATGAGGGACATGGGAAAAGTTCTCAATAGCAAGGCATCTTCATGAGTAATCGATAACACCCGTGTTTGAATGAGCAAAAATGTTGTTGTGGGTCTTCCTTGCTATTGAAGTAGTTGAATTTTTACATTTCTCAATGCACAGGTATAAATGGATGGGTGAATAGGCTCATTGCAAATCTCATTGTAAGTGAGAGTGTTACAAGAGCTAAAAATGATGCCTCAAAGATATCTACATCTTGTCCATAATCAATCTAAATAGGTCGTTGGTGGGTTGTGATGATTGGATAACTCCCGTAGCATGAGGAGGTTGGTTTTGGACATATAATGGGTGTGGCATTCCAGTGTATGGGGCTGCCATGTAAGGTGGTGGAGAAGAAGGTAATGAAATAGGGGGTACATACCGAAATGAATAATAGATGAAACAAGTGGTTGTTGGTAGTATGTATATGGGGGAGGAAGGGCCATGGTAACCCTAGTGGAAATAGGGGCTAATGATTTTGGAATGGAAAGAACTACGTTCTGAAATGGGGTAGGGGTAACCGACACTGGTGGTGGGAACGTAGCTATAGGTATGTGTGAGACATGAGGGGTGGATGAGGTTGTGTTTGGGGTAATCATCGAGGGTATGGTGGATGTAATGGGTGCCACAGAGATAATAGATGCGACATTCATGGCAGTATAGAACCTAACTATGAAATGACTGGGGGTAAGGTGGATGTGGGTAGCATGGAGCTAGATGGGGCTGATGCGGAAGTGGGTGTGAGAGTCGAGGGGATAGATACGAACATGTTGTATATCAACTCGACCCAAGAAGTCTTGAGTAGATGAGTGGGAGAGGTAAACCGCAAGGTGGCATGGTTCTAGTTAGGGAGTCATGTAAATTCCTCATCTTTGGTATCAATATTAGTAGGCTCGATAGGATCCATGGTGGTGATAAAATAAAAGGTTGTGAAGGACTAGATGGGAGTAGTTGGTAATTGGCATGGAACATGAGGGTGTTCACTTGTCTTGGGTTAGCACCATATGCACAAAGATTGATTAGGTAGGCTGTTTCTCCGTAAATGATACGAGAGAACAAGCAGGAATAGGTGAATCCGTGATTAAAAAAATGGATGAAGTAACAAATGGTGGGTGGAATGTGAAACAAGATAACCAATTCCGGTTAGGGAAAACCAATGTCCGTGGGGTAACCACTATCGGTCACTTTAGAAAATAGACAAGTGAGTAGACATTGAGGCGTAAGGAAAAATCTAACAAGTATGCCAAATCTAGGGATGTGTAAAATGTCAATGGGAAAAATGACAGTGACAGAGACCGTAGAAAGTGGAAAAATTTAATTGAAACTATCCTTTTCAAAGAGGTTAGGAAAAGGACTGGAACCGACATCGATTAGGTTTAATCGATGGTGGTTAGAGGTAATCTGATGACCAATCCTGTGAAATTGAAATAGTGATGAGAAAAAGTGGTTGTGAATTAAAATTTGATGTGGAATCAGACCTAGAATTCTGGGAATGATGGTGATATGGCCCAGGCACACTCAGGTGAAGCTGGAATACACCAGCTATGATGAGGAGCATGTAAGGATGAACAAAAAAGTGATGAATTTGATCTTTCACCTCAAAACGCAAGCCAAGAAGAAACACTAAGAAAATGTGATCCTAAGAGTGCTCTTTTCTATTATGTTTGTTTAGCTTATGCTATTTAGGACTGACACATGAATTGTGAAATAGAGTTTTTGGTGAGGATGGATTCCTACAAAGAAGGAGATCTAAAGGGTGAGGTTTCAGGTATGTTATGGTGGGGGCGAGCTTCCTCTGAAGTATGACTTGCCAGAGTAGTGAGCTAGGTGCCCACTGTGACGTGATTGTGTGATAACCTACAACTTCTTCTAGGTAAGATGTTGTTTAAGAATGTATGTATTTGATTTTTGTGTGGTTTGGTAAGACTCAGAGAAATAGAAAAGGATAGAAGTGCTTTTCTATGATTTTTTCATCAACCATCAACTAGTCATGACCTCCAGCATATAGGTTTCCCTCATTTAATGTGAGCTAATGCAATAAATCAAAATGAAATGTGATTGTTTTTAAACCCAAATAAAAAATGTGAAATTGGATGACACAATAAGATGAAGAGGAAGAGGGATGCTCTTTCACTACAATGCAGAAAACATGAAGAAATGATTCTTTTTAAATACACCAAAAGAAAAGTTTCCTTTAGAGAAAATAGAAAGAAGAAGTGGATTACCAGGGAAGAAAATTAGTGTGTATGCTTTTTTTTTTAGAAAGGAAACAAACACACATTTTTTTCCTAGGAATGAATGAAATGCAAGGAACCCCAAATGGGTCCCACCGGGTGTGCCAAAAGGTTTCACCTTTTTCTTTAGATCATTTCCTGGAATTGTTGATGAAACAGATAGGGTAACAGCGTAGGAGGAATACTGCTCAAATGTCAGTTGATGGGTCGTTGCACACGCATTTACGACTTGTAATCCACAAGTGACCATGAGAGATTCCTTTAGTTAAGAGGAACTACATGTAATGAAAACAAAACCACTTGAAGGAATTAAAAATATGGGCAAAGGAATTGCCTAGCGTGAGCTAGATCCGGGAAGTATGATACTTCCTAGATGACTCTCAGTCCACTATTTTAAACAAATTAATGCTATACACAACGTAAATCCTATTGTTATTTTAAAATGATTTAGGTACCTCACTTAAAACACAATAAGAAAATAGATCTAATCTAATAGGTTAAGATAAAATAGAATCAAAAGGTCAAATGGTTGGTTCTAGGTTCTCTATAGGTCTAATAAAGGTCTCGGGTAGTCACAGGTGATAAAGGGTGAGGTAAAATTAGGTGGGTAGGTGTCTGTTTAAGGCTATGTGGGAAAACATAGAGACCAGCGTTGGTCAGGGGTGACCGACCACGGTTAGGTATAGTTGGCGCCGGTTACCGTGAGATCTGGAAATGTCACAGAACAAGGTTTTGGTCTCCTTTGTGATTGCACAAAGGATTTTGGTTTGTCGGGATGAGGTAATGGGTGGTTGGAGTAGGATTTTTCTAGGTTTCAATGGGTATACAGAGGTGAAAATGTTGGAGAAGGTCAATAGGGAGCAAGATAAACAATGAGTGATAACATAAAGATGAAATGAAATAACCAGAAAGTATGATGTTGTATTTACTTAGAATTCATTCCCGGTGGTTTGTGTGTGAAGGATGGAGGTGCTGATGATGGTTTTGAAGGTTGATAGTGATCACCAATTGAAGAAAATTTTCTACATGGGCTGCATGCACACTCCTCTTTTCTTAGATAGATCGAATCGTGGCTAGGATGGATGTGCAGGAGAAGATGCTCAATCTCCTTCCTTGGATGTGAGTTTTCGCTAGAATTGGCTATCTCGAAGATGTGTTATCTCTCTGAGATGTGTTCGTGCTTGTTAACTTTCTTTCTTCCAACTTCCAAGTTCCAAGTTCCAACCTTGAGAATAAGATTGTTTTGGGTTAAAAGGGGTAACCAACGGCGGTCCAGCTTAACCGGCGATGGTTAGGGGTAACCGATGTCAGCCAAGGTGGGATTTTCTAGGTTTACTAAACTTAGGGAGATCCTCCTGATTTTCTCGGCTCTCGTGTTCTTATTCTATTGATTAGACTTGAAGCCTCTTGTGAGCATGCAGGAATGTGGTTAGAGGGAATGTAGGCATTGATTTTTAGGGCTTGGGTAAGTCTTAGTTAGTTATGCTAACTTGCTAAGAATAGGTCTTAGGTTGAGTTAACTTGGTGAGGTGTCTAAGTGAACTATATGTGTAGATATTATTTAAATAAGATATTTAAATAATAAATATAGTGAAGATAATGCATTAATTTACTTAAATTAATTAAATTAATATTAATTAGGTGAAGGGGGTCATGACTAGGTAAATGTAATAAAGGGTGTTTATATCTTGAGGGACGAAGGGGAGTGTGAACTAATTTGAGTGTCAACAGATGGATCTGCATCACTTCCTCTAGCTAGTAATTTCAGGTATGCTTGTTGAGAAAGTCCATCTGTTTGATTTTGTCATGCAATTTGGACATTTGTATTCTTCCATGAGTTTCTGAAATCCATTAAAATGGCATAGCTGAACTTGTAATAGTTATCTAAAAACATGTTGATTTGCATTTGATCTAGTTGGGATTTTTATTTTTACCTTGACTATGCAACCTTGTGCCTGTTACAATAAAACCATGTAAATCTTTTCCTCTTGTTTATTGCTTCAGTTGAACTCATCTCCCTTTGCAACAACGGGATGAAAGTAATAAGTGTCTTCATTCTGTATCATACTTCCTTGCATAGATAGCTGTACCTCTTTGATATGGCAGCATTTTTTATTTTATCATTGCCCTATTTGGAAATTTGTAAGTGGCTTTCTGGAAATTGCAAGTAGTTCTTCATTTGTTTCTGATATTATTTTCAGGCATAAGCCTTGATTCAGATGCTTTGTTAAGATCTCTCAGAACTTGTTTCTTTTACTTAGATGCTTTATTTCCTTGATAGTAATATTTACGGCATCTTTGGAAAATTTAAAATGTTGATTTTTAATAGTGAAGCCCGGAAAATTTTTCTTAGAATTCTTTCTTCCTTCCATTTCAATGATAGTAGTTGTATTTTTCTCGGTTCAAAATACAAGAAGTAACACTTTTCCATCAAGCTGATTTGGTAAATAAAACTAAAACATCATAATCGTTTATCTTTAAAATGTCATGCTTTTCTACTTTTCTATATCACTTTCTTTATTTAAGTAATTATTTTTTTAAAGCATGTAGTATTTAAATTAACATGATGAAAAATTCAGTAAATGTCCATTTTACATGGCGAAGCCCTATCAAAATTTTCCCTTAATCTTGACTTCATTCTCGTTTCAACCGTGAACCTTTTTCTATTTGCAAAAATACTAAAATTAAGTCACCTTATTCCTTCTTTCTAGCATGTTCTTATGACTTGTCTATTTCTTCTTGGCTGCAACCTATACCTACACACTTAAGAAAAAAGTTAGAAAAATAATTAATCTTTTTGGCCTCTCTTGTGTCCATGTTTCTTCTTTTGTTTTCTCTTTCTTATTTCTGAGTGAGTAAATCATGTATGTAGTTTGATCTTAAAGTAAATTATATCTCCTATTTTTTTAAGAGATTCATATTCACTAACTAAGAATGTATAGGAATATGAGTTAATCTCTAAGCTCAGAATCGACAACTTTTTTTTTCTTCTTTTCGTATACCGACTTTTACAATGAAGATGAAGAAGGAACAAAAGCTAGAATGGAGATACTTTGAAGAACAAAGAAAACCCCCAAGGCAATGATGGGTTCACTCATGTACTCCTTTACTTTATTTTTCATGCATGTGTATCTCTTATTTCAATAGCTATGCTTTACTTTTAGTTACATCTCATGGCTTGTATGGTAACATTTAAAATTCCTTATGAATAACACATTGAATTATTAAAATTATTTGTGCATTTATTCTTACATTTCAGCTTTATGTATGGATTGTATGATCAAATAAATAACTCAGCACTATAATTTAATGTCTTAATAAAGAAAGAAGGAAACTTAAGAAAATCATAAAATCTAGTAATGAACTTTGATTTCTGCAATTTGCACTTATGTTTGTTGTCCCAAAACTAAACATTTCACCTTTTATATGACTGAATGTCTTCATCAAGACAACAAAACTGTCCTTTGGGGCCTTGTGTCCTTTTAGTGAAGATAGTTATGAAATTGTACACTACATGATCTCGTTATGTTTTGTAACAAAGACATATAGCTACAAATTCCATTTAATCATTAACTAATTCAACAATAACAATATTAACAAAACTCCCTTACCTTAGGTATACTTCACCAATGCCTTCCATCGTAACGAAGTTTTGATTTTCCCATTTTTGCACAAGTGTAAAAATGTAAACAAGTACTATAACAAAAATCCAAATAGCATACATCACTTTGTGAATCTTGTGCGGTAGATTACATCCAATAGGTGATACTTGACAATATTAGTGCGTAATAAATATGGAGCTTTGGATAGAGCTCCCCAACTTTTTTGATTATGCATGTTCTTATCATAATGGTTTTTCCTATTGCAATAGTGACATCACACATGTGACTTATCCCATCTCTAACCTAAAAAAATTATTATGATTGTGCTCTTGACTATGTCCTCTTCCACCTGAGTTTTATAAACCGCTGTTGCATCCTCTAGATGAACTTCTTCCTCTGCCTCTAGGGTTGAATATTCTTCTTCCTCTTCCATGATTTCCTAATACATGTGATGAAAAAGCTTGATCTACAACTACATGTGATCTACTCACCCTTTGTTCATGATTTATTAGTGATGGATGCAACTCCTCAATTGAAAAGTGACTTAGATCCTTAGTTCCTTCAATAGCAAATGTTATCTCTCGAAAGTGCACCATGTAGAGAGATTGTTCTAGGTTTTCTAAGCTTACAAAATTGATCTCCCTCTTTCTTAGATACAATGGAAACACCTCAGTCTATGGGTATACCTATTTTGAGGTGAGTCTCTCGGTATCAAGGCGATTCCTTATTGATGCATCCTAAATTTATTTTATCGGGTTCTGGGGTAAAAGATAGCTGTAAAATAACTAAAATTGAGGAGATGCACAAAATTTATATGAGGTATTTTACTAAGTACATGCACAATTGATATGGAAAATATCACAACAAAACTGATAAGTTAACATGCACATTAAAATTATGCAGAAAATATTGAATTTGTAGCAAGGTAAGTTGATTGATTAGGGAATTTGCATTCACAAGACTAATAGAAACATACACAAGACTACAAATAATTGGAAAGACAGAAATTACTTCACACTCGTAAGGAAAACTAGAAAAATTGCTTCACTACTCTTATATCCAAAAATTTCTCTCCTTGTGATTTGTAAAGGCACACAATATATAACAAAATAGTTTTCACCCTCTTCCTGAAAATAGTCTAAGGCTTGTACTCGCCCATGCATCCTATTTTTATCCTTTATTTAATAATAGATAAATGAATAAAATAGAACATGCAATTACAAATAGGCATTAATATCCTTGGTTACATTACAATCAAACTAAAGTTAACTATTCTGTTTTTAAGAAAACAATGGTGAATAATTTTCTCGATAATAAGCTTGCTTTTACTGGGCAAGTCTCTATCCTTCGCACATGTGAGATCGTCTTCTTGTCTTTCTTTCCTCTTGTAAAGCATGAAAAAATCAACTCCATGTTTGTGAGTAAAATAATTACAATACTTGCAATATTTGTAAAAATAATCATTCATACATCCATTTGGTGGGGACCACCTCCATGCTCGATTCTAATGTTGACATTCCTTGTCTAACTGGTGACATGGGTGACATATTGTAGATCATCTTCAACCTCCTTGCAGTGGGGACCACCTCCATTCTACTTGGTTCGGCCACCTTGGTGGACTTAGCAATATATAAGGTCGACCATCTTTGACAATGCACATGCCATACTATAATACTTACCACCTTTTGATTAATACATGCATGGTATATTTGTCGGCTTTTGCATATTAGATAATATGTAGTTTAAAAATACACCTTTTCAGTGATCATTACTTGTATGACTTGGTCGAAACTTGCCATTATTTGGAGCATACACTATGGTTAGGCTTAGGTCAATATTACAATGATTAATTTTATTCAACATGGGGTTGGTCCCCTCTCCAACGTTAATTCTACCCTTAGCATGTTGGTAGGTGATATTTTTAAATCCAACCCTAATTAGGGTTTCTGTGGGCCTGCCACATATATGTGTTTTTAACTCGGATGGGTTTGGTCTCTAACGGATACCATTGATCTCTGTCCTTTTGTGGACCCACATTATTGATCTCTTAATGTAATGAGGGTTTTAACCCTGTAATTAATATGGCCACCGGGAATTGATCATGGTTGTTTTCTTTGAACACATGATTTCGATCTTTAGCATTTGATATTTGTACTTGATGTTTTCTGATCGTTGATCTTCCAACCATGGTTAACCTCGAACCAACTCAATGCTTGGATTAGGTGGTAAAGAGAAACTTGACCCTAATGATCATATCATTTGGTTTTTAGCTTGCAGTGAAGCCCTGGAAAATTAATTTTTCACATCACCATTTTTGAGTCTGTTAAAGCTCAGATTTTGCACCTGTACACTTATTTTTCTGCTCTATGTGGTCACCATTTTTTTATTTCAAGCTCGGCCCTTCCTTCTTAGCAATATTCAAGTTTAGTTTTTGTATTCACTGTCATGGTTTGGGTTCGAGATCTAGGTTCTGTGTTATTTTATTTTGATGTAAGTCACTATCATGAACCTGAAACTCGGTTGTGCATCATTCTTTAGCTTTCTGTGAGATTTCTATAACATGGACGCTACTTTGTGAGTTTGAGCTCTCAGTTCTATGGGTCTGTCTGATTTTTCTTTTGAGCTCGGGATCATGTAGCTATCACCTTGTTTAATGAGAGAAGGTAAGTCTTGACTTCCTTGAGTATGAGTGTTACTTCATCATAAACACTTTGATGTTCAAGAAATACTAATAGTCAGTTCTTTCTTTGTATTTCTGTGTGATTTCGTGGCTCGACCTTGGTTGTCTTCAAGTTGAAATCGTTTTGAGCTTGATATTCTCTTTATGGACTTGATGACTTCTTGATGCTTTACTCGAACTTCAATAAACTAGTAAGTACTTACTTTTTACTTTGAAATATATACCCATTAATGGGTTTAATGATTAAATCTAGAAACTATGCTTTCCAAGCCATGGGTATTCGAGATTTGAGTTTTTGAGAAATTCTTCAATTCGTGTAGATAACCTGTGTTAAAGTTTTTTGAAATATTGAACTCTAATTGCATTTTGGTTTTCTTTGTATTTCTATGATTTGGCCATTGATAAGATGCTCTTGAAAATTTTGTGATACATTTTGTTGGTAAGTATCTCTGAAAAACATTTTATGATCTCATTTTCTTTTCATGGCTCCATTTGGGTATTAAAAGTTTTGTGTTTCACGATTTTCTGATCATCCTTAACCCTTTGAGCTTGAATTGAGAGACATTCATGTACAGCCTTTACTTTGTATTCTGCTTCATTTTAGGTTCGAGTCCGAGGTGTTCGTCACTTGTAGATTTTATTTCTACCTATATGATGACAAAATTTCTCATGTATTTATGGAAATTTGCATTTCTTCAAAACTTGTGATTTGAAATAATTGTGTGCATATTTCTTTTGTACTTCTATTTGGAAGACATTACTTGTAAGATGAAAACATACTTTCCTTCATGACTTACTTGATCATTGTTTACTTTTTTTTATTACAAAACTAAAACTTTAATCTAATTTTTATATGAAAAACAATCTCGAAATACAAAAATATTTCTTTCACTTGGATATGTATGAGTTTTCCGATTCAAATTTATTCTTGGATAAACCTTGAGCCTTTTCTGGAACCTACTGTAGTAGTCTGTACACTTAATACTTGCTTCATTTCTGAAATTTGTACCTATGTTGTAAAATTTTCCTCTTTGGTTCACTGTAATCTTGTGAAAGTGCTTCTTACTTTGAGTCTGAAGATGACTCCAGTCACTTGTTGGAATAGTGGAATATTTTTGTATCTCTATACTGGATGATGATCTGGTGCACAACTTATCTCTTCTACTCTGAATTTTATCTTTTCTTGAAGTAATTGATGATGTTGTATCATGCTTCTTTACTTGAGGGCTTCAAATAACACAGTTGTATTTTAATTCTTACTTTGTCAAAATGGATTGTGTTTTAATCTCCTGTAACCTATAGGTACATTTGTATTCTTGGAATTTGAAGTTGATTTTGTAGTTATCAACTATAATAGAAGTGTATTTTCTGATATTTTGTACCTGACAAGTGGCTTTCTGGAATGATGAAAAATTTAAAATGTTGATTTTTCATGGTGAATCCATGGAATTTTTTTTCAGAATATTCTCTTTATTTTGTTTCAGTGTAACCCTTTCTTTTCTAGTTAACTTCGAATTCTTGAAATCTGATTTTCTTCTTTAGTTCCAAACTGAAAAGTATACTTCTATTTGCCAGTCTTTGTTGATTTAAATTTCATATTTGTACTGTAACATCTCCCATTTGTAGGATAGTTACTGAAACACGAGTTACATTCCTCCTTCTTTCCAACATGTACTTATGACTTGTTTATTTCTTCTTGGTCATGTAACCGTACATGCACACTTAAGAAAATAGTTAGAAAAATACTTAGGATTTTTGGCCTCTCTTATGTCCATGGTTTTTCTTTTCTTTTCTCTTTTTTCTTTCTGAGTGAATAAAGCATGTATGCAGTTTGATCTTCAAGTAGACAATATATCCTATTGTTAAGAGATTCATATGCACAAATTAGGACAATACAGAATGTGTAATCGATGCGGCTTTCTCATTTTCTTCTTTTTATGTACAGTGACTTCTATAATGAAGATGAAGAAGGATCAAAAGATGGGAATGGAGATGCTTCAACCAAGTAAGAAAACCCCTAAGGAAATAATGGGTTCACTCATACTCCTTTACTTTCTCTTTCATGCATGTGTACCTCTTATGTCAGTAGTTGTACTTTACTTTTCAGTTATATCCCATGGTTTGTGTGGGAAACATTTGAAAATTTCTTATGAATAAAACATTATATTCTGAAAATGAGTTGTATATTTATTTCTATAATTCATCCTTCTCGTATGGATTATATAATGAGCTAAACAACTCAATAATATAATTAAATGTCTTAATCATGAAGGAAAGAACATTTAAAGAATACCTATAACATCCAGAATGAACTCGATCTCTTCAAATCTGCATTTAATGTTTATTGTTCCAAAACTCAACATTTCACCTATTCTCGCAATTAGACATCTTTATCGTAACAATTCATATGTTATTTTTGGCCTTTTGTTCTTTTCTAAAGATGTCATGAAATTGTAGACTGTGTGATCTGTTACATTTCATAACAACACACATAACTACAGATTTCATGTAATCATCTAACTAAATCAGCAAGTAACAATATTCTCTCGAAATAAATCTCCTTATCTTAGGTATACTTCACCAATTCCTTCCATCGTAATGAAGTTTCAAGTTGCCCATTTTTGCACAAGTGCAACAATTGTCGACAACTACCAAAGGATCAAATTTTGTAGGGAAACTTCTAAGAAAATTTTCAATAATCCTTTTGTCTTCAATAGTTTCTCCATGGGATTTGATTTGATTGACTAAATTAACTACAAAATTCAAGAATGATTCTATGGAATTTGAATCTTCCATTGATATATTTTCAAAATCTCTACAAAGTAATTGTAGCTTTGTGGTTTTTAGTTTCTTTTAACCTTGATATGTAACTTGGAAATTTTCCCATACAATTTTTTCTTTATTGGCTACTACCACTCTAGGTAGGATGCTTTCTTGCATGGCTTGATGAATAACGAAAAGGTATTTTCTATCTTTCTTTCTTAATTCCTTAAAAGTGTATTTCTATTCCTATGAGTGTCTCGTTATATGTTGTTGAATCTATAGGTTTTGTCTACCCATTCTCTACAATTTCCCACACATCTTAGGATCTAAATATTACCTTCATAGTTAATGACCAATACTCATAATTATTTCCTATAAATTGTGGTGTTTATAGACCAGATATAGAAGCCATAACCTATTGTCAATTAGAAACCTCATGAAAAAATCCACACTCTAATACTAATTTGTAGAATTTAGACACATAAAATAACAACTAACATAAATAAAATAAAGTGTTTCCAACAAAGAAAAATATTGCAAAGTCGATCAATGCTTTTGTGAATATATTTCTTCTTACTTGTCATTGTTTCGACTCAATACAATCTCTTTGAATGTGTTATATAAACACACTTAAAATTTCCTATAATAAATAGATGACTTTCATCTAATGATAAAACACTCGAACTCTTAAAAATGGAACATCAATTAAAAAGCACATGTTTTTTTGCAATACAAATATTTTGACTTATTTTCTTTATTAGATTTTTGTAAAACTAGGAACATCTACAAAAAAATAACCATATGCATGAAAAATAACTTGATTTTTTTTTAAAAATATATTCCAAACAATAAACCACGGAAAAAATTATAGTATTTTTCTAACATCATCGCGCAAGTCTCCAATGACAGATTACAAAACTTCCCATTATATTGGGATTTAAACTTCAATGTTTTTCATTAACCATAATATTAATACACACTCGATTCCATATACAGTTCCACATCTTATGGACCTTTTTACTAAACATTACATCAACAAGTAAGAAAAAAACCATTAAATGAAATTTCGTTAATAAAGGAACATGGATACCAAATCACATGTCTATCAACATAACAACATTATCTTAAAGTGATAGTCATCAGTGGTGTATTTCTAGCCATATATCAAAGACTTGATGTCACATGCCATTGTTTCTTCAACCATAGAGGATACCTTAGGCCCATAGGTGCATTTATAGCCATGTATTAAAGACATAATTTCATGTGCCGATATTTCTTTCACCATGGAACAAATATTAGGCTCATGTACAAATGTTTACATGATAAATAATATTATCTACTTAAATATCATATTGAAATATGTTTTGGAGTCCATATTACAACTCATTTGTAATCTATGTTGAGGTAGAGGTATATTAGTACACCATCCAAGACAACAAGTTAGTGAAAATAACTCACAAAAACTTTATTTACCATGAAAAGTATAAAGACTTCTTAGACCATGAATGGTCTCTCAAACATGCAATTTTTGTAGTATGGAACCTTTTTGATATTAGATCCTCAAATACCTATTTTTCATATCCTTTACATGTAATGAAAATAAAATATTATGCTTAGAGACAAAGGATAATCTCATATTTCAAGATTTCTATACTTAATTACCATACTTCCTTCTTGAGAACATTATCACCCTGATGTTATAATTCGACAAAATCTAGATATACCCAAGAATAAGTAAAATTTATTTTGCACACCCTTTTGGGATCAAAGATTCATGTTATCCTCTCTTAGACAACTAGTTTTCTTTCCTTATAGCCATGCTATAAGGTTTTTCAAGCATAAGTTTTGTCTCAAGGATTTAAATAATACACAAAATACCTTTTAAAGTACCCTTTACTATGTTTTTGTTATCTACAAATTATCAAGAGAAAATTCCAAGTCTAAAATCCTTTTTACTAATTTGTCTCTCTCAATTAGGCTTGTCTTAAGGGTAGTCTTCCTAAAAACTAGTCTTTCAAAGATTACTATAAAATTTAACAATGATAAGTCATAAATACTTCTTATTAATTGTTAATACATCTCTCAAATTATAAATTTCAAGTTGTAATCTTAAAATCCACTGTTTATTCTTACGTACAATAAAATTTACCTAAACCATAGTTACGGTTTTGTGACAACTTAGAAAGACCAAAACTATTAGAAATCATAAATGATACAGTTGCAAGACTTAAAAATTAATTTTTGGGTCAATTTTTAGTCCTTCAACATTCTTGTGTTGAGAATAAGTAATGATCAGTTTAAGAATTAAAACATTTTACGAATTCATACCTGACTTGGTCTATAGGAGGTAACATTCTAAAAAGTCAAGAACCAAATAGGTCAAATCAGATATTCTAACCTTAAAATATCTCTTAAGAATATGCGATTAAAACATTAACAAGCTCCTACAAGTTATCCAAAACAATATTTTACTCATTTGCAAATAAAAGTTACATTTCATTAAGCTTTTCTTGAAGACATCAACCTCACAACAATCTTAGTACAAAAATAGAGTCCTAATTTTCGTTATTCTTCTAGATTTCTCCTTCCAAACTCTACTTTGTTAGATTCGTAGTCATGATAATATATTGACAATTCCTCTTCACGAGTTCCTTCTTCCCTTTTCTCACATTTTCTAAAAACCTAACTTTTTTATGATCTTGATGGTTTTACGCATAGGTAAAAGGGAGTAATGATTATGTTAGAACTCTCATACTAATATTCACTTCTACTGAGACACGTTATGGCATGAAAATATGTTTACAACACTTATTTAAAACACCAAGAACCCTATACACCTAATTAACAATCCAAATCTACCCAAAGATAGCCCAAAAATTCTCATTTCTCATTTGGATGGGAAAATCGATGACAAGAGCCAAAACTCTAATTCTAGACCAATTTGAAACTTAAGAAAGCTCCTAGAAACCTATGACCACCTCTCCCGAGATGGTCTAATTTTTTTCCTAATCTAATTCTTCATGTTGATTATCTTGCATAAAACTACCCAACTTGAAAGAAGTCATAAGCTCCATCTCATGTGTGTGTGTGAGTTCTCCTTAAAGTCAAGTATATATATATTTTAAGTTCATTGGCCTCTCTTCTTCATTTACTTTGAATTTTATTTTTCCATTTCCTCCTTGATCCCATGATTTTTAGTTGTTGCTTGCATTTTTTTGAATTGGGTGTATCTTATTCTTTTTTCATTCTTATTATTCATCTCCAAGTCTTCTCTTGTTATACTTTTACAAAAATAAAGACAAAAAAAAACTAAAACTTTTTTCTGTCAAGATCCACCATGTTCTTCATCTTTGAAGAACACTTTTCCTTGATGTTTTCATCAATTTACTTGCTTATGTGGACTACAAACTCTTCATAATCTTCCTTTTTGTGTTTTTATACTTGTTCTTGCTCTTTTGTGTTCACAACATTCGAAACTTGTATTAGATCAGTTTTTAATCCATATTAGGTAAGGTCACTATAATGTATATCACTTTTTATCACAATACGTATTGTATTTAGAACTATACTTTAAATTATCTCTCTTTAATCCATTACACCCAACAAATCCTACAAAATGATATCCACTTCCTTTATTTGAAACTAATGTTTCTATTCATGTGCTTTTTCATGCTCAAACTTTGTAGTCATATCATTCAACTCAAAATTTTCTCCCTCATCATTTACTTTCTTCTCCCACTTTATAAGTGATTCAGTTTCATCAATTTCAAGAAATTCACCTAAGGAAGAATGGATATTATTGAGCAAGTAAATAATTATAGAATCTGATATGTTTACTTTTTTTTTCATTCAAACCATGCTTGTCCTTTGCATCCTCTTGTACCTATTGTAATAACTCTCTTACACCTACCATCAAGACACTTGGTCGACTTCCTTCTCTTTATCATCTTTGAACAAATCTATTGTATGAATCTTACCATCCTTGTCTAAGGTGTACATATTTTCTCCTCCATTGTGTACAGTTCTCCTTTCATACTTTCAAGGCGTACTCAAAGAGAACTACTACACATCCATAAGCATGAGATCACAAAGTAATTTATCCTAATATCATCCTAATTTAAAATAAACCATGTTGTGCTCAAGTAATAATAACATGATGAAATTTTTGAAGCCATCACACATTGTAAGGTGTTAGATGCTTAATTCTATAAAGGCCTTGTTTCTCAACCATTTCTAAGGAAACCAAATTATATGTACTACCGCAATATATAAAAACTTTACACCACTTACCTTTATTTTTATAGTTGATCTGAACAATGTTTACCTTTGGGTTGGTTCCTTTTCCTTTGTTGGTTTGAGTAAGAATCTTTCGAATAGATTTGATTCTCATGTATCGTTTTCCTCGATTTATGTTGTGTAACCAAAACTATCCTCTTCATTAGCTTGTGTAATATGATTTTTTTATTCTCTTTTCCTCCTACCACTTTATGAGTATTCTCTGGACATTGAAAGGACCTATGATCAGAAAAATTATTACACTAGATACACCTACCTATAAATTCACCTCTTCCTTTTTCAAAATGAACTCTTCCTCTATAGGAATAAGTACCGCTTGAAGAACCACCTCTTAAAGTGATTTGTGCTTGTGAATTACGTGCTTCATCTTTTTGATTTTTCTATATTTTTCCTCTATTTTTTATTTTATCGTCTTCCTCTGAATACCATGTTTTCCTTCTAGAAAAATTATCTTCTTCTTTCAAGGCTAATCGGTATGCTTCTTCTAATTATCTCAAAGTGAAAAAAATGATTTCATCCTCAATGTTAAGCCTTAGTCCATTCAAATATCTAGCTAGTTATTAAAAATATCCCTTTATATGACTTGACCTCATTGCTAACTTATAAAATTTCTCATTTTAATCAACCACACTCATTTCTCTTTTCTTTAAATTTTACAATTTGTTAAAAAAAATTGTTTGGTAATAAGATGGTATGAACATACCTCTTAACTTAGCAACCATTGTTTCACATGGTCTAATTTTATACTTTCCTCTCATATTTATTTTTTCTTGCACAAATTCCCACCAAATAACATTATGCCCTGTTAGTTTAGTAAAATAAAACTTTAGCTTTTTGTTCTATAGTATTCCTTCAAAATCACATTACTAACCCATATAAGAAAAACATTCTATCTAGTATTATGGATGTAGCTTCCTCCATAGTTTGAAAAATCCTTTTTCTTAGAACCCGCTCCCGTGAATGCTTTCAAGACCCTCATATCTGGTCCCTCTTCATCTCCATCTATTTCTTGTACCACCTCTTCTTCTGCCTCTTAATCATTATCACTTTATTCTCCTAAGACCATACCTCTTCTCTACAAAATCCCTAAATATCCCAACATGTCATGTGTGTTTCTCAATATATAAACCCATTCATTGTCTCTAGGTTATCCTCTCTAACCTCCTCCATGTACTCTTCTTGGTGTCATTTTGATTGTCTTCTCCTCTTCTTTTGAACTTATTTTTCACAACTTTCTTCTCAAAATTTCTATCATTATTTCTTCTTCAATAGAAATACCTTGCTCCGATACCAAAAATGATTCACATGTATATCAAGTACAACTTTGAAGACAACAAGTTAGTGAAAACAACTCACCAAAAATATTTTTACCATGCAAAATATAAACACTTCTTGGACAATGAACAATCTCTCAAATATGAAATTTGGTTTATTGGAACCTTTTATGATCTTAGATCATAAAATACCCAATTTAACCATCCTTTACATATAATGAAAATACAAATTTTTCTTGGAGACAAAGGAAAATTTCATATTTCAAGAGTTCTTTACTTAACTTCCTTGTTTCCATTCTTGAGAACACTATCTCCATGACATTATAGTTGGAAACAATATAGATAGACCCAAGAAAAATTAAAATTTATTTTGGAAACAATTTTGGGATCCCGAGCTTCATGCTAAGTTTGATCTCTTAACTCACAATGTAACTCCTTTTACTATCCTCCTTTAGACAACTTGTTCTCTTTCCTGTAGCCCTACTATAAGGTATTTTCAAACATAATTTTTGTATGAGGGATTTGTAAAATAAAAAAATATCTTTTTAATTACCCTTTACCCTATTTGTGTTGTTTGCCTAAAAGTTTCAAGACAAAATTCCAAGGCTAAACTACTTTTATTCTAATTTGTCTCTCTCAATTGTTGTTGTCTTAAGTGCGGTCTTCTAGACACTTGACCGCCAAAGATTACTAGAAAAGGTGAATAGGATAGGTAATAAAGAATTATTATAAAGTGATAATACCCCTATTATATTATAAATGAAATGTTTTCATCTTAAAATCCGTTTTCTTGACCTACAAACAATGAAAATTCCGTGAACCTTAGTTGTGATTATGTGACAACATGGGAAAAATACAACTATTATAAATTTAAAATGATATAGTTTCAATACATAAAAATTTATTAGTATCTTTGTTTAATCCACTCAACATTCTCATGTTGAGATTAAGCAAGAATGGTTGTGTAACGCCTGCTAATACGACCAATCGAGACACAAGAACAACATAGTTTAGATAGAAAAATATGGAATAATTCTTTTTTTAAAAGCGTGACCACTACCAGGCTTCAAACATTAGTTGTCACAACAAATTTTTAAACTAAACTATAATTTAATAAATGAAAAATTTCCCATTGTAACAAACATTAGATCCACATTACAAAATTAATGAGTATAGTTAATCCAAATATAGTTAAATTTATCTTAGGTGTTAATTTAATAAATAATTAAACTAACACCATAGCTAAATATTCCATAATTAATGTTAGAGGGTGAAAGGGGCCAAAGTAATTAAATGCCCAAGGTTTTTAATTTCACTAGGTCTAAACAATAACCAAGGTTCTTATTTATATGGGATAGAAAAACATTCTCTTATCCCTTAATGTGACCCCTTATAAAGGTCAACCCATGCTTTAGAGTTAAACATTTAAGTTAAAAGGGGTAATTTCCCACTTACCCACTCTCAGACTCATCTTTGCACTTCAACCTGATTTTTCACATAATTAATGCACTTAAGGTTTCTTAAAAACATTTCCATCCAGATAAAAATTTCTTCCCATTTCCAAAGATATAAATAAGTACTCCTAACTCCTCACATTTCTTAAGTTATTGGTGGTGGGCCTGGGGAGGAAATTTTTCCCAAAGGTGGGCCTGGGCCTAGGGAAGAAATTTTTCCCAAAGACGGGCTTCATGGGCCCTGGGAAAGAATTTTCACCCGACAAGGTTTTGGACTAGTAGACTTGGG
Source organism: Taxus wallichiana var. yunnanensis (assembly GCA_018340775.1). Taxonomy (NCBI): domain Eukaryota; kingdom Viridiplantae; phylum Streptophyta; class Pinopsida; order Cupressales; family Taxaceae; genus Taxus; species Taxus wallichiana. The sequence continues at coordinate 977,465,865 of CM031239.1, forward strand.
GAGACATTTGGCGCATTTCACCTCTAGCTAAGAAAATGCAATTTTCATTTGTGCTACCTGCGAGCTCACAAGCGGGGCTTCGCGTCAAGGAAAGAAAATTTAACTTAAGCCGCAAGGGACACGTGGCATGTTTTTAAGCCAATGCGGGAAGGTGGGTCACCGAAGGTAATTTGGATTTTAAATTTTTTTTTGAAAGGGTGAAGATCTTTAAAATATCTTCACCCTCCGCCGATGCCTAGTGATGTCACGTGTCATGCCCAAAAGCCAATCGGTGACCTATAGGAAGGCTCGGGGGAAACTTAGGAATTTTTGCCAATATTTTTCCAAAGGTGATAATGTCAAAAACTCCGCACCTCCTTCAACACCTGAAGAAGCTACATGTTAGACCCATAGTGACGGGTGGGGAAGGGGACCAATGGGTAAACTTATGCTTTTGCACCAATTTTTAAAAAGAAAAGTTTGAAGGTGCGGGCCCGCAAACCCGCGGAAGTATTTTTTTTTTGGAAAAGGAAAAGATCGGTATTTCGAGACATGGGAGAACTTGTGACTTTTATATTTTTTGCAAAAATTTCCCTAAGAATTTTCAGCCTGCGGATCCGATTTACAAAAATTTTCCTCTTTTTTTTTTAAAAAACCAAACGAAGTAAAATTTTCATAAGGCCATAACTTTTGACTAGAAGCTCGGATTGGAAAAATAAGGACTTTTTGGAAAGGGCTCAAACTCCTCTTTGCATAAGAAGCACAAAATCTTATTTTAAAAATTTTAGATTAGATGGGTTAAATTTAAGAAAACATCTTTCCCCCACATAAAAATGTGAACTAAACTTTTCTGATGCCATATTTAATTTGGTCCGCTATTCTTTCTTCTTCAACATACCAAATACCAAACAACTCAAGAAATGTACTCAAATGGATTGAAAGGATTAATTGATTAACGGTTGATATCACAATATGAATTTCTTTTCTTTTCTGTGAAACCGCATTATTATGCCTCTTGCCCGACTGGAGTTTTGAATAAATTACTAGGGCAATAAAATTGTTTCATGATGTGATTTTTTCATCCTTGGTTTATTTTAAAGTTTCATTTGTATTTCATTGTTGCAAGGTACTCTGTATGTTTTTATGATATTGATTTGTAGGTTTGAAACAATCTAATAGAGATCTATGTATTTAAACTCGGAAATTTATCTATTTCATTTGCCATACTTTAAAATATTTAACTTCATTCCATTTTACATTTACAATGTTCAATTTCCTTCTAAATTAATACATGAAAAGCAAGAATGTAATCCTATTTCTTTTCCACCGTGCATTTTGAATAACACAAAGAACATAATACTTCTTAATACAGCCTTCTCCTTTTTTTTCTTTTCTTTTCTAGTCTTCAAACAAAGATTTTTAGTAATATTTCAAACAAGAGTAACACCATTTGTAGATAATAATCAACTTCCATTAAATGAAATAATAATACCTCCTTTTATAACTTTTCCTTTCCCTTGATCACAACAAATTACCTTTAATATATGTTTCTCATTCGAATGTAACTTTCATATTCAAAATAGAGTAGATTTTCACCACAATTAATATTACAATGCCATCCACTTAAAGTGGGAAATTTTACAATAAGGAACCCCAAGAGGACTGCAAAATTTTTCTTCATACACAGCTCAAGAACAAAAACAAGAGAGATCCATCATGTTTCAATTTGGTCAAAAAAAGGGGGAGAGGCAACACTCTCCACCTAACCAAGAATTAAAATGAAGAGGAGAAGTCATCCTCCTCATTGGCCCCCGAGCCCCAACCACATTACAATAGGAAATGGATTCAACTCATGGAAATAAGACAAGCTTCCACAACACAAAATATATTTCATAATCATATCACAGTCCAAAATAAAATGTAGTTACATTCAAAAGGATAGTAACAAAATATATAAGGCCTCATCACACAAAGGCCAAAAGACCAAGATATAATGGGGAAGCGCTTATACCTCCCAATGGGGAATGGGTGACCACCTCAAAAACCCACCAAAATATTTATCTCAAACCCCTACATACTCTTATGCCTCCCCAAGTATGCCTCCCCATTCTTATGCCTCCCTAAAAGTAAGAAATGTAGGCTATTTCTTGTCCAAGGTGGAACAGCCAACCCAATCTCCCTCCAAAAATAACTCTTATGCCTCCCCACAACTCATTTTCCTCCCCAAAAATATCCCCATAGTCTTCTCCTACACCACACATAGAAAATCTACCCAACCAACAAACAAACATACCAAACATTCAAAACATTCACATAAGCACAATACGTAAAGAAGACATTTTACAAGAGTCAAGATCTACCTCTCCATGATAGAGCTTGATCCAAAAGTTCAACATCAAGCTTCTTCAAATCCAAAATTCCCAAAGCACCAAAAAATCCACAAAGAATTCAAAATCCTCTAACTCTCTCAAATTGCAAGAGCACTAGACCCACATGAAGTAACCCCACGAAGTAACCCCAAAAAGAAAAGAATTTGAATAAATAGAAAAGGGAGAGGAGGATGAGGTGGATCCATGTAGGATGCCACGTCACTCATCCTCAACTCCACCTCACAAGTCAAATTCAAACTCCAAGGAACAATTAATAAGTGGGTGACTAAATGACCTTCTACTTACACACGCAAACCAAGTCCACACCCCAAGGTCCAAAATTAATTTTATGTAAGAAGGTGCAATAAAAATTATAACTTGCCTTCCTAAAAATACATAATAAGGCCTAATTTTGACTCCCAACCCATAGGTAGGGTTGGTGTAACAATTTAAGAGGTGTGGGACAAGTTTAACTTGTCCCACAAGCCTCCAAAATCAGTCCCTAAGGACAGATCCGAATTTCAAAAGGAAGGTGGAGTGTTTCACACTCAAAGCTACTTACACATTACTTACAACACATAATCCAAGATCCATCAGCTCTAATAAATGCATTATTTTGACCCATTTAATTTATTTAACAACATGATTACTCACTAATCTAGACACAAATAAAATAAATAATAAAGGGGAAAATACATCACTAAAATCCACATACTAAATTTAAACAAAATAAACTAAATAAAAGAATACACATAACCCCTTGGTCACATTTAAGGTGATCCCCCCATGAAAGCCCCTAACAACAAACCAAAAACATACACAAAACAAATACACATTGCCATGGTGACCCTTGTTGAATTCATCTACGATTCTAATGTGGTTGGTCTCCAATCCCCGATGTTTGTTGTGACATGTTTACCTGCAAAACACAAATACCTCCTTTAGCCTTGTGGCTGCATCAATTCATCCAAAATAAATATACAATATAATTTCAAAATCATCTATATATGAATCAAAACATCATCTAGGAAAGTAATGATATCATTTACAATTTCATCAATAACAATATGATCATAATATTAGTTCAATTTTCTAGGTATACTCTCAATGAAAAAAAGTATCACATGTTCTAAAAACACACACACACACACACACACACACAACCATGTCAATCAGCATATCAGCATCAATATAAAAGTTCTTCAATAATCCACATGCATCATATATGAATCAAAATCAACAATAGTTCATGATCTCTAGGATCTAACATCATGCCATATCAAAAGCTATAATAACATCATAAATATAGTCAACAATATCATAATCAATAACAAAAGTGTCAAAGGGAAGTGGGCACTACATCCCCCTCCCCTTAGACTTGACTTCCTCCTGGAAGTCACTAGAATAAGTGTGTAAAAAGAACTCATAGAAAAGTAGCATCCTCCCATGTAGCCACAGTCTCATCATATCTATCCCACTGCATCCTAACCTGGTCAATCTTTTCCTCAAAGGCCTAGGGTTCTATGCTATATAATGTGAATGGGCTCCACCATCACCTACCCTTGATCCTACACCTGTAATGAGGTCCAATCTAACACATGAGAAGGGTCTACAATATATCTCCTAAGTACTGAAACATGAAACACATCATGGATGTGAGACAAGCTAGGTGGCAACGCTAGACGGTAGGCCAAAGGACCGATATGCTCCAAGATCTCAAAGGGACCACAAATCTAGGAGCTAACTTAGAACCTTTTCCATAATGGATAGGGATCTTATGTGGCCTAACATGAAGGAAAACCTTCATGCCCACATCAAAACTATGGTCATTCCTATGCTGATCTACATACTTCTTCTATCATGTACCTCTTGTAGTCTCTGTCTGATCATAACCACCTACTGCTCCATGTCCTACAATAAAGCTGGCCCAAGAGAAACCATGTCCTCTAACCTATCCCAACTAAGAGGTGTCTTACACTCTCTACCATACAGTTCTTGGAAAGGAGCCATGCCTATCAAACTCTGAAAACTATTATTGTAGGAAAACTCCACCAAGTACAAATACTCCTCCCATCTGATGGTGATCCATAACATACATCCTAAGCATGTCCTCTAAATTTGATTCACCCACTCAGTCTATCCATCTGTCTAGGGTGATATGTCATGCTGAAATTGATCTTCATCCCAAGGGCATGTTGCATGGTAGTCCAAAAGTGGGAAGTATACAGAGGATCACGGTCACAAATGATCTTCCATAGAATCCCATGTAATCTGACAATCTCATCTAGATATACTTGTGCCACTGCACTAGTTGTATAGGTGGTCTTCACTAGAGAAAAATGAGCCACTTTTTGTCAATTTATCCACCATGACCATGATGGCGTGTGGTGGTATCTCGACATCGGTAGCCCAATAATGAAGTCCATGGAAATGGTGTCCCATTTCCATTCTAGTATAACATGTGGAAAGAGAAGGCCACTGGATGTTGATGCTTGGCCTTCACTTTTTGACACTCTAAAAATGTGACACAAAACTGAGCCACATCTCTATGAAGTCCCCTCTAATGATACAACTATCTCAAAGTGGCGTGCATCTTCTTCACCCCAGGATGGGCTGAATAGGGTGCATGATGTGCCTCTATCAAATGTCCTACCTCAAGCCTCATCCCTAGGAACATAAATCTGGTCTCTTTCCTAAGAAGGCCATCTGCCTCTAATGAAAAACCATCAAACTTCCCCTCAAGGGTATATGAGACTCGATCTCTACTCTATTTGTAATGTAGAAATTGTCGTGAGGAAGCTATTGTAGAATCCTACTCCATAAATATGTGCTCACTGAGGTGGCCATAACCACATGTCTCCTCCTACTAAGAGCATCTATAACCACATTCTCCTTCCCTTCACATGCTCTATCTCCATGTCATACTCACAAAGAAACTCCATCCAACGCCATTGATGAGCGTTGAGATTGGGCTGCGTGAAGAGGTGGTGAAGACTCAAGTGATCAATCTTGAGTGTGAATCTTGGCCAAGAAGGAAATGTCTCCATCAAACCAAGGCATGAACAACTACCACAAGCTCAAGATCATGAGTTGGATAATTGAGCTCATAATCTTTGAGTTTGTGAGACTCAAAAGCAACAACTCTACCCTCCTACATCAACACACCTCCAACTCCTGCCAAAGAAGCATCCATGTGCATACAAAAAACTCACCCTATGGATCTGGTACTGCAAGAACATGTGTTCTATCATGAGGCATTCCTTTAGTTTCCTAAAGGCCTTCTCACATCTATCTAACCAAACAAACTTCTTCCCTTTCCGTTGAAGGGAAGTGATGGGGTGCGTAACCCGAGAGAAGTCCTGAACAAATCTCTTGTAATAACCTACTAAACCCATGAAGTTTGCACACCTCTATCACACTAGTGGGTGTTGGCCAATCCATAATAGCTTGAATCTTGGAAGGATTGACTATGATACCTTCCCCAAAAATGATGTGGCCCAAATATTACACCTCTGTCTGAAAGAACGCACACTTCTCCAGGTTCGTAAAGTTGTTGCTCATGAAGACACTGAAGAACTGGAAAAGGTGCCCCTCATGCTCCTCATGTGTACATGAGTAAATCAAAATGTCATCAAGGAAGATGAGCATGAAGTGATCCAAGAATGTCCTGAACACCCCATTCATCAAGCTCATAAACACTGCAGGGGCATTTGTCAAACCAAAAGGCACCACATGGTGAACTCATAGTGGCCATATATCATATGGAAGGTGGTCTTATGAATATCTGCCTCGTAATCCTCAATTGATGATAACTTGACTTAAGGTCTATCTTAGAGAAAAAATGTGGCCCCTTCATCTGATCAAAAAAATCATCAATGCGTGGAAGGGGGTAACGATTCTTGATCGTTACTTTGTTAAGTTGGTGGTAATCAATACACAACCACAAAGATCCATCCTTCTTCTTTACAAAATATCACCAGTGCACCCCAAGGGGATACACTAGGATGGATTAGGCCTTTCTCCAAAAGGCCCTCTAGCTGTAACTTGAGCTCATAGAATCTTAGGGGTAGTCATCTAATAAGGTGCTGTGAGATAGGCTCTACTCCTCGAGGAATAGATCTATGTGAAAATATATCTCACGTGGGGGTGGTAACCCTGGTAGCTCCCTAGAAAGACATCAGAAAAATCTCTCAAGATGGGATGGTCATCAAGCGATGGTCCACTAGACTCATCCTCCGATCGGTCACTAACTATGACAACATACATCTGATAACCCCATCGCACACACCACTTAAGTTGCATGGTGGAGATGGTGTGAATGGAAATGGGTCTCCTAACCCTACTATACACTGACTCAACTCCTAGATCATCTATACATGATATAATCTTATGGTAACAATCCACCCTGGCTCTGTGTGTAGAAAACTAGTCCATGCCCAAGATGACTCCATATGAACCCAACGAAGGATAGAGAAGATCCAAGGTAGTGGTGAAGGGTCCCAAATCCACTACACACTCCTTAACTAAGGATTCTATAGATATTTTGGCTCCAAAAGCCATCTCGACGTCCCAACTAAGACCCTACCTAACTACCACCAGCCCTTGCATCGCTCTACCAAAGATGGTGCAATAAAAGAATCATAAGAACTAGAATCAAATAGAATGGAGGTAGGAACACCACCAATGCTACTGTCATCTCAATCATGGTACTTCTGGTGCTCATCCTGGTGGTTCTCGACCACTACATAGATCCGATGACCACACCCATGTCACCAATAGTAGGCTCTAGAGATCTACGTCTTACCCTTGTTACTAGGGTTTTGTGGGAACTCTCTCCAAAAATGTCCAACAACACCACAACCATAACAAACTGACCCGGTCCTCTCCCATGAGTAAGAAGCTCTAGTCGGTACTCTAGAGGTCTATGTTGTGGATCCTGATGATCCAAGCTATGGACTGTTGAGGTCTCTATTGATGAGCTCCTACTGACTAAGCTCTGGTGCACCCTGTGTCCTAATGGGACCCCTAGGAGGAGGCCCCATACTCCACCCCTCTGTGCATCAAATTCTATGTGGAGGCCTATCGGTGGGTGGGTGGGTCTTGTTGTTTGGGATGCGGTGGCCTAAAAGATGATGACTATGTTGAACCCAGTCCACCATGAGAAGAGCACCTGACCCCCTGACCTATTATCCGCATCTACTGGATGCAGCTCCGTACTGTCTCTCGGCCTGTGTGTCTTTCCTCGAGTCTCCTCTTCTATATAGGCCTTCTCAATGGCCTCAACTAATGTCTGTGAGATAATGGATACGCACTGCACCACCCAAATCTACATTCAAGCCCCAGATGAACCTTTGATCCATACCTACTCATCTTGCATGTAGTCAACATACTAGAGTAGATCCAGAAATCAACTCTCATACTCAGCTACTATCAAAGATGCCTGTTAGAGGTCATGAAACTCATCTATCCTTTACTTGAATGAACCTCCGTGATAAGTACCTGCTCCTGAACCACTCCTCAAAGAGCTCCTAGGTAACCATCTCTGAATCAACATGGAGCTTTCTACTCCTCGATCCTCCACCAGACACCTACTCCATCCTCAGAAGATGGATCACAACATGAGATTTCATGTTGCTAACAAGGGCAGAGCTTGAAGCACCCACTCAAGCTCACCAACCAGGCCTCTACCTGAAATCCACCTATGTCACCTAGAATAATGAGATGGTCGTAGCTTTAGGATCTCCCTGATATGGTCTGTAATTGTAGTCTTGTGACCCCTAGGCCCTCTTGCATGCTCATCTCTAAGCCTAGGGCTCCGAGACCTATCCATGTGTCCAAAAATATGGTCTCCTATCCCCTCTGTTGTGACTCTTTTCTGCCTAACTCCACATGGGAGTTCTCTCCTCTATGCTCCTCACTTGTGTCGAGGAGATGCATGAGCCTCAAATGGATGGCTCCCTATCATGTCTGGCTAACCATCCTCCTACGGACCCTCCGTAAAGTGGCATTAACATCCGAAGCATCTATAAAATATGGGGTAGGATGGCTGCTATCAAGTCATGATCTGGATGGTGGCAAGTCTAGATCTATGTGAAAGGACCCCTCATCTTGTCTCATGCCTCCTGCATAGACCAAAGTGAGAGTTAGTTCATTATTCTAGGTTTTATTCATTTTTCCATGTTTACTAAAATATGCAATTTTCAAACAAAGTTGTTTTCTAGATTTAAAAGTGTGCTAGGTTTAATATTGTACTAGGTTTAATGTTCATGTCTCAAGTTTTCTAGTGTGCCCAAGGGTCCAAGATTTTGAACCCATGGCTCTGATACCAAGTGTAATGCCCACTAAAATGACCACTCGAGACCCAAGAACAACCTAGGTTTAGATAGAAAAATTATGGAATAATTTTTTTGAAAAGCGTGACCACTACTAGGCTTCAAGCAACAATTGTCACAACAAAGATTCAAAGTCAATTATAATTTAATAAATGAAAATTTTTGTTGTAACAAACATTAGATCCACATTACAAAATTAATGAGTAATTAATCCAAATATAGTTAATTTCTCTTAGGTGTTAATTTAATAAATAATTAAATTAACACTATAGTTAAATATTCCTTAATTAATTTTAGAGGGTAAAGGGGCCAAAACAATTAAATGCCCAAGGTTTTAATTTCACTAGGTCTAAAAATAACCAAGGTTCTTATTTACATGGGTTAGAAAAACATTCTCTTATCCCTAACGTGACCCTTAAAAAGGTCAACCCATGCTTTAGAGTTAAACATTTAAGTTAAAAGGGGTAATTTCCCACTTACCCACTCTCAGACTCATCTTTGCACTTCAACTTGATTTTTCACATATTTAATGCACTTAAGGTTTCTGAAAACATTTCCATTAGATAGGAAATTTCTTCCCTTTCCAATGATATAAAGAAGTCCTCCTAACTCCTCATATTTCTTAAGTTACAGGTCGGCGGGCCTAGGGAGGAAATTTTTCCCAAAGGCGGGCTGGGCCTAGGGAAGAATTTTTTCCCAAAGCCCAGCAGGGCAGGGAAGGGCCTGGGGAATAATTTTTTCACTAGGGGAAGGTTTGGACCTTGGCAGACTGGGACTGAGACATTTTGCAAAAAGCAATTTTTTTAAAAACACAATTTTAATTTGAGCCCCCGTGGGAAGGCGGGTCGTGAGGAAGCAGGATTTTTCACTCTTTTTGCCGAAAAGAAAAAATTTTCCCAACCCATGCCTAGAGAGCCACGTGAAATTTTTAAGCCAAAGGGGAAGGTGGTTCACCGAGGTAAAGATTAGAAATAACTCTTTTTTGTTGAAAGGGTGAAAAGGTTTAAAAACATTTGTACCCCCACTGACGCCTAGTGAAGCCACGTGTCATTCCAAGAGTGACCTACACAAAGCCAGGCCGGCGGGGAAAACTTAGGAATTTTCACCAATATTTTTCCAAAGGTGATAAGGTCTAAAAACAATCTGCGCCTCCGCCGATGCCTAAAGAAGCCATGTGTGAGGCCCATAGTGATAGGCGGGGAAGTGGACCGGTGGGGAGACTTAAGATTTTTGCACCATTTTTTTCAAAAAGAAAAGTTTGAAGGTGCGGGCCCGAACCCGTGGAAGTATATATATTTTTTTCCAAAGGGAAAGATTGGGCTTGTGGAGCCATGGAGAGAACTTGTGACTTTTTACATTTTTTGCAAAAAGTGCCCTAAGTAATTTTCGGGCCTGCGGATCCGATTTACAAAAATTTCCCTCTTTTTTTTAAAACCAAACGAAGTAAAAACTTCAGAAGGCCATAACTTTTGACTGGAAGCTAGATTTGAGAAAATAAGGACTTTTTGGAAAGGGCTCGAACTCCTCTTTGCATATAGAAGCACTAAAATTATTTTCAACAAACTTAGATGGGTGAAATTTAAAGAAAATGTCTTTTTGCCATAAAAATGTGAACTAAACTTTTCAACTACGTAGATTTGATTGATTCACTATTCTTTCTTCTTCAACATACCAAAAGGCATGGAGAAACATACTTTAAGGATTTCAAATGGATTTCAAGGATTAATTGATTAACGATTGAGATTACAATATGAATTTCTTTTCTTTTTTGTGAAACTGCATTATTATGCCTCTTGCCGATTACTAGAGTTTGAATAAATTACTAGGGCAATGCAATTGTTTCATGATGTGTTTTGTTCATCCTTAGTTCATTTTAATGTTTCATTTTTTCATTTTTGCAGGTACTTTTATGTTTTTATGATATTGATTTGCAGGTTTAAACAATCTAACAGAGATTTACGTATTTCAAACTAGAAATTTATCTATTTCATTTTCCATACTTTAAACATTTAAGTTCATTCCATTCTAATTTTACAATGTTTAACTTTCCTTCAATCAATACGTGAAAAGAAAGAATGTAGTTCTATTTTTTCAAAACATGCTTTTTCAAATAACACAGAGAAATAATATTTTTTATACACTCCTTTTTTTCCAATCTTTCAAATGAAGATTTTACAATATATTTCAAACAATATTTCAAACAAGAGTAACACCATTTTGTAGAAAATAATCAAATTCAATTGAATGAAATAATTCCTTTTCCAACTTTCTTTTCTTCATCAAAATATACCAAATAAATATATCTTTCTCATTCAAACGTAAACTTCATATCAAAAAATAAGAGCAACTTTTCACCACAATTAATATTACAATCATCCACTTAAAGTGGGAAATTTTTACAATAAGGAACCCCAAGAGGACTGCAAAATTTGTCTTCACACACAGCTCCAAGAACAACAACAAGAGAGATCCGCCATGTTTCAATTTGGTCACAAAAAAAAGGGGAGAGGCAATGCTCTCCACCCAACCAAGAATTCCAATGAAGAGGAGAATTCATCCTCCTCATTGGCCCCGAGCCCCAACCACATTACAATAGGAAATGGATTCAACTCATGGAAACAAAGACAAGCTTCCACAACACAAAACATATTTCACAATCATATCATAGTCCAAAATAAAATGCAAGTTATACAATCACAAGAAGGACAATAACAAAATATACAAGGCCTCATCACACAAAGGCCAAAAGAGCAAGATCTATGGGGAAGCTTCTTATACCTCCCAATGGGGAATGGGTGACCACCTTAAAACCCACCAAAATATTCATCTCAAACCCCTACATACTCTTATGCCTCCCCCAAGTACCTCTTATGCCTCCCCATTCTCTTATGCCTCCCCCAAAAGTAAGAAATGCAAGCTATTTCTTGTCCAAGGTGGAACACCCAACCCAAAATCCCTCCAAAAATAACTCTTATGCCTCCCCCAACTCTTATGCCTCCCCAAAAAATATCCCCATAGTCTTCTCCTACACCACACCTAGGAAATCTACCCAACCAACCAAACAAACATACCAAACATTCAAAACATTCACATAAGCACAATACAAAAAGAAAACCTTTTTACAAGAGTCAAAATCCTACCTCTCCATGATAGAGCTTGATCCAAAGTTCAACAACAAGCTTCTTCAAATCCAAATAGTCCCAAAGCACCAACAAATCCACAAGCATTCAAAATCCTCTAACTCTCTCCAATTGCAAGAGCACAAACCAACATGAAGTAACCCCCATGAAGTAACCCCAAAACAACAAAAGAATTTGAATAAATAGAAAAGGGAGAGAGGAGGATGAGGTGGCTCCATGTAGGATGCCACATCACTCATCCTCAACTCCACCTCACAAGTCAACTTCAAACTCCAAAGCACAATTAATAAGTGGGTGAATAAATGACATTTTACTTACACACACAAACCAAGTCCACACCCCAAGGACCAAAATTAATTTTATGTAAGAAGGTGCAATAAAACTTACAACTTTCCTTCCCAAAATACATAATAAGGCCTAATTTTGACTCCCAACCCATAGGTAGGGTTGGTGTAACAATTTAAGAGGTGTGGGACAAGTTTAACTTGTCCCACAAGCCTCCAAAATCAGCCCCTAAGGACAGATCCGAATTTCAAAAGGAAGGTGGAGTGTTTCACACTCAAAGTTACTTACACATTACTTACAACACATAATCCAAGAGCCATCAACTCTAATAAATGCATTCTTTTGACCCATTTTAATTTATTTAACAACATGATTACTCACTAATCTAGACACAAATAAAATAAATAATAAAGGGGAAAATACATCACTAAAAATCACATACTAAAATTAAAAAAAAATAAACTAAAAAAAGAATACACAACCCCTTGGTCACATTTAAAGGTGATCCCCCCATGGGAACCCCTAACAACAAACCAACATACACACATAAACAAATACACATTGCCATGGTGACCCTTGTTGAATTCATCTAGGATTCTAATGTGGTTGGTCTCCAATCCCCGATGTTTGTTGTGACATGTTTACCTGCAAAACACAAATACTCCTTTCGGCCTTGTGGCCGCATCAAATCATCCAAAATAAATATAAAATATAATAGCAAAATCATCTATATATGAATCAAAACATCATCTAGGAAAGTAATGATATCATTTACAATTTCATCAATAACAATATGATCATAATATTAGTTCAATTTTATAGGTCTACTTCAAATGATAAAGTATCACATGTCCAAAAACACACACACACACACATATATATATATATATATATATGACTATGTCAATCATCATATCAACATCAATATAAAATGTCTCCAATAATTCAAATGCATCATATATGAATGAAATCAATAATAGTCCATGATCTCTAACATATAACATCATGCCATATCAAAAGCTACAATAACATCCATAATTATAGTCATGATCTCAATAACAAAAAGTGTCAAAGGGAAGTCACTACGGGTAGAAGAGTGAAAAAGTTTCACAAATGCATACTTGACATGTTCTCTTGATGATTCTAAATGATTTTACACATAGGTCAAAGAGAGTAATGATTATTTTATAACTCTCATAATATTATTCCCTCCTATATACATGTGATGACATAAAAATATATTTAAACACTTATTCAAAACATCGAGACCCCTAAAACATCTACTTCACTAGTCAAAACTAACAAATATAGTTTAAAAATTCAAATTTCCCATTTAGGAAAGAAAATGAGAAAGTTGCCAAAATTCAAATTCTAGAGTAATAAAAACTCTAAGAAACCTCCTATAAACTTACGATCACCTTCATAATATGGTCCAAAAAAATTACTTAATCTACTTCTTCATGTTGATGCTCCTCCAAAGCAAATGTGGATACTAAAACAAAAAATATCTATCTTTTTTTTTTTTGTTACAACTTCTCACAAGAAAATGATAACCATCACACATTTCTTCTACTCAATACATGAAACTTAAAAAAATTGTACCTCCATGATGCGGTGGTATTGTCTTTCACATGTAATGAACACAATACAATATTAAAATTTTAGCAGAGCACAACTATAAAGACCATCCTTATGGTGTAATGCAGATCTCTATATGGAGGTGTTTTACAAGTTAAAGTTGAAAGGAATGAAATATTATTTTTTTCATAATACATTTAAAAATTCATTTGTGAAACACTAGATAATTTACACTTATGAAATAAATTAGGCATACTACATGTGTTTATAGAAGTGAGTGAAATTTATATAGAAAAGAAACAATGTGTATGCTCCAAAATATGAATATCAAATACTAATGAAAAATCAACATGATGCACCCCTTTTATTTTTACACAAATTCTAGGAAACATGATGTTATATATAGGTTACAACAATCACTTAATCAATTTTTACCTACTCATTATTATCCCAACTATTACATTGAAAAAATCAAATGTCAATTATTTTGCAATTATCTTGCAATTAAGAGACATCATGACAAAGATTGCAATGAACTATATAAGAGAAACCAACAAATTGAGTGTAAGGGATGTATTTTATTGGATAAATGACTTAATATTATGTTATCATCTTGAGTTCATAGATATTAATGGATACTAAAATCTATAACTATCTCAGATGAGCATACTAATATATTCAGTTATATACCTTAAGATATATAACAAGAATATTTTTCTCACAAAGAGGATCATAATGGAATTCATCCTTCAACTGATCCTGTTTACATGAGAAAATTACATTATATTATTGTGAAATTTTTTATGGAAGATATACTTATAAAGTATACACAAGCCCAATCAGGGGAGAGAAATAATGGATTTTAAAGATATCTTTACTACTTTACAAAATAGGTGAAAATGATGGCATAGATAATTTTATTGAGATGTGTACGATGCTATTTATTATCGCCCTCTTTCCATCAAACATATTTCTTCCACTCAAAATTTAAATGCTTATGATATTTTTCAACATATTGCTACCGAGTATAACAATGTACAAGTGAAAAATATATAACACATGTGCAATTACCTATTCATCCTACTCGATGAGATCCCGTGTTATCACATCTTTGTAAAAATTATTAACATTTAAATAAAAAATATTCATGCACCTAACATTACATTTCAGTAATTGATTTCATTTCATGACATACTATTTCTAGTCGGTCTATCAATTATCACTAAATATGCAATCATTGGTTTCATTTACTAATTTATAATACATTTTAAAATATCTTGGGGATTATGGAGAAATCTCTTCTTTCTCTTCTAATAATAAATTTCCATGTAATATATATGTACCATCATAATTTGGTAAGGGTAATGCTTCCTACATATTATCTAATAATACTAATATTATCCTGAATGGAATGTATTAAGTCAAAATGTGTTTCATAATAATATTACTAGAATACTACCCATAATTGAATATTTCATGTCCTCATCACACAAACACCTATTAAATGATTTAGTTCATCAACACAATCAAACAATGGATACACACATAAAAATCACCACCCCTTGGTTATTTTCATGTTAGATCATAATGATTTTGTCGTGACATGGATGATATTATTGAAGACTATTAGGATTTATTACTATCACCATCCTTGTACATATATATTTTTAAAATATTTAAAAATCATTAAAACATTTTCTATGGAAAACCATTCAAATATGATTAAATAAAATCATGATCTATTCTATTTTTCTGAACTACCATATTATTTTATAAATTATGTTTATTTCTTTGATATAATACATAACATCTATTATTTATACATAATAAGTTCATGAAGTACCCGAGATTGATCCAGACACTCATATGTTATTACATTTAGATATTAGTTATAATGGTTACATAGACTACTCTCTCCAAAGATATCCGTCAACACTTTACATGTAGTTTTCTTTAATTACATGTTACTTTACACATTATGTGTCATTATAATTGTAATACTTAGTTTTTTTAATATATAATGGATCCACGTCATTTGTATTGGTAATATATCATTAATGTTTTGATTCTTATTGTTACTAGACTTTGTTACACATGTTTTCTACGTGGTGTTCTTTACTTGTTTATTTGGATTCATTCCTTGATTGGTTATTACATGTATTTCTATGATTAATATCTTTTCCTTTACACAACCTAAGGAATTTTCATGTATTACGACATCATAGATCTCCCATTTTTGTAACTTGATGCCCCTTTTTCTTTTATACACTCGATTATATAGTTATGAGAAATTGATCATTTCAAGTGTGATTTTTGACACCGTAGGCATCCCATGATTGTGGCTTCATGCCTACATCTGAATATGTTTTCAATTCATGTTCCTTCTTTATTGCACACTACTGTTATACCGTCCAATGATACTTATACCATAATTTTCCTACAATATGTTTACTATGATTATTACACAAATATTTACCCATGGAGTAGGAAATGATTGTTACTAGTTTCTTTACACATGCATTCTTTCGTATTTCTTGTTACATATTTCCTATTATAACTCTCATATTTTCCACCATGCACAACCCATTTTTAGTAGATATTATCAATTGATACTAGCACTTCAACCTTACATATTCTCTAATAGACTAGTAAAGATATCATACATGGGTACACTTCTATTCTTTATAACTACATGTTTAAATTTTTTATCATGTGCACTTCAAAAGAGGGAAATTTAACAGATTAAAAAATATAAACAACTTATAAGATACATCGTAGATCCATACAAAATGTCGAAATATCGAAATATGTAATAAACTCAAACATAGTAAAAAATATACATAATATTTAGGACCTTGGAAAAATATTTACCTCTCCACATGTTCCTCGATGTAGGGTAGTTGTTTTTAGCATTAAACAGTAATAATATTTCATTTTTTGGATACAGTTCCATATAAATGATCTATTAGGTGTAGGTGGTTACCTCCTAACTAATTCCCTCTTTTTATTTATACAATCTCTACATTATAACAAACCATTTAACATCTCCTGCATTGTGCATGGTGTGGTTTCATTGTGTTCATTTTTGTTTTTCAATAAAAATTCTAAAAAGTATTTTCCATTTCGTACCTTATGGTGAAGAACATTATGAGGACCAAAATAACTAAATTTTTGTTTTGTTCTTGGACAAGGGTTTAAGGAAATATGAGAAACCCCTGAAGTGTATAGCTAATACCTCTTGTCACCTCCATGTTTTAAGTCAACCTACGAGAAAGAAAACCATATGGGTTTGTGGTAATTTTGGAAACTAACTAAGGTTTTAGCGAAGAGATATAATCCTATAACTTCAAAATTTGTGGTAGTATTGCAAGGAAAACCAAGGTGTCACCAAGACCATGAAGCTCATAAGATAGCATGTCATCTCAAACATGAGCAAAGCTAGACAAAGAATGTAAAAACTTTTATAATGTTTCAAATAAGGGGGGTCCACTATATGGAAATATGATGTTTAAAAACAATGTAATAAGGGCAGGAATGATAATATTAAACACTAATCAAATTCCATTGTTTTTATATGTTTCCATATAGTGAATTGTTTATTATAGGTGTTTTCCTATTAACTACTTTCCTCAATGTATTTATATAATGTATACATTTTAATAGATAATTCAAAATCTTTTGCATTATCTCTATTGTAATAGTTTCAATTATAATTCAAGATTTTGTAGATTATATTAGACATTAAGATGATTTCGTATGTTGGTGCTCAAAATAGTCTCACCCATTTTTCCATTTAAATCTATCAATTTATGGTATCTGTTAGATTTTATCCTCCCGTATTATGTCTGAAAAGTCTCCACCTTCCTTTTGTTTCTATAATTAGTCCTTTCCTAGACCAAGGATCACATATAGATCCAAAATTGTTTCCTCATTTCTCTATTCATCTGAAAAGGTCTGTATTTGGGTGTAAAAACTCAGTTGTCCTGTTTCTTTCCATTTTTCACAATTGGGATTTGTTGTCCTTGTCATTTTTTCCCTAAATACTTGAAGAAAAATGAATGGATGTAGCTCGAAGGAATGTATTTGAGCCTTGTAAACTTTCTAAATTCTCCTTCCTTCGAGAAAAATCATCTCCGTGCTCAAAAGTTTTATTCTTGCATTTTACGGTTTTGGGCGTTTCTCTCGGTCAAATTTACATCTTTTCATCAAAAATAAATGTGGCCTCTTTTGGTTGGATGCAACTTAGTTGGGCACTCTAAAATTCCATGGATCACCTCGACCTAAACTAGTCCATTTGGAGGAATAACACTCATTTGAAAGTTCACTCTTTTGCTTGGCCTCGGACTTATGCCGAGAGGACACGCGGAGGTTTTCACTGCTTTCCCCGAACTTAAAATTTTTATATGCATTTGATACAATTTGGTGGGATAGGGACACGTGGTGAGCTCACACTCATTCAGGGTCTCCACTCGTAGGCACCATTTGAAATTGTGCCATGAATACACATGGAGGCTTCCACTGGATCTTCCCATACTTAGTCCTTTTTCAAAAGGTTTTTAGGGGCCTGGGACACATGGAGGGACCATGCATGTTTGAGGACCAGCCCTTGAGTTTTATTTCAAAGAAGTGCAAGGAGAACACTCTGAGGCCTCCGCTCACACTACATTTTTCTTGGACTTTTCAATGGCCAAAGGAGATTGCCTCGAGACCTAACACATGGCGCCTTCCACTAAAATTTCAGCCTTTAAATATATTTTTTCAGCCCATGACGTGTGTTGTTCCCATGCTCATTCAAGGTCTTAACTCTTTGGGACCATCTCAAGATGTGCCATTGTGATGTGTGGTAGTTTCAAAATTCAAAGAGGTAGGGAAGCAAACCATCGACGCAACTTGGATTTTTTACCTCTTGTCATCAAAAGGATTTAAACATCAAAAAGGCCGTGAGACTGACAAAAGATAAGTTAAATTTTCTCTAGTCAACGGTGGAGATGCGGACCTTCAAAAGTAAAAGAAAATTTTCCTTTTGTGGAGAAAGGAATTAAAAGTGTAAAATGAAACGTGGTTCTCCGCTGGGACCCACATCGAGACTAGAAGCGGAAAGGTGGAGCTGTGTGGAAAACATGGAAAATTTCCCTTTTCCAAAAGCAAGGTGAAATAGAAAATTTGGCCATGGTTCCTTTGGGACACATGTTAGTCTCATTTCTTAAGGGCGGAGGTGTGGAGCAAAACATGAAAATTTTACATTTTTCCAAAAGTTGTAAAAGGAAAAAAGGAACCCATAGGCCCATCTTAAAGTGGATCTCCCACGTGGACACCCAAATTCAAAATAGAAATCCATGGTAGTTGTGCATCCGTATCTGATTTTTCTACCATTTTCACTCCCGATCTCCTAGGGATGCGTATTCTTACGGTTTTTTTATCATTTCTCGGAGTCATCTACACACCTAATGAAGAGAAACATTAATCAAGTATGCTTTGGTTTAGTGGGGAAGGTCTGAAAACATCTCTCACGATTAAATATTCAATCTAACTATCGGTTTCAAAATATTTTTCTTTCTTTGGCATGCAAAAGACCTTTTAATAGCTTGGTTTGGTGAGTAAAATTTGGGGATATATTTTACCATTAAGATGCAATCTGACCTCGGGATCAATATGATCTTCCATTTTTCTCCCTAGCCACAAAAAGAACTAGATTGGATGATTAGCGGTGAGAGTGTTTGGCGTGTAAAGGGAAATAAGTGATCTCTGGAAGAAGGAGTTGAATGCAGGAGATGTTTGAAGAGATCTACCCCCTGAGCACCTGACAACTTTTTACAGATCTGATTCTGGGAATTGCGATCGAGATCATGGTGAGCATTGGTACACTCAATGTTTGGATTTTGGGGGAAAGGCTCTATTGTTAAATGCTATAAGTAGGCAGGATTTTTCCATGAAAAGGGTTGGAGGTTTGAATGTTGGAGTGTTAGAGATCAGAACTGATTTTCTAAGAGAGAATCTTGATAGAGCTTGTCTTTCTAAGGGACTGTGTGAGAAACTTGTATATCTCTTTTATGTTAAAATTGATTGTTTCAAGGTGGTTGTGAGTGTACAACAATTGACAAGCTCACGAGATTATTCTAAAAAATTCCCCTACTAATAATTTTAATAAAACTTGAGTTATTTTGTGTTGACTCGAGCAAGTAGTGTCTGCTTTGTTTCGAATGTCACCAAACAGCTTTATTCATTCCTATTGCAATCTTATACTTAATTTTTGTGAAATCACATAGGATCTTGTTCATGTGATAGTTTAATGGTATTTGCAATTTCACTTCAATAAGAGCCTTCATCTTGGATGAGATAAACAAATTTAAATTCAATTCATTGTAATTTATTGATAAAGATTGTCCGTAAGTCTTCGTGTATACCTTAGGCATGGTTAATCGAAACTATAGAACTTTTTATTGGTGTCTTAAAGATTATGTGAAAATGTGTTGATTTGGGCCTCCACTAAAGCACACCTTATGGTTGAAGGAACTTCATGACTGTATTCAAGATTTCTGTTGTGAATTTTCTCATTATTGTAAACTCCCACAAAATTTCTGGTATAATCAAATTTATCCTACTTCACCTCCCACAAAAACTCATTTAAAAAAAACCAATCATACCCATACTACCCCTGTTTTTCATGTGTGTATACAAAAGCATAATTTTTACTACCAAAACATGCAAAAGAAATTAGGTTTTCATTGTCTTTAGTGGCCTGAACCTTGATTAGAAAATATCTCCATTACCTAGAGTGATAACTTGTGAGAGTTAGTTTTGTTGCATTGATCATATTTTCTTCAAGGCCTTTTAATTAATTTCACAAGGAAGGAAATCTCCATCTCCTCCATAAAAACAGGCTACAAAAAGGGTCCTCTCACCCTGGTTGGAACGAAAAACCATAAAGTAGTGAGGATAGGTCAAATCCTCTTGAGCTTACTACCCATTTCTCCACATCTGAGTGACAAAGAGAAAGATGCATTTCATCCTCAGCTACAAACTGACACACTACATGCTCTACTTGTCTCTAAGATTCCTACCAAACCTGTGATGTTGCTCAGCTTCTGGTGGAGAATCAATTTTGGTACGAACACCTAATTAGTGCCATTTTCGTGGACCTAGTGCACCTGGATTTCATTGATAATTGGGTAAAGGAAAGTAAGATCATTCAATTTCTAATTTCTAGTATTTACAAACATTTAATAGGTCATAGTTTAGTGCATTTGCACAAATAAGGTGGAAAGCCTTAGTGGAAACTCCCGTTGATCCGATTCTTTATAAATAGTATTGTCTTGACCTCTTTCAAGTGATATTTGTTACTAATATTTGCAAATATGGAAGGAAGAAGATCTTTCTTATCTAGTGATCCTTGTAGGAAATTATTTTCAGAGCTAGAAAAAACAAAGTCGGGAAGGAAGAAAATCTCGGAGAGTTGTTGGAGATCAACAAACAAGGAAAGTGATCTCCATTGATGAAAGTGATTGGCTTATTATTGAAGACTTCCATTCAAATGCTTCGAATTAGGTAGTCTCTTTGTCGAATTGAATTCTCCAACTAGAGAGGGGCCTTCATTTGATTTTGAAAAATTTGCTTCTCATTTTGCCCCTATCTTTTAAGAAGTTGATAAGGGTTTCCAAGAAACAAGGCCTTTAGGGGATATCCATTTTGAAAGTTATACTCATGTGTTTGAAAGACCCTCTACCCCTTATCAATTTGTTTTCATTCCAGGTTACCTCCTGAAAACAACATGGCCCCGCCACCACCTGCACCACCATTTGTTGTAAACACTTTTGGTCCTATAAATTTTACAAGGATGGATGGTTATCCAAATACAGTTCTCCAGGATGTAAGAAATAGATTACCAAAGTTCTAATGAAACAATGCTATAACTGGTGATCAACATTTAAAGCTTTTTATCAAGATGATAGAAGACTTTGAGATTAAACATGAGGATGTATATATCAAATTGTTTATCCATACTTTGGAAGAGGATACAAAAGACTGGTATAAAGCTTTTCCAGATAATTCCATTGATTCTACGATAGAGATGAACAATTCATTTAGATTGTAGTATGGTGATAAAACCGACCCTAGGTTTCTTCTATCGAATTTGAAAAAATCAAGAAGGATCCTAATGAGTCAAGACATGATTTCAACACAAGGTTGAACAAAGACTTGAGGAGATTTCCTATTAGCTTTAGGCCATGTGATGAATCGTGTTTTATCAAATATTTAGATGTACTTGATAAAAAGGTTACTTACTACTTGAGGGAGAAAACCCTACTAATTTGAGGCACACCTTCACCATGGATCTACAAATAGAGAATAACATCAAGGAAATTGGAAAGCCTCCAAAATGGGAGGGTGTAAGACTAATTAACGCGGAGAAACCTCAAACAAGTAAGGTTCTTTGGTTTGGAGGAAGTTGTTAAAACTCTAGTAGGGGATGTAGAAAAAGGAATTGGGCGAGTTCACAAGGTCAACACAAGTAACAAGGCCAAGACAGTTTTCAAATCATCATAGAAATGATTAGATATTTGATGACAAATGCAAGGGATGTGTTGGATTTGGAAATAAACAATCCTAGGCAAGGGGAAAAAATGGTACCTAATCCTTTGGTTGTTAGAGTTGCTATTGTGGAGGAGACATATGTCATTTATTGGTGTGACAGATGTTTCATGCCCCATGATCCATGTGAGGAATATCAACAAGAAGAAAAAGAATCTTATGATGATGTTTGCATGGTGGGTTTCTCAATGAGCTCACAACAAGGGGAAAATTCAACTGAGCTAATAATTACTAGAATTCTTCTTTGAGTTTTGGGATTACACCCACAGTACCTCTTTTTCCTCCCTCTCATACTTTAGAAGTAGATACTATACAAGCTTTTTAATTTCCCAATAATGACTTCAAATATTTAAGAGCTTTAATGATAAAGAAGTATGATGGAGGAACTGTTGACAATTTTTGCACTTGTGCAAAAATGGGAAACTCAAAACATTGTTACGAAGGATAGCTTTGGTGAAGTATACCTAAGCGAAGGGAATTTATGTTAGATTATTTTTTTATTGCTGATTTGTGAAAGAGATCAAGTGAAATCTGCAGCTATGTGTGCTGCTACAAAATGTAACAACTCACATAGTCTGCAATTTCACGAATATCCTCAAAGAAAAGAACATAAGATCCGAAGGACAGTTGTGTTCTCTTGATGAAGACACTGGATTATAGACTATGTAAGGTGTATAGTTTTGGAACAACAGACATAGTGGTAGTTTTCAAGTAATCGATTCATGGTTATTATCTCTGGTGCCTACTAGATTTATTGCTCGTATTCATCAAAGTTGTTGTGATTAATGAGTTTGCATTTATCTATGCTTCCATAAAAGATTACAATTAACTCCTTTCCTACTACTTCCATCAAGAAAAAATTGACAAACAAACAAAGTGGCAATAATGTCCAAATGGAGATAGCAGGAAGGATTCGAAATGAAGAAGGGATTTTATTTATTGTCCAAATTCAAAGGTTGCTTCTTGAAGTTACGAGGTTTTGATTTTAGTTATCCCTTATGTTAATTCATTTTATTGAGATATTGAGTTGTCTACATCATGGTACAATCAAAGGAAAACTCAATGCGGAAAGAGATAATCAACTCATTATTTCAATTTAATGCTTTATTCATAAGATATCATAAGTTTTCCCACACAAGCCATGTGATATGACTAAGTGACTCATCATATGCATGGAAATGAGAATACTGTATGTGCTAAAGAACAATAGTAGAGGAGTAAAAAGGAACCCATCATTTCCTTTCCATCTTCTATCCCCGCTCCACATCATCTCCATCTCCATCTCAACTCTCTCATCTTCCGCTTCCATCTCCATCTCCTAATACCTACAAAATCAAGAGAAGTATCTGTCAAATTGAGCTCAAGGTACAATGTTATTCCAATGCTCATGTTCTAAAGCAAATACATATTCTAAGTTCAATGCATCTAATGGTACTTGAAGGAAAGAAATACAGAAACACATGGCACAGGATGAGAAAGAAATACAGATGAGCTAGCAGCAAAAGAAGAGACAAAGCACATAAAGTGAAATGAGTAGCAAGAGAGATCAAAGAAGCTAAGGATTGGGTTAGAAAGGAAGAATCTGAGGAAGTTTGAGAAGAAATAGATGTGGAAAATATCACATGAAGGAGTTGGAAAACAACTTGCAGAAGAAGGAAAGAAGAAGAAATAAACCACATGGATACAAGAGAGGCCAAAAAGCCTATTTATTTCTAACTTATTTCTGAATTTTGCAGGAACAGGTTGCAACATAAAATGAAAATCAGTTTAACTGGTTAAGAAGGAAGCAGTTACTGAATGAGGACAAAATATCATTTTTAGATGACTTGCAGAAGGCAGGAAGCATCAGAATAAGTCAAGAAAGACATATTTTGCAAAATTAGGATTGGAAATCTAGAAAAGGAGAGAGAAAAATAGGATTTTGGAAAATTTTGCTAAAGTCTCCCTTGTAAAATTGACTTTTGATTTAAAACAAAATTGAAACACATGCTTTTTAGCTACTACATTGCTTTCTAAGCTATCCGAGCTTCAAAAGAAATAAAAACAGTCAAGAAAAGTACATGTTTCATCACTTCTAAGTTGATATCATGATCAAATGAAACATACAGGTATCCCAGATTTTCATCATGCTATAGCTATCAAAAGTTCCTTTTAATTTCCAAATTCAAGTGTGAATCAAAGGGCAACTACTTTATAGATTTTTAGAAATTGTAATGAATCAAGTAAAGCCAACATGGACAACTTATTCAAAGTGATCAGACAGGAACAAGAGAAATGTTTATATCTTTTCAGAATGGACAAATCACAAAAATCTGGAAAGAGAAGGATTATGGAAAATTTTTGTTGAAGTTTCCCCTTGCAAAATGGACTTTTCCAGAAAAACAGAATTGAGAAATAATGCAAAAATTGAAATATAATTGCTACTATGACTTCTAGAAAGAGAAGTGCCATTACAGAAAAAGAGACTAAGTATTTTCTTCATTTTCCAGAAAAGAAGTATTTATTGCATTTACAGAAAGAAGAATGAATCTACAGGAGCTTGAATTCATACAATACTATCCAAGTTTAGTTCCAATTTTGTATAGAAATGAAATACAAATGCTCATTTATCAGAAGATACAGGTCCACAAAGAAAGCATGTCAAAATGCCAAACTACATCTACAGTCAAATGGTTACAACAATACAAGCATACATCTACAAGAAAGATGAAGTGAATATCCAACACAGAATTTGAAAAGTGCTTAAGGAGCTTCTACAACCAAGTTATAATAAAA
This sequence comes from Taxus wallichiana var. yunnanensis, assembly GCA_018340775.1. Classification (NCBI taxonomy): domain Eukaryota; kingdom Viridiplantae; phylum Streptophyta; class Pinopsida; order Cupressales; family Taxaceae; genus Taxus; species Taxus wallichiana. Next base: position 977,490,912 of record CM031239.1, read on the forward strand.
TGGATTGTATCTATAGGAAAGAGGAAGCAGAAACTGGATCTACATCAAATGGGAAAACTTCAACAAGAGCATCAATGGAAAGTCGAGCTCAAAAGTTCACTTCAGAAAAGGAAAGGAACTTCACAATACAAGGATAGTTTCGTTTTAAATGTGTAAGCCGAGAAACTCCGTGTTTCTTTTAGATATGCAGAAATAACAAAACCCTATATTCATAAGGGTTACATTTTTGCAAGTACAGAGAGGAAAGTGAGCCAGAAAAACCAAATATGCATCTACAGGAAGATAAAATGAAAAGGAGCTCGTGTATCAGAATAAAAACAAAACAATCAACATTTCCAAGTACTGAGCCAACAGTTCATCAGAAAATGCACAGAAATAGAAAATGTTTCACAAAACTGCCAAGTTTCCATAAATGAGTTCAACAGATAACAAATTATGCTCTACAGGAAAGACTAAACCCACAAAATACTTTCATGTTACGAATATTTTAACTGATATTTGATAAGATTCAGAGTTGTAGAATGAAAACCGAGTTTGAAAGCATTTATCAGAAACAGTGTAAGAACTCACCGTGCCTGAAATGAGAAAACAAGCGAAATGATGATAACATTTTCCTCTATAGGATCGTGTCTAGCTCGATAACTACCAAGAGCACGAAAACCAGATAGAAAACAAGAAAGAAGTAGAGATTCATCATTTCATGAAGAAGATACAAAGTATAGAAATAGATGAAAATTATTTTCAGATCATATACAAAGGAAAGTCGAGCTACAGGCTTAAAGAGTAGAACAAATACCTTCATTTTCATGAAACCCAAGCAACAAAATAACCAATGGCGTCAAAGACCAAATAACAAATTTTCAGGCTCAAAGATGTCCAAATCTCCAAGTTTCCATCAAAAATCATAGAGTGAGGAAAAAATTTGCCAGGGCTTCGCCCGCAGAATGAAAAACCAAATGAAGTGACCAAATGTGAGCTCAAAGAGTATAAACCTTCCATCGAACTAGGGTTCCAAAACCCTAACCCATGGTGGAGGATCAATGATTCATCAAACGCCAAGTGCCAAATCAAACGACCATCAAAAAACGCAGGTTACAAAGTGATAAGCCCAGATTAACTCCACCAACCGAAATAAATTCTAGGGAAAAACCCTAACTAGGGTTAGAAGATCAACGGTAGTAGAGAAACCGAGGTAGAAGATCAAGGGCCTTAAACAGCTCGCAAAAAACCAAGTAACCAAGCCCAGTTAGGGTTGCCACCACCTAAGACCGGAAGGGTTGAGTCATCATGGAGAGGGGCCAGCCCATGTGGACAATCAAATAATCATTTTCCAAGACTTTACAAAGTCCTAACTATGCATGCCTCCAAAAATCAAAACCATCATATATGCCATGATCACCGAAAAGGTGAAATTTGTAACTATGTGCTAATGCCAAAGGTGGCAAATAATACATGGGGGGTTGGAAAAAGGGTGGTCCCCTTTACTATTATACACGTGCTAATGCCTTAGTCCACAATGTGGCAAAGCATTCAAATTTCACAATCCAAAGATGGTCCCACACTGGGGTTTTAAAACAAATTTTGCAAATGTCACTTTTGTGACCATCCAAGAAGAAAAAATCGAAAAGCAAGAGCATACTAAGGTGGTCCCCACTTCAACTTTAATTTTGCAAATATGGCTAAGGTTGCATCTTTTTGCCTACACATAGGAGATGATTTTTACATGCCTTCACAACAGGACAGAACAGAGAAGATGACGAATTTGCATGTGCAAAGGAGGAAGACTTGCCTAGCAAGCAATTTGTAATTTTAGCAAATTATTCACCTTTCTTTCTTAAAAATAGAACAGTCAACTTCAGTTTGACTGTATTGTATCTAAGGCTGATAATGCCTAATTTTACTACATGCTTTAGTTGTATTATTTTATTCCTTTATTTATTATTAAATAAAGGATAAAATTAGGATACATGGGTGAGTACAACTTTTAGGCTATTTTTAGGAAGGGGGTAAATTTTTGCTATATATTGTGTGCTCTTGCTTAGCACAAAGGGGGATTTTTCAGAGAAATTTCCCAGAGAAATTTTGATATAAGCACTGAAGCAATTTCTACCAGTTTTTCCCTCTGAGTGTGAATTATTTTGTCTTTCCAACTTATTCTGCAGTCTTGTGTATGTCAAGTATTAGTCTTGTGAATCAATATTCCCTAATTAATCACTTTACCCCGCTACAAATCTACTATTTTCTACTAAATTTCATTGTGCATGTTAGCTTACTAGTGCTGTTGTGAACTTCCCTCAGTACAAAATAAGTACTTTACCCTTATTTTCTGTAGAAAGTACAAATTGGTTCATGCACATAAAGAATTCTTCACAAATTAGTTGTGTATTCCACTCAAGTCAAGTTTTCATCCAAATTTGGTGTATCACCTTAGTATTTATTTCATTTTCAGTCACCTCTTAACCTTAAAACTCCCAAAAAAATAGTTTAGTGAACACCAATAAGGAACTAACCTTTTAACCTTGGAGGTTCACCTCAAAATAGGTATACCCACAAGCCTGAGGTAACCCCATTGTATCTATGAGAGAGAGATCCTTGTAGAATTAGAGAACCTGCTGCCATCTCTCTCGCCTGTGTGCACTTTCAAAAGATAATAGTTTTGGCATGCCCAAAGGTGACAATGAATCAGATCTGCACGTAAATCCCAGATTCTAGAGTAGATCAAAAGCATATTTATAGCAAATAAAAGTTACTTTCGGGAGCAGAGCTACAACAAATTAATTCTAAAGATTCTATAATCTTTTGGCGACTCCGTAAAGCTGATTTCAGACTAGTATTATAGCATGTTCCATGCCTAAAGTGACTACAAGATCATCGGTAAGAGGAATTCCTCCTGAGTTTGTTTCTTTACCTTTGAATTCTACTAGAAGGAGAAGGGTTGGTAATACATTGCCTTATAACAGACCTGGTTTTGAAAATCCTCCTGATATTCCTTCACCACGTATAAATTTTTCAATCAATATCCCAGTTTTTCAAATGGCTATTCAACCACCCAGAAATTTTGTGGCCTTCACTAATGGCAGCCCATTAGTAATTCTAGTGTACCATGATATTCCCAACACTATTTTGAAAATATTTCTATCATTTACTTGTGAAAATGAAGTTACACCTACTGAACATATTAAAGATGTTGCAGCCATATCTGTAGTCCACAATATTACTCATGAATATGTAGCTTTAAGACTTTTAGCAACATCTTTTAAAGGACAAGCATTGCAATGGTATAGGAACCTAGAGATTGGAAGCATAAGAACTTGGGATGAATTAGGAGAGAAATTGCTAGAATAGTTCCAAGACAATTCAGATCATTTTTCCCTGATAGAACAACTATCTACTATCAAGAGAGCCCCTCATGAATATTTGTCTAGTTTCAACATTCATTTTGCTAGAACTTGGGAAAGAATCCCAGCAAGTGTTAAGCCTCAAGCTGATCATGCTTTCCTTTATTACCTCAGAGCATTGAATAGTGATATTGCAACTATGATCCAATCCATGGGAGATTTTACTCTTCCAGGGCCTATGACACTACTATAAAAGCTAAAAATAGCCTTATTCAGGCTGGAAAATTAGCACCAAGGCCTACAATGCCATTTTTGGTAGATTTAGCTCCTATCCCATAGCCTATTACAATCATAGAGCCTACTATTACAACCCCATCCCCATATATGTTTAAAGCCTTGCAAACCATGTGAAATAAGCTTACATTGCATAATAGGCCATATCAAGCTCCTTATCAGCAAAACCAGTAGAATAGGCAATCTTACCAATAGAATTAGAATTACAGGTAACCTTATCAGCAAAGGCAGTTTGATTCTAATATTCCTAGTGCATTTAATGCTTTGGTTCCAATTAATATGGCTATAAAAGAGTGGTGCCAACCTTGTAATCAACCTCATCAAACTGGAAATTTCCTAAATGCATTCCTGAACTTGAATCTTATTACGCAACCTCAATCTGAAGCATTGTTCATACCTCAAATGGAGGGTGGGCAGTGAGAAAGTCATGTTCAGAAAACACCTGAATATAATTTGGTCAGCTTTAATGAGGAGGATTTCATTGTTGTTACCACTAGAGCTCAAGAGAAAGCTACCGAAAATAAAAAACAACAAAATAGACCTATGCTGCCCACTATTACTGATATATCAACATCTACAGACCTCGAAACTAGCCAACAGTCCTCGTACCTCGAGAGAATAGAAAGTGTTATAGGTGGTAAAGAGCAACAAAAATAGCTTCAGCCTAATCCAAGAAGATTGTTTATCCCTCAGATATCCAAGGCTACCAAGCAGAATCAGTTTTTGCTAAGGCTTATGCTAAAACAGGTTGAGTCTATCTCTAAGACTGTTGCTTCTTTTAATATTGTTGATGTGATGAAGAAGCACAATGTTAACATCTCAATGTGGGATGCCTTAAGCATTCTAGGACAGCAGGATTTACTCTCTCATGAACTAGCTAAACTACAGATTTCTACAAAAATAGCAGTAAAGGAAGTCCAAAATATAGATATGGTCCTTGGAACACTTGATTAAGATCACGTAACAGATGTTAGATGGATGGTCCAAAAGGTTTTGAATGATCATGACATAAAAAAATACACCACCTTTTTATCTATCCATGATTATTGTAGAAAATTTAGTTCATAAGCGCATGGTGAACAATGGTGCCAGAAGACGCTTATGCCAAAGCCAATTTCTGAAAAATTAGACCTGGAGTATGAGCCAACAGAAAAAAGTGTTCTACAGCTTGATGGGACTGCAACCAATACAGTTGGTATAATCAGAAATTTGGAGGTAACATTACATGCTTGCCCAAATGTTTCCATTTTGCAAGATGTTACTGTTGTGGATTTACCTCCATATTTTTCTTTGTGCCTATCTAGAGACTTTACGGCAAAAATAGGAGGTTACCTCTCTTCTGATTGGTCTTTCTTATTTTTCACTACACGTTATGGCACTAAAGTTACCATCAATTCAGAGCCATTGGCTAGATTTCATATTGAGCCTCATTCACTGAATGCTTTGGCAAATTATTCTGCTCTAGATCAATCTGATTTTGATGATGTGGCTCAGATTACAGCACTAGAGGGTGTGTCTAACATGTTTATGGATGAGAAAACAGTTGAAGAACATGCTCATGATCCTTTTAAAGAGGTTGAAGAACATCTTTTTGGTGTATATTGCATGCATGAAGAAAATGCAGTAATTCCCTTGCTGTCCAAAACAAAAAATTCAATAGAAGGGATTTGGAAGCTTCATTTTGATGGAGCTAAGAATAAGAAGGGGCAGGGAGTAGGTCTGATGCTCACTTCCCCAACAAACAAAAGGTATTTTATAGCTCTGAGTCTTTAATTTTCATGCACTTGTAATGTAGCTGAGTACGAAGCATTAATTCATGGCTTACTTTGGGCCAGAAAAAGAGGAATCGACATGTTACAAATCTTTGGTGATTTTGAGTTAGTAATCAATCAAGTAAAAAAATTCAATGTATGTAAGAACCCATTAATGCAGTCTTATAGGCATAGGGTTTCAGACTTAATGGAAGATTTTGATGTCATTAATATTCAGTCTATTCCTAGAGCTGAAAATAAACATGCTGATAGACTTGCAGCAGTTGGTGCTAGTTTCAAAGTGCTAGAACAAATAGAAAACAACAAAGTTCAGCCTCATGTTAAGTTAATTTTCAGGCCTTCTATACTTGATAATGAATCTAATTGGCAGGTTTTTGAAAGTGATAATCAAATCTGCAGGTTTTTGCAGCAAGAAGCTGAATTTTCTGCAGTAAATCAGGATAAATTATAGCATCTATATGGTGACCAAATTGTTCAGTTAAAGACAAACAAGTTTCCTCGAGGACTTGTCACATTGGAAGACATCTTCAGCACTAATGACCAGTTAAGAAAGGACAAAGCTAAGATGTCTACTCATGCTAATAATTATGAAGATGTTTCAGTTGATGAAGGAAAGAAATTATTTCTCGGAAAGGTATGTTCCTTATCCAAAAAATAGTCTTTTATTAATCTTTGCATTGATTTTAAAGATGTTTTCACTTGGAGATACCAAGACTTAAAATGGTTTGACCCAAGTCTAGCACAACATATAATTGAATTACAACCAAATTCTAAACAGTTAGGTAGAAACAAAGGCCTATAAATCCCGAATAGAAGCTCTTATGAGGAAAGAATCATCAAAATCGATTGAATTAGGAATTATTTTCCCAGTTAAGCATTCAAGTTGGGTAACAAATTTTGTTCCAGTTAGGAAAAAGAATGGAGAAATTAGATTATGTGTAGATTTTAGAGATCTCAACAAAGCATCATTAAAAGACCATTATCCACTACTGAACATGGATCATATTTTGAGAACAGTTTCAGGATCAGATAGACTATCCCTTCTAGATGGTTACAGTGGATATAATCAGATTTTAGTCCAAGGAGAGGACAGATATAAAACAACTTTTACCACCAAGTGGGGTACTTATGCTTACAAAAGGATGCCTTTTGGCCTTTCAAATGCTGGTGCAACATTTCAACGTGCAATGGAGATGGATTTTCATAGCCTACTAAATAAATGCATACTTTTTTATTTAGATGATGTTACCATCTTTTCAAAAGATTTTGGTGAACATATAATTCATTTGAGACAAAATTTTCAGCTATTCAGGTAGTTTGGAATATCCTTGAATACCAAAAAGTCTATTTTTTTGGTACATGAGGGTAAGCTACTTGGCCATATTATTTTTAAGAAAGGTTTAGCAATTGATCCTTTCATAATCAAGGCTATATCACAACTATATTTCCCTCATCAAAAGAAGGCATTTCAAATATTTCTGGGAAAAATCAACTTTGTTAGAATATTTGTTCCAGATTTTGCAGTATTGGTTAAGCCATTAATAGCCATGCTAAAGAAAGAGAAAACATTCTCTTGGACCAAAGAAGGGAGAGAAGGTTTTGAAGCTATTAAAATAGCTATTTCTCAAGCTCCTACTCTTGCATATCCAAATTTTGATAAGGATTTTATAATGTATGTAGTTGCAGGAGCTAAAACAATCTCAGCTATTCTAACTCACGTCAACGATGAGAATATTAAATAGCCAATTGCTTTCTTTGGACAGAGTTTGCATGATTACAAAATAAGATACACATTCCTCGAAAAATAGGTACTTTTAGTAGTCGAGAGGTCTAAAGAATTTTAAGTACATGCTTTCGAACAATAAGATTCGTGTTCTTGTTTCTCATCCAAGTGTGAAAGATTTCTTGTTAAACAAAGAATTGAATGAGAAGAGAACACATTGGATAATGAAAGTTATAGAATATGATGTTGATATCTGAGTTGCGAGGACAGGTTTGAGGTAAAGGTTAATGTGAACATTTAGTTGTTGATATGAAGAAACAACAGTTTGCAAAACCTGAAGATTTAAAACAACATGCTAAAACGTCATATCAGCAATCAAATGATATGTTGCCATCAGAAAATCAGCAACCTGAACTTTCTCAAGAAATTCAAGAATCAAGATGGATGACTGATTTGGTTAACTATCTACAACACGGCACCTATCTAGAAGGTATGGATAAGAATAAATGAATATATTTTAGGTTACAAGTTATTCCTTATATTTTCATTAATGGTGAGTTGTTCAAAAGAGATATAAATGGAATCTTGCTACGATGTGTCGATTATGACAAGATTCAGAAAATATTATCAGAATTCCATGAAGGACTGTAAAGCAGTCACTTCTCAGCATGTACTACAACTTTAAAGATCATGAAAGTAGGTTACTTTTGGCCTAGCATATTTAAGTACTATTTTGAATGGATCAGAAAGTGCAAGAAGTGTGCTTTCTTTGTTGGAAAAGAACGCTTAGCTTCACCGCCTTTACTGACCTATTTGATTGATTGGTCCTTTATGCAATGGGGTCTTGAATTTATTGGAATGATTAACTCACCTTCTTCCGGGGACATAAATGGATTCTAATCGCCAAAAATTATTTTACACAATGGACCGAAGTAGTAGCCTTAAAAGATGCTAACGAATCTTTCATACTAGCCTTCTATGAAGGTATAGTCTGCAGATTTGGTGTTTGAACAACTATTATATCAGATAATGCTTTAGCATTTCTCGGTGCTAAAGTAACAAATTGGGTTATTAGCCATGGAATCTACTTGAGATCTTCATCTAATTATTACCCACAAGGTAATGGCTTAGCTGAAAGCACTAACAAGAATCTGTTAAGGATCATCAAAAGAACACTCAAGGATAATCAAAGAGCTTGGCATCTAATGTTGAATTCAACACTTTGGGCTGATAGGGTGACCCCTAAGAGATCAGTTGGAAACTCACCATACAAACTTGTGTATGGGAAAGAAGTTAGAATGCCAATTTCAGTTGAGTTACCTGCATTGGATTTACTGCATCAAATGGAATTACTTGAGAATGAACCATTGCAGGTCCGTTATGTAGAATTGATGGAATTACAAGAGCTAAGAGATCAAGCTCATTCAAATATGGAGAAAAATTAGAAACAGATGAAGAATAATTTTGACAAGAAATCCAAATTCATAATCTTAAATGAAGGAGATATTGTGTTGAAATGGGATGTTGATCGTGCTAAGCCAGGAAGACACTCAAAGTTTGATACACTCTGGAGTGGTCCTTACATGATTATAGCTTGCAAATGACATAATGATTTTCAGCTTTCTAAGCTGAATCGGAAAGAATTTATTGAATGAGGAAAAATGTCATTTTAGATCACTTGCGAGAAGGCATGAAGCATCATAATAAGTCAAGAAAGACATATTTTGTAAAATCTGGAAAAGGAGAGAGAAAACAAGATTTTGGAAAATTTTGCTAAAGTCTCCCCTTGTAAAATTGACTTTTGATTTAAAATAGAATTGAAACACATTCTTTTTAGCTACTACATTGCTTTCTAAGCTATCTGATCTTCAAAAGAAATAAAAACATTCAAGAAGAGTACATGTTTCATCACTTCTAAGTTGATATCATGATCAAATGAAACATACAGGTATCCTAGATTCTCATCATGCTACACAATTTATCAAAAGTTCCTTTTAATTTCCAAATTCAAGTGTGAATCAAAGGGAAAGTACTTTATAGATTTTAGAAGTTGCAATGAATCAAGTAAAGCCACCATGGACAACTCATTCAAAGTGATTAGACAAACAAGAGAAATGTTTATATCTTTTCAGAATGGACAAATCACAAAAATATGGAAAGAGAAGGATTCTGAATTTTTTTGCCAAAGTTCCCCTTGCAAAATGGACTTTCCTAGAAAAACAGAATTGAGAAATAATGCAAAAATTGAAATATAATTGCTACTATGACTTCTAGAAAGAGAAGTGCCATTACTGAAAAAGAGACTAAGTATTTTCTTCATATTTCCATAAAAGAAGTATTTATTGCATTTATAGAAAGAATAATGAATCTACAGGAGCTTGAATTCATACAATACTATCCAAGTTTAGTTCCATTTTGTATAGAAATGAAATACAAATGCTCATCTATTAGAAGATACAGTCCACAAAGAAAGCATGTCAAAATGCAAAACTACATCTATAGTAAAATGGTTACAACAATACAAGCATACATCTATAAGAAAGATGGAGTAAATATCCAACACATAATTTGGCTAGTGCTTAAGGAGCTTCTACACCAAGTTATAATAAAATGGATTATATCTATAGGAAAGAGGAAGCAGAATGGATCTACATCAAATGGGAAAACTTCAACAAGAGCATCAATGGAAAGTTGATCTCAAAAGTTCACTCTAGAAAAGGAAGGGAACTTCATAATATAAGGATAGTTTCATTTTAAATAGTGTAAGACAAGAAAATTTGTGTTTCTTTCAGATATGCGAAATAACAAAACCCTATATTCGTAAGGGTTATAGTTTTCCAAGTACTGAGAGAGGAAAGTGAGCAGAAAAACCAAAAATGCATCTACAGGAAGATAAAACGAAAAGGAGCTCGTGTATCAGAATAAAAACAAAACAGTAAAAATTTCCAACTACCGAGCCAACAGTTCATCAAAAAATGCACAGAAATGGAAAATGTTTCAAAAAACTGCCAAGTTTCGATAAATGAGTTCAACAAATAACAAAGTATGCTCTACAGGAAAGACTGAACCCACGAGAATACTTTCACATGTTACGAATATTTTAATCGATATTTGATAAGATTGAGTTGCGAGTAATAAAAACGTGAGTTTGAAAGCATTTATCGAAACACTATAAGAACTCACCGTGCTTGAAACGAGAAGACAAGTGAAATGATGACAACATTTTCTTCTACGGGTTCGTGTTGAGCTCGATAACTACCAAGAGAATGAAAATCAAATAGAAAACTAGAAAGAAGTAGAGGTTCATCATTTCACAAAGAAGATACAAAGTATAGAAATAGATGAAAATGATTTTCAGATCGTATATAAAAGAAAGTCAAGCTACAAAGCTTAAAGAGTAGAACGAATGCCTTAGATTTCATCAAAAATGCAAGCAAAAGTCAATCACTAACGGCGTCGAAGACCAAATAACAAATTTTCAGGCTCAAAGAAGTCCAAATCTGAAAGTTTCCATTAAAAAATCATAGAGTGAGGAAAAAAATTTCCATGGCTTCGCCTACGCAATTGAAAACCAAATGAAGTGACCAAATGCAAGCTCGAAGAGTATAAAGCTTCCATCGAACTAGGGTTCCAAAACCATAACCCACGGTGGAGGATCAATGAATCATCAAATGCCAAGTGCCAAATCGAACGGCCATCAAAAAATGTAGGTTACGAAGTGATAAGCCCAGATTAACTCCACCAACCGAAATAAATGCTAGGACAAAACCCTTACTAGGGTTAGAAGATCAACGCTAGCAGAGAAACCAAGGCAAAATATCAAGGGCCTAAAAAAGCTCACAAAAACCAAGTAACCAAGCCCTAGTTAGGGTTGCCACCACCTAATACCGGGAACGGTCGAGTCATCATGGAGAGGGGCTAGCCCATGTGGACAATCAAATAATCATTTACCAAGACTTTACAATGTTTGAACTTCGCATGCCTCCAAAAATTAAAACCATCATACATGTCATGATCACTAAAAAGGTGAAATTTGTAACTATGTGCTAATGCCAAAGGTGGCGAATAATACATGCGGGGCTAGCCAAAGGGTGGCCCCCTTTAATATTATACACATGCTAATGCCTAAGTCCACAATGTGGCAACATTCAAATTTCACAAACCAAAGGTGGTCCCCACATGGGGTTTTAAAACAAATTTTTAAATGTCATTTTTTTGACCATCTAGGAAGGTAAAAAATAGAAAAGCAAGAACATACCAAGGTGGTCCCCACTTCAACTTTAATTTGCAAATATAGCTAAGGTTGCATCCTTTTGCCTACACATAGGAAATGATATTTTTGCATGCCTTCACAACAAGACAGAATAGAGAAGATGACAAATTTACATGTGCAAAGGAGGAAGACTTGGGGAGGAAGACTTGCCTAGCAAGAAATTTGTAATTTTAGCAAATTATTCACCTTTCTTTCTTAAAAATAGAACAGTCAACTTTAGTTTGACTATATTATATCTAAGGCTGATAATGCCTAATTTTACTACATGCTTTAGTTGTATTAAATTATTCCTTTATTTATTATTAAATAAAGGATAAAATTAGGATACAGGGTAAGGATAGATTTTAGGCTATTTTTAGGAAGGGGGTAAATTTCTGCTATATATTGTGTGCTCTTGCAAAGCACAAAAGGGGGGATTTTTTAGAGAAATTTCCCAAAGAAGTTTTTATATAAGCATTGAGGCAATTTCCACCAGTTTTCCCCTCTGAGTGTGAATTATTTCTTTCCTTTCTAGGTTATTTTGCAATCTTGTGTATGCCAGTATTAGTCTTGTGAATCATTATTCCCTGATTAATCACTTTACCCTGCGGAAAATCTACTATCTTCTGCTAAATTTAATTATGCATGTTAGCTTACTAGTGTTGTTGTGAACTTCCCTCAGTACAAAATAAGTACTTTGCCCTTATTTTCTATAGAAAGTACAAATTGGTTTGTGCACATAAAGAATTCTTCACAAATCAGTTGTGTATTCCACTCAAGTCAATTTTTCATTCAAATTTGGTGTATCACCTTAGTATTTATTTCATTTTCAGTCACCTCTTAACCTTAAAACTCCAAAAAAATAGTTTAGTGAACACCAATAAGGAACCGGCCTTTTAACCCCGGAGGTTCACCTCAAAATAGGTATACCCATAGACCTGAGGTGTCCCCATTGTATCTATGAGAGAGAGATATCTTCGTAGACTTATAGAACATACTGTCATCTCTCTGTTGGGTGCACTTTCGAGAGATAACAGAACCCCATCTGAAAAGGATAGGTAGTTGTTAATCAACGTTTTTATTTTCAAAGGAGTATAACAAAAGAAGTGGGGTCACAAAGGAATAGGAACTCAAGCTAAGATAAAAACTCCATTACTTTCAAATATTCTTAAAGAGTCTCCTAAGAAAGATGCATCCGCAAGGACCTTGTTGTCCCAAACAAAACTCATACCCCTCCTCATGCCCAAGCTGTCAAAAATCCTATGCCATCTAATGATTTTTTAACCTTCCTTCATATGCTACCTTTCCAAAGTCCTGTCCCTTATGATATTTCCCAATTCTTGAGTTAGATCAAGATCTCGGCCCAATTGGTGAATTTCTTAGGATTCCGAGCACAATGAAAGGGCTCTCGAGTATTTGGGACTGAAAGAGGAGAAGGCTGACCTAGGTAGAAATGTAAACATTGTGGAGACTCCACCAGTCATTGAAGAAATAGAGACACCACCAGTGTTGGAGGAAATAGGTGAACCACCCAAGGTTTTTTTTGGGACATCCTTGGTGGAATCTTAGCTAAATTTGGATCCATTATTTACCACTCTCATTATTAAAGACAAATTGCTACACAATTGTATGTTTGACTCGGGGCATCATGTAATGTTATGCCTCTGGAAGTTATGAATGAAATAAACATCAAGGTAACAATTGCATATGGGAAGTGTACTACTGTGGACTCCAAAGAGGTGTCGGTGGTGGGATGTGTGAAAGGTATAGTGGTGTAAACTGCAGCTTACCTAGGTAAAAACATTATGCCCGATATTGTTATTGTTGATTGCCTAGCAAAGTGGGGTATGTTGTTATCTAGAAAATGGGCTGCAAGTGTTTGTGGGAGTGTTCAAATGAACATATCCTATGATACTATCCCAATTGAGGGTAGCTTTGTCATGTTGTAAGGAGAAAAGAAGATGTTGCAACTTATTAAAGATCCCAATAATGCATCTTATGAAGTATTGTACACAAGTGTTGACGATTGATAAATTTTTAAGATTTACTAATGGAGAAGAGCACAAGATTGAAGAATGCAAGTGTCTTGAACAAGCAAGTATCTTCATGGAATTTATTGATTGATGGAGTTTGCTCCAAGTTCATAAATTGTGTTGATGTTGTTTTGATCTCTCCGTGCCGGGAAAAGTTTGTCTTTTCCTTCAAACACAACATTGAGTGCACTAATAACATTATTGAGTATGAGGCACTATTGTTAGGTCCGAGGATTTCTTGGAAATATGGTGTTAAAGACATCATAGTCAAAGGAGATTCTAAATTAATTGTAAAACAATTGAGAAAACTTTATGACACGAAAAATCAACGAATGAAACAATACAAGCACATAGTCCGGGACTTGATTGAGATGTTTTATTCATTTAACATTGTGCATCATGATAGGAAGTTCAATGTTATGGCAAACAAGATTTCTGCATTGGGATCTTGGTTTGATAATTTTATAGTATCCCCATATTATGAATATGAAGTTGAGGTGTTAACTAGGCCATATGTACCGACAACATTAAGCTTTGGTAATTTTTTTATGATGATGCTCGAGTCAAAATATTTCGTAGAATAAAGGGGAGTTTGTTTATCAAAATATTGATTGGGATCCAATGGTGTGTGTAAGAGATGGTAAAGAAACCTTGTTTGGTAAAGGCATCATCTAACTAAATACTAATACCATTCCTAGAGGGTTGTTTTCTTATGAATCCAACTTTGATATTGTTGATCGCATTATTAATTGATGCATTGTAGCCTCAAGGGATATTAAGGAGCATAAACTTGGCACAAAGGAGAAACCAAGGAAGTTCTCGTTGTGAAGCAATCTCAGCAAGGAGGAAAAAGAGTCGTATGTCTAGTTTCTAAAAAATTATCAAGATTGCATGGCTTAGACTTATTCTGAATTTAAGGTATACAGAGAGGATGTGTTCAAACATGAGATTCCCTCGGAATCTAATGCAAAAACATTCAAGAAGAAATAGATGCCAATAAATGCACTCCTATCTCTTAAAATGCAAGAGGAATTGAAGAAACTGAGGGATGGAGGGATTATTCAACCTACAAGTTCATTATTTTTGATTTTGGCACCCCATAAAGAACCGCCCATTAGGAATAGGAGATTCCGAATGTTGTTGTCCATCTAGGTGCTTATTTATTTTTTCACTCTTTTGCCAATTTTTTAGATATTAATTCTTTATTGCATTTTTTCATCAAACTAGGTTGGCCTTTCACTTATTTATGAAAAAGGAATCATATCTATACATGACTTATTTGTCCTCATTTAGGGGGCAAAATCATTTCTAGAAGCACTTACTAGGATAAGGAGATAAATATTTTCAATCTACTACATCATTAGAGGGGTGCATTATTCGCTTTCATGTGTGGAGCTATTATGAATTCAAGTACCACATATTTTTCATTTAGGAAAAGTAGTTTTATCCCACTATTTTTTGTGTTACATGGCACTAGGGAAACCTATCGCAATATAAACTATTCCAATCATACACACCTCAACACCGCATTGAGTCACAAATGTAGTGGAAAACTCTATGAAAATAACATTGGGAAAAGCATCAAGGTCAATTTAACTCAAAAATATGGATTATTTATTCATATAATATATGCTAGATAATTGTGTAGGTAGCTAGGGTTTTTTTTATAGGTACATGAATAACTAAGAAAAATTTCAGAAAAATTGACACAACCTACATCAAACAAGGAATGATAAGAAGTAAAAAGAAGCAACATAAAATAACTAATACATAATCAACTCCACAGAGACAATAGCACCCATAACATACGTTAGTGCCCATGTGGTCATGCCCTCTCCTGGGTGCTTCTCTCCCGATATCATCACAATATAGTTTTGGAATTAGAGCATACAAAGTTCAAAATTAAGATTTATATATCACCACTAACCGAAAGTAAAAGCTGGGCCATTCTACAAACTCTATCAATGTCTTTTTCTTGTTTTATGTAGTTAGATATTACTTTAATACTATTATACTTATTTGATCAATAATTATCCTAAAGTGATTATGTTTTATAAACTAAACTATTAATTCCTAACATTCAAAAAACTTAGTGTCAACCTTAGTAATTTATAATATCACCCCCTTAATGAAAACATGAGGAGGAGCCATACTTTACATAATTTTGTGAAAGAAATAAATACAAGATTGTTTCAAGCCATAAAGATTTCATACGCTATTAGAACATCAAATTTATGAAAGTAATTTTGCATCGAAATATCTTGTACTATGAAACTTTATGCAATGCCCATTTACATTTCAATGAATTCAATCTAATCCATTAACTTACATTATCTTCACAAATAAACTTATAGATAGGAGGGAAGTGCAATTGCCACATAGATCAATGGTGAGAACTTCTATTGAGTGATACTATTAGTTAATTTACATCCATAAGACTAGAAATCTTAATCTATAATACTAGAAAGGTAACTCTACAAACTAGTACACATAATAGAGCTAACTCAATAAGTGTAGGGATAACATAAGTACATGGATTGACATAATAAAAAAATAAAAGCTTAAATAATAACCTACAAAAATACCCCTATAAGCGTAGTTTTGGTAGGAAAAAAGGTGTATCCTCGCAATAAGGCTTGATGAGGTACCCATGCACAATAACAAGGAAAATAAGAGTTTCCATGGATGAAAAATATCACCATTAATAAATAAAATTAAATAAATAAAAAAATCGCTATAATTCAATCGTAAGAATCTCAGTAAAAAAAAATCATAATTTTTTGCGAGAATAATTTTTTTCTATTTAAAATACTTTTTATCTAGTAGAATTGCACCCTATCTAATGAATGGAATTTTTTTTCTTTCTCTCTCTCCTCGGTTCTACAGTAACATTGAAACACCTCACAAACTATGGGTATCCCAAATGTGAGGTGAATCTTAAGAGTTAAAGGGATTGTTCCTTTTAGTGTATCACTAAACTAAACTGGTGGGGGTAAGGGTTATAATGAAAGCTTAAAAACATAGGGGTGATATACAAATTTTTTGTTAGAGCTTTTATATAAGAATGTGCACAAACCGATAAAAAAAGATATATTTAAATTGCATGATCTAAATGGTGTGGGTGAATTCCAAGGAAAAATAATTGAAGCTATTAAGGGATGACTCATAATACCAGTTGCCAATAATAGCAAGCATACTAAAATGAATGACAAAATTCATTTTTGTAATGGGACAGAATATAGCTTAAGCATGAACTTAATGAATTTTAGGATAATAAATCACAAGATTTACAACCTTGAAAAAAAAGACTGCAAAATAATTGGAAAGGAAAATAATGTCTTCTCGTTAGAGGGTGATAGTGTAGAAAATCCTATACCACCTTATTACATCATAAAATCCCGCCAATGCTTGTAAAATAATTGGAATAAATACAAAAATGTGCACATCATAACTCCCAAAATAGGTCAACCTAAGATTAAGTTAACTTGGAGATAACTCCAAAGTTTACTTTACATGCAAAACTCTTTCGAAGAATACAAATGCAATAAGAAAGGAAAAAAATAGCTTGCTACAGCAGAATCTCTCCTTGTTCAAACTCCAATTTGACCCCCTTATTTTGAATTTTAAATTGCATGTGTATGCTAATTTAACAAATGTTAAGGAAACATTGGGGTACTTAAGGTAATTATAAGACCTTGTGTCATCTTCCAAAAGTCAATTTTTTTCCTCACATGCAAGTGTACATTATTTAATCATTGATGGCTAAGTATGGCTTGAAAACCCCATGGATAATTAATCCCTTGGAAAAAGTCTCCTTTCTTCACATGCTTGATAAAATCCAATTTCATTTTATCTCACTATGCAAAATCACAATCGTTAATCATTACGACAATGATCCCATTTTTCAATAAGGTAAGATAAATTTCCCAACTAGTTGGCCCCACGTGAATGAGTTGGCATACATAAGAAGAAACAAATGGGATTCTACTACCAACATCCACATAGAAAAAAAGAGGGTTAAAATTGGTTATTTGAACTAACCCCACCGAGTTAGGGTTTCGGGAATTCTCATGACCTATCCAATATTGAAACTTGAGGGATGAGTTTAAAAACTCAAAAGGAAAATGTCTCAAAGAAATAGGTTATTTTGACTCTACAAATAATTTGGATGGCAATTATATCATTAAAACCCCGATACTTACATTTGTTCTCTGTATCTACTTTTGTTCAAGATGCATTTGTTGAATGTGGGTTCGTATTGGCAATCATTACAAGAAAATAGTTATGCTTTTCAACTATTTTTGTGTATAACTACCTAATTTTACGAGTTAGGATCTCCACTCTTTGAATGCATCAATTTTATTGCCATTCGGGGTTTACATTGCATGAAACGAAGGGTTTCTATTTGTTGTGCATTGTTTGCTAAGACACGATTCTTGGAGATCAAGGCTTCATTTTGAACTAGCATTAACTTTACGAGTGTGAGAAATCCTTCCATGGTTGTTTCATTTTTCATTACATTGATATGGTTTACTTCTCTCTTCTATGGCTGCCATTGGAAAGGGTATGGAACTCTTGGTTTTATTTTCATTTGATTTCGATTTAGCTATATTGACCACTTTCATCCTATTCGAGATGGGTCTCATTTTTCATCTTTTTCTACATGGCTCGAGGGTTTGAATGTTATCTCCATAACATAGCCACTACGTCTCTTCTAGACTCTCCACCATGGGGGTTTTCATTATCTTAGCTATTGGCTCAATGTGTAATCTATGTTACTTGACTTTTGATCTGCTACTTTCTTCCCGTATCTAGAGCTTTTAATTTACTCGAATTCTATCGATGTTTCTTTTTAGATTTGTAACACTATTTTTAAACATTACCAACTCATTATTGTTCGGTCTAGTGCATTGTCTTTGAAGGCTAACCAGCTCGGCCTTCACTCCTATAAATGAAAACATAGATATATTCATAAACTAAAATTGAAAACCCCGAACTCATACTATGTAAAATTTTACCTTTTGAGGTCTCGACCTTCTTTTATTGTTCGACTTTTCAGTTCTACTGATCGGTTTGATGGATTTAGAAATTTTAGTAGCTCATATCTTAGCCCCATTGTTGTTTTTATTTTTATTACATATCTCAGATCTTCCTTTAATATGGATGTTATTTTTTTCTTAGATCTCATGCCCACCTTTTTCTATATCTACTATTTTTTATGTATTATCATGCATATGTTTCATCTTTCTAATGGAGAGTTAGATATAAACCATGTGGTTACTATTACTCCTCACCCAAATCTGGGTTATTTTTGCTATTATGTGCATTTCTAGATCTGAAAAGTGTATTGGTAAAAATTCAACCTATTGTAGTTTAAGTTCAATTTGAGCTTTTTTATGCATTCTGTGTGGTTTGCATCGTGGTCACTATATTGTATCTTCAGCTTCGCTTTGTAACCTACGAACATAACTTCCTCCAATGCATTTTTGTGTAGTTTTTCTTTTGATCAATGTATTGATGGCTTGTGTTCAGAAAATATTTACGTACTTGTAACTCTTGCTAAAAATTCATGCACAAGGCCGAAGAACAACCTAGGTCTATTTAAAAAATAAAGGATGTTTTTTTTAAAAGCGTGCCCACAAAAGTTTTCAAAAATGGTAGTTGCCACATTAATCTCTCTAAGGTGATGACTCAAATAAAAATAATATTCCATGATAACACAATATTTCAAATATAAATTAAACTTTAATACATTGATTTGATTCGCAAGTTTAATCTCCCAAAGTATTATTTAAATAATAAAATAGTTCCTACTAAATTTGAATATTCCTACATGTGGTGTCAAGGGTTAAACTAGTCAATGAAATTAAATACCAAGGTTATTTAATTTCTACAATGTTGAGAAAACTCGCAAGGTAAAGCTCCTACCTTTCCATAGTAGAGCTTGTTCCAAGAATAAAACTCCAAGCTCCTAAAAACCAAGAAAGCATTCACAAGCTCCAAAATCAACAAGCACTCCCAACAATCCTCCAACTCCTCCAAAAATACAAGATCAAAAATAATGAAGGAACTCCGAAACAAGCTAAAGAACTTCAATAAATAGAAAAGGGAGAGATAAGGATGAGGTGGCTCCATGTAGGATGCCACATCACTCATCCTCAACTCCACCTAAGAAGTAAACTCTAAACCCCAAAGACACCATAAACCGATGGGTGAGAGGAATGACAAGTTACACACACAATCTAAGTGCACACCCCCTAAGGACAAAATTAATTACTTGAAAGGAAGTACAATAAACATTTTATCTTTTTATCTTCCCAAAACACCTTATAGGGTTTAATTTTTACCCCCAACCCATAGGTAGTGTTGGTATGGTAATTTAAGAGGTGTGAGACAAGTTTAACTTGTTCCACAAGCCTTCAAAATTGACCCTTAATGCCAAATTCGAGTTTCCCATGATGGGTACAGTGTACAACTCCCAAAATCTCAAGCATTAAACACACCACATAAAATCCAAGAGCAAATCACGTCTAATAAATGAACTTCTTTTTGTCACATCTCTAATTAGTTTAGGACAAGATTATTTAACTTTAATAAGACACTTAGACCCACTAAGATCAAGGGAAAACATAGATCAAAATATAAATAATTAAACAAGTAATTTATATCACTCAAAAGAAACACTTAATAACATAAATAAAAAGGGAAACTAAAAACAAAAGACAACGCATGTCCCCTTGGTCACACTTTTCCCCTAGCCAAATAATTTTAACACACACATAATTAGATGTTCCCGTGGTGACCCTTATGAATTCATCTATAATTAGAATGTGGTTGGTCTCCAATCCCCGATGTTTTTATCAATAAATTTACCTCGCAAAACACAAAAATACCTCCTTCCACCTCATGGCCGCATTAAAACATCTATGTCAAACTATTCAATATAAATCTAAGATCATCTATATATATGAATTAATATCATCTAGGAAAATATGATATCATTTACAAGTTTCAAGCAACATTTCTATACAACGTTTCATTCATGTCAAAAATATGAGAACATTAATTCAATTATCAAAGCCTACACAAAGTGTGGCAACGGATGTTGCATGTCGAAATATATATATAAATAACCATGTCAACCGTATATCGACATCAATATAAAATGTATCAAATAATCCACACGCATCATATATGAATCGAATCGACAACAATCAAATATATCTAACATCTAATCATCATGCTAAATTAAAATCTACAATAATATCATTAAGTATAGTCGACAGTAGCATAATCAATAATAAAATGATGTCGAAGGGAAGTGGGCACTACATCCCCCTCCCATTAGACTTGACTTCCTCTTCGAAGTGAATGGAAAAAATGTGGAAACTAAACTCATAGCAATGTGGCGTGCATCTTCTTCACCCCGATATGGGATAAATAGGTGCACGATGAGCCTCTATCCAAATTTCCTACCTCAAGAATCCATCTATGGGAACATATATTCGACCTCTCGTGTCAAATAAGGCCATCTACCTCTAATTAAAAACCATCAAAATTCCCCTCAAGGGCTCTCTAAGACTTAATCTCTTCTATGGTTGTAAGGTAGAAGCTATCATGAGGAAGCTATTGTAATGTCCTACTCCGCAAATATGTGTCCACTAAGTGGCCATAACCAAATGTCTCCATTTGCTCAAGGAATATTCAATCACATTCTCCTTCACGTTCACATGCTCTATCTCCATGTTATACTCACAAATAAATTCCATCCAACACCGCCGATGACAAGCGATGAGATTGGGCTGCGTGAAGAGGTGGTGAAGACTCAGGTGTTCAGTCCCAAATGTAAATATTTGCCAAAGAAGGAAGTGTCTCCATTATACCAAGGTGTGAAAAAGTACCACAAGCTCTAGATAATGAGTTAGATAATTGAGCTCATAATCCTTGAGTTTGCAAGACTCAAAAGGCACTACCCTTCCCTCCTACATCAACACACCTCCAAGTCCTGCCAGAGAAGCATCTGTGCATATGAAGAACTCACCTTAAGGATATAAAACTTCTAGAATAGGTGTTGTCATGAGGCATTACTTCAGTTTCCTGAAGGCCTTCTCACATCTTTCTGAGCACAAAAACTTCTTTCCTTTTCACAGAAGGGAAGTGATGGGGTTTGCAATATGAGAGAAATCCTGAACTAATCTCCTATAATATCCTACCAAACCTATGAAGCTACACACCTTGGTCACAATAGTGGGTGTTGGCCAGTCCATGATGGCTCGAATATTGGAAGGATCAACTACGATACCTTTCCCAAAAATAATGTGGCTTAAATACTGCACCTATGTCTAAAAGAACACACACTTCTCCAGGTTCCCATAAATATGTTTCTCATGAAGACACAAAAGAACTTAACGAAGGTTCTCCTTGTGTTCCTCACACATACTTGAGTAAATAATAATTTCATCTAGGAATATTAGCACAAAACAATCCAAGATTGTCCTGAATACCCAATTCATAAAGCTAATGAACACTGCGGGGTATTCGTAAACCAAACCAAAAGGCACTACATTGAACTCGTAGTGGCCATATCTCATATGGAAGGTGGTCTTATGAATATCTTCCTCTGTGATCCTCAGCTGATGGTAACATGAATTAGGATCTATCTTGGAGAAAATTGTAACCCCCTTAAGATGATCAAATAAATCGTCAATGCGCAGAAGGTGATAACAATTCTTGATTGTTACTTTATTTAGTTCAAGCGTGTAATCAAGTACACAATCAAAAATATCCATCCTTCTTCTTTATAAAAATCACCGTGCACCCCAAAGGATATACTAGGATGGATAAATAATTTCTCTAGAATGCCATCAAGCTACAACTTGAGCTCGCAAAGCTTAGGAGTAGTCATCCAATATAGTGCTCGTGAGATAGGATCTGCGCTACTGGAACCAAATCTATGTGAAATTTTATCTCATGTGGGGTGGTAACCCTGGTAGATCCCCTGAAAAGACATCTGAAAACTCTCTCAAGATGGGATGATCATCAAGGAATGGTCTACTAGACTCATCCTCAAATGTCACTAACCATAACAAGATACAACCCGACAACTCCGTCACACACACTACTTAAGCTACATAGCGGAGATGGTGTGAATGGAAATAGGTCTCCTAACTCCTGCTATCACTGACTCAACTCTTACATCATCTGTACAAGTAATACTATTATGCTAATAGTCCACTCTAGCTCTGTGTATAGAAAACCAATCCATGCCCAAGTTGACTCCATAAAAACCCAGAGTAAGGATGCAAAGATCCAAGGTAGTGGTGAAGGGTCCCAAATCCACTACACACTCCTTTACTAAGGAGTCTACAAAATTTTTGGCTCCATAACCCATTTCGACGTCCCAAGCGGGAATTTTCCTAACTTCCACTAGCCTGCAATGCTCTACGAAGGATGGTGCAATTAAAGAGTCTCATGAACAAGAATCAAACAAAATAGAGGTAGGAATAGTAATAATGCTACATTTCATTTCTATGATGGTACTCTAGTGCTCACTGACGGTTCTCGACCATTGCATAGATCCGATGATTATGCCTCATGTCAACAACGACAGGCTCATAAATTTGTCGCTTACCCTTATTACTAGGGTTTTGTGAGGACTCCTCCAAATGATGTGTGGAAACACCACAACGATAACATTTTCCCAGTCCCTCTCATATGAGATGCAGCTCCAGTTGGTAATCTAGATTTCTATGTTATGGATCATGATGATCCAGATATGGACTCTATTGAGATCTTTACTAGTGAGCTCCTACCGACCGCACTCTTGGCGCACCCAAAGATCAAAATGGGACCCCTAAAAAGAGGCCCCATACACTGTCCTCTCTATGCGTCAAACCTTTGAGGAGATCTATAAGGTGGGCGGTTCTACTATTGTGGCTGCATCGAGGTATTTATTGTGGTGGCTTGAAAGATGACTATGTTCAATCCTATCCACCATGAGGAGGAGGGAATGACCCCCTTAATTTTATATCCTGCATCTTCTAGATATGGCTCCAAACTTTGTCCCCGGCTCGGTGTGTCTTCTCTCTTGTCACCTCTAGAATATAAGCCTTCTACATGGCCTCTACTAAGTTTTGTGGGTAGTGAATGCACACCACACCATCCAACTGAATTTAGGCTCTGAAAAACCTTCAAATCCACACCTTCTCATCTTGCATATAGTCAAAATACTAGAGTAGATCAAGATATCAACTCTCATACTCAACTCCAGTCATAGATGCTTGATGGAGGTTGTGGAACTTGTCTATACACTACCGAATAAACCCGGGATAAGTACTGCTCCTAAACCACTCCTCGAAGAGCTCCTACGTAATTGTATCCAAATCAATGTGGAGCTTCTGCTCCTTGGTCCTTCACTAGACACCAGCTCCATCCCTCAGAAGATGAATCGCAACACGAGCTTTCATGTTGCTAAGTAGCAAGGGCGAGCTTGAAGTACCCACTCAAGCTCACCAACTAGGCCTCTTCCTAAAATACACTTACATTTCTAAAATAGTGAGATGGTCATATCTTGGGATCTCCCTATCTCGCACTGCATTTGTCAACTAGCAACCCCTAGGCCTCTCTGCATTCTCATCTCTAGGTCTAGGCCTCTAAGACCTATCCTCGTGTCTTGAGATCCTATCTCCTTGTCCCCTCTGCGGTGAATCTACTCGGCTTACTCCATGCAGGAGTTCTCTACCCTATGCTCCTTGCTTTTCAAGAAGATACATCAGCCTCAATGGATGGCTCCTATCATGTCGGCTTCTCATCCTCCTAATGACCCTCTCTCAGATAAAGCGGCATTGACCTCCTAAATCGTCTATAAAATATGGGGTAGAATGACCGCTATCCCTCGCTCTGGAGGTGCTATGTCTAGGTCTATGTGAAAGGACCCATCGTCGATCCGCACCTCTTGCAAAGACCAAAGCAAAAGTTAGTTCATCAATCTAGGTTTTATTCCATTTTTCTATGTTTACTAAAATATATAATCTTTCGACAAGTTATTTTCTAGGTTTAGTATTGTGCCAGGTTTAATAATGTACTAGGTTCAATGTTCATATCTCATGTTTTCCTATGTACCCAAGGGTCCAAGCTTTGAACCCACAACTCTGATACCAAGTGTAACACCTGCCAAAAATGCCCACATGAGGCCGAAGAACAACCTAGATTTAGTTAGAAAAATTAAGGAATAATTTTTTTATTTTTATTTTTGAAAAGCATGCCCACAAAAGTTTTCAAATATGATAGTTGCCACATTAATGTCTCTAAGGTGATGACTCAAATAAAAATAATATTCCATGATAACACAATATTTAAAATCTACATTAAACTTTAATACATTAATTTGATTAGGCAAGTTTAATCTCCCTAAGGATTATTTAAATAATAAAATAATTCCTAATAAAGTTGAATATTCCCCCATGGGGTGTCAAGGGTAAAAGTGGTCAATGAAATTAAATACCAAGGTTATTTAATTTCTACAATGTTGAAACAACTAGCAAGGTAAATATCCTACCTTTCCATAGTAGAGTTTTTTCCAAGAGGAAAACTCCAAGCTTCTCAAAACCAAGCAAGCATCAACAAGCTCCAACCATCCACATGAACTCCCAACAATTCTCTAACTCCTCAAAAAATTCAAGAGCCAAAATAATGAAGGAACCCCAAACAAGAAAAAGAAATAATAAATAGAATAGGGAGAGAGTAGGATGAGGTGGCTCCATGTAGGATTCCACATCACTTATCCTCAACCCAACCTAAGAAGTCAAACCTCCACCCCAATGCACCATAAATTGGTGGGTGATAGGAATGACAAGGTACTTACACACACAATCTAAGCCCATACCCCTAAAGGACAAACTTAATTACTTGAAAGAAAGTGTAATAAACATTTTATCTTTTTATCTTCCTAAAACACCTTATGGGGTCTAATTTTTCCCCTCAACCCATAGATAGGGTTGGTATGGAAATTTAAGAGGTGTGGGAAAATTTTAACTTGTCCCAAAAGCCTTCAAAATTTTCCCTTAAGGCCAAATTCGAGTTTCCCATGAAGGGTAGAGTACAACTCTCAAAATCTCAAACATTAAACACACAACACAAAATCCTAGAGAAAATCAAGTCTAATAAATGAACTTCTTTTGGTCACATCTCTAATTAGTTTAGGAAAATATGTATTAACTTTAATAAGACACTATACCCGCTAAGATAAAGGGGAAAATATACATAAAAATCTAAATAATTAAACAAGTAATTTACATTACTCAAAAGAAACATATACTAACATAAATAAGAAGGGAAACTAAAAACCAAAGAAAACACGTCCCCTTGGTCACACTTTTCCCCTAGCCAAATAATTCTAACACATATAGAATTACATGTTTCCATGGTGACCCTTGTAGAATTCATCTATAATTCCAATGTGGTAGGTCTCCAATCCCCCTGATGTTTTTGTGAATAAATTTACTTGCAAAACACAAAAATACCCCCTTTGGCCTCGTGGCCACATTAAAACATCTATACCAAAATATGCAATAGAAATCTAATATCATCTATATATATGAATTGATATCATCTAGGAAAATACGATATCATTTACAAGTTTCTAGAAACATTTGTATCCAAGGTTTTATCCATGTCAAAAATATCACAACATTAATTCAATTATCACATCCTACGACCGTGGTGATGGATGTCACATGTCGAAATATATATATAAATAACCATGTCAACAATATATCGACATCAATATAAAATTTCTCTAGTAATCCACATGCATCATATATGAATCCAATCAACAACAGTCCAAAGATATCTAACATCTAATCATCATCTTTGAATCAAAAGCTACAATAATATCTATAAGTATAGTCGATAGTATCATAATAAATAACAAAAATGTGCCAAAGGGAAGTGGCAACTATAGTACTTTCCTTGAAAATATTTTCCGAACTCGGAGTATGGTTATCTTTAGCTCAAGAAGCTATAATTTTGCATAGCTAGTTGTATTCATTTCATGACTCGGTTCTCATTAGTTAAAAATTATCATTCCTACCCATATTTGGGTTTGTATCACTTGTAATGGAGTCATATTTTTCTCTACATATCATGAGTTAAAGATTAATTTTTTTACTTGTACCTTTGTTAAAAAATGTCTACATTTTATCTCCATCAAGACTATGCATTCATGGAACTTTCCATTTTATACAACTTAGTTGTATTTTATTTCCTTCTAAAAAAATTTAAGCATCTTCTTTTTGATCCCATGGCATACTTAGTTTATAATTTGTGTAAGTCATTTGAAAGAATTCTGAAACACTTATTTTCATTATAAAGTTGTACATTTTTAAAAATGCATTCTAAATTTTTCTTGATCACGACTGAAGTTATTTCTGCAAAATGTATTTTATGGCTTCATACCTATTATTTTAGATAGTCAATTTTGGAAAAAACATGGGTGCTTACATCTAAATCTTGATCCTTCCGAACTCATGGTTTTTAATTTTGTTTAAAATGACATTATTTAAAGCACTATACTAGATTGTGTTTTGTTGAAAGAAACTTAATATTCCCCATTGGCTTCTCTCATTTGGTCTATACCTTTTGATAATTTAAAATATGAAAATATCCTTTTTTTACAAAAATGAATGAATCATAAGGTCTTTAATCCTATATCATTTTAGACATGAGTAAATAATGTATAAAATATTATCTTTAAATACGTATACCAACACATTACAAAGAAGTTAGAAAAAATTCTATATGCCTTAAGCCTCTCTTTCCTCTTCATTCATTTAATGATTTCCTTTGATGATATAGTCCTAAAAAAATTTCTCGAATACTTTCAGATGACGATATCTTGTACTTTTATTTTTGTTTCTAATCTTTTATAGCATGCATCCTTTCTTGTTCCTAATTTCTTCATACACATGAAATACATTACATATACCCGAAGCCATATAATACATGAGAGAGTGATTAAACCCAGAGCTCTAATAGATCATTTTTTTCTGTTTTTAGGTATTCCAAATGTGGAAGGAAAATATGAAAAGAAAACATAGTTGCAAGATGAATAATAAAAGGAAATCTAACTCATTTCAGAAAATGATGGGTTTCCTCCCATCTCGTTAATTTATAATTTCCTGTATATGTATTTTATTTTTTGTCTACTTTATTTGATGATTCATTTCCCATGCCTTGTGTAGGACCATTGTACATTTAAATTATGAATTAAATGGAAATACTTATTACTATGAGATGTAAATATTTGTTTTTATATTTATTTTTCATTAATGTAATGTTAAATGAACTCTTTGCAACTCAAAGACACTAAGTAATTTCACATTATCATACAATTATGAATAAATTGCACTTTGATTAAATCTAAAACTAAAATGAATAAAAATTAGGAACCTAACTTATTTCAACCTTGTACATGGATTGTCCCTTTTTTCTCTTTGGGATGTTTATATTAAACTTGTCGTGTCCTTCTTGTTTAATATAGGATCTTGCATCAGTTCTTGGAGGGATGATGAACGATCATGACAGAGATGATAAATTTGAAAATCCATTTCAACGGGAGGATAGACATTTAGAACCAACAAAGTGATAATTCGTTCTCCTTTTTCCATTCCTCAATTACTGGATCCCTTAACTTAACCCCTTCAATCCTAACAACTAAAGTTTCAAATTGACCCCTCGCATAGGTGCAAGAAATATCAATATTTATGGTGATTATGTGGGTTAAGATTCCTACCTTATATAATGATTAAGTTCCTTAATGCATCAATTGCGCATGGAGTAAAATACTAGAAAAATTATTTCCTTAAAATAGAAAAAAATAGCATTTCCCAAACAAGAAAAATAGGAAAAGATCTAGGAAGGAACTAGATATTGTGCATTAAATTAACTTATTGAAAATGAAATTTATATGAGCATGGATAAGAACTTTATTGAAATGAAATCCTAACTATGCTATTCTAACAAGAATTGAGAAATATACCATTAATCGGAATGGGAATTTTCTCTTTATTCAGCCTCACAAGTTGAAAGGCATTATGTTGTTTGTCGCTTAAAATTATGTAAGCACGCATATAAATGGTGTTAAAAATTATATGGTTTCATGGATTTTCCCTATATCCCTCCCACTTCAACACAATGTCTCCTTCTTGGAATACTCTCATTTCTTACTTCTTATTAAAGGTACTTTTAACTTCTTCCTAATGTTTCTCCATATCCTTATGGGCCTTATCCCTTAATTCCTTTAATTCCATTAGCTCTACATATCTGAATTGCATAGGCTTATTTTAAATCAACTCAAGTTGATGCAATAAATCTAAGGTTGGTAACTCAAGAGAGATAAGCATTCTTTGGCTCTCTTCTATAAACCAGTTTGTATGGTGAATTCATGAATGACCTTTTGGGAGATAATCTATCAGCCCACAGTGCTCAATTTAACCTTGCATGCCAAGCTCTTTTATTCTCCTCTAGTGTTATCTTGATTATCCTCAGAATATTCTTGTTTTTACTTTAAGTCAATCCATTACCATAGGGTAATAATTTGATGAAGTGCTCATGTAAATGTCATGTTTGAGAGCCCAATTAGTTACCCGTTCTCAAGAAAAGAAAGAGTATTATCTAAAATTATTACGGCTGAACATTGAACTCGAAACAATAGCTTCTTGAAAGGAAATAATGGAGGTCTCATTTACTTCCTTTAGAGCTACAAATGCACTCCTTTGGGTGAAATATTTTGAGATTGTTAAAATCCATTTGTACTCTTGAGATTAGTGGGGATTAATCATACCTATGAATTCAAGGCCCCACTACATGAAAAGTTTCTAAAATGAAATAGGATGAAGAGGAAACAATCATAACCATTATTTCCCAACAAATATTACACACTATTTTCATTTCTTAATTAGTTCAAAACAACCCTTAAAAATGCTAGGATAGTTGTACTTGATCGGGGATAAATTTAAGTGACAATGTTCCCTAAACTTCCTAAACCATGCTAGTGTAATAGAGCCTTCAGAGAGATTTCCGATGACTATAAGAACGTGAAAAACAAACATTTTGAGCTTAAGATATGTCCAATCAAAGTTTAGTCAACGAGAAAGTCAACTCTGGTCAACTGGTCAATATTGGACCAATGACACTGTTACACATGGCTTGCCACCACTCATCGAATTCACTCAATTTTCCTATCGGGAGACGACAAGTGGACTACATGCTATGGAATTATATTTAGTTGGTAAGTCCTCTACACACCATTTTCCAAATGCCACGCATATGTATATGTCAACTGGTATATTAATGTTCATACATTAGTATTTAACAACCAAACCCAATGATTATGGTAAGACCGTGTGGTGGAAGGAGTTGAAGCAGTTGTAGGGGATGTTAATGCTATGTGTGGAAGCTTCGATGTGAGGAGAAAGAGGTGGGGGCAATTATGCTCCAAGTGGTCCTTTGACCATATTTAAACTTGCATGGTAAAAGGCTTTAAAGCCTAAACATTTTCTCATATACAAAAATGTGGTCAAAGCCATGTCCATGACATGTAAGGTGGGATAATTTAAATTCCTTTATCCTGAACGACGTGACCAATATAGGATTTAATCTCACCCACAGCAAACCAAAACCGTCGCAAAAGGACGCATCATGTTTGAACCCACGAACTCTACTCCCAAAGACTTATTGGCCCAACCAATTTGGCTATAAGCTAGGATGAGATAGGACAACACTCAATTCTATTTAAACAACACTTAGGTAGTGACTATGCAGAAGGAGGATAAGGAGGCAGTTCTCAGAAAACACCATTTTTGAAGGCCTTGCACTCAGAATGGGAACTCGGAGTAAAAAGGTGAAATCTAGTGATATCTTAAATGATTCCAATGATGTAAGACTTGATGATTTTTGTTGATTTTTAATCTATTTTTGGAAGCTTTGAAAGTAGTTGTTAACGAGGATCTACAAGACAACTAGTTGGAAAACATGAATTTCAATGCACTTCTCATCCAAAAAGTGACTTGGTGTAAACGTGAAAAGTGTTAAGAATTAAGAGATGATCTCAGATATATGAATTTTTTTATAGAATTTTTTAAATCTCCATTTGCAGGTCTTTTCTAATGTAGTTGGAGGAAAATCACATTGTGAAAACACTTTAGGAGACACGGATCGTTCTTAGGACAGCTTTATACTATTTTTCAAAGTTCTTGGGACATTGATCAGATCATTTATAGATTTTGATTCATTATTGGTTGTTTGTAAGGGATATTGTACTTACATTTCAATATTATTAATGAATCGGTTCAATCCAAACACGGGGACGTTTAGGAATTTCCATACCCCGTAAACAATCTTGTTTGTTATCCGAGTGTTTTCATTTTTTTAATTATTTATTTGTAATAAAAGTTTTCCACACTTCTATGCGTGTATAATAATTAGAATTTAATCAATTTTGGAGTTTAGAATACTTAAAATTGGTTAAGAAAATCACAATCTTTGGAAACTTTTAAAAGTGAAAAAATACAACACACATTTTCAGATCAAGTTTGGTATCAGAGCAGTTAGATTGCCGGATTAGCTTCTAATTGTGTTTGAAAATTTGGCTTCAGTTTCAGTATTGATTTCACTTTTCAGTGTGCAGACATTTTGGGGCTTGTTAATCTTCTTTCACAAGTGTGTAGTTTTGGAAGTACAGGTTGTGTTTGCAGGAACAAGGAATCATGGGAAAGTCATCCAAACAGGAGCAACTGGATGAGCTTGAAGCCATAAACTGCCAACTCCAAGAAGAAAACTCTTTCTTGAGAGATAATTTTTATTCCTTGGAAGAGGAAATAGTGTAGTTAAAATCTAAGCCACAATCCTCTATAACTAAGAAAGAGAAGTATGCTAATAAGATGCCTGAAGAGAGAAAGAAGTTGATGGGCTTTGTTAAAGAGTTGTAAGAAGAAATACGGACCAAAGATGCCCTCTTGGAAAAGCTACAACAAGGTGAACATAAGAAGGAAATGCCTTCCAAATCAGATGCAAGTACTATGACAGAATGCACTATAAGTTGTTCACATTTTAATTCTTCCTCTCATTCAGTTTCAGATATTCCTTTGGGTCAGTTTGAAAAACACATTAAGGGAATTGGGTCTAAGCTAATGCTTAAGATGGGATTTAACGGAAAGGGCCTTGGTAAAAATGGACAAGGTGATGCTAATGCAATACTGGGAAGAGGATCAACCTCGATTTGTAGGTTTGGGTTATTCTAGTGGGAAAATGGAAATTGGAGAAATTTCCAAAGCAGATGAAGGAAGACAAGCTTCCAACAGCCAAGGATCTACACCACTAGAATTGTAGGATTCTGCCATTAGGAGGAAAAATGAAAGGTGTAAGAAAACAAGTAAAATAGGTAATCAGATTCCACATCCTTCCACTTACACTAAAAATAACACTAAGGGAAAATCAAATCCTAAAACTTCTAATACACTCTTTCAGTTGGAACAATATAGCTTTGGTAGGTAGAAATATGCTTTCCCTTGCACATTTTGTGAAGGTACTAATCATTCTATTGCATATTGTTGGAAGATGAAAATTTTGATTAAGAAGTTAATGCCTTTTGTGAATGATAAGGTAGGTGGTAAAGACCAATCTCACCAAGGAAAGGTGAGAAATGGCAAGAATGTTACCTCTCCTAAATAGGGGAATCATTCTCATAGACAGATCTCTAAGAATGGTAAAATGGGTAAGACTCCTAAAAATAGGGAAGTTAAATTTTGTTCCCATTGTAAAATGAATGGTCATGATTTTAAGGTTTGTTGGTTTGTTGCTAAACAACAAAATTGGAAAGTTATTAAAAAGAACAATATTGTAAAACCAGCAGTGCTAAACCTAACTAAAACTCATTTTGGTACTGAGAAGGTAAAACAACCAAAACGGAAAAACCCAAGTGATTGGTTGGGAAAAACACTCCTCAACTTTATATTCATAAAAGACAATAAATTGTTGATATTTAAGCTTTTAAAATGAATGGAAACATCTGAATAGAATATTTGAGTGATAGGTTCATCATACTCATGTTTTGTTTGGTTAGTAGTTTCATTGTTGAAAATAGTATGCGGGGATAGGCATCAGTGAAGCATGTCTAAATTTGAAACTTACAGTTTTATATGGTTGTCAGTTGTGTAAATTGGTTATTTGCAATATGACCCTCATTTTGGGAAAATTTGGTTATTTGCAGGATCTTCGTGGAATTTATTGATTGATGGAGTTTGCTCCAAGTTAAGGAATTGTGTTGATGTTGTTTTGATCTCTCCAGGCCGGGGAAAAGTTTGTCTTTTCCTTCAAACTCAACTTTGAGTGCCGATAACATTATTGAGTATGAGGCACTATTGTTAAGTCGATGATTTATTGGAAATGTGGTGTTAAAGACATCATAGTCAAAGGAGATTCAGAATTAATTGTAAAACAAGTGAGAAAACTTTATGACATGAAAAATTAACGAATGAAACAATACAAGCACATAGTCGGGGACTTGATTGAGATGTTTTATTCACTTAACATTATGCATCATTATAGGAAGTTCAATGTTATGGCAAACAAGATTTCTGTATTGAGATCTCGGTTTGATAATTTTACAAAGTATCCCCATATTATGAATATGATGTTGAGGTGTTAACTAGGCCATATGTACTTGACAACATTAAGCATAGGTAAATTTTTATGATGATCCTTAGGTCAAAATATTTCTATAGAATAAAGGGGAGTTTGTTTATCAAAATATTGATTGGGATCCAATGGTGTGTGTAAGCGCTGGTGAAGAAACCTTGTTTGGTAAAGGCATCATCTAACTAAATACTAATACCATGTTCCTAGAGGGTTGGTTGCTTATGAATCCAACTTTGATAATGTTGATCGCATTAATAATTGATGCATTTTAGCCTCAAGGGATATTAAGGAGCATAAACTTGGCACAAAGGAGAAACCAAGGAAGTTCTCGTTGTGAAGCAATCTCAGTAGGGAGTAAAAAGAGTCGTATGTCTAGTTGCTAAAAATTATCAAGATTGCATGGCTTGGACTTATTCTCGAATTTAAGGTATACAGAGAGGATGTGTTCAAACATGAGATTCCCTTAGAATCTAATACAAAAACATTCAAGAACAAATAGATGCCGATAAATGCACTCCTATCTCTTAAAATGCAAGAGGAACTGAAGAAACTGGGGGATGGAGGGATTATTCAACCTACAAGGTATTCTTCTTGGGATGCAAACCTAGTACCAGTCAAAAAAAGAATGGTGACATCACACCGTGTGGACTTCAGAAATCTAAACAGAGCATCAATGAAGGGTAATTATCCTTTACCAAACATGGAAAACATGTTACATCTAATGACTGGTTCTGAGCTACTTTCTACCCTGGATGGTTTCTCTCGTTATAACCATGTTTTGGTGAAGGAATCAGAAAGAATTAAAACAACCTTTACCACTCCTTGGGGACTTATGTATATGATATGAGGATGCCCTTGAGTCTAATGAATGTTACTTTTGCTGGTTACATCAATGATTTTAGTGTTGTCTACTAAGATGATGTAACTATGTTCTACTGAGAAGAGAAGTGATCATTTGTAGTACTTAGAGAAAATTCTGATAAGATGTAGAGAATATGGAATTTCACTCAATCGAAAGAAGTGCCATTTCAAAGTACAGAAGGAAAATTTATTGGTCACATTCATCACAATAAGGATTAATGATTGATCTAGAAAGGGTAGAGGCCATCAACAAGGTCCCAATTCTAAGAACCAAGAAGGGGATTCAGTCCTTCTTTGGGCAGATAAACTTTATCAAGAGATTCATATCAAACTTTGCTGAGTTGACCATTCCAATCACTAACATGCTAAAGAAGGACCAGACCATCAAATGGGAGGAGGATTCCATTCAAGATTTCAATGGGATCAAGGAGGCATTAAAGCATGCCCCTATTTTAGTAGCTCCAGATTATAAGAATCCTTTCCAACTATTTTCTTTTTCTTCAGAGAACACTATTGCATCTATCTTGTTGTAGAAAGATGATGAAGGGGATGAGAGGCCAATTTCCTTTTTAGTAAGGAATTGCGGGGGATGAGATGAAATACATTATCATAGAGAAACAAGCATTTTCCTTCCTAAATGCAACAAAGGTTTTCAATCCTTACATTATGAGTTCCAAATTTTTTTCTTATGTTCCCCACACCATGGTCAAAGACATCTTATAAGAGATCTAAGTCTCAAGAAAAAGATGAAAATGGGTGAAAAAGTTGCAAGAATATGACACATATATCCAAACCACGAAGTTGGTGAGAGGTTTGGGCTTGGATAAGAGTGAAAGCAACCTGCAAACTATTGATGTAAATGAGGTAAAATAAGGTAGGATAGATGTTTTTGAAAATTTGATGAGTTTTGAGTGGTAAAAAGATGTAAATTTTTATCTCGGACATTTATACTTCCCTAAGCATTTGAGTAAGAACCAGAAAAGAGCCCTTAAATTAGTTTCCTAGAAATTATATCATTGTTGATTATGGGTTTTCTCGGAAGAACCCTAAGGGAGTGCTCTTAAGGCGAATTATCGAAGATGAATCCCACAAGATAATTGCTAATATCCATGGAGGATTTTGTGGGGGAATTTTTCTAGAAGAGTCACAAAGACACAAGATCTTGAGGGATGGTTATTGGTGGAAAACTCTCTTCAAGGATACAACTCTTTTGGTTAGAAGATGTGAGAGTTGCCGACGCTTCTCTCGGGAAGACTGAAAGCTTTGGGATCCCTACCTTTATAGACTATATCAATTGAAACCCCATTCAAGAAATGGGGAATGAATTTCATTGGTAAGATTTTAGACCCTTCAAGTGTTGGAAATAAGTGGATTCTTGTTGCCACTGATTACTTCAAGTAAGTGGGTGGAGGAAATCCCTACCAAAAGAACAACACACCAAATTGTCATGGAATTTATGTTGAACCATATCATCTATAGGTTTGGGATTCCAGTCAAAAAAAT
The DNA here is from genome assembly GCA_018340775.1 of Taxus wallichiana var. yunnanensis. Taxonomy (NCBI): domain Eukaryota; kingdom Viridiplantae; phylum Streptophyta; class Pinopsida; order Cupressales; family Taxaceae; genus Taxus; species Taxus wallichiana. The sequence continues at coordinate 977,526,383 of CM031239.1, forward strand.
TCTTACAATTCCATGAGCTTTAGAGCTAAACCCTTGGTGGTAATATACACAGAATATGGGATCAATTGACATATGCTTCCAATTACAACACCGATGGAAATGGACAATTTGAGTTCAATAATTTTTTTTTGAAGATTATCGAAGGACCTTAGAGCTGAACAAGACAAAATGGGGTGACCAAATTACTATTAAAAAAGCCCGGAAAGAGGCCATTTGAGTTGGTTTATAGGACTCAAGCCCTGCTACCCCTGCATATGATATTTTCATTCAACAACTAGAGGATCAAGAAGTAAGGCCATCGATGCCCGCATTAATGCAGTTATTGAACGTGATGAAGAAAGGAAGCCATCCCACTAAAGGCATGTAAAATAATGAGAAAAGATGAGGAAGTTGTTTGACAAGAAGGTCATCCTAAGAGCTTTCAATGTTTGAGATCTCATGCTATTATGGGATAGTAGGCATGAAGATAAGGGCGAGCATGTTAAATTTGATGCATTATGGATGGGTCCTTACTCCATTGATATTAGAATTGGTGAACATACCTTCTTCCTTAACGCCTTGGATGGGAAATTGCTCGAATTGCTTGTTAGTGACATTTAATTGAAACATTTTTGGACTTGTTCCCCAGAATCAAGGTGAGTATCATCTATATAATGTATATTTTTTTGGTTTACTTTCTGTCTTTCATGTTTTTGTTCATTTTGGCCACTGGTGGCCTGTTTTTACTGAGTTTCTTGGTTCATTTTGCGGGATGGTTTTGGTTTCGTGCTTTTCAATCTAACTCCTTTGCCTAATGGATAATTTTTTCACTTAGTATACCTTTTTTCTTGTGGCAGTCATAGGGAGTTCCTATCCCTGAGTTGGAGCCAATATTGGTGCTCAAAATAGTATCGCCCCATTTTTCCATAAAAATCTATCAATTTACGGTCTCTGTCACATTTTATCCTCCTATATTGCGCCTAAAAAGTCTCCACCTTCATTTTTTTCTACAATCAGTCCTTTCCTAGACCAAGGATCATGTATAGATCCAAAAATATTCCTCGTTTCTCTATTCATCTGAAAAGGTCTGTATTTGGGTGTAAAAACTCGGGTTGTCTGTTCTTTCTAGTTTTCATAGTTTGTATTTTCTTTCCTTGTCCTTTTCGCCTCAATTACTTGAAGAATAATGAATGGATGTAGCTCAAAGGAATGTTTTTGATCCTTGTAACATTTCTATATTCTCTCGTGCTTCGAGAAATTTTCATCTTTGAGATCAAACAGTTGTCTTCCTATATTTTATGGTTTGACATGTGTTTATCCTAGTCAAATTTACATCTTTTCATCAACAACAAACATGGCCTCTTTTGGTTGGTCATGGCTCAACATGGAAATCTAAAATTCCATGGATCACCTTTACCCAAACCGGTCCACGTAAGGGAACGACGCTCATTTGAAAGTTCACTTTTGGTTTGGCCTTGGAGTTACGTCGGGAGGACTTGTGGAGGTTTATGCTACTTATCCCAGATTTCGACAGCTTTTTATGTAGCTGATGTAATTTGGCAGACAGGGGACATGTGGTGAACTCACACTCATTTAGGGTCTTTGCTCTAAGGCACCATTTTTAAATTGTACCATGAACACACATTGAGGCTTCGCTGAGTCTTCCCATACTTAGTCTTTTTCAAAAAGTTTTTTGAGTGGCTTAGGACACGTGGAGGGACCACACATGTTTGAGGACTATCCTTGATATAGATGCATATGAAATATCCATCTCCTCCACAAATAGCAGGCTACAAAAAGGGTCCTCTCACCCTGGTTGGAAGGCACAACCATAAAGTAGTGCGGATAGGTCAAATCCTTTTGAGGGTGCTACCTAATTATCCACATCTGAGTGACAAAGAGAAAGTTTCATTTCATCCCCGGCTATAAAACGACACACTACATAATTTGTTTGTCTCTAAGCTTCCTTCCAAACCTGTGATGTTGCTTAGATTCTATGGGAGAATCAATTTGGGTACCAACACTTTATACATACAAATAAGGATTAAAAAATTTAGAGTAGGTTATATAGACAAGAGTACTTCATTAGTTATTCACTATAGTATTTCATAATTAATTAAAATATAGTAGCAACATAGGTCATTTTTATAAGGTTTGTTTTTAATTATTTGGTCCAAGATCCATTTATAAGGATTCGGTCCATGGAATTTGTTTGAAGTTTGGAGGTAGTATCATGTTCATCATCGACTCAATTTTCCATTTTTCTGGCCATATTCTTAGAATTTAAAAATGGCAGAGTAAACATTTGATAATTGAAGAATAACCTTTGTTCCTCTCTCCTTACATTCTCAAATGAGTAAGGAAACAAAGTAAATGGGTCATTTTTATTACAATCCTTCCTCCTTTACTATCTCCAATGGTATAAAATCACTCAAAGTGCTCACTACGAATCCTTCTACATCTCCAAATTTCACTCAAAGTGTCGAGGGAATGATAACAATGTGAACGCCTTCCTACTAAAAACATATAGGTTTACTCTTTCCATGTTTTACATCCCCTTTTCATATTTTTACAATAATTCAAACTTATAATGCACTATCTATATTTTGAATTCAAGTGTAGTTTATATCATATAAATTTACAACACTATATGTTGCATGTTTCATCGTGAATCATGAAAACAAAGACAATTTATGAATTTTATTTGAATAAAGCAAAAATGTGTGCCCACAATCAATTATTTTTTTCCTTTAAGCATCAAATTTTATATTACATGCAGAAAGGGGGGAAATAAAGACACTAAAATCTAGTAACTTATCCTTAGGTAATGCCAAGTTTGACCTTGTACCCTCACAAAGACAAATGATCACATTAATAATCCAATATTATCATATCGATATCTATCTTAAAAACTTCATCTCTTTACACAACCCTTTGTTGACAAATATGGAAATATTATTCAATAATAGAGGAAAAAACATATAATATGCAGATTCATAACATCCATTTTAGGATTTTATTCCTCCCAAAGCAAAAACCGTAAAGAAGGGTTGTGATGTGGTAATTACACCTTACATATCTTCATACCACCTAACATTATAACATGATCTAATTTCATTATTTATGATTTTTGGCACCCCATAAAGAACCGCCCATTAGGAATAGGAGTTCCCGAATGTTGTTGTCCATCTAGGTGCTTATTTATTTTTTCACTCTTTTCGCAATTTTTAGATATCAATTCTTTATTGCATTTTTTTCATCAAACTAGGTTGGCCTTTCACTTATTTATGACAAAGGAATCATATCTATACATGACTTATTTATCCTCATTTAGGGGGCGAAATCATTTCTAGAAGCACTTACTAGGATAAGGAGATAAATATTTTCAATCTACTACATCATTAGAGGGGTGCATTATTCGCTTCATAGGTGGAGCTATTATGAATTCCATACCACATATTTTTCATTTGGGAAAAGTAGTTTTATCCCACTATTTTTTGTGTTCTTGGCACTAGGGAAACCTATCTCAATATAAACTATTCCAATCATACACACCTCAACACTTGCATTGAGTCTCAAATGTAGTGCAAAACTCGTGAAAATCACATTGGGATAAGCATCGAGGTCAATTTAACTCAAAAATATGGATTATTTATTCATCTAATATATGCTAGATAATTGTGTAGGTAGCTAGGGTTTCCTTTGTAGGTATAAGAATAACTGAGAAAAATTTCAGAAAAATTGACACAACCTATATCGATCAAGGAATGATAAGAATAAAAAAGAAGCAACATAAAATAACTAATACATAATCAACTCCACAGACTTTCGCACCCATAACATACGTTAGTGCTGATGTGGTCATGCCCTCTCTGGGTGCTTCTCTCCCGATATAATCACAATATAGTTTTGGAATTAGAGCATACAAAGTTCAAAATTAAGATTTATATATCAGTCACTAACCAAAAGTAAAAACCGAGCCATTCTACAAACTCTATCAATTTCTTTTTCTTGTTTTATGTAGTTAGATATTACTTTAATACTATTATACTTATTTGATCAATAACTATCCTAAAGTGATTATGTTTTATAAAATAAACTATTAATTCATAACATTCAATTACTTAGTGTCAACCTTAGTAATTTATAATATCACCCCTTAATGAAAACATGAGGAGGAGCCATACTTTACAGAATTTTGTGAAAGAAATAAATACAAGATTGTTTCAAGCCATAAAGATTTCATATGCTATTAGAACGTCAAATTTATGAAATTAATTTTGCATAGAAATATCATGTACTATGAAACTCTATACAATGCCCATTTACATTTCAATCAATTCAATCTAATCCATTAACTTACATTATCTTCACAAATAAACTTATAGATAGGAGGGAAGTGCAATCGCCACATAGATCAATGGTGAGAACTTCCATTGAGTGATACTATTAGTTAATTTACATCCATAAGACTAGAAATCTTAATCTATAATACTAGAAAGGTAACTCGCAAACTAGTACACATGATAGAGCTAATTCAATAAGTGTATGGATAACATAAGTACATGGATTGACATAATAAAAAAAAAAAAGCTTAAATAATAACCTACAAAAATACCCCTATAAGCGTAGTTTTGGTAGGAAAAAAAGGTGTATCCTCGCAACAAGGCCCGATGAGGTACCCATGCAAAATAATAAGGAAAATAAGAGTTTCCGTAGATGAAAAATATCACCATTAATAAATAAAATTAAAGAAATAAAAATATCGCTATAATTCAATCGTAAGAATCTCAAAAAAAAAAATCATAATTTTTTGGAGAATAATTTTTTCTATCTAAAATAGTTGTTATCTAGTAGAATTGCACCCTATGTGATGAATGGAAATTTTTCTTTCTCTCTCTCCTCGTTCTACGGGTAACAATGGAAACACCTCACAAACTATGGGTATCCCAAATGTGAGGTGAATATTAAGAGTTAAAGGGATTGTTCCCTTTCAGTGTATCACTAAACTAAACTGGTGGGGGTAAGGGTTATAATGAAAACTTAAAAACATAGGGGTGATATAAAAATTTTTTTGGAGGTTTTTATATAGGAATGTGCACAAACTGATAAAAAAGATATATTTAAATTGCATGATCCAAAGGGTTGTGGGTGAATTCCAAGGAAAAATAATGGAAGCTGTTAAGGGATGACTCATAATACCAGTTGCCAATAGAAGCAGCACAAAAATGAATCACAACATTTATTTTTGCAATGGGATAGATAGCTTAAGCATGAACTTAATGAATTTAAGGATAATAAATCACAAGATTTACAACCTTGAAAAAAAAGACTGCAAAATAATTGGAAAGGAAAATAATGTCTTCTCATTAGAGGGTGATAGTTGTAGAAAATCCTGTACTACCTTATTACATCATAAAATCCCCTCGCCAATGCTTGTAAAATAATTGGAATAAATATGAAAAGGTGCACATCATAACTCCCAAAATAGGTCAACCTAAGATTAAGTTAACTTGGAGATAACTCCAAAGTTTACTTTACATGCAAAAATATTTTGAAGAATACAAATGCAATAAGAAAGGAAAACAATAGCTTGCTACAGAAGAATCTCTCCTTGTTCAAACTCCAGCTAACCCCCTTATTTTTACTTTTGAATGGCATGTGTATGCTAATATAACAAATGTTAAGGAAACATTGGGGAACTTAAGGTAATTATAACACCTTGTGTCATCTTCCAAAAGTCAATTTTTTTCCTCACATGCAAGTGTACATTATTTAATCATTGATGGCTAAGTATGGCTTGAAAACCCCATGGATAATTAATCCCTTGGAAAAAGTCTCCTTTCTTCACATGCTTGATAAAATCCAATTTCCTCTTATCTCACTATGCAAAATCAGAATCATTAATCATTACGACAATGATCCCATTTTTGAATAAGGTAGGATAATATTCCCAACTAGTTGGCCCCACGTGAATGAGTTGGCATACATAAGAAGAAACAAAGGAATTCTAATACCAACATCCATGTAAAAAGAAAAGAGGGTTAAAATTGGTTATTTGACCTAACCCCACCCGAGTTAGGGTTTCAGAATTCTCACGACCTATCCAATATTGAAACTGTGGGATGAGTTTAAAACCTCAAAAGGAAAATGTCTCAAAGAAATAGGTTATTTTGACTCTACAAATAATTTGGATGGAAATTATTTCATTAAAACCCATGATATTTACATTTGTTCTCTGTATCTACTTTTATTCAAGATGCATTTGTTGAATGTGGGTTCGTATTGCAATCATTACAATAAAATAGTTATGCTTTTCAACTATTTTGTGTATAACTACCTAATTTTACGAGTTAGGATCTCCACTCTTTGAATGCATCAATTTTGTTTCCATTCAGGGTTTACATTGCATGAAACGAAGGGTTCCTATTTGTTGTGCATTGTTGCTAAGCCACCATTCTTGGAGATCTACGCTTCATTTTCAACTAGAATTAACTTTATGAGTGTGAGAAATCCTTCCACGGTTGTTTCATTTTTCATTACATTGATATGGTTTACTTCTCTCTTTTATGGCTACCATTGGAAAGGGTATGAAACTCTTGGTTTTATTTTCATTTGATTTCGATTTAGCTATATTGACCACTCTCATCTTGTATTGACCACTCTCATCCTGTTCGAGATGGGTTTCATTTTTCATCTTTTTCCACATGGATGGAGGGTTTGAATGTTATCTCCATAACACAACCGCTACGTCTCTTCTAGACTCTCCACCATGGGGGTTTTCATTATCTTAGCTATTGGCTCAATGGGTAATCTATGTTACTTTACTTTTGATACTACTAATTTCTTCCCGTATCTAGAGCTTTTAATTTACTCGACTTCTATCGATGTTTGTTTTTAGATTTGTAACACTATTTTTAAACATTACCAAATTATTATTGTTCTGGTCTAGTGCATTGTGTTGAAGGCTAACCAACTTGGCCTTCACTACTGTAAATGAAAACATATATATATTCATAAACTAAAATTGAAAACCCCGAACTCATACTATGTAAAATTTTACCTTTTGAGGTCTCGACCTTCTTTTATTGTTCGACTTTTCAGTTCTACGATCGGTTTGTTGGATTTGGAAATTTTAGTAGCTCATATCTTAGCCCCAGTTGTTGTTTTTATTTTTTATTACATATCTCAGATCTTCCTTTAATATGGATGTTATTTTTTTCTTAGATCTCATGCCCACCTTTTCTATATCTAATGTTTTTATGTATTATCATGCATATGTTTCATCTTTTAATGGAGAGTTAGATATAAACCATGTGGTTACTATTAATCCTCACCCAAATATGGGTTATTTTTGCTATTGTATGCATTTCTAGATGTGAAAAGTGTATTGATAAAAATTCAAATTATTGTAGTTTAAGTTCAATTTGAGCTTTTTTTTTATGCATTCTGGGTGTTTTGCTTCGTGGTCACTATTGTATCTTGACTTCGATCTCGTAACCTACGAACTTAACTTCCTCCAATGCATTTTTTGTGTAGTTGTTCTTTATATCAATGTATTCATGGCTTGTGTTCAGAAAATATTTACTATACTTGTAACTCTTGCTAAAAATTCCTACACAAGGCCCAAGAACAACCTAGGTCTATTTAGAAAATAAAAGATTTTTTTAAAAAGTATGCCCACAAAAGTTTTCAAAATGACAGTTACCACATTAATCTCTCTAAGGTGATGACTCAAATAAAAATAATATTCCATGATAACACAATATTTAAAATATAAATTAAACTTTAATACATTGATTTGATTCGCAAGTTTAATCTCCCAAAGGATTATTTAAATAATAAAATATTTCCTACTAAAGTTGAATATTCCTACATGGGGTGTCAAGGGTAAAACTAGCCGTGAAATTAAATACCAAGGTTATTTAATTTCTGCAATGTTGAAAATACTAGCAAGGTAAAGCTCCTACCTTTCCATAGTAGAGCTTGTTCCAAGAATAAAACTCAAAGCTCCTCAAAACCAAGAAAGAATCCACAAGCTCCAAAAATCAACAAGCACTCCCAACAATCCTCCAACTCCTCCAAAAATGCAAGAGAAAAAATAATGAAGGAACTCCCAAAGAAGCTAAAGAACTTCAATAAATAGAAAAGGGAGAGATAAGGATGTGGTGGCTCCATGTAGGATGCCACATCACTCATCCTCAACTCCACCTAAGAAGTAAAACCTCAACCCCAACACACTATAAACTGATGGGTGAGAGGAATGACAAGTTACACACAAAATCTAAGCGCACACCCCCTAAGGACAAAATTAATTACTTGAAAGGAAGTACAATAAAATTTTTACCTTTTTATCTTCCCAAAACACCTTATGGGGTCTAATTTTTACCCCCCAACCCATAGGTAGTGTTGGTATGGTAATTTAAAAGGTGTGAGACAAGTTTAACTTGTTCCACAAGCCTTCAAAATTGGCCCTTAAGGCCAAATTCGAGTTTCCCATGATGGGTAGAGTGTACAACTCCCAAAATCTCAAGCATTTAGCACACCACATAAAATCCAAGAGCAAATCAAGTCTAATAAATGAACTTCTTTTTGTCACGTCTCTAATTAGGTTAGGACAAGATTATTTAACTTTAATAAGACACTTAGACCCACTAAGATCAAGGGGAAAATATAGATCAAAATATAAGTAATTAAACAAGTAATTTATATCACTCAAAAGAAACACTTACTAACATAAATAAAAAGGGAAACTAAAAACAAAAGACAACACATGTCCCCTTGGTCACACTTTTCCCCTAGCCAAATAATTTTAACACACACACAATTAGATGTTCCCATGGTGACCCTTATTGAATTCATCTATAATTACAATGTGGTTGGTCTCCAATCCCCGATGTTTTTATCAATAAATTTACTTGCAAAACACAAAAATACATCCTTCAACCTCGTGGCCGCATTAAAACATCTATGTCAAAATATTCAATATAAATCTAAGATCATATATATATATATGAATTAATATCATCTAGGAAAATACGATATCATTTACAAGTTTCTAGCAACATTTCTATCCAACGTTTCATCCATGTCAAAATGATCACAACATTAATTCAATTATCAAAGCCTATGCAGTGTGGCGACGGATGTCGCATGTCAGAAATATATATATAAATAACCATGTCAATAGTATATCAACATCAATATAAAATGTCTCTAATAATCCACATGCATCATATATGAATCGAATCAACAACAATCAAATATAGCTAACATCTAATCATCATGCTAAATTAAAATCTACAATAATATCGTTAAGTATAGTCTACAATAGCATAATCAATAATAAAACGATGTCGAAGGGAAGTGGGCACTACATCCCCCTCCCATTAGACTTGACTTCCTCTTCGAAGTGAATGGAAAAAGAGTGGAAACTAAACTCATAGCAATGTAGCATCCTCCCATGTAGCCGCAGCCTTATCATACCTATCCCACTTCACTCAAACTTGGTCGATATCTCTTATTCAAAGGCCTAGGGTCCTACACTCTGAAATGCAGATGGGCTCCACCATCACCCGCCCCGATCCTGAACCTACAATGAGGTCCAATCTATCACATGAGAAGGATCTGTAATATATATCCTAAGCTCTGAAAAATGAAACACATCATGGATGCGAGACAAGCTAGGTGGTAATGCTAGACACTAGGCCAAAGGGCCGATACGCTCTAAGATCTCAAAGAGAACCACAAATCGAGGAGATAATTTAGAACATTTTTCATAATAGATAGGGTTCTTATGTGGCCTCACATGAAGGAACACCTTCATGCCCACATCAAAACTATGATCTATCCTATTGTGATCTACATACTTCTTCTCACAAGTATTGTGCCTCTTACAATCTCTATCTAATCAAAATAACATGTTTCTCAATATCCCGTAGTAATGCTTTGGCCCGGAGAAAATTTAACCTCTAACCTATCCCAACTAAGAGGTGTCCCGCACTCTCTACCATATAATTCCAAAGTAAAGGAGCCATGCCTATCAAACTCGAAAACTATTATTATAGGTGAACTCCACCAAGTATAGGTATTGCTCCCATCTCAAATGATGATCCATGACATACATCCTAAGCATGTCCTCTAAAATCTATTTCACCCACTCGGTTTTCCATCTGTCTCAGGGTGATACACACATCTGAAATTTATCTTCATCCCGAGGGCATGTTGTATGGTATTAGGAAGTGGGAAGTATATAAAGGATTGCGGTCACAAATGATCTTCCATGGAATCTCGTGTAATCTAAAAATCTCATCAAGATATACCTATACCACTACACTAGGTATGTAGTTGGTCTTCACTGGAGAAAAATGAGCCACTTTCATTAGTTTATCCACCGTGACCATGATGGCATTGTGGTGGTACCTCGGACGTCAGTAACCCAACAATGAAGTCCTTGGAAATGGTGTCCCACTTCCAATCTGATATAGCATGAGGAAAGAGAAGGCTAGTTGGGTGTTGATGCTTGGAATTCACCTTCTAACACTCTAAACAGCATGACATGAACTAATCCACATCTCTCTCGAAGTCCCCTCTAATGATACAACTACCTCAATGTGGCGTGCATCTTCTTCACCCCTGAGATGGGATAAATAGGGTGCACGATGAGCCTCTATCCAAATTTCCTACCTCAAGAATCCATCTCTAGGAACATATATTCGACCTACGTGTCGATAAGGCCATCTACCTCTAATTAAAAACCATCGAAATTCCCCTCAAGGGCTCTTTAAGACTTAATCTCTTCTATGGCTACAAGGTAGAAGCTGTCATGAGGAAGCTATTGTAATGTCCTACTCCACAAATATGTGCCCACTGAAGTGGCCATAACCAAATGTATCCATCTACTCAAGGAATATTCAACCACATTCTCCTTCCCCTTCGCATGCTCTATCTCCATGTTATACTCACAAATAAATTCCATCCAACACTGCTGACGAGTGATGAGATTGGGTTGCGTGAAGAGGTGGTGAAGACTCGGGTGTTCGGTCCCGAGTGTAAATCTTTTCCAAAGAAGGAAGTGTCTCCATTGTACTCAAGGCACGAAAAACTACCACAAGCTCTAGATAATGAGTTAGATAATTGAGCTCATAATCCTTGAGTTTGCGAGACTCAAAAGGCACTACCCTTCCCTCCTACATCAACACACCTCCAAGTCCTGCCAAATAAGCATCTGTGCATATGAAGAACTCACCTTAAGGATATAGAACTTCTAGAATAGGTGTTTTCATGAGGCATTACTTTAGTTTCTGAAGGCCTTCTCACATCTTTCTCGAGCACACAAAATTCTTCTCTTTTCACAGAAGGGAAGTGATGGGGTTTACAATATGAGAGAAATCCTGAACTAATCTCCTATAATATCCTACCAAACCTATGAAGCTACACACCTTGGTCACGCTAGTGGTGTTGACCAGTCCATGATGGCTCAAATATTGGAAGGATCGACTACGATAGCTTTCCAAAAATAATGTGGCATAATATCGCACCTATGTTTGAAAGAACACACACTTCTCTAGGTTCCCATAAAGATGTTTCTCATGAAGACACAAAAGAACTTGACGAAGGTTATCCTCGTGTTCCTCACACATACTTGAGTAAATAATAATTTCATCTAGTAATCTTAGCATGAAAAAATCCAAGTAAATAATAATTTCATCTAGAATTAATATTTGGTTATTTCTTTGGATCTTCGTGGAATTTATTGATTGATGGAGTTTGCTCCAAGTTTAGAAATTGTGTTGATGTTTTTTTATCTCTCCGAGGCCGGGAAAAGTTTGTCTCTTCCTTCAAACTCAACTTTGAGTGCACCGATAACATTATTGAGTATGAGGCACTATTGTTAAGTCGAGGATTTCTTGGAAATATGGTGTTAAAGACATCATAGTCAAAGGAGATTCAGAATTAATTGTAAAACAAGTGAGAAAACCGTATGACATGAAAAATCAAGGAATGAAACAATACAAGCACATAGTCCGGGACTTGATTGAGATGTTTTATTCATTTAACATTGTGCATCATGATAGGAAGTTCAATGTTATGGCAAACAAGATTTCTGTATTGGGATCTCAGTTTGATAATTTTTAGTATCCCCATATTATAAATATGATGTTGAGGTGTTAACTAGGCCATATGTACTGACAACATTAAGCATAGGTAAATTTTTGATGATGATGCTGGTCAAAATATTTCTATAGAATAAAGGGGAGTTTGTTTATCAAAATATTGATTGGGATCCAATGGTGTGTGTAAGAGATGGTAAAGAAACCTTGTTTGGTAAAGGCATCATCTAACTAAATACTAATACCATTCCTAGAGGGTTGGTTGCTTGTGAATCCAACTTTGATAATGTTGATTGCATTATTAATTGATGCATTGTAGCCTCAAGGGATATTAAGGAGCATAAACTTGGCACAAAGGAGAAACCAAGGAAGATTTCGTTGTGAAGAAATCTCAAGCAAGGAGGAAAAAGAGTCGTATGTCTAGTTGCTAAAAATTTATCAAGATTGCATGGCTTGGACTTATTCTGAATTTAAGGTATATAGAGAGGATGTGTTCAAACATGAGATTCCCTTGGAATCTAATGCAAAAAAATTCAAGAAGAAATATGTGCCAATAAATCCACTCCTATCTCTTAAAATGCAAGAGGAATTGAAGAAACTGAGGGATGGAGGGATTATTCAACCTACAAGGTATTCTTCTTGGGTTGCAAACCTAGTACCAGTCAAAAAGAAGAATGGTGACATCAGGCGCTGTGTGGACTTCAGAAATCTAAACAGAGCATCAATGAAGGATAATTATCCTTTACCAAACATGGAAAACATGTTGCAGCTAGTGACTAGTTCTGAGCTACTTTCTACCCTAGATGGTTTCTCTGGTTATAACCAAGTTGTGGTGAAGGAATCAGAAAGAATTAAAACAACCTTTACCACTCCTTGGGGAAATTATGTATATGATAAAGCATTCCCTTGATCGATGAATGTTGGAGCAACCTTTCAAAGAGAAATGGACGTTGCTTTTGCTGGTTACATCAATGATTTTATTGTTGTCTACCAAGATGATGTAACTATGTTCTCTAGGAAGAGAAGTGATCATTTGTAGCACTTAGAGAAAATTCTAATAAGATGTAGAGAATATGGCATTTCACTCAATCCAAAGAAGTGCCATTTATAGAAGGAAAGTTTATTGGTAACATTTCTGTCACAATAAGGGGTAATGATTGATCTAGAAAGGTTAGAGGTCATCAACAAGGTCCCAATTCCAAGAACCAAGAAGGGGATTCAATTCTTATTTGGGTAGATAAACTTTATCAAGAGATTCATATCAAACTTTTCTTAGTTGACCATTCCAATCACTAGCATGCTGAAGAAGAAACATACCATAAAATGGGAGGAGGATTCCATTAAAGATTTCAATGGGATCAAGGAGGAATTAAATAATGCCCCTATTTTAGTAGCTCCATATTATAAGAATCCTTTCCAACTATGTTCTTTTTCTTCATAGAACACTATTGCATCTATCTTGTTGTAGAAAGATGATGAAGGGGATGAGAGGACAATTTCCTTTTTTAGTAAGGAATTGCAGGGGGATGAGATGAAATACATTATCATAGAGAAAGAAGTATTAACCTTCCTAAATGCAACAAAGGTTTTCAGGCCTTACATTATGAGTTCCAAAAAATTTTCTTATGTTCCCCACACCATTGTCAAAGAAATCTTATCAAAGATGTAAGTCTCAAGCAAAAGATGAAAATGGGTGAACAAGTTGCAAGAATATGACACATATATCCAAACCACGAAGTTGGTGAGAGGTTTGGGCTTGGATAAGAGTACAACTGAAAGCAACCTGCAAACTATTGATGTAAATGAGGTAGGAGAAGGTAGGATAGATGTTTTTGAAAATTTGATGAGTTTTGAGCGGTAAAAAGATGTAAATTTTTATCTCGGACATCTATCTTGCCCTAAGCATTTGAGTAAGAACCAGAAAAGAGCCCTTAAATTAGCTTCCTAGAAATTATATCATTGCTGATTATGGGTTTTCTTGGAAGAACCCTAAGGGAGTGCTCTTAAGGTGAATTATCGAAGATGAATCCCCCAAGATAATTGCTAATATCTATGGAGGATTTTGTGGGGGGAATTTTACTGGAAGAGTCATAGCACACAAGATCTTGAGGGCTGGTTATTGGTGGAAAACTCTCTTCAAGGATACAACTCTTTTGGTTAGAAGATGTGAGAGTTGCCGATGCTTCTCTGGAAGACCGAAAGCTTTGGGATCCCTGCCTTTGTAGCCTATATCAATTGAAACCCCATTCAAGAAATGGGGAATGAATTTCAATGGTAAGATTTCAGACCCTTCAAGTGTTGGAAATAATTGGATTCTTGTAGCTATTGATTACTTCAATAAGTGGGTGGAGGAAATCCCTACCAAAAGAACAACACACCAAATTGTCATGGAATTTATGTTGAACCATATCATCTATAGGTTTGGGATTCCAGTCAAAATTTTTGCTTACAATGCCATGAGCTTTAGAGCTAAACCCTTGGTGGTAATATACAAAGAATATGGGATCAATTGACATATGCTTCTAATTACAATACCGATGGAAATGGACAAGATGAGTTCAGTAATTATTTTTTTGAAGATTATTAGAAGGACCTTGGAGTGAACAAGAGAAAATGGGGTAACCAAATTACTATTAAAAAGCCACCGGAAAGAGTCCATTTGAGTTGGTTTATAGGACTCAAGCCCCTGCTACCCCCGCATATGATATTTTCAATCAACAACCTGGAGGATCAAGAAGTAAGGCCATTTGATGCCCACACTAAAGCATTATATGAACTTGATGAAGAAAGGAAGCCATCCCACTAAAGGCATGTAAAATAATGAGAAAAGTGAAGAAGTTGTTCGACAAGAAGGTCATCCTAAGAGCTTTCAATGTTTGAGATCTCATGCTATTATGGGATAGTAGGCATGAAGATAAGGGCGAGCATGTTAAATTTGATGCATTATGGATGGGTCCTTACTCCATTGATATTAGAATTGGTGAACATACCTTCTTCCTTAACGCCTTGGATGGGAAATTGCTCGAATTGCTTGTTAGTGACATTTAATTGAAACATTTTTGGACTTGTTCCCAGAATCAAGGTGAGTAACATCTCGTATAATGTATATTTTTTGGTTTACTTTCTGTCTTTCATGTTTTTGTTCATTTTGGCCACTTTGGTGGCCTGTTTTTCTGGGTTTCTTGGTTCATTTTACGGGATGGTTTTGGTTTCGTGCTTTTCAATCTAACTCCTTTGCCCAATGGATAATTTTTTCACTTAGTATACCTTTTTCTTGTGGCAGTCATAGGAGTTCCTATCCCCGAGTTGGAGCCAATATTGGTGCTCAAAATAGTCTCACCCCATTTTTCCATTAAAAATCTATCAATTTACGGTCTCTGTCACATTTTATCCTCCTATATTGCGCCTTAAAAGTCTCCACCTTCCTTTTTTTGCTACAATCAATCCTTTCTTGGACCAAGGATCATGTATTGATCCAAAAATATTCCTCGTTTCTCTATTCATCTAAAAAGGTCTCTATTTGGGTGTAAAACTTAGGTTGTCTGTTCTTTCTATTTTTCATAGTTTGGATTTGCTTTCCTTGTCCTTTTCACCCTAAGTACTTGAAGAATAATGAATGGATGTAGCTCAAAGCAATGTATTTGATCCTTGTAACATTTCTATATTCTCTGTGATTCGAGAAAATTTCATCTTCGAGATCAAAAGCTTGTCTTCTTGTATTTTACGGTTTGACGAGTGTTTATCCTAGTCAAATTTACATCTTTCATCAACAAGAAACATGGCCTCTTTTGGTTGTTCATGGCTCAACATGGAACTCTAAAATTCCGTGGATCACCTTGACCCAAACCTGGTCCACATAAGGGAACGACGCTCATTTGAAAGTTCACTTTTTGGTTTGGCCTTGGAGTTACGTCGGGAGGACACGTGGAGTTTTATGCTACTTATCCCAAACTTCGACGAGTTTTTACGTAGTTGATGTAATTTGGCGGGACATGGACATGTTGTGAACACACACTCATTCGGGGTCTTTGCTCTGAGGCACCATTTTTACATTGCACCATGAACACACATTGAGGCTTCGCCGGGTCTTCCCATACTTAGTCTTTTTTCAAAAGTTTTTGAGTGGCTTGGGACACGTGGAGGGACCAAAAATTTATGAGGACTGTCCCTTGATACTGAGATGTTTATAAGATATCCATCTCCTCCATAAATAGAAGGCTACAAAAAGGGTCCTCTCACACTGGTTGGAAGGCACAACCATAAAGTAGTGTGGATAGGTCAAATCCTCTTGAGGGTGCTACCCAATTATCCACATCGAGTGACAAAGAGAAAGCGACATTTCATCCCGGCTATAAAACAACACACTACATAATTTGTTTTTCTCTAAGCTTCCTTTCAAACCTGTGATGTTGCTCAGCTTCTATGGGAGAATCAATTTGGGTACCAACAATTTATACTTACAAATAAGGACTAAAAAAATTAGAGTAGGTTATATAGACAAGAGTACTTCATTAGTTATTCACTATGGTATTTCATAATTAATTAAACTATAGTAGCAACATAGGTCATTTTTATAAGGTTTGTTTTTAATTATTTGGTCCAAGATCCATTTATAAGGATTCGTTCCATGGAATTTCTTTAAAATTTCGAGGTAATATCATGTTCATCATCGACTCAATTTTCCATTTTTACAGCCATATTCTTAGAATTTGAAAATGGCAAAGTAAAAATTTGATATTTGAAGAATAACCTTTCTTCCTCTCTCCTTACATTCTCAAATGAGTAAGGAAACAAAGTAAATGTGTCATTTTTATTACAATCCTTCCTCCTTTACTATCTCCAATGGTATAAAATCACTCGGTGCTCACTACGAATCCTTCTACATCTCCAAATTTCACTCAAAGTGTCGAGGGAATGATAACAATGTGAACGCCTTCCTACTAAAAACATATAGGTTTACTCTTTCCATGTTTTACATCCCTTTTTCATATTTTTACAATAATTCAAACTTATAATGCACTATCTATATTTTGAATTCAAGTGTAGTTTATATAATATAAATTTACAACACTATATGTTGCATGTTTCATCGTGCATCATGAAAACATAGACAATTTATGAATTTTATTTGAATAAAGCAAAAATGTGTGCCCACAATCAATCAATTTTTTTCCTTTAAGCATCAAATTTTATATTACATGCATAAAGGGGGAAATAAAGACACTAAAATCTAGTAACTTATCCTTAGGTAATGCCAAGTTTGACCTTGTACCCTCACAAAGACAGATGATCACATTAATAATCCAATATTATCAAATCGATATCTATCTTAAAAAATTCGTCTCTTTACACAACCCTTTGTTGACAAATATGGAAATATTATTCAATAATAGAGGAAAAAACATATAATATGAGTTCATAACATCCATTTTAGGATTTTATTCCTCCCATCAAAAACCGTAAAGAAGGGTTGTGATGTGGTAATTACACCTTACATATATTCATACCACCTAACATTATAACATGATCTAATCTCATTATTTATGATTTTTGCACCCCATAAAGAACCGCCCATTAGGAATAGGAGTTCCCAAATGTCGTTGTCCATCTAGGTGCTTATTTATTTTTTCACTTTTTTCCAAATTTTTAGATATTAATTCTTTATTGCATTTTTTCATCAAACTAGGTTGGCCTTTAACTTATTTAGGACAAAGGAATCATATCTATACATGACTTATTTATCCTCATTTAGGGGGGCGAAATCATTTCTATAAGCACTTACTAGGATAATGAGATAAATATTTTCATTGTACTACATCATTAGAGGGGTGCATTACTCACTTTATAGGTGGAGCTAATATGAATTCCATACCACATATTTTTCATTTGGGAAAAGTAGTTTTATCCCACTATTTTTTGTGTTACTAGCACTAGGAAACCTATCTCAATATACACTATTCCAATCATACACACCTCAACACTTGCATTGAGTCTCAAATGTAGTGCAAAGCTCTATGAAAATCACATTGGGATAAGCATCGGGGTCAATTTAACTCAAAAATATGGATTATTTATTCATATAATATATGCTAGATAATTGTGTAGGTAGCTAGGGTTTCCTTTGTAGGTACGGGAATAATCGAGAAATTTTTTTGAAAAATTGACACAACCTACATCGAACAAGGAATGATAAGAAGAAAAAAGAAGCAACATAAAATAACTAATACATAATCAACTCCACAGACTTTAGCATCCATAACATACGTTAGTGCCCATGTGGTCATGCCCTCTCCATGGTGCTTCTCTCCGATATCATCACAATATAGTTTTGGAATTAGAGCATACAAAGTTCAAATTAAGATTTATATATCATCACTAACCGAAAGTAAAAAATGAGCCATTCTACAAACTCTATCAATGTCTTTTTCTTGTTTTATGTAGTTAGATATTACTTTAATACTATTATACTTATTTGATCAATAACTATCCTAAAGTGCTTATGTTTTATAAAATAAACTATTAATTCGTAACATCCAAAAACTTAGTGTCAACCTTAGTAATTTATAATATCACCCCCTTAATGAAAATATGAGGAGGAGCCATACTTTACAGCTATTTGTGAAAGAAATAAATACAAGATTGTTTCAAGCCATATCTGATTTCATATGCTTTATTAGAACGTCAAATTTATGAAAGTAATTTTGCATAGAAATATCATGTACTATGAAACTCTATACGCAATGCCCATTTACATTTCAATGAATTCAATCTAATCCATTAACTTACATTATCTTCACAAATAGACTTATAGATAGGAGGGAAGTGCAATCGCCACATAGATCAATGGTTAGAACTTCCATTGAGTGATACTATTAGTTAATTTACATCCATAAGACTAGAAATCTTAATCTATAATACTAGAAAGGTAACTCTGCAAACTAGTACACATAATAGAGCTAACTCAATAAGTGTAGGGATAACATAAGTACATGGATTGACATAATAAAAAAATAAAAGCTTAAATAATAACCTAAAAAAATACCCCTATAAGCGTAGTTTTGGTAGGAAAAAAGGTGTATCCTTGCAACAAGGCTGATGAGGTACCCATGCACAATAACAAGGAAAATAAGAGTTTCCTGGATGAAAAATATCACCATTAATAAATAAAATTAAAGAAATAAAAATATCGCTATAATTCAATCGTAAGAATCTTAGTAAAAAAATCATAATTTTTTAGAGAATAATTTTTTTCTATCTAAAATAATTGTTATCTAGTAGAATTGCACCCTATGTGATGAATGGAATTTTTTTCTTTCTCTCTCTCCTCTATTCTGCGGGTAATGGAAACACCTCACAAACTATGGGTATCCCAAATGAGGTGAATCTTAAGAGTTAAAGGGATTGTTCACTTTTAGTGTATCACTAAACTAAACTGGTGGGGGTAAGGGTTATAATGAAAGCTTAAAAACATAGGGGTGATATACAATTTTTTTGTTGGAGGTTTTTATATAGGAATTTGCACAAACCGATAAAAAAACATATATTTAAATTGCATGATCCAAATGGTTGTGGGTGAATTCAAGGTAAAATAATGGAAGCTATTAAGGGATGACTCATAATACCAATTGCAATAAGCAAGCACAAAAAAATGAATCAAAAAAATTATTTTTGCAATGGGAATGAGATAAAGCTTAAGCATGAACTTAATGAATTTAAGGATAATAAATCACAAGATTTACAACCTTGAAAAAAAGACTGCAAAATAATTGGAAAGGAAAATAATGTCTTCTCATTAGAGGGTGATAGTTGTAGAAAATCCTGTACCACCTTATTACATCATAAAATCCCTCGCCAATGCTTGTAAAATAATTGGAATAAATACGAAAAGGTGGACATCATAACTCCCAAAATGGGTCAACCTAAGATTAAGTTAACTTGGAGATAACTCCAAAGTTTACTTTACATGCAAAACTCTTTCGAAGAATACAAATGCAATAAGAAAGGAAAAAAATAGCTTACTACAAAAGAATCTCTCCTTGTTCAAACTCCATTTGACCCCCTTATTTTGACTTTTGAATGGCATGTGTATGCTAATTTAAAAATTTTAAGGAAACATTGGGTAACTTAAGGTAATTATAACAACTTGTGTCATCTTCCAAAAGTCAATTTTTTTCCTCACATGCAAGTGTACATTATTTAATCATTGATGGATAAGTATGGCTTGAAAACCCCATGGATAATTAATCCCTTGGAAAAAGTCTCCTTTCTTCACATGCTTGATAAAATCTGCGAGTTCGTCTTATCTCACTATGTAAAATCACAATCGTTAATCATTACAACAATGATCCCATTTTTGAATAAGGTAAGATAAATTTCCCAACTAGTTGGCCCCACGTGAATGAGTTGGCATACATAAGAATAAACAAAGGGATTCTAATACCAACATCCACATTAAAAAAAAGACAGTTAAAATTGGTTATTTGACCTAACCCCACCTGAGTTAGGGTTTCGGGAATTCTCACGACTTATCCAATATTGAAACCTGAGGGATGAGTTTAAAAACTAAAAAGGAAAATGTCTCAAAGAAATAGGTTATTTTGACTCTACAAATAATTTGGATGGAAATTATTTCATTAAAACCCATGATATTTACATTTGTTCTCTATATCTGCTTTTGTTCAAGATGCATTTGTTGAATGTGGGTTCGTATTGGCAATCATTACAAGAAAATAGTTATACTTTTCAACTATTTTTGTGTATAACTACCTAATTTTACGAGTTAGGATCTCCACTCTTTGAATGCATCAATTTTATTGCCATTCAGGGTTTACATTGCATGAAATGAAGGGTTTTATTTGTTTTGCATTGTTGCTTTAAGCCACCATTCTTGGAGATCTAGGCTTCATTTTGAACTAGCATTAAATTTATGAGTGTGAGAAATCCTTCCACGGTTGTTTCATTTTTCATTACATTGATATGGTTTACTTATCTCTTCTATGGCTGCCATTGGAAAGGGTATGGAACTCTTGGTTTTATTTTCATTCGATTTCGATTTAGCTATATTGACCACTCTCATCTTGTTCGAGATGGGTCTCATTTTTCATTTTTTTCTACATGGCTCGAGGTTTTGAATGTTATCTCCATAACACAGCCACTACGTCTCTTCTAGACTCTCCACCATGGGGGTTTTCATTATCTTAGCTATTGGCTCAATGGGTAATCTATGTTACTTTAATTTTGATACTGCTACTTTCTTCCGTATCTAGAGCTTTTAATTTACTCGACTTCTATCGATGTTTGTTTCTATATTTGTAACACTATTTTTAAACATTGCCAAATCATTATTGTTCTAGTCGAGTGCATTGTGTTGAAGGCTAACCAGCTCAGCCTTCACTCCTATAAATGATAACATAGATATATTCATAAACTAAAATTGAAAACACTGAACTCATACTATGTAAAATTTTACATTTTGAGGTCTCGACCTTCTTTTATTGTTCGACTTTTCATTCTACCGATCGGTTTGTTGGATTTGGAAATTTTAGTAGCTAATATCTTAGCCCCATTGTTGTTTTTATTTTTTATTACTTATCTCGAGATCTTCCTTTAATAGGGATGTTATTTTTTCTTAGATCTCATTCCCACCTTTTTCTATATCTAATGTTTTTATGTATTATCATGCATATGTTTCATATTTTTAATGGAGAGTTAGATATAAACCATGTGGTTACTATTACTCCTCTCCCAAATCTAGGTTATTTTTGTTATTGTGTCCATTTCTAGATGTGAAAAGTGTATTGATAAAAATTCAAACTATTGTAGTTTAAGTTCAATTTGAGCTTTTTTATGCATTCGGGTGTTTTGCATCATGGTCACTATTGTATCTTTAGCTTCGATCGTAACCTACGAACTTAACTTCCTCCAATGCATTTTTGTGTAGTTGTTCTTTTGATCAATGTATTGATGGCTTGTGTTCGAGAAAATATTTACTATACTTGTAACTCTTGCTAAAAATTCCTGCACAAAGCCCAAGAACAACCTAGGTCTATTTAGAAAAATAAAGGATTTTTTTAAAAGCGTTCCCACAAAAGTTTTCAAAAATGACAGTTGCCACATTAATCTCTCTAAGGTGATGACTCAAATAAAAATAATATTCCATGATAACACAATATTTAAAATATAAATTAAACTTTAATACATTGATTTGATTCGGCAAGTTTAATCTCCCAAAGGATTATTTAAATAATAAAATATTTCCTACTAAAGTTGAATATTCCTACATGGGGTGTCGGGTAAAACTAGCCGGTGAAATTAAATACCAAGGTTATTTAATTTCTGCAATGTTGAAAATACTAGCAAGGTAAAGCTCCTACCTTTCCATAGTAGAGCTTGTTCCAAGAATAAAACTCAAAGCTCCTCAAAACCAAGAAAGAATCCATAAGCTCCAAAAATCAACAAGCACTCCCAACAATCCTCCAACTCCTCCAAAAATGCAAGAGAAAAAATAATGAAGGAACTTCCAAACAAGCTAAAGAATTTCAATAAATAGAAAAGGGAGAGATAAGGATGAGGTGGCTCCATGTAGGATGCCACATCACTCATCCTCAACTCCACCTAAGAAGTAAAACCTAAACCCCAACACACCATAAACTGATGGGTGAGAGGAATTACAAGTTACACACACAATCTAAGCACACACCACCTAAGGACAAAATTAATTACTTGAAAGGAAGTACAATAAACATTTTACCTTTTTATCTTCCCAAAACACCTTATGGGGTCAAATTTTTACCCCCAACCCATAGGTAGGGTTGGTATGGTAATTTAAGAGGTGTGAGACAAGTTTAACTTGTTCTATAAGCCTTCAAAATTGGCCCTTAAGGCCAAATTCGAGTTTCCCATGATGGGTATAGTGTACAACTCCCAAAATCTCAAGCATTCAGCACACCACATAAAATCCAAGAGCAAATCAAGTCTAATAAATGAACTTATTTTTGTCACATCTCTAATTAGTTTAGGACAAGATTATTTAACCTTAATAAGACACTTAGACCCACTAAGATCAAGAAGAAAACATAGATCAAAATATAAATAATTAAACAAGTAATTTATATCACTCAAAAGAAACACTTACTAACATAAATAAAAAGGGAAACTAAAAACAAAAGACAACACATGTCCCCTTGGTCACACTTTTCCCCTAGCCAAATAATTTTAACACACACACAATTAGATGTTCCCATGGTGACCCTTATTGAATTCATCTATAATTACAATGTGGTTGGTCTCCAATCCCCTCGATGTTTTTATCAATAAATTTACCTGCAAAACACAAAAATACCTCCTTCGGCCTTGTGGCCACATTAAAACATCTATGCCAAAATATGCAATATAAATCTAAGATCATCTATATATATGAATTAATATCATCTAGGAAAATATGATATCATTTACAAGTTTCTAGCAACATTTCTATCCAATGTTTCATCCATGTCAAAATGATCACAACATTAATTCAATTATCAAGGCCTACGCGAGTGTTGGCGTGGATGTCGCATGTCGAAATATATATATAAATAACCATGTCAACCGTATATCGACATCAATATAAAATGTATCTAATAATCCACATGCATCATATATGAATCGAATCAAAAACAATCAAATATATCTAATATCTAATCATAATGCTAAATTAAAATCTACAATAATATCGTTAAGTATAGTCTACAGTAGCATAATCAATAATAAAACAATGTCGAAGGGAAGTGGGCACTACATCCCCCTCCCATTAGAGTTGACTTCCTCTTGAAGTGAATTGAAAAAGTGTTGAAACTAAACTCATAGCAATGTAGCATCCTCCCATGTAGCCACAGTCTTATCATACCTATCCCACTTCACTCGAACTTGGTCGATATCTCTTATTCGAAGGCCAGGGTCCTGTGATTTGAAATGTAGATGGGCTCCACCATCACCTGCCCCTGATCTTGAACCTAAAATGAGGTCCAATCTATCACATGAGAAGGATCGTAATATATATCCTAAGCTCTAAAAATGAAACACATCATGGATGCGAGACAAGCTAGGTGGTAATGCTAGACACTAGGCCAAAGGACCGATACGCTCTAAGATCTCAAAGGGACCCACAAATCGAGGAGATAATGTAGAAAAATTTTCATAATAGATAGGGTTCTTATGTGGCCTAACATGAAGGAACACCTTCATGCCCACATCAAAACTATGATCTATCCTATGCTGATCTACATACTTCTTCCGTTGGTCCTGTGCCTCCTACAATCTCTATCTCGATCAAGATAACATGTTTCTCAATATCCTGTAGTAATGTTGCCCAGGAGAAAATTTGACCTCTAACCTATCCCAACTAAGAGGTGTCCTGCACTCTCTGCCATATAATGCCGGAAAAGGAGCCATGCCTATCAAACTTTGAAAACTATTATTATAGGTGAACTCCACTAAGTATAGGTACTCCTCCCATCTCAAATGGTGATCCATGATGTACATCCTAAGCATGTCCTCTAAAATCTAATTCGCCCACTCAATTTGTCCATCTCTCTCGGGGGTGATACACTGTATCTGAAATTTATCTTCATCCCAGGGCATGTTGTATGGTAGTCCAGGAAGTGGGAAGTATATAAAGGATTGCGGTCACAAATGATCTTCCATGGAATCTCGTGTAATCTGAAAATCTCATCAAGATATACCTATTCCAGACACTTGGTATGTAGGTGGTCTTCACTGGAGAAAAATGAGCCACTTTCATTAATTTATCCACCATGACCATGATGGCATCGTGGTGGTACCTCGACGTCGTAACCCAACAATGAAGTCCTTGGAAATGGTGTCCCACTTCCACTCTGATATAACATGAGGAAAGAGAAGGCTAGCTGGATGTTGATGCTTGGAATTCACCTTCTAACACTCTAAACAGTGTGACATGAACTAAGCCACATCTCTCTAAAGTCCCCTCCAATGATACAACTACCTCAATGTGGCATGCATCTTCTTCACTTTGAGATGGGATAAATAGGGTGCACGATGAGCCTCTATCCAAATTTCCTACCTCAAGAATCCATCTCTGGGAACATATATTCGACCTCTGTGTCGAGGATAAGACCATCTACCTCTAATTAAAAACCATCAAAATTCCCCTCAAGGGCTCTCTAAGAATTAATCTCTTATATGGCTGCAAGGTAGAAGCTGTCATGAGGAAGCTATTGTAATGTCCTACTCGCAAATATGTGCCCACTAAGTGGCCACAACCAAATGTCTCCATCTGCTCAAGGAATCTTCAACCACATTCGCCTTCCCTTCACATGCTCTATCTCCATGTTATACTCATAAATAAATTCCATCCAACACCGCTGACGAGTGATGAGATTGGGTTGCATGAAGAGGTGGTGAAGACTCAAGTGTTCAGTCCCAGTGTAAACCTTTTTAAAGAAGGAAGTGTCTCCATTGTACCAAGGCATGAAAAACTACCACAAGCTCTAGATAATGAGTTAGATAATTGAGCTCATAATCCTTGAGTTTACAAGACTCAAAAGGCACTACCCTTCCCTCCTACATCAACACACCTCCAAGTCCACGCCCAGAGAAGCATCTCGTGCATATGAAGAACTCACCTTAAGGATATAGAACTTCTAGAATAGGTGTTGTCATGAGGCATTACTTCAGTTTCTGAAGGCCTTCTCACATCTTTCGAGCACAAAAATTCTTCCCTTTTCACGAAGGGAAGTGATGGGGTTTGCAATATGAGAGAAATCTGAACTAATCTCCTATAATATCCTACCAAACCTATGAAGCTACACACCTTGGTCACACTAGTGGGTGTTGGCCAATCCATGATGGCTCGAATATTGGAAGGATCGACTATGATACCTTTCCCAAAAATAATGTGGCTTAAATACTTGCACCTATGTCTAAAATAACACACACTTCTCCGAGGTTCCCATAAATATGTTTCTCATGAAGACACGAGAAGAACTTGACGAAGGTTCTCCTTGTGTTCCTCACACATACTTGAGTAAATAATAATTTCATCTAGGAATATTAGCACAAAACAATCCAAGATTGTCTGAATACCCAATTCATAAAGCTAATGAACACTGCGGGGGTATTCGTCAAACCAAAAGGCACTACATTGAACTCGTAGTGGCCATATCTCATATGGAAGGTGGTCTTATGAATATCTTCCTCTGTGATCCTCAACTAATGGTAACATGAATTAGGATCTATCTTAGAGAAAATTTTAGCCCCCTTAAGCTGATCAAATAAATCATCAATGCGCAGAAGGTGATAACAATTCTTGATTGTTACTTTATTCGATTAAGCGGTAATCAATTACACAACCAAAAATATCCATCTTTCTTCTTTATAAAAATCATTGGTGCACCCGAGGGGATATACTAGGATGGATCAATAATTTCTCTAGAAGGCCGTCAAGCTACAACTTGAGCTCGCAAAGCTCAGGAGTAGTCATCCAATATGGTGCTCGTGAGATAGGATCGTGCTGGAACCAAATCTATGTGAAATTTTATCTCATGTTGGGGTGGTAACCCCGGTAGATCCCTAAAAAGACATATGAAAACTCTCTCAAGATGGGATGATCATCAAGGAATGGTCTACTACACTCATCCTCAAATCTGTCACTAACCATAACAAGATATACAACCGACAACCCATCACACACACTACTTAAGCTACATAGCGGAGATGGTGTGAATGGAAATAGGCCTCCTAACTCCCGCTATCACTAACTCAACTCCTACATCATCTGTACAAGCAATAGTCTTATGGTAATATTCCACTCTAGCTCTGTGTGTAGAAAACCAATCCATGTCCAAGTTGACTCCATAAAAACCCAGAGTAAGGATGCGAAGATCCAAGGTAGTGGTGAAGGGTCCCAAATCCACTACACACTCCTTTACTAAGGAGTCTACATAAATTTTGGCTCCATAACCCATTTCGACGTCCCAAGTAGGAATTTTCCTAACCGCCACTAGCTCGTAATGCTCTACAAAGGATGGTGCAATAAAAGAATCTCATGAACCAGAATCAAACAAAATAGAGGTAGGAATAACAATAATGCTACATTTCATTTCTATGATGATACTCTTTCGGTGCTCGGCTGATGGTTCTCAACCGTTGCATAAATCTGATGATTATGCCTCATTTCAACAATGACAGGCTCAAAACTTGTGGCTTACCCTTATTACTAGGGTTTTATGAGAACTCCCTCCAAATGATGTGTGGAAACACCACAACGATAACATTTTCCCAGTCCTCTCAATGAGATGCAGCTCCGGTTGGTACTCTAGATTTATGTGTTATGGATCATGATGATCTAGATATGGACTCTCGAGATCTTTCTTGGTGAGATCCTACTTACTACACTCTTGGTGCACCCAGCGTCATAATGGGACCCTAAAAAGAGGCCCCATTCTATGTCCTCTCTGTGCATCAAACCTTTGAGGAGATCTATAAGGTGGCGGTTCTCTACTGCATATGCGGCTCACTGCTTGAGGTGGCTATTGTGGTGGCTTGAAAGATGACTATGTTTAATCCTATCCACCATGAGGAGGAGGAAGTGACCCCCTTAATTTGATATCTTACATCTTCTAGATACGGCTCCAAACTTTTTCCCTAGCTGGTGTGTCTTCTCTCTTGTCACCTCTACAATATAAGCCTTCTACATGGCCTCTACTAAGTCTTGTGGGTAGTGAATGCACACCACACCATCCAACTCAGAATTTAGGCCCCTAACAAACCTTCAAATCTGCACCTTCTCATCTTGCATATAGTTGACATACTAGAGTAGATCAAGATATCAACTCTCATACTCAACTACAGTCATAGATGCTTGATGGAGGTTGTGGAACTTGTCTATACACCGTTGAATAAACCTCTCGGGATAAGTACTGCTCCTAAATTGATCCTCAAAGAGCTCCTAGGTAATTATCTCTAAATCAATGTGGAGCTTCTACTCCTTGGTCCTTCACTAGACACCAGCTCCATCCCTCAGAAGATGGATCGCAACACAAGCTTTCATGTTTATAGTACAAGGAAGATATTGAAGTACCCACTCAAGCTCACCAACTAGGCCTCTTCCTAAAATCCACTTACATTTCCAAAATAGTGAGATGGTCATATATTCGGGATCTCCTATCTCGTAGCTATCGATTGGCAACCCCTAGGCCTCTCTGCATGCTCATCTCTAGGTCTAGGGCTCTAAGACCTATCCTTGTGTTTTGAAATCCTATCTCCTTGCCCCCTCTGCGGTGAATCTACTCGGCTTACTCCATGTGGGAGTTCTCTACCCTATGCTACTTTCTTTGTCAAGGAGATACATCAGCCTCAATGGATGGCTCCCTATCATGTCTAGCTGCTCATCCTCCTAATGACCCTCTACGTATAGTGGCATTGACCTCCTAAATCGTCTATAAAATATTGGGTAGAATGGCTGCTTATGGCCTCCTCTCGGAGGTGGTATGTCTAGGTCTATGTGAAAGGACCCATCATTTGATCCACACCTCTTGCAAAGATCAAAGTGAAAGTTAGTTCATCATTCTATGTTTTATTCCATTTTTCTATGTTTACTAAAATATATCATCTTTCAGACAAGTTATTTTCTAGGTTTAGTATTGTGCTAGGTTTAATAATGTGCTAGGTTCAATGTTCATATCTCATGTTTTCCTATGTACCCAAGGGTCCAAGCTTTGAATCCACAACTCGATACCAAGTGTAACACCTTCCAAAAATGCCCACACAAGGCTGAAGAACAACCTAGGTTTAGTTAGAAAAATTAAGGAATAATTTTTTAATTTTTTTTGAAAAGCATGCCCACAAAAGTTTTCAAAAATGACAGTTGCCACATTAATGTCTCTAAGGTGATGACTCAAATAAAAATAATATTCCATGATAACACAATATTTAAAATCTACATTAAACTTTAATACATTGATTTGATTAGGCAAGTTTAATCTCCCTAAGGATTATTTAAATAATAAAATAATTCCTAACAAAGTTGAATATTATCACATGGGGTGCCAAGGGTAAAAGTGGCCGATGAAATTAAATAGCAAGTTTATTTAATTTCTACAATGTTGAAACAATTAACAAGGTAAATATCCTACCTTTCCATAGTAGAGTTTGTTCCAAGAGGAAAACTCCAAGCTTCTCAAAACCAAGCAAGCATCAACAAGCTCCAACCATCCACATGAACTCCCAACAATTCTCTAACTCCTCAAAAAATGCAAGAGCAAAAATAATGAAGGAACCCCAAAAAAAAAAGAAATAATAAATAGAATAGGAGAGAGGAGGATGAGGTGGCTCCATGTAGGATGCCACATCACTCATCTTCAACTCAACCTAAGAAGTCAAACCTCCACCCCAATGCACCATAAATTAGTGGGTGACGGGAATGACAAGGTACTTACACACACAATCTAAGCCCATACCCCTAAAGGACAAACTTAATTACTTTAAAGAAAGTGTAATAAACATTTTATCTTTTTATCTTCCTAAAACACCTTATGGGGTCTAATTTTTCCCCCTCAACCCATAGATAGGGTTGGTATGGAAATTTAAGAGGTGTGGGACAATTTTAACTTGTCCCAAAAGCCTTCACAATTTTCCCTTAAGGCCAAATTCGAGTTTCCCATGAAGGGTAAAGTGTACAACTCTCAAAATCTCAAGCATTCAATACACAACACAAAATCCTAGAGCAAATCAAGTCTAATAAATGAACTTCTTTTGGTCACATCTATAATTAGTTTAGGACAATATGTATTAACTTTAATAAGATGCTTATACCGCTAAGATAAAGGGGAAAATATATATAAAAATCTAAATAATTAAACAAGTAATTTACATTAATCAAAAGAAACATATACTAACATAAATAAGAAGGAAACTAAAAACCAAAGAAAACACGTCCCTTGGTCACACTTTTCCCCTAGCCAAATAATTCTAACACATAGAGAATTACATGTTTCCATGGTGACCCTTGTAGAATTCATCTAGAATTCCAATGTGGTAGGTCTCCAATCCCCACGATGTTTGTCGTGAATAAATTTACTTACAAAATACAAAAATACCCCCTTCGGCCTTGTGGCCACATTAAAACATCTATACCAAAATATGCAATAGAAATCTAATATCATCTATATATATGAATTGATATCATCTAGGAAAATACGATATCATTTACAAGTTTCTAGAAACATTTGTATCAAGGTTTTATCCATGTCAAAAATATCACAACATTAATTCAATTATCACATCCTACGACCTTGTGTTGACGGATGTCACATGTCACAAATATATATATAAATAACCATGTCAATAGTATATTGACATCAATATAAAATGTCTCTAGTAATTCACATGCATCATATATGAATCGAATCAACAACGATCCAAAGATATCTAACATCTAATCATCATGATAAATGAAAAGCTGATAATATCTATATGTATAGTCGATAGTATCATAATCAATAACAAAAATGTGCCGAAGGGAAGTGGGAACTATAGTACTCTCCTTGAAAATATTTTCCAGAACTCGGGTATGGTTATCGTTAGCTCAGTAAGCTATAATTTTGTATAGCTAGTTGTATTCATTTCATGACTCGGTTCTCATTAGTTAAAAATTATCATTCCTACCCATATCTGGGTTTGTATCACTTCGTAATGGAGTCATATTTTTCTCTACATATCATGAGTTAAACATTAATTTTTTTACTTGTACCTTTGTTAAAAAATGTCTACATTTTATCTCCGTCAAGACTATGCATTCATGGAACTTTCCATTTTATACAACTTAGTTGTATTTTATTTCTTTCTAAAAAAATTTAAGCATCTTCTTTCTGATCCCATGGCATACTTAGTTTATAATTTGTGAAATTCATTTGAAAGAATTCTGAAACACTTATTTTCATTATAAGGTTATGCATTTTTAAAAATGCATTTGAAATCTTTCTTGATCACGACGAAGTTATTTCTGGAAAATGTATTTTATGGCTTCATACCTATTATTTTAGATAGTCAATTTTGGAAAAAACATGGGTGCTTACATCTAAATCTTGATCCTTCCGAACTCATGGTTTTTAATTTTGTTTAAAATGACATTATTTAAAGCACTATACTAGATTGTGTTTTGTTGAACAGAAACTTAATATTCCCCCATTGGCTTCTCTCTTTGATCTCGTACACTTTTGATAATTTAAAATATGAAAATATCCTTTTTGTTTCCCAAAAATGAATGAATCATAAGGTCTTTAATCCTATATCATTTTAGACATGAGTAAATAATGTATAAAATATTATCTTTAAATACGTATACCAATACATTACAAAGAAGTTAGAAAAAATTGTATATGCCTTAAGCCTCTCTTTCCTCTTTATTCATTTAATGATTTCCTTTGATGATATAGTCCTAAAAAAATTTCTCAAATACTTTCATATGATGATATCTTGTACTTTTATTTTTGTTTCTAATCTTTTATAGCATGCATCCTTTCTTGTTCCTAATTTCTTCATACACATGAAATAAATTGCACATACCCAGAAGCCATATAATACATGAGAGTGATTAAACCCAGAGCTCTAATAGATCATTTGTTTTCTATTTTTAGGTATTTCGAATGTGGAAGGAAAAATATGAAAAGAAAACATAGTTGCAAGATGAATAATAAAAAGGAAATCCAACTCATTTCAGGAAATGATGGGTTTCCTCCCATCTCGTTAATTTATAATTTTGTGTATATGTATTTTATTTTTGTCTACTTTATTTGATGATTCATTTCCCATGCCTTGTGTAGGACCATTGTACATTTAAATTATGAATTAAATGGAAATAATTATTTCTATGAGATGTAAATATTTGTTTTTTATATTTCTTTTCATTAATGTAATGTTAAATGAACTCTTTGCAACTTAGCACACTAAGTAATTTCACATTATCATACAATTATGAATAAATTGCACTTTGATTAAATCTAAAACAAAAATGAATAAAAATTAGGAACCTAACTTATTTCAACCTTGTACATGGATTGTCCCTTTTTTCTCTTTGGGATGTTTATCTTCAACTTTTCGTGTCCTTCTCGTTTAATATTGGATCTTGCATCAGTTCTTGGAGGGATGATGAACGATCATGATAGAGATGATAAATTTGAAAATCCATTTCAATGGGAGGATAGACATTTAGGACCAACAAAGTGATAATTCGTTCTCCTTTTTCCATTCCTCAATTATGGATCCCTTAACTTAACCCCTTCAATCCTAACAACTAAAGTTTCAAGTTGACCCCTCGCACAGTGCAAGAAATATCAATATTTATGGTGATTATGTGGGTTAAGATTCCTACCTTATATAATGATTAAGCTCCTTAATGCATCAATTTGACAGGAGTAAAATACTAGAAAAATTATTTCCTTAAAATAGAAAAAAATAGCATTTCCCAAACAAGAAAAATAGGAAAAGATCTAGGAAGGAACTAGATATTGTGCATTAAATTAACTTATTGAAAATGAAATTTCTACGAGCATGGATAAGAACTTTATTGAAATTAAAATCCTAACTATGTTATTCTAACAAGAATTGAGAAAAATTACGTAACAATCCTTGAGAAATATACCATTCATAGGAATGGGATTTTCTCTTTATTCAGCCTCACAAGTTGAAAGGCATTATGTTGTTTGTCGGTTAAAATTATGTAAGGACGTATATAAATGGTGTTAAAATTTATATGGTTTCATGGATTTTCCCTATATCCCTCCCACTTCAACACAATGTCTCCTTCTTGGAATACTCTTGTTTCTTGCTTCTTGTTAAAGGTACTTTTAACTTCTTCCTAATATTTCTCCATATCCTTATGGGCCTTATCCTTTAATTCCATTAGCTCTACATATCCGACTTGCATAGTCTTGTTTTAAATCAAGTCAAGTTGATGCAATAAATCTAAGGTTGGTAACTCAAGAGAGATAAGCATTCTTTGGCTCTCTTCTATAAACCGATTTGTATGGTGAATTCATGAATGACCTTTTGGGAGATAATCTATCAGCCCACGATTGCTCAATTTAACCTTGCATGCCAAGCTCTTTTATTCTCCTCTAGTGTTATCTTGATTATCCTCAGAATATTCTTGTTTTTACTTTAAGTCAATCCATTACCTTGAGGGTAATAATTGGATGAAGTGCTCATATAAATGTCATGTTTGAGAGCCCAATCGATTCTAGTTCTCCAAGAAAAGAAAGAGTATTAACTAAAATTATTGTGGCTTGAACATTGAACCTGAAACAATAGCTTCTTAAAAGGAAATAATGGAGGTCTCATTTACTTCCTTTAGAGCTACAATTGCACTCCACTAGGTGAAATAGTTTGTGATTGTTAAAATCCATTTGTACTCTTGAGATTAGTGGGGACTAATCATACCTATGAATTCAAGGCCCCACTACATGAAAAGTTTCTAAAATGAAACAGGATGAAGAGGAAACAATCATAACCATTATTTCCCAACAAATATTACACATTATTTTCATTTCTTAATCAGTTCAAAACAGCCCTTAAAAATGCTAGGATAGTTGTCTGCGATCGGGGATAAATTTAAGTGAAAATATTCCCTAAACTTCCTAAACCATGCTAGTGCAATAGAGCCTTCAGAGAGATTTCCGATGACTATAAGAATGTGAAAAATGGACATTTTGAGCTTAAGATATGTCTAATCAAAGTTTAATCAACAAGAAAGTCAACACTAGTCAACTAGTCAATATTGGACCAATGACAACATTACACATGCCTTGCCACCAATCATCGAATTCACTCAATTTTACTATTGGGAGATGACAAGTGGACTACATGTTATGGAATTATATTTAGTTGGTAAGTCCTCTACACACCATTATCCAAATGCCACGCATATGTATATGTCAACTGGTATATTAATGTTCATACATTAGTATTTAACCACCAAACCCAATGCTTATGCTAAGACCATGTGGTGGAAGGAGGTGAAGCGGTTGTAGGGGATGCTAATGCTATGCGTGGAAGCTTCCACGTGAGGAGAAAGAGGTGGGGGCGGTTATGCTCCAAGTGGTCCTTTGACCACTTTTAAACCTGCATGGTAAAAGGATTTAAAGCCTAAACATTATCTCATCCACAAAAATGTGGTCAAAGCCACGTCCATGACATGTAAGGTGGGCTAATTTAAATGCCCTTATCCTAAATGATGTGACCAATATGGGATTTAATCTCAACCACAACAAACCAAAACCGTCGCAAAAGGAGGCATCATGTTTTGAACCCACGACCTCTACTCCCAAAGACTTATCGGCCCAACCAATTTGGCTACAAGCTCGGATGAGATGAGACAACACTCAATTCTATTTAAACAACACTTAGGTAGTGACTGTGAAGGAGGATAAGGAGGCAGTTCTCAGAAAATGCCATTTTTGAAGGCCTTGCACTCAGAATGGGAACTCAGAGTAAAAAGGTGAAATCTAGTGAATTCTGAAATGATTCCAATGATGTAAGATTTGATGGTTTTTTTTTAGTTTTAATCTATTTTTGGAAGCTTTGAATGTAGTTGTTAATAGGGATCTACAAGACAACTAGTTGGAAAACATGAATTTCAATGCACTTCTCATCCAAAAGTGACTTGGTGTAAACGTGAAAAGTGTTAAGAATTCAGAGATGATCTCAGATATATGATTTTTTTCATAGAATTTTTTAAATCTCCATTTTTAGGTCTTTTTATAATGTAGTTGTAGGGAGATCACTTTGTGAAAACACCTTGTAGGAGCCACGAGATCGTTCTTAGGGACAGTTTCTACTATTTTTCAAAGTTCTTGGGACATTGATCAGCTCATTTACAGGTTTTGATTCATTATTGGTTGTTTGTAAGGGATATTGTACTTACATTTCAATATTATTAATGGATCGGTTCAATCCAAACCTAGGGATGTAGGAATTTCCATACGCCGTAAACAATCTTGTTTGTTATCTGAGTGTTTTCATTTTTTTAATTATTTATTTGTTACCAAAGTTTTCCACACTTATATGGATGCATAATAATTAGAATTTAATTAATTTTGGAGTTTAGAATACTTAAAATTGGTTAAGAAAATCACAATCTTTGGAAACTTTTAAAAGTGAAAAAAATACAACACACATTTTCAGATTAAGTTTGGTATCAGAGCAGTTAGATTTCCGGATTAGCTTCTAATTGTGTTTGAAAATTTGGCTTCATTTTCAGTATTGATTTCACTTTCTAGTGTGCAAACATTTTGGGGCTTGTTTATCTTCTTTCACATTAAGTGTGCAGTTTTGGAAGTACAGGTTGTGTTTGCAGGAACAAGGAATCATGGGCAAATCATCCAAACAGGAGCAATTGGATGAGCTTGAAGCCATAAACTGCCAACTCCAAGAATAAAAATCTTTCTTGAGAGATAATTTTTATTCCTTGGAAGAGGAAATAGTGTAGTTAGAATGTAAGCCACAATCCTCTATAACCAAGAAAGAGGAGTATGCTAACAAGATGCCTAAAGAGAGCAAGAAGTTGATGGGCTTTGTTAAAGAGTTGTAGGAAGAAATACAGACCAAAGATGCCCTCTTGGAAAAGCTGCAACAAGGTGAACATAAGAAGGAAATGCCTTCCAAATCAGATGCAAGTACTATGACAGAATGCACTGTAAGTTGCTCACATTTTAATTCTTCCTCTCATTCAGTTTTAGATATTCCTTTGGGTCAGTTTGAAAAACACATTAAGGGAATTGGGTCTAAGCTAATGGTTAAGATGGGATTTAACGAAAAGGGCCTTGGTAAAAATGGACAAGGTGATACTAACCCAATACAGGTAGAGGATCAACCTTGATTTGCAGGTTTGGGTTATTCTAGTGGGAAAATGGAAATTGGAGAAATTTCCAAAGTAGATGAAGGAAGACAAGCTTCCAACAGCCAAGGATCTACACCACTAGAATTGCAGGATTCCGCCATTAGGAGGAAAAATGAAAGGTGTAAGAAAACAAGTAAAATAGGTAATTAGATTCCACATCCTTCCACTTACACTAGAAATAACACTAAGGGAAAAAAATATCCTAAAAATTCTAATACACTCTTTCGGTTGGAACAATATAGCTTTGGTAGGTAGAAATATGCTTTCCCTTGCACATTTTGTGAAGGTACTAATCATTCTATTGCATATTGTTGGAAGAGGAAAATTTTGATTAAGAAGTTAATGCCTTTTGTGAATGATAAGGCAGGTGCTAAAGACCAATCTCACCAAGGAAAGGTGAGAAATGGCAAGAATGTTACCTCTCCTAAATAGGGAATCATTCTCATAGAGCAGATCTCTAAGAATGGTAAAATGGGTAAGACTCCTAAAAACAAGGAAGTTAAATTTTGTTCCCATTGTAATAGGAATGGTCATGATTTTAAGGTTTGTTGGTTTGTTCCTAAACAACAAAATTGGAAAGTTGTTAAAGAGAACAATATTGTAAAACCAAAGATTTAAACCTAACTAAAACTCATTTTAGTACTGACAAGGTAAAACAACCAAAATGGAAAAATCCAAGTGATTGGTTGGGAAAAACACTCCTCAACTTTATATTTGCAGACAAGTAAATTATTGATATTTAAGTTTTGAAAATGAATGGAAACATCTCGAAGAGAAGATTTGAGTGATAGGTTCATCATACTCATGTTTTGTTTTGTTATTAGTTTCATTGTTGAAAATAGTATGCAGGGATAGGCATCAGTAGCATGTCTAAATTTGAAACTTGCAGTTTTATACGGTTGTCAGTTGTGCAAATTGGTTATTTGCAATAAGACCCTCATTTTGGGAAAATTTGATTTTTGTAACTATCATATGTGGTTACAATTAGGGTGTAAATTTATTACACTAACAAACTGGTATGCAAAGGCACCAGGTGATCATTTTACAGATTATGGCAGTTCACCAATTTGGGTAAGCATACAATTATAATCTATCCCTTTACAGTTCAGTGTATGGATAGAATATTTGGTAGATTCACGTTGATTCAGATTTTGACTATAGCTATTTTTGGCATTGATGGTTTAATTATTCTGGATAGTGAATATTTGTAGTTGTAATCAACATAATCACAAAGTGTCAGTTGAACACTAGCTTTGGGTGTTATTATTTGACTTGTATTTTTGATGGCGATACAGTGTTTTTTGACATGATTCACATTGATTTAGTTGTTGACTATAGCTATTTTTGGGTGTTGATAGTCTATTTTATTCTAGATAGTGAATACTTGCAATTATTACAGTTTCATATGGACAGTGGGCACTAGCCTAATTGTGGGCAGTTTAGATGTCTGGTATACTAATATGTGTTTATGAAATTGTAATTTAAGTAATCAGCCATATCACAAAGTGATAGTTGAACACTAGCTTTCCATAATAGAATGGGTGTTATTATCTGGTCAATTATTTGTGATGGCATTACAGTGGGGTATGACAGTTCACAGTTGTGTGTAGAGTTGACAGGGTTACAACGTTTCAGTTGAACACTAGCTTAATTAGGTGTTATTATCTGATTGGTTATGTAATTAGCTAATCAACTATTTGTATTTTATTAACCTATAATGTTATTTTAGGTTCTTGTATGTGTTTTTGCAATGCAAGAAGAGATAGCATTATTTGTGGGTTGATAAACAACTTTTTGTGGACAAAAAGCCTTCTCAGTAGGGAGGAGTGATCAGGGGATAAATTTTAGTGAAAAATGGTCCCTAAACTTCCTAAACCATGCTAGTGTAATAGAACCTTCAGAGAGATTTCCGATGACTATAAGAACATGAAAAACACACATTCTGAGATTAAGATATATCCAGTCAAAGTTTAGTCAACGGGAAAGTCAACTTTGGTCAATTGATCAATATTGGACCAATGCCACTGTTACACATGGCTTGCCACCACTCATTGAATTCACTCGATTTACCTATCGGGAGATGATAAGTGAACTACATGTTATGGAATTATATTTAGTTGGTAAGTCCTCTACACACCATTTTCCAAATGCCATGCATATGTATATGTCAATCGGTATATTTAGTTGGTAAGTCCTCTACACACCATTTTCCAAATGCCACGCATATGTAAAAGTCAACGGGTATATTAATTTTTGTACATTATTATTTAACCTCCAAACCCAATGGTTATGCTAAGACCACGTGGTGGAAGGAGGTGAAGCAGTTGTAGGGGATGCTAATGCTATGCGTGGAAGCTTCCACGTGAGGAGAAGCAGTGGGGCGGTTATGCACCAAGTGGTCCTTTGACCACTTTTAAAACCTACGTGGTAAAAGGATTTAAAGCCTAAACATTATCTCATCCACAAAAATGTGGTCAAATCCACATCCATGACATGTAAGGTAGGATAATTTAAATGCCCTTATCCTCAATGGCGCGACCAATATGGGATTTAATCTCACCCACAACAAACAAAAACCGTCGCAAAAGGAGGCATCGTGTTTTGAACCCAGGACGTCTACTCCCAAATACTTATCAGCCCAACCAATTTGGGTACAATCTCGAATGATATGAGACAACTCTCAATTCTATTTAAACAACACTTAGGCAAGCGGTGGTAATGCGCAAAAGGAGGATAATGAGGTAGTTCTCGAGAAAATGCCATTTTTGAAGGCCTTGCACTCATAATGGGAACTCGGAGTAAAAAGGTGAAATGTAGGTAATTCTGAATTTATTCCAATGATGTAATATTATATGGTTTTTTTTTAGTTTTAACCTTTTTTGGAAGCTTTGAATGTAGTTTTTAACATGGATCTACAAGATAGCTAGTTGGAAAACACAAATTTCAATGCACTTCTCATCCGAAAAGTGACTTGGTGTAAGCATGAAAAGTGTTCAAAATTCAGAGATGATCTGAGATATATGATTTGTTTTCATAGAATGTTTTTAATTCTCAATTTTTAGGTGTTTTCCTAACGTAGTTGCAGGGAGATCACATTGTGAAAACACTGTAGGAGCCACGAATCGTTCTTGGGACGGTTTCTACTATTTTTACGAGTTATTGGGACATTGATCAGCTCATTTGTAGGTTTTGATTCATTATTGGTTGTTTTTAGGGTTATTATACTTACATTTCAATATTATCAATGGATCGGTTCAATCCAAACCCGGGGACTTAGGAATTTCCGAACCCCATAAACAATCTTGTTTGTTATCTGAGTGTTTTTAGTTTTCTGATTATTTATTTGCTACCCAAGTTTTCCGTGCATCTATGGATGTATAATAATCAAAATTTAATTAATTTATGGAGTTTAGAATACTTAAAATTGGTTAAGAAAATCACAATCTTTGGAAACTTTTAAAAGTGAAAAAAATACAAAACACGAGTTTCGAGATCATGTACCAAACTCTCATGGTTTTGAGGGTTGTTTTTCTCGCTAAAAGTGACCATCTTTAGATGCTTCAGAAAATTATATGATCACCCAATGTAACCTATACTAATCAACACACCTCAACAATATTTTGTTTATATAATTGCTATCAATGTAAATGAAGGGATATCTCGTAAAATAAAATATTTTCTATTTTTTTCCATACCTTCAAGATATGTCCCCCGATTTAAATAATTGATAATATCAGAATCCATCATGTAAATGGAACTTTCTGATCAAGTTTAGGTTGCTTATTTTTACTACAACATTTTGAGACTCTATATCTATAATCAGATGCTCATAAATTCCTTTTTCTTTGACTATTTTGGCCCCTCTAATGTCAACTCATAAATTCCTTTTTCTTTGACTATTTTGGCCCCTCTAATGTCAACATCATATTTGATCACCTTAGTGATCAACACAACCCTCTTTTCTTTAGTTCTATGTTCAACAAGAAATATTTTAGAATTGGATGGGACACTAGGACATGTATTTTGTTATTTGAGAGCATGTACTTTAAATTGTTAAGTCCTATAACTATTGCAAGTACTTGTTTCTCTAGAAAAGTGTACCTTTTTTTCAAAATCATGAATATGTTTTCCTAAAAAAGGTAATTATATGTTCAATATCATCATCACTGACTTGAGTAACAATGGATGAAATAGTTTCAGCTCCTATAACAATGCACATAATGAATTCCTCATAAAAATTTAGTTTTTCAAAAGTAGAAGCTTGAGAAATAGCCACTTTAATGGCTTCAAAACTATTCTTGCCTTTGGTGGTCCATGAGATAGCTTGATCGTTCTAGAGCATAGTATTCAATGGTTTGACCAAAGCCCCAAAATTTTGTTCAAACTTTATTACAAAGTTTATATTTCCCAAGAATAATTTAAGAGCCTTCTTGTGGTGTGGTAAAGATAGCTAAAGAATTGAATCAACCTTTTGTGGATTAATTTCCAAACCTTATTTAGAAATAATGTGACCCAAAAATTTACCTTTGTATAATAAAAATATTGATATTTTTGGATTCCAATATATCCCTAAATTCTTGCAAAACTTGAAATGGCTATGAAAATCCATATACATTTCACATTGAAAAGTAGCACAAACATTGAAGATATCTTGAGCAGAATCTTCTTGTATGTGTAAGTCCCCCATTTTGTAGTGAAGGTTGTTTTATACATGTCTTCTTCTCATACAAGAATTTGATTATATCCACTATACCCATCCAAAAGAGACAATCTATGAGAACTTGAAACTGTCCTCAAAATCGTACCCATATGGGGTAGGGAATGGTAGTCTTTAAGTAAGGATGTATTAAGGTCTATGAATTCCACACAAAAGGGATTTAACCATTTTTCTTTCACGCATGTTCAAGGTTTTCTACCCAACTAGCTTTATTTATAGCAAAAATTATCCCCTGATTAAATAAGCTTGAAAACTCATTTCTCTTCAAAGGCTCAATTTTTCAATGTATAGGCCTCTATTTTTCCCTTGCCATTTTTCAATTAGGATATAATTTGATTATATTCTGAACTAAATTGGGTTGAAAACCTCTAAGGTCTTCGTATTTCCAACTAAATGCATCTATGAATTCCTTGTATAAATAAACAAAAATTTGCTTCTCATATGTGGAACATACCTTCCCAATCTATGATGTTTTAGCTTGTTTAAATAATATTTCTTCATAGTTATCAATATGAGTGGACATTTTTACTTTATATTTTCTTAGCTGATCACCAGAGATGAAAATATTCTCTAAAGTATTAAGTCCATGAGGTAACTTTTTATTTTCAGCTGCATGATCTGATCACCATATTTATGATGCATATTTTCTTGATTAAGCGGCGAGAACTTAGCTTATTCATGTCAAAATATACAAATTTTCTTGTCATCTTAAAAAACTTGTCAATTCTCTTCATTATAATGTATTGAAGGTTTGATAATAAGATTTATATGAGGTTGTATTTTGTCATATTGGACCTACTCAAGGACATCAAAACTAGCCCTAACTGCTTTACAATCTTGTATGCATAGTCATTCATTTTCCTTGGGAAGGATTGAATATTAAAATCTTGAAAATATTCTATTAATTCCCATATTCTATGTTTATAAGAATTCAATAGTGGCTTCTTGGAAACATTCGGATCTCTAAATTGGTTAATGACCGATTTAGAATCACCAAAAACCTACAATGAATTGATTCCTCTTGTTCATACCATTTTAGGCCATGAATAAACACTTCATATTTAGAAAAATTGCAAGTACAAGAAATATATAAGCTTGAGGCTTAAAAAGACCCATGTATTGATGGGGAAAACAATACTAAACCAACACCTTCTCTCTCTTTTGTTCTTATCTCCATCGACATAGAGTTGCCACATCCCTTCTTGTGGTTTTGTTTTGAAAGTGTAGGGATTGAGGTGTTTTCCTCGTGAGTATAATATATTGTAAGTAGTTTCTCTTTTATTTCTATATAAGAATCGTGATCATACTTTTCTTGTGTCTTTTGATCCATGAACAAATTAGAAACACCGTGTAAAAAGTAAATCTCAACATTATGATCAAAATATACTTGTTCAATTACAACATAATTAGAAATAGTATTTGAAATATGAAGCTCAATATGGAAATTTCGTAATGGTTTGAATTACCAATAACTTGCATACCATACCTCGTAGTGAAGAAGAGGTTAGACCAATCGAAGAGAGGGACCCTTCATTATTTGCTATGAAATCCTGACAAACATAGTGCAAAGTAGGGAGGTAAATCTACAACTATTACATCTTGTAAAATTGTTACATTAGGAAAAACATGTAACATTACCTCCAAATTTCTAATTAGACCAATTTGTATTGGTTGTTATCCGATAAAGATGTAATATGTTATTCATAGTTGACTCATAATTTAGGCCCGACTTGTTTGTTATGATCTTTGGCATGACAATACTACTTGCTCCACTATCCACCATGCAGTTGTGGACTAACTGATCTCCAATAATGAGTGATAGGTAAAGGGAGGTGACTTCTTTACATATACAACATTCAACACCTTTTGCACCATCTTTTTACCTATTTCATTATTTCT
Source organism: Taxus wallichiana var. yunnanensis (assembly GCA_018340775.1). NCBI lineage: Eukaryota > Viridiplantae > Streptophyta > Pinopsida > Cupressales > Taxaceae > Taxus > Taxus wallichiana. The sequence goes on from CM031239.1 coordinate 977,569,005, forward strand.
TGTTGTATGTTTGTAAGAACCATATAAGCTTTATTTAGTTTCTTTTCAACTGATTTAGAAGATAACTACACATCATAAAGTTCCTTAGCAAGAATATCTTATTTTCTTAGAAAATTTAAAGCATCCCAAAAATAAATATTAACATTACTATTTTTCATACATTCAAAAATATTTAAGGAAGCTATAATATTCTTAGAATGAGAAGATATTGCTTACATGCGGTCTTAGATATCTGTGAAAAAAAAAAACACTCTTGACATTTGGCTTCTTACATGCTTCCTTCTCCTTCTCGGTTGTAGTATAAGCTTCTTAGCAATTCTGTTTGAGACAAGAGGCATATTTGTACCCTTTTCCTTTATTTATTCCTCTTCAAGATCCATCCTTTTAGATCGGTGAAAAGTATACAATGCTAATCTTCCTCATAAATTACCATTGATTTCTCTGGATTCCTTTGACTCTAATTTTATCGTTATCCACCCTCGATTTGAGGAAAATGTAATGTTTCATATTGAGGTTTGGAAACAAGGCTTAAGTTAAGATTAACATTTGGGAAAGAAAATTAAGCATGGGGTTGACTATAAGGCAAACACCATTCTAATTCTTGAGCCATATTAACTAGTACAAGGGAATTAAAGGAATAAGGGGCTTTAGGATCAACTAATTTGGGAAGATAAGGATCTCTAAAATTATGATTTTACTGATAAGGGGGTATAATATATTGACAAGGTTCTTGGTAAGGCCTATTAGGATGAGTAATTTACTTTTTCATTTTCGTTAACTCATTTCCAAATTATTTTAATGTTCAGTTTATTTCAGTTAAGTCATTTAGCTTAACACAGAAAATAGGTTCTATCTTTTGTAGAGGTGGTAGAATAAGAGATAAATATGCATTAAAAGGCATTGAGGGCATTATTGCTAATTTTTCAGCCTTAATGAGGTTGTTTTCATCGCTTATGACTATGTCGTGGTGTGTGGAAGTGATGAACCACCCATTGACTGTATCATTTCTACAATATCATGATTTAGAGCTCGTAGGTAGTAAAGTAAAGTATGATCATCTAAGGGCTTGACATTTGGTGGTATCCTATCCCATGTTCTAGCAAACCTCAAATTGAAATCATTCATTAATTCCTATGGGTATATTTTAATTGTAGTTAATTGTCAACTAATGACTAGTTGTCTTATTTATTTTCAAACCGAGTACAAAAGGAAGTTCCCAATTGGTACCATGTGTTAATGCTTCGTATGGCGAGTTCTATACCAAATAAGGGCTTATTCCTTAAAATACATTGAAAATAACCTTAAGGCCAGATTCTCTTGGGTTATGTTATACATAGAATTTTATTCGACAAGTGTCTAACTTGCTCAAAGGGTGTTATTCATCTTTTCCTAGTAAGATAAGGAAAATTTTTAAGGGTGGTTGATGGTATATGATAAAATTGAGAAAGAGCTAAGAGGTTGCATCCAAGTAAAAATTAGAAAAGGAATATTCCTTTTGGCATCCATTGGGGATATGGGAATTTCAATCTTAAAATTTTGATCAACGATGAGAGAAATTGGCCTAATATAAGGAGCACTATTTCTAAATATTTGTCTTCTAGATGAATTAAGAGGTAATTGCAAGAATTCAAATGGAATACCTCTAATCGAAGACCTTGTTGTTACCTTAGGTATGGAACATAGAGTACCGATTTGAAATCAGCTTTTCGAAGTGACCAAATGTATTTTCTTTCAGTCTTAAATGGGTGACTAGAATTAATTCCCCCAAGTAGCGGATAATATTCATTAAAACAATGTTGATCGTAAAAATCCTCATTCAAAAAATTCAAGGAAAAAAGTATACGGTATTGATTGAATGGTTCATGCCTGATTGTTTCTCGTAGATCTTCGTTTATACCATGTTGAGTGTTGATACTTTCTGTAAACAAGAGATCATGTTGCTAATCTTGATTAAATAAATTCTTAGAAATGACTGTGAAAGGAAATCATACTCAACTGCATGCTAAAAAACACTTGATAGGTTTGATTTGTGGTCTACCAGAGTGATAAAAATTGTTATCTAGCATAATTACACCTATGTGAGGAATGGAATTATTTTTCTCTCTCTCTCTCCTCACTTCTACAAATAACAATGGAAACACCTCATGCCCTGTGGGTATCCTGAATATGAGGTGAATCTCCATATTTAAAGGGCTTGTTCCCTTACTTTGTGTATCCCTAAACTAAACTGGTGGGGGTAATGCTTGGAGTGAAAGATTGTAAAAATTTGGGTGATAAAATAATTTTGTTTGGAGGTTTCTGATATAGGAATGTGGAAAAACTGATTAAAAAAATACTTAAATGGCATGATCCAAAGGTGTGGGTGAATTCACATGAAAAAGAATGGAATTTTTCAGGGAATTTAGTCAATCAAAACAATACAATTTTATTATTTTAGAGAGAGATATTTATACAGATATTGATCCACAATATATGGGATCTAATCCCTATCCTTATCCTCCCACAAATCACTCCAAACCATACAAACAAATAACAAACTACCCATTTATTTACCTCATGGTATATTACTAATTTACCATGGAAACTCTAATTTCCCAACATTCCCTCCCTTAGAGTTGACATGGGTAGATACAAAACACAAACAACTCAAAAAAGATAATCCTCATCGCTTGAAAAACCTTCAGTATTAGCATTTGTGTCTTGTTCTTCAGTATCATCTTCTTCAGTAGCCATGGCCTTGTCAGATAGTTTTCCATCAAGTAGATCTTTTGCTCTTTTCATGCAGTTGAGAATAACATGTCCTGGCTTCCTACAATAAAAACATATACAGTTTTTGATATGTTTTGATCTTTTATAGGAATTACTTGATTGACTAGCTAATGCTGCTTCTTCTTCTTCATCATCTTTGCTTTCCGTATCGAGTAGCGTTGCTATTATGCTCTCCAAGCTTGGATTTAGTTTACTTAAAGTAAACACCATATTGGACATACTTTTAGGCATGCTATTTAGTAATATGGCCTTTGCATCATTGGGTTTCACCTTTTCGTTAATGCCATCCAGTTGGGCCATTAGAGAGCGGAACTTGCTTATATGAGATACAATATCTCCTCCTTCTTCCATTTTCAACCCATATAATTTCTGCTTCATATTTATCTCTGCATTGTCAGTTTTTGATCCAAATAATTGATTCAATGCTTCCCATATTTCATTGGATGATTTTTTGAAATCTACATGATGTAGATACGGTTTGGATAATCCGAGGCCAATAATGGCCAAAGCTTTTTTATCTTTGACTTTCCATTTTTGGAGTGTGTCTACATCTGTTGGTGCAACCGATCCTCCATCAACAATGTCCCAAAGATCCTTTTCAATCAGCAACAGTTGGATTTGGATTTTCCATGTATGGAAATCCTTTCCATCGAATTTTTCTATCTGGTTCATTTTTTCCATTACCAAATCACCAATGAAAAAATAATAAAGTAATCTTTAACAACTCAGAGAATTGATTTGAAAGATACACGTCCAAATCTAGTAGATCTGTCCTCTGGATCTCCCTTTCATGCACAGCTGGAACAGGTCGCTGCAGATCTGATATGTGGATGTCAGATCAAATCCAATCTGCAGAATATATATATTCAAATATCAAAAAAAGAAGTTGTGGGGCGCGGATCTCATGATGTGATGTAAATAATGCCGTAGCAGGAGCTTGATATTCGACCAACCATAGGAATGACCGATGTATTCCTTAAACCAAATGTGTAGATCAATTGGAAAAGAAAAGGATCCGGTACAATTAATACAAATGCATGTACGCAGCTAACACAGAATGTAAAAAAAAAAAAACTGCTATATCAATCGACCTCCTCAAAGCTGGAGTCACATGTGAGAAGTAATTTGAATCTGAGAAAACACTATGCTAAGCAGTTCAAAGCTATCATTGAATATGGATCCAATAAATACAGTCATCGATCCAATACAGTCATCGATCCAATATAAATACCTTCATCGATCCAATAAATCAACGCAATGAATATAGATGTATATCAAGCTCAGGGAGCTTTCCAAAAAGAGTTTGACCCAGAGACTCTTCTGACGCTTCGATCTGCGGGGCTTAGCGTTGTAAATCCCTCAACGTATCTCGATCTGCAGGGCTTAGCGTTGTAAATCCGTGGAGATGTGGACAAGATGGTAGGTCGAAGCTACCATTGGGGACGTGGAGAAGTGCCAAGCAGCCAAACAAATATATACACCTATGCAAAAGTTTACACAAAAAATAAATCTGATATCTCCAGCTACTAGTACTGAGAAAATATCTCCAAAATAATAAAAAAAAAATGTCAATAATATTCACAGTGGTCTGCACTGTAAAATTATTGGCAAATAATAGCCTCTCAAATGATAGGACCAATTGACATGGTCTACACTCAAAGGATCCTGTAGGGAACAAGGCTAGAATTACAAAGAGGTCCCTCATGGTGCCTGCTTTGATACAAAATCAGGGAATTTAGTCAATCAAAACAATACAATTTTATTATTTTAGAGAGAGATATTTATACAGATATTGATCCACAATATATGGGATCTAATCCCTATCCTTATCCTCCCACAAATCACTCCAAACCGTACAAACAAATAACAAACTACCCATTTATTTACCTCATGGTATATTACTAATTTACCATGGAAACTCTAATTTCCCAACATTTTTAAGCGATGACTCATGATTCTAGTTTCCAATATCATACAAACTAAAATTAATGACAACACCTTGTTGTACAATAGGGCATGTAGCTCAAGCATGAACTTAATGAATTGGGGAAAATAAATAACAACAATTACTACCTTGAAAAACAAAACACTACAAGATAATTGTAAAGAAAAAAACTTTATTCTCCTTAGAGGGCACTTACTATAGAAAATCCTGCAGCACCTTGTTACAAAAAATCATTCGCAATGCTTGCAAAAGCATTGGAATAAATAGGAATAGTTGCTCACCATAAATCCCAAAATAGCTAAACCTTGGATTCAATTAACTTTGACATAACTCCAAAGTTAACTTTAATTACACAACTCTTTATAAGAATACAAATACAATAAGAAAGGAAAAAAATAGCATGTTGTACATTGAATCTCTCCTTCGTCAATCTCTAGTTGACCCTCTCATTTTCCCTTTTTAATGGCATGTGTACGACCATTTAACAAAAGTTAAGGTAACTTTGGGGAAGTTAGGGTAATAATAACACCTTGTCTCATCTTCCAAAGTCAATTTTTTCCCTCACATGCAAGTTTAAATTATTTAATCATTGATGGCTAAGTATGGCTTAAAAACTCATGCATAATGAATTCCTTGGCAAGAGTCTCCTTTCTTCTCATGCTTTATAAAATCCTATTTTCACTTATGTGAGAAATTATAATGTTTAATCATTATAACAATGATCCACTTTTTGACTAAGGTAAGACAAATTATTTCCCACACAATACATGAAAATTATAATTATGAAAAATGAATCCCCCAAGTGAATAAGTTGGCATATATTAGAAGAAAGAAATGGGATTCTATTCCCATCATGAACAAAGAAAAAAGAGGGGAAAAATTGGTCGTTTGACCTAACTCTACGAGTTAGGGTTTTGAGAATTCTTGCCACTGTCCAACATTGAAACTTGGCATTTGAGTTTACAAACTCCAAAAGGGAAAATATCTAGGCATTAGGTTAATTCACTTGCTTTTCACACTGGTAATGAATATCTACAAAACATTTGGCCACCATTATTGCTTTAAAGCCCATTATTTTTCATTTCTTATTTGTATCTTCGTTGACGAGCCACATTTACTTAATATGGGTTCGTATTGGAAATCATTACAAGAAATGAATTTTACTTTTATACTTTTTGGGTGTATAACTACCCATTTTTGTGAGTTGGGATCTTTACTCTCTTAAGGCACTTTGGGTTTATTACCATTCGGCTTTACATTGCATGAACAAGAAGGTTTGTATCGTCGTGTGTTTTTTCTAAGCTATCTTTCATGGAGATATGGGCTCTGTTTTTAACTAGCAATCACTTTACGAGTGTGAAAAATCCTATCATGGTTGTTTCATTTTGCATTGCACTACTCTGGTTTACTTCTCTCTATTATGGCCGTCATAGGCAAGGGTATGGAGCTCCTTGTTTTATTTTCATTTTATTTCGATTTAGCTATGTTGATTAGTCTCACCCTGTAAGAGATGGGTCTCATTTTTTCTTCTTGTTTATGCATGGCTCGATGGTTCGGGTTTTATCACCATAACGTTACCGATCTATCTCTTACAAAATCGTTGTAATGCCCCATTCACTCCCATAGAACGAGACTCGAATTGCAGGGGGAGGTGGTTATGGCCCTCTAGTGGAACCAATTTGTTTGAGGGGTCAGCTAAATGTAATGTATATTGATTTATTCTTCCAGCAACTCCCCTTTTCACACAGGTGACTTGTCCACATTATGCACTTGTCCCGATAAATTCCCTTGCTTGGTGTGTTTGGAGAAAATTCTTTATCTTCCACTTATTCTTAGATTAAAGTGGGTGAGTGGTTGTAGTGTTGACTACACCTTTCTTTTAATTAATTTTCTTGATTGCAAATCTTCTTGGGGCGTTCTATATCTTCTCACGTCAATTTTCTCATTGCGTAAGTTCTTCTATGAAGCGTCCTCCTTCCTGCTATTTGTTGGTCACTTTCATTTGAATGGATTTAAAATAAAATTTAAATAAGAAATAGAAGAATAATTAAAAAGGGGGCGTAGATGAGTCATTTTAGGGTTTTTATGTTCCTTTTTAGATTAAAACAAACAAATAAATAAATACATAAATAAATTTTAAAAAAGAATTAAATTAAAAAAAAGAAGCCGGTGGAGTTGGGGCGGTTTAGGGCAAAAAAAAGAGGGGGGGCTCGGGCTCCATTGCTTATCTTTTTGTTTTTTTTTCATTTTTTTCATCCTTTGCTTTTGTTGTTGGAGGAGAGTAGCACTCTGCTAGGGGAAGGAGAGCTCCGAACCAACCTTTAGTGCACCCACAAAGCTGCTAAAGGAAAATGTGGTTTCATGGAATGTCTAGTCACAGTTTTCTATCACATATCCATATGCTCTTGTTGTAGGTTTTGCACAAATCGGTGCGCTTTGGGTTTTTTGTCTTTTTAAAGAAACTCTGGCCGATGCCATCTCATGGAATGCCATTGTTTCTACGACTGTCTGTGCAAAGCATCCTCCCACCCTGTATCTTAAAAAATTGCACCTTTATTCTTGCGTGGGTAAAGAAAGATGGATTTTGTCAGATGTTGTAGTTGCAAATGCTTTGGGGACATTGTTGCGATTGTCGACCGAATGAAAGAATGAGAGACTGACTCCTCATGGAATATGTTTACTGCTGTGCATGGAAGGACATGAGTACCTCATAAGGCGGTCACACTGTTTCACCATGCAACAAATAACTCTCGACTGATGAGTTTACTTTTGCCAACGTTCTTCCATAATGTGCCAAGATGGAAGCTTTGGAGCAGGGTATGAATAATAGAACGTGGTTTTTTTTGTAATATTTTGTTCTTGTAGTGTCATAGCTGCTTATGCGTGAAAAATGTGGAAGTGTGCTATAGTTGGTATGTATGAAAAATGTGGAAGTGTATTCAAGGCATGTGATTTATTTAACAAAATGCCTCAGATATTTCATCTCATGGAATGTAATGGTTTCAGGGTATTCATAGATGAGCTTGTTATAAAGGCCTTTGAAACTTTGAAGGAAATGTATTTGGCAATGGTAAAGCAACACTTAACAATTTTTTTTTAACACCCTCTCAACTGCGCCAAAATAAGTGTTTTAAATTGGGATATGCACAAAATGGATTTGTTAAAAAGGCGTGTGATCTGTTTGACATAGAAAATGCGGTCTCATGGATTGAGATGAATACTTGAAAACACAAAATGGTTTTTTTTATGAGACATGGGTGCACAACGAATGGTTTGGTTTTCACGTGATTATCTGGCATCACGTGGCATCACTGGTGGTCTCAATGGATCACGAGTGTAAACCACTTGGAGCCCCTAATCCCTATTTTTCTCATCGTTCCTAGGCATGGTTCATATTCCCGTACCTCTCATAATTCTCATTATTTAGTTCTCTTTTGCAACGTAATAGAATTTTTAAAATATTAGGATTTTAATACAGTTAAATGTTTATATCAACTCATTACAAAATAATTAATTGTTGTGTCATAACTCACATACTCAAAATAACTCGTTTTCATTAAACCATGAACATCCACCCTCATTTTGAAGTGATTTAGAAAAATTTCCACCCAACTAGATCGCTTCAATATTGGATTATCGACAAGATGAGATTGACTTCAAGTAAAAATTTTGACCTTCTCCCTATTTAAACAGTTAATTTTTTAATTTTTGGAGACTCATTAAGTACCCTTCGTAACTCTAAAAATGAGATGTTAAGCTTTATTCGTGTACCTTGGTATGCGAGGAGTCACCTTGACCTTTGAATTGACCACTGACGAACATATGTGACCTTTTGATGCTCTTAAAGGACCCCTATTACATTGTTTTACAGTAGTAGAAAGTTGTTAAATCTAGAAAGTTGGCTTTCGTTTTGAACCACCATTTGAAACCTGGATAGAGAAATTATTTCCCGTCTTCACAAACCTCTAGTGTTTATACTAGACAATTGCATGGAACATTCAGTTTAGGGAAAAGCACTTTTCTAGATAGTTTGGCAAAGCCATTTTGTAGGCCTCCGGTCGTAGTTTGACGAGGTCAAACTGGACCAATTTCGACTTGTCGCTCCAAAAAACTTGTCGCCGTTTGAAAATGGTTTTCTAGTTCTCAGTCCCGTCGACTCTGATGAATTCTCCTTATATAGGGGAACTTGTAGGAAGTGTCTCGTTGCGTGCTCATCCATCGAACGTCAATTTTGGACGTGGTTTTCTGAGCCCTCAAGCTAATTTTTGTTCATTTACAACTGGGTCAACTATGACCAGTGGCCCCGGATAACTAGCTGCCAAACGCAAACCATTCACTTTTTCCAAGTTCCATCGGTTGCTATGAACTCTTGGTATATCTAGGAACATGTAGAAATTTAAACATGGTGTACATTCTTATAGGAAGATAACTTTTGGAAGTGGTTTCTTAGCCTCTAAGCCCATTTTCAACAGTTTGTAGCTAGTAAGGAAATGTAAAAATAGGAAGCTGCAGGACCCTCATTGGGTTGCCAAACCACCATGGATACTTTTTACACATGTAATTCATTGTTTAAAACTCTATAGTGTTCTTGTTGTGTGAAATAGAACTTTTGAAAAAATGGTGTTTTCTCTCTCTGGGTTACAAAATGAAGTGAAATGAAATATATTGAATACATGTCTCTAAACTTTTTCTCTCGCTTGCAAATTGTAATTAATATTATATGTAAATGCGAAAATGGAAAATGATAATTATGTTAGATTAGGGTGGATGCCATGCCGCCAAAGAACTATCGCTGATATCATTCTCACATGGTTTTGTAGGATGAAAGAATGACGACGAAAAATGTGATGTGTAATTTATTAATTGTCATTGTAATTTAGATAGTTTAATGTTAAATGAATAGACGTAAAATGTAGTCTCATGTTACTGAGAAGGTTAGAATCGATAATTTGTTGATATGTATGAAATGCTAGTTTTAAGGACATCTAGGAATGTGCATTTAATCATAGTTAAATTTTGAATTATAGTACACTGGTAAAAAGGTTTGATATTTATATAAGGTAAATGAATTTGAAGTAATATCTTGTAGTGCATATTTAGTGTTCAATAAATGATAAATGAGTCATCTTGTGCATTCATATTTTGTAAATTTAATAAAGAGAATTAAATCAAAACACTCTACCCTTGTGCATTATTGGGACATAACTTGTTTCTCATGTGTGATACTCCTTACCATAGAAGACATTGAAAACCATAGGATGAACTTAATATTTGCTCTCGATGGAACATCCTAATTTAGGAAAACAGAGCTCAAGAATGGGCTTATCGTCTTATTCAAAGCATGTTTACATGGCATTGACTAAAGCCTGTTTGATAGGAGTGACACGGTGAAACTTTTCTTGGAGTGTGTAGATCTAACTCCCCTTCTTAGCCTAGAAGACTACCTTGTCACCCGAAGATAGATTTAAAAATTAAAGTTCTTCCTCGAGTAAAAACCCTATTGGATCCAAATGACATAGATGGAGGTTGTGACTTAGTTGTCTCAGGTCTTAAACTTTTACTAATGAGCTCCTTAGCTCTGCTCGGCTTAATGAGTTACCCTAGTTTCTCTCAACATAAAACCTTGGTCCTTTCTACGAATGTGATTTAGCATAAATATGTCCTCTTTCTTAAAACACATATATAGTTGAGGGGTAGAGCCTTAGGTGAAGGTGGAAATAATCTAAGACTTAGTTTATTTGGATGTTAACTAGGATTTGTGTGTATCTTCAAGTCTTGATTTTTATGCCTTCAAGAGGTTAGTCAAAAAGTTTGTAACTCCTTTTCAAGACAATGCTAAAAATAAGATTATAATGTGACGTAGAAAATAAAACATATAAGAGTAAAGATGAGATTTGAGGTTCAGAATAATGCCACCCTTGAAGACCTTATGACTCAATTAAACATACTCTTTTGTTTCAAAGAATATGAATTATTCTTCTTTGTGGGCAACCTTCGAGAAAACATAATACATATATAATCACAATGGTATTCCTCATGTCATTGAATTGGAATAACTATGGTAGGGAAATAACTAACCTGTGATCGACGTATGTTTTCGGTAATAAGCTATCTCGCATCTCAATCTCTGTTAAAACCTAATATCACTATTTGGACACCAATTCACATTCACATGAGTTGTAAGAGTGAAAAGGTAGACATTGAATATATGTTAGAGAAGAATATTATTAACATAAGGACAAGATAATTAAGTACTTTATATGCTTTTGAATTATGACAAAAGAGCATGCAAGTTATGGAAACTTTTGTAAAGAATAAGATACCAATTAAAAATGAGTGAAAGATATTTTAACCATGGTATGAACTTAAGAATCCTGTCGGTGGACAAAGAGAAATTTATCCTTACACAATAATGTTATTGGAATGTTAATCGTACTAAAATACAATTAAAGAAAAGATGTGTTTTGGGTTTTCCTATCCTTGAGTCCTTTTTCTATGGTTCGGGCATTGCTAGTATTCATTCATTAGGAAAAGTGTGGCATCGACATTCCTATGTTGTCTTCATATGACTATGTGAGTCGATGACTTATGTGATTGTCGTGCGAGTCGAGTTTTGGTACTTGGATCCCTTGCTTTGTTGTGTGTAGTGAGCAATGTAAGTCAAAAGAAAATTATCCTGGTATTTTACTTTTGTCATTGTGTTTGTAAAATATGGGCACTACATATGGTATTAGAGTGAGGTTCATACTCTTTAACCTGCGGGGAAGATTGGAGTTGTGATGGTGTTGCATGATGGTGTCGGATATTGGAAGAGTAATGTGATAAATGTTGTAATGTGAACAGTGTTGTAATTGTGACCTTATGGAAGCATGTGTTGTGAATGTCACTTAGTGCGTATTTGTTGTCATGTTGATGTGCTGATGATGAGAGTATTCACTCTCTATTTCATGGATCCAATGAGGAATCCGTGTGTGATGTACTGCTTTGTTGTTTTTGAATGGAATGTTATTGTGGATTGTTGAGGGTTAGAACATTTTGGCATTATGTAATGTGAAGGTGTATTGATGTATTACATGAAAAAATTGATGTAAAGTGAAAGGAATTTTATCGTGATGTCGTCACCATATTGTGATTAGTTGTGTGCATCGTCGTGTTGTATTGCAATTGACTATATGTTGTAATGTTAGACATTGTTTTCCTCATACATATAATTCATGTAATATGTGATGGTTCATGTCGTGATTTAGGGGAATATGGTGAGTGTATGATCCCTATGGTATAGTGATTGCACTTCGGTTACAGAATGTGGTAATGTGATGTATCGAAACCTGTGAAAGTAATGATTGTGTTCTACCCTGTATATATACCATGCGCAAAATGTTATGGTTAATGTGTGTGAATCACCATTGTGTTAGTGATGTAGTTATGTGTATGTTGTGAACCTTACACTAGAAGATCCTAAGGGGATAAATTGTCAAGAGTGTATGTGTGGAGAAAGGAGGTGTGGACCATGTTTTCATAATCTTAAGTTGAGTACGAGTGAGGAAGTGGAGTCTTATATAGACTGAAAACCCACTTCTATCTATTTAGTATACTTCAAGCTTGCTCAGTATATTGTGGGTGCACACCACCTTAGGCTCAACTTATGCAACTAGAGTTCCCTGCTCTTTCCTATTGGATTATTCATTGAATAATCCTATGTGATTTTGACTATGTTGATCCTTGTGGGAGTATGGAGTAATGATTCAGGCAGAGATGATGACAGTTACATTATTTGATATACTCATTTCTGGTTACATGTATATTTTTTTAGGAGGCGAGGCTCAATGTCGAGTGCCAAAGCATTGATGAGTACCCCTTTGGTGGCGGTATGAGGCCACATAGTGATTGTAATGTGCTATTTCTCTATATGTATTTTATTTGTAATTAATCCTTATCTCTTTTAGCTAGAACTAGTTGTTTTCTTGATTGACATGTTCTTATATTTTGAGAATTTATTTGATTGTTGCATTAACATTTGGATTTTACACTAACCATGGCTAATTAGCCATTTTTTCATAGTTTTAAAACTTTCTTTTCATATTTAAAAGTTTTGTAGCCTAGCCCAAGGCTTTTGATTTTGCCACTTGGAATTTGAATGGATTGCTTATCTTTGGTTCTAATGTCGTTATGTGTTGGAATAGGGTCATGGGACTAACCATGAAGTGGTTGAACCTATGGACCTACTTTGTTGCATGGGGGTACACCCCAAGGAGTTACAAAAATAACTAGCGGGTTGTTGAACAACAAGTTTTTATGTTACTTTGGTTGGGGGTGACGGGGCTATATGTGCCCAGGGCCATAGGGTGACCCAACCTCATTAAAAGGATAAAGGAGACAGGCCTTTATGATTGAGTGACTTGTTATTCTTGATGGGGCTCTATGGTTGAGTGACCCGGCTTGGTTTTGACACTATGATTCTTTCTCTATGAGAGGTATATGGAGATTATTTGGTGATGGTTTGGGAGGTATATGGAGTTTTTTTATGATACTTCAGGAGATATATGGAGTTCTTTCTTGATATTTTGAGATGTGTGGAGTTGGTATAGGGAGTTATGTGTACCCTTGTGATTCTTTTGACATCTTGTATGTTTGAGGATTGACGCCTCCCTTGGTTGATATGGACTATCGGATATTTTTGGCACTATGTTGAGTACATCATGAATTTTTGGTCACGGGATACTCGTTGTTTATGTATCAGTGTGTTGGTTCTCTTTGTCAGTCACATGTGTGTTCTTGATCTATGTATAGGACATAATTGTTGGAAATTATTTACTATGAGGACTACTTGTTGTCATTTCATGGAGGAATTAAAAGGTCTTGCGATGTGAGACAATCATGAAAGTAGGTAGCAAGATGTCTTGTGGGTTGTTGTGTTGTGTTAAGTTTTGTGTGACATCTTGATGTGAGTTATTGTTGGGCACCCATGAAACTTAAGGCAACTGAAAAGCTCTAAACAATGAATATTATAATCTTGAGATAAGAAATATTGTAAAAGAAAATGCTAATTAAGTAATAAGGTAAAATGGAACTACCAATCTTCATAGAACCTTAAAAGTTAAAATTTCTACATGATGTTCCTAGGGCCACCTCGTGGCCGTGATTTTGTGTCTGAAATCTTAACCTTAGAGCATACCTTCACCCATATTTGTTCCTTGTTGCGTACCATTTCTTTTTTCTTTGTGTTATGTCGCATCGAGGATGATGCTTTCTTAAGGGGAGGAGAATGTAATGCCCCATTCACTCCCATAGACCGAGACTCGAATTGCATGGGGAGGTGGTTATGGTCCTTTGGTGGTGCTAATTTGTTTGAGGGGTCTGCTAAATGTAATGTATATTGATTTATTCTCCCACCAGCTCCCCTTTTGGTGGTGACTTGTCCACATTAAGCACTTCTCCTGATAAATTCCCTTGCTTGGCGTGTTTGGAGAAAATTCTTTATCTTCCACTTCTTCTCAGATTAAAGTGGGCGAGTGGTTGGAGTGTTGACCGCACCTTTCTTTTAATTAATTTTCTTGATTCACAAATCTTCTTGGGCAGTTGTGTGTCTTCTCACGTCAATTTTCTCTGACCGCGTAAGTGCTTCTATTGAAGCATCCTCCTTCCTTGTTATTTGTTGGTCACTTTCATTTGAATGGATTTAAAATAAAATTTAAATAAGAAATAGAAGCATAATTTAAAAAGGGGGAGATGAGTCGTTTTAGGGTTTTTATGTTCCTTTTTAGATTAAAACAAACAAATAAATAATTAAATAAAACAAAAGAATTAAATTAAAAAAGAAGCCCATGGAGTGAAAGCGAGTTTAGAGAAAAAAAAAAAAAGGAGGGGGCCGAGTTCGATTGCTTATCTTTTTGTTTTTTGTTTTGTTTTTTTCATCCTTTGGTTTTGTTGTTGGAGGAGAGAAGCCACCGCCTTGAGGAGAAGGAGAGCTCGAACAAGCCTTTGCACACCCACAAAGTCTCTGAAGGAAAACATGGTTTGATGAAATGTGCAGTCGAGTTTTACATCATGAGATCCGTTTGTTAAAGTCGTAAGTTTTACACAAATCAATGCGCTTTGGGTGTTTTTGCTTTTTTTAAAGAAATGCCTCGCCAGATGCCATCTCATGGAATGCCATGGTTTTTGTGACCTGTGCCAGCATCCTCCCAGCCTGTATGTTAAAAAATGTGCCTTTATTCCTGCCTGGGTAAAAGAAAGAGGGGTTTTGTCAGATGTTGTGGTTGCAAATGCTTTAGGGACACTTTGTTCAGTGTTTGACCAAATGAAAGAATGAGACAGCTCCTCATGGAATATGTTTCTTGCGTTGTGCGTGGAAGGACGTGGGTCCCTCATAAGGCAGTCACACTGTTTCACCATGCAACAAATAGGTCTCCAACTTGATGAGTTTACTTTTGCCAGCGTGCTTCCAGCCTGTGCCAAGATGGAAGCTTTGGAGTAGGGTATGAACAATAGAATCTAGTTTTTTTGTAAGATTTTGTTCTTGTAGTGTCACAATTGATATGCATGAAAAATGTGGAAGTGTGCTATAGTTGGTATGTATGAAAAATGTGGAAGTGTATTCAAGGCATGTGATTTGTTTTACAAAATGCCTCGGATATTTAATCTCGTAGAATTAAATGGTTTTAGGGTATTCATAGATGAGCTTGTTGTAAAGTCCTTTGAAACTTTGAAGAAAATGTATTTGGTAGTTGTAAAGTAACACTTAACAATTTTTTTCAACACCCTCTCGATTGCGCCAAAATAAGTGTTTTAAATTAGGATATGCACAAAATGGATTTGTAGAAAAGGCGCATGATCTGTTTGACATAGAAAATGCGATCTCACAGATCGGGATGAGTACTTTAAAACACAAAATTTTTTTAATGAGACATGGGTGCACTGATGAATGATTTGGTTTACACGTGATTATACGGCATCATGTGGCATCAATGGTGGTCTCAGCGGATCACGAGTGTAAACCACTTGGATCCCCTTATCCCGTTTCACTCATCATTCCCAGGCATGGTTCATCTTCTCTTACCTCTCATTATTCTCATTATTTAGTTATCTTTTGCAAACGTAATATAATTTTTTAAATATTAGGATTTTAATATAGTTAAATGTTTATATCAACTCGTTGCAAAACAATGAATTGTCGTGTCGTAACTCACGTAGTCAAAATAACTTGTTTTCATTAAACCATGAACTTCCACGCTCATTCTGAGGTGATTTAGAAAACTTTCCACCCAACTAGATCACTTCAATATTGGATTATCGACAAGATGAGATTGACTTCCCAGTAATAATGTTGACCTTCTCCCTATTTAAATAGTTAATTTTTACATTTTTCGGAGACTCATTAAGTACCCTTCATAACTCTAAAAATGAGATGTTAAGCTTTATTCATGTACCTTGGTATGCGAGGAGTCACCTTGACCTTTGGATTGACCCGACGCAACATATGTGAGACCTTTTGATGCTTTTATAGGAGCCCTATTACATTGGTTTATAGTAGTAGAAAGCTGTTAAATCTAGTAAGTTGGATTTTGTTTTTAACCGCCATTTGAAACCTAGACAGAGAAATTATTTCCCGTCTTCGCAAACCTCTAGTGTTTATACTATACAATTACATAGAACATTCGGTTTAGGGAAAAGCACTTTTCTAGATAGTTTGGAAAATCCATTTTTACGCCTCGATTGCGGTTTGACAAGGTCAAACTGGACCAATTCGACTTGTTGCTCCAAAAAAATTTGTCACCGTTAGAAAATGGTTACGTAGTTCTCGGTCCCATTGAATCTTATGAATTCTCCTTATAAATGTGAACTTGTAGGAAGTGTCTTATTGCGTTCTCATCCATCGAGCGTCGTTTTAGGCGTGGTTTCTGAGCCCTCGATCTAGTTTTTGTTCATTTCTGTTTGGGTCAACTACGACCGGTGGCCCCAGAGAACTATTGCAAACGTAAACAATTTACTTTTTCCCAATTCCATCGTTCTTTATGAACTCTTGGTATATCGACAACATGTAGAAATTTAAACGTATTGTAGGTTTTCATCGGAAGATAACTTTTGGAAGCAGTTTCTTAGCCTCTGAGCACTTTTTCGACATTTTGTAGCTAGTAAGAAAATGTAAAAATAGGAAGCTGCGGGACCCTCGTCGGGTTACCAAACCACCGTGGATACTTTTGTGAGATATAAATCATTGTTTAAAACTCTATAGTGTTCTTGTTGTGTGAAATAGAACTTTTGACAAAATGGTGTTTTCTCTCTCTTCCCTTCTCTTTCTCTCTCTGGGTTACAAAATGAAGTGAAATGAAATGCATTGAGTACATGTCTCTAAACTTTTTCTCTCACTTTAAAATTGTAATTATTATCATATGTAAATGAGAAATTGGAAAATCATAATTATGTTAGACTAGGGTGGATGCCATGCTAGCAAATTATCGCTGATATCATGCTCATGTAGTTTTGCGGGATGAAAGAATGGCGACGAAAAAGGAGATGTGTAATTTATTAATTATCATTGTAATCTAGGTAGTTCATTGTTAAATGAATAGATGTAGAATTTAGTCTCATGTTACAGAATGTTAGAATCGATAATTTATTGATATATATGAAACGCTATTTTCAAGGACATCTAGGAATGTGCATTTAATCATAGTTCAATTTTGAATTATAGTACACTGGTAAAAAGGTTTGATATTTATATAAGGTAAATGAATTTGAAGTAATATCTTGTAGTGCATATTTATTGTTCCATAAATGATTCATGAGTCATCTTGTGCATTCATATTTTGTAAATGTAATAAAGAGAATTAAATCGAAACACTCTACCCTTGTGCATTATCGGGACATAACTTGTTTCTCATGTGTGATACTCCTTACCATAGAAGACATTGAAAACTGTAGGATGAACTTAATCTTTTCTCTTGATGGAACATCCTAATTTAGAAAAATAGAGCTCAAGAATGGGCTTATCATCTTAGTCGGTGTGTTTAGTGGCATTAACTTAAGCCCGTCGATAGGAGAGACATAGTCAAACTTTTCGTGGAGTGTGTAGCGCTAACTTCCCCTTCTTAGCCTAGCGGACTACCTTGTCACTGAAGATAGATTTAAAAATTAAATTTCTTCATCGAGTAAAATCCTTGTTGGATCTAGATGACATAGATGGAGGTTGTGACTTAATTTTCCTAGGTCTTAAACTTTTACTAATGAGCTCCTTAGCTCATCTCAAGCTTAATCAATACAACAAACAAGTCCTTTTTACCACAATTATTCCACAAAATTTCTACAATTTGGAAGAATTGTAGAATACTTGTGGCATGTCAATGATAATTTGATTTATTCATTTTTTTGATATTGTGGATGTTCTACAATTTACATATAATAATAATAATTTGTAGAGAACTCACATATACAACTATTTCTAGTAGAAAATCAACAATTTTCAGAAAACAAAATTAAAATTTAGCATAAAATTCAATCTGTCACAAAATACATATGGAATATTTGAAAAAAAAAAGTTTATATTAATATCGATTTACTAATTTTAAAAAATTGAAAATGTCAAATCGTCAACATTTAAAAGTTTTAAATATCTCAAGAAAACTTATTTTATGAATAACAAATATTTGCATGTAGATTCAACTTTGGCATGTGTCACTGGTGAAACACCATCAATCACTTGACTGGATTTTTTCAATTTCATAAATTTCCCTAATTACAATAACGAGTTGATATTTTTAATTACAAAATTCAATAAAATGGTAAACCATCACAATTTGAGACACTTGTATTGGTTCTTGAGTTGTGTTCAAATCTTCTAAATACTTCCATGGCTTAAATAAAGATATAGTCACGTAAGAAAAATTCAAAGAAATACTACATGCATCATGCATATCAACATGTGCAAGTTAAGATGTGAAATACTTGTTGCATGTCATACCTACGCTAGAAAGGTGAATCTCAAATTGATTTCCACATCTAGAAAATGTTTGAAATATGCGGGAAATGGACATTCAGAGGTGACGTGCAAACTACTAATGGTGAGAGATTCAAATGCAAATTCAACTATATGTGAAAAAGATAAAGAATGATAACAAAAGAGGTTGGAAGCAGATTATTTCCAAAAGAAATTAGTTTTCGACTAGAACAATAACTAGATGTGGAAAAATTCAAGGTGAAAATCATATGAAAAATAACGAACGTTGCTCCCTCAATCTATTAGTAACTCAATGTTCGACCTTGCGCTGGTGCTATTAAGTGTGATTCATGATTTGCATTGAATTCCACTGCATTATAAATTCCAAGGATCTACTCCTCGTATGGATTTACATCCAGTTACTGTGATTCAACATGTTAGATCTGATATGAGAATGGCGTTTAATCAAACATCTCGAATGCACCTATCACATCTCGTGTATTCTTGGAGTTCGAGTCTCTTTCCTTAGATCTTGGTTTTTATCTATTTTATAAGTTCTAGCTGTTCAAATGTGCCTTTCCTCCTGAATTTCACTCTAATATCTAACTACTTATGTGCAGTTGATATCGTTATGACTATTTGATAGATACGTGGCTTTTTTTAAGACTTGAGTCTTGGATTGGATTTTGCACCATTCTACATGGTAAAGCGGAACCCTCAAAGACTTCACTGATGGAAATTTTGATCTTCATGTGGTGTAATAATTCCATGTGTAATATTCCAGATATGTGATAGAATACCTGATAATAAAGGCGTGATGAATTTAATACAAACAACGAACTCAGAGATAAACAACCTGATTTTCTTGAATCAAGTCAGGACCACAAATAAATCATGAATAAAAATAGGAAAAGGGGAAGTTTCTTTAAGGATGATGATATAGTTTAAATATTTTCTGAAATACGGTCCTAAGAATTTTTTTCTTATAATCATTTAGTTCTTCACTATTAAAAGTGATTGGGATACCTTGTTCGTGTGTTGTTTTTAAAATATTTTTGCAGGTTTGACATCATATTGTAATTTTCTTTCAATGTGTGCAGATATTGATTGAGGAATTATATCAAAAGACCTGGTTTATTGTAATAGGCAATCTGATAAATCCATTCCCTACATATTGGTTTGCATTACTTCAAGTCTTGCTTCTCACCTTCTCATAATTTTTTTGTTGTGCTATATAGGTTTGATGGGAAGTCTCTTCATTTCAAAAAAGGAAAAAGGAAAAAGGGTTTTAATGAGAAGTTTGCAAGAATAATATTGATTATTTAAATGTAGTTCATTATAATCATCTAGTCTTATAGGAATGTTTATGCATATTTGTAGTTCCAATACTATGGAATGCTCATTAGTTTAGGAATTCACATTTACTCGTAGTATGCAAAAATTATTATATATTTAGGTGAATTTTTCCTATGTCAATGTTTTGGAAGATCCATGTAGAATAATAAGTGTACATCTTCTATAATAAATCGAACATATTTTCTCTCCACATATGATCTTTTTCTAAGTTGCTATTTTTTTAATATATTTTAAAAAGTATTATTTTACTTTGTAGTCTAGAGATTTCTTTGCAATTAAAAATGAGTGAATAAATGGAGGAAAAAAATTGTTTAGATTGTAAAATTATATTTTTAGATCCTATAATATGAATAGTAAACAGTTCTTTAAAATATTCCTTTTCGAATATAAAAATGAACATTAAATTTTTTTCTAGAAAGATATTTCCGTTTAATAATAAAATTATAGATTTGTGTGTGTTCTAAATGTAGACAATCCACATAAATAATTATCTAAATGAATGTGAAATTGGTTGTCAATAGTAACTTTTCTACATTTTTAAAAGATAATTTCACAATTAATTATTGTGGCAATTAAATTGTATCTTCCACCTACAATTTTTATGTGGTGAGGACAATTGTAGAAAAAATTGTTGAAATTTCCACAAAAAAACATTGAAAAAAATACAAAATTATAAATTGTGGAATTTCTACAAAGATTAAATCTATAGAAATACTACATTTTGGTGAAAACTATGGAATACTAACAAAAATAAAAATCATAGAAATGTTACAATCATGACAAAATGTGGAAAATGTACAATTGAAAAATTAGAGGTTAGCTATAAATTTTATGAGTTGTGGACCATCAACGGTATAGTGAATTGTGAAAAACTATAATAAAATATAAAAAATGTGGATTAACTACAATTCCAATGCCACAATTTTATTTTTTGAAATACCATATAACCACAAAAATATTGTTGAAAATTTGTGGAAAAATGTCTAGTTTGTTGTAGTGAATGTGTTACCCTGGTTTCTCTCAACATAACACCTTTGTCCTTTCTCGAAGGTGGTTTAGAATAAATATGTGCTCTTTCTTAAAACACATATATAATTGAGGGGTAGACCCTTAGGTGAAGTTGGAATTAATCTAAGACTTAGTTGATTCAGATGTTAACTTGGGTTTGTGTGTATCTTCAAGTCTTCTGATTTTTTTATGCCTTTAAGAGGTTAGTCAAATAGTTTGTAACTCCTTTTCAAGACAATGCTAAAAATAAGACCATAATGTGATGTAGAAAATAAAACATATAAGAGTAAAGATGAGATTTGAGGTTTGGAATAATGCCACCCTTGAAGACCTTATGACTCAATTAAACATACTCTTTTGTTTCAAAGAATATGAATTGTTCTTGGTGTGAGAAACCTTCAAGAAAAAAAAATACATATATAAATCACAATGGTATTCCTCAAGTCATTGAATTGGAATAAATATGGTAGGGAAATAACTAACCCGTGATCGAGGTATGTTTTTCGGTAATAAGCTATCTCGCATCTCAATCTCCGTTAAAACCTAATATCACTATATGGACACCAAGTCACATTCACATGAGTTGTAAGAGTAAAAAGGTAGACATTGAATATATGTTCAAGAAGAAGATTCTTAACATAAGGACAAGATAATTAAGTACTTTATATGCTTTTGAATTATGACAAAAGAGCATGTAAGTTATGGAAACTTTTGTAAAGAATAAGAAACCAACTAAAAAGGGGTGAACGATAATTTAACCACGGTATGAACTTAAGAATCTGTCGGTGGAAAAACGAGAAATTTATCCTTGCACAATAATGTTCTTGGAATGTTAATCATAACTAAAATACAATTAAAGAAAAGATGTGTTGTGGGTTTGCCTATCCTTGAGTCTTCTTTTTGTGGTTGGGGCATTGCTAGTATTCGTTCATTGGGAAAAGTGTGGCATCAACATGCCTATGTTGTTTTCATGTGTCTATGTGAGTCGATGACTTATGTGATTGTTGTGCGAGTAAAAAAAAAAAATTATCCTGGTATTTTACTTTTGTCATTGTGTGTGTAAAATGGGGGCACTACAATCACCACCATAGGGTTTTTCATTAGCTCAAGTGTTGGCTCAATGGGTAATCCGTGTTCCTTTACTTTTGTATGGATACTTGCTTTCTGTAACTCGAGCTTTTACTTTACTCGACTTATATCGATGTATTTTTTGATATTTGCATCACTATTTTTAAACATTACCAACTAGCTATCATTTCTTTCTAGCGGATCAGGTTGATGGCTAACCGGCTCAGCCTTTTACTCCTATGAATGAAAAATCACCTACATTCATCAACTAATATTAAAAACCCTCTACTCATACTGTGAAAATTTTTACAGTTTGAGTTGTCGACCTTCTGTTATTATTCTTAAATGAGTGTTGTCATTTATGCCTGATGGGTTCGGAGGATTCCGGACTTTTCACATCTCATATCTTAGTCCGAGTTAGGCTTTGTATTTTGCATTACATAGCTTATATCCTCCTCTGATAAGACCATTATTTTCTGCTTAGATCTCGTGCCCACCTTTTTCTATATCTGATATTTTTGTGTATAATCATTTATACGTTTCACTTTTTTAATGGATAGTTAGATCTTAACAATGTGGTTACTATTACCGCTCTCTCAAATCTGTGTTAATTTTGTTATTGTTTGCATTTCTAGATCTAAAAGTGTATTGAAAAAATTGAACCTATTGTAGTTTAAGTTCGATTTGAGCTTAGTTTTATGAATTCTAGGTGCTTTGCATCGCCAGCACAATTGTATCTTCAGCTTCGATCTGTAACCTCCGAACTTAACTTCCTCCATTGTAATTTTTGACGTAGTTGTGATTTTTATCAATGCACCGATGGCTCATGTTTATAAAATATTCACTCTTTGTTACTTGAAAACATTTTCCAGAACTCGGCCATGCGTATATTTAGCTAGCCAAGCTATAATTTTGCTTGGCTCCTTATCTTCATTTTATTACTTGATTCTCATTTGCTTACAAAATTCATTCCTACCTAGATATGGGTTTGTATCACTTCGGTAATGGAGTCATATTTTTCTCTACAACATTAATTTTATTACCTATGACTTTGTTAAAAAACCTCTGTATTTTATGTCCATCTAGACTTTCCTTTCATGGAACTTTGCATATTCAGTAGCTTACTTTTATTATATTTCTTTCAAGAAGTTGTAAGCATCTCCTTTTTGATCATGTTCCATACTTCGTTTCTATTTTGTGAAAATCATTTGAACGAATTCTAAAACACTTGGTTTTGATTTGAAGAAGTGCTTTTTTTAAAATGCATTCGAAATATTTCTTGATCTTTCGTGATGATATCTTTCTTGATTTCTGAAAATGCATTCAACATCTTTCATGTTGATAAAGTGTAAGTTTCTTTCTGTTTATGATCTTTTGTATCATGCATTCTTTGTGGTTCCAAACTTATTCATACAGGTGAAAGAAAATTCATATTCCTAAAGCTATATAGTGCATGAGAGTGATTAAATCCGGAGCTCTAAGAGATAATTTGTATTCTATTTACAAGTATTATGACTTTGGAAGGGATAAGATAAATATGACGCAAATTCAAGTTGAATAATCAAAAGGAAATCCACCTCATTCCAGGAAATGATGGGTTTTCTCCCTTCTCATTCATTTATAGTTCCTCTATATGCATTTTATTTTGTATGTTATGTATTTGTTGATTCGTTTCCCACGGCTTGTGTGGAACGATTGTACATATAATTTATGAATTAAATGAAAATAATCATTGCAATGAGATGTACATATTTATTTATACTTTTCTTTTCATTAATGTAATTTTAAATGAACTCTTTGTAACTCAGCACATTAAGTAATTTAAAATGATCATAAAGTAAAGAATCATTTGTAGTTTGATTCAATTTGAAAGTAAAATGAATTAAAACCAAAAACCCAAATTACTTTAACCATGTACATGGATTGTCCTTTTGTTAACTTCGGGAAGTCCATCTTCTACTTGCTTTGTGTCTTTCCCATGTGTATTAGAATCCTGCATTAGTTCTTGGAGGGCCGATGCACAATCATGATGGAGATAATAAATTTGGGAAGGAATTTGGGGTGAGGATAGATATTCTTAAACAAACACGGTGATAGTTCATTCTATTTTTCCTTTCATAAATTGTTGGATCCCTAAACTTAACCCCTTCAATCCTATAAACCAAAGTTTCTAGTTTACCCCCTTGCACAAGTGCATGAAATGTCAACACTACTCAGTTACATAACTCAAAATCAATAGATATTGTGATACAATAAACTAGTTCGATACTTGGAACTTGTCAATGGAGTCTCTAACACTGTAATTCAACAAAATATCTAACCTTCGAAGGACAAAAATCTCAAAAACCTAAATAAAGGAGATTGTCAAAAGTGTTGTGGAAAGTGTATAAAATAACCAAACATTATTTGATCTACTGCTAGAGAAATGAGTTCCATGTACCAATAACAAAAACACAAGGAAATGATACTTAAAGAATAATGATCTTAAAAAGGGCATGCAAAAACTTGGAACACGAGGATCAAAAGGTGTAGCCAAAAAATCATGCACTTACTATTACATTTATACTACCGGGTATGTTATTTTATATATGGATCTTGCGTAATAAAAGTATTCACTAGTGACCCATCCCTTGGTCTTGTTGTCAAGTTAGTCAGTCGTCATTGTTATTTTTTGGTATAGTCATCACTTGTCTATATAGTTTTGGGCATCTTTTAAGGAGTCTTTGGTGTCATAGTATGTGGGATTTTCATCTCCGGTCGTATCTTGGGAGCCTAGTGTTGCACCGGGGTGCCCTACGGTACCCCAGTCCATGATTTTAGATTCCCTTGTTTTCATTATTTGTGGTCCTAATTAATTTGTTCGAGGTCAGTCTTTATTGTTACCTCGTGCATTCCCTTAGGTTTTAGTTGGCATTTTTCAGGTGACTAGTGTCAGAATTTGAAAAATAGATCCTTATATAAACCTAACGTACTCACTACATTATGGGTGGACATCTTACTATCAAAGGAAACTATATTTTAAGACAACAAACTACATCTAGGCATATTCTACATCTTCATCACACAAGCGTAAGGGTAAATGGTTATATTAGTTCTATTCCATCCACTATTTACATTTTTACATCTATTTATTGCCTCGTACTTCTACGTCATTAGTGTTATGCCATCCTAGGAAAAAAATTCATACACATGCACACATACCTATAGGTGGTTTGGATTGTAGTGCAACGCTTAGTCGTAAGTCCGCCATTGTGGCGGTTAAGGTCAATACAACCTATTCATATGTATTCTAATTTATTAGAAGATGATGCTTTTAATAGGGTTTTGTATGTGGATCTTCACACTACATTTACAACGACACTAATGACAGTATTGCAACACCCATGTGACTAAGATGAAGATATTACGAGAGATCTTGTGACAACTGCTAGACTTAGATCTTGATTTTTCCGTAGTGTACATCACCAAGATCACGAGATGAGGGTGCCCCAAGGTGCTCCGGTATCCTCCAAGGCACCTCGAGTCACGTCGATACCTAACTTTTTTCCTTCTCAATGCCACATATTCATAGGTTGCCCAATCTACACAACAACTGCATTTGATTAAACATACAACAATGTATTTCAAATTGAAGTTAGTACCATATCCCTCTTATTTATATTATTTTAATACATCCAAGTAATAAAGTAAAATATTCAGATCCATTATTTTAGTAATGCACTCTATTTCTATTTATATAAACTCATAAAATAAGAATATTTCTAGTTTTAGTTAATCAAGAGGAGGACATGAACATCTATGAACATGCGAACGATATTGTGACAAGATATCGAGAGGAGTGAGCATCAACCAAAAATAATCATGGAAAGATGAAAAATGGGTAGAACCTCGTTACAATCCACAAACTCTTGTTATCTCATAGATCTAATGGGGTGTACATATAGATGGTGTTAAGTAATCCCATTTTTTGTAATCATCAAAACATGAGTGTACGAGGGGAGTTACATTCCCGAATATAAACGTAACTCCCGATGACACATATGATGCACTGTGACTTGTAAAATAATCTCATAATTATCCCTAAAAGACATGTAGACCTACGATATCACATATGTGAGATTACTTGCCAAATGATTTGAGATATGACTTACACCAACACCCTCCTTCATCAAAATTTAGGATGAGGAGGCTAGTCGAGAAAAGAGAAATGGATTCGGTACAAAATCCATATTAGGTACCCATCCACAACAAGGAGACCCAAGGAACGAAGCAAAACTCAATATGAAAAATGTCCACCATAAGAGAGAAACAAACACTCTAATATAAGAAAGATACAATGATGTTTCCCACCCATAGAGGATCCTTATAATGTACTCATTTACAAAGGGGCAATCTATGGGAAAGAAGAAAGAAAAAAATGACTATGAAGAGGATGAGAGGAAAGTAGAAGATTAGTGAACAAATATGAACTCTAAAACTTTATGAAGTGATTGATAATAGTGTTAATGACGTGGTCCTTTGCCTCTCACGGACTAAAGAATATCCACCAATTCCAAACTATGTGCATGCCCTTATGAAGCATAGAAATAGAGTTCTAGAAGTCTTCCCACTCCGCGAAGGAAATGAAAGGTAGCAACATGAAGAACTATGAGTATTGTCAATAGAAGTGTGAGATAAGTCTAGAACATAAGTGCCAAGGAACCGAAGGTAATGATATGCATGTAGAAATTTTATAGTGAAGAGGGAACACTTGCCGAAGGGATTTTCAAGTGATGTGAAGGCAACATAACAACCCCCACAGTAAAAAAGGGATCCAAAAGAAAGGGTGGATCAATGAACTCTAGAAAATTAGAAGTGATAAGAGTCCCATAAGGGGCACTCTCAATAACGGAGATGATGGAATTTATCAAAAAACTCAGTAAAGGAATGAGGAACCTATACTACGGGACAAGTGGGTTCTAGGAAAAAAGGACAAGGTCGGTAGAAACTCATCTCAATGATGGGGTAGAACAAAGAAAAGAGTGATTTCAGAAAGGTATAAGTCATCCATGCATGAAAGAAGAGGAGTGAAGGGTTTCACACATTGAAACTCCAATGACAATATGAGGTGAATAGGAGACAACACAATGTTTGATGAGAAGAGGGATGTTTCAACACTCTCTGGAATAGGAGAGGAGGAAACAAGTCCTTTGTAGTAATCTTTACATCAGAACTAGGAGATGAATCCTTGTCATCGAGAAAAAGAATCAAGTGATTCTGTGTTGGCAGAAATTCTATCACGAAGCGGAAGATGAGACCAATGGATCAACAACAAAGAATAACGATGGCAGCATGTGAAGGGTCTCCAAAGAGTGACTAAGATATTCTCAAAATAAGGTGGGGAGGAACTTAGTCTTCTACATGAATGTCGAGAGGTCTGGTAATGGACAACATCATGTGACCAATAACATGGTCACAAGTGTCAAGAAAGTCTCGTAAGATGACTGGATTTAGTGGGTGAAGGAAGCTGGCCAAAGAAATAAGTGTGTAAGTTCCTCATAAGAAAAGTAGTGTTCCATCAAACTACACCATGCTAAATAGTTATCTCTCCCAAGTATAAGTGGTGTAGGTGTAAGACAATCCTACGACTCTCAAGTTGTAAAAAATCATCCTTCATGATGTAAAAGTGGAAGTAAGTAGTGCAAGGTGTGCAAGAAGGAGGATGCAAGAATGCAAGACATCGGTCTCAAAGCAGATAATGGGTCTCAAGCAACACAACACCGAGAAGAGAAGTAGTAATCACCCCTATCTACGTAAATTTATAACATAGTGCATGACTACAATAGGGTGATTTCATGCAACGTCGGATAGTTGACCACTTACCTCGTGGTAGGATAAAAATTACATGAGAATGAAGGTCATAATGGAGTCCTTCGTCAAAAGTAGAGGAACACACACAATCAAACATAAAATACACAAAGAAAAAAATAGGGTACATAGCTCAATGTGAGAAAAAGAGGATTCTCATGGTGCAAAAGAGAAGGATCTCTTTCCATAAGGCTATTGCGGATGCATCCACTAGTAGCAGGATAAGAAGAATAGAATAATAAACGAACCAAAAAAATGGACACAAAGAAAGCAATAACACCGTATGAAGGCCTAAAATTTTTACTCCCCCATATAAACTGAATTTTTATTAATTTCCCTTTTATAGTGTTGTCTAATGCCAAAAAGGGGAAAACCGAAATAATTCAAAAAAGGTCTAGAGGAGGTTTTGGGGCACAAAATGGGGAAAGCAGCTTAGCCAGCTTGACGAGCTACTCTGCAAGCTGCTGTGGTGAGTGGCTCGAAGGAGAGGGAGAGTGGCTCATTTGTAGGGATAGCTAATCAGGAGTTTCTGCGAGCTGGTGGGAGTGACCAGTGAGTAGTCACAATGCAATGGGTTAGTATCGTGCTCGGAGGGTGACTCGGCATGTAGACCAATGCACCAATGGAGACGGAGGGAAAAAGAGACTAGGATGCATGCCAAATTCATCGAAGGAGACAAAAATAAGGTGTCACATCGGTGAGTGGATGGTAGAGTCATTCGGGCAGTATGCCGTAGACCAAGCCCGAGAAGTAACACATCGCGCCAAAATTTCATGTTGAGTAAGAGGGTTCATTGGGTGCCGAGAAACACGAACAGTGGAGTAAATACTATAGGATGGGCACAGATGTTAGATAGGGCCGAATTAAGGTTTCAAAGCACCCTAGGCAGTACTCAGAGCATACGCCTCCCTCCCACCCGGGACCAGTAACCCACCTATATGTACATTTGTTTTAAACAATTATAGTATAACTCTTAACACATTTTGACTTTAGGCTTTGGAATTTGAGAAAGCTCTGATGCAAGCTCCTGTTGAATTTTGAAATCTTCCTCCCACTGGCGAGTGGCGGTCCAACTGAAGTCTAAAATTTAAATTATTCCTGTCTATTTAGTGTATGGCAATGGGCAGTGTAAATTGTAATTTGTAAAGATTAAACTTGTTACTTAAAGATTTCTGAGCTAAATAATAAATATACAACATGTTCATGTTGTATGATTTATACATAATACACTGTAACAGACTACAATAACACCTCAAAATAAAATACTAAACTTTACTTAGACCCATGGGCCATTATAAATTTTTTCAACATGAATTTAGTGTTGATCTTCATCTAATATAATGATTAATCATTAATGGGAAATTGGCAATGATGCTCACCTACAACAAAGTCGCTAGAATGATAGGGAAGGAAGTTTAGATGGGCTGCCTTCTAAATGTCCATTCTTAAGGCTTTTGAGTGGCTTAAAAAGAATCATTAAATCATTATTTCATGGAATATTTAAAAGCATTAAGTTCATATTTCTAGGAGAATTTCCAAAAACACAAGCAAATCAAGAAATTCGGCTGGATATGCGAGCAGACCAGAAGCAAATCAATAAATTCGGCTGGATACCCAACGTCGACTTCTCTTATGGATTTGTGTGATAATTGTTGTATTTGTCATCAGCATTTATTTTATGTTAAAAGGTAGTAACTAGTTGTGTTCCACTCTGATCAATTGTTTGTAAAGCTTTGGTGGGTTTGTATTTGGAATTAACAGATTAATTTGACAAAAAGATTATGAGGACTTGTACTGACCATCCTTTGTGACATGTTTTTTTAATTTCTAAATAGTTATAATCTTTTCTTTCCATTGAGAAAAGTTGTTACAATGAAATGAGCAGCTAAAACCGCTGCCAAAAGAAGAATAGAGGGATACTATTGCCAGACTACAATGTGGGCTAAGTTAGCAGATCTGATTTTAAATTTTTAATACCTGATAAACTCTGCAGACTTGAGACTATCACTACAATGTAGGCTTCGGGCACCATTCACCAAGGTCCAAGTTACTTTAGTCATTCACACCGCCAGTCCGCCACACGTGACAGTTGACACATAAAACATAATACATTCAGAATTTCAATTGCCTTCACACACAGTCACAGTGTTGGCGTTGTAGCCTTCGTGCACACTCCCTTCAGGATTCATGGAGGACCATTCTTTAACACCTCATAGATTCTTTAAGATTGAATTGTCTTGCAATAATGATAAATTCTTCTCATAAAATTTTGTATCATTAGTTGCCACTGATGTTTTTTTATAAGGGTTCACGAATCACCTGTAGGCTGTGAGTATGTGACCTTCTGCTAAGTTCCCTATGCTTTGCATGGTAGTGGCACTTGCCTTGATTTGTTTTTATATATGTGAAACAATGAATGCACTGAATGGGCTGTGGGCGTGCCGGTTCAATAACTATTAATATCATTTTTTAAACAAACTTTTAACCAAGTTAACTGCCGACGTGGAAAGTTTTTATAAAATATGGCGCCCTCCCTTTTGTGCACCCTAGGCAACTACCTAGGTTTCCTAGGGTAAGAAACGCCCTCATGTTAGATCCAAAGTGATAAACACACTAGGGTAGCCAACGTAGGTAATGACACAAACCCGGATGGTGACGGGAAGGAAGAGCTCGAGAGTAGTAGGGGCATGAGTGTGTAAGGGTAGATTAAAGTAGACCAACATGAATGGCCGAGGAAAATGGTGAATGCGGGGGTCAAGAAAGAAAGTGGGCATGAGGGATTAGCAAATTAGGGAAGTTGAGTCAACCCACATCCAAAGAGGTCGAGATCGAAAGAGAAACACAACATCCAGGCCAAAAGACCGAGGCAGCAATGAAAGGTTCGCGTGGGTGGGCCGAGCAACATAGAGCTTGGAAAGATGCAACTAGATCAAAGAAGATGATTTCTCGATAAGACATAGGTAGAACCTAATATAAGAAACGGTTGGAAATCCAGAGTACATGTTTGAACAGTCAAAGACCCAATGAAACCCCAATGCAAAAAACCAACGAAACAACTCCACAACTTGTTTGCGAGAAAAAATAGATAAGATGATAATGAAGGTAGGGTGATTTGTACGATGAGTTGGGAGGAGATCGGTTCCCACCTTGGTGATGCGGGGCTGAGTTGGCCCTAAGATAGCTCTATAAAACACCGGGAGACTCTCAAAATATTCACGTAAGAACCGATCTACAACTTGAAACTAAAAAATGAGATGGCAAGACACCTCCAAACACGCATGCAAATCGGGAAAAAGCACGAACACTTCAAAATGAAAGAAAGAGCCATAAATAAAGTTGAAGGAGGTATGAATCCCAACTGAATGTAAGAATGCCACAACAAATGAATTAACCATTACGACGTTATAACGAGAAACTATATATCACACAAGAAAGCTAGAAAATGCACCTGGCGAAGAGTGCACATATCCACAAAACATGAGCTCGATACCATGAAAGAGGTCATGTGAAACCTGAAGTTTGAGGATTAGGAGGGACGATGTGAACATCCACAAATATGTGAATGACACCATGACAAGATCTCAAGAGTACTAAAAATCAACCGAAAACATGCATGCAAAGATGAAAACATGCGAGAACCTCATTATAATAAAAAAATGTCTATATTTCATAGATCGAATGGGTTGTACCTAAAGAGGGTGCTTGAGTAATCCTTAGTATTGCAATAATGACAACTCAGGGGAGAGGCGGAGTTACATTCCTAGAATAGAAAAATAACTCCCAATGACATATATGACGCACTAACATGTAAGAGAATCTCGTAATGACCCCTAAATGACATGCAAACCTACTATCTCACCTAAGTGAGATGAATCACCAGATGATGTGGAATATGACTCACACAAACAAGATCATCACCTCACCCACCCATACTAATGAATGAGTGGAGTGACACTGCAAAATCTATATGAGTGGCTACACCACTACTCAAACACTTACAAGATGACACTTGGATCTTCTGAAATAGGAGCATAAACAAAAGAGACTATCGAAAATCCTAAAATGTGTCAAAAATTTAGATACAAAGTCTCTCAAAAAAGGAGACACTCTATTCCTGCTAAGATAAATATCTCAAAATAAGGAACATTGCAACATAGTTGGAGAAAAAAGTGGATAAAAAGGATTAATAGTGCAAAATTCATGCAAATAGATTCCTCTTAATGAAAGCTTATGTAGCCACTAAAAGTGAGAAAAACCCATCGTGGTTAATACAAATGGACGAGAAATATGCATGAATATGACTTGGTGCAAAGTGCACAACTAGAAAATGTATAGGAACAACAAAAAGTGTGTCAAGTTGATCATGTCGAAAGATGAAATATAAGGTTTCTCAGACCTAGATAAAGGTTTTTCGAAAATCATGTGTGTCTCATGGTCCTCGAAAGAGTCGAGTGAACAAAACAATTAGCTCTATCAATGATTCAAACCAATATATTACATTCTCGAAAACCAAATCCATGCTAAGAATGTAACTTAACATGATAAATAGGTGAAGAAATACCATTTGAATGTCTACCAATACCTCTGCAAAAAAACCCAGTACCAACGAAGCATGAAAAGACAAAATGTAGTGGTATTTTTCTCAAAAGAGATACACATGTAAATAGAAGGAACAAATGTGAGATACATAAAATGTTTAGCGTGTAATAGGCATAGGTACAGTAGAACATCTAGTAACAAGAGATATAGGTTTTGTGAATTATAAGCAATATATGTATATGCATGTGGACTAAGATTAGGTTTATATGTTAGTCAAACAAATGAAAATTATGTTTTAGGATAGGAAGCTCTTGAAAAGGGAGTGTATGAGTTCATCTTTGTTGTTAATCGGGGTATGAATAAGATATTTTTAATTTTTAAGATATCTATTTTCTTCCACAAACTTGACCATATCCTCCTAAATTCCAAACACTTCATAGAAAATATCTAATCCTCAAAAGCCACGATAGATGGAAGAATGTGTCACCCAAAAATTTAGGACATTGGGATCGGATGAAAAATGCATCCACATGTGATTACAACACCCCCTAAATTTTGACACTTTATAATTAGTCCATGTCTATATTACAAGGAATAAAATAACCTTTTATGAATTAAATATGTGTATAAAAAGTTCACTAATGTAGAGATCTCAAAAACAACATAATTTCAAAATAGACCAGCATAATCTAAGCTATAAATGAAAATTTACGAGCTCGAGAAGGTTATGCTATTAAAAATGATATGTTAATTTTTTTAATACCAAGGTACATGCGATGCCCAAAGGTGAAGATGATAAAAATGTGCATCCAAAGGGTACAAACCTTAGAGGAAATAAAATAAGATTTCACCTAAAATATACACATCTAGTGGGTAAATTACTAGATTGAGAGGGTACATTTTTACAACTAAAGGATTAAATACTTTACCTAGAATGTATAGATCTAGACATCGATTGGATAAAATATTACATTTAGAGGGTAAAGTGTTGCATCTAGATGGTACACCTATGAGACCAAAGGATAAAATATTATACCCATAAGGTATAGATCTACATCCAATGATAACAATTTCATCTAGAAGATACTTCAAAATGGTAAAACACTTGCATTCATAGGGTACACATATGTGACCAAAGGATAAAAGAATGCACCCATAAGGTACAAATCTATGTCCAATGGATAAAATACTACATCTAGAATGTAAATGTCCAAAGTGGTTGAATACTTCATAAAGAAGGTACATATACGTGTTTAAAGGAGAAAATCATGCATCCAAATAGTAATAATTTTGATACAAACTTAGATTGAAAGTATCTCTTTTCCAGTACCTATATAAAAACATGGAGAAACAAGGAAAGTTTCTCGAAAAATGTAGAAAAATGATATAATTTTTTTCAAAAAAATTAGTTAGTCCATAGTTGTATGTACATTTTGAAATACGTTCCAAAAAACCCTTTAAAATGTCCAAATTTTATTATGTCATAAGATGGTATGATCAATTCTATGATTTGTGCACCTTATGAACGTAATAGTGTAGTTCATTTTCCATAAAGTAGATAATTGTATAAAATAGCTTCCAAAGACACATAAGAAATTAAAAAAATTGATTAATAAAACCATGCTTGAAAAATTAACTTACAAATGGATGTCTATAAAATCTATAGCTTTGATACTATTTAAGGAAATAAAATAAGATTTTTCCAAGCCATAAAAAATCTCGAGATGTTAATGTAACATAACATTCATGAACGTAATTTAATAGAGTAATATAATATGCTATGGAACTTTATACAATGCCCATTTACATTCCAATTAATTAGTTCCAATGCATTTCTTCAAGTTAGCTCAATAATCAGATGTACATATAGGAGGAGGGAAGTGCAACTACCACCTAGATCAATGGTGAGAACTCCCACTAACTGATATTGGAAGTTAAGCTAACTCCATAAGACTAGCAAGCTAACTCTACAAGACAAACAAGCTTACTCCACACAACTAGTACACCTAAAAAGATAACTCAACAAGTGTAGGGATAATCTAGGTGTAAGAATTAACTTAATAAATAAATAAAATGATAAATATAAGAATATGTCTCAATTTTTCTAAGGACATATATCATTTTCCTCCGAAATGTGTCATGAAGTGATATGTGTAATTTTATTCCTTAATCACAACCATTCTAAAACTTGATGTTAATAATAAATCATATAAATATACCTACTAAGTTATGGAGTTCTAATGTAATTGTACCATATCATATTTTATTCTTCTATACAATTGACAACAAACCAAATGATCCATTATATGACGTTAGTGAAAAGGTAATACCATGTAGTTGTTGGATCATACCACATATTCTCATCACTAACCCATTGCTGTAAAAACAATATGTAACACAAATTTGAGATGATCATGGATCATAATGACTAGTTTGAAATTCCATCTCATTCAAAGTTTCATAATATTAAGCCAATATTTAGGTTATTGAATAATATAACATTAATAAAAATTCCCATGCATATACCACTTCTAAATCCAATTGCATATAATTAAAACACTTCTAGAGTCTTATAAGATACCCTTAAACCACTTCTTCAATTTGAATCATTGTTTGAGTGTCACTCTAACTCCAAAATCAAAGAACTTGTAATAGAACCAATATCATTTTTACTAATTTATACATTTATATAGAGAATCATGATCCATAGGTCATAAGGTGTCTATGAAGATTGAAAAAAATTTTATCTATACATGACATTAAAGGTTATGTCAAAGCTCCCGTTATCTCTCAAAAGTGCACCTGTAGAGAGATTGCTGCAGGTTTTCAAAGCTTGCAAAATTGATCTTTCTCTTTTGTAGATACAATGGAAACACGTCAGGTTTGTGGGTATACCTACTTTGAGGTGATTCTCCGGGATTAAAAGGTCGGTTCCTTATTGGTGTATCCTAAACTAATTTCTCGGGAGTTTGAGAGTAAAAGATTACTGTAAAATAAATAAAATTGAAGTGATACACCAAATTTATGTGACGGCTTTGAATGAGTATATTAACAATTGCTATGGAAAGGATTCTTGATCCACGAGCCAATAGTTTACTTGTAGAATATTTAAGGACAAACACTTGGTCATGCTGAGGTCAAATCAAAATAGTACTAATAAGTTAACATGCACATTAAAATTAAGCAGAAAATACTGAATTTTGTAGCAGGGTAAGATGATTGATAAGGGAATTTGCATTCACAAGACTAATAGAAACATACAAAAGACTGCAAATAATTGGAAAGGTAGAAAATACTTCACACACAAAAGGAAAAACTGGCAACAATTGCTTCAGTACTCCTATATCAAAAAATTCCTCCCCTAGTTCTCCAAAGCTTTAAAGACACACAATATATAGTAACAACAAAATTGACCTTCTTCCTAAAATAGCCCAAGGCTAATACTCACCAATGCATTCTATTTTTATCCTTTATTTAATAATAGATAAAGGGAAAAAATAGATAATGAAATTACAAATAAGCATTAATAGCCTTGATTACAATTTGTCAACTGAAGTTGGTGATCTATTTTTAAGAAAGAGAAGGATGAATAATTTTCTAAAATAATATTGCTTTGCTAGGCAAGTCTCTCTCCATGAACATACAACTTTTTCTTCTTCTCTATTTTGTAATGTTGTGAAGGGATGCAAAAATACAACTCCTGTTTGAGAGAAAATAATTACATTAATTGCAACTTTGCAAAATAATTCATCCAAATATAAATCCTGATTGGGACAGCCTTTGTCTTTGATGTTGACACTTATTCTATTTTCTAGTAATCACATGGATAACATGATGCACAACATCTTCAACTCCTTGGCATGGGTACAACCTTCACTTTACCATACTCAGACACCTTTGATTATTTACGATAAACATAGTACATAGTCTTCCACCTTTGATACGAGTACTATAGCATATAGTTGTCGGCCTTGGCATATTTCAAAATTCACCTTTTTGGTGATAAACATGTATGATGGCATTTTGCATTATTTGAAAATGACTATAGTTTGGAATTTGAAAGTTAATGCAATGGTTTATTCGATGGACACGTGGGCTTTCCTCTTCTCCATGCTGACTCACCCCTTGGTAACTTGGTCGGTGGCATATGTAACTCAAGTTGAGTTTGCTTTGATATTTGTTGATCATCTTGTGCCTTTGATCTCTGTACCTCTATTTTCACAGCGTTGATTTTGAACCTGTGGTTTAGGGTTTCAGAAGTCGAGAGGCTCGAGTTTCATGGGAATTCTTTGAAACTTTTAAATTTTTGCAAAATTTGCAAACTTAAAGAGAACCCCCAACCTCTGATTTTATTGTAATGGTGACACGTGTATTTCTCAAGCCTGTGGACCTACGGGTGAAATCTTAGAAATTTTAACTTTCTCCAAAGGTTTCAAAACTTAAGGAGGGCCTGACCCCTACTTTTCCACTTTTGTTCTGGTTATTACACATATGCTATGCAAACTTTTAGGCCTACAAAGGAAATTTTGACACTTTATAAAGTTTGAAAATTATAAGTCAATCAATCGACCGCCATTCCACCTGGAGTACTTTTGCA
The DNA here is from genome assembly GCA_018340775.1 of Taxus wallichiana var. yunnanensis. Classification (NCBI taxonomy): domain Eukaryota; kingdom Viridiplantae; phylum Streptophyta; class Pinopsida; order Cupressales; family Taxaceae; genus Taxus; species Taxus wallichiana. Next base: position 977,606,070 of record CM031239.1, read on the forward strand.
TCAATCTTGATGATCAATTTGTGAGCATTGATCTCTTGTAGTTTGTAGATTTTTTATCGTTGATATCAAAAGCATGATTAGGGTTTCTGACTATGCATTGAATGTGGTTGGTGGTGTTTGATCACTATGGTTTTCATTGAATATTATAGATCGATCTCCAGCCCTCGATCTATGGACTTATTGATCTTGGATCATTGATCACTAACTCCAGGAGAGTTACATTAGCCCACAATTATCGGGTTAGTTGAAAATTCCCAAGATCCATCATTTGATCATTTCTTTTCTCTCGCAGAGAGCAACGGAACCCTAAAAAAATTTTGGCTTGATGCCATTGATGGATTTTTGAGCTAAGCTCCTCTGCAAAATAGCTCTTTGTCATTCTCAAGTTTTCATGGTTTGACACTTTCTTGTTATTCAAGGTTTTCCTATAATCCAAATTTTTGAGTTCTCGAAACTTTGTGAGGTTTACTTTTACCAACGTTTCTATGTCTTGGATCTCGGTTCTCTTCCCCTTTTCAGTCTTTTTTTCTTTTTTCTATCCTTGACTTTCTAAGCAAGACCATGACCATCATTTCTATATGGTTTTCGATGGTACCCTCAACCTTAAAACAGATTCTGAGCCTACTCCATTACTCTTTGAGCAAGTGATTTCTTGATCAATGAGCACTCGTAGTCACTTTACTCAAAACCGCCAAGGATTAAGGTGAGTGTATTCTTCGGCTCACTCTACTTCATGAATTATAGATTTGTATATTTTGAGTTAAGGTATCTCAGAATATGTGACTTTGAAAAATTCTTCAACTCTATGTAGATAATATCCGTAAAATTTTGAAGTATTCATTTCATTGTGCTTTTTGCTTATTGTGTTTGCTCTTTATGAAGCTCTGATTTACTTTGTATGAGTTCATTTTTTCTTTATGGCTCCATTGATTTGCTAGAATCTGTGCTTTTGAGTTCTTGTAACACCACTTTACCTCTGAAAGTGCTTCTTACTTTTATTTGAAAAGGTGGTTGCCATAGAAGTAGAGCTTTGTCCAATATCGTCGTTTATAAATATGAACCACATTTTTACTAGGAACTTCTTCATTTCTACGAAATGGGTTTGCGTTTATCCTTTATGCAAACTCTTATTATTGTACCAGTTGGGAGCTATCTTCCTTTCGTATTGTCATCATTATCTGACTTGGGGCAAGAATTTGGTATTAAAGCCTTACTCTGAATTTCGAGCTCATTATGAGTTGATTATGGATCTATCGTCTTTGCTTCTACTGAGTCTTCAAATTTTTTATATTTCTACTAAAACCCTATTCCATCATTATGCAGAGCTCTTTTATTCTAAATTTTGTACTTCTAAGATTTTTGTAAAAGTTTCTGGTAACTTTCTGTTCTTGATTCAAACTTGAGCTATTCGTTCTTTATTTGAGTTTTGTTTCATCCTAAGACTTGATTACTTTGATGCTTTTGAAGAACTCTAAAGTCTCGTCTTGCTCGAACTCTTATGCTCTGAAACCTTGCTTGAGGTTATGTTACATTTTTATTTTTCTTCAAACATATCATTAATATGTACTCAAAACCCTTCTTGGTTATTTTCCATTGCTATTGTAAACATTTCGTATCTTCAAAGATACCATGCATTTTCTCTCTTGATTCAACTTTTAGGTTGATCTCTTGTAACTTGTAGTTGCATTCTCTCGAGTTGAAAAGTCTCAGTCATGTTATTTCAAAGAGACAAATGTTTTTTCAAAGTATTATAGCTTGGATTCTTGTATGAAGTAGTCTTTCTCACCTTGATTGCCTGAAAACGATGTACGTCTTATTCTAAAAATAGTACCACATGATGGTTGTCATTTTGTAAAATTATGTGCTCGATATTGATTTCTCCATTTTCTATAACTTTTTCTGGACATCATTCTTATTTATGCTATGAATAACTTTGAAATATTTTATTCGAGAACTAGTAGTAATAGCACTTTGACTATTCTTGAATTCATGAGATCTTTGTACCTTGTATAAATCTTTTGGAAATTACAAGCGGTTCACTTGTTCTTCGATACTATTTTAGGCATAAGACTTGATTCAGATGCTTGTTAAGATCTCTGTTACTTTGTTTCTTTCACATAGATGTTTTATTTCCTTTGAGTAACATTTCTAGCATGTTGGAAAATCTGAAATGTCAATTTTTCATGACGAAGCCCTAGAATTTTTTTTCCAAAATTTTGTCTTCATTCCTTTCAACTATAACCTTTCTTTTTAGCCAAATATTATTTTTCAAATTTTGCTTCTTCCTTTTAACTCGCAACTCGTAAAGTGTTCTTCTATTTTTCAGTTCCTCATCTACACTTCAAGTTCTTCCATTTTAGAATAGTTAGTGAAACTTTGAGTTACATTCTTCTTTTTCTTTCATGTACTTATGTTTTTCTATTTTTCCTTGGCTGCAAATTGTACTTGCACACTTAGGAAAACAATTAGAAAATACTTAGGATTTTTGGCCTCTCTTATGTCCATGTTTTCTTCTTTTCTCTTCTCTTTCTTCATTCCTTCTAAGTGAATAAAGCATGCATGTATTTTGTTCTTCAAGTAGAATACATCTCCTGTTAGAAAAATATTCATATGCACGAAGTAGGACTGTGTAGGAATATGAATTGATCCCTAAGCTTGTCAGAATCGACGGAAGTTAACTTTTTTTTCTTTTCAAGTATAGTGGCTTCTACAATGGAGATGAAGAAGAAGCTAAAAATGGAGATGTTTTCAATCAAAGAAAGAAACCCCAAGGCAATGATGGGTTCACTCATACTCCTTTTCTTTCTCTTTCATGCATGTGTACCTTTATTTTCAGTAGGTGTATTTTTATTTTTAGTTACATCTCATGGTTTGTGTGGGAAACATTTGACCTTCCATGCGAATAAAACATTGAATTCTAAAAATGAGTTGTGTATTCCCTTCTGCATTCTAGCTTCTCTCTATGGATTGTATAATGAACTAAAAACTCAGTAACATAATTGAATGTCTTAATCATGAAGGAAAGAACATTGATGAGAACTTGTAACATTTAGTAATGAACCCTGATTTTCTAATATCTGTATTTCTATTTTTTGCCTCAAAACTCAGCACTTCACCTACTATGTAATTTTTCATCTTCATCAAGAAAACATAGCTATCCTTTGGGGCTTTGTGTTCTTTTGCTGAAGATGGCATGAAATTATAGACTATGTGATCTGTTATGTTTTGTGACATCACACATAACTACATATTTCATTTAATCTTGTAACTAATTCAACAGTAATAAATGATAAAAAAATTCCTTAGCTTAGGTATACTTCACCTATGACTTTCATCGTAATGATGAAGTTTCAAGCTACCCATTTTTGCACAAGTGAAAAAAATGGAAACATTTCTAATGATCCTGTAGGGAAAGATGTCTGCTAGCTTAAACACTAGTGCATTGCTCTTGTCCATTGAGCACGAGTCTAAAGTATATAACCAAAATCTACCTTTTCCAAAAGGTCCAACCATTCCAAAACAAACTAAATCGGGAAAGGATCTCGTAAACTAGATCACGTGCACGAATGGAATTATTGAATTGAAAAATAATGTAATATGCAAGAATTACACTTATTGAAGAAAAATCCTACTCTAACAATCACTCTAAGATTTTTAATAATAGTGTTTGAGAAACATACCATTCACATGAATGGGAAGTTCCTCTCCATTCAAATTCGAAAGATGAAAAGCATTTAGTTCCTTGTAAGATGAAATCATGTAAGGACCACTCTAGAGTGTATCAAACTTTGAGTGTCTTCCTGGCTTTGCACGATCAGCGTCCCACTTTAACACAATATCTCCTTCATTGAAGACTACAAATTTGGCTTTCTTGTAAAAATTCTTCTTAATTTTTTTCTTATTCTTTTCCATATTCAAATGATCTCGATCTCTTAGCTCTTGTAATTCCATTAACTCGCATAATGAACCCGTAATGGTTCATTTTCAAGTAGCTCCATTTAATGCAGAAAATCTAATGTAGGTAACTCAATTGAAATAGGCATTCTTGCTTCTTTCCCATACACAAGTTTGTATGGTGAATTGCCAACTGCTATTTTAGGAGTCACTCTGTCAGCCCAAAGTACTGGATTTAACATCAGATGCCAAGCTCTTTGATTATCCTTGAGTTTTCTTCTGATGATCCTTAACAAATTTTTGTTAGTACTTTCAGCAAAGCCATTACCTTGTGGGTGATAATTAGATGAAGTAATCAAATAAATTACATGTTTGATAGCCCATCTCATTATCCTAGCACCAAGAAAAGCTAAAGCATTATCTGATATGATAGTTGCTAGAACACCGAATCTACAAACTATTCCTTCATAAAAGGATAGTATCGAAGCTTCATTAGCAACCTTCAAGGCTATTTCTCTAGTCCATCTTATAAAGTAATCAGATCGCTTAAGATTCATTTGTGCCCTTGTGATGAGGGTGGGTTTATCATGTTGATAAAGTCAAGACCCTACCGCATACAAGGTTGATCACCTGAAATATGTTGTAAAGGCAATGAAGCCAAACATTCTTTTCCATCAAAGAAATCGCATTTATTACACTTTCTAATCAATTTAAATCAATCCTTGAATATGCTAGGCCAATAGTAACTAGCTTTCATAATTTTTAAGACTATAGTACGTCTTTGAGAAATAAACCCCTGTGGGTCCTTCATGGAATTCTGATAATATTTTCTAAACTTTATCATAATCAACACATCGCAGCAAAATCCCATTTATATCTCTTTTGAACAACACACCATCAATAAAGATATAATGTACAACTTGTAATCTTAAATACCTTCATTTATTTTTGTCCATACCTTCGGATAGGTGCCATGCTATAGATAATTAACCAAATCAGTCATCCATCTTGATTCCTGAATCTTGTGAGTGAGCTTAGGCTGTTGATTTCTGGTTGAACCATGATTTTTGATTGCTGATATGCAATTTTAGCATGTTGTTTTGAATCATCTCGGTTCAGAACTTGTTTTTTTCCATATCAGCAATTAGATGTTCACATAAACCTTTCCCTCGAACCGTCTTAGCAACTCGAATATCAACATCATACTCCATAACCTTTTTATCAAGTTTTCTTTTATCTCATTCAACTCCTTATTTAGTAAGAATGCATTCACACTTGGATGAGAAACAAGAACATGGATTTTATTTTTAAAAGCATATACTTGAAATTCGCTTTTTCCTCTATCTACTAAAAATACCTTTTTTCAAGAAATGTGTACCTTGTTTTGTAATCATGTAAGCTCTATATGAAGAAAGAAATAGGTTTCTCAATATTTTCATCATTGACTTGGGTTAATATGGCTTAGATTGTTTCAGCTCCTGCAAGTGTATACATTGTAAAATGTATATCAAAATTTGGATTTGCAAGAGTAGGAGCCTAAGAGATAGTTGCTTTTATTGCTTCAAAACCCTCTCTCCCTTCACTGGTCCAAGAGAAAGTTTTTTCTTTCTTTAACATAACTATGAGTGGTTTAACCAATGCTGCAAAATTTGGAACAAATCTTCTAACAAAGTTGATTTTTCAAAGAAAAATTTGTAATGCCTTCTTATGATGGGGAAATGATAGTTGTGATATGGATTTGATCCTGAAAGGATCAATTGCTAAACCCTGCTTAGAAACAATATGACCAAGTAGCTTGCCTTGATGTACTGAAAAGATAGACTTCAATGGATTCAAAGATATTCCAAATTGCCTACACAACTAAAAAGTCTACCTTAAGTGCATTAGATGTTCTTCAGAATATTTTGAAAATACAAGTAACATCATCTAAATAAACAAGGATGCATTTATTTAACAAGATGCGAAAAGCCATGTCCATTACACGTTGAAATGTTGCACCAGCATTTGAAAGACCAAAAGACATCCTTTTGTAAGCATAAGTACCCCACTTAGTGGTAAAAGTTGTTTTGTATCTATCTTCTTCTTGAACTAAAATCTGACTATATCCATTGTAACCATCTAGAAGAGATAGTCTATCCGAACTTGAGAGTGTTATCAAAATTTGATCCATATTTCATAGTGGGCAATGATCCTTTAACAAAGCCTTATTGAGATCTCTGAAATCTACACATAGTCTGATTTCACCATTCTTCTTCCTAACAGGAACAAGATTGGCTACCCAACTTGAACGCTTAACTAGAAAGATAATACCTAATTCAATCAACTTAGATAATTATTTCCTCATCACGGGTTCTATTTTGGGATTCACAGGCCTCTGTTTCTATCTAACAAGTTTAGAATTTGGTTGCAACTCAATTCTATGTTGTGCTAAACTTGGATCAAATCCTTTCAGGTCTTGGTATTTCTAAGAGAAAACATCCTTACATTCTTTACAAAGACCAATAAATGACTTTTTTTCAGTTAAGGAACATACCTTTGTAGGAAATAGCTTTTACCCTTCATTAACCGAGATGTCTTCATAATTATCAAGCATGAGTTGACATTTTATTCTTGACCTTTCTTAACTGATCGTCAATGTTGAAGATGTCTTCCAATGTGACAAGACCTCGAGGCATCTTATTTTCTTCAATGAATAACTGGTCACCATATAAGTGATGTAATTTATCTTTATTCACTATAGAAAACTCACTTCTTCTCATGCAAAACCTACACTGATTTGATCGTCACTTTTAAAAACTTGCCAATTTGAATCATTATCAGGTACTAAGGGCTTGAAAATTAACTTTATATGAGGCTAGATTTTTCTATTTTCAATCTTTTCCAGCACTTCAAAACTAGCCCCAACTACTACAAGTCTGTCTGCATGCTTGTTTTCAGCTCTAGGAATAGACTAAATGTTAATAAGCATTGAAATATTCCATTAAATATAAAACTCGTGTCTGTAAGACTTCATTAATGGATTCTTATAAACATTGAAATTTCTTACTTGATTAATAACCAACTCAGAGTCACCAAAAATCTATAGCATGTTGATACCTTTCTTTCTGGCCCAAAGTAAGCCATGAATTAAAGCTTCGTATTCAGCTACATTGCAAGTACATAAAAATTAGAGACTCAAAGCGAAGAAATACCTTTCATTCGTTGGGGATGTGAGCATAAAACTAGATCCCTGTCCTTTCTTGTTCTTAGCTCCATCGAAATGAAGCTTCCGAATCCCTTCTGCTGAATCTTCTATTTTAGACAACAAGGGAAGTGGTGTATTTTCTTCATGCATACAATACACACCAAAAATGTGTTCTCAAACTTCCATAAAAGGATTAAGAGTATGTTCTTCAACTATTTTTTCATCCATAAACATGTTCAAAACACGATCTAATGCCGAAAAATGAGCTACCTCATCAAAATTAGACTAACCTATGGCTAAATAATTAGACACTGCATTTGAAGATTGAGGCTCAATGTGAAATCCCGACAATGCATCTAAATTGATAGTAACTTTGGTACCATAACAAGTAGTGAAAAATAAGGACCAATCAAGAGAGATAACCTCCTATTTGTTATCACCGAATCATAGCACCCCTATGTTTATACAAGCGCATATACTTGAACTCACGGTGTGATTGGATAACATGGGTACTATCTCCAAGTTGTGGGACTTTCTACTTGAGATAGACCTCCAGAGAAAGTTGGTTCTTGCTCCTAAACTACCTGCCACAATCTACTCTAATGCAAGGGAAACTAACTATTCTAATCTAAATTTCCAAGGGACCAAGGAGAGAGAATGCATAAAATGAAAGCCTACACTATAGCAGATACACTAGAAAAGGAGGGTGTGAGAGTAGTCTTCAAATGCGTGAGATACAGAAGCAAAGCGCACGCTAGAAGGGGTGATGACAGTTCTCTATAATCTAGCAAAATGTATTTTACAACAATATTTCAAACATACACAATGATAATGGATCCCTACAATAACATAATAATAGACACAATATTCTTGTAATCAAGGTTAAAGGGGCAAGAAGAATGCAAGAAAACATAGCAGGGGAAGATACATCCACAAACTTGTATTTTATTGCTTCCTGATATGCACAGTTCAATCGGTTACAAGGTAAGGGCTTGGATCACCATGCAAGGGGTCCAAAACAAGGGCTCTGCAACACATTGGCTTCACAAAGCAATTTAGGTAGAGATTTGGTACAAAAACTACCTCTCTTTTATAATGAGCCCAACACTCCAATTTATAGAAAAAATGAGAAGAGAGAGAGAAGGGAAAATGGAAATCCTGAAATATGTCCTTCAACCACTTGTAAGAGGCATTAAATGGAGTAAAATGATTGTATATTACTTGCAAAAGGCTCCCCATACTATCCCAGGTGCTGCAGTAGAGAAAGAATGGTGACCATGCCTCTTAATTGCACTCCCAACTACCAAATAAAACACTGTTATGAACTCAACCATGTTTTCTAAAAAATATCAATCAATATCTCATCAAATATAGAATTTCTTGATTTCTGTGTGTTGGCATCCAAGCCATGATTCCAACGGTACCAGTTTTGTGGGATTTCATTGAGAAATGCAAAAGTTATGGCCTTCTGAGTACGGGCAGCTATTTTGGGTCTGGCAGGCATTTTCTGTCATTTGACGGGAATGAGCATTAAATGACTAGAGCCAAATATGTCTTGTAGAGTATTGGACATCGTGCTCATTCCAGAAAGTCCAATTTTGTGAAAATTGGAGCTCGAAGTCAAAAGTTATGGCCGTTTGAAGTTTCACGGGTCAAACGTTGACTTTTCTTCTTTGTTGCAGCTATTTCAGAAAATCGGCCGATTCGCGTGGCCCCACGCGTGCACTTTCCGTCCCCGGCTGTCCTAGAAGAACATCTCCTGCATCAGCTGATTTAGGTTTCCTTGTCCCCTTTTACGGACTTTTCACCTTTTCGCGTCCCACGTGTCCCGCCCGTACTTTTGTCCCAGTACTGCCCTGCAGACGAAAATTTCGAATCGCCCAAAATGGACCGTCTTTCAAAGAATCGGCCGATTCGCGTCCCGCGTGTAATTTTTTCCCGGCTGTCCCAAACCATGCAAAACAAAAAACTTGACGATTTTTCTTGCTTTCGGCCATTTCAGTTTTTCACGTCCCGACGTCCCAACTGTCCCGCGGACCACCTGGGACAAAAACGTCTGACTTAGCCGATTTTCTTTGTATTTCGGCTCCAAGCTTGGCATGATGAACCTCGGTACGACCCGCACTGGTACGACTCGAACCCTTCAAACCTGAAATGCTTTAAAACAATCCTGTAACCTTTTTTTTACATTTTTTCCATTTTTTCTAACTCGTTAGGATTTCTTCTTGGATTGGAGAGTTAGAAAGAAAGCGGAGGGACACTGAAAAACACAATTTTGGGCCTTGAATCAATCTACTTGCTCGGGATTGAATAATTTGATGCATGTTATCAAAATTACCTTGAGGGGTGAATTTTGGATAATAATATTTTTCCGTGAATTCTCTAGATAAGCATAAGGCATAGTATGGAGGTAAATCCACAACAAAGTAACATCTTGCAGAATAGAAAAAAATAGGCAAGCATGTAATGTCACTTCTAAATTTTTGATTATACCAACCGTATTAGTTGCAGTTCCATCAAGCTGTAAGACACTCCTTTCTATAGACTCATACTGTAGACCCAATTTTTCTACAATTGCTTTTTGCATAACTATGCTACTTACACCACTATCTACCATGCAATTATGAACTAGATTTTCACCAATAATCAGAGATAAATAAAATGGTGGTGGTTTCTTGATATCATGAGAATTCATAACCTTTTGAACCATCCACTTAACTTCTTTAATGCGGTCTTGTTCAAATGTTCCAAGGACCATGTCTGTCTTCTGAACTTCCTTTTCTGTTGTATTTGAAGAAATCTGTAGCTTAGCTAGTTCATGAGAAAGTAAATCTTGTTGTCTGGAATACTTAGAGCATCCCACACTGAGATATTAAGATTGTGCTTTTTCATTACATCAACAATCTTAAAAGAAGCAATTGTTTTAGAGACAGATTCAACTATCTTAGAGTAGGCCTTAGTGAAAACTAATTCTGCTTCAACTACCTTAGATATCTGAGGTATAAATAGTCTTCTTGGATCATGTTGTAGCTATTTTTGATGGCCTTTATCAACTGAAAAACTTGTTGTTTTTGAGGAACAAAGAGGGTTGTTGGTTGACTTTGGAACTGTAGATGATGTCTTATCAGTGATAGTAGGTAGGATAGGCCTATTTTGTTGTTTTTGACTTTCAACAACTTTTCCTTGAGCCCTAGTAGTGGTTGCAATGAAATCCTCCTCATTAAAATTGACTAAGTTCTTTTCAGGTGATTTTTGAACATGAGTTTCTTGTTGCCCACCCTCCATTTGAGGCATGAACAAGGTTTCAGTTTGAGGTTGTGCAACAAGATTTGATTCGAGAAAAGCATTTGGGCAAGTTGCGGCTAAATGAGGTTGATTATAAGGTTGACACCATTCTTCTGTAGCAATATTAAATGGGACTAAAGTGTTAGATGAACTAGGAGCCTTTGGGTCAAACTGCCTTTGTTGGTAAGGCTCCTATAATTTTGATTCTGTTGATAAGGCTACCTGTTTTGTTGATTCTATTGATTTTGTTGATAAGAAGCCTAATAGGGTCTGCTAGATAATGTAATTCTGTTATTAATCGAATTCAATTTATTTCCCATAGTTTGTAAAGCTTTAAATACATCATTTGATGGAGCTACAACAATAGGTTCTATGATTGTAATAGGCTAAGGAATAGGTGCTAAATCTACCAAAAAGGGAATTGAAGGCCTTGGTGCCAATTTTCTAGCTTGAATAAGACTATTTTCAGCTCGGATAGTGATATCAGGCTCGGGAGTGTTTCTCCCTCATTGATTGAATCTTAGTAGATATATCACTGTTTAATGCCGATGATGATAAAGGAAAGCATGATCAACTTGAGGCTTGACACTTGCTGGAATTATTTCCTAAGTTCTAGAAAAACCGATATTAAAAATAGACATAAATTCATTTGGAGCTCTTATAATAGTACAAAACTATTCAATGAGAGACAAATGATCTTAATTATCCGGGAACTATTTTAGCAATTTTTCACCTAAGTTATCCCAAGTTCTTATGCTTCTAATTTCTAGGTTTCTATACCATTGCAAGGCTTGCCCTTAAAAGATGTAGCTAAAAGTCTCAAAGCTACGTCTTCATGAGTGATATTATGGGTGGACATATGGATCCAACATATTTAATATGTTTAGCAGGTGTAACTTGATTTCCACCAATGAATGATGTAAAAACTTTCATGGCAGCATTATGATTGTCATGGTAAACTGGGATTGCGAATGGACTTCCATTAGTAAAGGTCACAATATTCCTTAGTTGTTGAATAACCATTTGAAAACTCGGGATATTACTAGAGAAATTGATACGTGGTGAAGGAATATTAGGAGGAGGGTTATCAAAACCAATCCTATTATAACGTAAAGTATTATCAACTCTTCTCCTTCTAACAAAATTCAAAGGTAAAGAAACAAATTCGGGAGGAGTTCCTCTTACCGATATTCTTGTAGTCACTTTAGGCATGGAACATGTTGTAATACTAGTATGAAATCAGCTCTGTGGAGTCGCCAAAATATCTTCAAATATTTAAAATAAATTGCTGCAACTTGCTCCCGAAAGTGACTTTGTAACGTTTTCGCAAACCTGTTGTAGATCTACTATAGAATTTGTAAATTATATATAGATTTGATTCATGGGTCCCACTAGGCATGCCAAAAACTATTATCTCTCGAAAGTGCACCCTATAGAGAGATTATTGTAGGTTTTCTAAGCTTGCAAAATTGATCTCTCTCTTTCGTAGATACAATGGAAACACCTCAGGTCTGTGGGTATACCTATTTTGAGGTGAGTCTCTAGGATTAAAAGGTCGGTTCCTTATTGGTGTATCCTAAACTGATTTATGGGAGTTTGAGAGTAAAAGATGACTATAAAATAAATAAAACTGAGGTGATACACCAAATTTATGTGAGGGCTTTGACTGAGTATATGCACAATTTCTATGGGAAGGATTCTTGATGCACGAGCCAACAATTTACTATGAATATTTAAGGGCAAACACTTGGTGATACTGAGGGAAAATCACAACAGTACTAATAAGTTAACATGCACATTAAAATTAAGCAGAAAATACTGAATTTTCTAGTAGGGTAAGATGATTGATCAGGGAATTTGCATTCACAAGACTAATAGAAACATACACAAGACTGCAAATAATTAGAAAGGTAGAAAATACTTCACACACAGAAGGCAAAACTAGCAAAAATTTCTTCAGTACTCCTATATCCAAAAATTCCTCCCTCGAGTTCTCCAGTCCTTTGCAAAGGCACACAATATATAGCAAAAATAAAATTCACCTTCTTCCTAAAATAGCCTAAGGCTTGTACTCGCCCATGCATTCTATTTTTATCCTTTATTTAATAATAGATAAAGGAAAAAAATAGAGCATGTAATTACAAATAGGCATTAATAGCCTTGATTACAATTGGTCAACTTAAGTTGACTGATCTATTTTTAAGAAAGAGAAGGATGAATAATTTGCTAAAAATAACATTGCTTGCTAAGCAAGTCTCTCTCCATGAACATGCAACTCTGTCTTCTTCTCTATTTTGTCCTGTTGTGAAGGCATGCAAAAATACAACTCCCTATTTGTGAGCAAAATAATTACATTAATTGCAATACTTTGCAAAATAATTCATCCAAATATCAATCCTGATTGGGACCACCTTTGTCTCTGATGTTGACACTTATTATGTTTTCTAGTGATCACATGGATAACATGTTGTAGATCATCTTCAACTCCTTGGCGTGGGGACCACCTTCACTTTACCATACTCAACCACCTTTGATTATTTACCATAAACATACTACATAGTCTACCACCTTTGTAACGAGTACTATAGTATATAGTTGTCGGCCTTGGCATATTTCAAAATTCACCTTTTCAAGGTGATAAGCATGTATGATGGCATTTTACATTATTTGGAAATGACTATAGTTTGGACTTTGAAAGTCAATGCAATGATTTATTCGATGGACATGTGGGTTGTCCCCTTCTCCACGGTGACTCACCCCTTGGTAACTTGGTCGGTGGCATATGTAACTCAAGTTGAGTTTGCTTTGATATTTTTGATCATCTTGGGCCCTTGATCTTTGTACCTCTATTTTGATGTCGTTGATTTTGAACCTGCGGTTTAGGGTTTTGGCTGTGGAGGCTCGGGCTTGCGGGAATTTTTTGGAACTTTTAACCTTTTTGCAAAAGTTTCAAACTTAAAGAGAATCCCCAACCTCTACTTTTTTTTAATGGTGAGACGTTTATTTCTTGGGCCTACGGACCTATGGGTGAAAGCTTGGAAATTTTAACTTTCTCAAAAGGTTTCAAAAGTTAAGGAGGGCTTGACCCTCACTTTTCCACTTCATTGCGGTGATGACACATATACTATATGAAATTTTGGGACTTTTGAGGATATTTTGACACTTTATAAAGTTTGAAAATTATAAGTCAGTCAATCAACCGCCATTCCACTAGGACTACTTTTTCATCGATATTGATGATCAATTTTTGAGCGTTGATCTCTTATAGTTGTCGATTTTTTATTGTTGATCTCAAAAGCATGATTAAATTTTTCGACTATGCATTGAGTGTGGTCGGTGGTGTTTAATCACTATGATTTACATTAAATATTATATATCGATCTCCAGCCCTTGATCTATGTACTTGTTGATCTTGGATCATTGATCACTAACTCCAGGTGAGTTATGTTAAGCCATGGTTATTAGGTTAGTTGAAAATGCCCAAGATCCATCATTTGATCATTTCTTTTTCTCGTAGAGAGCGGTGGAGCCCTGAAATTTTTTTGGCTCAATGCCATTGATGAATTTATAAGCTTATCTCCTTTGCAAAATAGCTCTCTATCACTCTCAAGTTTTCATGGTCGACACTTTTTGGTTATTCTAGCTTTTCCTATTATATGACTTTATGAGTTCTCATAACTCTGTGAGGTTTACTTTACTGTCATGGTTTCTATGTCTTGGAGATCATTTTTGTTTCCCTTTTTTTTTCTTTATTCTTTTGTTCTATCTCTGATTTTCTAAGCAAGACCATGGCCATCGTTTCTATATGGGTTTCGATGGTACCCTCAACCTTGAAATAGATTCTCGATCTGCTCCATTACTCTTTGAGAAAAGTATTTCTTCATCAATAAGCACTCGTAGTCACTTTACTCAAAACTACCAAGGATTAAGGTGAGTGTATTCTTTGGTCCAATCTGCATCATGAATTACAGATCTGTATTTTTCGATTTATGGTATCTGTAGATATGTGACTTTGAGAAAATCTTCAACTCTATGTAGAAAATATCTATAAAAGTTTGAAGTATTGGTTTCATCATGCACTATAATCATATTTCATGGTTTTCTTGTATTTTTCACACTCGGCCATTGATAAGAATGAGCTCGAAAAGGACTCTGTGATTATTGTGTTTTGCTATGAAGCTCTGATTTACTTTGTATGAGTTTGTTTTTGCTTTATGGATTCATTGATTGGCCAAGATCTATGCTTTTGAGTTCCTATAACCCCACTTTACCTCTGAAAGTGCTTCTTACTTTGATTTGAAAAGGTGGTTTCCATAGAAGTAGAACTTTGTCCAATATTGGGTCTATTTATAAATCTGAAGCACATTTTTATAGCGAACTTCTTCATTTCTTGAATGGGTTTAGATTTCTCCTTTATGGAAAATCTTATTATTGCACCAACTGGGAGTTATCTTCCTTTTGTGTTGTCATCATTATCTGACTTGGGGCAAGAATTTGGTATTGAAGCCTTACTTTGAATTTTTGAGCTCATGAGTTGATTACGGATCCATCGTCTCTGCTTCTACTGAGTCTACAAATTTTTCATATTTCTACTAAAACCCTATTCCATCATTATGCAGAGCTCTTTTATTATAAAGTTTGTACTTTTGAGTTTTTCATAAAATTTTCTGGTAACTTTCTTGTTCTTGATTCAAACTCCGAACTATTCTATTCTTTATTTGAGTTTTGTTTCATCCTAAGACTTGAATACTTTGATGCTTTTGAAGAACTTTGAAGTCTCACCTTACTCGAGGTTATGTTGTAGTCATTATTTTTCTTCAAACATCTCATTAATATGTACTCAAAACCTTCTTTGTTGTTTTCCATTGGTTTTGTAACATTTCTATATCTTTTAGCATACCATGCATTTTCTCTCTTCAGTTCAATTTTTGTGTTGATCTCTTGTAGCTTGTAGTTGCATTCTCGAGTTGAAAAGTCTCGGTCATGTTCTTTCAAAGAGACAGAGGTTTTTGTAAAGAATTATAGTTTGGATTCTTGTATGAAGTAGTCTTTCTCACCTTGACTGCCTGAAAATGATGTACATCTTATTCTAAAAATAGTACTACATGATGGTTTTCATTTTGTAAAATTATGTGCTTGATATTGATTTCTCCATTTTCTGCGACTCTATCTTGGACATCATTCTTATTTCTATCATGAATAAATTTGAAACATTTGATTTCGAGAAGGCGGCAGTTATGGCACTTTGACTGTTCTTGATTTCATGAGATCTTTGTACCTTGTATAATTCTTTTCGAAATTACAATTAGTTCACTTGTTCTTTGATACTATCTTAGGAATAAGACTTGATTCGGATGCTTGTTAAGATCTCACATTACTTTTTTATTTCACATAGATGTTTTATTTCCTTTAAATAACATTTTTGGCATGTTGAAAAATCTGAAATGTCAATTTTTCATGGCGAAGCCCTGGAAAAAGTTTTCCAGAATTCTATCTTCATTCCTTTCAACTGTAACCTTTCTTTTTAGCCAAACAACAACTTTTAAATTCTACTTCTTCCCTTTTAACTGCACAACCTATAAAGTGTTCTTCTATTTTCCAGTTCCTCTTCTACACTGTAAATTATTCCATTTTAGAACAGTTACTGAAACTTTGAGTTACATTCTTCCTTTTCTTGCATGCACTTATGTTTGTTTATTTTTCCTTGGCTGCAACCTATACTTGCACACTTAGGAAAATAGTTAGAAAATACTTAGGATTTTTGGCCTCTCTTATGTCCATGTTTTCTTCTTTTTCTTCTCTTTCTTCATTCCTTCTAAGTGAATAAAGCATGCTTGTAGTTTGTTCTTCAAGTACAATAAATCTCCTATTAGGAAAAGATTCATATGCACGGAGTAGGACGGTGTAGGAATATGAATTGATCCACGGAGCTCGTGAATCGATGTGATTAAGTTTTCTTCTTTTTCGGGGACAATGGCTTCTACAATGGAGTTGAAGAAGAATGGCTTGAAACATTTTATTTTGAGAACTAGTAGTAATAGCACTTTGACTATTCTTGAATTCATGAGATCTTTGTACCTTGTGTAAATCTTTTGGAAATTACAAGTGGTTCACTTGTTCTTTGATACTATTTTAGGCATAAGACTTGATTCGGATGCTTGTTAAGATCTTTATTACTTTGTTTCTTTCACATAGAGATATTTTATTTCCTTCAAGTAACATTTCGGCATGTTGGAAAATCTAAAATGTCAATTTTTCATGGCGAAGCCCTAGCAAAAATTTTCCAGAATTCTGTCTTCATTCCTTTCAACTATAACCTTTCTTTTTAGCCAAATATCATTTTTCAAATTTTGCTTCTTCCCTTTTAACTGCAACCTATAAAGTGTTCTTCTATTTTCCAGTTCCTCATCTCGCACTTCAACTTCTTCCATTTCAGAACATTTAGTGAAACTTTGAGTTACATTCTTCTGTTTCTTTCATGTACTTATGTTTGTCTATTTTTCCTTAGTTGTAACTTGTACTTGCACACTTAGGAAAATAGTTAGAAAATACTTAGGATTTTTGGCCTCTCTTATGTCCATGTTTTCTTCTTTTCTCTTCTCTTTCTTCATTCCTTCTAAGTGAATAAATCATGCATGTAGTTTGTTCTTCAAGTAGAATACATCTCCTGTTAGGAAAATATTCATATGCACGAAGTAGGATAGTGTAGGAATATGAATTGATCCCTAAGCTCATAACTGACAGTTAACTTTTCTTCTTTTCAAGTACAGTGGCTTCTACAATGGAGATGAAGAAGAAGCTGAAAATGGAGATGTTTTCAATCAAAGAAAGAAACCTCAAGGCAATGATGGGTTCACTCATACTCCTTTGCTTTCTCTTTCATGCATGTGTACCTTTCTTTTCAGTAGTTGTACTTTACTTTTTAGTTACATCCCACGGCTTGTGTGGGAAACATTTGACCTTCCTTGTGAATAAAACATTGAATTCTGAAAATGAGTTGTGTATTTCCTTCTGCATTCTAGCTTCTCTGTATGGATTATATAATGAACTAAAAAAATTAGTAACATAATTGAATGTCTTAATCATGAAGGAAAGAACATTGATGAGAACTTGTAACATTCAGTAATGAACCCTGATTTTCTGATATTTATATTTCTGTTTGCTGCTTCAAAACTCAGCACTTCACCTACTCTGTAATTTGTTGTCTTCATCAAGACAACACAGTTGTCCTTCGGGGATTTGTGTTCTTTTGCTGAAGATGGCATGAAATTACAGACTATGTGATTTGTTATGTTTTGTGACAGCACACATAACTACAGATTTCATTTAATCTTGTAACTAATTTAGCAGTAACAAATGATATAAAAAATTCCTTAGCTTTGGTATACTTCAACTATGAATTTCATCATAATGACGAAGTTTCAAGTTTCCCATTTTTGCACAAGTACAAAAATTTTTAAAATTGCATTACAAATATTTTAATGATCATTAAGATATATATCTATTTTATATATCCCAAAGTTTTCACTAAGGAGAAAATGTTAAATAGTAAAGTTCATGTCACTCTATGGTCTACGAAAAATAGACACGCATCACCTCATAGTAAAAGGAACGATAACCAGATCGCATTGCGAAGCCAACAATTCTAATGCTAATCAAAGAACCATGTTCAATAAGATAAAAGAAATTCACTAGAATAAATTTAATAAAACCTTTGCAAATAAATGAGCAATAATATCATATATTATCATGGAACTCAATTAAATACAATGTGAATGGGCCTCTCTTATATAGGCAAGGAATAATAATCTAAGAACTAGTCAAGGTCGTAGATCAGTCCATAAATTACAGACGAGAACTAGTCAAGGTCGTAGATCAATCTATAAATTAAAGAAAGAATTAGTCATCAAAGAACTAATAAATACCATTGATTTATGAAAGAACTAGACATCAAGGATCTAGTCAATACCATAGATCAAGGAAATAACTACACCTAATAATTAGATAATATCCCCTTAACATCTAAATAAATAAAAATAAATATCCATGCACATAAGTGGGTGAGGATAAATACAATAAAGGTAAATAAATTACCTAGGTGAACATGAGATAAGTTAAATACCGACTCTAACACCCCCTAAAGTGATGTTAGGAGAAAAAATAGATGTTTCTTGTCGACAATATGAGTCTTGACATCTAGGTATGATGAGGTACTCGTGTACAAAATATCCATGAGGAAATCATTAACCAAAAAAGGAAAAATAACTGCTATAAGGAAAGAGAAAGAATAATACGAAGGAATATTTTCTCATGAATACCCCCTATGAACTATTTACAAAACCCTAATCATTCCACGCAACTCAAGGTAGCGAGGTGATGTAAAAGGATTCGTAAAGATGTCTACAACCTACAGCTAATTCAAAATGTACTCCAAGAAAATAAATCATCCACGAATGTGCTTACAAATGAAGTGGATGTGTATCTCAATATGCTTGGTCCACTAGTTCTTTCTTGGGTTGCGATAAATGTGAATTGCACTTTGGTTATCATACCAAAGTACGGTCAACGAATCTTGTGGGAATCCAAACTCGGTTAATAACTTTCAAAGCCAAAGAATATGCTACCCTATACTCTTCCTCTAAAGATGAAAGTCCAATAGCCTATTGCTGTTTGCATGTCCAAGCAATAAGAGAAGAACAAAGACACAAAATATAGCCAACAGTGGAATTCTTGTCATCGATAGAACCTTCGTAATCTAAATCATATACCCAACAAATTGGGTAGAACCACTACTATAGTGTAGGAAAAAGTGGGAAGTTCCCTGTAAATAGTGCAAAATCCTTTTAAAGCTTTTGCCAATGACTACTATGAGGAGAATGTGCGGACAAATATACTTTCCTTACTACAAATTAAATATCGAGTATGAGTATGGGTCAATTACATGAGACTCCCAACCAAGCTGCCTATATAATATAGGATCACAAAGTGGTGTGGTACATGTGCAAGTAAGTATAAACCTATACTTAAAATGAGATGGACTTGGCTTGTCATCAGCCATATCAAAGCATTGAAGAATATCATGGGTGTAATTTTTATGACTCGAATGAATCCCTGAATCTCTCTCGTGAAATATGAAATCTAAGGAAATAATGCAATAATGAAGATCTTTTATGTTAAACTGTTCTAAAGATCCCTCCGAATAGTCCGAATGTGGGAAGAAGAGTTGTCATTAAGTAAAAATCATCAACATACAAGACAAGTATCACAATATCCTAAAGAACATGTAGGAGATACAATGTATGATTGGAGTGAAAATGAATAAAACAAGTAGATAAAATAAAATAATCCATATTATCGTACCAAGCTCGAGTTGATTTTTGAGACCATAGAGAGACCTTGAGCCTACAAACAAGATATGAATCTTGAGAAAATATAGTCGAGTTTCTCCATGTATATTTCCTCTTCAAAATATCCATGTAAAAGGTATTGTTCACATCCATATGGTATACGGGCCACCACTGTGATACTGTAATAACAAGTAAAAGGAGAACAAAATCTATCTTGACAATGGGTGTAAAAGTCTCAAAGTAATCAATAGCTTTAACTTGTGAAAAAACCTTTGCAACAAGATGATCCTTATAATTTTCAATGGACCCATCAACTACGTATTTTTTTGGTATACCAGTTACACCTAATGATGTTTCTTCCTTTAGGAAGGAATAAAAATCCCAAGTATGATTCTTCATCCTATAAGAATACTCGGTTGCCATCCAATCATCCCACTTATGTATCCCATGTGCCTTTGACAAGGAATTTGGATCCTTATAAACTATTTGATACAAAATTATAGAACCTATAGAATGTGCTTAATGATGCCTAGTGGGTGGAATATTCTCTATGAAAGGTCCTACCTCGAAACTATAGTATGAGCCTACTTAGGTATAATGACAATATTAGTGGGAATAAGTTACTTAAGGGAATTTTTGATGGCAAATCGCAGCACCCCTAAATGTCTCAGCAACTTGATGGTTTGAGACACTCAATGAAATTGCATAACATGGAGCTTTTCCCAAGTGTGGGACCTTGCGAATCGGGAAAGCTCTTGAGATGAAGGCCGTTTCCTATTCTTACGTTCGGATGTACACATAAAATGCATAGGGTTTACTCAAAAACCTAATCTAACTTGCCAAGGAGACATGGAAAGAAGATGCATAAAATAAACTTAAACTAACAAAGGTGATGCACCGAGGAATGAAGAAACACCTATCTTGCCAATAAACACAAACCATTAAAATGTAATGCAAGATCATGCACAGATAACCAAATTTACAGTGAAAGATCAGGAGGATGCAAATGAACATAGAGAGGGTTGAGAATCATCCACATACATGTATAATTTTCTCCAAATATTGATACAATACACTACAAAATGCCAAGACGCAAAGTTACATTACAAATTTAGATGGGAGGTTTGAACTCCACAAATTCACCGCAAAGAGAAGAAGGGAGGGGAAAACAAGAATTTCCAACCCTTTAGAAAGAATCCCCTCCTTACAATTTATAGGAAGAATGAGAGAGGGAAGAGAGAGGAATTCCAAATCTACCCCAACCACCTCTAAGTTGTATTTAATTCATCTCATTATGGTGGTAGGTGAGAACCCTAGCAAACCCAAAAAATGGTGAACTGTATTTTGCATTTTAAAGAACTTATTCTCACCCAATTAAAGATATCCAGTTGTAGTTAGATAGAGGACCTTGTAAGATTTCTGAAAAGTCCAACCTTGTGTGAATCTGAGCTCCCTGTGAAAAGTTATGGCCATTTGAATATCTGGGTCAGGGTTTGCTTCCTATCGGGTTCGGGGTGTCAGCGCTCAAAATGTTGCGCCTCCTGAAGGTGCACCTTGGTGCATCCATCCTCACGTTAACATACTCTTAAATGTGCCATAGGCACTGAAAATGTGGTGTTGATGCCTTGCAACCTGTGCAAGGCGTGACCTTTTCCGTGTCAACACCTTCGATCTGCGCCTGTGGTGTGACTTTTCCATGTCGACACCTTCTGATTTGCACCTTCAACCTATGCCAAGGCATGACTTTTTCCATGTCGACACCTTCTGATTTGTGCCTTCAACTTGTCTTGGCCGGGTGTGACTTTTTTTTGTCGACACCTTCCGATCTACACCTTCAACTGCGCTGTGGTGTGAATTTTTCTATGTCGACACCTTCTGATCTACGCCTTCAACCTACTCCGGGCGCAGCTTTCTCTATTTCAAAACCTTATAATCTACGCCTTCAACCTATGCTAGGGCAAAATTTTTCTATGTTGACACCTTCGATCTCGCACACCTTCAACTCGCACCATGGCGTGACTTTTTATGTGTCGACACCTTCCGATCTGTGTCGGGCATGAATTTTGGTGTAAATAAATGTCTGGTTTTTGAGTTTCTTTGATTTCCATATTATTTTGTTTGTCTATATTTACCCGGGAGGGAGATATATACAATAGGAATCTATAACCTCCTTAAAGAAAATATCTTTAAGATGAGATGAAGAAGAAGGAGGCATGAAAGAAGATGAATAATCATGAGTAAAGCCTTATCAAATTGAACATGTGTTCAAAAAATAACATCATGAGTATCAAGTTCTAAAAGTTGATAATCTCTCATGTCCTCACAATACCCTACAAATATCAAGGGTTGTCTCTTCATATCCAAATATTTACTTTTCTTCTTAGGCATATAGGCCCAAGCATGGCTCCCAAAGACTCTAAAATATGAGAAATTTGGCTTAATGTTTGACCAAGCTTCCTCTAGAGTAAAATGTTAAAGTGCTTTATGTGGTGTGTGATTTCTGAATGTAGTTAGAATAATTAACTTCTTCTTCCCAGTAGATAGGTGGTAAATCTCTAGAATGCATCATACAATTATTCATTTCCTTCAAATTTCTATTCTTTCATTCTGCTAAACGATTCTATTTTGGAGTATGAGGAACAAAATGCTAGTTAATAATACCTTGAGTTTGAAAAAATTCACAAAACTCATTCTAAAGTACTCCACCCATTATCGGTATGAAGATTCTTTCTGCAACTAGAAGATTATTTGTCAACCAAATCCTTGAAGAATTTGAAGTACAAAAACCATCACTTTTGTACTTGAGATGATAAAATCAAGTATGCCTCAAGAAATTATCAATAAAGCTAAGCACATACTTAGCGTCATTAAAAGAGGGGTAGGAAAAACCATCAAGTCACTATGCACAAGCTCAAGTGGTGAAGAATCTCTCTTAGAGAAATTCTTAGGATAAGAATCTTGGTGTTGTTTCCCTAATGCACATCCATGACAAAATCCTTAAAGAAAATAAACTCTAAGAATACCATCTACCATACCAAGAGTGCTCAACTCCTTCAAAATCGATAATTGAGATGTCCAAATCTTTCATGTCAAAGATTACTCTCTACGAATATGCATGAGAAAACAATCTTGTCCCTGTAGAATAATTGTCATCAAAATTCTCAAAGTGATATAGTCTAGAACTCAGATCAATAATAACTTGAGCAACAAGTGAATAAGGCTTCAAATAAGTTCATACGTATGCCTCATGTGGTGTAAAATTCATTATTTTTCCTTCGCTGAGAATGAAAAATTTGATATATAGAAAAAAATTTGTAGTGATGTGAGGAACATACAATGCATCTTAGATACTTCCACAATGAAGTTATATATGACATTTTCCTTTAACGAAAGAAAGGAAGAATATCCAACCTCAATTTTTGAAGTAGAACTCAAATCTAGAGAAATAAAAGACTCCTTGGAAGAATTCATGTGATTAGAAGCACACGACTCTATAACCCAATTGTTTGTAAGGGGTGACCTGGATCTCCCAACAACATTAAGTGATTTTCCATACTTGATTAGAAGGAGGTGGGTGGATATAGAAATTTTTGTTTCTTGATTGCGTCCTCTTATGCTTGTATTTAGCTATAACACATATGTTCTTCATGACCACTACCCCCACAAAAAGAGCATGAAAGGCTTTACTTATTCTTGGATTTAGAAGACTCCTTAGGTTTAGAGTTTCTTTTTTGGGTTTAGGATCACTTTGAGATGGAGAAGGGCTGGTTTGGTTTTACTTTTTGGTTTTCCCTTACCCTTAGGAGTAGATGCAACTAATGGCTTCGAGAAGTGAAAGACTCAAGGTGAGACAATTTGGACTCTTCCCTAGTAATTATTTCACAAAATGTATCTAAGTTAGGCATTTTGAATGTGTCACCTAAGGCATCTATGCTAGAGAAAAAGGTAGAAGAAAAATTTTGGAATGGTACTCTCAACTCGGATAGAATAAAATAAACACACTCTTCATCTTTCTTATCTCTTCCACTCCCCTTCAATTGTGTCAACAAATGCTTGAACTTGGTAAAATAGTCTATAATTGTTGGAAAATCTTCAGGATTAAGAGAGGTGATCTAAATTTAAATTTTCATGGCTCTCACATGATCAAACTTACATAATAAATCCTCTAATTTCTCCCATATTATGAAACAAGAGTCATATTTTTCTAAATGGAAAAAAATACTATCACTTACATAAGTTCCTATAAAAATGATACACTCGAGAAAACATGAAATGGTACTGAAATTTATCATATTCTCTAGTGAACACTGGTTGTTTTGAAGAAGTTAAAGCCCATAATCATGTCTCGCTTAGTTATTTTTTCCTTTCATGGTTTCCATTTGTGGAAATTATGTGTTGTTAATGGCTGAACATGATCTAATGCGAAGTAGATGCCATTGTACAAAAATCACCAAAAGAAATGTAAGAACCAAGCAATGTAACAAGACCCAAAAGAAATGCAACAAGATCCCCCATATTTTGGCACTTTATAATGTGTGTGTGTTACAATATGAAAATTTATAATTATAGTGAAATTCCCACAATAAATATTTCTAATGCAAACAAGCACTTTAGAAAAAAATGAAACTCAAATCTGAGTTAATGATAAAAAGTACAAGATTCACAAGTTTATGCTCTGTAATTTATTTTAGTTGCCACTAAAACCAAAAAAATCCTCTTGTCTTCACCACAAAAATAAATTGAAAGGGGTCTGAGTTAAGAACCTACTAGTAGGAATCATAATATTTAAGGCCTCAAATAATCATACCATATGACCAAGGGCTAAGGATTTTAATGAGCATATGGTATTGCGAGTTTTCGAGAAATTCACATCCAATTGCTTCATCTGTCAAAACTCGTTATTTCTAGAGAATGTTGTACTACAAAAAAACCAGTTTTGCATGGATCCCGAGATGAACCAAAGGTGCATTTCTCTGTAACAACTAAAAAAACAAAAAAATGACTACCTCTAGAAATGGTTGAGTTTATAGTTGATCTTAGGTTTTTCCACCCTCAAGATCTAATGGAAGGCTATGTTTTGCATAAAGCGTGCACAACAAAAAAAATACAGATAATTCCCAAATATATGAACAATTTTATTTTTTTACAAAATGTTATAGACTAATATCAACAACAAACTCTTACTTTGATACCATAAAAGGAATGATAACCAGATCATACGAACCCATGAAATTCAATGCTAATAAAACACCATGATCAATAAAAAAATCAATTCACCGAATAACTTTAATAAAACCTTTGCGAACAAATGAGCCATAAAATCATAATTAACCTTGCTTATAAAGGCAAGGAATAACAATTTAAGAACCAGTTAAGGTCTTAAATCTAGCCATAAATCATGGAAAACACTAGTCATCAACAAACTAGTCAAGACCATAGATTTAGGAAAGAAGTAGACATCAATGTTCTAGTCAATACCATAGATAAATGAAATAGCTATACCTAACAACTAGATAATATCCCCTAATATATAAATAAATAAAAATAAATATCCACACACATAAGTGGGTGAGGATAAATATAATAAAGGTAAAGAAATTACCTAGGTGACCATGAGCTAAGGTAAATACCCACTCTAATAGGACCATGTGACCTTATGGACATAAAATATTACATGTCACCTAATAAGTAAAGTACGTATTAAATCATAATCTCATATCAATAATTCCATGTCACATTGTATTTCCATAACATGATGATATGTTATGTTGAAAATTTTTGCACTTATGCAAAATGGGCAACTCAAAAACTTTGTTACGTTGGAGAGCATTGGTGAAGTATACCTAACCTAAGGGATTTTATTTCAAATATATTGTTACTACTGAATTAATTAACGATTACATGAAATCTGTAATGTGTGTGTTTGTTATTACGAATGTAACAGATCACATAGTCTGTAATTTCATGACTATCCTCAAGCAAAAGAACTCAAGGCCTCGAAGGAAAACTATGTTGTATTGATGAAGACATCTAATTCTAGAATAGATGAAATGTTATGTTTTGGAATAGCAAACATAAATGTAAAATGCATAAATCGAGTTCATTAATAGATGTTACGAGTTTTATTTAATATTCTTTCCTTCATGATCAAGACATTCAATTATATTATTGAGATGTTTAGTTCATCATACAATTCATATAGAAAGCTGAAATGCAAAAAGAAATACATAACTCAATTTCAGAATTCAATGTTTTATTCATAAAGAATTTCAAATGTTCCCACACAAGCCATGGGATATAACTGAAAAGTAAAGTATATCTACTAAAATAAGAGGTACACATCCATGGAAGAGAAAATAAAGGAGTATGAGTTAACCCATGATTGCCTTGGGAGTTTCTTCTTTAGTTGAGACATCTCCATTTCCATCTTTGTTTGTTCTCCATCAGTTACGAGCTAAGAGATCAATCTATATTCCTTTATTGTCCTAATTCATGCATACGAATCTCTTAACAATAGGAGATATAGTTTACTTGAAGATCAAACTGTATATATGTTTTACTCACTCAGAAAGGATGGAGAAGAAAAAAAACCATGGACTTAAGACAGGAAAAAAATCCTAAATGTTTTTTTAACTATTTTCTTAAGTGTGCAAGTAAGTCTGAGTTGCAACCAAGAAGAAATAAATAAAGTTTTCCAAAAAAGATTACAGAGTTCAATGAATTCTATCATATGGCATAAAGCGGTTAAGTCATTAAGTACATGTAGGAATGAAGGAAGAATACAACTCAAGTTTCAATAAGCGCCATACAAATAGAAGAAGTTAAGACAAAAGAGAGACCGACAAATGGAAGTACATGTTTTGGATTTCAACTAAAGAAGAAGAATTAGATTTTAAGAAGCTGAAGTTTACCGAAACGAGATAAAATTGCAGCTGAAATAGAATGGATAAGTAAATATGAGAAAAATTTGATAGGGCTTCACCATGTTAAATGGAAATTAATGAATTTTCCAACATGCATATCTAAATCTATAATGAAGCTCAAATATAGTATTTAAGCATAAAAGAAATGGAACTACAACATACCAACAAAACTTTAATGTTCATCATGCAAGTAATTTATGAACAAAAATTTCTAGAAAATAATATGTCCTTTCTAGGCTACAGGTCTTCATTAATTCAACTCAAGAAAATGCTTCTAGTTTCAACACATCAATGAATGGAGTAAAGAACAATGGAGTATCGAATCATATAAATAATTGTAGAACATAAACTTCAAAAGTATGATAGAAAGAGATAAATCGAGATGATAAAATAAAAGCCTATGGATTTCATAATTTCTAAATAGATTGATAAGTGCATAGGTATAGACTAAATAAATAGTGTTACACATGAGGAAAAGAAGTTAATACTCTTCATAGATATCTTGGAGATTCATTGAATAAAAGATGTAGTCACATGATAGAAATCGAGTCAAATCTTTTCAAAGACAAAGAAACTTTCGATTACATCCCAATGGGAAAGGAAAATACACTTGGTTATCTAAAAATTTAGAATGCACCAAAATAAGAATGGTGATCACAATAAGAAAAAAGGTATAATTAAGTTTCTCAATACATAAGTAGAAGGATTTTCAGTTTTCAAGTGATCTCGCATTAAAAGAGGATTAAAGCAAACATTCTCACAAAGAGTGCCATTGAAATTTCAATGAATCAAATTGATCCTGAATAATGAATTATAATAGTGGAAGTCATAAATAAATCAAGTACAAAGTACAGTTTTGGGAGAGGCTCGATATTTGAGTGGATTCATCAACATCAATCATTCATCATAGTCATGAAAGGTAGAAAAATATGGGACAACCTAAGCCACAGAACAAAGTAAAGCAACAATATTAGAAATCAAAGTTTTAGTTTTGCAGTAATAAGAGTCAACAAATGTTCATATTCTCCATGTTGAAAAGAGGAAATGCATTCTTGTATATAGGCTTAGAATGATCATTAGGTTTTAAAAGAACATGAGCAGAAGAAGAATAATAAGGTATATATTCTTCGATCCTTAGAAGTGAAATAAAAATGCAATTGAACTTCGTTATTGTAGTAATTCATGAAGGAAATTAAAGTTTCAGCTGGAAAAGATACGAACAAAGTGAGGTACAAAAGAAATGTCCACACAAATTATTTTCAACTGTCAAGTTTAAGAAATATAGATTTCGAAATACGAGTTAGGAAATATTATCATCACATAAATTAAGAAATATTAGTGTAGACCTATTATCTTCACAAGATTAAGGAATATGAATATCAAGGTTCTTAGTTACTCAAAATAGTAAAAGTGACAAACAACTCGAACCAAACCCTCAATGAAGGATAACCAAAAGTTAAGTATGATTTAGGAAAATGGTTTGGTCATTTAGAATACAAAGTAAATATTGCACACATATTACTCTCAAATCAAACTCAAAGCGTAAAAACCCACAACAAAATAATATACATGAGGAAAAATCCTCCATTGAAACCTACAAAGAAGAATCATATATCAAGGAAAAATATCCAAGAAAGACACAGCAACAAGAGCTTAAAATTCTCTGTAAGAAGCAAACCAAAGGAATTCCAAGAAAAACTCTAAACACGGGGAGATTACATCAAAGAAAGAAGTTGAACGCAAAACCCCTCCACGAGAGATACATAACAAAATCAAAACAATGAACTTTCAGATCTCGAAATGCTCGGCAAAGGTCAATAATAGACTCGCCAACAATAAATGAGAAGTCTCGAGCTCAAAATACTACTACCCAGAATGATGAATTGAAATCTAGATCTGAAAGCCTTCATTATTAGAAAATAATAGAGGTTTCAAAGAAGAGTTTACCCATGACATATGAAACAATAATGGTGAACCAGCTGAGAAAAATAGAATTCAAACCATTTTAAAGGAAGAATCACAAGGCTTGCCTTATGAATTGATCTATAACCAAAAAATTTCTCCAAGTAATCATTGGTCGAACAAGCAAAGGAGAATGCTTAGCAAGGAAGAACTCGAACAGGATCACCCTCAAATTGTAAAACCCTTGAGGAATAACAAAAACAATGATTTCATAGCTTCAGTGGTAGATGATGTAACTTATACATTAAAATTTTTGTAGATTTTCCTCCACAAGAGCCTCACAAGCTATAGAAATGCAAAGAATCAACTCAAAAGGCCATTTTTGCAAAGTTCAAATCTTCAATGATTAGATAAATGCGGGAATAAAAAAATCTAGGTCTTTTCCTATGAATGAGATGCAAAGTGGAAAAAATGAAAGGGGTTCGAGTTGTTTTAACTCACCCACGTCAACTGCGACTCAACCTAACTCACCCAGAATTAGTGATCGATGATCAACATTTGACAAGTACACAGATCTAAGGCTGAATATCGATCTGCAAAAAAGTAATGCAACCACCATGGTTAAAGATGCCACCGACCACATTAAATGCAGGGTCAAAAACCTTAAGTATAGGTTCATTAATAAACAATCAAAAATCCAAAGGCTTTGAGATTGATGGTCTCGCATCAAAAGATCTAACTCAAACTGAGTTAATAATTCCACTGAAAAATTTCCAAGGGGTGAATCATCATCACAAAGGGGGCATCCCTTGTCATTAAAAATTATTTTCATATCAACTATGGTCTAGCTTCAAATAATACAAAAGCCGACAAGAAAATGCATGTATAAGAATCAAAGGTGGAAGACCTTATAATATGCTTAAGTCCCCAAAGGTGGCCGAATGTACTGTGGTGTTGTTTAAAAACAAAGTGCCCCTTATCTTATTTCAAAACACAATAATTTTCTAAGTCCACAAGAGTGGCCAAACTCAGTTCAAGACAAGGGAATGTCAACATTAGATCCTAAGATTGGAGGTGGTCCCCATTAATTGGATGTGTGGATGAATTATTTTACAAATATTGTAAGAATTTGAATTGTTTTGTTCACTCAGAGGGAGTTTAATTTTGCATGCCTTTACAAAAGGATAGAACATACAAGAAGACAAATTCACATGCATAAGGAAAGAGACTTTCCGAGAAATCAAGGTTTATTATTGGAAAAATTATTCACCCATTCTTTTATTAAAAATAGAACAGTCAACTTCAGTTGAATGAGATGTAACCAAAGGCTATTAATGCCTCTTTTTACTAGTTTATTTTATTTTATTGAATTATTTATTATAAATAAAGGATAAAAATAGGATGCATGGGTGAGTACAAGCCTTAGCCTATTTTTAGGAAGGGGGGAGATAAAATTTGGTATATATTGTGTGCTTTGGCAAAGCAAAGAGGAAGAATTTTTAGATACAAGAGTCTTTGAAGCAATTTTTGCGAGTTTTTCCTTTTGAATGTGAAGTATTTTCTGTCTTTCCAATTATTTGTAGTATTGTGTATGTTTTCCATTAATCTTGTGAATGTTGAATTCCCTTATTAATCATCTTACCCTATTACAAATTCAGTAATCTCTGCATGATATTAATGTGTATGTGTAACTTAGCAGTATTGTTGTGATTCTATCCCTCAATACATCAAAGTGTTTACCCTTAATTATCTTCAAAAATCTGTTGGCCTGTGTATCAAAAGTTCATTCCATATCAATTGTGTATGTACTCATTCAAAGACCTCATACAAGTTTGGTGTATCACCTTAGTTTTAATTCATTTTTTACACTCATATTTTACCCTTAAACCCCATAAATCAGTTTAGGATACATCAATAAGGAACTGGACTTGATAGGAGACTCACCTCAAAAATGTATACCCACAGATCTCGAGGTGTTTTGATTATATCTACGAAAGATAGATAAAATTTTCAAGCTTAGAACACCTCCACCATCTCTTTACAGGCACACTTTCAAGAGTTAATAGTTTTTGGCACAACTGGTGGGACAACGTATGAGATCTAAATGCAAATTACAACTACTTACAACAGATTTACAGCCGATCAAAAGATACTTTCGAGAGCAAGTTGCAACAATTTATTCTAAATGTTTAAAGTGTTTTATTTTTTGGCAACTCCGTAAAGTTGATTTCATACAAGTATTGCAACATGCTCCAAGCCTAAACTGACTACAAGATCATCGGTAAGAGTAATTCCTCCTGAGTTTATTTCTTTACATTTGAATTCTGCTATAAGGAGAAGAGTTGGTAATACTTTACATTATAATAGACTTGGTTTTGATAACTCTTCTCCTAGTATTACTTCACCACGTATTAATTTATCTATTGATATCCTAGTTTCTCAAATGGATATTCAACAAACAAGGAATTTTGTGACGTTTACTAATGGCAACCCATTAGTAATCCCAATTTACCATGATATACCTAATGCTGCCATGAAAAATTTGCTATCATTCACCGGTGAGAATCAGAGTTACACCTACAAATCACATTAAAGATGTCGCAGCCTTATGTGCAGTTCATAATATCAATCGTGAGGATGTAGCTTTGAGACTTTTAGCTACATTTCTTAAAGGACAAGCCTTGCAATGGTATAAAAATATACATATTAGATGAATAAGAACTTGGGATGACTTATGTGATAAATTTCTAAAACAATTTCAAGATAATTCAGTTCATTTATCTCTCATAGAACAATTGTATACCCTTAAAAGAGCTCCCAATGAATTTATGTCTAGTTTCAACATTCATTTTTCCAGAACTTGGGAAAGAATTCCAGCAATTGTCAAGCCTCAAGATGATCATAATTTTCTTTATTATCATAGGGCATTAAATAGTGATATTTCAACTATGATTTAGTCTATGGGAGGAGAGATGCTCCCAGCAGCCTATGATATCACCATCCGAGATGAAAATAGTCTTATTCAAGCTAGAAAATTAGCACCAAGGCCTTCAATGCCTTTTTTGACAAATTTTGGACCTATTCCTCAAAGCATATCGAATTATAGAACCTGCTATTATAGCCCCATTAGATGACCTATTTAAATATTTGTATACTACATGGAGTAATTTGAATTCAATTGAAAATAGGTTTTCATTTCCTAACAAACCTTATCAGGCTCCTTATAAGAAAAATCAACTAAATCAGCAAAATAGGTTGCCTTACTAACCAAATCAAAATTATAGGCAGCCTTATCAAAGAAAGGAAATTTTACCCAAAGGATCCTAGTTCATCTAGCACTTTAGTCCCAGATTAATATGGCTACTGGAAGAGTGGTGTCAACCTTGTAATTAACCTCATTCAGCTACAAGTTACCCAAATTCATTTTTGAACACTAGTATTGTTTCACAAGCTCGGTTTGAGACATTTTTCATGCCTCAAATGGAGAGTGGGCATCAAGATACTGTGTTCGAAATCACCTGAACAAAATTTAGTCAGTTTCAATAGGATGATTTCATTGCAGTCACTACTAGGGCTCAAGGAAAAGCTCATGAAAGTCCAAAACAACCAAATAGGCTCGTTTTGCCCATTGTCACTGATAATATAGCATCTACATCCCAAAACTAGCTAGCAGTCTTGCTATTCCTCAAAATATATAAAGTATTTCAGCTAATAGAGAACAAAAAAAGTCAACAACCTGACCTAGGAATATTATGTATACCTCGGATATCAAAGGCAATTTGAAGAGGAATAAGTTTTTGTCAAATCCTATGCTAAAATAGTAGAATATGTCTTTAAAATTGTTGCTTCCTTT
Organism: Taxus wallichiana var. yunnanensis; assembly: GCA_018340775.1. Taxonomy (NCBI): domain Eukaryota; kingdom Viridiplantae; phylum Streptophyta; class Pinopsida; order Cupressales; family Taxaceae; genus Taxus; species Taxus wallichiana. Next base: position 977,638,458 of record CM031239.1, read on the forward strand.
AACATTGTTGATGTAATGAAAAAAATAATTTTAACATCTCAATGTGGGATTCTCTAAGTATTCCATGACAACAAGATTTAATCTCTCATGAACCAGCCAAGCTATAGATTTCTTCTAAAAAAGCTGAAAAGAAAGTCCGAAGGTAGACATGGTCCTTAGAACAATGGAACATGACCACATCAAAGAAGTTAAATTGATGGTTCAGAATGTCTTAAATGCTCATGACATAAATAATCCACCACCGCTTTATCTATCATTGATTATTGGAGAACATCTTGTTCATAACTGTATGGTAGACATTGGTGTAAGTAGCATAGTTATGCCAAAAGCAATTGCAGAAACATAGGGTCTGCAGACTAGCCTATAAAAAGAGTTTCTTACAACTAATATAGTTGGTGTAGTAAAAATTTAGAGGTAACATTACATCCTTTCCCAAATGTTTCTATTATGCAAGATATCACTATTGTAGATTTACCTCCTTACTTTGCATTATGCTTATCTAGAGATTTTACAACAAAGATAAGAGGTTATCACTCTTCTTGATTGGTCCTTTTAATTTTTCACTACACATTATGGCACTAAGGTTACTATTAATTCAGAACCATTGGTTAGTGTTGATGGCAAATCACAGCAAGACTTCGAATGTCTACAACTCGATGGGTTGAGACTCTCAGTGCGATTGCATAACATGGAGCTTTTCCCAAGTGTGGGACCTTGTGAATCGGGAAAGCTCTCCGGATGAAGGCCGGTTCCTATTCCTCTATTCAGATGCACACATAAAAAATGTAGAGGGTTTACTCAAAAACCTAATCTAACTTGCCAAGGAGACAGGGTAAGAAGATGCATAAAAAATAAACCTAAACTAACAAAGGTGATGCACCGAGGAATGAAGAACACCTGTCTTGCCAATAAACACAAACCATTAAAATGTAATGCAAGATCATGCACAGATAACTAGATTTGTAGTGAAAGATCAAGAGGATGCAAATGAAAACAGAGAGGGTTGAGAATCATCCACAAACATGCATTATTTGCTCCAAAGATTGATACAATACACTACAAAATGCCAAGAGGAAAAGTTGCATTACAATTTTAGATGGGAGGTTTGAACTCCACAAATTCACCTGCCAAAGAGAAGAAGGGAGGGGAAAAACAAGAATATCCAACATTTAGAAAGAAGCGCCTCTTTACAATTTATAGGAATAATGAGAGAGGGAAGAGAGAGGAAATCAAAATCTACCCCAACCACCTCTAGGTTGCATTTAATTCATCTCATTATGGTGGTAGGTGAGAACCCTAGCAAACCCAAAAATTGGCGAAATTTGTATTTTGAATTTTTAATCTTAGCTCCCTATGAAAAGTTGGACAGAGGACCTCATAATATTTCTCAAAAGTCCAACCTTGTGTTAATCCAAGCTCCCTGTGAAAAGTTATGGCCATTTGAATATTTGGGTCAAGGTCTGCTTCATGTTAGCGCTCAAAATGTTGTGCCTCCTGAAGATGCACCCTGGCGCATCCATCCTTATGTCGACATACTCTTATGTGCACCAAGGCACAAATTTCTTCATGTCGAAACCTTATTTCGTGTGCCCTTTACCTCGCGCTTAAGGCACAAATTTTTTCATGTCGACACCTTATGTCATGCGCCCTTTACGTGCCAAGGCGCATCCATTTTCATGTCGACATTCCTTAACTGTGCCAAGGAACATCCATTTTCGTGTTGACATTCCTTAACCCGCACCAAGGTGCATCTATTTTCATGTCGACATTCCTTAACCTCGCGCCAAGGCACATCCTTTTTATGTCGACATACTCTTAACTCGTGCTAAGGTGCATCCATTTTTATGTCGACATACTCTTAACTCGCGCCTAAGGTGCATCCATTTTCATGTCAAAATTCCTTAACCTACGCCAAGGCACATCCATTTTCATGTCGACATTCCTTAACCTGTGCTAAGGCGCATCCATTTTTATGTCAACATACTCTTAACTCGCGCAAGGCGCGAATTTCTTCATGTCGACACCTTATGTCATGTGCCCTTTACCGGTGCAAGGCGCATCCATTTTCATGTCGACATTCCTTAACTGTGCCAAGGCGCATCCATTTTCATGTCGACATACTCTTAACGCGCTTAAGGCGTAAATTTCTTCATGTCGACATCTTATGTCGTGCGCCCTTTACCTGCACCAGGGCACGAATTTTCCCTTGTCGACATTACCTGTGCTAGGGCACAAATTTTCTATTTTTCTATATCTAGTTGAGGGGGAAAATATATACAACAGTTAGATTTCACATTGAGCCTCACTCTTCCAATGTAGTAGCTAATTATGCAACCTTAGACCAGTCTAATTTTGATGATGTAGCTCATGTTTCAACATTAGATTGTGTTTCTAACATGTTTATGGATGAAAATATAGTTGAAGAACATGCTCATGATCCTTTTCTAGAGGTTGAAGAACATATGTTTGGTGTGTATTGTTTGCATGAAGAAAACACACCACTTCGCTTGTTGTCCAAAATAGAAAATTCAATATAAGGGATTTGGAAGTTTCATTTTGATGGAGCTAAGAAAAAGAAATGATAGGGAGAAGTTTTAATGCTTACTTCCCAACAAATGAAAGGCATTTCTCATCTTTGAGTCTCCAATTTTCATGCACTTTCAACGTAGCTTAATACGAAGCATTAATTCATGTCTTACTTAGGGCCACAAAGAGAGGTATCAACACATTATATATTTTTGGTGATTCTGCATTTGGTTATCAATCAAGTAAGAAATTTTAATGTTTGTAAGAATCCATTATTGAATTCTTACAGACATAGAGTTTCAGACTTAATGGAATATTTTGTGGTTATTAATATTTAGTCTATTCCTAGAGCAAAAAAATAAGCATGCGGGCAAACTTGCATTAGTTGGTGCTAATTTTGAAGTTCTGGAACAGATAGAGAATAGTAAAATTCAGCCTTATATTAAGCTAATTGTCAAGCCTTCAATACCTAACAATGATTTGAACTATGAGGTTTTTGAAAATTATGGTCAAATTTACAAAAAAATTCAGCAAGAAAATAAATTTTACGTAATAAATCGGGATAAATTACAACACTTATATGGTGACCATATTGTTCAACTAAAGAGAACTAAGCTACCTCGAGGTCTTGTCACATTAGAAGAAATCTTCAACACTGATGATTAGTTAAGAAAAGAAAAAACTAAGATATCAAGAGATGCTAATAACAATGAGGGGATCTTAGTTGATGAAGGGAAAAATTTGTTTCTTGAAAAGGTATGTTCCTCAACTGAAAAACATTCATTTATTGATCTTTGTAAAGAATTTAAATATGTTTTCACTTGGAGATACCAAGACTTGAAAGGATTTGATCCCGTTTAGCACAACATACTATCAAATTACATCCAAATTCTAAACTAGTTAGGCAAAAATAGAGGTATATGAATCCTAAAATAGAGCCTCTAATGAGGAAAGAATTATCTAAGTTGATTGAATCAAGTATTATATTTCTAGTTAATTATTAAGTTGGGTAGAAAATCTTGTTCTGTTAGGAAGAAGAATGGATAAATCAGATGATGTGTTGATTTCAAAGTGATCTTAATAAATATTCATTAAAATATCGTTACCCACTTCCAAATATGGATCATATTTTAAGAACAGTTTCGGTTCTGATAGACTATGTCTTCTAGATGGTTACAATGGATACAATCAAATTATAGTTTGAGAAGAAAATAGGTACAAACCAAATTTTACCACCAAGTGAGGCTCATATGCTTACAAAAGAATGTCTTTTGGCCTTTCAAATATTGGTGCAACATTTCAACATGCAATGGACATGGGTTTTCATAGCTTGTTACCTAAATGCATCCTTGTTTATTTAGATGATGTTATTGTATGTTCAAAAGATTCGATGAACATATAATGCATCTAAGGATGACTTTTTAGTTATGCGGGCGAGTTTGGAATATCTTTGAATCCCAAAAAGTCTATCTTTTCATTACATCAAGGTAAACTACTTGGTCATATTATTTCTAAGCAAGGATTAGAAATTGATCCTTTCATAATTGAAGTCATCTCCTAGCTATCATTGCCTCATCATAAGAAGGAATTGTAGATTTTTATTGGAAAAATCATCCGTGTCAAGATTTGTTCCAGATTTTATAACATTGGTTAAACCATTAACAACTATGCTAAAGAAAGGAAAACATTCTCTTGGACCAATGAAGGGAGAGAAGGGTTTGAAGTAATCAAAACAGTCATCTCTCGAGGCTCCTACTATTGCAAATTCAAATTTTGATAAATATTTTTCAATGTATCCACTTGTAGGAGCTGAAACAATCTCAACTATATTAACTCAAGTTAGTGATGAAAATATTGAGTAGCCTATTGTTTTCTTTAGACATAGCTTACATGATTACGAAACAAGGTACACATTTCTTGAAAGCAAGTACTTTCAGTAGTAAGAGGGCTAAATAATTTCAAGTACATGATTTCAAACAATAAAATTCATGTTCTTGTTTCTCATCCAAGTGTGAAGGCTTTCTTGTTAAATAAAAATTTAATGAGAAAAGGATAGGTTGGATAACGAAAGTTATGGAATATGATGTTGATATCTAGGTTGCTAAGATAATTTGAGGTAAAGGTTTATGTGAGCACCTAATTGCTGATATGGAAAAATAACAAGCTGCAGAACCAGATGATTCAAAACAACATGTTAAAATTGTGTATTAGCAATCAAAAATCATGGTTTATCAAGAAAATCAGCAACCTAAACTTGTTCAAGAAGTCCAGGAATCAAGATGGATGACTAATTTAGTCAACCATTTTTAGCATGACACCTATCCAAAAGTTATGGACAAAAATAAACAAAGGTATTTCAGATTATAAGTTGAACCTTATATCTTTATTGATAGCATGTGGTTCAAAAGAGATAAATAGAATCTTGCGCTGATGTGTTGACTATGATAAAATTCAGAAAATATTATCATAATTCCATGAAGGACCTACAAGAGGTCATTTTTTAGCACATACCATAGCCTTAAAAATTATGAAAGTTGGTTACTATTGGCCCAACATATTCAAGGACTATTTGAATGGATCAGAAAGTGTAAAAAATTTGCTTTCTTTGTTGGGAAAGAACATTTAGCTTTGCTTCCTCTAAAACCTATTTCAATTGATCAACCTTTTATGAAGTGGGGCCTTGACTTTATTTGCACGATAAACCCACCTTCTTAACAAGGACACAAGTGGATTTTGATTGCTCTAGATTATTTTACATGATGGACTGAAGCAATAACCTTGAAAGATGCTAAAGGGACCTCAATACTATCCTTTTATTAAGGTACGAGTTTACAAAATTGGTGTTCCAACAACTATCATATCAGATAACACTTTATCATTTTTTTGGTGCAAAGGTAACCAATTGGGTTGTTAACTATGGAATTTATCTAAGTTCTTCATCTAATTATTACCCATAAGGTAACGGCTTAGCTGAAAGTACTAACAAGAATATTTTAAGGATCATCGAGAAAAACATTTAAGGATAATCAAAGAGTTTGGTATCCGATATTGAATTCAAAACTTTGTGCTGATAGAGTGACTCCTAAATGATCAGTTTGTAATTCACCATAAAATCTTGTTTACGAAAAATAATAAAGAATGCCTATTTTAGTCGAGTTACCCACATTAGATCTGCTACACCAAGTGGAGCTACTTGAGAATGAACCATTACAGTTCGTTATGCAGATTAATGAACTTACAAGAGCTAAGAGATCAAGCTCATGTGAAGATGGAAAATAATAAAAAATAGATGAAGAAGGATTTTGATAAGAAATCCACATTTAGAGTCTTGAATGAAGGAGATATTGTGTTAAAGTGGGATGTTGATTGTGCATATCCAGAGAGACATACAAAGTTTGATACAATATGGAGTTGTCCTTAAATGATTTCAACTTGCAAATAACACAATACTTTTCTACTTTCAAGGCTGAATGGAGAGGAACTTCCCATTCATGTGAATGGTATGTTTCTCAAACACTATTATTGAAAATCTTACGTTGACTATTTAGAGTAGAATTTCCATTCAATAAGTGCAGCTTCTACACATTGTAATGTTTTTAATTCAATAAGTGCATTTGCACACGTGGTCTGGTTTACCAGATCCTTTTCCATTTTTAGTTCCTTTTGAAGGGTTGGACCTTTATGAAAAGAATATTTTGGTTACATGATTATACTCCATGCCCAATGGAAAAAAGCAAGGAACTATTCTACAAGCTAGCAAGTAGCTTTCCCTACAAAATTGCTAGTAATTTTTACAATTTTTGCACTTGTGCAAAATTGGCAACTCAAAAACTTCGTTCACGATGGATAGCGTTGGTGAAGTATACCTAAGCTAAGGGAATTTCTTTCAGATATGTTATTCTTGTTGAATTAATTAATGATTACATGAAATCTAAAACTATATCTGCTGTTACAAAATGTAACAGATCACATAGATCTGCAATTTCATGACTATCCTCAGAAAAGAACACAAGGCCATGAAGGATAGTGGTGTTGTCTTGATGAAGACATCCAATTGTAGAATAGATGAAATGCTATATTTTGGAACAGAAAACATAAATGTAGATTGAGAAAATCGAGTTCATTATTGGATGTTACAGGTTTCTTTAATGTTATTTCCTTCATGATTAAGACATTTAATTATATTACTGAGTTGTTTAGTTCATCATACAATTCATACAGAAAGCTGAAATGTAGAAAGAAATACACAACTCAATTTCAGAATTCAATTTTTTATTCATAAGGAATTTCAAATGTTCCCACACAAGCCATGGGATGTAACTGAAAAGTAAAGTACAACTACTAAAATAAGAGGTACACATGCATGAAAGAGAAAATAAAGGAGTATGAGTGAACCCATCATTGCCTTAATATTTTCTTCTTTGGTTGAGACATCTCCATTTCTAGCTTTGTTCCTTCTTCATCTTCATTGCTAAAATCATTGTGCCTGAAAAGAAGAGAAGAGAAAACTATCAATTACAAGCTCAAGGATCAATCCATATTCCTTTACTATCCTAATTCATGCATATGAATCTCTTAACAACAGGAGATATAGTTTACTTGAAGATCAAACTACATATATGTTTTACTCACTCAGAAAGAAGGAGGGAGAAGAAAAGAAAAACCATGGACATAAGAGAGGCCAAAAAGCCTAAATATTTTCTAACTATTTTCTTAAGTGTGTAGGTATAGGTTACAACCAAGAAGAAATAAATAAAGTTTTTAAACAAAGATTATAGATTTCAATGACTTATATCATATGACATAAAGCAATTAAGTGATTAAGTACATGCTAGATTGAAGGAAGAATACAACTCAAGTTTGAAGAATCGTCATACAAATACAAGAAGTTATAGTACAAAAAGAGACTGAAAAATAGAATTACATGTTTGATTGAAACTAAAGAAGAAGAATTAGGTTTTAAGAAGCTGAAGTGAACCCAAATGAGATAAAATTGTCGCTAAAACAAAATGGATAAGGAAATCGAGAAAGTTTTGACAGGCTTCGCCATGTAAAATGGACATTTATGACTTTTCTAGCATGCATATCTAAATCAGAATGAAGCTCGAATACAGATTTCAGCATACAAAAATTGGCACTACAACATCGCAACAAAAATTCAATGTTCAACATGGAGGAATTTATGCACGAAATTTATAGAAAATAATATTTCCTTTCTAGGCTATAGGTCTTCAAGAATTCAACTCAAGCAAATGCTTCAGTTTCAACACACCAAGGAATGGAGTAAATAACAATGGAGTATTAGAATCGAGATAAATAAATGTAGAACATCAACTTCAAAAGTATGACATAAAGAGATCAATCGAGATGATAAAAGAAAATCCTATGGATTTCATACTTTCTAAATAAATTGATAAGTGCACAGTGTACATACTAAATAAATAGTGTTGCACATGAGGATAAGAAGTTAATACTCTTCTTGATATTGTTTAGAGTCATCGAATAAAAGATGTAGTCACATAATAGAAATCGAGTCAAATCTTTTCATCATAAACAATATTTCGACATGATCCAATGGGAAAGGAATATACACTTGGGTATCTAAAAAATTAGAATGCACCAAACTAAGAATGGTGATCACAATAAGAATAGAGGTATAATTTAGTTTCTCAATACATAAGGAGAAGGAATTTAATTTTTCAAGTGATCTCATATTGAAAGAGGATTAAAGAAAACATTCTCATAATAATGCCATCGAAATTTAAACGAATCAAATTGATCCCGAATAATGAATAATAAAGTGGAAGTCATAAAGAACTCAAGTACAATGTACAATTTTGGGAGAGGCTCAATATTTGAACAGATTCATCAACATCAATGACTCATCATTGTCATGAAAGGTAGAAAAATATGGGACAACCTAAGCCACATAACAAAATAAAGCAGCAATCTCAAAAAATAAATTCTCCGTGTTAAAGAAAAGGAAATGTATTCTTGTATATAGACTCATAATGACCGTTAGGTTTCCAAAGAACTGTTATCCAGAATTCACCCCTTAAGGTAATTTTGATAACATGCATCGATCATTCGATCGAGAAAGTAGATTGATTCAAGGCCCAAAATCATGTTTTTGGGGCCCCCTCAACTTCTTTCTAACTCTCCCATTCAAGAAGAAAACCCAACGAGTTAGAAAAGGTGAAAAATTGTAAAAAACCAAGCTTGGGGCCGAAAAAATGAAGAAAATCGGCTAAGTCCTAGTCCAAAGGCGGTCTTTGGAGCAGTTGGGACGAAAGTACGCGGAGGGGCGTGGAACGCCGGTCGGCCAAAACAAGAGACTTTCATCTCGGACATTTGAGCCAAAAGTACGCGGAGGACGTGAAAATCCGAAAGAGCCGAGAGCCAATGGAATCTCGCCACGTGTCTTCACCACAAAGAGAGACAAGGAAGCCCAAATCGGCCGAAGCAGGAGATTTTTGTTTGGGACATCCGGGCGAAAGGTACGCGAGGGATGCGTGGGACGTGAAAAGCCGAAAGAGCCACCAACGAATCAAATCTTGCCACGTGTCTTCACCTCATCACCAAGGGAAAATTTTGAAATTTTTCCAAAGGCAAAAAAACAAAAGGGAAATGGTCAGGAAAGACCCGCGTCCAATGAAATCGTGCCATGTGGCACTTGAGTGGTGGAGCATGGGGGAGAAATGGGAAAATTTTCCCAAAGTGAAAAATACCAAATTTTTGAAGGACAAAGTGCGCCCCTCAGGCCCGAGCCAATAAAATAATGCCATGTGTCTAAGTGTTAAGAAATTAAGGAAGGACCCGAAAGAAATTTTCAAAGGATGAGCTTGTGGATGAATCAGAGCCTGACACGTGTCATCCAAGTGGAAGAGCACAAAAAAATTCAAATATTTTCCCGTTGATCCATTTTGGCCTGTTTTTGCCCTAATCTTCAAATTGCCATAACTTTCGATCCAGAGCTTGGATTTTCATGTGCTTTATATCAATGGAAAGATGGTGAAATTCTCTACATGATTCTGGGGTCAATCTTGCATTTTGGTTCAGTTTGGAGAGATAAAATTGAGAAACACCTTTGGCACGTGATAATGGCCAGAAATGACATTTCAACAACCAGCTTAAATGTAAAATACAGTTCACCACTTTTGCTAGGGTTCTCACCTACCACCATAATGAAATGAATTAAATGTAACCTAGAAGTGGTTGGGGTAGATCTGGATTTCCTCTCTCTTCCCTCTCTCATTCTTCCTATAAATTGTAAGGAGGGGCTTCTTTCTAAGGGTCGAACATTCTTGTTTTGCCCCTCCCTTCTTCTCTTTGGCAGGTGAATTTGTGGAGTTCAAACCTCCCATTTAAAAATGTAATGCAACCTTGCCTGTTGGAATTTTGTAGTGTATTGTATCAATCTTTGGAGCAAGTAATGCATTTATGTGGATAATTCTCAACCCTCTCTGTGTTCATTTGCATCCTCCTGATCTTTCACTGTAAATTTTGTTATCTGTGCATGATCTTGCATCACATTTGAATGGTTTGTGTTTATTGGCAAGATAGGTGTTCTTCATTCCTCGGTGCATCACCTTTGTTAGCTTAGGTTTATTTTTATGCATCTTCTTACCCTTTCTCCTTGGCAAGATTAGATTAGGTTTTGAGTAAACCCTCTACATTTTTCGTGTGCATCTGAACAGAGGAATACGAACCGGCCTTCTCTGGAGATTCCTTTCTCATTTTTGCAAGTCCCACATTGGAGAAAGGATTCCATGTTGTGCAATCACACTGGATGCTAGTATGATCAACCTAGAAATCTGATCAACATCCAGGGGTGCTGTGATTTTGCACTAACAGTTTTGGCACGCCCGGTGGGACCTTAGAGGTCTTTACTTTCATTGCAAAAAGATCGATGTGCACTTGTTCCATGTTCCAACTTTGAAGGAGCTTTGAAATTGCACATCTGGCGACTCCAAAAGAGGCATAATCCGCTGGTTTCAGCAGTCCAAGCCTGGAAAATTTATGAGAAGAATACGAGCACAAAGTCAAGAAGCGGGAAGAAGGATTGTTTGTTTATCTACACCTATCTCCGGCAGAGAGAGAAGGGGAAGAAGAGCTCAAAGATCACCATCTCCACCTAACAGAACTCTCTCTACACCTCCACCTGGTAGACCTTTTCTCACATCAACAAGGGTTCTCAGGCCAATCAGAATGGCTCAACCACCGAATCCCTTTGTCAACTTCACTGGAAGTAGCCCACTTGCCCTCAATGCACAGAATCCAGTTCCAATTGCAGCATTGAAGAACATTCCATTTTTCACTGGAGAAAATCATACCACTCCTGGTGATCATGTCAAAGACATTGCTAATGTCTATGCAATCCATGAGATAAATGAAATGGATGTGGCTGTCAAATTGCTGGCATCTTCATTCAAAGGGAAGGCATTGCAATGGTTTAGGAGCCTTGGAGCTGGTTCTATCACAAATTGGAATCAGTTATGCATAGTTCTCCATGAGTAGTTTGGGGAAAAGGGAGACAATTTGTCTCTACTACAACAATTGACAACTATCAAGAGAGCTCCCAACGAGCAGCTGACTAACTTCAACTTCATATTTCAAAGGTCTTGGGAGAGGATTCTAGTTGTAGTAAGGCCAGCAGCAGAAGGTGCTTTTCTATACTATCTTAAGGCTTTGAATGCTGATATTTCTATGTTAATTCAATCTATGGGAGACATAACCTTACTCGTTGCTTATAGCATTGCCATTAGAGCCAAAAGCTGTCTTATTCAAGGTGGTAAAGCGGCTCCTAGGCCTCCCATGCCCTTGTATCCAAACTTAGAAAATCCAAGCACTAGTTAAGCACCCACTTTGGCTCCTATTCCCACTCCTAGAAATCAAAGTTCAAATGAGACTTTTACTTCATCCTCTAGTGCTTCAAATGAACTCCAAGAGGTCATGAAACAATTGCAAAATTTGGGAAATGAGCTGGTTACTATCAAAAGACAAAGCAAGCTCAAAGTACTAGACCGTATCGACCTCCGGTAGCGAGACTAGGCTAGGCCCCGTCGACACTAAAATTTTCCTCCGTAATTTCTATTTCGTTAATGTATGTATTAGGAATAGGATGTTGTTAAGTATAATTAGTAGTAGCGTCGATAGAAGATAACAAAGCACCGTCGACAAAGGTGCCGCCAATAATGTGGAGTACGGTAATGATCAAAGTATAATAGGAATGTTGTAAAAAGTAAATATTTGTCGTAAGTGGTCCGGTAATGTTAAAATGTCAAAGTTTGGGTAATTAGAGAAGTAGGGTCTACATGATTAGGAATTATAAATATTATATTGGTAATAAGGACAAGGAGTGAGGTCATAAATATTTTGTGTATTTTATTTGTAAAAAGTCTAAAAATGTGGAACCCATGTAAAATGATAAGAATTATCTTATCTTAAAAGATAAGCTTACATGTACGAGATAAGAGTTAAGGTATGGAATATGATTCTTGAGTGGATTTCTTATCCTATCTTAGAGATAAGATGGATAAGCCTAGAAGTTCTATAAATAGAGAGGCCACCCCTCATTTAGCATAGAAGGAAGTAGTGAGAAATATTGTAGGAAGTGTGCAAAGGAAGCCATCGGTTTAAAGGTGTGTTGAAGAAGCCATTAAGAGGTGTAATTGTAAAGTTTCGCCCATAGTCTTGGTGAAAGGCAAGTGAAGTCAATAACACTTTAAGTACCTCATAGGTGAGATTGTAACAATTTCATGTTAATATTATCATTTACTTTGATATTTCATATTTGTCATCATTCCGTCTTATCATAGTGAAGGTATTGTTGTGTTATGTTTTTGTTTTGTTTCAGATTACATCCACCAAACTAAAGGTTGTGCATTAGTAAATAATCATAGCACGAGGAGTTCGGTGAAGAATTATCATAGTTGCGGATTGGTGATGATATTTTGGTTCCGTTGCCGAGACCATTCCTCGTTGGTGGATTTTCTGGAGAGATATTCCCACTTAGTCAAAATCAATTGGAGGGTAACCTTATTTTTACTGTGCATAGTAGTTACCATGGTAAAGTCATTTTTACCATGAATAGTAGTTACCATGGTAAAGTCATTTTTGTTGTGAATAGTATTTATCACAGTAAAGTCACTTTTTACCGTGAATAGTATTTACCGCAGTAACTTCACTTTTTATTGTGAATAGTGTTTACCACAGTAAAGTCAGTTTTTACCGTAGTAAGTCAAGTTTTACCATAGTTACCGTGGTCATTTCTATTTTACTGTAGAAAGGTGTAAAGTCACTTTCTATTACAGTGATTCCAATTATTTGTGCACATAAGTCTTGTTGATTATACTTGTGGGTTGGTATATCATGGTGGTTACTTTTGAAAATGGGAAAGATTCCTGTTTTTTCAGCTCAATCTAATGAAGATGCTTCTTCTTTCATTCAAGAGTTTAAACGATCTTGTATTTGTAATGGCCTCATAATAAGGGAACAATGGAATGAATTTTTTCCTACCTTTTTGGATGGTTCAACACTTAGGTGGTTTGAAACACTAGGTGATAATGTGAAAAATTCATGGGATTTATTAACTGAAAGTTTTCTTGAAGAATTTGGTGAACAATAGAAATATGCAGATCTCATGATCGAGATTACAAAGTTATCCCAAGGAGAGAAGGAGAAGATAAGGGATTATCATGCTCGTGTTCTAGAGCTAAGGAGGAAGCTCGATGCCCAGATCCGGAAGGAAGGATTAGCGGATGGGTTGATGAACGGCGTGGATAATCTCCTATGTAAGAACTTCATTCTTGGGATGAAGCCAGAGATCAGACAACGAGTGAAGTATGACCGCCCAGCTACCATTGAACAAGCAAAGGAGATTGCAAGAAGGCAAGAAGAAAGCATGGAAGAGGAGCCCAAAGAAATTGTTACTAAAGTAGAGCCTACACCAGCACCTTTGGTCCATAATCCACAACCACTCCCGGTGAGCACAAATATTTCTCCTAGTACATCTACTGAGTATGAAGATCTGCTCAAAAAGATGGGTCAGTTAACTATTAATCTTCTTCAAGGAAAATAATTTAGTTCTCAGGGAGGAGATAGAGGTCCAAAAAGAAATATTTCGAAGTTGTTTGTTATGGTTGTTATAAAAAGGGTCATTATAAGTATAATTGTCCAGATAGAGCTTCTACATCTGGTAAAGGAGATAATGATAAAGGAAAAGCACCTGTGAATTCTTTTGATGTAGTAGATAAGAGTAGAAATAATGAAGTAGATGTGTTTGTAACAAAAAGAAAGAAAGAAAAAGATAATCAAGATGGAAATTATCCTAAGAAGATGAAAGGAGAAACTAGTAAGAAACATAGGAGAAGAAAGTTGGGTGTGCAGGATTTTCTGATTTCACAGGGGCAAGGACCATACTCCATCTTGGAAGATTTGTCCAAAAGGCCTGCAAATATTACATATGGTCAACTCTTGGCTATGTCTTTTGAGAAGAGGCGGGAGTTGCGAAGTGGACTCAATGCTCGACAAAGGAAGGAGGTTGAGATCCCTATTTTGGAGGCAGAGGCGGATCCCTATGCTACACAAGCTGAGGTATTATGTAATGGTATTTCAATTCATGATGTCTTAGTTGATGGAGGTGTTACAGTTAATGTAATGACCGAGTCTCTGTAATGAATATGTTGGGTTTAAAATTGATCGCCCTTCAACACTTATGTTAAGGTCATCAAATAAAGGAAAAACTAAACCGAGAAGGTGTAGTTTCAAATGTGGCAATATCTGTTATGGGTGTTGTATGTGTGGTAGACTTTCGAGGTGATGAAAATGGTATGCATTGCGTACCCAATGCTGTTGGGAAGACCATGGCTAAGGAGAGTTCATGCAAGAAACTACTTTGGAATGAAGGTTTCATGACACTTGGACGTGGTAGAGAGAGGGTGAAGATAAACGTGATCCCTCGACATCATAAGGCAGAACCTGTGGATTCAAGTGATGAAACTGATGATTGGACATCCTCTGATTACTCTAGTACTAGTGAAGTGGACACTAAAGATGAAGAAAGTGAGGTTGATGTTTCAGTCATGGATATCCTTCTAGTCACACCAACTCATGACCCCATAAAATTATCTGAAGAAGAAGTTGATGATCGTCTCCAACAAATAAAGATTGGTGATCTTTGTGATGGAGAGTGAGAAGGAATCCTACTTCCAGCTCTTTCAAGGTACATACACATATTCACTTTTGATTACAAGGAACTCCGTCAAGTAAGTTGGGTAGAACATTCTATTGAGTTGGTAGATGGTGCTAAGCCCATAAAGCAAATGCCATATAGAATGAATCCTAATTTTTCCAAGACTGTAAAAGAAGAAATAGATAAGTTGCTTGATGCGGGATTCATATTTCTTTGTGGATAATTGAGAATGGGTTTCTCCCATTGTGATCTCAATAAAAAAGAATGGGAAGCTACGCATTTGTGTTGATTACAGAGGAAGCTCATTAAGGCAACAAACAAGGATCATTACCCTCTTCCATTTTTAGATCAGATCTTGGGCGAAGTAGGTGGTCAGAGTGCTATAGTTTTTTTGATGGATATAGCGGCTACAACCAAGTTCATATAGCGAGAGAAAGATCAGTGAAGACCACATTCACCACTCCTTGGGAACATTTACTTATAGAGTTATGCCTTTTGGGTTGTGTAGTGCTCCAACAACATTCCAGCGTTTGATGAATAGGGTGTTCGAACCCTACATTGGGACCTTCATCATAGTATTTCTGGATGATTTTTGCATCTATGGGAGCAAGTTAGACCACCTGCACCAAATGGAGACAGCATTTCAAAGGTTATATGAAGCACAAGCCTCACTAAACCCTACAAAGTGTGTCTTTGGATGTTCTAAAGGCGTTTTGTTAGGGCATGTTGTATCCAGAGATGGTATTGGTATTGATCCTGATAAAGTTTCAAAAATCAAAGATTTACCATTTCCTATTAATAGAAGTAAGTTGAGATCATTTTTAGGCCATGTGGGTTACTATAGAAGGTTCATCAAGAATTTCTCAAAGATTGCACAGCCACTAACCTAGTTCTTGAAGAAGGATGTTACTTATGAACCAGGAAATAAGGCGCATGAAGCTTTTGGACAACTGAAGGAAGCCCTGGTGTCTTCACCTGTTTTAAAGAATCCAGATTGGAGCAAGCCATTCATTGTGTACACTGATGCCTCAGATGCAGCACTAGGAAGTACTTTGAGCCAAAAGGATGAAAATGGGAATGAACATCCAATTTACTTTGGGAGCAGACAAATGAGCAGTGCTGAGGTAAATTATACTGTAACTAAAAAAGAGGCTCTGGCTATCATTTTTGCTATAAAGAAGTTTAGGAATTACTTGCTAGGGTAAAAATTTCTAGTTGTAACAGATCATCAGGCTCTAAAATATATTGTAAATAAGCCTAACCCATCAGGGAGGATAGCAAGATGGATAATTTTGCTACAAGAATTTGAATTTGATATTATAGATAGGCCAGGAAAGAAGCATGTCAATGCAGATGCACTCTCTCGAGCCTATGATGGTTTAGGATCATCTTGTGATGATGATGATTTCCCCGATGCAGCATTGTTATCCCTTGACACAATCCCTAGTGAATACATAGATATTTGGAATTATCTGAATGAATTCAAGTTTCCTGATGGTGCCAATGCAAAGACTAAGAGAAATATTACTCAAGCCAGTCATCCATATTCTATTCTACATGGAGTATTATTTCGAATAGGACCTGATGGACAGTACAAGAGGGCAGTTGGACGTGATCAAGGGAAGGAGCTGCTAGAAGAATTCCATAATGGTACATGTGGAGGGCACTTCTCTGGACAACTTATAGTAAGAAGGATCTTGGATGCAGGTTATCACTGGCCCACTCTTTTTAAAGATTGTTATAATTATTGTAAGACATGTGATATTTGTCAAACACATGGTAACCGTAAGACTTCATCAGCTCCATTATGTCCTATTCTTCCACTTGGTCCCTTTGAAAAGTGGGGAATAGACATTGTAGGTCCACTTCCAACTACCTCACGCCAAAATAATAATATTGTAGTTGCCACAGATTATTTAACCAAGTGGGTTGAAGCTAGGCCATTGAAAATAGCTTCCATGGATGAGGTGGTAAGGTTCATATATGAACGCATTATCACTAGATTTGGTTGTCCATTAGAAATTGAATCAGATCAAGGAAGCCACTTCATTAATGAGGTGGTAGAAGCCCTAGTCAATAAGTTTTCTATTAAGCACAGGAAGGCAACAACATACAAGCCAAGCACAAATGGACAGGTGGAACGAACAAATTTTGTGTTGTGTCAAATTCTAGCAAAAGATGTAGCCTTGCAGGTACATAAATGGGATAAAAGGATTCATGCAGCATTGTGGGCATATAGGGCAACATCAAAGTCAGCAACAAGATACTCCCCATTTCAGTTGGCTTATGGCATTGATCCAGTTCTTCCTATTGAGTTTGATATTCCCACGGTCAGAGTAATGAAAAATGAAAGAATGGATGAAAGTGATTTAATAAAAGAAAGGTTGGTACATCTTCATTTGCTAGAGGAAATGAGGGAAATACCTAAGGATACAAGCTATAAGAAGAAAATGAAGCAGAAGGAATACTTTGATCAAAAGATCTGGTGGTCTCCATTTCATGTGAATGACTTGGTTCTAGTATATGATTCCAGATACAAAAAAATAAGACAGAGAAAATTTCTTCCAAAATGGATGGGGCCCTACAAAATAGCAATTGTGCATGAAAATGGTACGTACCGACTGGAGGAATTGGATGGCACTTCCATTACGAAATGGGTCAACCACGACAAGTTGAAAATTTTCCAAGCACCAGAGGAGTCTACTCCGAGGACGGAGTAGAATCTAGGAAGGGGGAAGATGTCGACACTAAAATTCTCCTCCGTAATTTCTATTTCATTAATGTATGTATTAGGAATAGGATTTTGTTAAGTATAATTAGTAGTAGCATCGATAGAAGATAACGGCACCATCGATGCGGTTCCGCTAATAATGTGGAGTACGGTAATAGATCAAAGTATAATAGGAATGTTGTAAAAAGTAAATATTTGTCGTAAGTTGTCCAGGTAATGTTAAAATGTCAAAGTTTGGGTAATTAGAGAAGTAGGGTCTACATGATTAGGAATTATAAATATTATATTGGTAATAAGGACAAGGATTGAGGTCATAAATATTTTGTGTATTTTATTTGTAAAAAGTCTAAAAATGTGGAACCCATGTAAAATGATAAGGTTTATCTTATCTTAAAAGATAAGCTTACATGTACAGATAAGAGTTAAGGTATGGAATATGATTCTTCAGAGTGGATTTCTTATCCTATCTTAGAGATAAGATGGATAAGCCTAGAAGTTCTATAAATAGAGAGGCCACCCCCCTCATTTAGCATAGAAGGAAGTAGTGAGAAATATTGTAGGAAGTGTGCAAAGGAAGCCATCAGTTTAAAGGTGTGTTGAAGAAGCCATTAAGAGGTGTAATTGTAAAGTTTCTCCCATAGTCTTGGTGAAAGGAAAGTGAAGTCAATAACACTTTAAGTACCTCATGGGTGAGATTGTAACAATTTCATGTTAATATTATCATTTACTTTGATATTTCAGATTTGTCATCATTTCGTCTTATCATAGTCGATGGTATTCTTGTGTTATGTTGTTGTTTTGTTTCCAGATTACATCCACCAAACTAAAGGCTTTGCATTAGTAAATAATCATAGCACGAGGAGTTCCCGGTGAAGAATTATCATAGTGTCGGATTGGTGATGACATCCCCCATACCAACAAAATAGGTCACCAACTTAGGCTGCAAATCAAAATCAAAGCCAAGTAAGGCCTCCCGCTAATAGACCATTTCAGCCCTATAACCCCAATGTCGCATCTGCATCCGCAGAGATTTGGTACCAGTGTAAAATAACATGGCCCAAGAATATGATTGGTGCTTCCCATGCGGTTAGCCACATAACCAATCAATGTGCTCTCCGGTGCATTAAATCAGGCTCTTATGGTGCAAACCATTGGTGGGTCCCAAGAGTCCAGCTATAAAGAGGATCAGCAACAAGAAGCACCTCAGCAAGGAACATCTCCGAACGAAACTACTCTTGTCAATTGGGGTGAAGATTTCTATGGTGTGAATCGAATACCCTCTCAAAGTGTTGCAGCCAACAAAAGGTCAAAGAGGAGAAATTTGAGTGAAGGACAGCCATTAGCTCCAAGTAATCCACAACCTTCTACCACTCCACAAGCCGCTGGAAAACAAAATGTAGTTCCAAACACGCAAGGGGCACCTAAAAAGGCCCCTAGGCCAACCCAAATGCAAGGAATGAATGCGAGGCCAAGGACAGCGAGAGAGGGATAATTCATTTCCATTCATTATCATTGATCGAGATGAAGAAGACAAATGTAAACATATCAATGTGGGAATCACTCTCTATCCCGAGGCCAAATAGATTTGCTACAAGCTACCATGAAGGACTGGTCAACTTCAAATCAATAGGTCCAAATGCGAAGAAGGTACTCACAAACGCTGCAAAGCTCGAGGGAAATCATGGAGGGCAGCAAGGTAAAATGTTGAAGCCCCCTCCCTTTTATGTCTCATTAATCATTGGAAACCAATTGGTGCACAATTGCATGATTGATTCCGGGGCAAGTAGCTCAGTGATGCCCAAGCAAATAGCTGATCAGCTAGGACTTCAATATGAAGTCATCTCCAAGGGTGTAGTGCAATTAGATGGGACAACAGTGACAATGGTTGGAGTAATCAAAGGTTTCAGCCTCACAATGCACGCATGTCCCAACGTAATAGTGTTACAAGATGTGTCAGTCATAGACCTACCACAACTCTTTGCATTGTGCTTGTCAAAAGACTTCACTGCTAAAATCGGAGGCTATCTTTTGGCGGATTGGTCACATATGTTGTTCAGAACAAGATATGGAACCAAAGCCACAATCAGGTCTTAACCTATTGCGAACTTTCACATTGAGCCTTACACTCCAAGCCAAGTCAATACCAACTGTTCAGTGTTTGATCAAGAAGATTATCCAAGCACTGATGAAGCTGACACCAAGGTTGGAAGCATCCTAGATTTTACTCTTGATGAATGGGCAAGCAAGGTGCATGCTTTTGATCCTTATCAAGAAATAGAAGAATCCGAGCTAGGAGTTTATTGTTTACATGAAGAGAATCAACCTCTCCCCAGCATCACCAAGCCAGATCATAAAGACAAGAATGAAGTATGGCAATTGTTCTTTGATAGGTCAAGGAGTAGACAAGGTGCAGGAGGAGGAGCTATGCTCATTTCTCCGCAAGGTACAAATTATTCCTCAGCCTTCCATTTTCAGTTTTCTTGCTCAAACAATACAGCTGAGTATGAAGCCTTAATTCATGGACTGCACTGGGCAAAGAAGAAAGGCATCAAGAATTTGCAAGTATTTGGTGATAGTGAGCTGATCGTAAACCAAGTTAAGGGGCAGCATGCTGTCAAGAATAATCTGCTCAAGTGCTACAAAAATCAGGTATGGGATCTTATGGAAGATTTCGGAGCTTTTAGCATCAATTCCATCCCAAGAAAAAGGAATGAAGCAGTGGACAAGCTGGCGGCAATTGGGGCTGCGTTTGATGTTGTAGAGAATATCAAAAGTGAGAAATCTCATCCTCATATCAAATTTGTTATGAGACCAGCTGTTCCGGATAACAATACAAGTTGGCAAGTCTTCGAGAATGATCAGCAAATTGTTAATTTCCTACAAGATGAAGCTGAGTTCTCCGCCAGAAATCAAGACAAGCTGGAGCAGCACTATGGTGACCAAGTGGTGTAGCTAAGAACTAACAAATTACCAAAAGGCCTCATAACCTTGGAGTCAATATTCAACCCGAATGATCAGTTCCGGAAGGAGAAAGCGAACATTCAAGTAAAGGGTGAAGATTCAGAACCTATCTTAGTAGATGAAGGAAAGACATTGCAAATTGGCAAAGTAAGTACTCCATAAGAGAAATCTGATTTTGTTCAGCTTTGTCAAGAGTTCTCAGATGTCTTTGCTTGGACTTACAAGGATTTAAGAGGTTTCAACCCAAAGTTGGCACAACATACTATTGAGTTGGATCCGGAATCCAAGCCTATCAGGAAAAAGCAAAGGCCAGTGAATCCCCATATTGAACCTCTCATGAGAAAAGAGTTAAGCAAGCTCATTGAGGCTAGTATCATCTTCCCCATCAAACACTCAAGTTGGGTTGTAAACTTGGTGCCAGTAAGAAAAAGAAATGGAGAAATAAGATTGTGTGTGGACTTTCGCGATCTAAATAGAGCATCACTCAAGGATCATTATCCGCTTCCATCAATGGAACAAATATTGCAGGTTGTAGCTGGTTCAGAAAGGTTTTCATTGCTAGATGGATATTCAAGCTATAATCAGATAATGGTGAAGGAAGAAGATCAATTCAAGACGGCCTTCACTACAAAATGGGGCACGTATGCTTACAAGAAGATGCCATTTGGACTATCAAATGCCGGAGCAACATTCTAGCGAGCTATGGATATGGCGTTCAAAGGCTTGATCAACAATATAGTGCTGGTATACCTAGATGATATCACTATCTTCTCAAAGAATGCAACAGACCATCTCTTTCACCTCAGGAAAGTGTTTTAGAGGTGTAGAAGGTTCAGAGTGTCATTAAATCCAAAGAAGTGTATATTCTTGGCACACGAGGGCAAATTGTTGGGTCACATTGTCTCTAGGGAAGGGCTAACAATTGATCCTGAAAGGGTTGAAGCCATCCGAACACTCCCATTGCCACACCACAAGAAATCTCTTCAAAGCTTCTTAGGAAGGATAAACTTTGTCCGTAGGTTTGTGCCTAATTTTGCCACTCTTGTGAAGCCTTTAACAATGATGTTGAAGAAGAGTCGGCATTCAAATGGACAGCAAGAAGGCAAAGAGAGTTTCGAAAACATCAAGCATGCAATATCACAAGCTCCAACTCTTATCAACCCAGACTTTTCAAAGCACTTCATGTTATATGCATTGGAGGATCAGATACAATCTCACTATCTTGACACACAATTTGAATAGAGAAGGTTGAGAACAGCCCATAACATTCTTCAATCAAACCTTGGAAGATTACAAAATAAAGTATTCTTTCATCGAAAAGCATGTCCTTACCGTCACCAGAAGCTTGAAGAAGTTCAGACACTTGGTCTCAAACAATAAGATTCAACTGCTAGTGTCTCATGCTTTGGTGTCAAGGACTTTCTCCTAAACATGGATTTGAACGAAAAGAGAGCAGGTTGGATCACTCGGGTGATGGAATATGATATTGAAATCAAAGTGACCAAGCTAGTTCGTGGAAAAGGCTTGTGTGAGAAACTCGCTTCCAAACAACCAGATGGGTCAAAAAGTGAAGAGGATGCTCTCCTACTACTACGAGAATGATCAAGAACAACCGGTGATGATACACTCATCCCATGTTGGACTCAAGACTTGGTGCATTACCTCCAAACAGGCTTGTGCCCTTGAAGTGAGCAAGGAAAAGAGGAGATACTTTAGATTACAAGTTATCCCGTATGTACTCATTAATGGTATCTTGTTCAAGAAAGATATCCATGGTGTTCTATTAAGATGCATTGGAACAGGTCAAGTTGAGAAGATCTTACACGAGTTCCATGACAGGGAAGCAGGAGGCCACTTTGCTCCATGAGTGACAACTCTCAAAATCATGAAAGCTGGTTACTATTGGCCTACTGTGTTCAATGATTGCTACTCATGGGTTAAGAAATGCAACAAAATGTGCATTCTTCACGGGGAAAGAAAGGTTAGCAGTGCTGCCCCTTTGTCCAATTTCAGTAGATCAGCCATTCATGCAATGGGGATTGGACTTCATTGGGGTTATCAATCCCAATTCAAGTCAAGGCCACAAGTGGATACTTACAGCAACGGATTATTTCACCAAGTGGACCGAAGCAGTGGCACTCAAGGAGGCAAATGAATCTAATATCTTAGATTTCTATGAAGGGATAGTCACGAGGTTTGGTGCCCCTACCACTATCATATCAGACAATGCATTGGCATTCCTTGGCACAAAGATCACTGAATGGGTTGTCAAGAATTGTGTGTATCTCAGCACTTCATCGAACTATTACCCTCAAGGTAATGGTCAAGCCAAGTCTACGAACAAGAACCTACTAAGAATCATCAGAAGGAATCTGGATGAGAATCAGAGGACTTGGCACTCAAAGCTCAAAGCATCCCTATGGGCTGATAGGATAACACCCAAGAGGTCTATAAGAAGCTCTCCATACAAGCTTGTGTACAAGAAAGAATCGGTTCTACCTATATCACTCGAGTTTCCAGCATTGGAACTCATGAAACAGTTGGAACTGGCTGAGTTTGAACCCATGGAAGTTAGATATGCAGAATTGATGGAGCTCCAAGAAACTAGAAAGCATGCAGCTCAGGCAATAGAGAAGGATCAAGCCTCAATCAAGAAGACTTTTGACATGAAATCCAAGGCTAGAACCTTCCAAATTGGAGATCTAGTGTTGAAATGGGATGCAGATCGTGCAAAGCCGGGAAAGCATTCTAAGTTTGATGCCATCTAGAGTGGCCCGTACATGATCATTGAATGAAAAGGTAGCAATGCCTTCCAACTGGCTAAGTTGGATGGTGAAGAATTGCAGATTCCGGTCAATGGGATCTATCTCAAACGTTGCTACTAGAAAGAAAGCTTCTCACCCTTGTAAATATTAATTTAGAATTTTCATTCCTCTAAGTGCTTATGCACATTGTACTGCTGTTAGAGTAGTTTTATTTTCCTAAGTGCTTGTGCACATGTCCTATTGCTTCTAGTATGTGCATGTTTGCAGTTCATCAAGCTCCTGGAGAAGAATTGCAGCCACGGGAGAACCAGCTCAACAAATGTTTCAATAGCTCAAGGACACAGGTTTCAAATTTCAGATCAGCTGAGAGGTTATCAAATAGACTCCATGCCCAATGGATTGCTACAAGTAGCTGGCCGTTCTTCATCTAGCAGGCAGATGACCCCGCTGAGTCGCCAAAATTGTTATCCAAAATTCACCCCTTAAGGTAATTTTGATAACATGCATCAGATCATTCAATCCCGAGAAAGTAGATTGATTCAAGGCCCAAAATCATGTTTTTGGGGCCCCCTCGGCTTATTTCTAACTCTCCCATCCAAGAAGAAAACCCAACGAGTTAGAAAAGGTGAAAAAATTGCAAAAAACCAAGCTTGGGGCTGAAAAAGAAGAAAATCGGCTAAGTCCTAGTCCAGGCGGTCTTTGGGATAGTTGGGACAAAAGTACGGGGAGGATGCGAACCGGCTGATTTATCTAAAACAAGAGACTTTCGTCGGGACATTTGGACGAAAAGTGCACGCTGAGAGACGCGAAAAGTGAAAGAGCCAAGAGCCAATGGAATCTTGCCACGTGTCTACACGGAAAAGAGGGACAAGGAAGCCCGAATCGGCCGAAGCAGGATATTTTCATTCGGGACATCCGGGCCAAAGGTACGCGAGGGACGCATGGGACGTGAAAAGCTGAAAGAGCCACCAACGAATCAAATCTCGCCACGTGTCTTCACCTCATCGGCCGGTGGGAAAATTTTGAAAAAAATTTCCAAAGGCAAAAAAACAAAAGGGAAATGGTCAGGAAGGGCCCGCGTCCAATGAAATCGTGCCATGTGGCACTTGAGTGGCGGAGCGCGGGGAGAAATGGGAAAATTTTCCCAAAGTAAAAATACCAAATTTTGAGGACAAAGTCGCCCCTCGGGCCCGAGGCAATAAAATAGTGCCACGTGTCCAAGTGGCAAGAAATTAAGGAAGGGCCCGAAAGAAATTTTCAAAGGATGAGCCCGTGGATGAATCAGAGCCTGACACGTGTCATCCAAGTGGCAGAGCGCAAAAAAATTCAAATATTTTCCCGCTGATCCGTTTTGGCCTGTTTTTTCCCTAATCTTCATATCGCCATAACTTTCGATCCAGAGCTCAGATTTTCATGTTCTTTATATCAATGGAAATCTGGTGAAATTCTCTAGATGATTCTAGGGTCAATCTTGATTTTTGGTTCAGTTTGGAGATATAAAATTGAAAAACGCCTCTGGCACGTGATAATGGCCAGAAATGATGTTTCAACAACCAGCTTAAATGCAAAATACAGTTCGCCACTTTTTCTAGGGTTCTCACCTACCGCCATAATGAGATGAATTGAATGTAACTTAGAAGTGGTTGGGGTAGATCTAGATTTCCTCTCTCTTCCCTCTCTCATTCTTCCTATAAATTGTAAGGAGGGGCTTCTTTCTAAGGGTCGAACATTCTTGTTTTGCCCCTCCCTTCTTCTCTTTGGCAGGTGAATTTGTGGAGTTCAAACCTCCCATTTAAAACTGTAATGCAACCTTGCCTCTTGGAATTTTGTAGTGTATTGTATCAATCTTTGGAGCAAGTAATGCATGTCTATGGATGATTCTCAACCCTCTCTGTGTTCATTTGCATCCTCCTGATCTTTCACTACAAATTTTGTTATCTGTGCATGATCTTGCATCACATTTGAATGGTTTGTGTTTATTGGCAAGATAGGTGTTCTTCATTCCTTGGTGCATCACCTCTGTTAGCTTAGGTTTATTTTTATGCATCTTCTTACCCTATCTCCTTGGCAAGATTAGATTAGGTTTTGAGTAAACCCTCTGCATTTTTGTGTGCATCTGAATAGAGGAATAGGAACCAACCTTCTCTGGAGATTCCTTTCTCATTTTGTAAGTCCCACACTTGGAGAAAGGATTCCATGTTGTGCAATCACACTGGATGCTAGTATGATCAACCTAGAAATCTGATCAACATCCAGGGGTGCTGTGATTTTGCACTAACAAGAACATGAGTAGAAGAAAAATAACAAGCTACATATTATTTAGATCTTCGGAAGTGAAATTGAAATGTAAATGATCTTAGTTCTGTAGTAATTCATGAAGGAAAGTAAAGTTTCAGCTTGCAAAGATACAACCAAAGTGAGGTAAAGAATAAATTTCCACACAAATAATTTTTAACTATCAAGTTTAAGAAATACAGATTTCTAGAAATACAATTAGGAAATATTGTCATCACATAAATTAAGAAATATTAGTGCAAACCTAGTATCTCCACAAGATTCAAGAATATTAATATCAAGGTTCTTAGTTAATAAAAATAGTAAAAGTGACAAACACCTCAAAACCAATCCCTTAATTAAGGAGAACTGGAAGTTATGTACGATTTGGTAAAATGGTTTGATCGAGGAGAGTACAAAGTAAATATTGCACACAAATGGCTCTCAAATCAAGCTCAAAGCGAGAAAACCCATAACATAATAATATGCGTGAGGAAAACTCCTCCATCAAAATCCATAATGAAGAATCATATATCGATTCAAAATATCCTAGAAAGAAATAGAAACCAAAGCTTGAAATGCTCGGTAAGTAATAGCTGAAAGGACTTCAAGAAAATCTCTAAATAGGAGATTGCAGCAAAGAAAGAAGTCAAACACAAAAACCCTCCACGAGAGATCAATAACAGACTCAAAACAACGAATTTTCAGATCTCAAAAAATCTCAATAAAATTTCAATAACATACTCACCTACAAGAAAGGAGAAGTCTCGAGCTTAAAATAATACTACCCGAGCGATGAATTGAAATCCATATCGAAAAATTTTATTATGAGAAAATAATAGAGGTTTTAAAGAAGAGTTTACCCGTGACATATGAAACAATAATGGTTAACCAGCTGAGAAAAATAGAATTCAAACCATTGTAAAGGTAGAATCAAAAGCCTTACCTTATAAATTGATCACAACCAAAAAGGTCTCAAAGTAATCATAGGTTGAAGCAGTAAAGGAGAATGCTTAGTAAGTAAGAATTGAACAAGGTTCACCCTCAAACTGTAAAACCATTCACGAAGAAACAAAACAATGATTTCATAGCTTCGGTGGTAGGATGATGTCAAATACATTGAAAATTTTACATAATTTCCTCCATAAGAGCCTCATAAGATATAGAAATGCACAAAATCAACTCAAAAGGCCATTTTTGTAAAGTTGAGCTTTAATGATCAGATTAAAGGTGGAAGAAAAAAAAATTCGAGCTTCATCTACTAACCAAAAGAAAAGTGTAAAAAATGAATGGGGTTCGGGTTGTTCTAACACACCCACATCAATCTGCGACTTAACCTAACTCACCCGGAGTTAGTGATCAATGATTAAGATTCAACAAGTACATAGATCGAAGGTGAAGATCGATTTACAAAAATCAATGTAACCACCATGGTTAAATATTCCACCGATCATTTGCATTAAATGTAGTGTCAAAACCCTAAGTACAAGTTCATGCATCAATGATCATAAATACAAGAGTGAAGAGATCGACGATCTGTATTAAAAGACCTAACTCAAACTGAGTTAATAATGCCACGGGAAAATTGCTAAGGGTGAATCATCGTCACAAAGGGGCCATCTCTTGTCTTAAAAAAATATTTTCATACCAACTATGGTCCACCTTTGAATAATGCAAAAGCCAAAAAAGAAAAGGCATGTATAATAATCAAAGGTGGCAGACCTTATAATATGCTTAAGTCCCCAAAGGTGGCCGAATGTATTGTGGTGTTGTTTAAAAACAAAGTGCCCCTTATCTTATTTCAAAACACAATAATTTTCTAAGTCCACAAGATTTGCCAAACTCAGTTGAAGACTAGGGAATGTCAACATCAGAGCCTAAGCTTGGAGGTGGTCCCCATTAAGTGGATGTGTGGATGAATTATTTTGCAAATATTGCAAGTATTGTAATTATTTTGTTCACTCACAAGGAGTTTATTTTTACATACTTTTGCAAAAGGATAGAAATGACAAGAAGACAAATTCACATCCATAAGGAAAGAGACTTGCCTAGCAAGCAAGGTTTATTATTTGTAAAATTATTCACCCATTCTTTTCTTAAAAATAGAAAAGCATCAACTTCGGTTTCGAGATGTAACCAAAGGCTATTAATGCCTCTTTGTACTAGTTTGTTTTATTTTATTCCTTTATTTATTATTAAATAAAGGATAAAAATGGTTGATTACAAGACTTAGCCTATTTTAAGGAAGGGGGAAATCAAATTTTCTATATATTGTGTGCTTTGGCAAAGCACAGAGGAGGAATTTTTAGATACATGAGTGTTGAAGCAATTTTCTGCCAGTTTTTCCCTTTGAATGTGAAGTATTTTTGCCTTTCCAATTATTTGTAGTCTTGTGTATGTTTTCCATTAATCTTTTGAATGTTGAATTCCCTTATTAATCATCTTACCCTGTTGCAAATTTAGTAATCTCTGCATAATATTAATGTGTATGTGTAACTTAGCATTATTGTTGTGATTCTATCCCTCAATACATCAAAGTGTTTACCCTTAATTATCTTCAAAAAAATTGGCATGTGCATCAAAAATTCATTCCATATCAATTGTGCATGTACTCAATCAAAGACCTCATACACATTTGGTGTATCACCTTAGTTTTAATTTATTTTTACACTCATATTTCACCCTTAAACCCTATAAATCATTTAGGATAAATTAATAAGGAAACAGCCTTGATACTAAAGACTCACCTCAAAATAGGTATACCCATAGAAGTGAGGTGTTTCCATTATATCTATGAAAGAGAGAGATAAAATTTGCAAGCTTAAAACACCTGCAGCCATCTCTCTACAAGGTGCACTTTCGAGAGATAAAATTTACCATACTAGTAATGCTGCAAATAAATTATTTAACATGAACACCAATAGAAAATTATATGATGACATTGATTTTGAGGGCCGAAAAAAATGAAAGGAGGAATATGGTTGGAGAAGTGGGGGTATATGGAGGAGAACAAATTAGGAGAGTATAATGTTGGGGGACATTTTTGTGGAAGATATATTTTTTAAGGAGGAAGATATGTAGTATGCGTATTTTTTTATCAATTGTTCGATAGAGAAGTGGGGTATGGAGTACAGGTGACATGGAAACATAGTCCTGAGATATCTTAGAAGTTATCACCTATTTCCAATGAATACTTTAAACAAAAACTTGTATTTTTGGTTAAATGTAGAATTTAACAATTGTTACATGAAGTGTAATTTTGCATTGTAGGTTCAATATGATGTTATTTTCATGTTAATGTACAATAATGGATTCTATTTAGATTTCAAGAATGCGAGTAAGATTCCCACTCTTAAACTATTGTATTGAGTCGCAGAACAATTGTGGGACATGATGAAAGAATTAATGAGAAACACAACACATCAAAATAGAAATGGTTTTGCGATAAATAATAAAACCATTACCTAGATATATCATATTTTATATTTCAACGAAATTTAAGTAACTTTCATTGAGGTCCTAGTTATGTGTTTTTCTTGAATACATTTTTAAAAAACTCTGTGGACATTTTCATGTACATATACTAAATTTTAATGACAATGGTAACGTGGTCACATTTCAAGTCTATGGAATTTCTATCCTTGCAAGGGTTTTGAATGGACATTTCATACTACCGGGTTTATGTGAAACATTTTCGACAATAATAGTGAGACACTAAACACAATGGAAAAGAATGGCAATTTTAGTAGCAACAAGGAGAGACTTGTTTGCTTAATTTTATTATTTTTATAATCCTATGTTTTCCCATATTTGTTCTTTAAAAAAAAATATATTCCATAATTCAAAGCACCAAGAACCTACACCTATGGGAATTTGAATTTCTGACCACCTGTTGGTATCCAAATTTGTTTTCCCTTTCAAGCTGAGCACCAACACAGATTGGACAAGGAGCTTAGAGATAGATAGATCATAGTGTGTGTCATTTTGTAGGTGGGGCTGGGATATAATTGGCCTTTTGTCACTTATATTTGTGGAGAGATGGATAGCACCTTCAAGAGGATTTAACTGTCCTAATCGCTTTAGGTTGTACCTCTTCAAACAAGGTGAGAGGACCCTTAGTGTAACCTCTATTTGATGAAGGAGATGGAGATATCCTTCTTTATACAAATTTTATGAAGAAAACCTTGGAAAAATATCGTCAATACTCCATGATGTAACTCTTAAGAGTTGTAACTTCTAAAAGATGGAGATACTTTCAAGATAATGCTAAGGTTATCTTTGAAGATATTGAGAAATCCCGATTGTTTCGCATATTTTAGTAAATATATTTAGTTCCTTTGTGGATATATAGGAAAACAGGGGTAGTTTAGGATGGATTCATGGTTTTTGAATGATTTTGGTGGGAGAATAATCGGGATAAAGTTGATTATACTACTAGAGCTATGAGAAACTTCACAATAGTGGAAAACTCAACAATAGAAAGCTTTAGAATACTTAAGATGTTCCTTCAACCACAAGGTGTGCTCAAATGGAGGCCTAGATAGACACGTTTTCACACAATCTTTGAGACTCTAACACGAAGGCTTAAGTTTAAAATACTCAATTAAACATCAAAACATCCGATCAATCACGCCGAAGGTACACCCAAACACTTACAAACAATCTTTATCAACAAATGAAAGTGAATTGATTTTAATTTTTTTATCTCATCACAAGATGAAGGCTCTTCTTGGAATGAAATTAAAAATGCCACTAAACTATGACAGGACAATATCCTATGTGATTTCACAAATATTTCAAAGTAGGACTACAATATGAATGAGTAGAACTACTTGTAAATATTCTGAAACAAAGCACACACTAATTACTCAAAGATTGACGCAAATTAATTTCAAAATTGCTTTGATTCATCAAGAGGATAAATATTCTAGAGAAATCCCAATGCTCGTCAATGACTATACGTCTACAACCAACTTGACATGATAGAAAATCTAATGAAGAAACTAACGAGTTATCTCGGATTTGTCTCTCGGGAAGACAAATTTTCTCAAATTTTCTTTGAAGAATTTAACCCCCGATGCTTTACAAGAGTATTCGATTGCATTTACACATTTTACTTATTTAATTTTCCCCCAAAAGACAAGAATATTCGATGCACCTTTTCTTGTTACCAATTTTCCTCGAAAGTGAATTTTAATAAGTTCTCATCTCGAAAGGTTCCAGTGGACCAACTGTGAGCTTATCAAGTTTCTTGGGCCCTCGACTAATGACTAGGATGCCATTCCACAATGTTTTGGCAATCCTTCTAATCATTTCGATCCTGTCATGCAAGAAATCACTTTTAAACATTTTATGAGGCTTTGCACAGTTGGATCGCAGTAAGTAAGCCTTTTTTCTCGAGGCAACACCTTTTTCATCTTTTACACCCGCACCCTTCATCATTTCATAATTTTCCCTCTCTTTCCTTTGCAATTCTACCTCGCATCCATCTTCACTGGTAATTTACATTTTTGCAAGTGCTCGAGCAATTCCAACTTAAAAATATCAACTTTAACAATACTTGGACTCACAAATTAAGTTCTAAATCCTTTCAATGGAACTTTACAGATAGAGACAATAAGGAATTTCATCAAAAATGATGAATAATAGTGCATATTCACGTCTCTAGGAATATTGGAGAAAAAATGGCGGAAAAAGAGACACAATATACAACTACTATTGATTATGTCCATTTTCTACTTTATATCATAGTCGTCCACGTGTTTCCTTGGTGCATTTATAAAGAAGAAATATATGGGAAAGTTTCTAAACAAGCGTGGGCCTTCCACGGGCCATGGGCCCAAGTAAAACACTTTTTTTCCTTTGAAAAGTCTTAGTGTAAAAGGAGCCAGCGGAAGCCTCCATGTGTCTCAATGGTGCAATTTGAGATAATCCCTAAACAAGTGCGCACTCACCACGTGTCTCGGTCCCAGTAGAGTTTTCTAAAAAAATTTAAGATTCAGCAGAAGGCACCATGTGTCTATGGTCCAAGACATTTTCTTTGGCCATTAAAAAGTCCAAGCAAAAGGAAGAGTAAGCGGAAGCATCCAAGTGTCCACCTCATGCTTCTTTAAAACAAAACTTAGGGTCGAGTCCCCAAATAGGCATGGTCCCTCCACTGTCCCAAGCCTTTCAAAATTGCTTTGAAAAATTTTAGTATAGAGCGGAGTGACAGAAGGCTCCACATGTCTCCCCTCGTCGCAATTGTTAAGGTGGAACCACGAGGGAGATCCTCAAATGAGTTTCAACCCTCCACGTGTCGATGGTCTTCCTAAACTATACTAGATGCATACCGGCCACATGAAAATTTGTCTAACTCTAGGCAAGGCAAAGCGGAAACCTCCACGTGTCCCCCCAAAGACAACTCTAAGCGAAAATCAAAAGGTAAATTTTTAAATGAGCGGAAACCCTCCACGTGGACAAGATTTGATTCTGAAGCGAGCCTTAGAGTTTTCAAAGTTCTCCACCAAGTCACATCTAACCAGAAATGGGCACATTCAACTTATGCCGAGATATAAATTGGACCTAGAAAACTACACTGTGAAACCGTAAAATGTAGGAAAATCACCATTTGAGCCCGGAAATGAATCTTTCTTCCAATACACAAAATTTGGAAATTATATAAGGCACAAATATGATCTTTTGAGCCACATCCAATAACATTTCTAGAGATATTTGGGACAAAAATGATTTGAACAACAAAACGTGATTGTGGAAAATGGAGGGAAGGGAAAAAACCTTATTTTTCACCCAAGTTACATACTCTTTCACACAGACATAGGAGAGAAAAAAATTCATGAATTTTAAGTGATCCTCAAGCAAGGAAGAGACTGATCATGGCAACCAAATGGAGGAAAAAGTTTTTATACGTCAATACAGCGGAGATAGAAAACACGATAGAGCCCGCAAACTAATTTCAAGGATAAACGAGGAAAGACTAATTTGAGCACCAACATCGGCTCCGAATCAAGGATGGGAACTCCCTGTGAGTGCCACAAGAACAAATATCAAACCAAGTGCCAAAAATAGACCATTGGTTAACAGAGTCAAAGGATAATCCTGTAGAGAAGAGAAACCATAACCACCCTCCAAAATATGAAGCGAGAAACTAGGAAAACTAGCTCACAAAGGACCGAATGAAAAAAACATAAAATTAGAACAAACACAAAGAAATATACACTATACAATGGAGTATACCTTGATTATGAGAAATCAATCAAGAAAATGTTTCAAATGACTTCCATTAATGAGCAATTCAAGTAGCTCCTGTCTAAGTCTTTTAGGAAGAAGGTATTTTCACCAATTTGAATATCAATTGAATAAGCGCCCATCCAAAATACATCAAATTTACCATGCTTTCCCTTATATTCATGCCTTCCATCCCATAATAACACCAGATCCCCAATGTTCAAAGTTCTTGGAGTCACCTTCTTGTCAAATAACTTCTTCAACTTTTCTTTGAACTTTACATGCCTCGATGGGATGCCCTTCTTTCTTTAGCTAAATTGATAATATGATTTATTCAAGCATCATATGGACTAAATTCTTGATCTACCATTTATTAAACAAACTGAAATGAAGATAATTACAAATGAAATGGAAGCAAATCTTGAGTTCTATATACCAACTCAAGTGGGCTTTTACCAGTAGCTCTTTTGACAAGGATTCTATCAACCCAAACAAAAAACTTTAGTTTCTCACCCACTTCTTTTTTTTCAGCTCAAATGTTCTTCTAATGATGTTCAACAAGTTTTTATTGTTGGACTCATCTTGTCCATTTCCTTGGGGATTGTAGTTAGAAACATATGCCAAATTTATTCCATACTCTTTGCACATTGCCATCAAAGGTTTTGCTCTAAAACTCATGGCATTATCAACAACAATTTTAACTAGCACTCCAAATATGCATATGATTTGATACAACATGAATTCCATGATAACTTGGTGTGTTTCTTTCTTGGTAGAGATTTCTTCCACCCACTTAGTCAAATAATTAGTAGCTATAAGAATCCTTTTATGACCAAAGACCGAAAGGATCGAAATTTTTCCAATGAAATCCATTCCCATTGCTTAAATGGGGCTTCAACTAACATAGGCTGCAAAGAAAGGTAGCCGAAGCTTTCATTTTTCTACAAAAATGATGGCAAATTTCACATTTCCTAACCAATATAGTTGTATCTTTGAATAGAGTTAGAAACTAATAACCATCCCTTAAGATTTTATGTGTTGTAACTCTTCTAGCAAAATGTCCCCAAAAAAATCCTCTATGGAGATCAACAATTATTTTGGGGGTCTCATCTTCAGTAATGCATCTCAAGAGAATTCCTTTGGGGTTCTTCTAAGCTAACCAAAAATTACTAATGACATATTTTTGGGATGCTGACTTAAGAACTCTTTCCTAATTTTTACTAAAATGTTTAGGGCAGCATAGATGTTTGAGACAAAATATTATATCTTTCTACCATTTAAAGGCTACCAACTTTTCAAGGACATCCACCCTTTCTCCTTCTAATTCATTCACCTCAATAGTTTTCAAGTTTCTCTCATCCATAAGCTTAGCTAGGCCCAAACCTCTTACCAATTTCATGGTTTGAATATCCATGGCATTTTCCTGCAGCTTGTTCACCCATCTGCATATTTTTCTTGAGACCTGCATCTATGATAATATATATTTCACCATGGTGTGGGGAACATAAATAAAAAATTTAGAGATCAATATGTAAGGTATGAAAACCTTTTTACTTTCACCAAGGAAAATGCTTACTTCTCCATGATGGTGTACTTCAACTCGGCTCCCGCAATGCATTCTTGAAAAAATCAATTTGTCTCTCATCCCCTTCATAATCCTTCTGCAATAAGACAAATCCCATGGTGTTTTCTGAAGCAAAAGAAAACACTTGAAAAGTCTTTATGTAATTTGGAGATCCCAAAACAGGGGCATTTTTAGTGCTTCCTTGATCCTATTGAAAGCTTGAATGGAATCTTCTTCCCTTTGATAACTTGGTCCTTCTTCAACATTCTAGTAATGGGGATGGTGAAATCAGCAATATTAGACAAAAATCTTCAGATAAAGTTTATTTTTCCAAAGAAGGATTGAACTCCCTTCTTATTTCTTGGAACTGGAACCTTTCGATGGCTTCAACTCTCTCACGATCAATCATGATCCCTTCCTTTGGCGCAATGTGACCAAGAAATTTTCCTTTGCACTCCAAAGTGGCACTTCTTGGGATTCAATGATATGCCATACTCTCGACACCTTAATGTATTATCTCAAAGTGTTGCAAGTGATCATTTATTTTTTTGTAAAACATAGTTACATCATCTTTATAAACAACAATGAAAATAGTAATGTAACTTAGAAAACGATACATCCATTTCTCTTTGGAAAGTTGCTTCAACATTCATTAAGCCAAAGGGCATCGACATAGACATAAGTTCCCAAGGAGTGGTAAAGGTAGTCTTTATTCTTTTTGACTCCTTCACAACAAATTGATTATAGCCAAAGAAACCATCCAGAGTGGATAACAATTCAGAACCGATTACCAATTACAACATATTATCCATATTTGGAAGAGGGTAATTATATTTCAATGATTCTTTATTCAAGTTCTTGAAGTCTATGCACAACTTTATATCACCATTCTTTTTACTGACAGGCACTAGGTTTACAACCCAAGATGAGTAAATTGTGGGCTGAATGATCCCTCCATCCCTCAACTTATTTAGTTCTTCTTGCATCTTCAAAGAAAGGAGAAAATTAGATTCAAGAGGAATTTCATGTTTGAACAAATCTTCCATGTATGCCTTCAACTCGAGTAAGACCAAGCTAGATAGTCTTGATATTTCTTCAACAATCGAACATAGGACTGCTTCATTACAAGATTTGATGTGGTTTTTCCTTTGTGCCTAGGTCATGCTC
Source organism: Taxus wallichiana var. yunnanensis (assembly GCA_018340775.1). NCBI lineage: Eukaryota > Viridiplantae > Streptophyta > Pinopsida > Cupressales > Taxaceae > Taxus > Taxus wallichiana. The sequence continues at coordinate 977,673,866 of CM031239.1, forward strand.
TTCCATATCTCTTGGAACTGACATACTCCTTTTAATAATGTAATCAACATTATCAAAGTTTGACTCAGTGCCACCAAACCTCTAGGAATCATGTTTGTCTTCAATTGGATGATGTCTTTGCCAAATAAAGTTTCATTTCCTTCAACAACACACACCATTGGTTCACAATCTATATTTTTGTCGAGAAAACTCACCTTGATTTTACTGAAACCATTTCACCTAAGCATCATCATCAAAATCTTACCAATTTTTAACGTTATTAGGGACAACTAGCCTTGTTAGTATTTCAACATAATACTCAAAAATGGAGACACTATACAATTCCCAAATCTATATCCAAGAACTGATAACTTGTCTACAATAACATTAAACTTTCTATCATGGTGCACAATAATAAAAGAGTTAAACATTTGAATCAAATCCCAAACTACATGCTTGTATTGTTTCATTCTCTGATTTTTAGTAGCATACCATTTTCTAATTTGCTTAACAATCAATTTTGAATCCCCTTTCACAATCATATCCTTTCTACCATATTTCCATGTAATTTTCAAGCCTAATAACATTGCTTCATATACAAAAATGTTGTTAGTACATTCAAAGTTAACTTTGAAATAAAATACAAACTCTTCTTGGCATGGAGAAATCGAACAATACCAACACCGTTTCCAAACTTGAAACAAGCTCCATTGAATAACAAGGTCTAAGGTAAACCTATTTGTTCAAGAAATTTACATTGATCAATATTATGTACTTTTCCATTAGGAAATCCAATAAATTTATCAGCATCTACATCAACATATAACACTTCATAAGAAGCATTATTGGGATCATCAATGAGGTGCAACATCTTCTTCTCTCCGCATGACTTTACAATATGCGCTTTATTTAGAATGGTGGAAAAAGACATCCATCCGAATACTTCAACCTACAATTACATCCTAGTTTCTTGATAACAAGATACCCCATTTGGCTCGGTAATCAACAATAACAACATCAAGTTTCAAGTTCTTACCGGATAAGCTACAAGTTCAGCACCTAACCTTTTACACACCTTAGAATTGGAACCTCTCTAGAATCCATTATAGTACACTTGTCATAAGCTGTTGTCACTTTAATGTTTAATTCATTCATGACTTCTAGAGGCATAACATTGCATGATTCTCTAGAATCAAACATACAATTGTGCAACAGTCTTTCTTTAATAATTAGTGTTGTAAAAAATGGATCAACATTTAATTGAGACTCAACCAAAGATGTTCCCATATAAACTTCAGGTGGTTTACCTATCTCCTCTAATGCTGGTGGCTTTTCTAGGTCATCATTGGTTGGAGGAGGAGTGCTAACATTATTTATATTTCTGCCTTATGCACTGCTATCTTCTTCTAATCCCAAATAATCAAAATCCTTCTTCTTGTTATTAGGAATCCTAAAAAGTTCAACAATTGGAATAGAAATATTGATCTAACTCAAGACTTGGGAAATGTCATAAAGAATGCATTTGGGAAAAGCAACATTTGGAGAAAGATTGACAAATTCATCGGATGACACAAGATTTTTCACATTTTGGGCATGGGTGGGAACACCAGTTCTACTTGACGCAACAAGACCTTTTCCAGATGCATCTTTATTTAGAGTCTCTTTTAGGACATGGGTGAGAACTGGGGTCTTTGGTTTGGCTTGAGGCCCTACTCCTTTACCAACTTTATTTCTTGTGTTATACTCTTTTTCTTGGGAAACAACAACATTCATTAACAGCTTGTCTATCCTCTTCGATGGGATTCCTCCATCATACTTACTAATCATTAGAGCTATTAAGTACTCAAAATCATTATTAGGAAGTTCAAATGTTTGTACCATATCTATCTATAAATCATGAGAGGGAGGAAGAATAGGTACATATAGTCCTAAAAACTTGCAATAGTACTTGTACTTATTACCTCAATTGAAGTTGCTCCTTGCAATGAGCTTATAAAGAGTATCCCTATAACATGCATGCATCATCATTAGTGTTTTCATCATCATCAACTTATTAAACATTTTGATCTACTTCACATGGTAGGTAGGGTAAGAAACATTTGTCACACCAATCAATTTGATTTGTCTCTTCAACAATAGCAACTCTTGAATTTAGAGGATCAGGTACTACTCTTTTTTCACTAGCTTGGGGTTTTCTAGCTCCCATGGGTCCTTTACCTCTTTCATCAAACCTCTGATCATTTCTAGGATGATTTGTAAATATTTTTTTGTCCTTGTTTCCTTTTCCAACCTTGAGAACCTTGTCCATTCTGTCTCTTCCCTGGCTAGCTTGTAAGAGATTTATTTGATAACCACTGAACAAAGTCTTTACAACTTCCTCAAGATCCCACCTTACTTGATTGAGGATTTTCTGGGTTGATCAGTTCAACACCCTCCCTATTAGGAGGTTTTCCAACTAATTTAATGTTGTCCTCAATTTGCAGAGCCATGGTAAAGGCCTACCTTAAAGTTTTAGGGTTCTTATCCCTCAAATAGTAAGTAGTTTTCTTGTCAAATGCATCTGGATACTTTTGTTGAAAATTTTTACACTTGTGCAAAAATGGGAAACTCAAAACTTCTTCGTTATGATGAAAGTCATGGGTGAATTATACCTAAGTTGAAGGAGTGTTGATATTATTAGTTACTGCTAGATTAATTAATGATTAAGTTAAATCTACATCTATGTGTGTTGTTACAAAATGAAATAGATCACATAGGCTACAATTTCATGATACCTTTAGCAAAATAACACAAGGACCCCGAAGGACATTTTGTGTTGTGTTGATGAAGACACTAAATTATAGAATAGGTGAAATGTTGAGTTTTGGGACAACAAACATAAGTGCAGATTGCAGAAATTAGGGTTCATTACGAGCATTACATGACTTCTCATTAATGTTCTTTTGCTTCATGATAAATACATTCAATTAAATGAATAAGTTGTTTAGTTCATTAGATAATGCATACAAAAAGTTGAAATGCAGAAATAAATATACAACTCATCTACAGAATTCAATGTTTTATTCATAAGGAATTTTCAAATGTTCCCCACACAAGCCGTGGGATGTAACTGAAAAGTAAAGTATAGCTACTGAAATAAAAGGTACACATGCATGAAAAAGAAAGCAAAGGAGTATGAGTGAACCCATCGGTGCCTTTGTATTTATTTCTTTGATTGAAAACATCTCCATTTCCAAAGCTTCTTCTTCATCTCCATGGTGGGAGCCATTGTACCTTAAAAAGAAGAAAAGGATAACTATCAATTACGAGCTCAGGGATCATTCATATTCCTAAACTATCCTAATTCATGCATATGAATCTCTTCAAACATGAGATGTCATTTACTTGAATAGCAGACTACATACATGCTCTACTTACTTATAAATAATAAAGAGAAAAGAAAGGAAGAACATGGACATCGGTGAGGCCAAAAATCCTAAGAGTTTTCTAACTATTTTCTTAAGTGTGTAGGTACAAGTTGCATCCAAGAAGAAATAGACAAGTCATAAGTACAAGTTGAAAGAAGAATTAATGTAACTAAAACTCAATATTTTATTCAAATGGAATAGGCTATGGTATTGAAAAGAGACTAGCAATAGAAGCACATGTTTCATATTACAACTGAAGAATAAGAATCATATTTCTAGAAGCTAAATTTGATTAGAAAGAAAGGGGTACTGCTGAAACAAAATGAAGAAAAGAAGATTCTAGGAAAATTTTGACAGGGCTTCACCATGTAAAATTGATATTTACAACTTTTCATCATGCAACTTTCAACTACTACATGCTTAAAAGAATTATTTATATCAAGTAAGTGATACAGAAAAGAAGTAAAGCATGTCACAAACAAGATAAACAACTATGATGTCTCATTTTTATCTAACTTCAAACATGAAGTGTTATGTTCCATATTCTAAATCAGAAAATACAACTACGATAGCTGGAAATGGATGGAAGAGAGAATTCTGGAAAAAAATTGCAAGGCTTCGCCATGAAAAATCAACATTTCAAATTTTCCAACATGCCAGAAATGTTACTATAAAGGAAATAAAGCATCTATGTAAAAGAAACAAGTTACAAAGATCTTAACAAGCATCTAAATCAAGGCTTATGCCTAAAATAGTATTAAAACAGATGAACTGCTTGTAATTTCTAGAAAGCACATACAAGATACATGAAAGATAGATATAGAAAAGAGTATCTCATAGTACAAGACCAAGAACAATAAGAGTTGCAACAGTTTTTGAAAGTACAGATTTCTCACAAGGATGGAAAAGAATTAGAAGAAGATCAAAATTAGATAAGTGACAACTATGGAGACTCGTTTTTTTGACATAATATTGCAAGATCAAGCTAAAACTGCAAATCAATGGATACTTTTATGGTTACTCGAACACAAGTTCTTCCATAAAAATTTGAATCCTAGAGAGAAATCTATGCACATTAATGATTCTATTTAGCTAACTAATTTAACACAAACACCAAGCACATACTCTCATTCAATTTCAGTCATAATTACACAGAGTATTCCATAGTGTTGCATGTTTAAGAAGACTATAACCATTATGAAATATTCTCATATTCATTCATTCAAGTGACTCAACAAAGAATAGATTTTGAAGTCTCAAGAATTCAATCAAGGAATGAAATCATTATAGTTTTCAATTGGAAAGTAGGGCTATTAGTCAAGATTAAATTGTATCCTATATTGGATATAACAATAAAAAATTGAGGGAAAGATATTTAGTCGCATGTATATCCAGTTCTATTCAGGATTAAGCAAATGATAAACAACAACAATCATGTCCAATTTCAATGTTGAAATAAGCTCAACAAAATAAAGGAAAACTATATGTTTACAAAACACAGGGTCTACGTGGTTGTAAAATAATTAAAGCACTTAAGAAATAATTTCAGAGAGCCATAAAGTATCATCCAGGCCAAACCCTATTATGAATACATGGAAGCCTTCTAAAACCTAAAGTTATCATGCATGAAATAGATATATGAAGGTTATTATACAAAGACAAATCTAAAGGGCTGTCATAAGTGTCATTCTCATACGCCCATATCTATCCAGAGAGGAATTATTTTTTAGAGCAATAAAATGAAAGATGATTCATATTTTGTGAATAATATTACAAACAAGATACAAACTTGAATATAGAAGTTTAGGGCTGATTTTCAATTGGGAAATATCAAAATCGAGTAATGTAAAAGAACTCACCATTTTATAATCGAGTAGTTGAAACTTTCGAGCAACAAAATGATGAAGCAATAAATCCATATGCCCATGAGAAGTTTTGAACTTAGGAGTCAAGTGGGAGTAATAAATCATAGAACCCAAAAATATTTCCAAGATTTTCAGTGATATATTTAAAGAAGAAAAGAAAATAAGTGTACACGTATAAGAGAAAATTATCTCACCTATAACCACTCATGGCGGAAAACACTCACAACCATCTTGCTCAAAAAATGTATGACAGAGTGAAGACACAAAACATGCAACTCTGCCTTGAATTCCAACCAAGGTTTTGAAAACCAAATCTACAGAGCTCGAGAGAAAGGAGACAACATTATAGAGAAACCCCGTATAGCTTCACAATAAGCTAGAGAACTATAAATCCAAGCTCAAATCTTACTCAGAAAAATTAACCAAGCTCATAGACTCCAAAAATGGTGGCCAAGAGAAGAAGCAAAAAATGACAGAGAGCCATTTTCGTAGAAGAGACCAAGCTTGAATGCTCAGAATAATGGTGTCAAAGGAAAATTTTTCTAGGGCTTTGCCCACATAATGAAAACCAAATGAAATGTGCATGAGGGTCGAGCTATTCCTTATCATGCAAACTCAAGAGGTGAGTTTCAACCTAACTCAACCACAGTCATAAATCAATGGCTCCAGATCGAAAGGACAGAGATCAAAGGCAAAGGATCAATCTCCAAAATCAATGCAAACCACTATGGGTATGATGACAAGTGCCACATTTAATTTCCAGGTCAGAAACCCTAACCAAGGGTCAAAAATCCAACCGCCATTCCAAATAAGAGTTAAGAGATCCACGGTGGAGAAGAAACAAGTACCAGATCAAAAGGCTGAGATAAGTTCAACAATACCAATGCAAACTCAACCTGAGTTAACCTTGCCACCGACAAATGCCGAGGGGTGAGTCATCATGTGAAAGGGGCCAGCCCATGATTAAAAACAAAATCATTACTTTCAAATGTCAAACCATAGTCCGAGTTAGCAATATTCAAAGGCCAACCAAATCTTCTATGCAATGATCAAGTAAAAGGTGTTTCCAACCTTTTATGCCAAATCCAACAACTACAAAGTGGAAAAACCATGTATTATAGCATATTTACAAAGTGAACCCATGTGCATCTAGACACAACAATATGCTAAGTCCACAAAGCGATCTCCAAAATAAATGGAGGCTATAGTGACATGTACTATATAATATGGTCACCCTTTTTTATTGCTAAGTCCACCAAGGTGGCCAAACCAAACAAGTTGGAGGTGGTGCCCACAAGGAGGTTGGAGTGGAGTTGTAGAGTATCACTCATGTGACCACTTAGAAAGAGATGTCAATGTCAGAGAATGTACACATGGACAATGGTCCCCACATTGGATTTTTATTTTGCAAATATCACAAATGTTTGAATTATTTACTCACAGAAAGATAATTAATTTGTTGCATGTTTCACAAGAAGACAAAACAGAGAAGAAGACAGAGTTGCATGTTCAAAGGAGAAAGACTTGTATAGCAAGCAAGCTTATTATTAGCAAATTTTTTACCCTTATTTTCTTAAAAATAGAACAACCAACTTCAATTTGATTATGTATTGTAATTAAGGCTAATAATGCCTATTTGTAATTGCATGCTCTATTTTTATTCCTTTATCTATTGTTAAGTAAAGGATAAAAATAATATGTATGAGTGAGTACAAGCCTTATGCTATTTTTAAGAAGAGGGTAAATTTATTTTGCTACATATTGTGTGCTTTGCAAGGCATAAAGGAGGACCTTTTGGATATAGGAGTACTTAAGAAAATTTTGCCAGTTTTTCCTTTTGAGTGTGAAGTATTTTCTACCTTACCAATTACTTGTAGTCTTGTGTATGTTTCTATTAGTCTTGTGAAGGAAATTTACCTAATTAATCATCTTACCCTATTGCAAAATTTAGTAGTTTCGTATAATATTAATGTGCATGTTCATCCTAGTAGGTATTTTTGTGATAATCTCCCTCAATAACTCCAAGTTTTTTTCCTTGATATTCTATAGAAAAACCATTGGTTCATGCATCAAACATCCTTTCACATGTCAATTATGCATATACTTAGTCAAAGCCCTCATACAAATTTGGTGTATCACCTTAATTTTTAATTACTTTATAGTCATCTTTTACCCTTAATTCCTAGAAGCGGTTTAGGATACATCAACAAGGAACCGGCCTTGATACCGAGACTCACCTCAAAATAGGTACACCCTGACCTAAGGTGTTTCCATTGTATCTACGAAAGAGAGATATCAAATTCTATAATATTAGAAAACTTACTACCATCTCTCTATAGGGTGCGCTTTCGAGAGATAACAACTTTATAACACATGAGTCATCACATGGCCTTAGATTAATAGGCAATATTATTATTGGTTGGATATTTTGTTAGGAAAAATATGAGGTTCAACCATAGTACACGGGATCAAATCCCTCCTCGAAGACAGTGAGGTAGCCTATTTATTATTGATCTAAAACACATTAGAAACAATATGTACAATATTCACGCTATTCTAACCTTTAGGGTTGGGATACGATCCCAAAATCCATATCAACACGAGATGGAGATGTTACAGTTTTAGAAATAGAATGGATTAGAAAGGAAACTATTATAGAAGAAACAAAGTGGGAAGGGAATGAGAGGAACATATTTTCTTTCAAGCAAAAATAGATCAAGAAATACTTATACGAGTTTTAGACAATGGGTGTAATATTTGAAAAGATTAAAATAATCAATAACACTAAACAAAGAATAGCTTAATATTTTATACATAAGAACAATCTCTCAAGATAGATGAATCCCACAACATGAAGTTTGCAAAATAACACCTGTTTTTATTCCTCAATGATTAAAAGAAAATACAAAGTTTTTCTTCTTCTTCACAATAGCTATCTATATTCTAAAAAAATATCTCCTCTCTTTGGAATGAGAATCCCTTTTTTATAATAGAAAGAACAGAGAGAAAATAGGATAAATCATAAAAATAGTCATTTAACAAGAATCCTATTTTCTTGACTCTCACGCATGAGAACAAGTGAAAATCTACTTCTTATGTGACTAAACGAATATGAAAAAGACATGTCAATCTCCGAATGGAAATGAAATTAAACATTATGATTATTCTATTTTGACGTACATGTCTTCCTCTAGTGAAACCTTCTTGTCTCAAAATTCCTTGAACTTCCATATTATTCCCTGCATCTTAGCTTCATCTGGCACACTAGAATAGTCGCTCAGAACCTCGTAAGTTTCTTGAGTGTCGCTTGCATTGCCAGGAAGTTTCTTCAATCTCTTATTGAGTTTCCTTAATGATTCCAAAACATTCTCAATCCTTATGAACTTATCAATGGTTTACAAATTGAAGACAGAAGTTGGTTCAAGATGGATTGAGTCTTGGATTTGTTTATAGAAATCATCAACAGGTAGAATATTCGATCTTTCATTCAACACCTTGGTGAAAATCCTGGATAACTCCTCTTCTATTTCGTTCATGGTATCAACCACCTAAGAATATTTATCCTAAATCTTATGGCTTTGGTTAGCTAGAAATTCTTATCCCCTTGCGGAATGATTCCTTCTTCCATGAAGATATGAGATGGAACCTATTTCAGCACATTGAGATCCTTGAAAGTTAACTTGAGGTTCCCAAATTCCTATGAAAATTCATCATCCATTTTGTCACCATCCTTATTAATCTCCTCTAAGGATTTATAAACCTCCACTATGTCTTCAATGACCTTTCTTTCTTTTAGGAGTAGCCTATGAATCCAATCATCAACCTTTCTCCCCTTCTCGTTGATCTTTTCAATCATAAGTAGTAATGAGAAATCAAACCGATCGAGTAGGGGTAGGAGATGATGGTGTTAATCGAGAAGGATTTGAGATCTTGAGTAATACCTTCATCAATAGTTCAACTTTCTCCTTTAGCTCAGCTCTAGTCACCTTTTCAATCAACTTATGGCACAACACGTTCATGGCATCATGTGTATCTGTTATGCTCCTTATATTGTTAGCTTTCCTAAATCAACCCTTGTAATCATATAATTAGTGACCATTATATCCTCCTTTGTTTTTTTCGCCACGGGAGTAGCAATCTCGAAAACTTATACCCTAAGGAATCCACTAAAACCCTTGAAACCTATTTGGGTTTCTTGGCAGATTGGCAAGAGAGACCTTGAGGGAACTAAAGTCGAACACTAGTAGAGGAATTACCACCTTCCTCTTCCTTGGGATCTGATCAACTAACCATTGAGGTATAGGGGAAAAAGTTTCTCCTATCACAGCTGTTATGATTACATCTGCAGGGGAAGAAGGTTTACTTGTGGAGTAGTGATGACTACAAGTGTGAAGTCTATGGGAATAGATTCATCGAATAAAGGTGTAGAAGGATGAGGCATATCTGTGGCCATCTTAGGTCAAATAGATAGAGGTGAGAGGTTAGAGGACCTCAACTATTTGTGAAGGAGTGGCAGATGATGCGGCTCATTGCTTTTCTCCTTTTCTAAGAAACTTAAATTTTATCTACCTCTTTGTAGGGATTTTATCCTCTTCCCTCTCTCTCTTGGAGGGTCCCACCTATAAAGAGCCTATTTTCAAAAATATATTTTTCTTATAACTCATTCCCTAATAAATGAGCCATGCCTTGGTACAGACAAGAGTCTGAGCAACTCTTTTAGTGATAGAAGATTTTTCAGCAATAGACCAATCAATGGCTGGGAATCCATGTTGGTCTACATTTGACTATTCATACATAGTGTCTAGGAAACTTTCATTGTCCATAGTGCCTTTAGGGATATCATCTAGATCTAACATCTAATTTTTTTGAAGTGTTAGTCTGCTATTGTCCTTTCTTTAGATGGAAACTTCATCCCGAAGATCAACCCAAATGTCTTCCACATTGGGCACATGCAGATACAAGGTTCCATATGACTTGAGGACTCCTCGGAAGTCAAATCCCTCCTTGAGCTTCATATGTTTCTTCAATTTTTCCTAAAGCTCATGCACCATGTTCTTGGCCTTAACCACTATAGAGCATGTATACCTTCTAATGGAAATAGGGAAGGAGATGATGGCTTTGTGCCTACTTCATTAGAGTTTGTGAAAATCCAAAAGCTGTCGACTAACTCCATAAGGATCGGTTTGTTACATGGTAACTGGGAGAATGGAAAGGGTTACCATGGAACCTTACCACCCAAAGATAGGTAAACTTATTTAATTGCAAGAAGATGTAATGCCATTTTGAAACTTCAGCCCATGTTTCATCAAAACCCTTCTTTTCCTCAGATAAGGATCCAACCTACAAATGTTTTCATAGAAGAAGGTTTCTTTCACCCTTCTATATTAGTCTTCATACCTTTTTTTATTGTTAGCTAAGGGAAGTACCGATATATGTGTTCTATTGCTCAATTTCCCTTCGCATATATCCCCGGGTAGTTTCACATGCCTCTTTGTTGCATAGGTGACATATGACATCATATAGAACTTATCGATAGACAAGACTATTTTCATTTGGGATTCTATCTCGTCACTTATTAGGCTACCCCAATTAATCCCTTGGTCATTATTCTTTATGACGACCATGAACTAGTACATCCACCCTTGGAAATCTCTTGACTCTTGGATTCCAAACAATCGACTCAGCAGGGTGATGATATCACTAATTTCGAGAATGAAATCACTTATAGGGACTATTTCGGGAAACCTAGAAATGGATGGCTTAGCCTTGATCAAGAAATTCTTGTTTACATGATTAATGCGGTCTTACGGATCTCTATCTTAGGCATTTTGTGCTGATTTAAGGTTTAAATCAACATATTCCACAAATTGAGCAACCTTAAGAGTTGATCAAAGTACCCTCTTTACAATTTCACTATAAACTCTCTGCGTGATTTCTTACTTGAGTGGGAGGATGAGTCATAGTTGTAAGTGTAGGCCAAGATGAATTCAAGGAAGTGAGCTGATATTGGAAATCCTTCCACAAGAGGGAGACCAACTGCTTTGGCTATCGACTTCATCTAGAAATTTGAGAAGAATCCGCAATTATGTTCCAGAAGTCCTCCATATCTATATTTTCAAGCTTTGTGTCTTAAATGTCATAGCTGTAGCTTATTTGAGAAGAGCAGTCCATATTCTAATACTCATACTTCATATTTCGTATCCGACATGAGGAGTCTCGAAGAAGAAATGCCTTGATGATTTCTGGAAGAGAAATCGGGCTTGAAATTTTGTTAGACAATTGCACACACCCATAACACTATTTGGCTTTTGAGACTTGCAAAACACCTTAGGAAACCCGACACAATGGAGTGTATGTCGGAAGTTAGGACATGTTGAGCATCGATGAAACCTGACACACTACGGAAGTGAGGAAGTACTAAACAAGTGGAAAACTGACACACATGACGAAACTCGAAGGATGTTGAGTAGGTAGAAAATCTCAACACATTACGGATCTTGATGGATGTTGAGGACTTGGAAAAACCCGAAACAAGGTGGAAGAAGCGAGATGTTAAACACCTTGCAAAACCCGAAACAAATATATCGGGTTTACGAGATGACATGCTATGAGAAATTTCAGTCTCATGACCTCTTAGGAATTTAAGACTTTTTGATAACTACAGGGTACAACCTATGAAAAATAAGTAAATAACCTTGGGGTGAATGTCAAATAAGAACCCATATGGGAGTAAGACAAGAATTAAAAAAAATTACCCAAAAACCCTAAACCATAATGGGGAGGAAATTAAATGGAGACCCTAGAAAAACACCTCATAAATAACCCAAAAAAGTTTCAAATTAGAAATAAGAGAAGAGTACCTTCAACAAGCTCAAAAAATGATCAAAGAAGGATGGAGAAATTGATTGGGAAGCTCGATCAGGTTTGGAGGTAGAAGAAGCATAAATGAAAATCCAACTCAACAAAAACGATAAGGTACCAAATGACATGGAAAACAAACTATTTATAATAACCTAACATTAATTACACCTCACTTCACACATATTCCAAGTGCTAGACAACTAAACATTAATGACATGTCATCATGCTTGGAGTGTTCGAAAACCCGATACAAAGGATTTGATTCAATTTTGGGTTTTGGGTTTTAGGAAATAAATGACATAAAACATGTATTTGGCAAAGCATGTTCCGATGCTTAGTAGTTCTGAAAAAATGACATAACATACTTAGGAAATCAGGTTTCGGGTTTTGTGGAACATGATACATGTTGCATGCAAGGAACATGTTTTCATGCAATGAAAACCCGACAACCTAAAGATCTCTTTTAAATGGAATTTTTAAGAGATTTTTCCAAATTTTTCTTATTGTTATCTCAATTTTAGCTGAAATCACTAAAATGAGGTAACAACTAGCTCTTGTTGGGGATTTATTTGAGACATTAAAGGAAGATAACTCATGTATCAAAAAGCATTATCCATTGCGCTATGGATTCAGGAGAAGAAAAACCAAAAACAAATAAATAAAGAAATAAAGAAAGAAAGCACACAATGAGAAAATAAATTATAATACAAGACAAGAGATCATCTTGCATTATTGATGGAACAAATTCATATGTTTGCCACTAAAAGGTAGAGGGATAAAATATCCATTAAGATATGATAGAAAATCTATTTTCACCATTGAACTAATGGATTTTGAAAGGACCTTTCCATAAAGAATCAAACTTGCCATGCATCCCTTTCTGTTCCCTTCTCTTATCCCAGAGAAGTACTAGATCTCTAATATGGAAATCACGTTGCTTTGATTTTTTGTCAAATATATTTTCAAATTTTCTCTAATGATCTACAATGCAATCCACCACCTTGATCCATTCTTCTTCTATCATGGCTAGTTACATTTTCCTTTTCTCAATGGAACTTTGAAAAGTTTCACCCTCAATTGCTTTAGCCAACCTTAAGGCTGACAATTCTACAGAGATAGGAAGCTTAGCATCAATTTCATACAATACCTGGAATGGGGACATTCCAATAACTCGCTTAGGATTAATCCATCTTTCCCTTAATGCATCATACAATGCTTTGTGCAAATAAATATGATTCTCATTGACCAACTTTCTAATTATGGTCACGGTGTTCTTGTTTCTTGATTTAGCCTAAAAATTGCCTTGGGGGTAATAATCGGATGAATGAGCCAATGTGATCCCAGATCCATAGAAAAATTCCGTCAACTCATGTGATAATAAATTGGAAGAATTGTTAGCAATGATCTTGTGATGCACTGCCCGAATCTAACAATTATATTCTCCTTTAGAAAGTTACACACAACTTGAGCTTACCAGCTTGATTGGCACAACTTCTACCCGGTTGATGAAATAGCCTGTGGTGGTGAACACATAATTATGACCGGTATAGGAGGAGGATTCAGTACTCAATGAAATCAATTCCCCATTGGCAAAAAGGTTCTTCAATTATTCGAGGCTTGAGGAAGAGGCATCGAGATTAGGACGGCCAACGAAATGTTGACAAGCTTCACACTTAACCACCCATTCAGCTGAATCTCGAAAGAGAGTAGGCTAATAGTACCTAGCCCGTAAGATCTTGTAAGCCATCATGGAGGAAGAGAAATGTCCTCCACATGCTATATTATGGAAGGATTCTAGTTACCTTATCGTTGAGACTTATCAACACAACACGGTAATATACCATTAATACCCTTCTTGTATATACCATTATCCCATAGAATGTATCTTGCAGACCTTAATTTAACTATCCTCTTCTCTTTTTGGCTTAAATGTGGGGAAAATTCATCGTAAGTTAAAAATAAAGCAATATCTGTATATCATTCATTGGTTGTGCTTACAAAAAGCACCATGGGTAATTTTGAAGAAGTACCTTCAGTTTCTTCACATTGTGTCTTAGAATTGTTTTTTGCGATGAATTGGCATAGACCCCTTCCTCATACAAAATTGGTAGGTCTAATATCCAATTTGTATTCTTGGAATTTGGCTATCCGGTTGCCCCATTGACTACCAAACTCTTGTTGAGTCAAAATGGATTTAAGCTGCGATATACGAACAAGAACGAGAGTGTGAGAACTCAACACATAATACCTAAAATGCTTCACTTATCTCACCACTACATAAGCATGCTTTTCAATTTGGGGCATCTTCAATTAATGTTCCTTTAGTGGGAATATCATGAAAGAAATAGGAGCTTTGATTCATTCTTTTTTTCTCCTGCATCGGGATGGTGACACTATATGTGTGGAAGCATTTGTACATGATGAAATCCTTCTTAAATTATTGGCATACCAAAATAGGAGCATGAGAAATTTCTCTTTTGACTTCTTTAAAAGTAAGCTTCCCTTCAGAATGCTCCATCAAAATGGAGTCTTACCTTTCATCATCCCAAGGATATCCTTGGTTTTATCGGCAAATTTAGGTACAAATCTTCTTAGGAAATTGACCTTTCGAAAAAGGAATGCACCCCAATTTTTCTTGTAGGTAGGGTAAGGCTTTGGATGGCCTTCACCACTCTGGGTCAATCTTGGTTCCTTCTTTAGTCACGATATGACCCAACAACTTACCTTTTGTTACTCGAACATGGAATTTTTAGGATTTAATGAAATCCCATGATGATGATCGCATCTTAAGAGTACCTAATCCAAGTGATCATAGTGATCACTTAAGCTCTTAAAGAAGACTGTCAAGTCATCTAAATATACAACTATGAATTTTCCCATCAAATATCTGAAAGCTAAGTCCATAGCTCTTTGAAACGTGGCTCCAGTGTTAATCAAACCAAAAGGCATCCTCCTATAAGAAAAGGTCCCCCATGGGGTGGTGAATGTTGTTTTGTGTTGATCCTCACCGGCTACCTCGATCTGATTATACCCCAAAAATCCATCAAGCATGGATAACATTTTTGATCTAGCGATAGTCTACAATACTTGATCCATGATAGGAAATGGGTAATTGTCTTTCATTGAAGGTGATTAAAGTTTGAAGTCATCACAAATCCGGATCTCACCTTTCTTCTTTCTCGTCGGGGACGATGTTAGAAACGTAGGTAGAATGATGGATTAGGAAGATAATCCTTGAGTCTAACATATTTTTAATTTACACAAGAATAGTCCTTGAGATCTTTGGGTTGTAATGCCTTTTCTTCTTCTTGTAGGGTTTGATATCAGACTTTAAAGTAATGTTATGTTGCACATACTTGGGCTTGAAATACTTTAGGTCCTCATAGGACCATGCCAAGACATCCATATATCTCTTACAGAGTGAAATGTATATTCCTTTCTCCTTAGGAGAACAACATTTTCAATGTTTCCCATCCATAGTTGGTGAGAAGATCCCATATTAACTTATTCTACCTCGATGAGGAAGGACCTTGACTTTCCTTTTATCCTAAATAGAACAGTCACACTTGTCAAACAGACCTTCCAGAGAAACCAATCCCTTTGGAATCTTATTTCCTTTGAGCTGGATGAATTCACCATCAATCTCTTTATATGAATTCAAGACGGACTCACAGAAAGCTGATTCTGATCCTTCAAAATAAATCTTGCTAAAATTATCAGCTTTCTCAAGGAAAGACAATACTTGTTGATCATCATTAAACACTTGCCAATGTGCTGAATTATCTGGAACACTTAGACAATACACAATCTCAATGGTATACTTGTCATGTTTGAACTTTGGGTGAGGAAGGAGAAGAGATGTAGACATGGATAAAGAATTAGATTTATCATTATAATCTCTCAAAACTTCCTTAATGGAAAAAGCATCAAAGCATTCTATGTTGTCCCACACCTTGTTCCTGTAATGCCTTAGGCAATCATTTTTTTACCTGATAGATCCCCCTTACTTGATTTACAATCAACTCAACATCTCGCTGAACTTTAAAATTTCAGATTCCATTTTTTCCTTGCCATTTCTAATCCTAATAACAAAGCTTCGTATTCAGCTATGTTATTAGTATTGTCAAACTATAGCTTGAAGGTGAAGGGAAAGATCTCGAAATCTAGAGATATAAGAACCACACCAGCACCTAACCCAGTAATTGAAAAATCTTGTCAAACTTGAGGGTCCAAATAGCATTAGGATATTCTTCCTTGATACCTACAGAAGGCACCTCGATGTCATGAAATAATTTCCCAAGCCTGCATCTTCAAAGAGAATTTGAGCTTTGGGGTCATTTGATTTAGTGACCAGATATTTTGCTTGCACTTCAGGGTGGAGGACACGAGGAACTGCATTCACTGGAATTTTAGCTTTGGTCTAGTCCATATTGATTTCTCCTCTGACATCTTTACAGAAACCTCTTCCTAAGAGAATACCATAAGCATCTGGGATATCAGAGACCACGATAGTCATTTTTACTCTCTTTTCTAGGAATGTGACAAATGCAAACTGTGCATCCTTGATTTGGCCAATCAAGGGGACATGATTGGTTTCCATAGAGTAACACCACCCTTAAGATTTAGTCAAGGTAAGTCCAAGGGCATGGGATACTTTTGCGGGCATCACGTTATCGAGCCTTACGAGTCAATTATTCAATTGTTGAGTTTAAACCTGTTTATAAGGACAAATAACACGGTTCAATATTTCCCGAAGAAGTAACATAGGTCATATTATTCTGAGGTAAAGGCTAAGTGGGGCTAGGAAAAATTCCTTTTGAAGATGAAGGGATAGTAGCCTTGCTTCTAATGAATTTGGAAAGTTTCTCAAATTACTCAGGATTTGACTGAAGGTACTCGGCTTCTGACATTTGGATCTTAGTTTTCTTTACATGATCAATAATGTTAAAAGTAGTATATGAAAGAATGATGGTGGGCTCAGTTCTAGTTCAGAGTGCAGTGAGGTCACTTGGTCTTGGGGGAAGGATAAAGAGAGTTAAAATAAGAAGTTACCTTTTTAGTTATCTCCTTTTCAGTTTGCGTTGAGAGAGGAGAGCCTCTTTTATCCATAACCATGGGATCTTTTTTACCCTTCTCCTTAGATCCTTCAACCAACTTTCTGGGATTCTAAGATTGAGATCCATTGAAGACTAAAAATGACTGACCATCATGTTGGCATTTTTCTTCCTCATATTCCAAGTACCCAATGTTGGAGTCGCTAGGTGAATCATCAAAAGACTCATCAACATATCCTGAAGCTTCAAAAGATTCATGAGAACCTTGATATTCTAGTTCTTCATCTTTCTCAACTATTTCCATTGTTGTGTTGATAGGAGGAGCTTAAATGGCTAGCCTTGTTGGTGTAGCAGTCAACCGATTCCTATCTTTTATGGGAGCACAATAGGTATTGTGGAATTTCCATCTAGGAATATCCCGATAAGGAACATTGGTCACCTATTGAGACATTTTCTTCTTCAAAGTGATCAAGTTATTGGCCATCTTCTAGATCATAGGGTCAGTAGTACTTTGAGAAGAAATTTGATTTTTAGGCTTAGATGACTCTCTTCTGATCTTTCTGCTAGAATAAGATCATCTTCTATTTCAGTGGTTGTAGCTTGAGTAGTAGCCAAATCAAGGATAACAAACCTTCTTAATAAGAAGCTCACATCAGGGGGCTAAGCATTGATGAAGAAACACTTTTGATTTTCAAGAGTGGGAATGGCTAGCACCGGAATCTTCCAAATCAGCTTGTTGAATTTTTCCACGAAGTCCTGCATAGGCTCATGAGACTCCTTCTTCATATGTGTAAGTTGTGCTAACAAGTCATGAGAATATTCATTTTTTTATCCTTACTTCAAATATGGATCTCATGTTGCTTGATCGGTAATGCATGCATTCGGAAGATGGTAGAACCTTTATTCTACCACACCATGCAATGTTTCAATGAAGATTTGAATAGAGACATCTTCATGAGCTATCACAAGGATGCCGCATGTTATATAGAATGAGGCAATGTGTTCATCAGGGTGCTGCTTCCCATCGCCATTGAATTTGGGAATATTATTACAAGATCCATGTGGTAGCTCATGCAACGATGGAGTTAGGGAAAGAGGACCAATAACCACACCCCAACGAATAGGTTGTGTTGCCATCCTTCTGAATGAAGTGCATACATGAATATGAGTATCAGATAAGAATAATGCATGGCGGGTTATAAATGCTTCTTGTTACGGAGGAATGTGAGTTCTTTAGATAGGTGAAGAACATCTATCTCAGCTAAATACAACCTTTGTTGGGGAAAGTCTGAAATTGTTTTGTTGAACCAGATTAAAGAATAGATCAGTTTCACCCTAGGCTCAGCTTAATCGAGTGAATATCTTTCTAGCCATCTTGAACATGAAAATGGATCTACCAAAAAGGAAAATAGGAAGCCACTCGATACCAATAGGATAAGCTTAGTCTTATCAATCCGTATTCTGCGGTAGAATCGCCAAAACCGTTGGTTGGATATTTTTCAGGCCAAAATATGAGGTTAAACCATAGTACAGGATAAGATAGGTGAGGCATCCTATTTATTACCGATCTAAAACACAATAGAAACAATATGTACAATATTCATGCTATTCTAACCTTTGGGGTTGGGATACAATCCTGAAATCCATATTAAAATGAGATGGAGATGCTATAGTTTTAGCAATAGAATGGATTAGAAAGGAAACTATTATATATGAAACAAAGCGGGAAGGGAATGAGAGGAATGCATTTTCTTTCAAGCAAACATAGATCAAGAAATACTTATATGAGTTTTAGATAATTGGTGTAATATTTAAATTGATTAAAATAAATAAGAACACTAAACAATGAATAGCTTAAGATTTTTATGTAAGAACAATCTCTCATGATATTTGAATACCACAACACAAAGTTTACAAAATAACACATGTTTCTATTCCTCAATGATTAAAAGAAAATATAAAGTTTTACTTCTTCTTCACAATAGATCTCTATATTCTAAAAAAATCTCCTCTCTTTGGAATGAGAATCCCTTATTTATAATAGAAAGAGTAGAGAGAAAATAGGATAAATCCTAGAAAATATTCATTTAAAAAGAATCGTATGTTTCTAGACTATCACGCTTGGAGAACAATTCAAAATTTTCTTCCTATGAGAAAAAACCAAAACGAAAAATATATGTCAATATCCAGATGGAAATGACACGAAACATTATGCTTATTCTTTTTGACATCCTTGTATTCCTCCGAGAAAATCCTACTTGTCTCGAAATTCATGTAACTTGCAGATTATTCCCTACATCTAAGCTTCATCGGTACCTTTGGGATGGTCACTTAGAACCTCACAAGTTTCCTGAGTGTCGCTTGTGTTTCCAAGAAGTTTATTCAATCTCTTGTTGAGTTTCCTTTATGATTCCAAAACATTCTAAATCCTTATGAACTTATCAATCATTGTCAGATTGAAGATGGAAGCTAGTTTGGGCTGGATTGATTCTTGGATTTGTTTATAGAAATCATCAGTAGGTAGAATATTCGAGATTTCATCCAACACCTTGGAAAATATCCTTGACATATCCACTTCTATGTCATTCGTGGCATCAAGCAAATAATCTGTAGATTCCCTCAACTTGCTGCAAGCTTCACTGAGAATATTTATCCTAAATTTGATGGCTTTGGTTAGCTGAAAATGCTTATCCCATGCAGAATGATTCCTTCTTCCATCATGATATGAGATGGGACTGTTTCAACGCATTGAGAGCCTCAAAATTTAACTCGAGGTTCCCAACTTCCTGTGAAAATTCATCATCCATTTTGCACCATCCTTCTTTATCTCCTCGAAGGATTTATAAACCTCCACTATGTCATCAATGACCTTTCTTCCTTGTAGGAGTAGCCTTTGAATCCATTCATCAACCATTCTCCCCTTTTGAATCAAACCTAATAGGAGTAGGGGTAGGAGATGATGTTGTTGACTTAGAAGGATTTGAGAGCTTTAGTAATACCTCTGTTAACTATTCAAATTTCTCCTTTAGCTCATCTCTTCTCACCTTCATTTCCTTTAGCTTCTAGCATAACACGTTCATGACATCCTACACATCCTATTGTGCTCCTTCTATTGTTACCTTTCCCAGATTAACCCTTATAATATGATAATCAGTGACAATTATATCCTCCTTTGTTTTATTAGCCATGGGAGTAGTAATATCTACAAACTTATGCCCTAATGCATCCACTTTGAAACCATTGAAACTGTTTTGGGGTTTTGGTAGATTTGGCAGGAGAGACCTTGAGGGAACTGAATTCGAAGGCTGGTAGAGGAACTACCACCCTCCTCTTCCTTAGGGTCTGATCAACTAACCATTGAGGTACTGTGGAAGAATTTTCTCCTATCGAGGTGTTGTGATTAGATCTGCGGGGAGGAAGGTTTACTTGTGGAGTTGTGATGATTTGTTAGTGTGGTGTCTGTGGGAATACACTCGGTGAATGAAGGTGCAAAAGGAGGATTAATATATATATGGCCATCTTAGGTCTAACAGAGAGAGGTGAGAGGTTGGAGAAGATGTTGGCCATGGCTGATGAAAGTGGCAAAGAAATATGAGGTGAGGAAGATTGGGAGGGAGGAGGTAAAGATTCTTAAGTCAAAGCTTGAGAAGCAAGAGAGAGACTTACCTCGATCGAAATCAACAAAAGGAGAAATGAGATGTTGATTAACCTCATATTTTGAAGAAATTTTTCCTCATTCTGGGGGAGGAGGTGAATCCAGGACCTCAACTATTTGTGAAGGAGTGGCAGATGATGCGGCTCCTTGATTTTCTCGTTTTCTGAGAAACTTAAATTTTAACTACCTCTTGGTAGGGATTTTATCGTCTTCCCTCTCTCCCTTGCAGGGTCCCACCTCTAAAGTGGCTATTTTTGAAAATATATTTTCCTTATAACTCATTCCCTAAGAAATGAGTCATGCCTTGGTACAGACAAGAGTTTGAGCAGCTCTTTTAGTGATAGAAGCTTTTTAGCAATAGACCAATTAATGGCTAGGAATCATTAGTCTCCATTTGACTATTTATACATAGTGTGTAGGACACTTTAATTGTCCATAGTGCCTTTGGGGATATCATATAGATCTAACATCTAAATTTTTCAAGCATTAGTCTGCTTTATTGGCCTTTCTTCGAGATGGAAACTTCATCCCGAATATGAACCCAAATGTCTTCTACATTGGGCACATGCGAGATATAAGGTTCCATATGACTTGAGGACTCCACGGAAGTCCAGTCCCTCCCTAAGCTTCATATGTTTCTTAAATTTTCTTGAAGCTCATACACCACATTCTTGGCCTTAATCACTATAGAGCATGTATACCTTCTAATCGAAATAGTTAAGGAGATGGCAACTTTTTGCCTACTTTGTTGGAATTTGTGAAAATCTAGAAATTGTTTGACTAACTCCGTAAGGATCAATTTGTCACCTTGGAAGCTGGGTAAACACAAATGGTTACCATGGAACCATACCACTGAAGATAGGTAAACTTCTTGAATTGCAAGAAGATGCAACTTGACTTGACACTTTGGCCCATGCTTCGTCGAAACCCTTCTTTTCCTCATATCGGGATCCAACTTGTAAATGTTTTCATAGAAGAAAGCATCATTGAATCTTCTATATTTGTCTTCATACCATTTTATTGTCACTTGAGGTAAGTGCCGATATATGTGTTCCATTTCCTGGTTTCCCTTCACATCTAGCCCTTGGTAGTTTCTCATGCCTACTTTATTGCATATGTGACACATGACATCATATAGAACTTGGTGGTAGACAAGACTATTTTCATTTGGGAGTCTATCTCATCACCTATTAGATTGCCCCAATCAATCCCTTGGTCATTATTATTTATGAAGACCATGAACTGTTACATCCACCCTTGGAAATCTCTTGACTCTTGGAGTCAAAAAAATTGACTCAGCAAGGTGATGATATCATTGATTTCAAGAATGAAATCACTTCTAGGGACCATCTTGGGAAACCTAGAAATGGATGGCTTAGCCTTGATTAAGAACTTCTTGTTTACATGCTGAATGTAGTCCTCCTAATCTCTATCCTAGTTATTTTGTGCTGATTTAAGGTTTAAACCAACATATTCCATAAATTTGGGCAACCTTATGAGTCGATCAAATTAACCTCCATCCAATTTCACTATAGACTTTCCTACTTGATTTCTTACTGATCGGGAGGATGAATCACATTCGAAATCGCAGGCCTAGATGAATTCAAGGAATTGAGTTGATGTTGGAAATCCTACCATAAGAGGGAGATCGCTTTTGTGATGACATTGATTTTGAGGGCCAAAAATTAAAGGAGGAATATGGTTGGAGAAGTGGGGGTTTTATGGAGGAGAACAAATTAGGAGAGGATAATGTTGGGGAGACATTTTTGTGGAAGATATATTTTTTTAAGGAGGAAGATATGTAGTATGCGTATTTTTTATCAATTGTTTGATAGAGAAGTGGGGTATGGAGTACAGGGTGACATGGAAACCTAGTCCGGAGATATCTTAGAAGCTATGACCTATTTCCAATGAATACTTTAAACAAAAACATGTATTTTTTGTTAAATGTAGAAGTTAATAATTGTTACATAAAGTGTAATTTTGCATTGCGGAGTTCCATTATGTTGTCATTTTCATGTTAATGTACGATAATGGTTTCTATTTAGATTTCAAGAATGCGAGTAAGATTCCCACTCTTAAACTATTGTATTGAGTCACAAAACAATTGTGGGACATGATGAAAGAATTAATGAGAAACACGAGACATCAAAATAAAAATGGTTTTTGCGACAACTAATAAAACCATTACTGGATATATCATATTTTATATTTCAATGAAATTTAAGTAACTTTCATTGAGGTCCTAGTTATGTGTTTTTCTTGAATACATTTTTAAAAACTCGTGGACATTTTCATGTACATATACTAAATTTTAATGACAATGGTAACGTGGTCACATTTCAAGTCTATGGAATTTCTATCCTTACAAGGGTTTTGAATGGACATTTCATACTACCGGGTTTATGGGAAACATTTTCGATGCCATGGTGAGACACTAAACACAATGGAAAAGGATGGCGATTTTAGTAGAAACAAGGAGAGACTTGTTTGCTTAATTTTATTATTTTTATAATCCTATGTTTTCCCATATTTGTTCTTTAAAAAAAAAAAAATATTCCATAATTCAAAGCACCAAGAACCTACACCTATGGGAATTTGAATTTCGACCACTGTTGGTATCCAAATTTGTTTTACCTTTCAAGTGAGCACCAACCGCAGATTGGACAACGAGCTTAGAGATAGATAGATCATAGTGTGTGTCGTTTTGTAGGTGGGGCTGAGATATAACTCGGCCTTTTGACACTTTGATTTGTGGAGAGATAGATAGCACCTTCAAGAGGATTTGACTGTCCTCACTTTGCTTTAGGTTGTACCTCTTCAAACAAGGTGAGAGGACCCTTAGTGTAACCTCTATTTGATGAAGGAGATGGAGATATCCTTCTTTGTACAAATTTTATGAAGAAAAACATGGGAAAATATGGTCAATACTCCATGATGTAACTCTTAAGAGTTGTAACTTCTAAAAGATGAAGATACTTTCAAGACAATGCTAAGGTTACTAAAGATATTGAGAAATCCCGATTGTTCTCCATATTTTAGTAAATATATTTAGTTCCTTTGTGGATATATAGGAAAACATGGGTAGTTTAGAATGGATTCATGGTTTTGAATGATTTTGGTGGGAGATTAATCGGGATAAAGTTTATTATACTATAGCTATGAGAAACTTCACAATAGTGGAAAACTCAACAATAGAAAGCTTCAGAATACTTAAGACGTTCCTTCAACCATAAGGTGTGCTCAAATGGAGGCCTAGATAGACACGTTTTCACACAATCTTTGAGACTCTAACATGAAGGCTCAAGTTTAAAAGACTCAATTAAATATCAAAATATCCGATCAATCACGCCTAAGGTACACCCAAACACTTACAAACAATCTTTATCAACAAATGATAGTGAATTGATTTTAAATTTGTTTATCTCATCACAAGATGAAGGATCTTCTTGGAATGAAATTAAAAATGCCACTAAACTATGCAGGGACAATATCCTATGTGATTTCACAAATATTTCAAAGTAGGACTACAATATGAATGAGTAGAACTACTTGTAAATATTTTAAAACAAAGCACACACTACATACTCAAAGATTGACGCAAATTAATTTCAAAATTGCTTTAATTCATCAGTAGGATAAATATTCTAGAGAAATCCCGGTGCTCGTCAATGACTATCCATCTACAACCAACTTGACATGATAGAAAATCTAACAAAAGAAACTAACGAAGTTATCTCGGATTTGTCTCTCAGAAGACAAATTTTCTCAAATTTTCTTTGAAGAATTTAACCCCAATGCTTTACAAAAGTATTCTGATTGCATTTACACATTTTACTTACTCAATTTTCCCCCAAAAGACAAGAATATTCGATGCACCTTTTCTTGTTACTAATTTTCCTCGAGAAATTGACTTTTAATAAGTTCTCATCCAAAAGCTGCCAGGTGGACCAATTGTGAACTGATCATATTTCTTGGGCCCTCGACTAATGACTAGGATGCCATGCCACAATGTTTTGGAAATCCTTCTAATCATTTCGATTACGTCATGCAAGAAATCACTTTTTAAACATTTTATGAGGCTTTGCAGTTGGATCGGACAGGGAAGCCTTTTTTTTCTCTTGAGGCAACACCTTTTTCATATTTTACACCTGCACCCTTCATTATTTCATCATTTTCCCTCTCTTTCCTTTGCAATTCTACCTCGCATCCATCTTCACTGGTAATTTACATTTTTGCAAGTGCTCGAGCAATTCCAACTTAAAAATATCAACTTTAACAATACTTGGACTCACAAATTAAGTTCTAAATCCTTTCAATGGAACTTTACTGAGATAGAGAGAATAAGGAATTTCATCAAAAATGATGAATAATAGTGCATATTCACGTCTCTAGGAATCTTGGAGAAAAAATGGTGGAAAACAGACACAATGTACAACAACTATTGATTATGTCCATTTTATACTTTATATCATAGTCGTCCACGTGTTTTTGGTGTAACTATAATGAAGAAATATATGGGAAAGTTTCTAAACAAGCGTGGGCCTTCCACGAGGCCACAGGCCCAAGTAAAACACAGTTTGGCCTTTGAAAATTCTTAGTGTAAAAGGAGCCAGTGGAAGCCTCCATGTGTCTCAATGGTGCAATTTGAGATAGTCCCTAAACAAGTGCGCACTCACCATGTGTCTCAGTCTAGTAGAGTTTGCTAAAAAAAATTAAGATTGATAAAAGGCGCCATGTGTGTATCGTCTAAAACATTTTCTTTGGCCATTTAAAAGTCCAAGAAAAAGGAAGAGTAAGCGAAGCATCCAAGTGTCCTCCGGTGCTTCTTTAAAAAAAAAACTTAGGGTCGAGTCCCCCAAATAGGCATGGTCCCTCCACGTATCCCAAGCCTTTCAAAATTACTTTGAAAATTTTTAGTATAGAGCGGAGCCGATAGAATGCTACACATGTCTCCCTATCACAATTGTTAAGGTGGAACCACGAGGGAGATCCGCAAATGAGTTTCAACCCTCCACGTGTTGGTGGTCTTCCAAAACTATCTTGGCTGCATACTGGCCACATGAAAAATTTGTCTAAGTCTAGGCAAGGTAGTGGAAACCTCCACGTGTCCCCCCAACGCAACTCTAAGGGAAAATCAAAAGGTAAATTTTTAAATGAGTGGAAACCCTCCACGTGGACAAGATTTTATTCTGAAGTGAGCGTTAGAGTTTTCAATGTTCTCCACCAAGTCACATCTAACCGAGAAAGGGGCACATTTCAAGTGATGCCGAGATATAAATTAGACCGGAAAACTAAACTGTGAAACAGTAAAATGTAGGAAAATCACCATTTGAGCCCAGAAATGAATCTTTCTTCCAATACACAGAATTTGGAAATTATATAAGGCACAAATATGATCTTTCGAGCCACGTCCAATAACGTTTCTAGAGATATTTGGGACAAAAATGATTTGAACAACAAAACATGATTGTGGAAAATGGAGGGAAGGGAAAAAACCTTATTTTTCACCCAAGTGACATTCTTTTTCACACAGACATAGGAGAAAAAAAAAATTCATGAATTTTAAGTGATCCTCAACCAAGGAATAGACTGATCATGGCAACCAAATGGAGGAAAAAAATTTTATACGTCAATACAGCGGAGATAGAAAACACGATAGAGCCCGCATGAACTAAAAAATTTCAAGGAGAAATGAGGAAAGACTAATTTGAGCACCAACATCGGCTTGAATCAAGGATGGGAACTCCCTGTGAGTGTGACAAGAACAAATATCAAAGAAAGTGCCAAAAATAGACCATTGGTTACTTGAGTCAAAGGATAATCTTGTAGAGAAGAGAAACCATAACCACCCTCCAAATTATGAACCGAGAAACTAGGAAAACCAGCTCACAAAGGACCAGAACAAAAAAACATAAAATTAGAACAAAAACAAAGAAATATACACTATACAATGGAGTATACCTTGATTATGAGAAATCAATCAAGAAAATGTTTCAAATGACTTCCATTAACGGGAAATTCAAGTAGCTCCTGTCTAAGTCTTTTAGGAAGAAGGTATTTTCACCAATTTGAATATCAATTGAATAAGTGCCCATCCAAAATACATCAAATTTACCATGCTTTCCCTTATATTCATGTCTTCCATCCCATAATAACACCAGATCCCCAATGTTGAAAGTTCTTGGAGTCACCTTCTTGTCAAATAACTTCTTCAACTTTTCTTTGAACTTTACATGCGTAAATGCGATGGGATGCACTTCTTTCTTGACTAACTTGATAATATGATTGATTCAAGCATCATATGGACTAAATTCTTGATCTGCCATTTATTGAACAAACTGAAATGAAGATAATTACAAATGAAATGGAAGCAAATCTTGAGTTCTATATACCAAATCAAATGGGCTTTTACCAAGTAGCTCTTTTGTGAGTGATTCTATCAACCCAAACAGAAAACTTTAGTTTCTCACCCACTTCTTTTGTTCAGCTCAAAGGTTCTTCTAATGATCTAGAAATTTTTTTTATTGTTGGACTCATCTTGTCCATTTCCTTGGGGATTGTAGTTAGAAACATATGCCAAATTTATTCCATACTCTTTGCACATTGCCATCAAAGGTTTGGCTCTAAAACTCATGGCATTATCAACAACAATTTTAACTAGCACTCCAAATATGCATATGATTTGATACAACATGAATTCCATGATAACTTGGTGTGTTTCTTTCTTGGTGGAGATTTCTTTCACCCACTTAGTGAAATAATCAGTGGCTATAAGAATCCTTTTATGACAAGCACTGAAAGGATCAGAAATTTTTCCAATGAAATCCATTCCCCATTGCTTAAATGGGGCTTCAACTGACATAGGCTGTAAAGAAAGGCAGCTTGAAGCTTTCATTTTTCTACAAAAATGCTGGAAAATTTCACATTTCCTAACCAATATAGTTGTATCTTTGAATAGAGTTAGAAACTAATAACCATTCCTCAAGATTTTATGTGTTGTAACTCTTCCAGCAAAATGTCCCCAAAAAAATCCTCTATGGAGATCAACAATTATTTTGGGGACCTCATCTTCAATAATGCATCTCAAGAGCATTACTTTGGGGTTCTTCAAGCTAACCAAAAATTAGTAATGACATATTTTTGGGATGCTAACTTAAGAACTCTTTCCTAATTTTTACTAAAATGTTTATGGCAACATAGATGTCTCGAGACAAAATATTATATCTTTCTACCATTTAGACGTTACCAAATTTTCAAGTACATCCACCCTTTCTCCTTCTAATTCATTCACCTCAATAGTTTACAAGTTGCTCTCATCCATAAGTTTAGCTAGGCCCAAACCTCTTACTAATTTCATGGTTTGGATATCCATGGCATTTTCTGTGACTTGTTCACCCATCGCATATTTTTCTTGAGACTGCATCTATGATAATATATATTTCACCATGGTGTGGGAACATAAACTAAAAATTTAGAGATCAATATGTAAGGTATGAAAACCTTTGTTACTTTCACTAAGGAAAATGCTTACTTCTCCATGATCTGTACTTCAACTCGGCTCCCTGCAATGCCTTCATTGAAAAAAGCAATTTGTCTCTCATCCCCTTCATAATCCTTCCGGAATAAGACAAATCCCATGGTGTTTTCTGAAGCAAAAGAAAACACTTGAAAAGGCTTTATGTAATTTGGAGCTACCAAAACAGGGGCATGTTTTAGTGCTTCCTTGATCCCATTGAAAGCTTGAATGGAATCTTCTTCCCATTTGATAACTTGGTCCTTCTTCAACATTCTAGTAATGGGGATGGTGAACTCAGCAATATTAGACAAAAATATTCAGATAAAATTTATTTTTCGAGAGAAGAATTGAACTCCATTCTTATTTCTTGGAATTGGAACCTTTCGATGGCTTCAACTCTCTCGGGATCAATCATGACCCCTCCCTTTAGCACAATGTGACCAAGCAATTTTTCCTTTTGCACTCCAAAGTGGCACTTCTTGGGATTCAATGATATGCCATACTCTTGAGACCTTAACAATATTATCTCAAAGTGTTGCAAGTGATCATTTATTTTTTTGGAAAACACAATTAGATCATCTTCATAAACAACAATGAAAACTTGATAATGTAACTTAAAACGCTACATCCATTTCTCTTTGGAAATTTTCTTCAGCATTCATTAAGCCAAAGGGCATCCTAACATAGACATAAGTTCCCAAGGAGTGGTAAAGGTAGTATTTATTCTTTCGACTCCTTCACAACAACTTGATTATAGCCAAAGAAACCATCCAGAGTGGATAACAATTGTAATCGAAGCACTTAATTGCAGCATATTATCCATATTTGGAAGAGGGTAATTATATTTCAATGATTCTTTATTCAAGTTCTTGAAGTCTATGCACAACTTTATATCACCATTCTTTTCTTGTGAGGCACTAGGTTTACAACCCAAGATGAGTACCTTGTGGGCTGAATGATCCCTCCATCCCTCAAATTTTTAGTTCTTCTTGCATCTTCAAAGAAAGGAGAAAATTAGATTCAAGAGGAATTTCATGTTTGAACAAATCTTCCATGTATGCATTCAACTCAGAGTAAGACCAAGCTAGATAGTCTTGATATTTCTTCAGCAATCGAACATAGGATTGCTTCTCTTCCTTGATGAGATTGCTTCGTTACGATTTGATGTGGTTTTCCTTTGTGCCTAGGTGATGCTCTTCCATATCTCTTGAACTGACATACTCCTTTTAATAATGTAATCAACATTATCAAAGTTCAACTCGGTGTGCCACCAAACCTCCGGGAATCATGTCTATCTTCAATTGGATGATGTCTTTGCCAAATAAAGTTTCATTTCCTTCAACAACACACACCATTGGTTCACAATCTATTTTTTTGTCAGAAAAATCACCTTGATTTTGTAGAAACCATTTCACCTAGGCATCATCATCGAAATCTTACCAATTTTTAACGTTATTAGGGACAACTACCCTTGTTAGTATTTCAACATAATACTCACAAAATGGAGACACTATACAATTCCCAAATCTATATCCAAGCACGATAACTTGTCTACAATAACATTAAACTTTCTATCATGGTGCACAATATTAAAAGAGTTAAACATTTGAATCAAATCCCAAACTACATGCTTGTATTGTTTCATTCTCGATTTTTAGTAGCATACCATTTTCTAATTTGCTTAACAATCAATTTTGAATCACCTTTGACAATAATATCCTTTCTACCATATTTCCATGTAATTTTCAAGCCTAATAACATTGCTTTATATACAAAAATGTTGTTAGTACATTCAAAGTTAACTTTGAAAGAAAATACAAACTCTTCTTGGCATGGAGAAATCAGAACAATACCAACACCATTTCCAAACTTGAAACAAGCTCCATTGAATAACAAGGTCTAAGGTAAACATATTTGTTCAAGAAATTTACATTGATCAATATTATGCATTTTTCCATCAGGAAACCCAATAAATTTATCAGCATCTACATCAACATATAACACTTCATAAGAAGCATTATTGGGATCGTCGATGATGTGCAACATCTTCTTCTCTCCGGATAGCTTTACAATCGCCTTCAATTAGAATGGTGGAAAAAGACATATCCATCTGAATACTTCAACCTACAATTACATCCTAGTTTCTTGATAACAACATGCCCCATTTGGCGGGGTAATCAACAATAACAACATCAAGTTTCAAGTTCTCACCCGGATAACCTAAGAGTTGTACCACCAAACCTTTTACACACCCTAGAACTAGAACCTCTCTAGAATCCATTATAGTACACTTGTCATAATCATTGTCACTTTAATGTTTAATTCATTCATGACTTCTAGAGGCATAACATTGCATGATTCTCTAGAATCAAACATACAATTGTGCGAGTATTTTGTCTTTAATAATTAGTGTTGTAAAAATGGATCAACATTTAATTGAGATTCAACCAAAGATGCTCCCATATAAACTTCGGTGGTTCACCTATCTCCTCTAATGCTGGTGGCTTTTCTAGGTCATCATTGGTTGGAGGAGGAGTGTTAACATTATTTATATTTCTGCCTTATGCCTTGCTATCTTCTTCCAATCCCAAATAATCAAAATCCCTCTTCTTGTGATCGGGAATCCTAAGAAGCTCAATAATTGGAATAGAAATATTGTTCGACTCAAGACTTGGGTAATGTCATAAAGAATGCATTTGGGAAAAGCAACATTTGGAGAAAGATTGACAAATTCATGAGATGACACAAGATTTTTCACATTTTGGGCATGGGTGGGAACACCGGTTCTACTTGACGCAAAAAGACCTTTTCAGATGCATCTTTATTTGGAGTCTCTTTTGGGACATGGGTGAGAACTGGGGTCTTTGGTTTGGCTTGAGGCCCTACTCCTTTACCAACTTTATTTCTTGTGTTATATTCTTTTTCTTGGGAAACAACAACATTCATTAACGGTTGTCTATCCTCTTCGATGGGATTCCTCCATCATACTTATTAATCATTAGAGCTATTAAGTACTCAAAATCATTATTAGGAAGTTCAAATGTTTGTACCATATCTATTTATAAATCATGAGAGGGAGGAAGAATAGGTACATATGGTCCTAAAAACTTGCAACGAGTACTTGCACTTATTACCTCAATTGAAGTTGCTCCCTTGCTGCGAGCTTATAGAGTAGTCCACTATGCATGCATCATCATAAGTTTTTTCATCATCATCAAATTCTTAAACATTGTGATCTACTTCACATGGTAGGTAGGGTAAGAAACATTTGTCACACCAATCAATTTGATTTGTCTCTTCAACAATAGCAACTCTTGAATTTATAGGATCAGTACTACTCTATTTTCACTAGCTTGGGATTTTCTAGCTCCCATGGGTCCTTTACCTCTTTCATCAAACCTCGATCATTTCTAGGATGATTTGTAAATATTTTTGTCTTTGTTTCCTTTTCCAACCTTGAGAACCTTGTCCAATTCTGTCTCTTCCCTAGCTAGCTTGTAAGAGATTTATTTGATAACCTTGAACAAATTCTTTACAACTTCCTCAAGATCCTGACCTTACTTGATTGAAGATTTTATAGGTTGATCGGTTCAACACCCTCCCTATTAGGAGTTTTCCAACTAATTTAATGTTGTCCTCAATTTACAGAGCCATGGTAAAGGCTGCCTTAAATTTTTAGGGTTCTTATCCCTCAAATAGTAAGTAGTTTTCTTGTCAAATGCATCTGAATACTTTTGTTGAAAATTTTTGCACTTGTGCAAAAATGGGAAACTCAAAACATCTTCGTTATGATGAAATTCATGGGTGAATTATACCTAAGCTGAAGGAGTGTTGATATTATTGGTTACTACTAGATTAATTAATGATTAAGTTAAATCTACATCTATGTGTGTTGTTACAAAATGAAACAGATCACATAGGCTACAATTTCATGATACCTTTAGAAAAATAACAGAAGGGCCCCAAAGGACAGCTGTGTTGTGTTGATGAAGACACTAAATTACAGAATAGGTGAAATGTTGAGTTTTGGGACAACAAACATAAGTGCAGATTGTAGAAATTAGGGTTCATTACAGAATGTTATAGCTTCTCATTAATGTTCTTTCCTTCATGATTAAGACATTCAATTAAATGAGTAAGTTGTTTAGTTCATCATATAATGCATACAAAAATTTGAAATGCAAAAATAAATATACAACTCATCTAAAGAATTCAATGTTTTATTCATAAGGAATTTTCAAATGTTCCCCACACAAGTCGTGGGATGTGGCTGAAAATTAAAGTATAGCTACTGAAATAAAGGTACACATGCATGAAAAATAAAGCAAAGGAGTATGAGTGAACCCATCATTGCCTTTGCATTTATTTCTTTGATTGAAAACATCTCCATTTCCACTTCTTCTTCATCTCCATGGTGGAAGCCATTGTACGAAAAAGAAGAAAAGGATAACTATCAATTATGAGCTCAAGGATCATTCATATTCCTAAACTATCCTAATTCATGCATATGAATCTCTTCAAACATGAGATTTCATTTACTTGGATAGTAGACTACATACGTGCTCTACTTACTTATAAATAATAAAGAGAAAAGAAAGGAAGAACATGGACATCGAGAGAGGCCAAAAATCCTAAGTATTTTCTAACTATTTTCTTAAGTGTGTAGGTACAAGTTGCAGCCAAGAAGAAATAGACAAGTCATAAGTACAAGCTGAAAGAAGAATTAATGTAACTCAAACTCAATATTTTCTTCAAATGGAACAAGTTATGGTATTGAAAAAGACTAGCAATAGGAGCACATGTTTCATATTACAACTGAAGAAGAAGAATCAGATTTCAAGAAGCTAAAGTTGATTAGAAAGAAAGGGGTATAGCTGAAACAAAATGAAAAAAAGAAGATTCTAGGAAAATTTTGATAGGGCTTCGCCATGTAAAATGGACATTTACAACTTTTCATCATGCTACTTTCAACTACTACATGCTTAAAAGAATTATTTAAATCAAGTAAGTGATATAGAAAAGTAGTAAAGCATGTCATGATCAAGATAAATAGCTATGATGTCTCATTTTTATCCAAATTCAAACATGAAGTGTTATGTTCCATATTCTAAATCAGAAAATACAACTATGATAGCTGGAAATGGATGGAAGAGAGAATTCTGGAAAAAAATTGCCAGGGCTTCGCCATGAAAAATCAACATTTCAGATTTTCCAACAAGCCATAAATGTTACTATAAAGGAAATAAAGCATATATGTATAAGAAACAAGTTACAAAGATCTTAACAAGCATCTAAATCAATGCTTATGCCTAACATAGTATTAAAACAGATGAACTGATTGTAATTTCTAGAAATAACATACAAGATACATTAAAGATAGATATAGAAAAAGAGTATCTCATAGTACAAGATCAAGAACAATAAGAGTTGCAGCAGTTTCTGAAAGTACAAATTTCTCATGAGGATGGAAAAGAACTAGAAGCAGATCAAAATTACACCAATGACAACTATGGAGCCTCGTTGTTTTGACATAAGATTGCAAGATCAAGCTAAAACTGCAAATCAATGGATACTTTTATAGTTACCTGAATGCAAGTACTTCATTACCAATTTGAATCCTAGAGAGAAATCTATGCACAGTAATGGTTCTTTTCAGCTGACTAATTTTACACAAAGACCAAGCACATACTCTCATTCAATTTCATTCAGAATTACAGAGTATTCCAGAGTGTTGCATGTTTAAGAAGACTATAACCATTATGAAATATTCTCATATTCATTCATTCAAGTGACTAAACAAAGAACATATTTTGAAGTCTCAAGAATTCAATCAAGAAATGAAATCATTATAGTTTTCAATTGGAAAGGAGGGCTATTAGTCAAGATTAAATTGTATCCTATACTAGATATAGCAATAAAAAATCGAGGGATAGATCTTTAGTCACATGTATATCCAGTTCTATTCAGGATTAAGCAAATGATAAACAACAACAATCATGCCCAATTTCAATGTTGAAATAAGCTCAACAAAACAAAGGAAAACTATATGTTTACAAAACACAGGGTCTACGTGGTTGTAGAATATTAAAGCACTTAAGAAATAATTTGAGAGAGGCATAAAGTATCGTCAGGCCAAACCCTATTATGAATACATGGAAGCCTTCCAAAACCAAAAATTATCATGCATGAAATAGATATATGAAGGTTATTATACAAAAGAAAATCTAAAGGGTTGTCATAAGTGTCATTCTTGCGAGTTCTATATCTATCTAGGAGAGGAATTTTTTTTCGGACCAATAAAATGAAAGGCGATTCATATTTTGTGAATAATATTATAAACAAAATACAAACTTGAATATAGAAGTTGAGGCACAGATTTTCATTTAGGAAATATCAAAATTAGAGTAACAGAAAAGAACTCACCATTTTATAATCAAGTAGTTGAAAATTTCGAGCATCAAAATGATGAAGTAATAAATCCATATGCACATGAGAATTTTCAAACTTAGGAGT
This sequence comes from Taxus wallichiana var. yunnanensis, assembly GCA_018340775.1. NCBI lineage: Eukaryota > Viridiplantae > Streptophyta > Pinopsida > Cupressales > Taxaceae > Taxus > Taxus wallichiana. Next base: position 977,708,719 of record CM031239.1, read on the forward strand.
CAAGTGGGAGTAATAAATCACAGAACCCACAAATATTTCAAAGATTTTCAGTTATATATTAAAGATGAAAAGAAAAAAATAAGTGTACACGTAGAAGAGAATATTATTTCAAATATAACAACTCATGGCGGAAAACACTCATAACCATCTTGCTAAAAAAATGTATGACAAGAGTGAAGACACAAAACATACAACTCTACCTTGAATTCCAACCAAGGTTTTGAAATCCAAATCTATAGAGCTCGAGAGAAAGGAGACAACATTATAGAGAAAACCCGTATAAATTCACAATAAGCTAGATAACTATAAATCCAAGCTCAAATCTTACTCATAAAAAATAAACCGAGCTCACAGACTCCAAAAATGGCGGCCAAGAGAAGAAGCAAAAAATGATAGAGAGCCATTTTCGTAGAAGAGACCAAGCTCGAATGCTCAGAATAATGGTGTCAAAGGAAAATTTTTCTAGGGCTTCGCCCACATAATGAAAACCAAATGAAATGTGCATGAGGTTCGAGCTATTCCTTATCATGCAAACTCAAGAGGTGAGTTTCAACCTAACTCAACCACGGTCAGAAATCAATGGCTCCAGATCGAAAGGATAGAGATCAAAGGCGAAGGATCAATCTCCAAAATCAATGCAAACCACTATGGGTATGATGACAGTGCCACATTTAATTTCTACTTTAGAAACCCTAACAAAGGGTCAAAAATCCAACTGCCATTCCAAATCAGAGTTAAGAGATCCACAGTGGAGAAGAAACAAGCACCAAATTAAAAGGTTGTGATAAGTTCAATAATATCAATGTAAACTCAACTTGAGTTAACCTTTCCACCGATAAATTCCGATGGGTGAGTCATCATGTGAAAGGGGTCATCCCATGATTAAAAAACAAAATCGTTGCTTTTAAATGTCAAACCATATTCTGAGTTAGAAATATTTAAAGGTCAACAAAATATTCTATACAATGATTAAGTAAAAGGTGTTTCCAACCTTTTATGCCGAATCGACAAATACAAAGTGGAAAAACCATGTATTATAGCATATTTACAAACTGAACCCGTGTGCATCTAGACACAACAATATGCTAAGTCCACAAAGGTGGTCCCCAAAATAAATGGAGGCTATAGTGACATGTACTATATAATATGGACGCCCTTTTTTATTGCTAAGTCCACCAAGGTGGCCAAACCAAGCAAGTTGGAGGTGGTCCCCACAAGGAGGGTGGAGTGGAGTTGTAGATTATCACTCATGTGACCACTTAGAAAGAGATGTCAATGTCAGAGCATGTACACATGGACAACGGTCCCCAAATTGGATTTTTATTTTGCAAATATAAAAAATGTTTGAATTATTTACTCACAGAAAGAGAATTAATTTGTTGCATGCTTCAGAGGAAGACAAAAAAGAGAAGAAGATAGAGTTTCATGTTCAAAGGAGAAAGACTTGCATAACAAGCAAGCTTATTATTAGCAAATTGTTTACCCTTGTTTTCTTAAAAATAGAACAGTCAACTTCAGTTTGATTGTATTGTAATTAAGGCTAATAATGCCTATTTGTAATTACATGCTCTATTTTTATTCCTTTATCTATTATTAAGTAAAGGATAAAAATAAGATGCATGAGTGAGTACAAGCCTTATGCTATTTTTAGGAAGAGGGTAAATTTATTTTGCTACATATATTGTGTACCTTTTGCAAGCATAAAGGAGGACCTTTTGGATATAGGAGTACTTAAGAAAATTTTGCAGTTTTCCTTCTAAGTGTGAAGTATTTTCTGCCTTACCAATTACTTGTAGTCTTCTCGTATGTTTCTATTAGTCTTGTGAATGAATTTTACCTAATTAATCATCTTACCCTATTGCAAAATTTAGTAGTTTCGCATAATATTAATGTGCATGTTCACTTAGTAGGTATTATTGTGATAATCTCCCTCAATAACTCCAATTTTTTTCCCTTGATATTCTATAGAAAAACCATTGGTTCATGCATCAAACATCCTTTCACATGTCAATTATGCATATACTTAGTCAAAGCCCTCATACAAATTTGGTGTATCACCTTAATTTTTGATTACTTTATAGTCATCTTTTACCCTTAAATCCTAGAAGCAGTTTAGGATACATCAACAAGGAACCGGCCTTGATACCAGAGACTCACCTCAAAATAGGTACACCCACAGACCTAAGGTGTTTCCATTGTATCTACGAAAGAGAGATATTAAATTCTACAATATTAGAAAACTTACTACCATCTCTCTATAGGGTGCGCTTTCGAGAGATAACAACTTTATAACACATGAGTCATCACATGGCCTTAGATTAATAGGCAATATTATTATTGGTTGGATATTTTGTTAGGAAAAATATGAGGTTCAACCATAGTACACGGGATCAAATCCCTCCTCAAAGACAGGTGAGGTAGCCTATTTATTACTGATCTAAAACACATTAGAAATAATATGTACAATATTCACGCTATTCTAACCATTAGGGTTGGGATACAATCCCAAAATCAATATTAACATGAGATGGAGATGTTACAGTTTTAGAAATAGAATGGATTAGAAAGGAAACTATTATAGATGAAACAAAGTGGGGAGGGAATGGGAGGAAAATATTTTCTTTCATGCAAAAATAGATCAAGAAATACTTATACGAGTTTTAGACAATGGGTGTAATATTTGAAAATATTAAAATAATCAATAACACTAAACAAATAATAGCTTAATATTTTATACATAAGAACAATCTCTCAAGATAGATGAATCCCACAACATGAAGTTTGCAAAATAACACCTGTTTTTATTCCTCAACGATTAAAAGAAAATACAAAGTTTTTCTTCTTCTTCACAATAGCTATCTATATTCTAAAAAATATCTCTCTCTTTGGAATGAGAATCCCTTTTTATAATAGAAAGAAGAGAGAGAAAATAGGATAAATCATAAAAATAGTCATTTAACAAGAATCCTATTTTTCTTGACTCTCACGCATGAGAACAAGTGAAAATCTACTTCTTATGTGACAAAACGAATATGAAAAAGACATGTCAATCTCCGAATGGAAATGAAATTAAACATTATGATTATTCTATTTTGATGTACATGTCTTCCTCTAGTGAAACCTTCTTGTCTCAAAATTCCTTGAACTTCCATATTATTCCCTGCATCTTAGCTTCATCTGGAACACTAGAATAGTCACTCAGAACCTCGTAAGTTTATTGAGTGTCGCTTGCATTGCCAGGAAGTTTATTCAATCTCTTGTTGAGTTTCCTTAATGATTACAAAACATTCTCAATCCTTTTGAACTTATCAATGGTTTACAAATTGAAGACAAAAGTTGGTTCATGATGGATTGAGTCTTGGATTTGTTTATAGAAATCATCAGCAGGTAGAATATTCGATCTTTCATCCAACACCTTGGCGAAGATCCTAGATAGCTCCTCTTCTATTTCGTTCATGGCATCAACCAACTAAGAATATTTATCCTAAATCTTATGGCTTTGGTTAGCTAGAAATGCTTATCCCCTTGTGGAATGATTCCTTCTTCCATCAAGATATGGGATGGAACTGTTTCAGCACATTGAGAGCCTCAAAAGTTAACTTGAGGTTCCCAAATTCCTATGAAAATTCATCATCCATTTTGTCACCATCCTTCTTTATCTCCTCTAAGGATTTATAAACCTCCACTATGTCATCAATGACCTTTCTTCCTTGTAGGAGTAGCCTCTGAATCCATTCATCAACCGTTCTCCCCTTCTCGTTGATCTTTTCAATCATAGGTACTAATGAGAAATCAAACCTGATAGGAGTAGGGGTAGGAGATGATGGTGTTGACTGAGAAGGATTTGAGAGCTTGAGTAATACCTTCGTCAATTGTTCAACTTTCTCCTTTAGCTCATCTCTGCTCACCTTTTCAATCAAACGGCACAACACATTCATGGCATCATGTGTATCCTGTTGTGTTCCTTATATTGTTAGCTTTCCTAAATTAACCCTTGTAATCATATAATTAGTGACCATTATATCCTCCTTTGTTTTGTTCACCACAAGAGTAGCAATCTCGAAAACTTATACCCTCTCAGAATTCACTAAAACCCTTGAAACCTATTTGGGTTTCTTGGCAGATTTAGCAGGAGAGACCTTGAAGGATCGAAGTCGAACACTAGTAGAGGAATTACCACCTTCCTCTTCCTTGGGATCTGATCAACTAACCATTGAGGTATAGGGGAAGAAGTTTCTCCTATCGCAGTGTTATGATTACATCTCACAGGGGGAAGAAGGTTTACTTTTGGAGTAGTGATGACTACAAGTGTGAAGTCTATGGGAATAGATTGATCGAATGAAGGTGTAGAAGGATGAGGCATATATGTGGCCATCTTAGGTCCAATAGAGAGAGGTGAGAGGTTGGAGAAGATGCTGGCCATGACTGATGAAAGTGGAGAAGAAATATGAGGTGAGGAAGATTGGGAGGGAGGAGGTAAAGATTTTAATGTCAAATCTTGAGAAGTAAGAGAGAGACTTACTATCATCACCAATCCGGCACTATGATAATTCTTCACCGGGAACTCCTCGTGCTATGATTATTTACTAATGCACAGCCTTTAGTTTGGTGGATGTAATCTGGAAACAAAACAATAATATAACACAAGAATACCATCGACTATGATAAGACGGAATGATGACAAATCTGAAATATCAAAGTAAATGATAATATTAACATGAAATTGTTACAATCTCACCCATGAGGTACTTCAAGTGTTATTGACTTCACTTGCCTTTCACCAAGACTATGGGAGAAACTTTACAATTACACCTCTTAATGGCTTCTTCAACACACCTTTAAACTGATGGCTTCCTTTGCACACTTCCTACAATATTTCTCACTACTTCCTTCTATGCTAAATGAGGGGGTGACCTCTCTATTTATAGAACTTCCAGACTTATCCATCTTATCTCTAAGATAGGATAAGAAATCCACTCTGACGAATCATATTCCATACCTTAACTCTTATCTGTACATGTAAGCTTATCTTTTAAGATAAGATAAACCTTATCATTTTACATGGGTTCCACTTTTTTAGACTTTTTACAAATAAAATACACAAAATATTTATGACCTCACTCCTTGTCCTTATTACCAATATAATATTTCTAATTCCTAATCATGTAGACCCTACTTCTCTAATTACGCAAACTTTGACATTTTAACATTACTGGGACCACTTACGACAAATATTTACTTTTTACAACATTCCTATTGTACTTTGTATTCTTGTACTCCACATTATTGGCAGCACCGCATCGATGGCACCGTTATCTTCTATCAGACGCTACTACTAATTATACTTAACAACATCCTATTCCTAATACATACATTAATGAAATAGAAATTACGGAGGAAAATTTTAGTGTCGACATCTTCCCCCTTCCTAGCTTCTACTCCGTCCTCGGAGTAGACTCTTCTGGTGCTTGGAAAATCTTCAACTTGTCGTGGTTGACCCATTTCGTAATAGGAGTGCCATCCAATTCCTCCAGTCGGTACGTACCATTTTCATGCACAACTGCTATTTTGTAGGGCCCCATCCATTTTGGAAGAAATTTTCTCTGTCTTCTTTTTTTTTGTATCTGGAATCATATACTAGAACCAAGTCATTCACATGAAATAGAGACCACCGGATATTTTAATCAAAGTATTCCTTTTGCTTCATTTTCTTCTTATAGCTTGTATCCTTAGCTATTTCCCTCATTTCCTCTAGCAAATGAAGATGTGCCAACCTTTCTTTACTGTAATCACTTTCATCCATTCTTTCATTTTTCATTAATCTGACTGTGGGAATATCAAACTCAATAGGAAGAACTGGATCAATGCCATAAGCCAACTGAAAGGGGGAGTATCATGTTGCTGATTTTGATTTTGCCCTATATGCCCACAATGCTGCATGAATCCTTTTATCCCATTTATGTACCTGCAAGGCTGCATCTTTTGCTAGAATTTGACACAACACAAAAAAATTCGTTCCACCTGTCCATTTGTGCTTGGCTTGTATGTTGTTTCCTTCCTGTGCTTAATAGAAAACTTATTGACTAGGGCTTCTACCACCTCATTAATGAAGTGGCTTCCTTGATCTGTTACAATTTCTAATGGACAACCAAATCTGGTGACAATGCGTTCATATATGAACCTTGCCACCTCATCCATGGAAGCTATTTTCAATGGCCTAGCTTCAACCCACTTGGTTAAATAATCTGTGGCAACTACAATATACTTATTTTGGCGTGAGGTAGTTGGAAGTGGACCTACAATGTCTATTCCCCACTTTTCAAAGGGACCAAGTGGAAGAATAGGACATAATGGAGCTGATGAAGTCTTACGGTTACCATGTGTTTGACAAATATCACATGTCTTACAATAATTATAACAATCTTTAAAAAGAGTGGGCCAGTGATAACCTACATCCAAGATCCTTCTTGCTGTAAGTTATCTAGAGAAGTGCCCTCCACATGTACCATTGTGGAATTCTTCTAGCAGCTCCTTCCCTTGATCATGTCCAACTGCCCTCTTGTACTGTCCATCAAGTCCTATTCAAAATAATACTCCATGCATAATAGAATATGGACGAATGGCTTGAGTAATCTTTCTCTTAGTCTTTGCATTGGCACCATCAGGAAACTTGAATTCATTTAGATAATTCCAAATATCTATGTATTCACTAGGGATTGTGTCAAGGGATAATAATGCTACATCGGGGAAATCATCATCATCACAAGATGATCCTAAACCATCATAGGCTTGAGAGAGTGCATCTACATTGACATGCTTCTTTCCTGGCCTATCTATAATATTAAATTCAAATTCTTGTAGCAAAATTATCCATCTTGCTATCCTACCTGATGGGTTAGGCTTATTTACAATATATTTTAGAGCCTGATGATCTGTTACAACTAGAAATTTTTCCCTAGCAAGTAATTCCTAAACTTCTTTATAGCAAAAATGATAGCCAGAGCCTCTTTTTCAGTTACAGTATAATTTACCTCAGCACTGCTCATTTGTCTTCTCCCAAAGTAAATTGGATGTTCATTCCCATTTTCATCCTTTTGGCTCAAAGTACTTCCTAGTGCTTGCATCCCGAGGCATCAAGTGTACACAATGAATGGCTTGCTCCAATCTAGATTCTTTAAAAGCAGTGAATACACCGGGGCTTCCTTGATTGTCCAAAAGCTTCATGCGCCTTATTTCCTAGTTCATAAGTAACATCCTTCTTCAAGAAGCTGGGTTAGTGGTCATGCAATCTTTGAGAAATTCTTGATGAACCTTCTATAGTAACCCACATGGCCTAAAAATGATCTCAACTTACTTCTATTAATAGGAAATGGTAAATCTTTGATTTTGAAACTTTATCGAGATCAGTACTAATACCATCTCTGATACAACATGCCCTAACAAAACACCTTTAGAACATCCAAAGACACACTATGAAGGGTTTATTGAGGCTTGTGCTTCATATAATCTTTGAAATATTGTCTCCATTTGGTGCAGTGGTCCAACTTGCTCCCATAGATGTAAAAATCATTCAGAAATACTCGATGAAGGTCCCAATATAGGGTTCGAACACCCTATTCATCAAACGCCGGAATGTTGTTGGACCATTACATAACCCAAAAGGCATAACTCTATAAGCAAACGTTCCCCAAGGAGTGGTGAACATGGTCTTGATTGATCTTTCTCGCTATACGAACTTGTTTATAGCCGCTATATCCATCAGAAAAACTATAGCACTCTTGGCTAGCAACTTCGTCCAAGATCGATCTCGAAAATGGAAGAGGGTAATGATCCTTCTTTGTTTCCTTATTGAGCTTCTTGTAATCAACACAAATGTGTAGCTTCCCATTATTTTTTATTGAGATCACAATGGGAGAAAACCATTCTCGAATTCTCCACAAGAAATATGAATGCCGCATCAAGCAACTTATCTATTACTTCTTTTACGGTCTTGGAAAAATTAGGATTCATTCTATATGGCATTTGCTTTATGGGCTTAGCACCATCTACTAGCTCAATAGAATGTTCTACCCAACTTACTTGACGGAGTTCCTTGTAATCAAAAGTGAATATGTGTATGTACCTTCAAAAGAGCCGGAGGTAGAATTCCTTCTCACTCTCCATCACAGCATCACCAATCTTTATTTGTTGGAGACGATCATCAACTTCTTCTTGAGATAATTTTATGGGGTCATCGGTTGGTGTGGACTGGAAGGATATCCATGATTGAAACATCAACCTCACTTTCTTCATCTTCAAAGTGTCCACTTCACTAGTACTAGAGTAATCGAGAGGATGTCCAATCATCGGTTTCATCACTTGAATCCCACGAGTTCGCCTTATGATGTCAAGCGATCACGTTTATCTTCACCCTCTCTCTATCACGTCCAAGTGTCATGAAACCTTCATTCCAAAGTAGTTTCTTGCATGAACTCTCCTTAGCCATGGTCTTCCCAATAGCATTGGGTACACAACAGTACCATTTTTCATTACGTGAAAGTCTACCACACATACAACACCCATAACAGATATTGCCACATTTGAAACTACACCTTCTGGTTTAGTTTTTCCTTTATTTAATGACCTTAACATATGTGTTGAAAGGCAGTCAATTTTTAAACCCAACATATTCATTACAAACTCAGTCATTACATTAATTGTAGCACCTCCATCAACTAAGACATCATGAATTGAAATACCATTACATAATACCTCAGCTTGTGGAGCATAGGGATCTCGCCTCTACCTCCAAAACAGGGACCTCAACCTCCTTCCTTCGTCGAGCATTGAGTCCACTTCGTAACTCCCGCCTCTCCTCAGAAGACATAGCCAAGAGTTGACCATATGTAATATTTGCAGGCCTTTTGGACAGATCTTCCAAGATGGAGTATGGTCCTTGCCCCTGTGAAATCAGAAAATCCTACACACCCAACTTTCTTCTCCTATGTTTCTTACTAGTTTCTCCTTTCATCTTCTTAGGATCATTTCCATCTTGATTATTTTTTTCTTTCTTTATTTTTTTACAAACACATCTACTTCATTATTTCTACTCTTATCTACTACATCAAAAGAATTCATAGGTGCTTTTCCTTTATCATTATCTCCTTTACCAGATGTAGAAGCTCTATCTGGACAATTATACTTATAATGACCCTTTTTATAACAACCATAACAAACAACTTCAGAAATATTTCTTTTTGGACCTCTATCTCCTCCCTGAGAACTAAATTCTTTTCCTTGAAGAATATTAATAGTTAAGCGACCCATCTTTTTGAGTAGATCTTCACACTCGGTAGATGTACTAGGAGAAATATTTGTGCTCATTGGGAGTGGTTGTGGATTCTGGACCAAAGGTGCTGGTGTAGGCTCTACTTTAGCAACAATTTCTTTGGGCTCCTCTTCCATGCTTTCTTCTTGCCTTCTTGCAATCTCCTTTGCTTGTTCAATGGTAGCTGGGTAGTCATACTTCACTCGTTGTCTTATCTCTAGCTTCATCCCAAGAATAAACTGCTTACATAGGAGATTATCCATGCCATTCATCAACCCATCCGCTAATCCTTCCTTTCGGATCTGGGCATCGAGCTTCCTCCTTAGCTCTAGAACACGAGCATGATAATCCCTTATCTTCTCCTTCTCTCCTTGGGATAGCTTTGTGATCTCGATCATGAGATCTGCATATTTTTGTTGTTCACCAAATTCTTCAAGAAAACTTTCAGCTTAATAAATCCCATGCATATTTCACATTATCACCTAGAGTTTAGAACCCCTAAGTCTTTGAACCATCCAAAAAGGTAGGAAAAATTCAGTCCATTGTTCCCTTCTTATGAGGCCATTACAAATACAAGATTGTTTAAACTCTTGAATGAAAGAAGAAGCATCTTCATTAGATTGAGCTGGAAAATAGGAATCTTTCCCATTTTCAAGAGTAACCACCCTGAAATACCAACCCACAAGTACAATCAACAAGACTTATGTGCACAAATAATTGGAATCATTGTAATAGAAAGTGACTTTACACCTTTCTACAGTAAAATAGAAATGACCACGGTAACTATGGTAAAACTTGACTTACTACGGTAAAAACTGACTTTACTGTGGTAAACACTATTCACAGTAAAAAGTGAAGTTACTGCGGTAAATACTATTCACGGTAAAAAGTGACTTTATTGTGATAAATACTATTCACAACAAAAATGACTTTACCATGGTAACTACTATTCACAGGTAAAAATGACTTTACCATGGTAACTACTATGCATAGTAAAAATAAGGTTACCCTCCAATTGATTTTGACTAAGTGGGAATATCTCTCCAGAAAATCCACCAACGAGGAATGGTCCCGGCAACGGAACCAAAATGTCATCACCAATCTGGCACTATGATAATTCTTCACCGAGAACTTCGTCTTATGATTATTTACTAATGCACACCTTTAGTTTGGTGGATATAAACTGGAAACAAAACAACAGCATAACACAAGAATACCATCGACTATGATAAGATAGAATGATGACAAATCTGAAATATCAAAGTAAATGATAATATTAACATGAAATTGTTACAATCTCACCCATGAGGTACTTCAAGTGTTATTGACTTCACTTTCCTTTCACCAAGACCATGGGAGAAACTTTACAATTACACCTCTTAATGGCTTCTTCAACACACCTTTAAGCGATGGCTTCCTTTGCACACTTCCCGCAATATTTCTCACTACTTCCTTCTATGCTGAATGAAGGGGGTGGCCTCTCTATTTATAGAACTTCCAGCTTATCCATCTTATCTCTAAGATAGGATAAGAAATCCACTCGACGAATCATATTCCATACCTTAACTCTTATCTGTACATGTAAGCTTATCTTTTAAGATAAGATAAACCTTATCATTTTACATGGGTTCCACATTTTTAGACTTTTTACAAATAAAATACACAAAATATTTATGACCTCACTCCTTGTCCTTATTACCAATATAATATTTCTAATTCCTAATCATGTAGACCCTACTTCTCTAATTACCCAAACTTTGACATTTTAACATTACCGGACCACTTACGACAAATATTTACTTTTTACAACATTCCTATTGTACTTTGACTGTTACCGTACTCCACATTATTGGCGGCACCGTACTGATGGCGCCGTTATCTTCTATCAAACGCTACTACTAATTATACTTAACAACATCCTATTCCTAATACATACATTAATGAAATAGAAATTACGGAGGAAAATTTTAGTGTCGACATTACCTCGATGAGAAATCAAAAAAAGTAGAAACGAGAGGTTGATTAACTTCATCTTCTAAATGAATTTTTCATTGTTCGGTGAAGGAGGTGAATCGAGGACCTAAACTATTTTTGAAGGAGTGGTAGATGATGCAGCTCCTTGCTTTTCTCCTTTTCTAACAAACTTAAATTTTATCTACCTCTTTGTAGGGATTTTATCCTCTTCCCTCTCTCTCTTGGAGGGTCCCACCTATAAAGAGCCTATTTTCAAAAATATATTTTTCTTATAACTCATTCCCTAATAAATGAGCAATGCCTTGCAGTGCAGATAAGAGTCCGAGCAACTCTTTTAGGGATAGAAGCTTTTTCAGCAATAGACCAATCAATGGCTGGGAATCCGTGTTGGTCTCCATTTGACTATTCACACATAGTTTCTAGGAAACTTTCATTGTCCATAGTGCCTTTAGGGATATCATCTAGATCTAACAAACTAATTTTTTTGAAGTGTTAGTCTGCTATTGTCCTTTCTTTAGATGGAAAATTCATCTCGAAGATCAACCCAAATGTCTTCTACATTGGGCACATGCAGATACAAGGTTCCATATGACTTGAGGACTCCTCGGAAGTCAAATCCCTCATTGAGCTTCATACGTAGCTTCAAATTTTCCTGAAGCTCATTCACCATGTTCTTGGCCTTAACCATTATAGAGCATGTATACCTTCTAATGGAAATAGGGAAGGAGATGATGGCTTTGTGCCTACTTCATTGGATATTGGTAAAATCCAAAACCGTCGACTAACTCCATAAGGATTAGGTTGTCACATGGGAACCTGGGAGAATGGAAAGGGTTACCATGGAACCTTACCACCCAAAGATAGGTAAATTTATTGAATTGTAAGAAGATGTAACCCCATTTTGACACTTCAGCCCATGCTTCATCAAAAACCCTTCTTTTCCTCAGATCAGGATCCAACCTACAAATGTTTTCATAGAAGAAGGTGTCATTCACTCTTCTATATTGGTCTTCAGACCCTTTTATTGTCAGCTAAGGGAAGTACCGATATATGTGTTCTATTGCTCGGTTTCCCTTCGCATCTATCCCTGGGTAGTTTCTCATGCCTTGCTGCATAGGTGACATATGACATCATATAGAACTTATCGGTAGACAAGACTATTTTCATTTGGGAGTATATCTCGTCACTTATTAGGATACCCCAATTAATCCCTTGGTCATTCTTCTTTATGACGACGATGAACTGGTACATCCACCCTTGGAAATCTCTTGACTCTTGGATTCCAAACAATCGACTCAGTAGGGTGATGATATCAATGATTTCGTGAATGAAATCACTTCTAGTGACTATTTCAGGAAACCTAGAAATGGATGGCTTAGCCTTGATCAAGAAATTCTTGTTTACATGATTAATGCGAGTTACTTGATCTCTATCTTAGGCATTTTGTGCTGATTTAAGGTTTAAATCAACATATTCCACAAATTTGGGAAACCTTAGGAGTTGATCAAAGTAACCTCTTTGCAATTTCAAGTATAGACTCTCCTGCGTGATTTCTTGCGGCGGGAGGATGAGTCATAGTTGTAAGTGCGAGGCCGGGATGAATTCAAGGAAGTGAGCTGATATTGGAAATCCTTCCACAAGAGGGAGACCACTGCGGCTCTTGACTTCATCTAGAAATTCGAGAAGAATCCTCAATTATCTTCCGTAAGTCTTCCATATCTATATTGTCAAGCTTTGTGTCTTGAATGTCATAATTGTAGCTTATTTTAGAAGAAGAGTCCATCTTCTAATACTCATAATTCATATTTCGTATCCGACATGAGGAGTCTCAAAGAAGAAATGCCTTGATGATTTTTGGAAGAGAAATCAAGCTTGAAATTTTGTTAGACAATTGCACACACCCATAACATTATTTTTCTTTTGAGACTTGAAAAACACCTTAGGAAACCCGACACAATGGAGTGCTTTTTAGAAGTTAGGACATGTTGAGCATCTATGAAAACTTGACACACTACGGAAGTGACATGCTATGAGAAATATATCGGGTTTCGAGATGACATGCTATGAGAAATTTCATCCTCATGACCTCTTAGGAATTTAAGACTTTTTTGAAAACTACAGGGTACAACCTATGAAAAATAAGTAAATAACCTAGGGGTGAATGTCAAACAAGAACCCATATGGGAGTAAGACAAGAATTAAGGAAAATTACCCAAAAACCCTAAACCAAAATGGGGAGGAAATTAAATGGAGACCCTAGAAAAACACCTCATAAATAACCCAAAAAAGTTTCAAATTAAAAATAAGAGAAGAGTACCTTCAACAAGCTCAAAAATGATCAAAGAAGGATGGAGAAATAGAATGGGAAGCTCAATCAGGTTTGGAGGTAGAAGAAGCATAAATGAAAATCCAACGCAACAAAAATGATAAGGTAACAAATGACGTGGAAAAAAACTATTTATAATAACCTAACATTAATTACACCTCACTTCACACGTGTTCCAAGTGCTAGACAACTACACATTAATGACATGTCATCATGCTTGGAGTGTTCGAAAACCCGATACAAAGGATTTGATTCAATTTTGGGTTTTAGGTTTTAAGAAATAAATGACATAAAACATGTATTTGGCAAAGCATGTTCCGATGCTTGGAAGTTCGAAAAGCCGACGTAAAATACTTAGGCAATCGGGTTTCGAGGTTTTGTGGAACATGATACATGTTGCATGACGTAAGGAACATGTTTTCATGCAATGAAAACCTAACAACCTGAAAATCTCTTTTAAAGGGAATTTTAAGAGATTTTTCCAAAATTTTCTTATGGTTATCTCAATTTTAGCTGAAATCACTAAAACGAGATAACAACTAGCTCTAGTTGGGGATTTATTTGAGACATCAAAGGAATATAACTCATTTATCAAAAAGCATTATCCATTGGGCTATGGATTAAGGAGAAGAAAAACCAAAAAAATAAATAAAGAAATAAAGAAAGAAATCACACAACAGAAAATAAATTATAATACAAAGATCAAGAGATCATCTTGCATTATTGATGGAACAACTTCATATGTTTTCCACTAAAAGGTAGAGTGAGAAAATCTCCATTAAGATATGATAGAAAATCTATTTTCACCATTGAACTAATGGATTTTGAAAGGACCTTTCCATAAAGAATCGAACTTGCCATGCATCTTTTTCTGTTCCCTTCTCTTATCCCAGAGAAGTACTAGATCTCCAATATGGAAATCATGTTGCTTTGATTTTTGTCAAATATCTTTTTGAATTTTCTCTAATGATCTACAATGCAATCCACCACCTTGATCCATTCTTCTTCTATAATGGCTAGTTACATTGTCCTTTTCTCAATGGAACTTTGAAAAGTTTCATCCTCAATTCTTTGTAGCCTAACCTTAAGGCTGAAAATTCTACAGAGATAGGAATCTCAGCATCAATTTCATACAACACCGGAATGGGGAAATTCCAATAACTCACTTAGGATTAATCCATCTTGCCCTTAATGCATCATACAATGCTTTGTGCCAATAAATATGATTCTCATTGACCAACTTTCTAATTATGGTCACGGGTTCTTGTTTCTTGATTTAGCCTAACCATTGCCTTGGGGATAATAATCGGATGAATGAGCCAACGTGATCCCCAGATCCATAGAAAAATTCTTTCAACTCATGTGATAATAAATTGGAAACATTGTTATCAATGATCTTTTGATGCATACCGAATCTAACAATTATATTCTCCTTTAGAAAGTTACACACGACTTGAGCTTACTCGCTTGATTGGCACAACTTCTACCCAGTTGGTGAAATAGTCTGTGGTGGTGAGCACATAATTATGACTGGCATAGGAGGGAGGATTCAGTACTCCAATGAAATCAATTCCCCATTGGCAAAAAGGTTCTTCAATTATTGTAGGCTTCAAGGGTGGAGCTGTCAGCTTAGGACGGCCAATGAAATGTTGACAAGCTTCACACTTAACCACCCATTCATCTGAATATAAAAAGAGAGTAGGCTAATTGTACCTAGCACGTAAGATCTTGTAAGCCATAATGGAGGAAGAGAAATGTCCTCCACATGCTATATTATTGAAGGATTCTAGTTACAGAAGTATATCGTTGAGACTTATCAACACAACATAGGAATATACCATTAATACCCTTCTTGTATATACCATTATCCAATAAAATGTATCTTCATGGACCTTAATTTAACTTTCTTCTTCTCTTTGTGGATTAAATGTGGGGGAAGTTCATCGTAAGTTAAAAATAAAGGAATATCTCAGTATATCATTCGTTGGTTGTGCTTACAAAAATCACCATGGGTAATTTTGAAGAAGTACCTTCGATTTCTTCACATTCTATCTTAGAATTATTTTCTGCGATCAATTGGCATAGACCCCTTCCTCATACAAACTTGGTACGTCTAATATCCAATTCATATTCTTGGAATTTTGCTATCCAGTTTCCCGTTAACTACCAAACTCTTGTTGAGTCAAAATGGATTTAATCTGCGCATATATAGAACAAGAACGAGAGTGTGAGAACTCAACAAATAATACCTAAAATGCTTCACTTATCTCGCCACTACATAAGCATGCTTTTCAATTTGGAGCATCTTCACTTAATGTTCCTTTAGTGGGAATATCATGAAATAAATAGGAGCTTTGATTCATTCTTTGTTCTCCGCATCGGGATGGCTAACACTTTGTATGTGCGGAAGCATAACTATACATGATGAAATCCTTCTTAAATTATTAGCATACCAAAATAGGAGCATGAGCAATTGCTCTTTTGACTTCTTCAAAAGCAAGCTTCCCTTCAGTGCTCCATCAAAATGGAGTCTTACCTTTCATCATCCCAAGGATATCCTTGGTTTTATCGGCAAAGTTAGGTACAAATATTCTTAGGAAATTGACCTTTCTAAAAAAGGAATGTACCCCAATTTTTCTTGTAGGTAGGGTAAGGCTTTGGATGGCCTTCACCGCTCTGGGTCAATCTTGGTTCCTTCTTTAGTCACGATATGACCCAACAACTTACCTTTTGTTACTCCGAACATGGAATTTTTAGGATTTAATGAAATCCCGTGAAGACTGCATCTTAAGAGTACCTAATCCAAGTGATCATAGTGATCACTTTGCTTCTTAGAGAAGACTTTCAAGTCATCTAAATATAAAACTATGAATTTTCCCATCAAATATTTGAAAGCTAAGTCCATAGCTCTTTGAAATGTGGCTCCAGTATTAATCAAACCAAAAGGCATCCTCCGTAAGAAAAGGTCCCCATGGGTGGTGAATCATGTTTTATGTTGATCCTCACCCGCTACCTCAATCTGATTATACCCCAAAATCCATCAAGCATGGATAACATTTTTGATCTAGTGATAGTCTACAATACTTGATCCATGATAGGAAATGGGTAATTGTCTTTCAATGAAGACTCGATTAAAGTTTCGAAAGTCATCACAAATCGGATCTCACCTTTCTTCTTTCCGCGGGGACGATGTTAGAAACGTAGGTAGAATGATGGATTAGGAAGATAATCCTTGAGTATAACATATTTTTAATTTACGCAAGAATAGTCCTTGAGATCTTTGGGTTGTAATTCCTTTTCTTCTTCTTGTAGGTTTTGACATCAGACTTTAAAGTAATGTTATGTTGCACATACTTGGGCTTGAAATACTTTAGATCCGCATAGGACCATGCCAAGACATCCATATATCTCTTAAGGAGTGAAGTGAATCTTCCTTTCTCCTTAGGAGAACAGCATTTTCCAATGTTTACCATCCATGGTTGCTTAGAAGATCCCATATTAACTTATTCTACTCTCGATGAGGAAGGACCTTCAGCTTTCCTTTTATCCTAAATAAAACAGTCACACTTGTCAAACAAACCTTCCAGAGAAACCAATCCCTTCGGAATCTTATTTCCTTTGAGCTGGATGAACTCACCATCAATCTCTTTATATGAATTCAAGATAGACTCACAAAAGATGATTCGATCCTTCAAAGTAAATCTTGCTAAAATTATCAGCATTCTCAAGGAAAGACAATACTTGTTGATCATCATTAAACACTTGCCAATGTGCTGAATTATCTGGAACACTTAGACAATACACAATCTCAATGGTATACTTGTCATGTTTGAACTTTGGGTGAGGAAGGAGAAGAGACGTAGACATGGCTAAAGAATCATATTTCTCATTATAATCTCTCAAAACTTCCTTAATTGAAAAAGCATCAAAGCATTCTATGTTGCCCCACACCTTGTTTCTGTAATGCCTTAGGCGATCATTTTTTACCTGATAGATCCCCTTACTTGATTTACAATCAACTCAACATCTCCCTGAACTTTAAGATTTCGGATTCCCTTTTTTCCTTGCCATTTCTAATCCTAATAACAAAGCTTCGTATTTAGCCATGTTATTAGTATTGTCAAACTGTAGCTTGAAGGTGAAGGGAAAGATCTCGAAATCTAGAGATATAAGAACCACACCAGCACCTAACCCAGCAATTGAAAAAATCTTGTCAAACTTGAGGGTTCAAATAGCATTAGGATATTCTTCCTTGATACCTACAGAAGGCACCTCTGATGACATGAAATAATTTCCCAAGCCTCGCATCTTCAAAGAGAATTTAAGCTTTGGGTTCATTTGATTTAGTGACTAGATATTTTGCTTGCACTTCGGGGTGGTGGAGGACACGAGGAAATCCATTCACTGGAATTTTAGCTTTGGTCTAGTCCATATTGATTTCTCCTCCGACATCTTTGCAAAAACCTCTTCCTAAGAGAATACCTAAGCATCGGGATATCGAGACCTGGGATAGTCATTTTTACTCTCTTTTCTAGGAATGCGACAAATGCAAACTATGCATCCTTGATTTGGCCAATCAAGGGGACTTGCTTGGTTTCCATAGAGTAACACCACCCATAAGATTTATTCAAGGTAAGTCCAAGGGCATGGGATACTTTTGCGGGCATCACATTATCAGAGGCTTCTGAGTCAATTATGCAATTGTTGAGTTTAAACCCGTTTATAAGGACAAATAAAACGGTTCAATATTTCCCGAAGAAGTAATAGAGGTCATATTATTCTGAGATAAAGGCTAAGTGGGGCTAGGAAAAATTCCTTTTGAAGATGAAGGGATAGTAGCCTTGCTTCTAATTAATTTAGAAAGTTTCTCAAATTTCTCTGGATTTGACCAAAGGTACTCGGCTTCTAACATTTGGACCTTAATTTTCTTTACATGATCAATAATGTTAAAAGTAGTATATGAAGGAATGATGGTGGGCTCAGTTTTGGTTGACCTGGTCCGAGTGAGGTACTAGTCTTGGGGAAGGATAAAGAGAGTTAAAATAAGAAGTTACCTTTTTAGTTATCTCCTTTTCGGTTTGACCGAGAGAGGAGAGCCTCTTTTAGCCATAACCACGGGAGCTTTTTACCCTTCTCCTTAGATCCTTCAACCAACTTTTTGGGATTCTAAGATTCAGCTCCATTGAAGACTGCAAATGACTGACCATCATGTTTGCATTTTTATTCCTCGTATTCCAAGTACCCAATGTTGGAGTCGCTAGGTGAATCATCAAAAGACTCATCAACATATCCTGAAGTTTCAAAAGATTCATGAGAACCTTGATATTCTAGTTCTTCATCTTTCTCAACTATTTCCATTGTTGTGTTCATAGGAGGAGCTTAAATGGCCATCCTTGTTGGTGTAGCAGTCAACTAATTCCTATCTCTTATGGGAGCACCATTGGTATTGTTGAAATTCCATCTAGGAATATCCCGATAAGGAACATTGGTCACTGTTGAGACATTTTCTTCTTCAAAGTGATCAAGTTGTTGGCCATCTTCTAGATCATAGGGTCAGTAGTACTTTGAGAAGAACTCTTATTTTTAGGCTTAGATGAATCTCTCTTCTGATCTTTCGTGCCAGAATACGATCATCTTCTATTTCAGTGGTTGTAGCTTGAGCAGTAGCCAAATCAGGGATAACAAACCTTCTTAATAAGAAGCTCACATCAGGGGGCTAAGCGTTGATGAAGAAACACTTTTGATTTTCAAGAGTGGGAACGGCTAGAGACTTGGAATCTTGAATCAGCTTGTTGAATTTTTCCACGAAGTCCCGCATGGGCTCATGAGACTCCTTCTTCATATGTGTAAGTTGTGCTAACAAGTCATGAGAATATTCATTTGGTTTGAACCTTGCTTCAAATATGGATCTCATGGTAGCCCAGTTGGTAATGCATGCATTCGGAAGATGGTAGAACCATTATGCTACCACACCATGCAATGTTTCAATGAAGAGTTGAACAGAGACATCTTCATGAGCTACCCCAAGGATGCCACATGCTATAAAGAATGAGGAAATGTGTTCATCAGGTGATGCTTCCCATCGCCATTGAATTTGGAAATATTATTACGAGATCCATGTTGTAGCTCATGCACCGATGGAGTTAGGGAAAGAGGACCAATAGCCACACCCCAAGGAATAGGTTGTGTTGCCATCCTTCTGAATGAAGTGCATACAGGAATCTGAGTATCAGACAAGAATAATGCATGGTAGGTTGTAGATGCTTCTTGTTATGGAGGAATGTGATTTCTTTAGATAGGTGAAGAACTTCTATCTCTTAAATACAACAAGCAGTGTTAGGGGAAAGTCCGAAATTGTTTTGTTGAACCAGATTAAAGAAAAATCATTTTTACCCCTAGCTCAGCTTAACCGAGTGAAGATATTTCTAGCCATCTTGAACCAGAAAATGGATCTACCAAAAAAAGGAAAATAGGAAGCCACTCGATACCAATAGGATAAGCTTAGTCTTATCAATCCGTTTTTTCCGTAGCGAGAATCGCCAAAAACCGTTGGTTGGATATTTTTTCAGGCCAAAATATGAGGTTAAACCATAGTACACAAGATAAAATACATCCTCAAACATAGGTGAGGCATCCTATTTATTACCGATCTAAAACACAATAGAAACAATATATGTACAATATTCATGCTATTCTAACCTTTGGGGTTGAAATACAATCCTGAAATCCATATTAAAACAAGATGGAGATGCTATAGTTTTAGAAATAGAATGAATTAGAAAGGAAAATATTATAGATGAAACAAAGTGGGAAGGGAATGAGAGGAATGCATTTTCTTTCAAGCAAACACAGATCAAGAAATACTTATATGAGTTTTAGATAATGGGTGTAATATTTGAATTGATTAAAATAATAAAGAACACTAAACAATGAATAGCTTAAGATTTTTTATGTAAGAACAATCTCTCATGATATTTGAATACCACAACACAAAGTTTACAAAATAACACATGTCTCTATTCCTCAATGATTAAAAGAAAATACAAAGTTTTTCTTCTTCTTCACAATAGATCTCTATATTCTAAAAAATATCCTCTCTTTGGAATGAGAATCCCTTATTTATAATAGAAAGAGTAGAGAGAAAATAGGATAAATCCTAGAAAATAGTCATTTAACAAGAATCATAGTTTTCTAGACTATCACTTAGGAGAACAATTCAAAATTTTCTTCCTATGAGACAAAACAAAATGAAAAATATATATCAATATACAAATTGGAAATGACATGAAACATTATGCTTATTCTTTTTGACATCCTTGTATTCCTCCAAAGCAAATCCTACTTGTCTCAAAATTCATGTAACTTGCAGATTATGGCCTACATCTCAGCTTCATCGGCACACACTGGAATGGTCACTCGTAACCTCACAAGTTTCCCCGAGTGTCGCTTGTGTTTCGGGAAGTTTATTCAATCTCTTGTTGAGTTTCCTTTATGATTCCAAAACATTCTAAATCCTTATGAACTTATCAATCATTGTCGATTGAAGATGGAAGCTAGTTCGGGATGGATTGATTCTTGGATTTGTTTATAGAAATCATCGTAGGTAGAATATTCGATATTTCATCCAACACCTTAGAAAATATCCTTGACATATCCTCTTCTATGTCATTCGTGGCATCAACCAACTAATCTGTAGATTCCCTCAACTTGCTGCAAGCTTCACTGAGAATATTTATCCTAAATTTGATGGCTTTGGTTATCGAAAATTCTTATCCTCATTCAGAATGATTCCTTCTTCCATCATGATATGAGATGGAACCTATTTCAACGCATTGAGAGCCTCAAAATTTAACTCGAGGTTTCCAACTTCCTGTGAAAATTCATCATCCATTTTGCGCCATCCTTCTTAATCTCCTCCAAGGATTTGTAAACCTCCACTATGTCATCAATGACCTTTCTTCCTTGTAAGAGTAGCCATTGAATCCATTCATCAACCATTCTCTCCTTTTGAATCAAACCCGATAGGAGTAGGGGTAGGAGATGATGTTGTTGACTTAGAAGGATTTGAGAGCTTTAGTAATACCTCTCATCAATTGCTCAAAATTTTCCTTCAGCTCATCTCTCGCTCACCTTCATTTCCTTTAGCTTCTAAAGCATAACACGTTCTTGTCATCCTACACATCCTATTGTGCTCCTTCTATTGTTACCTTTCCCAGATTAACCCTTATAATATGATAATTAGTGACAATTATATTCTTCTTTGTTTTATTATCCGCGGGAGTATAAATATCAACAAACTTATGCCCTAATGCATCCACCGAAACCCTTGAAAACGTTTTGGGGTTTTTGGTAGATTTGGCAGGAGAGACCTTGAGGGAACTGAATTCGAAGGCTGGTAGAGGAACTACCACCCTCCTCTTCCTTAGGGTCTGATCAACTAACCATTGAGGTACTATGGAAGAATTTTCTCCTATTGGAGGTGTTGTGATTAGATCTGTAGGGGGAGGAAGGTTTACTTGTGGAGTAGTGATGATTGTTAGTGTGGTGTACGTGGGAATAGACTAGGTGAATGAAGGTGCAGAAGGAGGAGTAATATATATGGCCATCTTAGGTCTAACAGAGAGAGGTGAGAGGTTGGAGAAGATGTTGTCCATGGCTAATGAAAGTGGCAAAGAAATATGAGGTGAGGAAGATTGGGAGGGAGGAGGTAAAGATTCTAAAGTCAAAGCTTGAGAAGCAAGAGAGAGACTTACCTCTGATGAGAAATCAACAAAAGGAGAAATGAGAGGTTGACTAACCTCATCTTTTGAAGGAATTTTTCCTTGTTCTGGTGGAGGAGGTGAATCCAGTACCTCAACTATTTGTGAAGGAGTGGCAGATGATGCGGCTCCTTGATTTTCTCCTTTTCTGACAAACTTAAATTTTATCTGCCTCTTGGTAGGGATTTTATCATCTTCCTTCTCTCCCTTGGAGGGTCCCACCTCTAAAGTGGCTATTTTTGAAAATATATTTTCCTTATAACTCATTCCCTAAGAAATGAGCCATGCCTTGGTACAGACAAGAGTCTGAGAAACTCTTTTAGTGATAGAAGCTTTTTCAGCAATAGACCAATCAATGGCTAGGAATCCGTGTTGGTCTCCATTTGACTATTTGTACATAGTGTGTAGGACACTTTAATTGTCCACAGTGCCTTTGTGGATATCATACAGATCGAACATATAAATTTTTTCAAGCATTAGTCTGCTATTGGCCTTTCTTCAGATGGAAACTTCATCCCGAAGATGAACCCAAATGTCTTCTACATTGGGCACATGCAGATATAAGGTTCCATATGACTTGAGGACTCCACGGAAGTCCATTCCCTCCCTAAGCTTCATATGTTTCTTAAATTTTTCTTGAAGCTCATACACCACATTCTTGGCCTTAATCACTATAGAGCATGTATACCTTCCAATGGAAATAGTGAAGGAGATGGAAGCTTTTTGCCTGCTTTGTTGGAATTTGTGAAAATCTAGCAATTGTCTGACTAACTCCATAAGTATCAATTTGTCACCTTGGAACCTAGGTAAACACAAATGGTTACCATGGAACCTTACCACCTGAAGATAGGTAAACTTCTTGAATTGCAAGAAGATGCAACCCCATTTTGACATGCTTCGTGAAACCCTTCTTTTCCTCATATCGGGATCAAACTCGTAAATGTTTTCATAGAATAATGTGTCATTAAATCTTCTATATTTGTCTTCATACCATTTTATTGTAACTTGAGGTAAGTTCCGATATATGTGTTCCATTTCCCGGTTTCCCTTCACATCTAGCCCTGGGTAGTTTCTCATGCCTACTGCTGCATAGGTGACATATGACATCATATAGAACTTGTTGGTAGACAAGACTATTTTCATTTGGGAGTCTATCTCGTCACTTATTAGATTGCCCCAATCAATCCCTTGGTCATTATTATTTATGAATACCATGAACTGGTACATCCACCCTTGGAAATCTCTTGACTCTGGGAGTCCAAATAATTGACTCAGCAGGGTGATGATATCACTGATTTCAAGAATGAAATCACTTCTAGGGACCATCTTGGGAAACCTAGAAATGGATGGCTTAGCCTTGATCAAGAACTTCTTGTTTACATGCTTAATGTAGTCTTCCGATCTTTGATCCAGTTATTTTCTGTTGATTTAAGGTTTAAACCAACATATTTCATAAATTTGGGCAACCTTACGAGTCGATCAAATTAACCTCTGTCCAATTTCACTATAGACTTTCCTACTTGATTTCTTCCGATCGGAGGATGAATCACATTCAAAAGCGCAGCCTAGATGAATTCAAGGAATTGAGTTGATATTGGAAATCCTACCACAAGAGGGAGACCACTGCCAGCTATCGACTTCATCTAGGAATTCTGAGAAGAATCCTCAATTCTCTTCAGAAGTCCTCTATATCTATATTCTTTGAGCTCGTATGCGAAATGTCATAATTGCGGATTATGTAAAAAGAAGAATCCATCTTCTGATACTTATAATTCATCTTTCCTATCCTATCTGACTTATCCTTAGATTGGTTGGGGTTCGACATGAGGATTCTCGAAGAAGAAATGCCTTGATGATTTCTGGAAGATCAATTGGGCTTGAAAGTTTGTTAGACAATTACATAGACCGCCACACTGTTCGGATTTTGAGACTTACAAAACACCTTAGGAAACCTGACACAATGGAGTGTATGTCAGAAGTTAGGACATGTTGAGCATCGATGAAAACCGACACACTACGGAAGTGAGGAAGTGTTGGACAAGTGGGAAAACCCGACACACATGGCGGAACCTAGAGGATGTCAAGTAGGTAGAAAATCCCAACACACTGTGGATCTTGATGGATGTTGAGCACTGGAAAACCCAAAACAAGGTGGAAAAAGCAAGATGTTAAACACCCTGCAAAACCTAAAACAAATATATCGGGTTTCTGACATGTCAAGATATGAGAAATTCCTACCTCGTGATCACTTAGGAATTTCAGAATTTTTTGAAAACTACAGGGTACAACCTATGAAAAATAAGTAAATAACCTAGGGGTGAATTTCAAACAAGAACCCATATGGGAATAAGACAAGAATCAAGGAAAATGACCCAAAACCCTAAACCAAAATGGGGGAGGAAATGAAATGGAAACCCCAAACAAACACCTCATAAATAACCCAAAAAGCTTCAAAATAGAAAGAAGAGAAGAGTACCTTCAACAAGCTCAAAAAATGATCAAATATGGATGACAAAATTGATCGGGAAGCTCAATTAGGTTTGGAGGTGGAAGAAGCATAAACAAAAATCCAATGCAACAAAAATGATAAGGTAACAAATGACATGGAAAACCAACTATTTATAATAACCTAACATTAATTACACCTCACTTGATGTGTGTGCCAACTACCAGACAATTGGACATTAATGACATGTCATCATGCTTGGAGCGTCTGAAAACCCAATACAAAGGATTTGATTCTATTTCGAGGTTTCGGGAAACAAATGACATAAAACATGTATTTGGAAAAGCATGTTCCGATGCTTGGAAGTTTTGAAAACCTGACATAATGGACTTAGGCAATCAAGTTTTGGGTTTTAGGGAACATGAGACATGTTGCATGTAAGGAACATGTTTTCATGCAATGAAAACCCGACAACCCGAAGATCTCTTTCAAAGGAAATTTTTAAGATATTTTTCCAAAATTTTCCTATGGTTATCTCAATTTTAGCTAAAATCACTAAAACGAGATAACACTTCTCAATGTTTTGCTAAATCTTGTATTGAAATCATGCACTAATATATTAGGATTATTTTTTATATTTTCAAAAAAGAAACCTAGGGTTTGTTTTATCACCATACTTCATTCTAAAATCATTCTTCATCTTTGTGCCAAAGTCAATGGATATATCCGGTAGAGATTTATACCGGTCCCTTACATCTTCTTCTATAGTATGGATAAAAATTTAATGTATATATCCTCAAACTCTATTTCAATGTCCTCCATCATATTGACAAAGAGCTTCAAATACTTATCACCAAAGTGATTTCATTATTTCCCGAAACTTAGGCAATCTATTTCTCACATCTTGTGCCACAACATTTGGACATGACCACCATACCTCTAAAACTAATGGGACCAAAAGTATTAACAACAAATGGAGGTCTGGGTGGAGGCTGAGCCATATTATTTTGAGGAGGTGATCTTACAGGAGAAACAAAATGATGAGGAGTGAGGGGTCTGTGTGGTACAAGGATACAATTTTTAGAATGAATGCCCTCTAAAGGCTCTATTTCTTGGAAAACTCTATTAGATTTGGAAAATACTAGGGAAAATTGAGAGGAAAATGTTTCAAATACAAAAGAAGGACCCTCTCCAGATGGAGAATTCAATTCAACAAAGAGACTACCTAATTCAAAAGCACTTGAGGAAGTACTACAATATTCAATCACAGGTTGATCGGTTTCACCAATGGAGATCTGTTTTCTTGATTCCGATTTTCAACAACCTTCCAAATTCTTCTCCCTTCTCAATTAGACTTTCCCAATTCTTGAAACAACCTTCTACTAGGGTCCTTGGTGAATAAAGATCTTCTTCCTTTTATCTTTGAACATATTAGTGACAAATATTACTTGATATATGTTTAGACATTGGTATTTATAAAGAATTTTAAACAACATGGAATCGCCACTAATGATTTTCACCTTAGTTTGTACAAATGCACTATAAAAGATCTATCAAATGTCATTCAATAATAGATTCATGAAAATCTTACAAGATCTTCTCTTCTTCTACCCAAATTTATTAATGATGATACAAAATTGAGTGCAATAAGCTGTATAAGTGGAAATATTACACTTAGAACTTACAAATTTGAACAATTCTTACATATATAAATAGCTAATGATGTTTCAAAAATGTATTTACACTTAGATCATGTAAGAAACATTACCAGGTTCCGTACGTGTACACCTTTGTTCAAATAATCCTCGACAAAGTGGCACCATGAGTGTTGGTATCTAAATTT
Source organism: Taxus wallichiana var. yunnanensis (assembly GCA_018340775.1). Taxonomy (NCBI): domain Eukaryota; kingdom Viridiplantae; phylum Streptophyta; class Pinopsida; order Cupressales; family Taxaceae; genus Taxus; species Taxus wallichiana. Next base: position 977,735,374 of record CM031239.1, read on the forward strand.
GTTCTCCTTTTTAAGCAGAGCAGCAACATAGATTGGACATGGAGCTTAGAGACAAATAGATCATAGTGTGTATCATTTTGTAGCTAGGGATGAGATCTAACTAGCCCTTTGTCACTTAAATTTATAAAGAGATGGATAACACCTTCAAGAAGATTTGACCTATCCTCACTTCTTTAGATTATGCCTCTTTAACAAGGGTGAGAGGAACCTTAGTGTAACCTCTATTTGATGAAGGAGATGGTGATATCCTTCTTTTCCACAAATTTTATGAAGAAAACCTTGGCAAAATATGGTCAATACTCCATTATTTAACTCTTAAGAGTTGTCACTTCTAAAAGATGGAGATACTTTCAACACAAGGCTAAGGTTACTAAAGACATTAAGAAATCCTGATTTTTCTACATATTTTAGTAAATAGATTTTGTTCCTTTGTGGATATATAGGAAAACAAGGGTAGTTTAGGATGGATTCATGGTTTTGAATGATTTTGGTGGGAGATTAAGAAGGATAAAGTTGATTATACTAGATCTTTGAGAAACTTCACAACAATGGAAAACTCAACAACATAAAGCTTCAGAATAGTTAAGACGTTCCTTCAACCAGAAGGTTTTCTCAAATGGAGGCCTAGATTAACACATTTTCACACAATGTTTTAGACTCTAAAACGAAGGCTTGAGTTAAAAATACTCAATGAAACATCAAAATCTCTAATCAATCATGCCTAAGGTACACCCAAAGACTTATAAACAATATTTATCAACAAGTCACAAAGTGAATTGATTTTAATTTGTTTATCTCATTACAAGATGAAGGATCTTCTTGGAATGAAATTGCAAATGCCACTAAATTAGCATAGGGATGAGATCCTATGTGATTTCAAAAATATTTCAAAGTAAGATTACAATAGGAATGAGTAGAACTACTTGTAGATATTCTTAAACAAAGCAGACAGTAACTACTCTAAGATTGACACAAATTAATTTCAAAATTTCTTAGATTCGTCCACAGGGGAAAGCTTCAAGATAAATCTCAGTGCTTGTCAATGGCTATACATCTGCAACCAACTTGACATGATAGAAAATATAAAGAAGAAACAAACAGTTATCTTGGATTGGTCTCTCAGGAAGATGACTTTTCTCAAATTTTCTCTTAAGAATTTAACCCCCAACCCTTTGCAAGAGTATTCTCATTGCATTTATAAATTTTACTCACTCAATTTCCCCCTCAAAAAAGAAGAATATTCGTGGTACCTTTGTTTGTTACCAATTTTCCTCAAAAAGTGATATTCAACAAATTCTCAATAGAAAGGTGCTAGGTTGACAAATTGTGAACTAATCACGTTTCTTGGGCCCTCGACTAATGACTAGGATGCCCTGCCACAAATTTTTGGTAATCCTTCTAATCATTCTAATTCTGACATGTGAGAAATCCCTTTTTTAATCATTATTTGGAGGCTCGCATATCCGAATCGACAGGTAATCCTTTTTACTCTTGAGGAAGCACTTTTTCATATTTTACGCCTACACCCTTCATCATTTCATCCTTTTCCCTATCTTTCCTCTGTAATTCTACCCCACATCCATCTTCTCTAGTAATTCTCATTTTTACAAGTGCCCAAGCAATTCCAACTTCAAAATATCAACCTTAACAATCCTTGGACTCACAAATTAAGTTCTGAATCCATTCAATGGCACTTTACAGATAGAGACAACAAGGAATTTCATCAAAAATGATGAAAAATAGTGTGTATTCGCATCTCTAGGAGTCTTGGAGAAAAAAAGGTAGAAAAACAAATGCAATACACAACAACCATTGATTATACCAATTTTATAATTTATATCAAAGCCATCCACATGTTTCTTTAGTGCAACTATAAAGGAGAAGCACAGGGACAAGTTTTCAAACAAGCGCAGGCCTTCCACATGCCTTAAGCCCAAGAAAAACACATTTTGGCCTTTGAAAAGTCTCAGTGAAAAAAGGAGCCAGTAGATGCCTCCATATGTTTCAATGGTGCACTTTGAGATAGTCCCCAAAAGTAGAGACCCCAAATAAGCACGGACACACAACGTGTCTCACTTCGGCAGAATTTTTTAAAAGAGTTGAAGGTTCAGCGGAAGGTGCCATGTCTCTAGGGTCTGAGACATTTTTCTTCGGTTGTTGAAAATTTCAAGCAAAGGGCAGAGTGAGAGAAGGCCTCCAAGTGTCTTCCTGGCACTTCTAAAAAAAAAACTTATGGGCCAGTCCCAAATAGGTGCGGTCCCTCCATGTGTCCTAGGCCTTTCAAAATTTCTTGGAAAAGGTTCAAGATAGAGCAAAGCTAGTGGAAGCCTCCACATTTCTCCCTATCATAATTATTAAGGTGGGACCCATATGTGGATCCTTAAAGTGTGCTAGGCCTTCACGGGTCCATGGTCCACCAAAACTGTATCAACCACATGAAAAAATTGTTTAAGTGTGGGCAAGGTAGTGGAAACCTCCACGTGTCTCCCCGACGGAACTCCAAGGACAAACCAAAACATGAATTTTCAAATGAGCGTCGACCCTCCACGTGGACAAGCTTTGAGTCTGAATCAAGCCTTAGAGCTTCCAAAGTGTCCCACAGAGCCACATCTAACCAGAAAGGGCCATGTTTAAACCTCTACCAAGATATAAATTTGACTAGGAAAAATGCACCCCTCAAACCATAAAATGCATGAAAATTGCCATTTGAGGCCAAAAATGAATCTTTCTTCCAAGACAGAGAATTTGGAAATGATATAAGGCCCAAATATGATCTTTCGAGTCGTAGATAATCACATTTCCATAGATATTTAAGTGATCCTTGACCAAGGAAGGGACTGATCTTGGCAACAAAATGAAGGATAGAGTTGTTATGCATCAATACGGGGGAGATAGAAAACACGACAAAGCCCGAAAACTAAAAATTTCAAGGACAAATGGGGCGTGACTAATTTCAGCACCAACATAATACAACCAATAATATCCTCCAAGAAGTATTCCCACATGAGATAGTTAAAGAGAAGCATTACTCCAAGCATCCCCATTAGTTGATAAAGTTTTTTTTACTACAACCTCGCTCCTTCGTTCTTATTCATTATTTTTGAAATCAAATGCAACTATGATCACCTCATGAAAAAAATAGTGATGTTGAGTGGAAAATAAATACTTGGACACTTACGGGGTTCATACATGGAAAATGCAAAAATGTGTTTTACAAAGGTCATGTCGGCGAAGTGGGGGAAGTGAAATGGAAGGATGATATTATTTTGATTGAGGTTCATGTATGGAAAACAAAAACATAAGTTATCTCTACCCTTAAATTTTTGATACATGTTATCTACTAAGCAAGTATTTCCCTAAGTGTAAACGTATTTGGAGTAATAAGATGCCAACATCTACTTGAATGTTTTTTGTTACATTAGCTCTTCTATTTCATCCAACGACCAATCAAACTCTATCCTCATTTTTCTACACACTTAAAAGAACCCCAATTATTTTTAAAAAAAAATGCAAAAACATCACGTGGAAGTGGAGTGGGATTTGGGAATTTAGATATAACTATAAAATTGATGATGTTTTAACATTCGAGATTACCAGAAGTAACTTCACTCAACAACATTTTTTCTCTTTCCATAGGAAATTTTATTTTTGACCTCAACATGGGCTGATGAAGGACATCAAAATTTAAATTAGCGTAAATGTCAATAATTAAATCCAATAATTCATACTCTTTTATGCTTAGGAAAGGATCAAACAGAATTTTCGATTTCAATAAATTAAGGATACAACAGATGCGTGTCAATGATCTCAGGTGGTTCTATGGAGGATGTCGATGTAGTTAGAATTGTAGGTCACTAAGTCACATGTAAGAAAACCCCCCACTAGAACCCACCTTTGACATGCCTTTGGCATAAATATATATGTTTTTAACCTTTACATTTATGATCAAACAATAATAATTTCATCGTTAGCACCAGACGACAAAAATATTTTTAAAACAGTGGGAATTTGAAATAGTGATCACATGTGACCACCATCTGAAATGACCATCTCTGGAATGGATTTATATCTGGTGACTAGAAAATTGAATGGTATTAATTTAGGATTTACATATTCAAACTGAATAAAACAACATTTCCATATATGAAACATCTCAATATGGAATGGAAAAGAACCAATAAAATCTTACATTTGAAGGAAATGGTGAATATGTGTGATCAATAGATCAAAATAAATATGCTAACATTCACTTGGTCTCTTTGATTGGATGAAAGAGATTGTAAACATGTTGTTTAGAATTGAGATATTGGTGACCCATATAGAAACTCCCTAGAAATGTTTTGTTCTTAAAAGAAGGGGGACCCATTACAAAAATGTGTGTCATGCATTTGAAGTGAGACATGTAGACAATGGGGTGCATGTTTATTTGTGGCTTGGAACCCCTGGTCGGTCGAGAGGTTAAAAACTAACCATGGAAAAAAAAATTAGAGAGGCCTAAAATAAATAATATAAAAAATTTCCACCTTCCTCAATATGACAAGTATAGCAATAAAATTTTAGGGTTTATAGGAAATAGATTTTGATATTTATCCTCATCTTATATGCATTATAAATATTTTCTTAATAAAACAAGTTTAATGTAGGAAATTTAGGATTTGCAGAGTTAGGACACATTTTGAATATCTTTTTAAGGGTATTCAATATTGATATTCCTTAAAGTGATAAGATTTGAGTTGAAAATATATTATATGAATTGTATATATTTATAAGTATCATATTTGTTGTTTGTTTCTCCATGTATTTAAGAGAAAAATAAAATTGAATGGGAAAAATAGACCCATGTCAAACAAACCCAAGTTAACGTTGTAAATTTAGTAGCAATTGGATAGTTGCAGCAACAATTAAATTAAATAAATAAACAAAACATTATGGGGAATTGTGCAAAACAAAGCTCTTGTTAATAGTCATCCTAAAATCAACACCATCATGGGTTGAATCAAAATTACACAAAAATATAAATCGATAACCCTAATATCTCCTCATTTTCCTATATAAAAATTGATCGATTTGGATCTATATCAATATCTATAGTGAGTTCAATTATTTCGAGAGGAAATCGTTATGCTAAATTCACCCTCGACAAATTTGATCAAGACAACCCCGTACATAGAGAAAATATGAAGGGAAAACGTTTTAGACGTATGAGCTTGCATTCTAGAATGAGGCAAAGGAAAAGTCAAAGTTTTAACCCGAGTCAAAGCCAAAGCAGGGAATCAGAGGAAAGGGTAAAGGATAAATTATAGACCCGCAAACCCAATTTTCCCCTAATCTAGCTATCACGTGTCCCATATTAAGGGGGCTCATTTTTCAAACTGTTTACAAACTTTGAAGGGGCATAACTTTTGAACCAGTGGTCCAAATTCAGTGAATTTGGTACCGTTGGAAAGCTCTGGACCTCCACTATGCCATGGAAGCATAAAATATATTTTTTGTATGCCTTAGTGGGTGGAAATTAGGAAAACGTCTTTCACCCCATTATTATGGGATCTGATTGCTCCAACTTCCGAATTTTTTATTTTGGTCTGTCATCTTTCCTTCTCTAACACGAAAAACAAACATGGGGAACCAGAATGGACAGATTGTAGGTGGATTTGTAGGAGCATTGATGGCTAGTGGTGGAGTTTCCAATCAGATTTCCCATCTCTTTTTCCTCTTCTCTCTTCACTTGATCTATAAAAGTGAGAGCTTAGCTCATTGTAAATGGTTGTTCATTCTTCTTCCTGCCCCCTCTTATTTTCTTCCCTAGGGTCAAAAATGGAGTTTAAACCTTCTTTCATGGATCCGTAATGGCATTCTCTTACCTCTTGCCCACTAATGATGTCTGCGTAAAATTTTGGAGCAATAAATTTTCTTTTGTGATGCATCTATCCATCCTTTTTCTTATTTTACTGTCTCTCCTCGCTCTCTCGTAGTTACGGGTATACTATGCATATTTTGATGTTTGTTGTAGGTCATGGGAGTTGTATTTAATGGGTTTTGAAGTGGTGTTCTATGTTAAATATATCTCTTGTCTGTGGTGCATCTTGTCCACCCTCTCCTCTACTCACCTCTCTCCACTTGGGAAGCTAAGATTGTGACCATAACTCCCCTTTTCTTGGCGCTATCACCTCGTTAGTGTAGGATTTCCCTCTTTGTGCACTTTCTCTCTCCTTTTCTCCTTGGCATTGTTAGGATCGACATAGTTACATGTCATTTCGCATTAGGATCAAGAAGAAGAAGTTGGCTTTCTCCGAAGGGTGATCTCAAGCTTGCAAGTCCCACACTGACAGATGGTCCCATGTTATGCAATCACACTAGATGACTCGACTTAGAAAATAAAATCCATAGCTCATTTGGGGGTGCTTTGTGATTTCATGCTAGCAATTTTGGCACACATGGTGGGATAGGTCGAAGCACCTTACCAATTCATTTCATTAGGTTTGATGTTCTCTTAGTGAAGATTTCAGCATTTGGAGGCACTTTCAAGCACATCTAGTGACTTCATTTGGTCAAAAACCTATTCTCTAAGTTGCAGACCTTTTCCATCCATTTCCATTCATTTCATCCATTTTCTTCTTCCATATATTTCATTTTATCCCATTCCATGAGGTTGTGTAATCATGACTTTATTTCCTTCTTGGGAATCACACTTATAAAAACAGAGCAATCCACCTCCAATATGTTTTACAACTCCTTCAAATCAGCATTTTGAGAAAAGGCAAAATCAATATGTCTACCCCTATGAGCAGCAATGCCAAAATTAGTTTGGCTATGGAGCTTTCCAAGAGCAGGGGTATGCAAACAATGAAGACAATCAAATACAAGATGTTGGTCTGCTGGAGAAGATCAAAAAAATGGAGGTTGGCATGTTTCATCAAGGGGCATAACACAAATGAAAGCATTTTAGATTGGTTTTGTGGTACCTGTCTATGGGAAATCCCTTTTCTAAGACATTACAACCCTCAAGAGAAGCTTGACTTCATGGTTAAAGTGTTGCCTCAGCTTACACAATGGGCTAAGGAGATCGGGGCTTAAGAAAAAGAGTGGGACAACCTTGTCAATGGGTAGGTCAATCACGCGCTCCTTTCCTTTCATTTTCTCTCACTCAATCTTTATAATTTCAGTCGAGGCAAGAGTCAAGCCCCTCACTTGCTACCCCAAGTGTTGATTTAATTTCTCCATCTCCTAGTCTTCCACCTCATCTCAGTTCTTCTATCCTTTTCCCTTCAAAACAATCATCCCCTCCAGACAAACAAGAAGTTGCACCTCCCTTCCCACAAAAAAACAATTACAAAGATAGTTGAACCCCAACCTGCCACTCCTCTTGCTTTCCCAAGCCCATGTTGGGAAGACACTCGAGAATCCAGTCAAGGAGAACAATAAGAAGAGGATCCCAATAGAAAATAAATGATGATAATCTGAAGAGTTGGGATGCCAAATTTGGGTTTACAAAGATCCCCTTGATGGTCAAGCCAATAGAGGAGGTCAAGATTGAAGAACTAGTGGTGTCTACAGCTAAGTTTGTAGCTGAAGAAGAGCAAGAACAAAAGGAGGAACAATCAATCCCAATCCCCATTAAAGAGGAGCAGTTAGGAGATATCAAATCAAGTGTTGAGGCCACTCAATGAAGAAGGCATCATTGAAGATTTTCTCGCTTTCATTCTAAGGGTTTGATTTGATTGATGAACCCACTATGGAAGAGGGCCATAAGGTTTCAGAGGCTCTAAGTATTTAGAAAGCTACACAATAACCTCAAGTTCTTCCTCCCACTTCATCCCCTTCAAGATATGATGTTGAAGAAGAGTTTTATATTTCAAACTTCATGTTTGAGAGTGAAGGAAACCATGGTGAGAAAGTTATAGATCAAGAGGACACCATGAAGGAGGTAGAGCACTTGCAACAGAACAAGGAGGCAGACTGTCTATCAGACTTGAGAGATTGCTTTGATGAAGAGGATCCCATGGAGATTACATTATCCACTCCTCCATCCATCTTCCACACATATGAGCCTACTACCATGGAGGAGAACATTCAATAATAACATCTTGCACTCCATAATTGCCCTCTGGAACCAAGATTGGAAGATCTTGATCTCCCATGTTCTTTAAAAGAGGAGGAAGGAAAAAGGCACGAGGATGTCACCATTTCTCCCATGCCATTCATCCAAGAAGCTCCAAAAGAAGACTCCTTTTTTGGAGTTAAATTTTAGAGAAATGGGCACATCCAAAGGATCATACTGTGCCCAATCATGTACTTGGCTTCATTGGGGCCAAAGGAGAAGCCAAAACTAGTCATTCCTACTATTGGTGCTCAAAATGGTCTCGCCCCATCTGTGCCTTTGAAAAGTTATTCATTCACGGCCTCTATCATTTTCTCCTTCCCTGTATGGTTCTTGGTCAGGATTATTGCCATTTTTGGTCTTCTCTTAGGTCGAGGATCATGTGTGGGTCTGTATTTGTCTCATGGTTCCTTTGTTCCTTTGAAAAAGCTCTATATTTTGGGTCTCCCATGCTCTATTCTTTCAAAACTCGTGTTTTCCCATTTCCTCAATTTTTCACATTTAAGATCTACTGTCCCTGCCATTTTTTCCTTAAATACTCAAAGAGAAATGAGTTGATGTGTTCTTGAGGATCAAGCTTGAGCTTTGCAACAATCTAAATTCTCTGTCCTTGAAGAAAACCTCATTTTCTGGCTCAAATGGACGTTTCTCTCGTGTTTTATGGTTTGATGGGCATTTCTCCTAGTCAAATTTACATCATTTAGTCAACAAGGAAATGTGGCACCTCTTGGTTGGATGTGGATCAACTTAATACTTCAAAAATTCCATGAAAATCCTCATTTTTAAAATGTGTCCATGTGGAGGAATGACACTCATTTGAGAATCAACTTTTTGGTTTGGCTTTGAAGTAGCATTGGGAGGACACGTGGAGGGTTGGCAGGAAAGAGACACATGGAGACTTCCATTGGGTTTCCCATACTTACACAAATTTCAAAAGGTTTTCAGGAATTCCAGGACATGTGGAGGAATGATGCATTTAAAGATTTTCTTTTCAGCTTGCCTTGGAGCAGTGCGGGGAGGACATGTGAAGGCTTCCGCTTCTTGGCCCAGACTTAGACAAATTTTTATGCGGTTGGACCAGTTTGGTGGAACGGGACAAGTGATGAGCTTGAGCTCATTCAGGGGTCTCCACTTTAGGCACCATCTTGAAGCACCATGGAAACACATGGAGGATCCACACATGTTTAGGGGTCATCCCTTGAGTTTCAATTTAAAGGAGCACTAGGCTAACACATGGAGGCCTCCTCTTGATTTGAATTTTACTTAGACTTTTCAACAACAAAATGACACTACATTGAAGCATGACACGTGGTGCCCTCTACTTGAGCTTCAAACATTCAGACAGACCTTACTAGAGCAGGACACGTGGTGAGCCCGTGCTCGTTTAAAGTATCAAATTTTGGGATCATCTCAAGGAGTGTCGTGGTGACATGTGGAAATTTGAAAATTCATAAGGGGAAGCGAAGTGGACCATCGGATGCAATTCAAAATTTTCACCTCTTTTCTTTATAAATGTTAAAATAGGGAAAATGGCCCATGAGCGCGATGGGAAATAGTCAATGTTTTGCCCGCTTAATGGCGGAGGTGTGGAGCAAAATGGGAATTTTTTTCATTTTTTCAAAAGGTCAAAAAAGGTCAAAGGAAGCCCTTGAGCCTATTTTTGCATCTTCCACATGGATGACCTACATTCAAATTAAAGATCAATGACTACTAAGCATCTAAATATGATTTTCCCTCCATTTTCTTTATAAAACACCTGGATGTGTGAATATTCATGATTTCTTATTATTTTCTACATGCCAAACAAAGGAGTGAGTTAATTTTGATATCTAGAGTTTGGTGGGAGATATCTAGAGATGTCTATCGCCATTAAAGTGGTCTGACTCTTAAGCCCCTGTCTGGTTTTGCATTTTCTTCTCCCGAGCACCAAAGGGACCAGCTTTGATTGATATGCATCGGAAGTGGTTGGAAAATGGATGGAGGTGTGTTTTCCCGAGAAAAGAGTTGAATGCGGGAAGAAATCGAATATATTTTCCCTCGAGCACCTAGAGACTTTTACAGATCTGATTCTATGAATCACAAAAGAATCATGGCGAGCACTGGTGCATTTAAAGTTTTTATCTTTTTGGAGGAGGGGGCTCTGTTGGAAATGCTATAAATGGCATGAATTCATCATGCAAAGGGATAGGAAGTGGGGATTTTTTGAAAGATCGGGACTCGATTCTCTCAAGAAGAAGAAAAATCTTGACAGATCCCATCCATTTTGTGAAGCCACCTAGAGAAGCTCTGTATATCTCTCTTTGCATCAAATTTGATCATGTCAAGGTGGTTGCAAGTATAAATCCATTGAAAATCTTTGAGATTTTTCTAGAAACTTTCCCTTGCTGATAAATTTGATCAAACTTTGAGTTATCCTGTGTCAATCTTGAGTAAAGTGTATTTATTTCATTTCTGAATGCATACGGGTAGTTTTTCTTATTTCTATTGCAACCTTATACCAAAATATATTCCAATCACATAGGTCTCAGTCCTTGTGATAGTTTAGTGGCATCTGCAATTTCTTTTCTCGAGCAGCTTTCATCCGGGAGTGGGATAAACGGTTTAAAATCAATTTTCTTTCATTTTGTTAATAGAGAATCTCTATAAGCCTATGGGTGTACCTTATGCGTGACTTGGTTTAAATATTGGTGCTTTATTGGGTCATCTAAATTGAGCCTTCATGATAGAATCCCAAAGGTTGTGTGAAAGAGTGTTGATCTGGGCCTCTATTGAAGCACATATTCTAGTTAAGGAAACAATTTAACTTTTTGTGGCATTTTGTTTATTGAATCTTTCCATTTTATATAAAATCTCAAGGATCTAGTGAGTCAAGTACATCTTGTCTCCTCTCCCACCAAAAATATAATTAAAACAACTAATCCTACCTATACTACCCCTGTTTTTGCTTTATATACCCATACAAGACCAAAATCCTTTTACTAAAGTATGTAGAATAGATTAGGGTCACAATGTCTTTAGTAACCTTTACCTTATTGTGAAGATATCTCCATGATCTAGAAGTCACAACTCGTGAGATTCAGATCTCGGTGTATCAATCATATTTTCCCCAAGGCCTTCTCTATAAAATTTATGAAAAGAAAGGTGCTTGTATCTCCTTTCAAATGATAGAGGTTACATAATAGGTTCTCTTACCTTGGTTAAAATGCACAACCTAAAATAGTTAGGATATAATCATATCCTTTTGAGGTGTTATCCATCTCTCCACAAATCCAAGTAATAAAGGGACAACTAGATGTCTCCCCTACCACAAAATGACATACATTTATGATCTATCTACCTCTAAGCTCCCTGTTGAATTTGTGCTGCTGCTTGGTTTGAAAAGGAGAACAAATTTGGGTACCAACACTTGTGGCACCGTGGTTAGAGAATTTTTCGTTAAAAATCAAGACCGTGGTAAAGTATTCATTGTATGCTCCAAGTGTTGTGTGTAGTTCATTCAGTCTTCACACCTAGTGCACTAGCTTTCATTTGATACATCTAGGTGAAGAAAGGTCAGAATCTTTCCATTTCCACTCTCTTGCATTGATAGACACTTGACATATCATATTTAGTGCATTTTCACAACTAAGGTGGAAATCCTTAGTGGTGACTCCCAAGTTGATTTGATTTTGATAAGGACCAGTGTCTTAAAACCACTGTCAAGTAAGGTTTGTTACTAATATTTGCAAAGTTGGAAGGAAGAAGATATTTCTTTGCTAGGGATCCTGCTAGGACATTGTTTCTTGAGTTAGGAAAAGCAAAGTCAGAAGGAAGAAAATCCTTGAGAGTTGTGGGAGAACATTAGGTAGGAAGAGGGATCTCCATTCATGAAATTGAATGGCCTATCATTGATGACTATCATTCAAGTGACTCTAAATCAGGTAGCCTCTCTGTGGAACTGAATTCTCCAGCTATAGAAGGGCCTTCATTTGATTTTGAAAGATTTTCTTTACATTCTGCACCTATCTTTTCTAAAGTAGATAAGGATTTCCAAGAACCAAAGCCATTGGGTATCTTCATTTTGAAAACCACAATCCTGTGTTCCAAGGACCTCTCGCCCCTCATCAATTTTTCACCCCTCCAGTAATCACCTAATCGAATCAATATGGCTCAACCCAAACCCCGTTTTTGTAAACACTTTTGACCTATAAATTTTGTGGGGATGGCTAGTTACCCAAATGCAAAGTGCCTCAAGATGTAAGGAATAGATTGCCAAAGTTCCGGGAAATAATTCTATTATCTGGTGACCAACATCTAAAGCTCTTCCTCAATATGATGCAAGATTTTGAGATTGAGCATCGAGATGTATACATCAAATTATTTGTTCACACCTTGTAGAGGAGGATGCTAGGGACTCAGTACAAAGAATTTCCGGATAATCGTATTGACTCTTGGGCTGAGATGAGCAATGTATTCATATTAAAATATGGTGATAGGATGACCCTAGGTTTCTTCTATTAGAATTTGAAAACATTAAAAAGAATCCTAATGAGTCAAGTACATGAATTCGATACAAGGTTCGAAGAAGACCTTAAATATATTTCTGTTACGATAAGGCCATGTGAGGAGTCATGTTTGATCAAATATACTGATGTATTTGATAAAAAGGTTTATTACTACTTGAGGGACAAGAACCATACACACTTGAGGCAAGCATTCACTATGTCACTACAAATAGAAAATAATATCAAGGCAATAGGAAAACCTCCCTAGAGGGAAGGTGTGAAGTTCGTTAACCCGAGAAAAAACTCGAGACAAGCGAGGCTTCGATTTGGAAGAAGTGGTGAAAATTTTCTTAGGGGATATCAAGGAAATCTCCTATAAGCTATCCTGAGCTAAGAAAGGAGTTGGGTAGAGTTCATAAGGACAAAATAAGCAACAAGGCCAAGAGAGATTTACAAATCCTCAAAGATCTGATGATAGAGGCAAAGGAGTTGTTAGATTTGGGAATAGGTAGCCTCAAGGTAGAGAAAGTAGAATGGTACCTGATCCTTTGGTTGGCAGAGTTTCTTGTGGTAGAAGATACATAAGTCATTGATTGGTGTGACAAATGTTTCATGTCCCATTTTCCTTGTGAACAATATCAGCAAGAAGAAGCAACTGATGATTATAAGAGTGATGATGTTGTTTACATGATGAGATGCTGCACTAGCTCAAAACAAAGGGAAACCTCAATTGATGTGATAAGTGCCAGAACTGCTGCCACTTTTTGGGACTACATTCATAGAGTACATATTCTCCCTCCCTCTCATACTTTAGAAGTAGATAATGTACAAGCTTTTGAATTTCCCAATAATGACTTTGAATATTTAAGGGCTTTAATGATAAAAAAGTATGATGGAGGAATCCCATCTGAGGAGGACAGACAATTATTAATGAATGTTGTTGTGGCTCAAGAGAAGGAATATAACACAAGAAGTAAGGTTGTCAAAGGGGCAGGGCCTCAAGCCAAGCCAAAATCTCCCTTACTTTCTAACATTCCTAAAGAGGCTCCTAGGAAAGATCCATCTGCCAAAATGCCCTGCAGTTCCAAGAAAAAATCATACCCCTCCTTATGCTCAAGCTATCAAGAATCTTATGCCACCCAATGAATGTATCAGCTTTCCTTCCAATATTGCCTTGCCCAAGAATGCCCCATATGACATTTCCCAAGTTTTAAGTCAAATCAAAGTCTCTGTCCCAATTTTTGAGTTGCTTAGGATTCCTGAGCACAAAAAGAGAGCATTTGAATACTTGGGATTGAATGAAGAGAGGACTGCTTTGGGAAGAAATGTGAACATTGTGGAGAATCCTCCAGTTATTGAAGAATCTGAGACACCATCAGCATTAGAAGGGCTAGCTGAACCACCTGAGGTTTATTTGGGGACATCTTTGGTAGACTCTCAGCTGAATGTGGATCCATTCTTCACTACTTTGATCATCAAGGATAGGCTGCTCCATAATTGCATGTTTGACTCAGGGGCATCATGCAATGTCATGCCTTTGGAGGTCATGAATGAGCTGAATATTAAAGTAACAATAGCATATGGGAAGTGCACTACCATGGACTCCAGAAAAGTGCTAGTAGTGGGATGTGTGAAGGGTTTTTGGTGCAACTTGCAGCCTACCTAGGTAAAAATTTAAAGCTTGATGTTGTCATAGTTGATTGCCCAACCAAGTGGGGTATGTTATTGTCAAGAAAATGGGCTGCAAGTGTTGGTGGTAGTGTCCAAATGGACATGTCTTATGCCACCATCCCAGTCGATGGTAGCCTTATTTGGTTATATGGGGAAAAGAAAATGTTGCACCTTATTAAGGATCCCAACAATGCATCCTATGAGGTATTGTATACAAATGTTGATGCTTGACAATTTTGTGGGATTAGCGAGGGAAAAGAGCACAAGATTGAGGAGTCTAAGTTTCTTGAGTAGGCAAGCTCTCCTTGGACTTTATTTTTTGATGGATCTTTCTCCAAATTTGGAAATGATGTCGGTGTTGTTCTAATTTCTCTAAGCCAAGAATTTTTTTGTTTCCTTTAAGATTAACTTTGATTGTACTAATAACATTGCTGAGTATGAGGCATTTTTGTTAGGTTTAAGAATTACTTGGAAGTATGGCATTAGGGACATCATTGTCAAAGGAGACTCAGAGTTAGTTTTCAAGCAAGCAAGTAAAAACTATTTGCCATAAAGAATCGGTGGATGAAACAAGTATAAGCATGTAGTTTGGGACTTCATTGAGATGTTTGAATCCTTCACCATTAGGCATCATGACAGAGGTTGAATGACTTGGAAAACAAGATTGTATTGTTGGGGTATCAATTTGATAGTTCGTAACATACCCTTATTGTGAATATGAGGTGGAGGTAGTGACAAGACCCTCGTCCCTGACAATATAAAACATTGGTAGGTTTTTGATGATGAGGATCAGTCGAAGGTTCCTGCAAAATGATGGAGAGTTTGCTGATCAAAACATTGATTGGGAGCCAATGGTCTATACAATAGAGGGGAAGGAAACCTTATTTGGCAAAGGCATCATCCAGCTAAAGACCAACACCATTCCTAGAGGGTTGGTTTCTCTTGAATCAAATTTTGATAATGCTGACTGCATTATTAATAGGCATATGGCAGCCTCGAGGGATGTTGAGGAGCATGACCTTGGCATGAAGGAGAAACCAAGGAAGATTTGGTTGGGTAGTAGTCTCAGCAAAGATGAAAAGTAGTCATACATCCAGTTGTTAAAGAAATACCAAGATTGCATGGCTTGGACCTATTCTGAGCTCAAAGCATACAAAGAAGACCTGTTCCAGCATGAGATTCCCTTGGAGCCTAGTGTAAAACCCTTCAGGAAGAAGCAAAGGCCAATTAATCCTCTATTATCTCTCAAAATGCAAGAGGAGATAAAGAAGCTAAGGGATGGAGGAATTATCTAGCCCACAAGGTATTCTTCTTGGGTTGCCAACCTAGTGCTAGTAAGAAAGAAGAATGGTGACATCAGAATCTCAACAAGGCCTTAAAGAAAGACAACTATCCTTTACCTAACATGGATCATGTGATTCATTTGGTCACTAGTTTTGAGTTGCTTTCTACTTTAGATGGCTTCTCCGGTTATAACCAAGTCATAGAAAAAGAATCAGAAAGGATCAACACAGCCTTCACTACTCCGTGTGGAACGTATGTATATGTTAGGATGCCCTTCGGTCTAATGAATGCTGAAGCCAATTTTAAGAAAGAAATGGATGTTTCTTTTACTAGTTACATCAATGACCTTATTGTTGTTTACTAAGATGATGTAATAGTGTTTTTAAGAAGAAGAAGTGACCATTTGCTACACTTAGAGAAGATGTTGATCAGATGTAGGGAATATGGCATCTCACTCAATCTAAAGAAATGCCATTTTGGAGTGTAGAAGGAAAAATTTCTCAGTCACATTGTGTCATAGGAAGGAGTGATGATTGATCCAGAAAGAGTGGAGGCCATCAGAAATTTCCAATTCCAAGAACCAAAAAAGGAATTCAGTCCTTCTTTGGGCAGATAAACTTCATTAGAAGGTTTATATCAAACTTTGTTGAGTTGACTATTCCAATCACTTCTATGTTAAAGAAGGATCAGATCATCAAATGGGAAGAGGATACCATCCAAGATTTCAATGGAATCAAAGAGGCATTGAAGCATGCCCCTATTTTAGCAGCCCCAAATTACAAGAAACCTTTCTAGCTATTTTCTTTCGCTTCAAAAACACTATTGCTTTTGTCCTGCTATAGAAGGATGATGAAGGGGCTGAGAGGCCCATTTCCTTTTCAGTAAGGATTTGCAAGGAGCAGAACTGAAATACACCATCATGGAAAAGCAAGCATTTTCCTTGGTCAAAGCAACAAAGGTTTTTAGGCCTTATATTTTAAGTTCAAAAGTTGTTGCTTATGTTCCCCATACCATGGTAAAAGACATCCCACGAGGAGATGGAAGTCTTAATTAAAATATGTATCTAGGTGAATAAATTGCAAGAGTATGATATGGACATCCAAACCAAAAAGTTTGTGAGAGGTTTAGGGTTAGCTAAGCTCATGGCTGAGAGAAACTTGTAGACCATTGAGGTAAATGAGATTGAGGAAGAAAGGGTAGTTGTTTTTGAAAGATTGATGAGTTCTAAGTGGTACAAGGATGTGATGTTCTATCTTAGACAATTAAACATCCCTGATCATTTGAATAAGAACCAGAGAAGGGCTCTCAAGTTGGCTTCCTATAAATATGGCATTACTGATTTCGGGTTGGCATTAAAGATGAATCCCCAAAATAATTGTTGATCTCCAGGAGGAGTTTATGGGGAAATTTTTCTCGCAAGAGTCACAAAACATAAGATCCTAAGGGCTGGTTATTGGTGGCCAACTCTTTTCAAGGATGCAACCATGTTGGTCAGAATATGTGAGAGTTTCCAGTATTTATCTAGAAGGATGAAGGCTTTAGGCTCCTTACATTTGCAGTCTGTATCAATTGAAGCCCCATTTAAGCAATGGGGAATGGACTTCATTGGTGAGATTTCAAACCCTTCAAGTGTTGGCCATAAGTGGATTCTTGTAGCCACTGATTACTTTACCAAGTGGGTGGAAGCAATCCCCACCAAGAAGGCTACACACCAAGTTGTCATGGATTTTGTGCTAAACAATATTATTTACAGGCTTGGAGTACCAGTCAAAATCATAGCTGATAATGCAATGAGTTTCAGGGCTAGACCTCTGGTGGCAATGTATAAAGGATATGTGATCAATTTAACATATGCCTCTAACTATAATCCCCAAGTAAATGGAAAAGATGAGTCAAGCAATAAGAATTTGCTATATATTGTAAGAAGAACCTTAGAGTTGGACAAGAGAAAATGGGGTGAATAGCTGAAGTTTATTGTCTAGGCTGATAGAATCACTGTCAAAAGAGCCACTGGAAGGAGTCCAATTGAGTTGGTATATGGGACTCAAGCCCTACTACCCCTACATATGAAATTATCCTCATATCAGTTCATTCAAAAACTAGAAGATCAAGAAGTGAGTCCTCATGATGCCCACATCAACTAGATTGTTGAGCTTGATGAAGAGAGGAGGGCATCTCACAGAGGCATATACGATTTAGAGAAAAGCTAAAGAGATTGTTTGACAAGAAGGTCACTCCTAGAGCCTTCAATATTAGAGATCTTGTGCTACTATGGGATAGTAGCCATGAGGATAAGGGAAAGCATGGAAAGTTTGAATCATTGTGGATGGCCCCTTACTACATTGACATTAGACTTGGTGAACACACCTTCTTCCGAAGGATCTATATAGTGAATTTCTTGAACTTAATTTTAATGGTAGGAATCAAGCATTTCTTGGATTGATTCCTCTTAATGAAGGTAAACACCTCTTGTATAGTGAATATTTTGTTGCTTACATACTATTTTTTTGTTTTTCTCTCATTCTAGTCCTCTGTTACCTATTTTTGCTGGTTTATTTGTTTGTTTCTTGAGATGGCTCTATTTCTCCGGCCTACAAAGATGACTCTGCCTAATGGATATTTTGGAACTTGGTCTAGTATTTTTTTTGTGGCACTCATAGGGAGTGCCCGTCCCCGAGTCGGAGCCAATGTTGGTGCTCAAAATGGTCTCGTCTCATCTTCGCCTTTGAAAAATTATTCATTCACAACCTCTATCATGTTCTCCTTCCTTGTATGGTGCTTGGTCGGTCTTATTGCCATTTTTAGTTTGCTCCTAGGTCAAGGATCATGTGTGAGTCTGTATTTGTCTCATTTTTCCTTTGTTCCTCTAAAAAACCTCTGTATTTTGGGTCTCTCATGCTCTATTCCATCAAAACTCCTGTTTTCCTATGTCCTCCATTTTCCACAGCCAAGATAAGTGCGAATCTGCTGCCTCTTTTTGGGACTACATTCATAGAGTACATATTCTCCCTCCCTCTCATACTTTAGAAGTAGATAATGTACAAGTTTTTGAATTTCCCAATAATGACTTTAAATATTTAAGGGCTTTAATGATAAAAAAGTATGATGTTGGAATCCCATCTTATGAGGACAGAGACAATTATTAATGAATTTTGTTATGGCTCAAGAGAAGGAATATAACAAAAAAAGTAAGGATGTCAAAGGAGAAGGGCCTCAAGCCAAGCCAAAATCTCCTTACTTTCTAACATTCCTAAAGAGGCTCCTAGGAGAGATCCATCTTCCAAAATCCCCTGATTCTAAGAAAAATCATACCCCCTCCTTATGCTCAAGCTATCAAGAATCTTATGCCACCTAATGAATGTATCAGCTTTCCTTCCAATCTTGCCTTGCCAAAGAATGCCCCATATGACATTTCCCAAGTTTTAAGTCAAATAAAAGTCTCTGTCCCAATTTTTGAGTTGCTTAGGATTCACGAGCACAAAAAGATAGTATTTGAATACTTGGGATTAAATGAAGAGAGGACTCGCTTTGGGAAGAAATGTGAATATTGTGGCGAATCCTCCAGTTATTGAAGAATCTACGACACCATTGGCATTAAAAAGGGCTAGATGAACCACCTGAGCTTTATTTGGGGACATCTTTGGTGGACTCTCAGCTGAATGTGGATCCATTCTTCACTACTATGATCATCAAGGATAGGATGCTCCATAATTGCATGTTTAACTCAGCGGCATCATGCAATGTCATGCCTTTGGAGGTCATGAATGAGCTGAATATTAAGGTAACAATAGCATATGGGAAGTGCACTACCATGGTCTCCAGAAAAGTGCTAGTAGTGGGATGTGTGAAGGGTTTTTGGTGCAACTTGCAGCGTACCTAGGTAAAAATTTAAAGCTTGATGTTGTCATAGTTGATTGCCCAACCAAGTGGGGTATGTTATTGTCAGGAAAATGGGCTGCAAGTGTTAGTGGTAGTGTCCAAATGGACATTTCTTATGCCACCATCCTAGTTGATGGTAGCCTTATTAGGTTATATGGGGAAAAGAAAATGTTGCACCTTATTAAGGATCCCAACAATGCATCCTATGAGGTATTGTATACAAATGTTGATGCTGACAATTTTGTGGGATTTGCTGAGGGAAAAGAGCACAAGATTGAGGATTCTAATTTTCTTGAGTAGGCAGGCTCTCCTTGGACTTTATTTTTGATGGATCTTTCTCCAAATTTGGAAATGGTGTCGGTGTTGTTCTAATTTCTCTAAGCCAAGAATTTTTTTGTTTCCTTTAAGCTTAACTTTGAGTGTACTAACAACATTGCTGAGTATGAGGCATTGTTGTTAGGTTTAAGAATTGCTTGGAAGTATGGCATTAGGGACATCATTGTCAAAGGAGACTCAGAGTTAGTTTTCAAGCAAGTAAAAACTATCTCGCCATAAAGAATCGATGGATCAAACAAAGTATAAGCATGTAGTTCGGGACTTCATTGAGATGTTTGAATCCTTCACCATTAGGCATCATGACGGGAGGTTGAATGACTTGGAAAACAAGATTGTATTGTTGGGGTATCAATTTGATAGTTCTCGTAACATCCCCTTATTGTGAATATGAGGTGGAGGTAGTGAAAAGACCCTCTATCCCTGACAATATAAAACATTGGTAGGTTTTTGATGATGAGGCTCAGTCAGAAGGTTCCTGCAAAATGATGTAGAGTTTGCTGATCAAAACATTGATTGGGAGAAAATGGTCTATACAATAGAGGGAAAGGAAACCTTATTTGGCAAAGGCATCATCCAGCTAAAGACCAACACCATTCCTAGAGGGTTTGTTTCTCTTGAATCAAATTTTGATAATGCTGATTGCATTATTAATAGGCATATGGCAGCCTCGAGGGATGTTGAGGAGCATGACCTTGGCATGAAGGAGAAACCAAGGAAGATTTGGTTGGGTAGTAGTCTCAGCAAAGATGAAAAGTAGTCACACATACAGTTGTTAAATAAATACCAAGATTGCATGGCTTGGACCTATTCCAAGCTCAAAGCATACAAAGAAGCCCTATTCCAACATGAGATTCCCTGGAGCCTAGTGCAAAACCCTTCATGAAGAAGCAAAGGCCAATTAATCCTCTGTTATCTCTGAAAATGCAAGAGGAGATAAAGAAGCTAAGGGATGGAGGAATTATCCAGCCCATAAGGTATTCTTCTTGGGTTGCCAACCTAGTGCTAGTAAGAAAGAAGAATGGCGACATCGGGAATCTCAACAAGGCCTTAAAGAAAGACAACTATCCTTTACCTAACATGGATCATGTGATTCATTTGGTCACTAGTTTTGAGTTGCTTTCTACTTTAGATGGCTTCTCCGGTTATAACCAAGTCATGGAAAAAGAATCGAAAGGATCAACACATGCCTTCACTACTCCGTGTGGAACGTATGTATATGTTAGGATGCCCTTCGGTCTAATGAATGCTGAAGCCAATTTTAAGAAAGAAATGGATGTTTCTTTTACTAGTTACATCAATGACCTTATTGTTGTTTACCAAGATGATGTAATAGTGTTTTCAAGAAGGAGAAGTGACCATTTGCTACACTTAGAGAAGATGTTGATCAGATGTAGGGAATATGGCATCTCACTCAATCTAAAGAAATGCCATTTTGGAGTGTAGAAGGAAAAATTTCTCAGTCACATTGTGTCATAGGAAGGAGTAATGATTGATCCAGAAAGAGTGGAGGCCATCAGAAAAGTTCCAATTCCAAGAACAAAAAAGGAATTCAAGTCCTTCTTTGGGAGATAAACTTCATTAGAAGGTTTATATCAAACTTTGTTGAGTTGACTATCCCAATCACTTCCATGTTAAAGAAGGATCAGATCATCAAATGGGAAGAGGCTACCATCCAAGATTTCAATGGAATAAAAGAGGCATTGAAGCATGCCCCTATTTTAGCAGCCCCAAATTACAAGAAACCTTTCCAGCTATTTTCTTTCGCTTCAGAAAACACTATTGCTTTTGTCCTGCTACAGAAGGATGATGAAGGGGTTGAGAGACCCATTTCCTTTTTCAGTAAGGATTTGCAAGGATCAGAACTGAAATACACCATCATGGAAAAGCAAGCATTTTCCTTAGTCAAAGCAACAAAGTTTTTAGGCCTCATATTTTATGTTCAAAAGTTGTTGCTTATGTTCCCTTACCATGATAAAAGACATCCTGCCAGAGATGGAAGTCTTAATTAAAATATGTATCTAGGTGAATAAATTGCAAGAGTATGATATGGACATCCAAACCAAAAAGTTTGTGAGAGGTTTAGGGTTAGTTATGCTCATGGTGAGAGCAACTTGTAGACCATTGAGTTAAATGAGATTGAGGAAGAAAGGGAAGTTGTTTTGAAAGACCGACGAGTTCTAAGTGGTACAAGGATGTGATGTTCTATCTTAGACAATTAAACGTCCCCGATCATTTGAATAAGAACCAGAGAAGGGCTCTCAAGTTGGCTTCCTATAAATATGGCATTACTGATTTTGGGTTGGCATTAAAGATGAATCCCCCAAAATAATTGTTGATCTCCAGGGAGGAGTTTATGGGGGAAATTTTTCTGCAAGAGTGACAAAACATAAGATCCTAAGGGTTGGTTATTGGTGGCCAACTATTTTCAAGGATGAAACCATGTTGGTCAGAATATGTGAGAGTTTCAGCATTTATCTAGAAGGATGAAGGCTTCAGGATCCCTACCTTTGCAGTCTGTATCAATTGAAGCCCCATTTAAGCAATGAGGAATGGACTTCATTGGTGAGATTTCAAACCCTTCAAGTGTTGGCCATAAGTGGATTCTTGTAGCCAATGATTACTTTACCAAGTGGGTGGAAGCAATCCCCACTAAGAAGGCTACACACCAAGTTGTCATGGATTTTGTGCTAAATAATATTATTTACAGGCTTGGAGTACGAGTCAAAATCATAGCTGATAATGCAATGAGTTTGTGGCTAGACCTCTGGTGGCAATGTGTAAAGGATATGTGATCAATTTAACATATGCCTCTAACTATAATCCCCAAGGAAATGGAAAAGATGAGTCAAGCAATAAGAATTTGCTATATATTGTAAGAAGAACCTTAGAGTTGGACAAGAGAAAATGGGGTGAATAAAAGTTTATCGTCTCAGGTGATAGAATCACTGTCAAAAGAGCCCTTTGGAAGGAGTCCAATTGAGTTGGTTAATGGGACTCAAACCCTACTACCCCTACATATGCAATTATCCTCATATCAGTTCATTCAACAACTAGAAGATCAAGAAGTGAGTCATCATGATGCCCACATCAACTAGATTGTTGAGCTTGATGAAGAGAGGAGGGCATCTCACCAGAGGCATATAAAGTTTAGAGAAAAGCTAAAGAAATTGTTTGACAAGAAAGTCACTCCTAGAGCCTTCAATATTAGAGATCTTGTGCTACTATGGGATAGTAGCCATGAGGATAAGGGAAAGCATGGAAAGTTTGAATCATTGTGGATGGCCCCTTACTACATTGACATTAGACTTGGTGAACACACCTTCTTCTGAAGGATCTATATAGTGAATTTCTTGAACTTAATTTTAATGGTAGGAATCTGAAGCATTTCTTGGATTGATTCCTCTTAATGAAGGTAAACACCTCTTGTATAGTGAATATTTTGTTGCTTACATACTATTTTTGTGTTTTTTGCTCATTCTAGTCCTCGGTTACCTATTTTTGTTGGTTTATTTGTTTGTTTCTTGAGATGGCTCTATTTCCGGCCTACAAAGATGACTCTGCTGCCTAATGGATATTTTGGAACTTGGTCTAGTATTTTTTTGTGGCACTCATAGGAGTGCCCGTCCCCAGTCGGAGCCAATGTTGGTGCTCAAAATGGTCTCGTCCCATCTTCGCCTTTGAAAAATTATTCATTCGCAACCTCTATCATGTTCTCCTTCCCGTATTGTGCTTAGTCGGTCTTATTGCCATTTTTAGTTTGCTCCTAGGTCAAGGATCATGTGTGAGTCTGTATTTGTCTCATTTTTCCTTTGTTCCTCTAAAAACCTCCGTATTTTGGGTCTCCCATGCTATATTCCATCAAAACTCTTGTTTTCCTATGTCCTCCATTTTCCACAGGTCAAGATCTATTGTCCCTTCCATTTTTCCTTAAATACTCAAAGAGAAACGAGTTTATGTGTCCCCGAGGATCGTGTTTGATCTTTGCAATAGTCTAATTTTTCTGTCCTTGAAGAAAACCTCATTTTTTGGCTCGAATGGACGTTTATCTATGTTTTACGGTTTGACGGGTGTTTCTCCCAGTCAAATTTGAATCACTCGATCGACAAGGAAATGTGGCACCTCCTAGTTGGATGCAGATCAGCTTAATACCTCAAAAAATCCATGAAAAGCCTCATTTTAAAAATGTGTCCATGTGGAGGATCATCATTCATTTGAGAATCAATTTTTTACTTTGGCTTTGAAGTAGCACTAGGAGGACACGTGGAAGGTTTGTAGGAAAGATACATGTGGAGCTTTCCACTAGGTTTCCCATACTTAGAAAAATTTCAAAAGGTTTTCAGGAATTCCAGGACACATGGAGGAACATTGCTCATTTGAAGATATGATTTTGAGCCTTTCCTTGGAGTAGCATCATGAGGACACGTGGAGGCTTCCACTGCTTGGCCTGGACTTAGAAATTTTTTTATAGAATTGGAGCAATTTGGCAGAACGAGACACGTGGCGAGCTTGCGCTCATTCAGGGTCTCCAGTTTGGGCAGCATCTTGAAGTTGTGTCATGGAAACACATGGAGGAACCACGCATGTTTGGGGGTTAACTCTTGAGTTTCAATTTGAAGGAGTGCCAGTCGACATGTGGAGGCCTCCGCTTGCTTTGCATTTTACTTAGACTTTTCAATGGCAAAACAAGACTACCTCGACCATGACATGTGGCACCTTCTATCGAGCATCAAACATTTAGAGAGACCCCGCCAAAGTAGAACATGTGGTAAGCACGTGCTCATTTAAAGTATCAAATTTTTTGGATCATGTAGAGGAGTTTCGTGGTGACACGTGGCAATTTGAAAAGTCATAAGGGGCGGGGAAGTGAACCATCGGAGGAAATTCAAAGTTTTCACGTCTTTGCTTAATAAAGGTTAAAAAAGTGAAAATGGCCCATGAGCTTGATGGTCAATAGTCAATGTTTTTCGTCGGTCAACGGTGGAGGTGTGGAGCAAAATGGGAAATTTTTCCATTTTTTCAAAAAATTCAAAAAAGGTCAAAGGAAGCCCCCGAGCCTATTTTTACATCTTCCACGTGGACGGCCCATATTCAAAATCAAAGATCAATGGCTGCTGAGCATCTAAATCTTATTTTCCCCCATTTTCTCTGTAAAATTCCTAGATGTGTGAATCTACGGAGGGCCATCTCAAGTCCGCAAGTCCCACAGCTTGAGAGATAGTCCTATGTTATGCAATTACACCATATGAGTCTGCCTTAGAAAATTATATCCATAACTAATTTGTGGGTGTTTTGATTTCATGTTAATAGAAACTAATGCCTTACCGATGATCTATTTGTTATATACAAAAGAAGAAGAGAATAAGAATATTATGGATTAGGAGGCTTATTTTGGGCATAATGTCTCGGTTGTATTGATTTTTATTCTTCAAAACACCTATGCTAAATACAATGTAACCTTTGCAGCAACATTCCCATCATAGTCAAATTATCATGGGCCTTCACCTCTAAATAATTAAACAAGAAGGGAGATAACCTTCGTATGGAAATAAACAAGAATATGTCGTCGAAGTACAAATTTCATGTTGACCACAACTGTCATGTTTCTTATCACAGGAGGAGGCCTCGACCCCATTATGAAACACCTTCTTTATTAAATGAAAAATTTATTAAATGACCCCTCGTGATTTCAAAATGAAATTCATGACAATATATAGCCTGAGATTCCAAATACATAGATCAAAACATCGCAATACTATCCTAATCAAAGAATTTGTAGAAATCCACATTTTGAAATTTGACGAGAAATGGCCTAGAGGCATTAAAATCCAAAACCTTTAACATAAGGAAATAATTAAAGATAAATAAGTATTGATAGTTGGGAAATAAATGTCTAAGTAGCTGTTATCCCAATTTTTCCCTAGATAAAATTGGTCAAACAACACCCCGCACAAAAGAAAATAAAGGTCAGCTCTATCCCGAGAACTCACATCCAAATTCAACAATCACGTAACAGTGGTACTTTATAATGGAGGAGCAGGGGTCAAAAATGGGGCCAAACATCGTCAATAGAGATCAAAGTTTAAGAGTAGAAGATTGAATCAACGGGCTCAAAGTTTCAGACATCACATACAATTCATCTCAATGCGGGAACCGCCAACTATAAACTAACTCATATAAGGTGTCATGTGTCATCTTGATACCATTCCGAGAGGAGAGTCCAAAACGAAGACCCTAAATCGGTGTGGGATCGCCATGTAGTCCAAGTTAAAAATTGGGATAGAGCGGGCCCAAATCGGTAATTAAAAACTCACAAGCCAATAAAAGCTACCACGTGTCCAAATGACGCATCTTCAAGGAAGCCAAAGATGGAGACTCAAACAAGTAAGAGGCCTCCACGTGTCCTAGGTATGAGGAGGGGAAAATTCAACAGCTGAAAAGTCAAAAGGGGGACAGAGTGGGCCTAAAATGACTAAGTATAAAGGTGTTGGTGGAAGAAGCCATGTGTCGACTTGGCGCTACTTCAAAAGTAAAATTTGTAGCATGTTACCAAATGAGTGCAAATCTTGCACATGTCTAGGGTCCGAAAGAGTGAAAATGGTCAAAGAAAGGCATCGGTTCAAATTGGCTAAGTATAAAGTGTTGGTAGAGGGCGCAAGTGTCGGCATGACGCTACTTCAAAAGTAAAATTTGGAGCAGGTTTCCAAACAAGTGTAAAGCCTCCACATGTCTAGGGTCATGATTATGGCCCTACCAACCAAAAGACTTATCCAAAACATAAGGAACCGAGAAATTCATGGAAGGCACCACATGTCTTGTCTATGCAACTTCAAAAATAGAATCCAAAAGCGGTCCCAAAACTAGTCCCAGTTCTACAGGTGACCATGTTACAATTCAAGGTAGGAGGGCGGGTCATCGGAGGCAATTTGAAATTTTTTGCTTGAAAGGCATAAAGTATAAAAGTGATCTAAACCTTCGCTAATGCCCAAAGAGCCATGTGTC
Source organism: Taxus wallichiana var. yunnanensis (assembly GCA_018340775.1). Taxonomy (NCBI): domain Eukaryota; kingdom Viridiplantae; phylum Streptophyta; class Pinopsida; order Cupressales; family Taxaceae; genus Taxus; species Taxus wallichiana. Next base: position 977,762,125 of record CM031239.1, read on the forward strand.
AAGCCTCAATTTTTGCGGCGGGTGGGCCTGGGAGGAATTTTTTACCCAAATGAAAAATACAAAATGACGGGCCCGACGATGGTTTTTTGACAAACTGAATTGTGGAGTTGCATGGATTTTTTTGAATTTTTTATTTTTGCTGCCAAAAGGCACAAACTAAGTTCCGGGCCTAGAGACCCATTCTACTAAACTAGTTTTTGCCTATTTTTTACGGACCCAACTCAAACATTTAAATCGAGATATCTTTCAATCCAGTCCCCAAAATTGAACAAATTTGGAACCATTAGAAAGGTCTCAACCTCGTCTATCCCATGTGAGCCTAAAAATTTATTTTTGACAAGTTTATGTGGGTGATAATTAGGAAAATATCATCATGCCATTAATATGTGATCCAGTTTCTCCAACAACCAGATCAAATTTTATCTGATCCATCGTTCTTCCTTCTTCAACATGCCAGACAAACATAACAAGTAGAATTGATAGATTGTGGGTGGATCTACAGATGGAATTGATGGTTGGTGGTTTAACTTTAATAATAGAGTCAATTTTCTCTTCTTTCCCTCCAATTTTCATCATCTATATATTGTAACACTTTTCATTTGAGAATCGGGAGACATTTTGGGATGTGGGGAAACTCTATCAAGTTGTTTCTCGACTCCATTTGAGTTGTAAGCCTTCTCCTACACTTGGAGAGCGTATTTTTGCCTCTGAGCACCCATGTAATAGTCTGTGCACCTTATAGAGCAATAAAATCTTGTTTCATGGCATCTTTCAACCCTTGGCAAAGTTTTTTTTTCTCCGTGCCTATATATCTTGTGTTTCCTTTTTGTGTATGTATTTCACATTTACAAGTGTAAGATGTCATGCTTCATGGAGTTTCTATGGTGGATTTATATCTAGGTCTATTTCACTTCTATCTGACCTCCCTCAGTTGCCTTTCCCTGTTTCATCCTCCCTCAATAGAGTATCTCGCAACTTCCTTTTCTGGTGTATCACCGCTTAGTGTAGGCTATATTTCCCTCTCTCTCTCTCTCTCCATATCTCCTTGGAATGGTTAGATTAGGATTAGTTATATTTTTCTGCACTAGAGTATCTTGTGATAGCTAGATTAGGAAGCAAGAACCAAATTTATCTCGGAGGTCCATCTCAATTTTTCCAAGTCCCACAACTCGAGAGAGACGGTCCAATGGTTTCCAATCACATAAGTATGCCCCACTTCACACCTAGGCCATTCGATGGTGTTGTGATTCTACACTAATAGTTTTGGCACATCCGGTGGGATAGGTCTGAAGCACCTTACCACTTCATCTTAGCAGGTTGGTGTGTTCCTGTTAAGATTCAACCTTTTGAGGCACATGCAAAGCACATCTAGTAATTCCAACTAGTCAAAAACCCACTCTCTAAGTTGTAAAGCTTTTTATCCATTTCAACCCATTTTCATCCATTTTCTTTTTCCATCTCTTTCATTTTCTTCCATTCCATGAAGTTGTGTGACTTCATTCCCCTAATGGAATTAATACCTACAGTAATGCAGTCCACCTCCAATGTATATCACGAATCTTCCAGATTAGCATTATGACCCAATCCGAGAGTAATATGCCTACCCATGTGAGTAGGGTCAAAATTAGTTTGGCTATGGAGCTTATTAAGAACAAGGGGATACATACAACGGTGACACCTACATGGAAAATTCTGATTTATTGGAGAATATTCAAGGCATGGAGGCTTACATGGTGTATTCTAAGGCTACAACACGATGAATCCATTCAGATTGGATTCAAGGTTCCTTGTCCATGAGGAGGCCATTTTCCAAGACATTATAGCCCTCATGAGAAGCTTGACTTCATGGTTGAAATGTTGCCTCAACTTACATAGTGGATTGAGGATATTGAGGCATATGAGAAAAGTGTGAGACAACCTTGTCAATGGGTAAGTCAATCACCAACTCCTTATCCTTCATTTTCTCTTTCTCAAACTTTATCATTTCAACATGATCAAGAGTCAAGCCCCTCACTTTCTTCCCCAAGTGTTGATTTCCTTTCTCCATCTCCTAGTCTTCCATCTTATTTCAATTCTTCTCCCCTTTTCTTTCCCAAGCAGTCATTCCCTCCACAAGAGCCAAAATAAATTCCTTCCCCTCCACCAAAAAGAAAAAAAAACTAGTGTAAAACCCATGCACCACTCCCTCTTGATCTCCCAAGTCCATATCAGGGAGATACTCCAAAAACCAGCCAAGGAGAACAACAAGCAGAGGAACCCAACAAAGAAGAAATGATAGAAAATATGAAGAGTTGGGCTACTAGATTTGAGTTTACAAAGATTCCCTTGTTGGTTAAACCTATAAATGAGGCTGAGGTCAAGCCACAAGTGGTGGAACCTCCAGCTACAAAAAGAATCGGGGAAGAAGGAGCCACTCAAAATTTAAAAGAAGAGGAGTACATTCCGGGTTTGGGGGAAGGCCATACAATTTCAAAGGCTCCAAGTGCGGAGAAGGCCACAAAATAACCTTCATTTTTTCCTCCCACTTCATCCCCTTTAGGATATAATGTTAAATAATAGTTTGAGCTATCAAACTTCATGTTTAAAGAAGAGGGGACCATGGTGAGCAAGTTATAGATCAGGAGGACACCATGGAGGAAGTTGAGCACATGTAGCAGGACAACAAAGAGACATATTATCTATCTGACTTGGAGAATTGATTTTATGGACAGGAGCCTAAGGAAATAACATCATTTGCTCCTCCATCATCCACCTTCCAAGCACATGAGCCTATTATCATGAAGGAGTACATTCAAGGAAAACATCCTTCCTTTCATAGCCACCCTTTAGAACCAAGGTTGGAAGATATAAATCTTCCATGTTCTTCACAGGAAAAGGAAGAGAAAATGCAAGAAGATTTCATCATCCCTCTCACACAAACCATCCAGGAGGGTCAAAAAGAAGACTCCATTCTTGGAGTTGAAATTTAGAGCAAGTGGCACATCTAAAGGATTAGACCATGCCCATACAGATAATTGGCTTCATTGGAGCCAAGAGAGTTGCCACTAGTCATGCTCATTTAGGAGCATGATCTTGAGCTACAAAGGACCGGGGTCACCATCAACACCTCCGTAAGTCCAATGAACATCATCTTGAGGAGTTATTTTCCTTAATGTTGATACCTTGATGATATGGGTGGAGGATCGATCCCTTGTAAGTTTTTCACTCATACAAGTAGCCATATTCAACATCAAAAAATTTACATGGATCCCCTTTCTATCATGTTAGTATAGGAGTAGGAGTAGATTTTGTTTTGAGAAGAAGAAGTTTTGTGCACACTTTGCATATCTCATTTGAGGCATGTATGTTTTTTGTTTTTTTACATATTGCTCTTGAGGTACCATATACCAGCCCTTCACCGTTAGAAGCAGAGAGACCCATAGTTACATGTAATAGTTTCTAGTTTCAAATAAAACACAAATATAGAGCAACTGAAATTTTTATCAAAGGTGTCCATTTCTAGGGACAAGTAAAAGTGCTAGTGGCGAGTTGGGTCGAAGGATGCAAGAAATCGGGGAGAATTTTCAAAGCAAAAAGGATTAGTATCATGCTATCATTCTTGAATCCATGCCCAATGGATGCTTCAAGGATACTGGTCTCTTCATCTAGTAGGAAGATGTCCCCTGTGAGTCACCAAATATTTATAACAATTTTCCCAGGATAAAATTGGTCAAACACAATCCTGCACAAAAGAAAACTAGGGTCACCGTGTGTCATGATAACTCACATCCAAATCCAACAATCAGGTAATAGAGGGACTCTACAATGGAGGAGAAGGGACAGAAAATGGTGCCGAATGACCTCAAGATAGATCGAGCTTGAAAAGAGAAGATTGAATCAAGGGCTCAAAGTTACAGACTTCACATACTAATCAACTCAAGGATAGAATGCCAAAGTGTAAATGGACTCAAAAAGGTGCCATGTGTTAGCTCAACACAATTCCAAGAGGAGAGTCCAAAATGGAGACCCCAAATAAGCGTGGCTTGGCACCTAGTCCAAGTTAAAATTTACAGAGTGGGCCCAAATCAGAAATTAAAAATTCACAGGTGCCAGCAGAGAAGTTGTCACGTGTCCAAATGGTGCTCCTTCAAGGGTGAAGCCAAAGCCGAAGAATCAAACAAGCACATGGCCTCCACGTGTCCCAAGTCAAAGGAGGGTCATAGCCAACAGTTTAAAATTCAAAAGGGGGACAAAACGGGCCTAAAATGACTAAGTATAAAGGTTTCAGTGGAAGTAAGCGACCCACGTGTTAAGCCACTACTTCATAAGTAAAATTTTGAAAGGGTTTCCAAATGAGCGTGAAGGTTCCATATGTTTAGGGTCTAACAGATTCAAAATGGTTTGAGAAAGGCATCAACTAAAATCAGCTAAGTATAGAGTGTTTGAGGAGGCGCCGAAGTGTCAAGACGGTGTTACTTCAAAAGTAAAATTTGGAGTGGATTTCCAAACAAGTGTGAAGCCTCCACATGTCTAGGGTCATACTTATGGCCCCACTAAGCAAAGGAATTAGCCAAAACATAAGGAACAAAGTAAGCCGTGGAAGGTGCCACGTGTCTTCTTGGTGTAACTTCAAAAACAAAATCCAAAATTAGTCCCCAAACTAGCGCCTGCTCTACACATGGCCATGTTCCAAGTCAAGGATGTAGATTGAGAAAGAGGACTAAGCTTTGTGTAGTTTTATTAATCTCAATCAACTAAAAAATTACAGTGAATAGGCTGCAATATTTATAGATATTGCATAGCCAAATACATCCGGGAGAATGAGTTGCACAGGTGCAACCAAATGCCAGAATAAACAAGCTTCCAATAACATCCGGGAAGCAACAATTACATAAAAACAAATATATTGTTGAAAACAATATAACAGTATGTATACAGACAAATATGGTTGATTAACCATATAACAAAATAACAATTTATTATTTAATTAATAAAATTAAATAATTAAACTATGCATAATTAAATATTAGGATAATAAAATTTATCCTAACATTCCCCCCCTTAATTGTGCATTTTCTGAAGAGATGAGGAGAGAAATGCTCTGAACAACTCGAACTTGTCACGTGCAAGTGACTTTGTGAAAATATCTGCTCGTTGTTCAGCCGTTGGACAAAATTGAAGCTGGATGTTGTGTTTCAACACATGTTCGCGTATGAAATGAACCTGAACTTCAATGTGCTTTGTTCTCTCATGAAAAACTGGATTGTGAACAAGTTTGAGAACACCTTCATTGTCAACATACATGGTAGTCGGTTTGTCCTGTGGTATTCCAAGTCCTTCTAGTATGCGACGTAGCCAAATCGCTTCACAGACAGCTTCTCCTGCAGAACGATACTTGGCTTCTATGGAAGAGCGAGAAACAAAGTGTTGTTTCTTACTTCCCCATGATATTGGTCCAGATCCCATAAAGAATACAAATCCAAGTGGATTTTCTATCATCAATGTTACCTACATGATCTGAATCTGAATATCCATTCAAGAAGAAGTTTTCGTTCTTCTTGTATTCTAGACCAAGATCCACTGATCCTTTGAGATATCTCAAAATGCGCTTTGCTACTTTCCAATGACAAATTTTGGGTTCCTGCATGAACCTAGATAGATAGCTCACTGCAAAGCTGATATCTAGTCTAGTGTAGGTCAGGTAAATGAGACTCCCAATCAGCCGATAGAGAGTGGCACTTACCTCATGAGATGGATCTCGAACAAGATAACCTAAATCTGTTCTCCATAGGTGTAGCAATTGGTGTGCAATCCATCATCCTAAACTTCTCGAGCGTTGTCTTGGTATATTTCATTTGAGAAACAAAGATGTGATTCTCTTTCGCCATACTTCAGTCCAAGACAGAGTGCATAAGCTCCGAGATCCGTCATGTCGAATGATCGCTTAAGATCTTTCTTTGTTTCATCAATCATCTTCACTAAACTGCTAGTGATGACTAGATCATCGACATAAACTACAACAATCACCATCTCCCCCCCTTGCTTTTTTAGGTAGAGATTGGGATCGTATGGATTTGATGAATCCATGTTGTAACGAGATGCTCATCAATCTTGATGTACCATGCCCGAGGTGCCTGTTTGAGGCCATACAGAGATTTCCGAGTCTGCATACCTTTTCTTCCCTGACTGTGTACAATATATCCTCAAAGTTGAGTCATGTAGACTTCTTCTTGTAAATATCCATTCAAGAAGGCACTTTTACGTCCATCGATGGACTTTCCAACCAAATTGTAAGTTAGAGCAAAGATCATCTCGATCGTTTTGATCTTAGCTATGGGAGCAAATGTCTCTCATAGCCAATGCCTTCTTTCTCGTGCATACCCCTTTGCTACAAGTCTTGCTTTGTACTTGTCCACCGTCCCATCCGCTTTGTACTTAGTTTTGAATATCCATCTCGCATCTAATGGGTTTCTTCCCGGTGGAAGATCAAAAAGCTGCCAAGTGTTATTCTTCATCACCGATTGATATTCGTAATTCATGGCATCTTTCCAAGATTTTGACCGTAGGGCTTCCTAGATTATAGAGGGCTCTCGATTCAAGGACTCTACTCATCAAAGAAAAGTTAACTTCTTCTCTTGCTTTACCGTGAGTCCGTGGTCCAGGGTGGATGTATCGGTGGAGCATCCAATCTTGCATCTCGTAATGTACTTGTACACCATTTGGGAATACGTTGAGCCGTGCCCATGGGTTGTGGTTCTATCTTATCAACACCATCATCCCCATCATCACTTTCATCTTCTCGAGGAACATTAGTTTCAATTTTTACAACTAGTGAAAATCTACATCTTGCGAGTCCGGGAGGAGGAGTCTCTTCCTTCTTCTTCTCGAAAAACTCAACATCTCTGCTTGTGTAGACTTTTCTGGTCTTAGGATCCATCAGTCTGTACCCAAGAGTCTCTTCACTGTATCCAATGAAGATGAGATTTTGTGACTTCATGTCCAATTTCTTTCTGTTCTGTTTGGGTATGTGCATGCTGGCTTTGCACCCGAATACTCTGAGGTGTGCAATGGATGGTTTCCTTTTTGACCATGCTTCTTGTGGTGTAATTCCATCAAGAGCAGTTGTGGGCGCTCTGTTTAACAAATACACTGCTGTTTTTGCTGCTTCTGCCCAAAATGTCTTTGCAAGTTTGGAATCATCGATCATGCATCACACCATTTCCATGATAGTACGATTTCTTCTCTCAACAACACCATTTTTCTGCGGTGTGTGTGGAGGAGGCATTTTTCAATGAATCTCGTGAGTTTGTAGGTAGTCTCTGGAACTCATCATTGGTGAATTCCCCCTTGATATGAGTGGAGAGTTTTGATGTGATGACCAGTTTCTTTCTCAACTGCCACTTTGAACTTTTTGAATGTTTCAAAGGCTTCACTTTTCTTGCGAAGACAAAAATCCACATTTTCGTGAATAGTCAACACACAGAGCATGAAGTACTGGAACCCCGAATGACTTGGCCTGCATTGGACCGCATGATCGGTATGAACCAGTCAAGTTTACCATGAGCTTGAAAATTACTCATTTGGAATGAAACTCTATGTTGTTTTCCTGCTAAGCAGTGAGGACACTTGTCTGTATCCTTCTGAAGAGATGGTAGCCCATGTACCATATTACACCGGTGAAGTGTTTCGAGATATTTGAAACTTACATGACCAAATCTCCGATGCCACAACTGGGCTGAGGTGGAGTTTTTAGCCACAAGTGCTTGATCATTTTTGTGAATGAAATCAAGTTGAAACATTCGTCCCACATTTGAGGCTTTTGCAATTATTTTCGAGCCTCTGGATTTATCTCGAATCAAACACATTTTCTTGCTGGATTGACTATCAAAGTCAATTTTCAGGTTGTGATCTAGGAGTTGACTGACCAAAAGAAGATTCTTTGTCAACCCAGGGACATATAGAACATCTGATAGTCTGCATTTGCGTGAACCAAGGGGTAGAGAAATGTTTCCAATCCCCTAAACTGTATATGAAGAATCATCTCCCAATGAAACATGATTTTTCGATGGCGTGTCCCTCATTGAAATAAACCAGTCTCTGTGGCCGGTCATGTGTCGAGTGGCTCCCGAATCAACATACCAGACGTCACTAGATGACGTGGATGGTTCACTTGATTGAGCAGTGAACAAGAAGTCTTCATTGTCTGACTGATCTTGTTGCTCAGCAATATTACCTTGCTGGTGGGGTCTTCTTTTCCAGTTCCCCTTTTTCCGCCCGTGATGGTTTTTTTGAATATCCCTTGTAATTTTGTTGTTGTTGTGGTCCGTAATTGCTTGATGAACCTTTCTTATATGTCTTAAACCAACATTCTTGCAAGTCATGTCCTCTTTGCAAATTGGACATCGCTTCTTCGTTGATTGTCCCCATGATACCGATTCGATGATGGGGACTTCGATAGGATTTAGGTTTTCCTTTACCTTTTCCTTTCCATTTTTGATGTGAAGAAGACAAAGGTGCTGCTCCTCTTCATCATCCTTGTTGTGCATTGCTTCCTCTTGTTGCAGAGGTTTACTAGCTTGTCAAAACTAATTGTCAGATATCGACAAGTTTAGAGTTGTGACAAAAATGCGGTAAGAAGAGGGGAGAGCTCTCAAAACAATGGGAATGAGAGATTCATCTTTGACCTCTTCTCCAAGGGCTAGAAGTGAAGCCCTCAACTCTGCAACTCTTCTTAGGAAGGATTCAATTTTCTCATTCTGTTTGAATTTCAATGTATGTAACTGACTCTGCAAATTGAGTATGACATTCTTATTCTTGGCCTCATATATTGTGCTCAGCTTATCCCAAGCTTCTTTTGCTGATGTGGCATCTCGAATGTGGGCTTGCACATCGTCGGATACTCCAAACAAGATGATGAGTTTTGCTTTCTGATCTGCTCTATCAAATTGTCATTGTTGTGTTGCATCCGTTGGTGATCTGGTTAGAGTACCAGTCACAACAGGCCAGATTTCTTCAAACTCAAGTTGTGTTTTTATTTTTGTCTTCCAAGCAGCATAGTTGCTTCCTCTGAGCAATTGTGAATCCGGAAGAAAAAATTTGGGGGCATTGGTGCCCATTTTGTAGAGATCACTGACAAGGTTTGGCTCTTATCACCTGTGTATTAGGTCTCCCAATCTATATACCGTCAGTCCGATATACCGAACCTTTCTATATACGCGCCCTTCCGATATACCCATCGGTACGTGGAAGAAGCTCACCCTTTCTATATACCCGGTGGTACGTGAAAGAGGCGTTAACGTACGTGAAAGAATTCAATACATGGTACCAAGACAGTACTGATGGGGTCTATGCGATTATTGACACCAGCTCAAAGAAATATCCTCATACGCGCGCGTAACTTCGCTATATACTCGGATAATTTCTCAGTCCGGATTTATGTCTTGCAATCGTTCACAGATGGATGGGATGGTTCATAGTGTGTGCACTGTGACCTTATTACTCCCCGTCGATTTATAGGGACGATGCCCAGATGACGTTGTTGCAGCTATATTAGGCGTTAAGTGCAGTAGTAGTCGCGACGGCTTTACCCGTAAGCGCTTCCCAGAGGCACTATATATACCGAACGCTGCGAATGAGATCTAGGATCTCGTGAGTGTTACAGAACCAATTTTACTGTTTTTTTTATTACAATTCTGCCGCTGAAAGAAGTTATAAATTTTGTAGTTGACTATGGCAACCTGTAAATTAGTACAATATGCAGTACAATTTTGAATAACAGGCAAAAAATTTCAGTTTCGGGGTCCTGGTGACCTCCTGAACCCAAAATGCTAAAAATTGCAAAAAAATAGTTGAAAATGCAATTTTTAGATGGGTCTCCTTTTGCAAAAAATGTCTGGGATGATAAAACAGACCAGATGGGATAAAAAAATTTTACCCTAAATTAGGGATTTCTCCGCTAAATTTAGTTAGTTGTAACTAAATTCAAAAAAGCCTGCTAAATTTAGCAGTTCCGCCAGAATTTCCGCCAGATGCAAAAGGAGAGTTTTTGAGTGTTTTTTGTGGGATTTGATCCTCAAACCTCTCACTCCCAAGGCGCATGCACTAGCCAACTTGCCCACTTGGGGCGCTTGGACTATGAAAGGAAGAAATTTGTATTTAATGATAAGTAAAATTGACTTACCTTTAAAAAAATGCAACTTGGTGAGCCTCCACGTGGCGCATGCTGGTGAAGGGGCGTTTTTAGGGTTGTATTTGCCTAAAAAACGGATCTGAAGCTTTTCTTTTCACCTCCACGCCTTTGTATTCTCCTATGGCCGCGTTTTTTGCATGTGGGCGCTGTTTTTTTCTTCCTGGGCGCATTTTTGTTTGCCTGGCCGCATTTTTTTATTGCCTTGGCCACATTTTTAATGGTGTTTGCTTGTTGTTTGCTTGTATTTCCTTGTGCAGGTCATTTAAGGGGAAAAAAAATGGTGCGGGCAAGAGGAGAATGGGGTTTTTTATCTCCAAAAACATTTTTACTTATGCAGGCCGCTGTAGACAAAGAATGGCGCGACTTTTGCTCAAAAAAAACATTTTTTTACCTTGTGGCGCATTTTTATCATCCACCACACCGCATCTGAGACACATTTTTGCTGTTCTTCCTTCCCTGGCCGCTTATTCTCCTCTTCCACTATATATTTTGTGCAGGTCCAGTGTGGGCGCCTCCTTTTTTTTTATTATTCTTTGCTCAGCTTGATTCACTTTTGTTTTTGCTTGTTTGTTCACTGCAGGTGCATATACACACAGACCTCCAAAACAAGCAAAACAACCTCCAAATACAGTAGATACTAAATGATTCTCTAATTTAGAGACAAAACCCTTATTGGGAAAAAAAAATTATTATTATTTTCAATACCTGGAGCAATTTTTGCCTGGTGCTGAGTGCGCCAGTGCAAAAAAAATTTGCGTTCCAAACACCTGGAACGAACTGGGGGATGTGGAAAGGTAGAGATGAGGCTGGGAGGTTGCAGGAGGCTGCACAGGCTCTCTATTGCTGCATACTCTTCTCCAATCTTCTCTATTTCTGCTGCATTCTTTTTCCACTCCTTCACAGGGCCAGAATTTCGCTCTGGTACCAAATGTAGATTGAGAAACAGGGACGGAAGCCTGTGTAGTTTTATTAATCTCAATCAACTAAAAAATTACAGTGAATAGGCTGCAATATTTATAGATATTGCACAGCCAAATACATCCGGGAGAATGAGTTGCACAGGTGCAACCAAATGCCAGAATAAACAAGCTTCCAATAACACCCGGGAAGCAACAATTACATAAAAACAAATATATTGTTGAAAACAATATAACAGTATGCATACAGACAAATATGGTTGATTAACCATATAACAAAATAACAATTTATTATTTAATTAATAAAATTAAATAATTATTAAACTATGCATAATTAAATATTAGGATAATAAAATTTATCCTAACAAAGGCTAGATGGTGGGTTACTAGAGGCAATTAAAAAATTTTGGCTCAAAATACGTAAAGTATAAAAGTGAACCGCACCTCTTACCGATTCACAAGGAGCCACGTGTCAAGCCTCAATTACATGTGGGAAGGCGAGACTGGGAGGAAGATTTTAACCAAATGGAAAATGTAGACCAACGGGCACGAAGATTGTTTTTTGACAAATTGAATTGAAAGGTTGCGGAGCATTTTGCATTTTTTAATTTTTGGTTCCAACAGGGCAAAGTGAGTCTCGAGATGCATGGACCCATTCTGCTAAACTAGTTTTCACCATTTTTTTAAGGACCTGACTAAAACATTCAAATGGACATATCATTCGATCCAGTGCCCAAAATTCAACATATTTGCCACCATCGGAAAGGTCTCGACCTCATTTATGCTATGGGAGCCTAAAACTTTAATTTCAATGAGGTTAGGTGGATTAAAATTAGGAAAATGTCTTTATGCCATTAATATGTGATCTGGTTGCTCCAACAACCAGATTAGATTTGATCTTATCCACTGTTCTTCCTTCTTCAATACGCCAAATAGACATAGCAGGAAGACTTGATAGATTGTGGGAGGATATGTGGTTTGCATTGATGGTTGGTTGTTGAAATTTTGGTATTCAAATTAATTATCCTGGAAACCAAGTAGCATCAAAGATTTAACAAGACACCGAGAGACAACGAGATCATATTATGAGTCGTTTTGAACCGGGAGGGGATTTGTCTCGACTCTTTGTCTCTCTACATCAGAGAAATGGATAGCACCTTCATTACGTATTTGATCTATCCTCACTACTTTAGGTCATGTCGTTCAACCAAGGTGAGGGGACCCGTTTTGTAACCTCTGTTGGTGAAAGATAATGAATATATCCTTCTTTGCACAAATTTGAAAAGGGACCCCGAGAAAATATGATCAATGCACCACAATTTAACTCTCATGAGTTCTCACTTCTAAAGAATGGTGATATTTTCTAAACAGGCTAAGGTTATGAACATTATGGAACCCCGATTGCTTCTACATATTTTGTGATAGAATTTATTCATTTCTTGACATACGGGAAAATAGGGTAGTTCAGGTGGGATTCATTGTTTATGAGTAATTTTTGGTGGGATATTAAGTAGGATAAACTTTATTTTTCCAGATATTTCAGAAACTTCACAACAATTGGAAAATAGAATGAAAAAATGCTATAGAATACGTAAAATATTTCTTCAACCGAGAAGGTGTACATCAATGGAGGCCCATATTTACATTGTTTCACACAATCTCCAAGAATTTAACATAAAGGCTAAAGCTAAAGACTCAATTAAACATTAAAGACCCTAGGTTTGTCATGCCTAAGATACACTCAAAGGATTATAGGTCATATTTATCAACAAATGATAGTGAAGTGATTTTAAATTGTTTATGTCATTACAGGATGAAGGCTCTTCTTGTAATGAAATTGCAAATGCCACTAAACTATCATATGGACAAGATCCTGTGTGATTCGGAGGGACTTTAACACAAGATTTCAAAAGCAACAAGAAAAACTACTTGTATACATTCTAAAATAAAGTAGACACAATTTTCCCAAGATTGACACACATTAATTCAAGTTGATTAGATTCATAAGCAGTGGGAAACTTTATTTTAAAAGTCTCGAGATTTTCAATGGTTGTACACTTACAACCAACTTGGACGTGATTGAAATCTAAAACATAGGAAATCAACGGGTTTCTCGGATGGTCTCTCGGGAAGATGGGCTTTCTCAAAATTTCTCTTAAAAATTCAACCCCTGAAACTTTTCAAGAGTATTCTCTTTGCATTTATGCATTTCGGTCACTCACTCATACCAATTTTCCCCCAAAAATAAGAATATTTGAGGAACCTTTGGTTGTTACCAACTTGTCTCGAGAAAGTGACGTTTACGAATTTATACCCAAAAGTGCCAGTGGACAAATCATGAATTGATCATGTTTCTTAGACCCTCAACTAATGATTAGGATATCATGCCACAACCTTTTGATAGTACTTCTAAAAATTCTTATTATGTCATGAAAAAATCACCGTTTTAATCATTATTCGGTGGCTCTGTATAGTTGGATCTAATAGCTAATCCTTTTCATCCTCGAAGAAACACTTTTTCATATTTTTGTGCCTATAACCTCCATTATTTAACCCTTTTCCCATTCTTTCCTCTGCAACTCTACTCGCATCTAGCTTCTATGGTAATTCACGTTTTCCAAGTGCCCGAGCAATTCTAACTTCAAAATATCAACCTTTACAATCCTTAGACTCACATATTAAGCCCTAAATCAATTTCATCATAGTTTACGAAAAAAAAATGACAAGGAATTTTATCAAAAAATGATGAAGAACAATGTGTATTCACATCTCCAAGAGAAAAAAATGGTGGCAAAATCGGATATAATACACAACAACCATTGATTCGCATTTTCTCAACTTTAGATTAGAGTCATCCACGTGTTTCCTTGGCACAACAACAAAGGTGAAGTATAGAGGAAAATGTCCAAACAAGCACGGGCCTTCCTCGTGCCCTAGGCCCAAGAAAAATGCCTTTTGGCCTTTGAAAAGTCTCACTATAAAAGGAGCCAACAAAAACCTCCACATTTCCCACTGGCGCATTTTTGATATGGTGCCCAAAAGTAGAGACCCTAAACAAGCACAGCTCACCTAATGTCCTAGTCCAGAGAGTTGTTGAAAATGTTTAAGCACCAGTGGAAGGCGCCATGTGTCTAGTGGTCCGAGATAGTTTTCTCGTGGCCTTTGAAAATTCCAAGCAAGGGTAAAGTGAGCAGAAATTTCCACATGTCTTCATGGTGATTTTTTAAAAATAAAATTTAGGGCAGGTCCTCAAATAGGCATGGGACCTCCATGTTTCCTAGGCCTTAAAAATTTTCTTGAAAATTTTAAGTATAGAGAGCAACCGACGGAATCCTCCACGTGTCTCCTTGGTGCAACTGCTAAGGTGGGACCTAGAGGTAGATCCTCAAATGAGCACCGAGTCCTCCATGCGTCCATGGTCTGAAAAAGTTGTATCGGCCGCAAAAAATTTATAAGTCGGGTAGGGCCAGCAAAAACCTCCATATGTCACCTGGCACAACTCCAAAGGTCAAACAAAGAGGTGATTTTTCATATGAGAGCAGGCCCTCCACATGGGCAAGACTTGAGTTTGAGTGGGCCTTAAATTTTCAAAATTCTCCATAGAACCACATCCAATCGAAAGGGCCACATTTCCGAGAGATGATGAGATATAAATTGATGGAGAAAACACACCCGTCAAACCATAAAATGTAGGGAAATCACCATTTGTGCCTAGAAATGAATCTTTCTTTAAGGACGGAGAATTTCGAAATGATATAAGGCCTAAATGTCATCCAAGACCATGGAAAATGATATTTCAACAGTATACAAATGAAGAAAACTTTTCATGCATCCATTTGGGGAAACAGAAAATATGACATAGCCCGCAGATTTTAGAATTTCAAGGACAAATGGGGCAAGATAAAATTGAGCACCAATAGAACTTTAAGAATCGATTCGAGTTTCTCTTCTTTCCCTCTGATTTTCAGCATATATATATTATAATAGTTCTCAATTAAGAAGGGGGATACATTCTGGTATATGGGGAAACTCTGTCAAGTTGTTTCCCAACTCCATTTCAGTTATAAGCCTTCTCCTATGACTAGAGAGTGTATTTGTGCCTCGAGCACCCATGTAATAGTTTGTGCATTTTATAGAGCAATAAAATCTTATTTTGTGGTGTCTTTCAACCCTTGGAAATATTTTTTTGTTTCTTTGTGTCTCTCTATCTCATGTTTTCTCCATATATATGCATTTCACATTTGCAGTGTAAGATGTCGTGCTTCATCGAGTTTCGATGGCGATTTGGATCCGGGTCTATGTCACTTCGTCCAACCTCCTCGGTCCCCTTTCCATGTTTAATCCTCCATCAAAAAGTATCTTTCCACTTCCTTTCGGTGTATCATCACTTTGTATAGGCTCTCTTTCCCTCTCTCTCTCTCCCTATCCCTTTAGAATGGTTAGATTAGGATTAATTAGATTTACTACCTGCACTGGAGTATGATTGTGATGTACATTAACAAGCAAGAACTAGCTTTCTCCATAGGTCCATCTCAATTTTTACAAGTCCCATAGCTTGAAAGATGGTCCAATGTTGTGTAATCATACTAAATGCCCCACTTCACACCTAGGCCATTCTGTGGGGTGTTGTGATTCTACTGCACTAACAAGAGCCTAATTGAATTTGATTCAACAGAAAAATATCATAATAAAACCTTGAATTTCAATTAAGAAACTAAATAAATAATGTTATGTATGACCTAAATTTAATTAATCTATATTATTTATAATTTCTAGTCTCCCATGACTGCACAATGGGAGAAATATCATAATTTTATTAAAAAAAGGAACACACATATACTGAACATCCGATGTAGAATATGTACTAGATTATAATACTATGTAGAAAATTATATTTTTATAATTATGAAAATTATAACATTGGAAATGGGGTAGCTACTATGGCGATAATAAATTTGCTCCTTAGCATCAATAATAGGTTCATTAGCAAGATCTCGTACACTCTTTGGCTGGTATATTGTGTAAATGTTCCTTAACATCTTGTTCACGATGGCCCTATGAGATAAAGGCTTGAGATTTTTGGGCTTTGTTCTTATTGCGCCTTCCTCCAACAACCCGCCAACCTTCCTCCCGTTGAGGTTTGACTTGATCTAGTGTTATTTTTTCTATAGGGTGGTTATGGGGGACATAAATATATGACATTTAATAATGAAAGCAAGTGTTGGGTAGATTTATATACATAACTCACTTGGGAGTAGCATTTATCACCCTACGAGAGGTCAATCTCAATACATACTGACTTATAGAGACAAGTATAGTAAAACATAATGGATTCAAGGAAAACTACCTTCCCAAGAGAAGTGATAATTTGTGGTAAGAAATTACAGAGGGAGACAAGGAAATTCAATCCACACTAGAAATTTAAGGGTGGTATACTCAAATACCACAAAGTCCCGTTTTGAACACTATCTAGGCGGATCCCATGAGGGTCAAGACTGTGTTAGTGCAGGATTTAAGCATGCTTTCAGAGGAGATTCGACCCACAAAATACCCAAGGAATTTTTTTTCTAACCATTGAAACGCAACATTAAATTTAGGAATGGGAAGAACAACATCTGAAGGAGAGAACAAATTTAGGAATGGGAAGTACTCCAGCACACCCCTTATAGTGTTAGTTCTCATGGACAAGATAAATTATGTTTCTCACATCCCCATCTTGCATTCAGTTCCTCTGCTACTTCCAAGAAACTCACAAGGGCATTCTAAATGACCCCGAAGTCCATATCGCATCTCTCAGGACCATATCCAAGCATGCAACGTGGACTCCACTGAAGTGGAATACAACATTTAGTATGTTGAGTGAATAAAAATTGATTTGCAGGATTTTTACATCATAATGATGTTCGTTTCTTACACAATCAATATGATTCCCTTAAGGGCTATGAGGATACGAATATGGATCTTGACCAATGTTTCCCATTAATTTTTTATCATGAAATGTTAGGGTTCTCACAAAATCCTGTTGTAAGTATTTAGTAAGTGAAACTCAGTAACGATGTGCAAATCTGATGTTTTGTTTTTGCATGAAGTTAAAATTACAGGTTCTTAGTTGTAGATGGTTTGTAAATCCATCTTTCCTAATAGCTTGGATTTTTATAGCAATCATGATGCAGGTGTGGGAAATAAACTCTTTTTTTTGCTATGTGTCGAGGATTTGAAGATTTATAGACCTATTTGTGTCGTGGTGGCGTAAAATCTAAAAAAACTATTTATGGGTTTTTTGCATTCGATAATGGGTTTTATCTTTGGATTTGGAAAGCTCCTGTGTATCAAGTATATGAAGAATTATATATCCATTTAAACATCCGTGTCGGGGTGATAGAAAATCTAAAAAAACCATTTCTAGGTTTTTTTGGCGTTTAGTAATGGGTTTTTTTCTTCACTTTGTAGAGATCCTATGTTTTGAGGAATTGAATATTTTTAGATCCATTTAGACATTCATGCTGTGGTGGTAGAAAATATAAGAAAACCATTTCTCCTCGTGTGTTAAGGATTTGAAGATTTATAGATCCATTTAGAATCGTGTCGGGGTGGTAGAAAATTTGAGAAAATAATTTCTCTCTACAAAGCCAACGAAAAAAATCATTACCGAACGCCAAAACCAAGAAATGTTTTTTTAGATTTTCTACCACCATGAAATGGATATTTAAATAGATCTATAAATTTTCAAATCTTCGACAAACTAGAACTCTACAAATTTGATGAAAAACCAATTACCGAACACAAAAACTAGAAAAACCTGTAAATGCTTTTTTCGATTTTTGCCACCCGACAAAGGTGTATAAATGGATCTATAAATTTTCAAATCCTCCAAAAATAGGAACTCTTTAAAGCTGAAGAAACAAACCCATTACCGAACATTAAAAGCACATAAAAACGTAGAAATGGGTTTTTTTCATATTTTCTCCCATGTCGACATGAATGTCTAAATCGATATATAAATCTTCACATCCTCGACACATAGGAAATGTGCAAAACCGAAGAAAATCCCATTATCAATGTAAAAAACCCGAAAAACCCAAATACGGTTTTTTTTTCATTTTTCTGTCACATTGGCTTGGATGTCTAAATGAATCTATAAATATTCAAATTCTTGACACACAGGAACTCAGAAAGCCAAAGAAAAACCTATTCCAAAAGTAAAAATATAGGAAAACCTATAAATGGTTTTTTTAGATTTTTGCCACCGACATGAATGTTTAATGGATCTATAAATTTTCAAATCCTCGACACATAGAAACTCTGCAAATTTGAAGAATAAAATCCATTCCTAAATGCAAAAACCCATAAATAGTTTTTTTCATATTTTCTGCCACCCCGACACATATGTCAAAATGGATCTAAAGTTCTTCAAATCCTCGACACATAGGAAATCTAAAACTCCAAATACAAAAACCCATTATCGAAGGTGAAAACCCATGTCTAAATGGATCTCTATATATTCAAATCCTCAAAACACATGAACTCGTGCAAAGTAGAAGAAAAAAATAAATTATTAAATGAAAAAAATCCATAATTTTTTTATAGATTTTTGCCACCCCTGCATGGATTTCTAAATTGATCTATAAATATTCAAATAATCAACACATAGGAACTGTAAAATTCAAGAAAAAAACCCATTACGGAACATAAAAACCATATAAATAATTTTTTTACATTTTCTGTCACAGCATAGAATGTCTAAATGTATCTATAAATGTTCAAATCCTCGACACATAGGATCTCTACAAAGCCAAAGAAACAATCCCATTACTAAATCAAAGAAACCCATAAAACCCATGAAATATATTTTTTCAGATTTTCCTCCACCTGCATTACGGATGTCTAAATGGATCTATAAATCTCCAAATCCTCAACACATAGAAACTCTTCAAAACTAAATTAAAAACCTATTACCAAACGTAAAGAACCTAGAAAAACCCAAAAATGGTTTATTTCAATTTTTTCCACCCTAAAGACGGATATATATATATATATATATATATATATATATCATGACACACATGAACTCGCAAAGCTAGTGAAAAACCCATTAAAGAACGGAAAAGATGAAGGAAAACCCGAAATTGTTTTTTTCAAATTTTCTACCACCTATCACGTTTGTCCGAATAGATCTATAAATCTTCAAATCCTCAAGACACGGGAACTCCGGAAAGATGAAGATAAAAACCCAAAAAAAATCAAAAAAAAAAAATTTCAAATTTTCTACCACCCCCACATGGATGTTTAAATGGATCTACAAATCTACAAATCCTTATTACATAGGAATTCTACTTTTCCAAAGAAAAACCAATTATCGAATGGAAAAAAACTAGATACGCTTTTAAAATATTTTCTCGCCACCCTAACATGGATGTCTAAAAGGATCAATAAATCTTCAAATCCTTGACACACAAGTACTCGAAAAATCAAGAAAATACCAATTCAAATTTTAAACTTCGAAACATTTTTTTCAAATTTTTAGTCACGCCAAAGACAAATGTCTAAATGGATCTATAAATCTTACAATTCTTGATACATAAGAACTCTTAAAAGTGAAAAAATAAACCCAAGACTCCAACGCATAAAACAAAAGAATTGTTTTTTCATATTTTTTACCACCCCAGCACGGATTTATAAATGGATCTATAAATCTCCAAATCCTCAACACATAAGAACTCTACAAAACCGAAGAGAAAATTGTATTACTAAACGCAAATAACCTAGAAATGATTTTTTAAAGATTTTTGGCCACCCGTGCGAATGTCTAAATGGATCTATAAATCTTCAAATCCTCGACACACTAGAAGTCTCAGAAGCCAAAGACAAAAACCCATTATTGAACAGAAAAACATAAAAAAGGATTTTATTAGATTTTCGCCACCCTGACATAGATGTTTAAATGGATCTATATATCTTCAAATCCTCGACACGGTGGACCGCTAAGAAGCAAAATAAAAACCCATTATAGAATGCAAAAACCTAAAAAAATCCAGAAATTTTTTTCCAAATTTTTTCCACCGGCATGGATGTCTAAATAGATCCATAAATCTTCAAATCCTAAACACAAAGGAATTGTGCAAAACCGAAGAAAAAAACCCATTACCGAATGCAAAAACCAAGAAATGGATTATTTCGGATCTTCTCGCCACTGGAAAAAATGTCTAAATCGATCTATAAGTATTTGAATCCTCAACACAAAGGAACTATTTAAAGCTAAAAACCCCATTCTTGAACAAAAAAACCCACAAATATATTTTTTCAGATTTTCAACAACCCTATCATGGATGTCTAAATGGATCTATAAATCCTCAAATCCTTGACACACGGTAACCCTACAAAGATGAAGAAAAAAACACGCATCGAACACAAAAACCTAAAGAAACTAAGAAATGTTTATTTTTTTCTTCAGATTTTCAGCCACCCTGACACAGATGTCTAAATGGATCTATCAATATTCAAATCCTCAACACACAAAAACCGTGCAAAACATCAGAAAAAAAAAACCATTACCAAAAACTAGAAAAATTGAGAAATTCTTTGTTTCAAATTTTCTACCATCCTCGCACAAATGTGTAAATGGATCTAAACATATTCAAATATTCAACACATAGGAACTCTCCAAAGTCAAGAAATAAACCCATTATAGAATGAAAACAACACAAAATTTGGTTATTTAGATTTTCTACCACCCCGAAATGGATATGTAAATCTTAAAATCCTCAACACGTAGGAACTCTACAAAGTGAAAGAAAAAATACCATTATCAAATGTAAAAATCTTGAAAAAATTCAGAACTTATTTTTTAAAGATTTTCTACCACCCTGACATGAATGTTTAAATGGATTTATAAACATTCAAATCCTTAACATACAGGAACTCTACAAAGCCAAAGAAAAAATTCTTTACCGAATATAAAAAAACCAAAAATCCTGGAAATATTTTTTTCTGATTTTCTGCCACCCCAACACAAATGTCTAAATTGATCTATAAATCTTGAAATCCTTGACATACAAGATCTTTGCAAACCCGAAGAAAAATATCATTCCTAAACGTAAAAACATAGAAATGGTGTTTTTCAGATTTTCTACCACCCTGACATGGTTGTCTAAATGCATATATAAATATTCAAATCCTTGACACACAAGAACTCAAAAAAGGTAAATAAAAAAACCCATTACCACACACAAAATACCCAAACAAAACCCTGGAATGGTTTTTTTAATATTTTTTCCACTCTGCACGAATGTCTAAATAGATTTTTAAATATTCAAATCCTCGACACACAAGAAGTCTACAAAGTAAAAGAAAAACCCCATTACCAATTACAAAAACCTAAAAAAACAAAAAAATTGTTTTTTTCTAAAGATTTTTCTACCCAAGCATGGATGTCTAAATGGAACTATAAATTTCAAAATCCTCGACACACAAAAACTCTACTAAGCCAAAGAAAAAAACCATTACCAAACGAAACAAACCAAGAATATATCAAGAAAGAATTTGTTTTCTTCATATTTTTCACACTCCCGACATGGATCTCTAACTAGATCTATAAATCTTCAAATCCTCAAAACATGGGATCTTTCAAAGTGAATAAAAAACAACCCATTACCAAAAGCAAACCACCTAAAAAAATGAAGAGATGGTTCTTTTATATTTTCTATCACCCCGATATGGATGTCTAAATGGATTTGTAAATCTTCAAATCCTAGAAACACAGGAACTCTACAAAGGTGGAGAAAAAACCAATTACTCAAAGCAAAACCCCGCATTTTATTTTTTTCATATTTTTTACCACCCTAGTATGGATGTCTAAATGGATCTATAAATCTTCAAATCCTCGACACACAAGAAATCTGCAAAGTGAAGAAAAAACCCATTACCAAACGTAAAAATCCTAGAAAATATTTTTAAAAATTACATTTTCTCGCCACCCTTGGACGGATGTCTAAAAGGATCTATAACTATCCAAATGCTTGACACATAGGATGTCGAAAAGTTGAAAAAAAAACTCTGTTTGTGAACCAAAAAAATAAAAAAATGATTTTTTAAAGCTTGTCTACCACCCCGCATGGATGTGTAAATGGATCTATAAATATTCAGATCTTTGACACACAAGAAATCTACAAAGCCAAAGAAAAAAATCAATTTCCAAACATAAAAACATGGAAATAGTATTTTTCAAATTTTCTACCACCCCGACTTGGACGTGTAAATGGATCTATAAATATTCAAATCCTCGACACAAATGAATGTTGGAAAGTCAAAGAAAAACACATTACTGAACGAAAAAAACCCAAGAATGGTTTTTATCAAATTTTTTGCCACCCCGACATGGATGTCTAAATGAATCTATAAATCTTCAAATCCTCGACACACAGGAACTTTGCAAATCCGAAGAAAAAAACCTATTACCGAATGCCAAAAACTCAAAAATTGGTGTTTTCTAATTTTCTACTACGCCGACACGCATGTCTAAATATGTCAATGAATCTTCAAATCCTCGACACAGAGGAGCTATGCAAATCAAGAAAAAAATTGTTACTGAAAAAAAAAACCCGGTAAAAACAAAGAAAATAATTTTTTAAGATCTTCTACCACTGGACACGAATGTCTAAATCCATGAATAAATCTTCAAATCTTCAACACACAATCACTATTCAAACTCAAGGAAAAACACATTAATGAACACAAAAATCTAAAAATGTTTTTTTAAAGATTTTTTCATAACCCCGACACGGATGTTTAAATGGATATATAAATCTTTAAATCCCTTACACACAAGAACTTTTCAAATTTGAATAAAAAGCACATTACTAAACGTAAAAACCCAAAGAAACTAAGAATTTTTTTCCGATTTTTAGCCAACCCAGATAGATCGCTACATGGATCTAAAAATCTTCAAATCCTCAACACACAAAAACTCTACAAAACAAAAGAAACTCAACAATGCCAAACAAACAAAACTTGCAAGTCAAAGATTTATTGCACAAATGTTTAAATGGATCTATAAACCTTCAAATCCTCGACATACGGGAACTCGCAAAGCCAAAAAAGAAACCCATTACCAAATGCAAAAATATAGAAAAACACAAATTATTTTTTTAGATTTTCCGTAGACCTTAAACGGATGTCTAAATGGATCTAAAATATTCAAATCCTTGACACATAGGAACTCTGTAAAGTTGAAGAAAAAAACTATTACCGAATGCAAAAAAACCCAAAAAAATGAGAAATGGTTTTTTTTTTCCGATTTTCTACTACCCAACATAGATGTCTAAATATATCTATAAATATTCAAATCCTCAACACATGGGAATGCATCAAAGCCAAAGAAAAAAACACATTACCAAATGAAAGAAAGAAAAAAATGGTTTTTATCATATTTTCTGCCACACACAAGAACTGTGAAAAGCCGAACAAAAAAAACCATTACCGAACGTAGAAAACCCATAATTTTTTTTTTTAGATTTTCTTCCACCCTGGCATGAATGTCAAAATGGATCTATAAATCTTTAAATCCTCCACACACAGGATCTCTATAAAGCCGAAGAAGAAAATCCATTACTGAAAGCAAAAAACCCAGAAATAGTTTTTTTAGATTTTCTACCACCCCGTCACGGATGTTTAAATGGATCTATAATTCTTCAAATACTTCACACACATGAACTCTATAAAGCAAAAGAAAAAAATCATTATTGAACATAAAAACCTAGAAATGGTTTTTTTGATATTTTCTACAACCCTAACATGGATATCTAAATGGATATATACATCTTCAAATCCTCTAAACACGAGATTTGCAAAGTCAAGAAAAACCACCATCGAACACAAAAATGTAGAAAAACCCGGTAATGGTTTTTTTCTAATTTATCGCCACCCCGACATGAATGTCTAAATGGATCTATAAATTTTCAAATCCTCGACATAAAGGAAATCTGCAACGTCGAAGAAAAAACCATTAACGAACGCAAAAAACCTAGAAATGCTTTTTTATCATTTTTTTTCCACCTTAACATAGATGTCTAAGTGGATGTATATATCTTCAAATCCTTAAAATACATGATTTTTTCAAAGTGGAACAAAATATCCCACTATTGACCGTAAAAAAACCTAGAAATGGTTTTTTTGATATTTTCCGTCACCTAGGCATGAACGTTTAAATGGATCTATAAATCTTCAAATCCTCGACACAAAGGAAATCCGTAAAGCTAAAGAAAAAATATCATAACCAAATGCAAAAATCCTAGAAAACCCCAACAATGGTTTTTTTCAGATTTTCTGCCACCTTGACACGAATGTCTAAATGAATCTATAAATCTTCAAATCCTCGACATATAGGAACTATAAAAAACCTGAAGAAAAAAACCCATCATGAATGCAAAAACCCACAAATGGTTTTTTTAGATTTTCCACCACCCCAAGAAGAATTTGTAAATGAATCTTTAAATCTTCAAATCCTCAACACACATGAATTTTTCAAAGATCAAGAAAAAACAAAATACCAAACGTAAAAACGTAAGAGAAACCCGAGAAATGGTTATTTTCATATTTTTCAACTACCTCAGCCCAAATGTCTAAATAGAATCAGTAAACCTTCAAATCCTTGACACATAGAAAATTTGTAATTTTGTAGAAAAAAAAACCCATTAATGAATGCGAAATACTAAGAGAAATCTAGAAATAGTTTTTTTTTCGATTTTCTGTCACCCCGACACAAACGTTTTAATGGATCTATAAATCTTCAAATAATCGACACAAATGAACTTAGTACAACCAAACAAAAAAAAACCTGCATGTCGAGGATCTTTTACATGAATGTTTAAATGGATCTACAATCCTTAAAATCCTCGACATACGAGAACTCGCAAAGCCTAAAAAAAGAAACCCATTACCGAATGTAAAAAAATTAGAAAAACACATAAATTATTTTTTTTAGATTTTCCATAGACTTGACACGGATGTCTAAATGGATCTAAAAATCTTCAAATCCTCGACACACATGAACGTTTTAAAGCCGAAAAAAACTTATTAGCGAACGCTAAAAAGTGTAGAAAAACCCGTGAAATGGTTTTTTTTTCCGATTTTCTACCACCCACTACGAATGTCTAAACGGATCTATAAATCTTCAAATACTTGACACAAAACAACTATGCAATGCGAAACAAAAAAGAAAACCATTACTAAACAAAATTATCCTAGAAAACCTAAGAAATAGTTTTTTCGACTTTTCGCCACCTTGGCACGGATATCAAAATGGATCTATAAATCTTCAAATTTTCAACACAAAGGGACTCTGCAAAGCTAGGAAAAAACCCATAACTGAATGCCAAAAACCTACAATATGTTTTCTCATATTTTCTGCCACCCCAACACGGATGTCTAAATTTATCTATAAATCTTCAAATCCTCAACACATAGGAACTCTGTGAAGACAAAGATAAAAAAACTATTATCGAATGTAAAACCAAAAAACCAAGAAATGGTTTTTTTAAAATATTTTCTACCACCTCGACAAGAATGTCTAGATGGATCTATAAATCTTCAAATCGTCAACACACAAAGCAACTCGTAAGATGAAAAAACAACCCATTACAAAACACAAAAAATCCGTAAATGGTTTTTTTACATTTTCTGCCACTCCGGCACAGATGTCTAAATGGATCTATAAATATTAAAATCCTTGACACAAAGGAACTTTGGAAAGATGAAGAAAAAAACCATTACCAAACACAAAAATACCCAAAATGGTTTTTTTAAAATTTTCGACCACCCTAGCAGGGATGTCTAAATGGATCTATAAATCTTCAAATCCTCGACACACCAAAAATCTACAAATTCGAAGAAAAAAACCCATTTTGGAACTTAGAAAACCAAAAAAACATAGAAATGGGTATTTTTAGATTTTCCACCACCCCGATATGAATGTATAAATGGATCTATAAATTTTTAAATCCTCGACACACAGAAGTATGAAAATGGTGGCCCTTATTAATTGACCATGGAATTGACCCCACAAATAATTTTTTTATGGATCCTCTTTCATATTGAGGGCTTCCCTTTGCACTCATTAATATTTATGCCTCTAATGATGTAGCCGAAAGAGCTGATATGTGGTGGTGGATATCCAAATCCATTCTCTATGCATTTGGGTTATAAGCGGAGACTTTAATATGGTTGAAACCCTAAATGATAAATGTGGCCACCTACCTATTATGTGGACACCTAGTGAAAGGGAAGCATGGTACTTCATGCAAAATAAATTTGAATTCTTGTATCCTAACACATCTCACTTTCCCACCTCTGTAGCTTGGTACACATGGTCCAATTTTCATGTAGGGATAGATCACATCCTTAAATGGCTCGACAGGCCATTTTGTTAGATCAAAACGTTTTTTATTTTGAGAGCATTTATTCCATACTAGTGGAGATTATGCCCGACTTTTATCCTTTCAAAGCACTCCCCTATGCGATTTCGTATGTGTTGGCATGATGCATGACCATTTTTTCATAAAGGCCAATTCTTTCTTAATACTGGCTTGATGCAACATGGCCCCATTGTCAATCATATCTAGTAGATTTGGAATTTAATTCCATGACCCAGTCATTGGCATTGATTTCATCCCCATATGTGCCAGCTGCTTACTTTGGTGGGAAGAATCGATGACTCAAAATAAAAGATTTCTTACTATCTATGGCTGCCATATCACAAAAATTTGACACCACTCATACACCGCTAACACCTCATCTTATGTCCAAGCGATGTTGGCACTTCAAGACAATCCCTTCTCTAAGGCTCTACAACTACAATTTACAACTCTCTCGG
This sequence comes from Taxus wallichiana var. yunnanensis, assembly GCA_018340775.1. Classification (NCBI taxonomy): domain Eukaryota; kingdom Viridiplantae; phylum Streptophyta; class Pinopsida; order Cupressales; family Taxaceae; genus Taxus; species Taxus wallichiana. The sequence goes on from CM031239.1 coordinate 977,789,075, forward strand.
CATCAAATACAAATTGTGGATAGTTATAATGCTAGAGGTACTAAGATTCGGCTCGAATGCACTAGCTCAAGGTTAAAGATCAGGTCTCAAAAGTTTTTTTTTCTCTTCAAGCCATAAAATCTTCTAAATATATCTCGAGCTATCATGGATAACATCGCTTGAATCACTACCCCACAAATTATGTTGCAAGCTTTTTGTGACATTACAAGCTTGTTTTCCAAGCTTAGCCACCCTCTGAAGCTTGTTCGGCCACTCATGACCAATGTTTACAAGTTGTGCCTCGAGTTTTGAGAGGCTCGAGAAGGTGCTCTGTGAAACAATAATCACTATAAAAGACCTCCATGAAGCCACTATGTAAATGGATGATGATAAAGCACTAGGATGTGATGGATTCCCTTGTTAATTCTATAAAACTCTCTGGGACTCGTTGAAAAGAACTCTTCCAAGTCTATCTTAAATGGTTTCACAACCTCTCCCTAGGGCCTGGAATTAACAACATGAACATCAAATTTATTCCTAAGAAAGGAGATCTCAAGACAAGCAATTTTTGGCAGCCAATTACTCTATTGAATGTATCCTAAAAAATTATTTCCAAAGTGTTAGCTTTGTGATTACGTAATCTATTTCATGTTATTATTCAGCCATAGCAAACATGATTCATACAAGGACACTTCCGCTAGATAAGATCATCATAGTTTGGGAATGCATGGAATGGACCAGAAAATCTCACTAGGTCAAGTTATGTTTGTCAAGATTGACTTTGAGAAATCCTATGATCGGATTGAATGTCCTTTCATCCTCATCATGTTTTAGGCACTTTTCTTTGGCCTCAACTTTATTCAATTCATCAAGTATGCTCTTTGCAAATTCCTCTACTAAAATATCTCCACAATGGCCTTAGTTCATAGCGCTTTGGGCTATTCCAGTCCCTATCAAACAAGGCTATCCTCTAGCCCATACACTTTATGTGCTGGTGGTCGAAGGATTTGGTTATCTCTTAGCCCATGCCAAAACTCAAGGTCTTGTTTGTGGAATTTCACTACCTATTGAGCCCAACTCTCAAATCCTAAATGGGAATTTACAGACGATTTGTTCCTTACGCTTATCGAGGATGAAAGTAACATTTTCAATGTCATAAAATGGTTGGATACTTTCTTCCTAGCTTCGGTTCCTCTATTCAATCAAGAAATTCAATGCTATAGGTAATCCTTCCTTCTGTGCTGACTAGCTTGCCATATTTGATTGGAAAATTCTACAACATGGTGAGATCTTCAAATTCATTTTTATTCCTTTTACTTTTCAAGCCTCCCGTCGATATATGGCATTATGTCATTTAACAGTGGCAAAAAAATGGAATACTTGATCACTAGACCTTTGTCTTTGGATGGAAAATTCCAAATTTGTTTCAAGTTCTAAAGCGAGTCACCCATGTTGATTTCTCATCTTCTTCAGTTTCTTCCAAATCCTTCATCCGAAAGCTAGAAACTTTTCTCAAAGATTTCTTATGGGATAATGCGTCTACTGGAAAAAAATTTCATCATGTCGCTTAGGATATATGTTTCTTACCTCAAAATTCTAGAGGCCTCGGGCTTATTCACATTCAACACCAAGGGAAAGCTCTTTGTGCCAAGTGGATTATCAAAAGCATCATTGTCCAAGAAGCTTGGAAAGTTCTCATATGACATGGAATTTACAAAGGCTCTCCTTATGACCACCCTACATGGAAATTTGTAGGAATTTTCAATTTTCTCATCACTCTTGTGCCTCTCAAAATCATCGACACCTTTTTGTTTAAAATTATCTAGAAATCATGTGAGTGTGTCAAACCCTCACTTTTATGGAAATGGGATGGATTTCATAGTGGTCTATCTCTGAACCAGCAATATCTCTGGTGGTCACCAATTTTTCAATCCCAAGATCAATACCTTGCAAAGATCCGAGGAATGTCCACGCTCAAATTCTTCATTCGCGCAGAATTTATACCATCGATGCATTTTTCAAGTAAGAACAAACAATCATGGTTTTCTTGGATAGAGTTTAAAACTCTATTTTGGATCTCAAACTAAGATCATGATACTTTTAATATTGTGATCAATTAATTTCCCGATCACATGTTACATAATATTGTTGTGCAATCTTCTCACCCTTTGTGGACAAACTTGAAGTGGTATGTTGATTCTCCTTTTCGTAACTATAAAGCCAAAAAGGCTATCAGTGGCTCTCACCCCATGGTGGAAAAGCTTAATAATTTTTGGGAAATTCACACCACCCCGCCGCCTCTACATTTGACGGTTTGAGACTATTTGAACTATATGTGTTGAGCCAAAAATTGCTCATTTTCTTTGTTGTTTTCTTCACCAAGGCCTTCCTATCGTGGCATGCGTTGTTAAAATTAGGATTTGAGATCCCAAATGCCCCTTTGTGGGCATCTATAAATTATTATGCATGTATTTTGGTTCCAGCTCAAATCTCAAACTTACTAGAATTGGATATGTGTTGTTCAAATTAGGATTTGAGATCCCAAATGCCCCTTTTGTGGGCATCTAGAAATTATTATGCATGTATTTTGGTTCCACCTCAAATCTCAAACTTCCTAGAATTGGATTCATACTTTTTTCTTTCCTTCCCAAGCACCATTGTTTCACTTGGAAACATATCCTCTTAGAGACAATCCTAAAAATTTCCTATGTTCACCAATATTTGGAATGTTTTCAAAGGGGGATTATATTTTGGATATGGAAAGAAAGTAATTATTTTTCTTTGCTAATTTTGTAGTTGATCAACCCTTCTCGATTTATAATAAATCTATGGCGATATCCAATGTGCTTCTATAGATTCATGTTCAAATGACTAAGGTGGCAATGGAGGTGGACCACTTCAGGATTTGTTGCGTCGCCATGGGGGAGCCCCATGGAATGTTTCCTAGGTTACTCCCTCTCCCACAAGGCACTCCTCACCTTTAGCTCAGTGGCGGTGACGCGAGTAGATCCTAGCTTCGGGTGTTCAATCACTACCTTCGTTCTTGTGGACCGAGTGAATGGCGAGTCATTCGGGTAGGTGTCACCATAGTCGTGGCTCTCCACCTCATTCCTTAGCTCTCCAACAAGGCTAGGGCTCACTACCTGGAAACTTGGGTGGGGTTCTCTTCCTCATTCATTAGCTCACCAAGACGTTTAGGGCTCTCCCTCCATCAGTTCTCAACAAGCCACCGTCATCTACCGCGACCCCTTCCTTCTCGCTAGAAAATTCTCATGGCTCAACTTAGCCATTCCTACGTGTAGGAAAGTAGATCCTGATGAAGAACATGAATATGGATGGGATATTTCCGACACTAAGCAAGGATCTACTGGGTTCACGGTGGCCGATTATCGAGGATCCGCCCGCCGCCGCCTCGGGTATGTTTGTTGTTGCTTCTTGATTTTGTCTCTTTTTCTTGTCGGGATTAGTTTTGTCTTGTATCTTCCTAAGCTTGATCTAGTTTAAATTTTTGTTTCCTAGGATCAACCTAGTTTTTTCATGGTTTTGAGGCGTGCTCTCATACCACCTACTTTTTTGTTGAATTCTATCTTTTATCTTATTGCATTAATATATTATAATATATTTTTCCTGGAAAAAAATTATAACATTATAGAGAATCCAATTTTTGTTTCTCATTAAAACTATCTAACTTTGTACACGAACCCTAATTTCCTACTAACAGAAAATATAGTTAGTTTATAGAATTTGACTTCTAAACTCATGGAACTTATATGTTACATAATTCATAGCATTCATACATAACCCAATATACCATGGAAATATTTCCATAAAATTAATAATCTAACTACCAAAATAATCTAATAAAAAAATCATCATCGAACTTGTTTGAATCTCTCGACACATTTGGAACAAAATAGGAAGATTCATCACAAAATTCCAAGAGCTAATTTTTAGAAAGGAATCAATGAGGGAATAGTATTTTTTCATTTACAGTAATGTTCGTAATGTAAAATCACTCAATATGGATAAGAAAAATCATACCAACACTATGTCATCAATGTATAATTTACACACTATGCCACATAGTTTCAAGCTTTCATATCTAATATATCTCAAAATTATTTTAATCCTACTCATGGAAGATATCATAATGCATTATTTTCATTAACCTACATGCATTCAAAATTAATATTACAACAAAAATATCAATCCATTTTTTAAAAATGTCCATATAATCATAAAAATTGTGTAGGATAGAAGCAATGTGTTTCATTCAAATGAAATATTTCAAGTAATAAATTTTTCATACATAGTATATTCACATTAGTGATATAAAAGGAAAAAAACATGGAAAACATGTAGTATTGAAGCTATTCACCATTAATAAATAAACTAATTATTAGATAAGGAATTGGTGGTCTAGGGTGATAAAGTGTGTCACTAAAAAAACAAAAAAATCAAGAAACCTATTATAATTTTCAAGCACCCAATATTCGAATAAAAACATGTTTTGTGATGTTAAACAATTCGATAAAAGAAATCTCATCCACAATATAAAAATCACAATAAAGTGATTTCGAATTTTAAAAATAAATTTTACAATCTTTTCCTTGAGTTCCTAATGTTATAATGTTATTGGCTATGTAGAAAATGAGATAATATTTTTTTGATTTATGAGTCCCAAACAACAATAAAGTATTAATAAGATGGAAACAACCTAAGATTAAAGAAATAAAACTTCTATCTCTAAATAAAATTCCCTAAATGAAAATATATCCTTATCCCGACAACCACAACATTTATTTCCAATAAGTATATTATTACTTATCAATTTTAATGAAAATTACCAAAAAGGGAAGCCATATGAGATGCTACACTTATAATAACTATGCATGGTCTTATGAGCTACATCTTAACATTCCCATTAGAGTGTTAACCTTTCTACGATCACTACAACCTAAATACTCGAATACTTGTCATCTCGAAGTATTTATAAAAAAATTATGTTGAGGTGTGTGGTGACACACATAATTAGATCCAAATAACTTCTATCTAAACCAATTTAATATATATGTAAATCCACCTAAGAATGGGAGATAAATTGTTGTAATATTTTTTCAGGAGGAATTTATACAAAATTCTTACCCGAAAAAATATCATAGTCATGGATGTAAATATAATTTTCCATTACCAAAATCTTTACAAGATGTATCAATAAGTTTTTAATGTAGCTAGTCGATAATATGATGGTAGTATTATTTCCATAAAACAACTACTTATCACTCCTACTATATTACATCAACAAAACACAATAGCATGAATCCCATCAATTCAAGATCCGGTGAGAAATGAAAAATACATATGATGCTATGATCAGGTCAAGATACAACAACGTGCTTAATTTTTGATGAAAACTGATCTTATATTATATTAATTAAATAAGATATAACATTATTTTCAACAAAAATATGGTGGTATGAGAGCACGCCTCAAAACCACAAACAAACTAGGCCGAGTCGAGGAAAATGATAGACACAATAGGAAACACGTAGAAAACAATCAAAACAAAAACTAAGCAAGAACATAAAACATCCCCAAAGCAAGAGGATTGTGGTCATCAAGCCATCTTGAACTAGGGAGGTCTTTACCAAAGATCTGGAATGACCCAACCAATGATGTTCTCATGTTCAATGTTTACCACCACACGAGTAGGGAAGATGGTGTTAGGGAGGTGGGGAAACTTGTAAGAACCTGTTAGTGTGGAATCACAACACCCATGAATGGCTCGGGTGTGAAGTGGGGAATTCGGTGTGATTACACAACATGGGACCATATCTCAAGCTATGGGACTTGAAAAACTTGAGATGGACCTCTAGAGAAATTTGGTTCTTGCTTCCTAATCTACCTGCCACAAGCTACTCTAGTGTAGGAAGAACCTATTCTATCCTAATCTAACCATTCCAAGGGGACAGAGAGAGAGAGATAGGGTGAAAGATCCTACACTAAGCGGTGATACACTAGAAAAGGAAGTGGTTGAATCATAGATCCGACTACCTGAAGTGGAGAGAGGTGAGTAGAGGAGAGGGTGGAAAGATTCCACCACAGACCAGAGATAGATTTCACATGGAACACCACTTCAAAACCCATTAATAAAAGCTCCTAGAACCTGCAACAAACATCATAGTATGCACAATATACCCGTAATGATGAGAGGTAAGAAGAGACAACAAAATAAGCCAAGGATGGACAAATGCATCACAAAACAAATTTTATTGCTCCAAAATGTTACACGGTACATCATTAGTGGGAAAGAGGTAAGAAAATGCCATTACAGAGCCATGGGAGGAGGCTTAGAATCTACATTATACCCTAAGGAAGAAAGAGAGAGGGGGGTAGAGGAGAAACAATGACCAACCCTTTGAATATGCCCCTTCATTACAATATATAAGAAGAACGAGAGAGAGGAGGGAAGAATTCGAATCCTACTTCAACCACCTTGAGATTTTCATTGAATCCTTCTTTTAAAATTCGACCACTATCAATCAAAGCCCTCTAAAATCCACCTACAAACTGGCCGATTATGGTTCCCTATGTCTGCTTGGTGTGCTAAGGATGAAGAATGGAAGATCAAATTAAATATATTCGGTAGTGCTGAAATCGATTTCGTATTAATGAACCGGAAGATGTTTTCCCATTTTCACCCAATAAATCCTGTTAATAATGATATCTTATGTTTTCATGGCATAGAGGGTGTCGAGACATTTCAAAAAATTCTTCTCCTATGAAAATATGAGTTTCCAGTCAAAATATATGGCCATCTGAATATTAGGGTCATGAGTGTGCCATGTTTAAAGAGTCTATCTGTATCGGTTCCACGTGGTAGCCTCATGCATCTTGGAGATTCACCTCCTTCCTTATACTATTGAAATTGTGTTGGGATGACACATGGTGGATTCCGTGAGCTCCTTGGGATCCTTTGTATTTTGCCTAAGTCTCCTTTCTTGGCGGGGCCAAAACTCTGATTCTGGACATGTGGAAGCTTGACATGTGTCTGGAAACCCGCTACAAATTTTACTTTTGAAGTTACGCTGAGCTAACACTTGGATCCCTCTGCTATCCTACCTCTACTTTGACTATTCAACTCCTAACTTTGTCCCCTGTTTTAGACGTGGGAAAGGTGGCGAGCCTGCTCTCATTTGGGGACTACCTCAAGACTTTCCTTTTGAAATCATACCAATGAGACACATGGAGGCTTCCACTAGTTCTCTATACTTATTCATTTTAGGCATGATCTACTTTTTGGTCCCTAGACACATGGAAGCCTTGCGCTCATTTGAGTCTCTGCTCCAAATTTTACTTTAGAAGTTGCATCGTTGAGACACTTGGTGCCCTTCACTAACTCTTAGATTTTTCAATGTCCAGATCAACTTCTTGGGCTCTAGACACGTGGAGGCTTGGCATTTGTTTGATTCTCCAATTAAAATTTAACCTTTGAAGATGCATCATTGAGACACTTGGCAGCTTTTGCTGATTCTTCCATACTTAGCCAATTATGGCTCACTCTGAATCATTTATGAGGCCTAAAACCTTTGAGTCTTTCTCCATTTCTCTCCTTTAAGCCTTTTGTTTTCTTTGACACTATTTTATTCCTTCCCCAATCATGCCCTCCATTTTAGAACCTTCCTGTAACATGTTCATTGGATTCGAAGTGTGGGTTCATTTTTGGAACCATTTCTTGAATTTCTTCCTACGCGGGGTCGCGTTTGATCAATTTTTTCGGGGGACAAAATAGAGATAACAATTTGGTGACTCATAGGGGCATCTACCTACTAGATGAAGAGATCAGTAGCCTAGAAAAATCCATTAGGCATGGAGTTAAGAATGATCTCCTAATACTGATCATGTCTTTGATCCGTGAGCCCGACTATTTGCACTTGGTGACCTTGAACCTGCCTTGGAAATGGACTTCCTCAAAACCCATTTTTATTTTTTCTGTATTTATTTCATTTTTGAACTAGCAACTGTTACATAAATTTATGGGTCTCTCTATCATGAATACTAAAGGGCCTGGCCTTGGTAGCTCTGGAGCAATGCGACAAAACTTATGTACAAAGACAAAATCATACATGCCTCAAATGAGACATGCAGAGTGTGCACAAGCACTTCTTCTGCTGAAAAAAAGTCTACTCCTACTCCTACACTAACTAGAGAGAAAGAGGCTAAAAAGTCCTGCTACAAGTAGGGAGAAGTAGCTTCCCTTTCTCAAAAGGGGCAGCCATGCAAATGATTTGACATTGAATATGGTTGCCTGTATGAGTGAAAAAATGACTATAAGCTAGTCCTCCACCCAAATCATCAAGGTATCTACATCAACCAAAAATACCTCCTCAAGTTGATTGGTATTGGACTCTTAGAGGTGTTGATGGTGACCCTTAGTGCTTTGAAACTCATCCTCATGCCCTGAAGTGGGCATGACTAGTTTTGGCTTCTCTCTTGGCTCTAATGAAGCCAAGTACCTTATGGGAACTAATTGATCCTTTGGATGTGCCCATTACTATTAAATTTAATTCTAAAAATGGAGTCTTTTTCTAACCTTCCTGGGTGGATGGTTTGAGAGAGATGATGACATCCTCTTGCTCTTTCACTTCCTCCTCTTGTGAAGAACATAGAAGATTCTTTTCTTCCAACCTTAGTTCCATAGGGCTATTCTGAAATGTAGGTTGTTGTCCTTGAATTCTCTCCTTCATGGCAGAAATCCTATGTAATTGGAAGGTGGATGATGGAGGAGAAAATGATGTGATCTTCATAGGCTCTTCTCCATGAAAGTAATCCTCCAAGTCAGAAAGATAATCTGCATCCTTTTGTCCTACTACATGTGCTTAACCTCCTCCATGATGTCCTCCTAATTTGAAAATTTCTCACTATGGTCCTCCTCATCTTCAAACATGAAGTTTGAAAGCTCAAAATATTCTTTGAGATTAGGGTTTGAAGGGGATGAAGTGGGAGGAAGAATTAAAGGTTCTTCTATGGCCTCGCTCTATACTTGGAGCCTGCGGAACTATATGGTCCTCCTCCTCTGCTACAAACTTAGCCTCAGCCACCACTGGTTCTTCAACCTTGACCTCCTCTATTGGCTTAACCACCAAGTGAATCTTTGTAAACCCAAATTTAGTAGCCCAACTCTTTAGATTGTCTATCATTTCTTTTATGTTGGGTTTCTCTTATTTCTACCCTTGACTGGTTGTTTAATTTTCATCTCCCCAACATGGATTTGGGGATGCAAGAGGAGTGGTAGGTTGGGATTCAACAAGTTTTTTTGTTGTTTGTGCTGGAGAGGGAAGTGGAATTTCTTTTTTTCTTTGGAGGGAAATATTGTTTCAAGGACAAAGTATAGAAGAATATAGGTGAGGTGGAAGACTAGGAGATGGGGAAGGGAAGTCAATAGTTTGGGTAGCAAGTGAGGGGCTTAACTCATGACATAGATGAAATGATAAAGTTTGGGAAAGAGAAAATGAAGAGATAGGAGGTGTTGGACTTACCCATTGACAAGGTTGTCTTGTGTCCAGCTCATAGGCCTCAATCTCCTTAATCCACTATGCAAGTTGAGGTAACATTTCAACCATGAAGTCAATCTTCTCCTGAGGGTTGTAATGTCTTGGAAAAGGGCCTCCCCATGGATAAGGTGTCCTAAAACCAATCCTAAATGCCTTCATCTATGTTATACCCCTGGATTGCACCATGCTAGCCTCCATTCTTTGAATATTCTCCAAAAACAAGTATTCTCCACATATCTATCACCATTGTATATGTCTCGTTGTTCTTCATAAGCTCCATGGCGAAAGTGACTTTGAGCCTACTCATATGGGTAAGCATAATGGTTATAGATTTGATCATAATGCTAATTTGGAGGAGTTGGGAAATGCGTTAGAGGTCGATTGCACTACTATTGCTGCAAGTGTGATTTCTAAGAAGGAAAGGAATCCGTGATTGCACAAATTCATGGAATAGGAGAAAATGAAAGATATGGAAGAAGAAAATGGATGAAATGAGTGGAAATGGAGGGAAAAGGTGTGTAACTCAGAGATGGGGTTGTTGAATAGATGGAGTCACCATATGTGCTTACATGTGCCTATAAATGTTGAACCTTAACAGGAACACACTAACATATTAAGATGAAGTGGTAAGGTGCTTCAAACTTGTTACACCAGGTGTGCCAAAACTATTAGTGTGGTTGCACGGTGGCTTATGATTTTTTTGTAGTGAGACACCTTGGAAATATGGAAGATCTAACCTCGGTGTCCCACCAGGCATTCCAAAACTATTATTGTTGAATCACAACACCCATGAATGGCCCGGTTGTTAGGGCATTTAGTGTGATTGCACAACATGGGACCATCTCTTAAGCTGTAGGACTTGCAAAAATTTAAATGAACCTCAGGAGAAAGCCGGTTCATGCTTCGTAAGCTACTCCGCCACAAGCTGCTTTAGTGCGCAGCAGTAACATATTATATCCTAATCTAACCATTCCAAGGGGAACGAGAGTGAGAGAGAAGGTGAAAGATCCTACACTTAGAGGTGATACACTAGAAAAGGAAGCAATCAAATCACGGATCCGACTACCTAAAGTGGAGAGAGGTGAGCAGAGGAGAGGGTGGACAAAATGTACCACAAACCAGAGATAGATTTCACATGGAACACCACTTCAAAACCCATTAAGAACAGCTCCTAGAACCTACAAAAATTTCACATGGAACACCACTTCAAAACCCATTAAGAATAGTTTCTAGAACTCGAAACAAACATCAAAGCATGCACAATATACCTGCAATGATGAGAAGTAAGAAGAGACAACAAAATAAGATAAGGATGGACAAATGCATCACGAAACAAATTTTATTGCTCCAAAATGTTACATGTTACATCATCAGTGGGAAAGAGGCAAGAAAATTCCATTACACACCATGGGAGGAGGCTTAGAATCTGTATTCTACCCTAAGGAAGAAGGAGATAGGGGGGAATAGGAGAAACAATGACCAACCCTTTGAATATTCCCCTTCATTACAATATGTACAAAGAATGAGAGAGAGGAGGGAAGAATTTGAATCCTGCTTCAACCACCTTGAGATATGCATTAAATCATGCTTTGAAAGCTCAACCACTATCCATCACTACCCCTCACAAATCTACCTACATTCTGTCGATTTTGGTTCCCTATGTCTTCTTGGTGTGCTAAGGAAGAAGAAGATTAGATCAAATTAAATATAATCTGGTAGTTGAAGAAATCAGATTCTGTATTAATGGCCTAAAATACATTTTCCCATTTTTCACCCATTAAAGCCTCGTTAAAAATATATCTTTTTTTTGGCATGGCGTAGAGGGTGTCAAGATGTGTCCAAAAAGTCATCTCCCACCCAAATATGAGTTTTGAGTCAAAATATATGACCATCTAAATATTAGAGTAGTGGGCACACCATGCTTAAAGAGTTTTCATATATCAGGTCCCTGTGGCAGCCTCACGCATCTTAGAGATTCTAATCCTTCCTTATTCTCTTGAAATCACGTCGGGATGACACGTAGCGGCTTCCGCGAGCTCCTTGGGATACTTTTTATTTTTCTTAAGTCTCCTTGCTTGGCGAGACTAAAAGTCTGACCTGGACATGTGGAGGCTTAGTGCTTGTTTGGAAACCCACCCCAAATTATAATTTTGAAGTTGCACCTAGCTGATACTTGTTCCCTCCGTTGGCCTACCTCTACTTTGACTACTCAACCCCGACTCAATACCCATTTAGGATTTGGAACATGTGGCAAGCCTACGCTCATTTGGGGAATACCTCAAGACTTTCATTTTGAAATCATGCCAATGAGACATGTGGAGGCTTCCGTTGGTTCTCTATACTTAGTATTTTTGACCCACTCTCCTTTTTGGTCCCTTGACACGTGGAGACCTCACGCTCATTTGAGTCTCCCCTACAAACTTTACTTTAGAATTTACACCATTGAGAAACTGGCGCAATCCACCGACTATTAGAATTTTAAACAGATGGCTCAAATTTTGGGGCTCTGGACACTTGGAGGTTTGGCACTTGTTTGAGTCTCCACTTTGAATTTAAACTTTGAATACGCACCGTTGAGACACTTGGTAGCTTCCATTGATTCTTGCATACTTTTCCAATTATGGCTCGCTCTGAATCATTTGTGAAGCCCAAAACCTTTGAGTCTTTCTTTTTTCTCTCCTTTGAGCCTCTAGTTTTCTTTGAAACTATTTTCTTCCTTCCCTAGTCATGCTCCTCCATTTTAGAACCTTCCTGTAACTTTTTCATTGGATTTGAAGAGTGGGTTCGTTTTACGAAACCATTTCTTGAATTTCTTCCTACACGGGGTCGCGTGTGATCAATTTTTTTGGGGGACAAAATAGAGATAACAAGAACACGACAATGATGGTGGGGAATATTCCATCCATCCAAGGTTCTCATCTCAAGGGAGACAGTGAGATCCACTCGAGTTGATGATTAGAGGGAGAACCCTAGACTTGTTGGTGAGTTGGTGGTATAAGACTCCTCCATTGTATATTGTGGTTAAAGTGGCGATCTCGGAAGAATGAACTCTGTTATGAGTGACTACACTGCACCACCACATCCATGCAAAGTGAGGAATGCCTTTGAGATGGTGATGGTGTCTTCTAGGTGACATTAAATGGGGCATTCGCCCAATGCCCCGACATAGTCATTAAGTGGTTCACCTGTAGTGAAAATTTATTAGCCCGTACTCGAATCTATACAAGCACATTGGAGATATACATAGACTTGTTATACACTAAAAACTATTGATCAACTTCAGAATTAGCAAAAAAAAATTGTTGGATTCTTTCCATATAAAAAAATTCCCCTCTTAAAACATGCCAAATTTGGGTGAACATCTGTGGAATGTTTAGGTTATCTCCTAATAGAAAATTCTTTCAAGCAAAAGACCGAGGTCTAAGAGGAAAGAAAAAGGATTGGATCCAATTCCATACAAGTTGTGCTTTTAGACAAAATCATAAGACGTATAACAAACTTTCCATGTCGCCACATAATGGACAGTTGGGAGCTTTGACCCTGATTTGAACAAGTTGAGAACCCATTAGAAGACCGTGGTGTAGAATACACCGGAGAAAGTGGGTAATTTTAGGTTGCACATAGACTGATCAAACAGTGTCAAATTTCCTTCTCCAACAAAATGTAGTAGAATGAACCCCCCATCGAGAGTTGAGTTTTTCAACCATGGGAAAATGAGGGGATAGCCAATGATATCCTTACTAGTTGAATAATTCTGAAATGGGCTATAAACATACCATTTCTAGTCCGTCCACCAAGGGCAAAAGGAATGCACAAAAATCTTGTGCAGCATTATGTTAGGAACCAAATTGATAAATTTTGTAATACTCGAAGGATCCTTAATGGTCAGCTAAAAAATATTTTTAAGGTCGACCAAGAATACCAAGATTGAGAGTTAATACAAACATGCCAACAACTTTAACATGAACATGAAAAATAAGGAGATTGAAAAACCCCAAACCCTTCCATGGGTGGTGGCCGTAAGATGACCCCTCTTTGATGTCATTGCGGAGAAGCACTTTACACGCTTGTTTTCCTTCAATGCATCGAATGATCCATTTCACATAGAGTGCCCGCCCATGGAGTTGAATTTCAATGAGGCCGCAAGGTGCTAAATTTCAATCCTCCAATTTGTTCATTCCATTTAAATTTGTATTTAATTAATCATAGTATTGAAGGTTTGTTTTCAACGAACATGTTCAACCTTATATTCAACACACACACATAGACACATGAACTTATCACACTCCAAATACTAATCATCTTTTAATTAATAGATAAAAGCTTCTACGACATACTCATATTTTCATAAAATTAAAGATAAGCTTATGCATTCGTAGTCTAAACATGCATGAGCTAGAAACTAGAAATCGTACGTGAAATGTACGATGGAAATGTCAAATTGATGCATAAAAGAACTAAAATTAGATGGAGTGAAATAATGGGGATAAAAATGGCAATGAAGAAAATATTTTCTTTATATTATTTCTTTTAATTACAATTAATGTTTTGGATCACATTTACGTTAAATGTAGATTGCATCATTGTGATTTTGGTTGAATGAAGTTTGTAGTCAGCCAAGGTTTCTCACATGGCAATTCTCAATACGTTAGTGAAGGCTCCAAAAACGAGAACGTTAACGTATATCAAGACGAGTCCAACAAGGTCATAAAGAATGATGTGGCAGACATGCAAGCAGATGAAGTGGACAAGGTGAGGCCTACCACAATCAACAAAGAAAATGGGGAAGAGATAGTAATTGAAGAAGAATCCAAGTTATCCCATGACGTGGCTTTAGGAAATGGAAAACCTGGAAAGAACTATATGTACTAACTATATCATTGACAAGGAAATGCATAAAAATGGATTAAATAAAAATGCCAGAAATAAGAATAATTTCATATTACATTTTGTTTTGGTAATTCAAACGGCTTGGCAAACTCCCAATAACTCATACCTTTGAACTGTTCAGATTTAACACAAGGTGAATACCATAGATCAATGTATGGAATAGTGTAAAAATATTGCACTCTACATACTACATGTAAATTAAGAATCAAATTCACAATAGGGATCACCTAAAATAATAATCAAGGCTAAGTAAGCCCAACCATAAAGGATAATTCATATTAAACTCACTTACATCGCGTGTTCCCTCATATGCAATTACTTGTATGTATTATTGTTTTTTATTGTTTCAAATTAGAAATTGAATTGTAAATTTAACACCTAAATATATTTGTCTATCGTAAATAGAAACATGTATTTATAGGCCTATTGTCGTGGTCCAAAAATCTCGAAACAATAAATAATTACAAAAACATAGAAGTCAATATTAGCTATTGATCCATCCATTGCCTGTAATAGATATTGTTGTATATTGTCTCTATTATTGTCTCAAAGCGGGTGTCTCTAATATTGTCTCTAATTATTGTCTCTCCGGAGACATTTTAGATTGACATCATTTTTGTCTCTTGAGAAACAATATCATTATTTTCTCCCTAGAGACAATACATAATACTAATTTTTTGTCTCTCTAGAGACAATACTAATTTCAATTTTTATTGTCTCTCTAAAGACGATACGAATTTAAAGAACTAAAACTTTGAATTTCAAGAATAAATAATAATCAAATATCATATAGTGCAATCGACGGCTACATATTGTCTATGATATCAGCGCGGGCTGATAATTAATATTAGAAATTAAAAACAATTTGATTTGAATTTTGTGCCCAACAAATGGGTCCACAAACATTTTATTATTATCAAATAAGATAAAATACAAAAGGGTGTTTAAATGTGGTTAACCCTTTAAATACAATGATAAAATAGAAAAGGGTGCCTAAATGCCGTTAACCCTTCGCATACAATATGAACACCTTCTCTCCACCACCAACTTCAAGCGATATGTTTGTTTCTCTGGTTCTACTTTGAGGTTCTTTTTCTTTACTTTTATTTTGAGCAATTGTCTCTCTGCCGACAATTGTCATCTTCATGTTCTTCGCTTTGATTGTCTCAACTTTGATACAATTCTCTATTATCGATAACAACAAAGGTGCATTAGATTCTGAGATATTAAGAACACATATTTTACTCAGTTCTACCAAAAGTATTCACAAATTACATTTAAACTAGGACAATAATTAAAACCTCGCACAAAACTAATAAGCTACATGTATGATAAAATCCATGTTTTCCTATCATTCCCAACACATAAATATCCAGGTAATCATATGTCCCTGCCATCCAAGAAAAACTTTTGTTTCTTTGTTCATAGTCACAGAAAAATATTGAGTCTATAAATTAAAATGGAAGTGCAAAATAAGAGAAGCATTCACTTGAGTTTCTTTTGTTTCTTTATTTAATCTCTTTCTTAAGCTCTTCTTGAGTTTCACTTGCCTCTTCATAGTGCATTCTCTATAGGTTCCAGCTGAAGATGTACTATATTGGTCTTTACAGGAAAGGAAGGTCATGATCACCGCTTCCTCACTATATCCCCTCACCATTGTAATGAAACAAGAAGCAACAGTAGCAGCAACAACAAATAATCCAAGCCTACAAAAATTTCACCCAAAAACACAAGTTACCAACTCAAGAGCCCTACATATAAGAACTTTTCTCAAATGAGCTTAAAAAATAGTCCCACATCTAGATTCTACTCAAGGTAAGATCCTAACAAGGACATGGTTCCATGGAGCAGGCTACTACTCCAATATTTCTTGGGGTGGGTCTTAGATAGATTCTCAGTGGTGTTAAAACAGAGGTCACCACTAGATACGGTAGCAGAAAAACCAGATAGACCCTGGCCACCTTGGAGATTTCCTTGTCTTCACCCAGCTTGAGGAGCAAAGACACCACATTTAGCTAGAGGAATCCGATGGGAAGGGTTGTGGAGAAGCATGAAGAGCCCCCGGTAAAGGGTCGCGTCCATGAGCTCATGGTTCGCCACTCCGAAGGCTTGCACACAGAGGGGCATAAAATTAGACAAGGACATAATTGTTTATATGTAATGGTAGATAGATTCAACAAAGTGTTTGTCCTAATTCCCTGTAGGAAGAAAATAAAACCAAAAGCAACCAAATTATTCTTTGAAAATGAATGGGTATATTTTGCATGGCTGGAATCGATCATATCTAACTGTAAAAGTATCTTTTAAAGCAGCTTTCAAAGTATATTTCGGTGTACAATGGACAATAAATTCAAACATTACACTGCCTTTCATCTACAAAAAGATCAAAAAATGAAAAGCTGAAGCAGACATTTGTTCATATGCTCAAAGGATACAATCAAAAACACCCAAAACTTGGACTGAGAGCCTGCCATTTCTGCAACATTCATATAGCTAAAAAGGAGGATGAACAAATCTACTTTCAAACATTTTTGGAATTCCTGCCCGGACACCATTTGATGTGTATTTAGGAAAGATGATAGAGATGGAGCAGGCAAGGAGGAGAATGATCAATGAAAATTCCAAGCCATCATGTTCATGGAAATAACTCAGCTAGTTAATAAGTAGGTACAAGAGCACTTGCTTCAAGCTAAAGCCAATGAAAAATGACAAAGTACTTGTCTCCAAACAGCTCACAGAAAACATATTGTGGGCATATTTGAGTGAGGACCATCTCAAAGGGACGGGAAAGAAGCTCTAGCCAAATAGATATAGTCCAATTAGAACTATCCAACAAATATAGGGGAAAGTCAAGTTGGAAATTCCTAGTTATATGAGCATGTACACCATAATTAATATAGATTTTCTAAATCAGTTAAAACCATCAATGTTGGAATATGAAGTTGATATAGCACCCTTGCTTCAAGAAAAAGAAGAGTTGGCTCAAGATTTCAAAGCAGAGATGATAAAATCCACCCAACTGTTCTTCCAAAAACATCTTTGATTGATCATAACAAAATAAAAACATAAGTACCAGCTCAATTCAGATGTTGTAGTTGCAACAACCCTTGTAGAAATGCATGCAAAATGTGGAAGAATAGACAATACAAATGAACTGTTCGACAGAATGTCTTGAAGAGATGTGTTCACGAGGACAACATTAATTTTAGGCTATGCACAAAATGGATTTGTTGAAAAGGATTTAGAAATGTCTCAAAGAGGGAGCTGTGAAAGCATTTATGGGCATTGTATAAATTCTGAAATGAGATTGAGGAAGCTTATAGAAAGCTTTAAGATCTGTCCATTCCATCCACTTCCCAAATCTGTACAAGTCATGTAGTATTTTAATTCCTTTCTCAAACCAAAGGAGGGCAGAGCAGCCTCTTGTCAAGGCAAGGATCTGGTCAATGAAAGGATCCTTTTCTTGACAAAAGGATGATCTCCCTCCTTTGGTTTGAGAAAGGAATAAAAATATTACATGACTTGTACATATTTGGGAAGTGGATGGAATGGATAGACCTTAAAGCTTTCTATAAGTATACAATGCTTAGTTCACAACTCCCTCTATTGGACTAATTATGGAGCATGAGAATGACAACTAGGATAGTATGAGGTGGCTCAAAGGGCACCCTCTCCCACAAATTTTTAAGATTTAAAACATTTATTTAAAAGCGCAGCAGGGTGTTTTTCAGATTTAAGACACTAATCTAGATTCTACAATATATCATAATCATCTATCATGCATCCATGCTTAAAATTTTTAGTTGTAACATGCTTCATTGTATTCATTTGATTGAGGATTCCAATGGAAAATTCTATTCTACGGAGCGGTAAAGAATTGAGCCACATGTATAGATCAATAAACTTGATGTTTACTTTAACATGCATCCAATGGCTGATTTGGAGAAAATTCAGTTTGCGTCACTGCACTTGAAGGAGACTGCGTATGATTGGGAGCATCATTATGACTTGTATATTCAAGAGGGTATCGATGATGAGATCCTTTGCTTGTACAATTTCTCTTCTCTTGTCCTTGACATGTGTGATAAAAAGACTAGTGATGACCACTACATAGAGTTGAGGAATTTACATCATAACAGGCAAGAATCTTTTGATGATTATATTAGAAATTTTAGAAGGTTGTATTTGCGGATTCATGATATCCCAAAAACTAGACAGGCCTAAATATTTTTGGACACTTTTAATGATGAATTGAAAGGATATGTTGAGGTTTTTAAACCAGTTGTTTTGGATGGAGCTATTGCATAAGCCAAATCATATAAAAATTGCTCAGAGGTAAGACCCGAAGCAAGCAAGATGTAAAACTATACACTTCCTAACAACCAGCCTAGCTCAAATAGAACACCGAATATGGATACAAGGTGGCCACACCCAATGCTGTAATTTATGCTAATAAAGAAGCTAGGGAAGATTTAAGTAAGAAATCCTGTTGTTTCTCATGCAGGGAGAAGTGGGCTGAGGCACAGGTGCATGGCTAAGGGGAAAATTCATTTGGTTGAAATGTTAAATGAGTTAGGTAGTAGCAGAGATGAACAAAGATTTAAATGTCTCCAGCATTTCAAGACTAAGTTGTTAAGTGGGCATCTTAAAATGAGAGAGGATTTGGTAGAAGGAAACATGAAATTTAAAATAAAGACGTTTTTGATCTATGACATTATGTCATTATGGAAGGACTCAGTTATAGTTTTGAAAAGTTGAAACAACTTTTGTCATGGGTAGAAAATTTGCATAGTGTAATAAGATGCAATGAGTGCATTGCGTGGAAGGCATGCACGAATACCACTCCAGTCTCTTGTTCATTCACTGAAACAGTTGTACTATTTTGGTTCCATCTCTTGTACGAATACCCCCTTTTGTTGTAGTGCCTGTTGAGTCAGCCCTTGAATTGTAAAACAGGAAAATAGATAGAGAAAGGGAAATAAATTCAATCGTAGATGAAAGGCCTCAAGCCAGAGAGGTAGCACAGAAATGCAGTTGCTGTCCTCTTTTTTGGAAGTGGTAGGAGCCTATCTTCATAAAAGACATAACAAAATTGAAGCTTATGAAAATGTATTTTGTTCGCTAAGAGAGGGAGAGGCTTTCATCTGTTACAAAGAAGACCGTTTTGATGAGTCCAGGATTCTGTTTGCTTACCATGAGCTTCAGCCCAGTGCTCAAGAGGCTTTCCTTGACATTTGTTCCTTCTTCTCTGACTGGGAGTGGGATAAGGTTGCATGCATTGTGGGAGAGGAAGAACTGGAATGTCTACATGAGGGAGCTCTGCTCAAAAGAATAGAGGTTCAAGAACTCTATGAGTGGTCAGAAAGAAAAGTATGGAGGATAAGTATACACAATCTTATATTGACAGCAGCGCGTAATAAATCAAAGGGCGATAGATTTAGAAATGCAGCTGATTTTTATAAGGCCTTGGAGAGTGAAGAGGTATGAATATTTTAAATACAAAATAGTTAAAAAATGGGAAAGGATTTCCGAGGTTGGTAGATGATCTTAATGTATTCATGGTTTTTGAGTTTAAATTTCTAGCAGGTTCTCCGCCAAGCAAAAGGAGTCTGGTTAAAAAGCAATAAGCAGACATTCTATGCATCTATCTCACTTGGGGACAGCAAGTTTTAATCAGTCCCTCTGATTGCTGCATCCACCGAACTTTCAGGCTAATTTGCTTGTCTCTTGGCAGCAACTTGTTGTGAATCCTGTTTTTGAAGTATTTCAGCAAGCCTCCTTTTACTTGTTTCTGTGGCTAAGAGATTTTCTATTGCTTCTACATGCGACTCAAATATTCTATGACATAATTATTATTTATCTCAAATATTAAAACAGAGATCACAAGTACCTCACATCTATGACACCATTCTTTTATTAAACAAATGATTTGTTTATAAAATACAGAAACAAAGTGACAAGTTGGTATACTAATGTTAATCTCAGCGAATGTTGGTTTTATAGTACACTTATAAATCATCAGATCAGTTCCAGAAACCTGTACAAGAGTAATCCATGCCTTCAAAAATGCATTTCCAAACATGGCTTAAGATATACTAAATGTTGTGTATTTTAGCAAAAAGAAACAATTGCCAACTCGTAGTATTATTAATGCACAGACACATTTGAGGAAGGGAAAACATACATCGAAAGATTTTTG
Organism: Taxus wallichiana var. yunnanensis; assembly: GCA_018340775.1. Classification (NCBI taxonomy): domain Eukaryota; kingdom Viridiplantae; phylum Streptophyta; class Pinopsida; order Cupressales; family Taxaceae; genus Taxus; species Taxus wallichiana. Next base: position 977,809,697 of record CM031239.1, read on the forward strand.
ATAGTGTAAGAACATAAATTGAAGAAAATGTTTTCAAGCAAACATTATCTTGCCACCATGAAGCAAGAAAGTGATAGCATGCCAATCAAACTGAGGAAACAAATGAGCTAAAAGTATGTGACCAGCTTCATGTACTGCCATCAACCTTATATTCTCAACAGGAACCTGCTTTTAACAATGAACTACTCTTTTACAAAGAAACAGAAATGATTGTAATAAAAGCACAACAATATTAGTGAACTCAGAAACCAGGGGTGGATATTCATTTAATAAGGGAAATTCCTTTTAATAATTTGCACAACAATATGTGAATCTAGAAGATTAATGTCACAAAACAGATAAGAGGCATACCTTCCTTGCATACATCCGTTGCTCTTCCTCCATCATGAGGAAACCTATGTTTTCAAATAATCGTTTATCCAATGCATCAATGATATCTTGTTGGAATATTTCATTGCGACCCTTCCTTATCTGCAATTTCATTTCCAAACTAAGAACCCGCAAGATATTTTACAAACAAGAGACTTAAAAAGATAATAGGATAAAAGAACAACACATCCATCCAAATTCAACACTGAGAAACCAAAAAATAAAACAAAAAATCAAGTGACATCATATTAATGTCTACAAATAACCAAAACTAGGCAAGTACTACCAAGTACCAACAACCATAGCAGTAAAAGGAGAATGTGGTTCTTCAAATTTTGACCTAGCGGTAAGTAAGGTAACTTACCAATACAACCTGAAAGTAGTATTGCTCGAATTGCAAAGACAAGGAATTGAAATTTTATAAGGGAAAAATATATTATACAAATGTGATTGCTGAACCCTTCAAATGATCACCGTCAGTAAATCAACATTATAGTTCAAGAACTCAAAGTGCCTGGTAAGTGGTACCCATAACAGTGTAAATTGACTCTGTAATTTGAAGGAAATCCTGTCTAAATAGAATAGAATTTCAAAATGAAATTCAGATAACAAAGCAGTTCACATAAAAGAAGAAAACTCAAATTTCAAAAATTTGACATAACGATCAATTCCATTGTCCTTTTTGGAGTGAAAATGAACTTCTATATAGAGTTAAAATCCCTAGCAGTATTCTTTTGAATCATGTATATATTAATGAAGTAAAATTGGGTTAAAAACAAACAGTCTCCTGAGTGATAAACACACAAGGAGATTGCTGAATCCTCAAGATGTTGCATTGTTCAAAGCATAGAGGATTATAGTGATTAGCACATATAGTCCATAATCAAGAACCACATTTTGGAAAAAAAATTGCATCGATAATACTGCTAAAAACACTGTCCCTCCTAGCTGATACAGATTGCATATTGCTAATGACCATCTCAAACATGTTGAAATATAAAATCGATACATAATTGGAATTGTATTTCGCAGGGTTACTAGACATGGTTGTGTTCCTAGCAGGCCACGTATGAAATGATATCCAAGACCTTATCAAAGTATAAAAATAATAATCATTCAACCAGCTATTCAGAGGCTCATGGAAAGGGAGGGGTTGGTTGAGTATATTTCTGAGGTACCTTTTCTTCCAGTCGACATTGACTTGGACACCTAGAGAAACATCACAGGGAAAACCCATTATGGTGATCTTTATTGAACTTTCTACAAAATCTACCTGGCATTTATGATGTTGGTGGCGCTCAACATCTTCCTGTCTCATTTCAACCATTTTTCTCCTAGCCACGTGATCTGGGAGCATCCCTGTATCTAAAAGATATCCTACGTATCGAGTTGATGGATCCCCTTTCAGAAGAGTTAAGCATCGGTGGGCAAAGATTCCACAAGAAAGAAGCAAGAAGTTTGTCTTCAGCGCTTAATTCAAGCCTAGTAAAACTATTCTGAGATTTGTAAGCTTTGTAATTCATTTTCGCCGTGCAAACTTAAAGGAGGTTTGCAAGTCTAGGCAATCTTTGTAAATCTACAAGCTTCGTAACCCTACACGAACTTTCCAATCCTATAAAGCTTTGCATGCCTAAAGATTTGTGCAAACTTGAAACTGCTTCACAAGCGTAATGATGTGCACAAGCTTGAAACCACTTCAGAAACTTGGGAGAGCTTTGTAAGCTTGGATTAGCTGTGCAAAAATAAGACTTGCTTCACAAGCCCAGTTCCACTTTGCAAGCCTCTTTTGCAACCGTGCAAAGTTCAAATTTGTTGTTTAGACTGTGCTGGCTCCAACCAGCCAGCCAGTTTGCTTTGACTGTGAATGTTCCACATTATAGGAATTTGAAGAACTGATGATTCAGCATTCTTTCAGTAAATTCTCATTGTCTAAAGGAAAATCCACCAGCTTTGCAACACCATGACACCTTCCACAATGTTAGTGTTATAGCACTTCAGCTGCATAAGCTAATGGCTAATTTCACAGCATAAGCTTTCGAGTTACATCAATTTCATGCACATAGATTGAATCAGGTCAAAGAATGTGTCAATGACTGGTGTAATGTAATCTACCACTTATTTGCAAGAAAATTTTGATCAACAACTTCCAAAGAAGCATTGGTCCTCCGATAAAAGTAGTAAATCTAAAAAAATGGATCGAACACCATTCCATAATCTTTGCTGCAATCGATTGATTTCTTCTGAACTATTTCTGTAACATGTGTAATTAAAATTGAAGTGGCAATCTGAACTCCTTGATATCAGAAAATTCTTGTAATGCATCTTTATCAATACATGACATGCATAAGATTATATAAGGGGTTCCACCAATTTGTAGAGAGAGAGATCAACAAAAAATTAGATACTTATAGAATAAGAATAGAACCAATCATTGTTAATAAAAATGGCAAAGAATCATGTAGTGAAAACACCATTCCATAATCTTGAATTTGTCTCCATCGATTGATTTCTTGAACTGTTTTTCTTGTAACATGTGTAATTAAAATTGAAGTGCAATCTTGAACTCCTTGATATCATCCAAAAAAAATTCTTTTTAAAATTTGAATGCATCTTTGATGTTGTTAAATACATGGCATGTAATAATTTATGTAAGGGGTTCCAACATATTGTAGCAAAAATTGTAGAAAATCTGCAGTCTTATACAACAAACAACATAAAAGAAATAAATAGAATACTTATATAACTTGCATAAACAGATGAATATTCGAACCAGCACTGCTATGCATAATCTCCATTAATAAAAGCTTCATCATACTCTAGAGCTTCAGCTCTTTACAATCAAGTGCGTGCGTATGCAAAACTGTGTGCTTTCAATGCACATCCTTCCTTGCTTAGTGCAGATTTCACACCTTTGTGTGTGCATACAAAGAAATTACAATTGCTATTATTTAAATAGAATAACTCAACCACTAACAGCTCTTCAACTGAGCATTCTAAATCTAAACTCATGCTTTAAAATAGTTGCATGCTATGCATGATTTAAAAAATATTTATTTGAATTAAATCTAGTGATAAAAATAAGATAAAGCTAACTTAACTAAAGCAAACTAAAACAAGACTAAAGCTAAAATTAGCTTTAAAAAAAGCTATAGTTGGAATTAAATATGCATCACATGCATATTTCCAACACTCCCCTTAATTTCAAACTGTAGCTTTCACTCTTCTAGAGTTGTATTTGCTTTTTCAGATCTGCCATGTGCAGGATCACATACTCCCAAACAATCTCTCAAATATTGAAAACTTCTTTTGCTAAAGCCTTTGTAAAAATGTCTACAAACTGATCTTCGGATCTACAAAATTCAAGATGAATTTCCTTGTTGTTTACTAGCTCCCTGATGAAATGATACCTCGTATCAATATGCTTGCTCCTCTTATGAAAAACATGATTTTTGGACAATGCTATGGCTGAGTTGTTGTCACAAAAAATCTATGTAGCTTCCTCTTGTTTCTGTTGTAAATCTATCAACACTCTTCTCATCCAAACAGCTTGACATGCTGCTCCTGTTGCTGCTACATACTCTGCTTCTGCTGAAGATAACGTGACAATGGGCTGCTTCTTTGATGCCCATGAAACCACTCCTGTTCCAAAGTGAAAAGTATAGCCGGATGTGCTTTTCCGATCATCTATACTTCCAGCATTGTCACTATCTGTATAACCAATGAGTTTGAACTCATCTGAACTTGAATAAAGAATTCCATAATTTCTTGTTCCACGTACATACCTCAAAATTCTTTTTCCAACTTGCCAATGTGAATCTTTTGGAGATTCCATGAACCTTGATATGAGGCTCACACCATACATGATATCAGGCCTTGTGGCCATCAAATACATAAGACTTCCAACCAACCTTTTAAACAATGTTGGATCCACAAATGATCCTTCATCCTCTTTGCTCAACTTCAAACCCTACGCAACTTGTTGGTGTCTGGTGATGGCTTACAATTCAACATGTTAAACCTTTTCAAAACGTCACTTGCATACTTTGCTTGTGAGATAAAAACTTCACCTTCTGATTGTTGAACTTCAATACCCAAAAAATAATGCATAAGACCAAGATCTGTCATCTCAAACTCCTTCTTCATGGCTGATTTGAATGACTCTGTAGATAGATTTCCAGTAATGATCAAATCATCTACATATAAACAAACAATTAAAATTTTACCTTGTTCATTTATCTTGGTGTATAAGGTAGGCTCACTTTTGCTCCTACTGAAACCATTCTCAATCAAATAAGAATCTATTCTATTGTACCAAGCTCTAGGTGCTTGCTTGAGACCATAGAGCGCTTTCTTCAATCTGTATACTTTTCCTTCATGACCTTCAATCTCATAACCTTCTAGCTGATTTACATAAACTTCCTCTTCAAGGAATCCATTTAAGAATGCTGATTTAACATCCATCTGATAAATAGGCCATTTGTTTTGAGCTGCAATTGCTAAAACCATTCTTACCGTATCCAAACATGCTACTGGTGCAAATGTTTCGTTGTAGTCAACTCCATATTGCTGCGTAAAACCTCTTGCAACCAGCCTTGCTTTGTGCTTCATACTTTTCCATCAGCATTGTATTTTGTCTTGTAGACCCACTTGACTCCTATCACGTCCTTTCCTTTTGGAAGATCCATTAGCTCCCATGTCTGATTCTTCTCTATAGCATCAATCTCATCATCCATGGCTTTTTCCCAAACTTCATTCTTTATAGCCTCTTCGTAATATACTGGATCTGCAGCTTGAGAAAATAATGCAAAAACTGAAAATGAATTAGTTGTATCAACATTATAAATCTCACTTAGACTTCTTGTTTTCCGCTCCATGGGAGAATTCGATGCAGGACTACTTTTTGGTGATGGAGTAGCTTCTCGTGTTCCCTGTGGTGTCTCTTGCATGGCTGAAGATGGCTGAAATCTTGGTGACCTCCTGACTGTAGATGGAGGTGTAGCTTGTGCTACAACTTGTGGTGCATGTCCAAGATTTGTAGATACAGTAGCTTGTTGCTCTAAAGTTTCATCTGTCATATCATCATGTGGAATAGATGTTGCTATACTCACTGTTTTCTCTATACTTCCATCCCATGCTTCATTCTCAATAAACTGTACATCCCTGCTGATCACAACCTTTCCAGTGACTGGATTGTACAACTTGTATGCTTTTGTATTCTCTGAATACCCAACAAAAATACATTTTTCTCCTTTGTTGTCTAACTTCTTCCTTAGCTCATCAGGTACATGTGCATATGCTACACAACCAAAAACTCTGAAATGTGAAACATTGTGTTTCCTATTAGTCCATGCTTGTTGAGGAACCATGTTCCTAACAAGTTTCGTTGGACACCTGTTCAAAATATAAACAGAAGTTGCTACTGCTTCTGCCCAATACTCATTTGGAAGATGTTTTGCCTTCAACATGCTTCTCGCCATCTCCATGATGGTTCTATTTTTCCTCTCTGCCACACCGTTCTGTTGTGGTGTATACCTGGTAGTAAACTACTTGTGTATACCATGATATCTACAAAAATTCATAAACTCATTAGAAACATACTCACCTCCTCTGTCCATTCTGAGAACTTTGATGTAGTATCCACTTTGCTTCTCCACTAATGCCTTGAACTGCTGAAATGTATCAAAGGCATTTGATTTATTTCTCAGAAAATAAACCCATGTCTTCCTTGTGTAATCATCAATGAATGTCATAAAATAAATACAACCTCCAATAGAATTTGTCTGCATAGGTCCACATAAATCTGAATGTACAATCTCAAGTGGTGCACTTGCTCTTGTTGTTTTTCCAACTGGGAATGAATCTCTGTGTTGCTTTCCCAAAATACAACCTTCACATACCCTTTCGGTTTCTGAATCAATGGAAAACCTTTAACCATATTTTTTCTATATAATAAATTCAAACCTCCAAAATTCAAATGTCCATACCTTAGATGCCAAAGCCATGTTTCATCCTTCATGACTGAATGAAAAGCTGATTGTGTTCCTTCAGCGTAGGACTCAACTATATTTACGTAGGAATCAGTGCAGGACTCGCTTACTGTAGCGCAGACTTGATTTTCATTGGCGCAGGACTCATCTGTTTGAGCGCAAGACTCAACAAAAGACTGATTTGGCTTAACGCATGACTTTTTTGCAAATAGATCTGATTTCTTCTTCTTTCCAGGTTTCAAAATCAATGGAAACATCCTATTGCTGCTCATCTTCACTTTTGCAATCAACTGAGTGCTAGGAGCTTTGTCCACAATCACGCACTCATTGTCTTCCATATAGACTCGGTATCCTTTCTGTACCAGTTGTCCAATACTCATAAGGTTATGTTTCAAACCTGCAACGTAGTAAACATCTTGCATACTTGTTTTCTCCCCCTGTCTTGTTAGAATAATAACCGTGCCTTTTCCTTTCATCAGACACAATATTGTTATTTCAAGAGTTACATCACTCTTAACTGAATCATCCAAACTAGAAAACAAATCTAGATTACCTGTCATGTGATTACTGCAACCTGAATCCAAATACCATACATCACATGGACTCTCTTTTGACAAATTACATTCAATAGGGGATAAAGAAGGTATTGCTTCAGCAATCCTTGTGCATGCAATAAACATAGGTTTAGAAATAGAACTTCCAACCTGATTTTGATTTTGTCTCTCTTGATCATATTGCTTTTTCTTGCAATCATAAGCATAGTGCCCATACTTCTTGCAATAATGACACTAAACATGAGACTTATCTTGTCTCTGACCATAACTCTATTCTTGATTATGTCCTCTTCCACTTGAGTTTGATGAACCACTGCCACGTCCTCTAGATGGACTTCTTCCTCTGCCTCTTGGGCTGAAACTTCCTCTTCTTTTGCCATGACTACTTGCTGTCTGAGATGCAAAACCCTGATCTACACTTGCATGTGATCTATTCATCCTCTATTCATGATTGATTAGTGATGCATGCAACTCATCAATAGAAAATTGACTCAGATCCTTAGTTTCTTCAATAGCAACAACTAAAGGATCAAATTTCGTAGGCAAACTTCTAAGCAATTTTTCAATAATCCTTCTATCCTCAAGAGTCTCACCATGGGATTTGATTTGATTGACTAAGCCAACTACATATGTAAAAAATGATTCTACAGAATCTGAATCTTTCATTGCTAAATTCTCAAAATCTCTACGAAGTAACTGTAGCTTGGCGGTTTTTACTTTCTCCTTACCTTGATATGCAACTTGTAAAGTATCCCATGCAGTCTTTGCTTGACTAGCTACTGCCACTCTTGGAAGAATGCTTTCATGCATTTCTGATGAATATAGAAAAGAGATTTTCCGTCCTTCTTTCGTAACTCCTTCAAAGTATCTTTCTCTGCTTGAGAAAGTGCAATATATGCTGCTGCATTTGCAGGCTCTGTGTACCCATCTTCAATGATCTCCCACACATCTTGAGATCTGAATAGCGCCTTCATGGTCAACGAATAGTATTCGTAATTCTTTCCATTAAATTGCGGTGTCTGCATATCGGATGTAGAAGCCATAGCTTGCTACCAATTTAATAAGCTATTGGAATAACTTCACTCTGATACCAATTTGTAGAAAATCTGCATTCTTATACAACAAACAACATAAAAGAAATAAACAGAATACTTATATAACTTGCATAAATAGATGAATATTTGAACCAACACTGTTGCATAATCTCCATTAATAAAAGCTTCATCATACTCAGAGCTTCAGCTCTTTACAATCAAGTTGTGCATGCAACTATGTGCTTTCAATGCACATCCTTCCTTGCTTGTGCAGATTTCACACCTTTGTGTGTGCATACAAAGCAATTACAATTGTTGTTATTTAAATAGAATAACTCACCCACTAACAGCTCTTCAACTGAGCATTCTAAATCTAAACTCATGCTTTAAAATAGTTGCATGCTATGCATGATTTAAAACAGATTTATTTGAATTAAATCTAGTGATAAAAATAAGATAAAGCTAACTTAACTAAAGCAAACTAAAACAAGACTAAAGCTAAAATTAGCTTTCTAAAAAAGCTATAGTTGGAATTAAATATGCATCACATGCATATTTCCAACATGCATAAGATTATGTAAGGGGTTCCACCTGGTAGAAAGAGAGACACCAAACGAAGGGGGTTCCAGTAGCTAGAATAAGAATAGCGTGTAGCACATTATGAGTAGGGAAGAGGGGTGCAGAGGAGCTAATAGAATAGAAGGCAGGCTGGCCATGTAGTGAAAGACATCCACCTGAGAATCATGCAAAGCCGAGGGTGAGAGTATGAATGTCATGTCTCCATATGATGTTAAAAATGAATGAAAGAAAGTTGTTTTCTTCCAATCTTGTGTTGTCATCGTGAGCTACATACTTAGATCCAACCATGAGCTGTATACTTTGATCCATTCAACACAAAATCCACCTTGCCATCATTGGAGCTTGCTCCTGAATCAAAAAAAAAAATCTTCTTTTTAAAATTTGAATGAGGACTTCAATGGCCCCAAGCTTCTATTGATGTTGTTAAATGACAATATCCATGTATTCAACGCATTTGTCCTATGGTTTATATACCGGTGTTGAAATTAATCTCGAATCATATAAAGGGAGAAAAATCATTACATGGATGCATTTGATTCCGGGAAAATGGAGCTACTCTTGGTCGATGATACAAACAGCGAGAGGGTGGCTGAAATCCGTGAGAAGCCAATGATGAAGGCAAAGTATATTTCTCTTCCTTTCCAACAGCCTCCTTTGAAGGCATGTGTTTCAGTCGACGGTTTTTTCTTCATTGTCTTCAGGCAATTCCAATGTTCAGGTGATGATATTTATGTTGATGTCATGGAAAGAAGACATGCAAGTCCTGAGGTCGTGCTAGAAATTTATGTTTTGGGTGATATAATGAGCCACTTGAAAACAATCCATTTGGATGCACAAGCAAGCAACATATCTGATTTAGAAAAAATTGAGACGAAAATTTCAAGCTTTTGATCACAAAGTCAGCTTTTACTATATAATCTTATAGATGCTCCCGGTTTCATCTCTTCCCATGTGCTAAAAACTACTCAGCTAAGGAAGTAGTGCAGTTGCAACAACTAAGTCAGAATAGAGTTCCTGAACAGGGAAGGGAAGAAATAGAAATTGTTCGGTCCTGTCCTTATTTGGGATACATATACCACATTTTTGACAAGTTTGCAACAACTCTTGCATTGTTTCGGACTACAAGAAAAGCATCAGATTCAAAGTGGTACTAGAAAGCGCCAGATCAGATCCCCGCATTCGAGGAGGATGCATCAAGTATTTAAAAGCACTAATCAGACAACTCAAGGCAGGTAAAGATAAAGATTTTTCAAAGATGAAAATTGAATTTCAAGTCGACAATGCAGAGAATTACCTGATTTCAGTTGCAGCAGAGGAAGAGACACATGTGAAAATGGGAATGTGGGTTCGCAAGCTTGTATGCTGTGCCCATTCAAATAGCTCATGTAAAAACAATGCCATGGTAGCTCTCAAGGATGGACTTCAGATACCACATTATATTAGCTACGTGGACAGCGTATCACTTGCTAATTCTATACGCTTTGGCTTCTATGATGCTGTTCTCAGCAGTTGGAAGGGTAAAATTAAGGTTATATCTTCAATGGGAAAGCAAAGCAGCGGAAAGTCATATTTGTTGAACCATCTGTCAGGGTCTCTTCTGGATGTTGCAGGGGGCATGTGCACCGATGGTGTGTGGCTGACAATCACAATAGACGAAGATGGAGATGGCCAGGGTGACAACAGGTACTTGTATGTGCTCTTAGACTTTGAGGGACTCGGCAGTTTCGAGCGAAGTGAACAAGAAGATATGCTTCTCTCTGTGCTCAATGTTGTTGTTAGCAACCTCACAATATTCAACAAAAAGGTATGTTAATGTCTAACAACAAAATTCTTTATTCTTTTTGTTTCAAGTGCTCCTTGCTTTGATGTGATCCAATGAGTCGAGGAAACATGGAATGTTGTCAAGGAAAAGAAATAATGATTTTCATTTTCTTTTTTCTTGATATAACAGGACTTTCATTTGGATAAGGACACAGAGTCTGCTTTCAGCCGGTTCCAGAGTGGTATCAATCTACTGAAGCAGGACAAAAAGTTATTTAAAGGTCTATTTTACATTTCCATCAAGGATGTGGATACATCTGATGTAGGTGACCTACAACAAGAATTTCTTGAGAAAATTTCTCGGATATGCACCAAATCTAAAGACAATTTTATTTTTAAAATGTATGATGGAAAGGTCGAGATTGTTGCTATGGCTCCTTATAATCGATCTGAGTACTACAAAGAGAGCTTAAGGGAGCTAACAGAAACAGTAGAGGATAAAATTTATTCTTGCTATGACAATGGATCCACTTTCTTGAGGGATCTCAAGTTTATTATAGCTCAAATTGCTGCTAAAGACTGGAATTCCATTGATAAGAAGTGTTGCTATGTTATAGTTGATATTCTAAGGAGAAATCTTATGTCTGGTGTCCATACGGGATGTCTTTCTGCAAATGCAAATGAAGAATTGCAGGTGTTCGTTATTTTTGACACGCAAGAGGAAATTCCAGATTCTCCTATTGTTGTTGGGGATCTGTCTTGTGACATTAAAGCTTCAGGTCTATATCTCACACCTAGCAATGATTCATTACTCTCTGTTACCATAAGAGAGGTTTTATCTCAACTCAGATCAAGCTTGGAGTTGGTTTTACCAAGGAAAGGTAGAAATGGTGAGGAGTGGCATTCAATGTTTGAGAACTTCCTTGAGTCGGTCGTAGAAAGAAGGCAAGACAGAGTTCAAAAGTGGATGGCTGTAGAATTTTTCGATAATGATGCAGATGTCCCATTCTGTACATATCCTATCATCATTGCAGTCTAGGATGCCACATTTTTTTGGGCATTTTGTCAAATAGTTCACATGATAGTTGCATGGGCACATTTTACATACATATGTAGTAGAGCACATATAGAAAAAATTGGCAGGGAAAAAATTCATCCCCATCTACTATATATTTAGCTGCCAAATTTCGTTATCACAAGCTATAGATTTAAATGTCTCCAGCATTTCAGGACTAAGTTGTTAGGCAGGGCATCTTAAAATGATAGGATTTGGTAGAAGGAAACATGAAATTTAAAACAAAGACGTTTTTGAGCTATGATATTATGTCATTATGGAAGGACTCAGTTATAGTTTTGAAAAGTTACAACTTTTTTCATGGGTAGAAAATTCGCATAGTGTAATAAGATGCAACGAGTGGATTGCATGGAAGGCATGCACAAATACCACTCCAATCTCTTGTTCATTCACTGAAATAGTTCTACTATTTTGGTTCCATATCTTGTTTCTTACAGGTTTGGGATTGGATATGACTATGGGTCTGCGCAGGCTAGGAACTTATCACTACAGTAGAATTACAGTCCATTACAGAGCTAAACAAGGCTTTTTCCCAGTGAAGGCTATTTGCCAAGGATTCTTATTTTTTGTGCATAACTATGCATCACCTTCCATTGCGTATTAGAGAAAGCAAAGGATCGCCAAACAATATCTAATAGGTAAACTAGGTAAATTCCAATGTGTAAGGTAATTCCAAAGGAGACATAAAGAACCCAGATCCGTGAAAAAAGTAGCGTAATCACAAATTGGTGCAGATCAGAAAATAGTATAGAAAAAATGGATGATACATGTTCCTCCTTCCGCTCATCCAAGGTCCACTAAGAAATCAGATGTTGAGAAGAAATCCCACATCCATGGCCATGGGCATTCCGATCAGATAGAAGGATCCCATTTGAAGTGTTGTTATGAATCTCTCCACCTTCCACGGACTCGAACCCTCCACCTTCAAATGCTTTCCATTACAATGATGCGTCCGGATCTCTTCTGCCCCCGCAGTGACAAGAATCCTCAAAACCTTTTCATTACCGTTGTGGAGATTATTTTCATCGTGGAGATCGCATGGTGCTTGAGCCCTTGTCTCTGGCCAGGGCAAGAATATGGGCATTTCTGGAGAATTTGGACATTCTTTCCTTCATATCCAGAGCAGATATCCATGGCATGATGACAAAAAAGAAACCCAGATGCAGTGAAGGGGTTTGTATTATGGCGCAGTAACCAAACGGGTCGGGACTAGACACATGGCTGTCATGATTGGCCCCTCGAAGCTCTTTCCTTCCATGGCATTATTACATGCAGCCATCGATTAGATGCGTTGCTACCACCATCGATTTGGTTCCAAAATTAGCTTTAGGGCTAAATCCATTAAGTGATTGATTTGGCATTCGTACTTTGGCCACTCCAAAACAACAAAATGAATATTTTATTTTGAAATATGAAAAATTAAAAGAAAGGAACTTTAGAGATTGCTCAAATTGTTGGTTGCAGAATAGAGCTCGGCGTAGGAAATATTACGGGCTCCCTGAGAAAAGCGTTTTCTGAGCTCATTGATTTTTTGCTTAGCACGCTTGTTTTTCATGGTATTACCGACTGGTCAGTATCCTCTGCCTTCCTTGATATAGTTCTTACTGAATGTGTGAGTATCCACTTCCTTAGTAAGAGCAATTAAAAAATAATAGGTCGACTATGTACTGATGTCCGACGTATCTCCACGGGCGCCTGATTTCAACGCACGCACAGTTAAATGTTTTTAAGCCGTTGATTCCTTGCAAAGTTTCAGAACCCATCGGTGGTCACTCAACTGGTAAGGCGTAATCATGTTAAAATTTTTAGAGTATTAATACAATACAATAATAAAATAATAGAATTTAATTTATCTTTTTGGAAGATTTAAATTAAATCTGGCATTCCCTAACATTGTTCTTATTATTTACACATATTTAAAAATTCAAAGTATTGTCTTCAAAAATTTAACATATAGTCCAATTTTTTTCTTTACACACAAAATCAAAGCAATTAAATCTTTGTACTATTGGAAATAACAATTTATATTACCTTGTTGAATGCTAAATAAACATATTTAACACTATTGTTCATATAATACATACATGTCTTAGGAATTGTTATAATTTGTAATTATTTGCGTCAAAAAAATTCCACAGATAAAATAATGTTTTTTCCTTCAAAAATAAATATCACCTATCCTAAAAATATATTCAAGCAGTTTTCTTTCCATATTTAACATAGACAAACATAACAACCATAACAACCAAAACATCAAATAGCTAGAAATAACAATTTAAATTTCTTTTTTAATTAAAAAAGAGTCGTTTAAACTCTATTATATTTATAGGAAACACACATTATAGTAAGTAATAAAGAATAATTTTGACTAATAAAATAATAAAATCTCCTCCGTAAAACAAATCCCATACTGCCAATCATTGTTTCAAACACTCTTCTTTCATTGTTTAACACACACAATCAATAAAAATAAACCTTTTTATAGTTGTAATTAACAAATTACATTTTTAACATAATATACACATATTAAAAGATTCCATAAACCATAAATAATTATATCAAAGAATTTCCATTCACAAACTAATTAAAATTCCTCCACATAAAAATCTCACATATCCCAGAATATTTACAAATTAATTTTCTTGCATTCTTTAACACATAAAATAAAAACAAGAAAACCTTAAAATATGACAGAGAAAAACAATTTACATTTTAGTTGAAAGGAAAATAACCATTTCCTACTGTAGTACGTTTATAGAAAACATTGGCTAGAATTATCTATAGCCCATTAATACCCACATTGAAGAATCAAAACTCATAAACTAATAAGATTTCCTCCATAAATAAATATCACATAACCTATGAATTTTTCAAAATATTTTCCTGAATTATTTAATTTAAACAATCAAATTAAGAAAAAAATCATATGGGTTTTGAAAATAAATTGTACAAAACCTTGGGAGAAAGGGATATGTGTGAATTTACATTGGGAAAAGCTCGCAATTCTGCTCAAGATGAATAAAAGGATCTTAGAAGATGTAACAATGGCCGAAATGATGGCATGAATGCTGGAGTGGAGGGATACATAGGGAGGATTGGTGGTGAAAGGTTTCAAAGGTAGGGGAAGGTGAACGAGTACACGTCTTCCTTTCCCTTACTGGTGAGAATTTAATTTTATGGGATGGAATGGTTTCAACTAGTGCATTGCTAATGAAAGTGTTGGGGAGCAGTGGGGAAGTTGTAAACGAAGAATGAAGATGCCATGTTTAAGAATTGGAACCTGGTTTTCACATATTGCAAAAGATGGGTAGTGACGTGTGAATGATAAAATGGACCACTCAGAAGAAGAGGGGGTCATTTTTGGTTCCTTGGAGTTAGAAGGTGGTTATCACAAATTTGAAGGGAAAGTAAAAGATTCTGAAATGGAGGAGGAAACCGTAAGGATAGAGAAGAAGGGAAATTCCATAATGAGTTTCAGTATGGGGGAGGTTGAGGTAAAAATATCAAATAAAGTATAGATGGCGGATGAGTGCACCTTCCTGAGAAAAAATATGTTAAATTGAGCTAGAAAGCATTAATATATAAGTTTATCGGCACTTGGCCATCACAGAGTGAACTGATGGACTAGATTAATAGTAATTGGCTAATGAGTGTGCACCCTAGGATCAGATTGTTATCCAAAGGATACATCCAAGTCTGCTTCGAATTTTTTTTTAATAAAGATATTGTTCTTTTCGGAAAACCTTTATTTCAGAAATAAATGGTTTGTTTCTCAAACCATAGTCCCCTCTTTTAATCCAAAACATGAATTCTTTGGAAAGGTTCCCATGTGTTAGGTTATACAAACTACCTCAAAAATTCTAGGGGTGTGAATCCTTAAATTTGATAGTCAAGCATTAGTTGAAACGATTTTTATTGGGAAGGAGACACACGAGAAAACATTATCCACAAATGCTAGAATTTGTGTGAAAGTATATTTTTCTAAAAATATAACGCAGAAAATAAGATTAATTAATCCCATTGGAGTTTGGTATCAAGCGATTGACTATAAGTGTTTACTGTTTAGATGCTTTAAATGGATAAAAGATGATTAAGTTTCCTTTAGAAAAAAATAATAAAAGGATAGAGAAAATGGAATTTTCCTGGAGGGAAATGAATATGGAAGGAAAATATCAGTCATCCAATGAAGAAGATAATGGAGGGAATTCATAAAAGAAAATCGATTCTCCCTCTATGGAAAAGTAAATCCAAGCCAATAAGGAGGTTGAGGGCCAAAATAATACTTCCACTGAAGAATTTAATCAGCGGAAATCGAAGAGGGAATCCATAGCTCCTACTTGGAAGAAGAAGAAAACAAAAAAGGGGTAGGTTGTGGATCATAATGCTTGGGATCAAATAGTTTTCATAGACAAATAGAAATGAAAAAATTCTAGAGGTCATTAAATCCGAAAGACATTTAAATCGTGTTATAATCCTCGCAAATGATGAATAAAGAAGCTGTTGAAAATTTTTGCACTTGTGTAAAAATGGGCAACTCAAAACTTTGTTATAAAGGATAGTATTAACTAAGTGGATATAACTAGGGGAATGCATTACAATTTTATGATGTTTTCAATTGCAACAATTGATTAGTTACATGTAATTTATGGCTTTTTATGCAGTTACAAATGTAACACCTCACACAGCGTACCATTCCATGTTCATCTTCAGCAAGGAAACAAAAAATCCCCAAAGGACTAATGCATTTCCTTAATAAAGGCAGGAATCACAATTTAGGTGAAATGCTAGGTTTGGGAACAACAAACAGAGTTGCATTTTACTAAAGAGAGTTCATTACTAAGTTATAGGTATTTAAAAAACTCTTTACTTCTGCATACAAATACATTTAATTATGTGTTTGAGTTATATATTTCATTATACAATCAATATACATGTCATAAAGATGAAAGAAGAAATAAGTATACAACTCAAGTACAAAACTTAAATGTCATTTATTCATGAAGAATTAAAATATTTCCCACACAAGTCGTGGGATGTAACTCAAAGCTACTGAAGAAAGAAGTACATATGCATGAAGTTAAAAGTAAAAAGGTATAGAAGAAACCCATCATTTCCTTGGGTTCTCTTCTGGTTTCTTCACTTCAGCTCTAGCTCCATCTTTACTCATCTCTCCTAGTAGTCACAATGTACCTGAAAAATGAAAGAGAATTGTCGTCATACATTGAGCTCAAGGTTTAATCTGTACCCTTGTACTATCTAACTACATGCAGATGGATTTCTAAAAATAGAAGTATAAGGTACATCACATACATATACACAATTGATAAGAGCAACATTCTACATCAACACATATGATTCCCAAAATCATTTCAGAAAATAAAGAGAAAAGAAAAACTATGGAAAATAAGAGAGGCCAAAAAGCCTAAATATTTTCTAACTATTTCTTTAAGTGTGTAGGTACATGTAGTAGATTAGAAAGTAGAAATATTTTGCAAAAAAAAATTAGAGTACATAAAAGAAATACTTGCTAAAGGAATTTACATAATACAAATTTATGAGCTATTCCAGAAAAAGGGAAAATGTAGATAGAAGATTTATAAAAGAAAGGTATCAAGACACTGAAATCAGAAGTGAGGAAGCAAGATACAAGTAACAGTTCTTAATGAAAAAAGTCTTCATCAAAACACAAAAAATGAGCAAGGGTATCTTCTAGTTTCATTAACAAACCTCTACCAGAACCCATGAAGAGGATAGTTATAGGAGATACCATAAGAAAAGAAACTTTAAAGATATGAATGAGAGATATAAGCTCAAAAGAATAGTTAAAAGTGGTCAAGTATGTGCAAAGAAGAAAATGATATCAGTCATGTATAATTTCATGCAGAAGCCACTATAAAGGAAAAAATAATATTTGCAACTTAGAATCAAGCAAAAATATCAAAGTAAAGCTAGATAAAGAGGCCTTTAAAGAGTTGTTTCAGAATTCAATAAAACAAGGAAAGTACATCTGTAAAAGTTACAAGTACAGTGTAAAATCTTAAGTCATTAAAGATAAGTTCACATATAAAATCTAGTTTCAGCATGTATATAAAAAGTATCACGAACATACTGTAACGCCCCATTCATCATTGCTCTTTTTCTCCTTTGACGTTTGTGTTGCTAAGTGTTAAACGTCGTCGTTTTTCTTATTGATCATTAGAGGATTCACCTTGCCGCAAACGATAATTAGTTGTTCTCCCTCTTCATCATGCCTATTTGTGTTGGTGTCGATGTTTTCTGTTGCTAGCCCCCGCATCGTCCCTTATGTTTTCCTCTATTAAAGGCAAACCATGTTCTCAAATTGTCGAACTTGTTTGTTGGTCCTTGTTAATATGATTAATAATAATTATTAATTTGCAATAATAATAGTTAAAATAAAATAAAATGTAATAATATTATTAATTTAATTATCGATCGATGATAACGTCACTATCTTTTTGTCGATTTTTATCAACGTTATTGTTAATTATTGATAAATGATTTTATTAGTTCGTTGGTCACTTTGTGGACCAAGCTCTCTGTTTGTGCAAGAGGAGGAGTTTGTTTTCTGGATGAATCCATTTCTTGGGAGGTGGTGTTTGTGCTTGCATTTAATTCTCCCCACGGCCTTCTAGATGTTTGTGTACACCTTATATTATAGCAATTTATTGGGAAGGTAGTGGATGCATCCACCCACCTCGTCACTTTGAAGACACTTCACTTTTTATCAATCCTCCCTGCTGGCTGAATGCACTACCGTGTTGTGTTAGGTTGAACTTCTATTCATTAATGGTAACGTGTTGGGCATCCTTGGTTGGTTTAACTGCCTTGAAACCCGATCGCTGCATTTAAGACTGTATTTTTTTATTCTTTTTTTTGGTAGAAGTCTTGTTTTTGTAGTGGTGGAAGCACCTTTCTCCCTGGTTGGTGGCAGACAACATTGGTTGGGATGGTTGTCTCATTGATTGTTTTGCCTCAGATTCCTGCCTTAGCCTGCACCTGGATCTCCTGTTAATGGCCGCTAGACTATTCCTCTATTCCATTATTTTATTGGGGGCCTAAGCAAAAGAATGTGATGAAAATGTAGCTGAAGGAGAACTGAGATGAGAGAATAGGAGAACAAGTTGGTGGTGGTGGCGGTAGGAGGCAGCATGGCTGGTCTGGCGTGTGTACACGTAGTTCTCTTGGCAAGATGTAAGCAATGGATTGTCCTTGAGAAGCTCGAAACTTGGCATCCACCTGGAGTAGGAACTTGGCATGTAATTGTGCACCTTAATTCCCGAAAGGAACATGGCCACATAGGCTGTTTTTTTCATGGTTTCGGTGACGGGTTGTGTTAAGAAATGGGAGCATTGAATGTTTTTATAGATAAATGCTTCCAAATGGTTTACTGACCTCTTGCTCCCTTCCTCCTTACTCGTGATTTCAGAGAAAATTTTAATAGTGGGGTGCATGTTTTTATTTTTAACATTTCTTTGTCCTTTTTTTTTCGACATGCCCTGGACTTTGTGTATCCAGCGCATGCCAAGTCTAGTTTTCTGCGTGGAAAAGTGATGGTGGAGGAAGTCTTGTGGGGATAGCATGGAAAATATTGGAGTGTATTCTTCCATGGAGTTCTAGCCACTTTCTTTTGGATCTCAACCTCCTTGATTTCCTCCCTAGGCACGTGCAAAGAAGAGCATGGACCGATTCGTTCTCCCGATGCTTAGGATTTCTTGATGGTGGAAGACATATTTTCCTTGGTTGGATCAGAACTTTGCTCTAGCCATGATGACTATTCACATGAAGATTTCTGGTGCATATTCCTTGTTTGGCTGGGACATTGTTATTTCGTCCTATTTTCTAGTTGCTTGCTAGGACGACGTCATTACCCTTGTCAAGCTCCTTCAAAGCACTAGTCGCGAGAATCTTTGGTAAAAATAACTAGCCATTTGGGACACCTATGGGTCATTTTCTGTTGATCCTTATGTGCTCATTCCGCATATGTGGCATCCCTAGAAACCACATCTCTTTGAGGCACTTTATCAGATAGTTTATCTTCCTTTTGGTTTTACTCTTCCGCATTTTACATGCAATACATGGAGCTGCAACTGAAGGGTGGGATGAGCAGGTTGGGCATTGTTTTGTTGGTCATTTATGGTGGGAGAGGGGTCTTAGCTCAAGCCATTTGTGCACAAATTTCTATTAGTGTTTTCCTAGAGACCACCTTTCCTTCGTGGTGTTGTTCTGTGCCAAATTTGGTTGTGAGAAGAGTGTGGACGACCTAGCAGGTTTGGAGGATAGTGGAGTGTGGCCTTGAGATGTTTTTTCAGACCCTGTCCATCTTGTGCTCGACTCACGGAGCTTAATCGGACATGATATTCTCTATACCATTGAGTATTATGCTGTTATTTTAATGATTTTTTAAATAACCCTGCTCTTTATATAAATTTCTCGTGTGATGGTATGATGTTTGGTTTCCACTTCCCTTGCTCTTTCATATTTTCTGGCGTTAGAAATGACTACGATGGTTGAAGCCTTTTATATTGTTTTCTGGGTTTTAATAAATATTAGTTGGGTGAACTTTGTTCTTAAGACTAATTAAAAAAAAGAGGTGGGGGTCCTATAATGAAAATTCCTAGTTCTTTGTGATGGTCTCACGATTTGAATGTTTTATCAAGCGTTGTTGTTTGACTCAACTTTATAGTGCCTTTTTGTTTTTATTCTTGTTTCGGTTCGAGATCTGTCACTTTGGTTTATGTTGGGTATTTGTGAAATAGCAATTGAGTACTGTAAGTGCATTTTGTATAGGTGAATGATGTTATTCCTATCTCTATCTTTTTCTTTTAGTTCATTTTAGGTTCTAGTTACTCTCCTTGGTTGGCTTAGTGTGTGCTTAGCTTGACTGATTTTTGAATTGAGCCAAGTTGGTATTAATCTCAAACTAGGTTAGTTTCTTTTGTCATTTTTAAATCCCTCAAGAACTATTTTATTCTTCCAGCGTCATGTTTGATCTTCATAATTTGGTATCGAGTTCATGTTCACCGTTTGGAGATTCTTGTCTTTGGAATAATCTTTTCTCCCTTGGTGATGTCATTGTTGTATGTTTTGAGGAATTTAGTTGATCCTATGGAATGTCTCCTTTAGACGTTACTCACATATTTCGGATAGCTTAAAATGTCGATTAAATACTCTCTTTTTACCTTGATTTTGTTTCACATATGTTGGAGGATACAAGATCTACTTGATCATTATTGAGGAATTTTTCAAATCTTAAAATTGGGATGTTGGTTTTATGCGTAAGAAATTACTCTACGTTTTGCTCCTTAAAAATGTTTAAATTTCATTCTCTTGTGACTTAGAGGTTGGTGTATTTGGAAACTCATTGGTTGATTGGTTATTGTGATGCTCATTATGATACGACCTTCTTGCTATCATTTTAGTAGAATGGTTATGTGTTGACCAGAAAGGTTGATGTCAACTTGTGTTGACGACTGATCCTTTAGAAGCTTTGTATTATGTGTTGTGCTCTTGTGAATGATTGAGTAAACCTACTATAAGATTTATAATGGTTATGTTTGGTCTTGTCAAGTTTGTCCTTTTTCTTAAGACATTCTCTTGATTAGAAGAAAGTTTAATAGAAGGATTGTTAGGATAGGATGTGGCCCATACGGGGTCATTTGTGCGCTTCATCCCTTTTCTTTTCCAATTTATTTATTCTCAGATCGATATCAAATTAATTGTTATAAGCACAACATGTTAATATTATTAAGTCATTTTGGTTTAGATATTCTCATGTCGATTGATTATTCGGGATCTTACAGTGGAATAGTGAGTCCTTTGCTTAGTGAACTAACTTAAACAAATAAGGGCAGATCATGTTTGAAACTAATTTTCTTCTTGTAATTGTTTTGTTCCGAAATGTTATCTTGCTAAAATGATGGTCATTATTGTGATATAGGTGGAATTCATTATGATGGTTTATTAACTTCTCCGATGAGAAAATGATAATTAAATAGAGTTAGTGCCTTCTTTTTTATTTTGACATTTTATGCTTTTGGAAAACTCTTTAATTACTCTTGTTTAGACACATGGATTATTTTCATAAGCAACGGTGCTTTTCTTCCTTAAAACAGGTTAGATAACAACATATTGTGTTAATGTTATAGATTTTATCGTGCTCGATTCTTCGTAAAACTGACTGTCTGCTAACAAATGTGCAGGAGGATTTCTTGAGTAGAAAATAAAAAAGAAAGAAAGAGAAACATGAGTAGAAAGTGGATTCCGGCTTTCTTAGGAGCTCATTATTGTAAGAATTCTTTTTTTGTTTTAAAACATTGGTATGGAAATTGTGGAGAATGTTTAGAAGGAATTGCGTTATAATTTTGTATTGTTCTCATGTAGGTTGTTGTTATCATTTGAAAGTCAATTTGAGAAATATTATTGTTAATAAGATTAAATGAATTTGTTTTGACATGCGTATCCTTCATTAAATTTTCACTTTTCAGAATATGATTTATCCTTGAATTGTCAAACCTAATTCTAACCATCTAAACTTGAATCAACTTACATCACTTTAGTTACCTTTGCTCATGTCTCATTTGGTTGAGGACTATGTTTTGAATCTAGCAAAAACCAGAGAAACAAACATACCTTGTGACCCCACGTAAACTAATCAACAATCTCTTAATGGGGTGAGTCCTTAGAATGGTCTTAAGGTGAAATCAATGATTAAATCTAGGAAGATAATAAAATTATAATAAATAGAAGGAACTTGATTAAGAAACTCTTTGATCTATCTTACCCGTTGAAAATGTAATCAGGTATACTTATGTCTATCTCCTCAAGTGAAACCCGAGTGAAACCTTTAATATTTCTAGTTAGATTCTTAATCCCAATGAAATCTTTATTAACAACTAATAAGATCTTAATGATGAATCTAAGATTTAGACATTCATATCTGTAAAAAAATAAAATGACCATTTGAAAAGGTAAAACATATATGTTTAAAAGCACAACATTGTAAACAAATTGATGAAGTTAAGAGCCTTGATAAATTAACTAGCCTCCTAACCAATGAATAAGTTAATCAAGTAAATGAAGCAACCTCTTACCACCCAATAATTGGTTTACACTGTATATTAACATTAATAAGGTAGGGAAAATTATTCAAAGGAAACATGAATTTCAGATTCTCCTAACATGATTCCTTTGAGAAAAGCAAAGAATTTAAGAGTACTTATAGCTAAAACATGATTCTAAAGAAACTTTCTGTGGGAAGACCTTGGTTGTAAAATTGCGTATTTTGGAGGAACCATTGTGTCCTAAGTGTGTGCCTCATGTTTATCTCGTGACAGTGTGGGTCCTTGTTGTGGAAAGCATGTCATTAGTGTAACGACCCACAAATCACACACATGAACAACACGGTGAAATACAAGATAACCTTTTTTTTTTTTTTGAATTACTTTGACACAACACGACACAACATGTCGTCACAAGGTTACAACCAACACTAGGAACCACTTGTTACGGGGGAGACCACAAGGTCAGCACGGAAATGTTCACACCTATCAAGGACAATGTACTCTTCTTTTGACAAGACAACATGGAAGTCCAATCCACATGACACACTCACAGCTAGGGCATCCCATGAGGAATTTCTTGTTAAATTTTCTTGTTTACTAAAGTGTCTCTTAATTCTTAACTTACATTCTTATAAAATTTCATGTAATGATTCACACAATTCTTTTCACAAGGGAGAACTTCTTTATTTTCAACGGTTGACTAGATAGCTTAAGGCCAAGCTTTCTAAACTGGGATCATCAATTTGATGTCCAAATCTTCCTTATTCATTTGATTTTAGAACATTTTCCATTTCTTACAAGGTTAATTAATCTTACTCAAGCCACTAACACATGTTCCACAACTCTATTGCACAGGTGAAGGCATAAGCTCCGATTGAGTGAAAAGTACCGCTTAGGGTTCATAACAATAGCCTTCTTGTTTAAGGATTAAATTTTGACCTTGCTTAAGAAATATCACCATGAATCAAGGCAAGGGTTAACAGAACAGGACAACAGAATTTAGCTTCAGGGTCACATTGTTTACTATCAGTCTTTTATTGAGGTTAAGAGTTTATCAAGATTGGTTAAATGTTCCATCTAGACTTTACTTCATTAAGTTTGACAAAGGAGAACATTCCAAATGATAGAGAGAGATTTAAGGTTTAATTAATCGATTTCCCTCCTACTTATTAAATCCTATCATCTTCTAAAATCTAACCATTGCTTTCACCATGAGGTCATTTAAGATTTCACCATAAAAGGATAATGTTTATTAGCTTGGCTCAAATAAAAATAAATAATAAGTTAGGGTTCATATTTCGTTACAAAAGATAGTTTCCTCTTGATTGTTCCAGGTCTCAAAGGTTATCAAGTAGATCACACCTACATAATATATTCATATATATAAATTTTTAGTTTAACTTTTATCAGGATTATCCAGCTCACTTTATAGTGCTTACAACTCATTGCTACTAAGCCTTAGGAGGATTTACAACTCGACATTTTAACTCAAGAGCAAAGTTTAACAGTACTCGTTTACGGAAACAAAACAAGGTTATATCAATTCATTCCAACATGATGCACAAATCAAAGGGACATACTATCTCTATTGAACCATGACTAGGGAGCAAGAGAGTAATAACATGGAACATGCCACACTACTATTCTAAGGATTTAAAAATACACTAGAATATCCCATAACCAAGCGGTAATCAAATTTCATCTTTCACATGTTATCCAAACAAACCAAAGTTTCAACAGTTACAACAACAATACTCTACAATACATTCGACATTTTTACAAGGTACTTCAAAAATTGTACAGATGAACCTTTAACACTCTTTTCCTCTAGTCTACTCGCATAATCCATCTGCACAAATATTAACTAAAGTCAGTTCGCAAGAACTGAGCATGTTAAGGCTACACATTGCAACAGTAAGCTAACATTTAACAATATCAAGAAAGGAATGTTCTAATTCAAAAATGGATTAAAACACAACCCACAACTCTAAAATTATTCACATGAGAAAGAAATCTAAACCATCCAACAAGGAGAAAGTCAAAATACCAGTTAGAACAAAATCACATAAAACAAGGCAAGACCTTATGGGTTAGGAACAAGAAAGTCAAGAGTGTTGATATCTCCTTCATGTAATCCTATGGATTACGTGATTGGAATCCAAAACTTACTCCATCCAACTAAAGGGGTCCAAGATAAGACAAAACGTACTAATTATGATCGTAGGCGCGAAGCAAAACGACGTTATCCAATTCTCCTGGGGGGCTTCATAGTAATATGGGTTTGACGCCCTTAAAAGAACACAACAATAGTTTCGGTCTTAACCAAGGAGTTTACCACTACCTCCTTATAGGATTTCTTAAACGTAGCACTAGTTAACCAAAAAAATCCACTTTTCCAAAAGCATACAAAAGAGACATAGAAAGGGCCATTATTCTACCAACAACCCTATCCTAATCGTCAACTTCTCTACATAATATAAGGGAAGACTAAACCCAAAATTCGTTAGTAATTTTTATATAATTCAGACAATGTCAATAAACATTAAAATAAAATTTGATTTCCTTAACAAGGCCACAAAATGGGACCTTTTAGTAACCAAGTTTGAAGTATAAGGTATTCAAGTTCGAAACAAAGGGATTCGATACGCAGAGGGTAAAACACCAACGATGCCCCAGACTCAAAAGACCTTACCACGAGTACCAGCACAAAACAAGAACCAACGCACATATCCATCAGGAAGGTTACGCAGTGCAGTTAGGCCTAGAAGTTCTATGAACTCCTTGCCAAAGGTATAGAAGATGGAAATTTTACCCGATCCATGTGGGCTTATCGAGGAAAAGTCTAGCAAATATCAAACAGATAAATAAAACAGCCACCTATGATAATATCACTGAAATCAGCTGTCATCTAACAGGAAACGAGTTTACGAGTCCAAAACCATGGGTTCACCTACAACTTTTGTTTCAGTCTAGCTAGTAACAGCTTGCTTGCGACCCTTAAAAAAATGGTAGAGATTTCATTCAATTAAACTTACAATGTTTCCCCTTACTTTAATCAAACAAGAGTTTGCACCAGGAAGTAGGTATAATAATTCTCTAAACACGTAGAGGCCAGAAAAGATGTCAGGTTATTCATCCTCTAGAACTGGGTACAAAAGTCAACCATGTACAATTCTAAAGCAAAACCCTAATGCCATTTTCTAATTAATCAAAAGTAAGGAATGCCCACAGGCTTAAACAAGTTTTAGAACACAATGTCACTATTAATGTACCTTTTAGCAAAACAAGAGAGCCCTAAATAGGAAATACGTATCTATTCAACCAAAAAGAGATATGTAGGCTTAACCTTCCATTTAGTAACCTTCAATTATAAATACCATCACAGAATTCTTTTAAAAGAGAGTCATATAAGCAAACAAAACTCAATAATGTTTCCTTCCCTACGAACTAGACTGCATCACTCAATATTGCAGTAGCCCATTTAGACAAATATAAACAGAGTAAGCTATAAGAGAGGAAAGAACATTCCAAGCAAAACCAGCGAAATTGGAACGAGATTTAAAGGAACAACCACACAATCAGGCAGTGATATAAACAACTACGAAAACATCTTGTCTAGGCGCCATTCAAGAGGAAAGAATATTCATTTCAAGATACTGAAAGAAGGTAGAAAACTATTACAAGGAGTAGATTTAACATGCCTGGTTTAAAACGCCATCTCCATATGCATATGATTGTTTCAATGCCGTTGCTTGCCTTTAACCCAAAGTGCTTTGCGAGCTCGAGCTATCGCCACATTCACGTGGTGAAAAACAGCTACAAAGCCAACCCCATGATTTGAAGCTCGGACACAAGACATAATGATTACCACACGCTCCTGGCTCTGAAAGGCATTTACCGTAATGATAAATAACCTTTTCCTCCATCAAGGTTTGAGGACAAGCATCAAACTCTCGGTGCAAACATTCACTCTCAACTCTTGTATTTTCAAATAATTCTCGGTCCAATTCTCAAACACCTTTCTTATCTATTTATTCATGATTCCACACAACACTAACTCACTCTTCAAAAGAACCTCGAGCCACCCCTTCAACTTCCTAAGTTGACCTTTCAATCTTGAAAACTCCGAGAAGGTCGGTTCACCTTTCCCAACAAGTTCAAGAGACAGGAATGTCAAAAGACAAGAACTGTCTTTTGCACTTCTTCATCGAGCTAGGAGCATTTTTGAGGGATTAGAGCTCAATAGTGACTCATCAGCGTCTCTAACAATGACCCAAGTTTGAATTTAGAAGCGTGAACAACATTTGCTTCCCATTATTGAGATATACCTATCTTTAGTGTCTACCCGACTGTGATTCGAACTTCAAGAAGATAATGTTGCCATTCTGCAAGATTCCAGAGCTTTAACATCTTCCTTACGCTGTTATAGACTCAACTTTTACCTAGTTTCTTGAATAACCGATCTGGACTCTGCACATCTTGGTTCTTTTTTTTTTTGTGTTTTGAAAAGGCTTTGAGCACATCGAGGACCTCCTTCAAGTTTGATTATGCATAATGATGGAAGAGTGGCCTTACTCAAACAGTTCCATTCTTGTTTGATTAACCAATTTGTTGAAAACCTCAAAACATAAACTCGCAAAAAAAAAAGACAACTCATACTGCTTGCTCAACCACTGAGAAAAGTATTCAACATCCTTTCCACTGAACTTCGAAAGTTTAGTTCCTTTTGTGATTTCAAAAATCCGGTGCAGCTTTGAAAGATTACTCAAAACCCTAAAACTGTCTTCGAGTTTCCTTTTTGCATAAAAACAACTGTTACAGCTACTGACATGGAGATAACTTACATTATGGTTACCAACAAATTTATTCAAACTCCCAGGATGCACTTCAAAGTTCGTTTGCTCTGGGTCTGAAAAAATATCCTGCTACCTTCCTCTCCCAAGACATTTTCTCCAACATTGCATAGATCTCCTGTGCCCACGGGTGTGATCTGTCACCAACACAAAAAGCATGCGCCATTACTATGGCAAAGCAAACGTGCTTCATGAATATTCTGATCTGAAACAGATCCACCTCCAAGAGACCCTCTCCCATGAGCTACATCGTAAAACAGTAAGGTCTCAGTAGAGGATCTCTGTAATAAATTTCATCGGGTCTCCTGGTAACACTCACACTGTCACTTAATCGATTTTGATGAAAATATCTTGAAGGAGAAATCCCGAATTGAGGATGCATTCTAAACTGAACAGAAAACAACATAGTCGGACGACCTACTTGTTAGAGGCGCTCAAAAGGGCTTCTGTTTTCTGTAACATGCCTGCTGCCAGGGTAAGAGTTGTTGCAGGCAGTCGTTTATGGATCCCGGCCGTAACGCACCCGTAGAAGCACCCAAGAAAATGGAGGAAACGTGCCTTCCTTACTCGCTGAAGCTCCACGCCCCTCCTCCATGAAGAACCAGACTCCAGAGGAGCCCACGCGGCTAGGAAGAAAGCTCGAACAAAAAAACCTAGACTAAAACTAGACAAAAGGCTCCCCAAAACAGGGGTTTCCTTTCCCCAAGACGCCACAGACAAAGGCATCGGAAGTCAAAGAAGTAGAGCCGGTCATTAAAAAAAAAAGGACTGAGTGGTTGAAAGGTTGTTGGAAGAGACAGGCGGCCAACTGCCCCCCCACTTGGCATTACAATTAGCTGGTTGTATTCTCTAGAGAACTTATGTGGTGTCGTATTATCTTCAAGCAAGTCAAAAAAAAAAATTATCCCGTATTTTATTATGTTGTTTAATGTGTTTGAGTTGGTGGGTGTTAGACATACAACTACAAGGAAACCTTTAAAATTCTTTGCATTTGCGAGATATTGATTTAATATTTGAGCAAGTACGAAAAATGCAAGAATTGAAGAAAGTTCAAAACTTGAAGTCATTTAAGTGCATCTAGAAACTTCAGGAAAGATTCCAAATTTTGGATGCATGCTAAATAAAAAAACAAAGTGCTACATCATAATTGTGCATAGTGAAGCAAAGGTGTATCAATATATGAATGCCTATAATGAGCCATTGAGAAGGTAAATACAAATAATGATAAAGGTTCGGTATCAAGGATAATTGGGAATCTGAAACATGGATCAATCAAGTGTGAATCAAGTTGCCTCGATATTATATTGAATAGGAATAGAAAAGATTGTAATACAATCACTTCCGGACATAATAAAGAAGATTATATTTTCATTCATTTATATCGAGTTACAAAATTCAAATAGAAAATAAAGGTTCACGAATAATGAGTGAAAAGTACTAGAAAATCCATCAATATCATATCAATCTCTATTCCCAAAGAAAGCTACAAAGCAAACCATTAAGGCAGTAAATGGATATACATACATTTGCAATCGCATACTGAGTTTCGATTTTAAAGTCACATCATAAAGTAAAGTAGAAATTTTAGGAAAGAAAATTTTTAGTTTTGTAGTGACAAGAGTAAACATATATTTATATTCTCCATTAATAAGAAGAGTGAATGCATTCTTGTTTATGTGCTCAGAATTTCCATCATATTTTCAAAGAACATAGGTAGAAACAGAGGAATGAACACATTTGTGTATTTAAGGGTTTGAAAAAATATTTTCACGAAAGGAATGAAATGCGATTACACCATTACAGTCGGAAAACAAGTAGATAACTTAAGCTACTAAATTTAGAATTTAAATAATGTGATAGTGTAAGATAAAAAATAAACTAGCAGCCATATTGCCAAGGCGTATCACAAAACAAAATTGATATCACAAGAATTATTGTAGATATCATTCTATACTAAGATTTCCACAAGAAAGGCACAAAAGATGCACAACTTAGCTAGAATTCAGAATGGCTAGAACCAGGGTCATTGTATTATCCAAGCAATAAAACATTGATATTATTTTCCAAAGTATCAACTTGACAAAGTGAAGCAATGTTTCAAAATACAGAAAGGTCGGAATTCTTAGCCATTTCAAAGTTATCAAAGGATCAATAATCTAAACTTATGCATTAAACATGAGGCAAAGTTTAGAAAGGAAGATGCTCGAGATAGAAATCAAATAAGGATTCTATAAATGAAGAAACTTTATATGTACAAATATCCAATATCAGAGGAAAAATTTCTAATAGAACCAAAGAAGCATCAAAATTCAAGTAACAGACTGCTGAAAGTATATTGCAAATATTTTAAAAGCAAGACATATATGATCAAGAAAATTTATGAACTGTTAAGTTGTAAAGGTACAAGACCTAGAAATGGAAGATTATAATCATATGTTTTTTTACAACAATGTTTTTCTTAGAACTTTTAGTTTCCAAAATACAAATAACAACTTTAGGAAAACAAAATTCATTGAAGTTTATCAAGTAATGGTATATAGTGAGAATAGACAAATTTAAACTAAACCAAAAATTCCAATTCATTACAGTCAAGTTTTGAATCATTTAGCTCGAGCATCTTGAAATATCTAACAAATTCAAATATGCTCGAGCTCGAGCCAAAACAAAGGGAATCTCTAGTTTTTAGAGTAACTCAAAATTTAAAGACTATTGGGTTACGCATAGAGTTCCCCCTACATATTCCCAAGTTAGAAAACTCATGATAAGGTTTCCTATTAATATCCAAATTAATAGATAAATGTTGGTTTTAGACAAAGCACGAGAGAACAAAAAATTTGGAATTGTTAAAATTAGCACAAAAAAGAAAAATGCAAAGCTCGGACTACAATGCAAATGCCCACTTCAGCAAAGTTACATGTTTGAAGATTCAAGAGATAAGAATGAAATAAAGCAGTACAAACATTGAATCGAAGCAAGGGAATGACTATATTAAAAATGGATAAATAAAACCAATTTGGTGAGAAAGTTTTTACCAAGTTTAAGGTTTTCATTCAAAAATACTACAATTACTAGGTTATGCATTCAAATTTCATGCCAAGAA
This sequence comes from Taxus wallichiana var. yunnanensis, assembly GCA_018340775.1. Taxonomy (NCBI): domain Eukaryota; kingdom Viridiplantae; phylum Streptophyta; class Pinopsida; order Cupressales; family Taxaceae; genus Taxus; species Taxus wallichiana. Next base: position 977,840,090 of record CM031239.1, read on the forward strand.
TGAAATAGAAACCCCTCACAGAGAGCTCGTAAAGATTTAAAAGGAGGCCACAAAAGGAAAACATCAAATTCCAATACAAAAATATGAATGATCATTCAAGTAATAGTTACAAAAGTCTTCTCAATGGTAGTATAATTGTGGTGCCAACTTCGCTTTGACACTTGTTTGATACTAATCATGATACATTGTTGATTAGATTATGGACATAATTATGGACCTTATTATAGCATGTTGTTAAATGTTAGATCATGGATTATTGTTGACTTGATTCAGTTATGATGCATGATGATTATATACTATTGGACATGGTTATATGATGGATGTTGTTGATTTGTGATATTTAGATATTGTGAGTAGACCTAAAAATGGAAAATTATTGGATGATGATATAGTTGTTGATAAAACTATAAATGATATTGTTAGATTGCTTTGATGTTGTTGTGATTCATATATCTAGATGATTTTGGATTTTTAATTATATTTATATTATTTTGGACGTTCTGATATGGCCACGAGGCCAAAGGAGGTATTTGTATTTTTGTAGGTTAAAAATATCACAACAAACATCGGGGGATTGGAGACCAACCGCATTGGAATTCTAGATGAATTCAACAAGGTCACCATGGCAACTAGTATTTGTTTGTGTTAGGGATTCCCATGGGG